>CM037879.1:48249866-50649866 GCA_021292165.1 Shinisaurus crocodilurus
CTGCTCTTTTCTCTCCCTCCCCTCTTTCTCTCTTTTCTCTCTCTCTCTCTGTCTCTCTTTCCTCCTTCTTTTCTTCTTTCTTTCTTCCTTCCTCTCTCTCCTCGCTCTCCCTCCATACCTCGATCTTGTCCACGCTCCGGGCGCAGCCCACCACCTTCATGCCGCGCTGCACCAGGGTGCGGGCCACGGCCGCCCCGATGCCCACCGAGGCGCCGGTCACCAGCGCCACGCGCCCCTTCCAGCGCTCCGTGGCCCACGCGCCATGCGCGGCTGCCTTCCGCCGCCTGCCCGGCCCGCGACGCACCGGCCGGCGCCTCCTTCCTCGCCTCCCGCCCCGCCCGCGCGCTCTCCGAGGCGCACGACCCGGCAGGCGCGGCGGCGGCGGCGGCAGCAGCAGCGAGGGGGGGGCGGCGGCTGATCTGCCCCTTTCTCCAAGGGCAGCCGCCTCTCGGGGGGGGGGAGCAGGAGGAGGAAGAGCTGGGGCAGAGAGCTGCGAGTGCGCCCCCCCCAGATGTTGCGCCCGGTGCGGCCGGACCCCCCTGCACCCCCCACGCTACGCCTCTGATGCAAGGAAGGTATTGTGATCAAGGCAATAAGGTGTAACACAGGAGGAAAATTGCACGCTGAGCCATCCTTAAAGGCAAACAAACAGTACAGGCAATGAACAGAAGGAGAGAGAGAGAGAGAGAGAGAGATGAATATGGCAAAGTCTGCTTCTTTTCCTCTAACAGCAGAATTTAGGAGACCATGTGACCCGCTTTAAATTCCCTCCCCCACCACCAGAGAACTTGGATTATTGGGTGGTTTAAAAGTACAGTAAATAAATAAATAAAATCTAATTGCTGATACATTCATGTCAAATAAATTGCAAATATTTGTTGATAGGCCCAGGATTATATCCTTCATTAATTCCCCCCCGCCGCCGCCGCCGCCGCCGCCCGTGCTTCCATGTGCTTTCTTGGCAGAACAAATTGTCTGGTTTCACCCTTATCACACATATCAGGGATTTGGCATCTCCGGCCCCAATGGAGATTCCACACCTGGCCTTCAAGCCCCACCCCCTCAAGGAATCCCTGCTGCTGTCTCTGATCTGAGATAAAATTGAAAATTCAAGTGGGGGGGGGGAGACTCGCCCAGCACTCTTCCCAGTGCCAGCTGAGTGACTTTGCACAGCACAGGAATGGCAGGCATATGCCATGAGAAGATGGAGACTCCAATCATGGTGCTGGAAGGAGTGGGGGAGCAGTAGTTCACCATGCCTTAAAAATGATTGTCTTACCGTAGGAGTAGATTAGGGTCATAGATAAACTGTCCAAGGTGGGATACCATTTACTGTATGTAGGGTTGCTTCTACTTTTGTTTTCTGGCACAGTGCCTGTGCCTTTAATTGCTCTATGCCAAGCAGAAATCTGTCCAGTGAAGCATTTTCCATCATTTCAATTCCATTGCAGGAAACGTTCCAATGATCCCGTGATTTGATTGTGAGGTTGAAAGTTAGCGACTTGCCCGAAAATACCCATCAAATTAAAGGTTAAGCTCAAGTTTAGACTCAAGTCTTACAAATCTAAATCTAAGCATTGCTCTTGACAATTTAAGCCTGATGCTTGTACAAAATACATCTCTGCTTTCACGATTGAGGTTATGCCAAACTAAGGCTGCAGTCTTATGCCCAGTTGCCTGGGGGTAAGCCTCATTGCAATCAATGGGACTTACCTCCAAGTAAAATTGCATTGTAATGCCTTGATTGATTTATTATATTTATATCCAGCCTTTTTTCCTGCAAGGAACCCAAGGTGGCTTAAATATTTCTCCTGCTCCTCTCCATTTTATCCTCACAATAACCCTGTGAGGTAGGTTAGGCTAAGAGTTGGTGACTGGCCCAAAGTCACCCAGCGAGCTTCATGGCTGAGTGGGGACTCTTGTTCACATATACACGGCTGTTTCCAGAATCTGGGCTGTTTCATAAGCCATTTTGACATAGTAAGTTGTCCTGGCCTGAACGTGGGCTATGTCAGACAACACTCTGTTCTCCACACCTGCTTCGCATGGACTGCGTGTCTTTTTGATATAATGATCTCCTCCTTGGCGTTCTCCTGTTGTTATTTGTAGGTGTGTCCATCAGTGACAAACTCCTCCAGCTGATGGGCATGCGATATGGTGACACTTCCATGAGGGTAAAGTTTCCGGATTTTGTGTGCTGTATGATTCGTCTTGAAACTATGGCAAGTAAGTCACACACTACGCCAGTGGCAGCACGCAAACACAATGTCCCACCACCTGAGGCAGGAGGATGTGTGCTGCAGCGGCAGTCACTGCCACCTGCTTCTCCAGTCTCGCCCCCCGCCCCCCGACCTTCTAGATGAGAGATTGGGTGGGTCGCCTTTCTAAGGAGGTGCCCAGGCCCAGATGCTGCACTTTGAGAGCTAGCAGCAGCAGTTACAATAATGGAATTAAAAACAATTACAAGATTAAAATGATTAAAATGCCTGGGAGAACAGAAAGGTCTTCACCTGGCGCTGGAAAGAATACAAAGTAGGCGCCAGGTGAACTTCTTTGGGGAGCTCATTCCATAATCGGGGTGCCACAGCAGAAAAGGCCCTCCTCCTGGTAGCCACCTGCCTCACTTCCTTTGGCAGGGGCTCTCGGAGAAGGACCGCTGATGCAGATCTTAGTGTCCAGGCAGGTACATATGGGAGGAGACGATCCTTCAGATACCCTGACCCCAAGCCGTTTAGGGCTTTAAATGTTAGCACCAGCACTTTGAATCGGGCCCAGAAACAGACTGGCAGCCAGTGCAGATGAGGAAGCACTGGCATAATATGTTCTCGTCGGCCAGTCCCCGTTAACAATCTCTCTGCCCTATTTTGGACCAGCTGAAGTTTCCGGACCATTTTCAAAGGCAGCCCCACGTATAATGCATTGTAGTAATCCAAACGAGAGGTTACCAGAGCATGGATAACTGTAGCTAGGCTATCTCTGTCCAGATAAGGACGTAGTTGGTATATCAGCCTAAGCTGATAAAAGGTGCTCCGTGCCACCAAGTTGACCTGTGCCTCGAGTGACAGTTGTGGATCCAGGAGCACCCCCAAACTATGAGCCTGATCCTTCAGGGGGAGTCCAACCCCATCCAGAACTGGTTGAATATCACTTAGCCAGGCAGATGAACCATCCACTAACAGTACCTCCATCTTATCTGGATTGAGTCTCAGTTTATTAGCCCTCATCCAGTCCATTACTGTGTCCAGGCACTGATTCAAAACAGCCACTGCCTCACCTGGATTAGATGAAAAGGAGAGATAGAGCTGGGTGTCATCTGCATATTGATGACACCTCAGCCCACACCTCTGGATAACCTCTCCCAGTGGTTTCATGTAGATGTTAAACAGCATAGGGGATAAAATAGAGCCCTGCCAGGGACAGAGCAGTAATCCCCCAGCACCACCTTCTGGAATCGGCCATCCAAGTCGGATCGGAACCACTGGAGCGCAGTGCCTCCAACTCCCAACCCAGACAATCTATCCAGAAGGATACCATGGTCGATGGTATCAAAAGCTGCTGAGAGGTCCAAGAGAATCAACAGGGTCGCACTCCCCCTGTCCCTCTCCTGGCAGAGGTCATCCCACAGAGTGACCAAGGCAGTTTCCCTTCCAAAACCAGGCTTGAATCCAGATTGAAATGGATCTAGATAGTCCGTTTCATCCAAGAGTGCCTGGAGTTGACCAGCAACCACCCGCTCAAGCACCTTGCCCAGGAATGGGATATTAGCTACCGGCCTATAGTTATCAACATCATCTGGGTCCAGGTTAGGCTTTTTGAGGAGTGGCCTAATCACCGCCTCCTTCAAAGAGGCCGGCACCACTCCCTCTCTCAAGGAGGCGTTTACAACCTCCTGGACCCAGCTGGCTATCCCCTCCTTATTTGATGTAATTAGCCATGATGGGCAAGGGTCAAGCACACAGGTGGTCGACCGGACTTGGCCAAGCACCTTGTCCGCATCCTCGGGCCTCAATAACTGATATGGTATTTGCAACTAGCTGTGTGAGAATGTTGATGAGGACGCACATTTGAATGCACATCTGGTTCAAGTGCAATACAGTGCAAATACTGTATTATTCTCATTTGGATGCACATCTTGAATGCACACCCAACATATGCCTACAATTCCAAATCTAGCAAGTTATATGCAAGTCTCCTCATGCACATGGATCTCCTTATCTGTGTCAGCTTTTCTTCCCTTCCTTCTTTCTCCCTCCCTTCCAAATGGGACTCTACCACTAAAGAGTCAGAAGTAGGAGATGTGCACATGAAGACACATGTTAAAATGTTCTCTCCGTCTAAAATGTGAGACAGGAAGCAGTCTGGGGCAATATGTACACATGGGGCAATTTGAATTCACTTTCCCCTCTGCTAAAGAGATAAGCCACCATCTGGTAAGTGGCTGGTCTCTTCTGAATTGGAACATGCTGCAACAAAAGAAAAGCTCAGTTATCTCCTGTTATTCTGTCTTTTGATCTTTGCCCTAGTCTAGATATTACCAGGTACCTCTGAAAATACCCTGGGAAAACCCTCCAAATTTTATCGCAGAAACATTTTAAAGTAAGAAATTAAATTGCAGACCACGCTACATTTCCATGATTTCTTCATACTGATGGATACTAAAAAATTTACAGGCCAACGTGTAAGGAACGAAGTTTGATACAAGCATCTCGCACTGTCAGTGCAAGAATAAAATGTAATTCTTTTGAAATCTACAGGAGTAGTAGTCACACTTCCAAAACTGCCTACAATAAGCATCTAAAATCCACCATACCTTTCAATTGTCATTTTACTGAAAGTTTAAAAGGCATTATGCATTTCTTCAAACACTTGAAAGTACTGCCCATGGGGTTTTCTCTAGAAAAGATCACTGAGCTAAATGGTAATAAAGTGCAGTGTGCCACTGAAGATAGTTAAATAAATAAATAGGCTCATTAAACCATTACTCATCATGTTCCCTGGATAACCACACTAATAATACCTAAATCAAAAGCATCTCATCCTTTATCATTCACTTTAAAAAGGAGGTAGAGAAGAAACTGAGAGTAAATCACAGTTAAGACCTACTATTAATGCGGAGAAGCAAACCCGGAGCAGCCTCCGCAGCAAGGCTACCTGCATTAAGCCGATTTCTTAGCAACTTCTGAAAATGTTCCTACTATACTATTAATGTGCATTTTACTCTGAGAATTGGCTGGGTCTCCTAAGGCTATAGTTTAGCTAAAACCAGTTTAGAAAAGTTTAGCTGGAGCCAGAAAAATAATGCTCACCATATGATTGTAAGACTGAACATCCCTATAAAAATCTTTCCTCTATATCACCTTCTAGCTCATGGTGGCTGGCTGTTCCTCCTTCTAATTCCTCTTTCCCATGACCTGTGTTCCATGCAGAAATGGAACTGGCTTGAGCTAGCTGACATTGTGAACTGTTGCTTGATTTAGCACATGTAGTTCTTTCACACGTTTATTCTCATTCCTCTGATGGCACGGCACATGTCAAAGAGAAGGAGGACACCACCTGCAAGATAAAGAGTGTCTTATCTCTCCAGATGCATCTAGCCAACTACTGAAAACTAGTCCGGGAGGCTGGGGTGACTCCTATTTCGGTGGGGCTCCTTTTCCATTGCAGGTTTTTCAGATTCTATCTGGAGCTCCATGGGAGCTATCCACGGTGCTGAACTCCACCCCCAAAATAGGTTCACCGCCATAGAGCGCCACGGATAGCGCCCATGAAGCTCCAAATAAAACCTGAAAAGCTGCAATGGTAAAGGAGCCCCACTGAAATAGGAGTCACCAGCTTCCCCTGGAACTAGCAGTGACCCTCCAAGGATTTCTTAACATTTGGTCCATACAAAACATTGCACACACATTTATTATTTGTATGCAAAGAAAATATCTTACATACCCATTATTATTACTGAGATACTGGGTAGTTTACATGTGCATTCTCTTACTTCCTTTGATGCAATGACCATGGTTTCTGATCCTGCCTTGTTTCAATAAACTGTAGTTCAAATTAACTTCCATTCCAGGATTGGACATAATGACAAACTGGGCTTAATTTAAACTAGGAAACAGATACTTCTAATCTCCTCCTCACACCCATGCCAGAGGAAAGAAGAGGGAGAGCATGTCCAGGTTTATTTGCATCGTGTTAAACTATGGTTTAGTGTTATGTCCGAACCAGCCCCATACCTCTGGCAAACAATTCTGCTCTTGTTCCAGTTCATTACAGCGGTATTTGCACAGGCTGTATGGCTACTTCACATAATAAATACTAATTTTTGAACTTTAGTTTTTTCAGGCTGCAGCCCTATGCACATTAACTTGGCAGTAAGCCCTGCTAAACTCAATGGGACTTACTTCTGAGAAAATATAAACAGGATTGCACTGCATGTGTTTTAATTGCTTCAATTGATTATTTCACAGAACTTAATTCCTGAAGTTTAATGTTTGCAAGGTTGTTTTTTAAAACTTTAGAATTAGAGGTTTCCAAATATTATTGACTGGGTACAGTGGTAACTAAAAAAAACAATTCACAGTAGTTTATAGAATTGCTCCTTTTTTCTATGGTTTTACAAACTCTTTTTCTCCATTCCCATAAAATGAAGCTTTATTTTGTGCTCTCCAGAGGCATTTCGCAATTTGTCTGCAGATGGGAAAAGAATCCATTTCACCGAAGATGAGGTGAGTGGTACTTATTTCCATTTTGTTCCTTTTTTTGCCTTTCTTCATAGTTTCTTGTTTTTATCTTTGGAACTAAAGTGCCTTTCCCCCCTCAAATCAGACTGAAACATTTTAATTTTTTTAGAGTGCAATACAGAAAAAACTGAAGTGGAATATATATTCACAGCAAATTTTGAATATTCATTTCAGTGAGCTAGATCAGGTGACACAACGACATGTTCTGGGTAACAAACCACGGTGGGTTGTCGTATCACCTGAACCCAGACTGCTTCCCACAGGTGGATGGCATTTGTTTGTTTTTCTCAAACAAGCCACCCTGAGAACCCATGGGCTCTTCTAGGGTTTGTTTTACTCATCGTGGGCTGTCGTGTCATCACCTGAACTCAGGCAACCAATCCTACCATGGGTAAAGGGGAGCAGCAAGCAAGTCACGTGGCAAGAGTGGCAAAAATGCTCTTGGTGACCTTGCCCATGCTGCCACCAGTGACAACCCCTCTGAAGTGCCCAAGCGGCACATTGCAGGGGCTGTCAGTGGTTGGCCACCCCCCCACACACCTTTTTTTAAATTGTGCTCCAAATGTGCACACATTTTTCCTAATTGTTTTCCAAAAACATCCTAGTTGGACTTGCACAAATTCACTTTGCGCAAGTAGGTGTGCACTTCTGTGGGTCTGAAATGGGGAAACCCCCCTGGACAATGACCTGGGGGGTACTTGCTGTCACAGTGTAGCAGGTACCAACCCTGGACATTGACCCAGAGAGGCTCCAAATTGGGTTCCCCCCCCCCCACTTTGCTTTTCCCAGTGATTTAGGCAGGCAAAAAGGGTAGCTTGGACAGGGAAGCACACATATGAAATCTTGAGAGCTGTCAGGAGAAAGCAAAGTGAAAACACACACCCTCTAGTACTGGAAATCTCACAGCACGGCAGATGTCAATGGCTGGACAGATGATCTCCTGGTTCTGGCTGCCCATGGATTATTTATTTATTTAAAATTATTTTTAGGCCACCTTTAAGGATAGAACCCCATCAAGGTGGCATACAAGTTAAAAACAATACATAAATATGTTCCCCCCCCAAAAAATAGAAAAACAATAAACAAATGTTCAATAAAATACTATAAAAAACAAATAATAACAACAAAAGGGATAAAACCCTTTTATAATACATTACGGAAGGAAGACAAGTTTCAGACAACTTGGCACAATTTCTTGGAATTTGCTGCTCCTCTTTGCCATGGCAACCTGCTTGTTCACCTGCCTCTCACTCTTGCCCAGACAATGGTGACGGTGAGGAGGAGGAGGAGGAGGAGGAGGAGGAGCAGAAGATGCTGCTGCCTCCTTCCTCACTGGTCCTCTGCCTGGCAAGTGAGCGAGTGGTAGCAATGATGAGAAAGAAGATGAAGAGCAACAGGAGCTGGTGACAATGGCAGTGAGAAGGTAGACTCACTGAGGGAGGGGCCCACTGAGGGTGTCTTGCCCAACGGCCCTCAGAAACCTGGAGCCAGAACTGGGTGCAGACCTTAGGAGCGTAAGAAGAATCCTACTGGATCAGACCAAACTCCTGTGTCTAGTCCTATATCCTGTTTCCCGCAGTGGCCAACCAGTTGCCTCCGGGAAGCCCCCAGGCAGGACAGGGGAGGAGGGCAATAGCCCTTTCCTGCTGTAGAAGCATGCTTCCCCAATACCTTCAATCTGTGTTGGATGACACCTTGCTTCCAGCTCCTGGCCTCTGTGTCCGAAAGATGCGCTGCCAATTAGAATGCCACTGACGTCATGTAATGCTGTGGCATCAAGTTGCTATTGCTACCTATTTATTTTTATTATTATTTATTTGCTATAGTCCTGTTTCCTTATTGTTTGTTTATACTACTACTACTACTACTACTACTACATCAGCGACTATGAGTGTCTCTTCTTAACAGGGAAGGAAATACGTTGCTCTTAAATACAACATTGCCTCAAATTAACGGAGCTAGCCTAGAAGCACTCTTTCTGGAAGATGTATTCTAAGATAACAGGAAATGAGAAAGAAGGAGCACTGTCTGGGCCTGTTCTCCTATTCAGAAACATTGCCCTCACCCTGCATTGACATTGTTTGGCCTCAGTGACATCAGCATGTAGCCAAATCTGATTCGCTATGTAGTATCAAGACATCATCCCTGATAAATTGCAATGACGTATATATGTAATATAGTAAAGAGAGATAAATCCTTACCGAGGAGGGGTAGGGGGGATACAAAAGTAACAGCTTCTCCTAGGGAAAATAATGGCAAAAAACAAGATTGAAAGAGGTGAATACTCTCACAATTAACAGGGGGGGGGGGAGTTCCAACATTGTCCCTGGTACAGGTAATTTCTGCTCCAAAATCAAAATGTGATTTTTTTAAAAAAAAAATCAGCCTTATTTGCTAGTTATATTTTACATTGGGTTTTCTTTCTTTCTAAATGCATTGATTTTTTCCCCCCTTTCTCCTAGTGGATGACAATGATCATGTATTGCTAAGCAGGTGATATGGCTCTATAAATGCTGGTAAGAATGTACCTAGATGTTGCTAAAACAGGGCGGGGGGGGGGAACCCACCTCTGTTATTTCTCTCTTGCTTTCAGACAGGCTGTTTAAGTACCATAACAGATCAGCTTCAACCTCTGAAGCCTCTTAACATCAGTTTTCGTTTCCTCATGCTCTTGAATCAAATCACCTCTCCAGTGTTTTGTGTGTGGTTTTAAAAAAAAAATTATAGATATAGACAGATATACAGAGAGAGAGAGAGAGAGAGAGAGGAGGCAATTTGAGTTCTCAGCCCCCACAGCTTAATTTAATGAGTGGATAATGCACTGAGTTTTATTATTATTTATTATTATAAATAATAACCTGTATGTTTTCCTGTACAGCTGTTTTATTATTATTGGCCAAGCAAGCAAGGCTCATTCGACGTCTACAAACATGACAATTCTATGCATGTTTAGAAAGACAGAACAACTCCAGCTGGCTAGGGAATGCTAGAGTTGTAGGAGTTTTTTTCTGTCTAAATATGCATAGGATTGCTCCCTTAGATGTTTACTTTATGGCAGAACCTTATCTTGGTTATTAAAATATGTTGCATACCTTTGATATTTGTTTCATAAATTTAACAAAAACATGTAGGAAGAGTGATTTGGACTGAATCTTCCTTGCCCTTTTCAGGCTGCTCACTTCTCAGGAGACTGAAGCATCCTTCTATGGGAACTGTGTCTGACTCTGAAAAGAAGATGCTGCTGACTGAGGAGGACCTCTTCTGTAATTAGGGTGATAGAATGGGAAGGTTCAGGGACTTCAGGCAGTCTGGACATAATCTGGAAAACCAGAGAGGGCACCCATAGAGGACAATGATGAAACTTTGTGGAAAAGATGTCTGCTTCCATTTCAGGCATTCTGGGATATGTTCCTGTTTAAAACCTCTCTAACTCATAGTTTACCAAAGGTTATGCTCTCATGCAGTGCAACCATGTGCATGTCTACTTAGAATTAAGCCCCACTGAATTCAATGGGACTGAGTTCCAGGTAAGTGTGTATAGCACTGCAGCCCAAATGTTTAATTTGTGGTTTTATTGCATTTTAAAACCATTCAGGGTTTTTAAAAAAAACGATTTACCCGCATTGTAAGCTATCCTTGGTGGCCCTGTTGTGGACCAAAATCAGGGTATAAATTTAATAAATAAATCCCACCACCACCACCACCACCACCACCACCACCATCAAAGTTTGACTCAAATGTGCCACTTCACCCAGACTGCAATCCTTCACACACTTACCCAGAGGCATGCACTACTGAACACAGTGGGACTTCGATTTCAAAGTAAACATGCATAGAATCAAGCTACACAACTTCAAATAACTCTACCCATAGCCTGACTAATCCTCCTGTTAAGCAATGATATCTATATCAGGCATGGCTCTTGTGCAGTCTTGTGAACCTTTTGTACAGCTCTCTTTTCATACAGACCAGTGTTCTCCAACCTTGGGTCCCCAGATGTTTTTGGCCAAAAACATCTGGGGACCCAAGGTTGGAGAACACTGATACAGACCGATAGAGCTGAAGTCATTTTGCCCAGTATGAGGAATGTGGCCAGAGTGAAGTGGGGCATGCTGGGAGTTGTAGGCCTTTTTTCTGTCTAAACTTGCATAGGATTGCACCCTTAGTCATACTTAGAGCAAACCCACTGAAATATTGATTAACTTAAGTCCCATTTATTTAAATGGGTCTACTCTGAGTCCAACTCTGGATCCAACCTATTTGCTATCGGAAAGGATAATTAGTTGATTTTCCAGCTCTCTCAGACAGTTGAAAGCCAACAGAGTACTATGCTAGGTAATACCTTCCCAGTGTTGTTCATATACCTTCTTTTGTTTAACCATTTTCGAAAAGAGATGGCACTCTGAAGCAGATCAACATTCACTATGTGAAATTTATCTCAGCACTGCAATACTGTAAGCTACACTCTTATGGGAGGCCACCTTTATGTAGAGCTTTTAAAGGAACAAGCATTCTATCAAGGGCCAGAGTCAAGGGTTGGCATGGTAGGACACCCACACCCCAGTAGGGGCCCCACTGACAAGAGCCACCTGGACTTGCTTCTCCTCTTCACCACTGCAATCTGGTTGTTCACCTGCCTCTTGCTGTAGCCCAGACAACAAAGGTGATAAGAAGGAGCAGCAGTAGATGCCACTGTCTACCTGCTCACTGGTGCTCTGCCTGTCAAGCAAGCAAGTGGTAGCAATGATGGGAAAAAGGAGGAGGAGCAATAGCAGCTGCTGACAATGGTGGTGAGAAGTTCGCCTCACTGGAAGAGGGGGGCATTGAGGATGTCTTGCCAAAGAGCCCTCAAAAACCTGGATCTGGCACTGATTCTACCCCACCCTACCTTATCTCACTGGGGTTGTCTTAACTTGCTTTCACATGAAACTCTTGTCAGAAAAGCAACATATACATATTCCATTTGGACGATTCAAGTACCAAAAACCTATGAGGCAGCTGTATATGAGGCAGCAAAGTAACAGATGTTTTACCCTTCATGTAGATGACATAATGGGAAGAGAGTCACCTGCTGAATTTCTGCCCATCAGGCAGCCATTAAAGGCACAGCATAAAAGGTGACACCTCTACGATTATCTGGAAGATTTATTTGGAATTATTTAATCATCTTAAATCATTTTTATCTTGTAGTTTTTAACTCTGTTACTGTGATTTGAACTGCTGCTAGCTTTGCTGTTTGTTTTAATCTGTGATTTTAAATTTTATAGTTATATTATATTGTATTTTATGGTTTTAACTGTTGTAAACCGCCCAGAGAGCTTCGGCTATTGGGCGGTATAAAAATGTATTAAATAATAAATAAATAAATAAATAAATTATTATAATAATCTGGAAGAATTTCCTCGAGGTGTTATTTAGATCAGGCATGGGCAGAAGGTTGATTGGGATAAACTGGTAGATCGTTGAGTGATTTGCAGTACATCAGCAAGTGTTTGTGACTTCCAATGGGGACTTTTCCTATATTTCAGAATATAGTTGCTCAGTCAATTGTAGTAAAAAGATATTGCTAGCTCAATGGCATTGAACCTCTTTCAGCCCAAGGGCCAAATCTAATTTTGGAGAAACTCTTCAGGGCTGCATTTTAGTGGTGGGCAGAGCTGATGGCAAAACAGGGTGGAGCTACAGGCGAAGGGGTGACTACAATGCATTCTGATGCTTCAATTTGTGCAAAATACAGCTGCCAGAATCTTGATTGGGATAGCTAGCCCATGCAGATCGCATGCCACCAGAGCTAAAAGAGCTTCACCAGCTGCCTAGCTACTTTGCAAAGCACCAAAAAGCATGGGACCTCTTCGTACCATTTGACTTTTGGGGTTTTTTTATAGAACAAATCTGTTCATTTCTAGGGCAATCTGGGGTGAGGGTCACCCATCTCTAATTAACTGCATCCTTGATTCCCCAGACTGTCTGCAAGAGAGACATAGCAGGACCAGACTGGATGATACTTCTGCTCCTCCCCCATCCATTTTGTCCCATCGCATGGAGTAGAGCATGAATGCGCCTGCCATCCCAGACCACCCGGTGTGCTGGCCCTGCCTCCTCCATCCCTATAATGAGCAGGGTACCGCAGGGCTTGGTCCTGGGTCCAGTGCTCTTCAACATTTTTATTAATGACTTGGATGAGGAGGTACAGGGAATGCTTATCAGATTTGCAGATGACACAAAATTGGGTGGAACAGGTAATACTCTGGAAGACAGAAACAAGATTCAAAGCAACCTCGATAGGCTAGAGCGCTGGACCAACTGCACAGTTACAGGATGGGGGATACTTGGCTCAACAATACTACAAGTGAGAAGGATCTTGGAATTGTTGTAGATCACAAGCTGAATATGATCCAGTAATGTGATGTGGCTGCAAAAAAAAAGGCAAATGCTATTTTGGGCTGCATTAATAGAAGTATAGCTTTCAAATTGCGGAAAGTACTAGTTCCCCTCTAGTCAGCACTGGTTAGGCCTCATCTTGAGTACTTCATACAGTTCTGGGCACCACACTTTAAGAAGGATGTAGACAAACTGGAAAAAGTTCAGAGGAGGGCAACAAAGATTATTAGGGGACTGGAAACAAAGCCCTATGAGGAGAGACTGAAAGAACTGGGCATGTTTAGCCTTCAGAAGAGAAGACTGAAGGGAGATATGATAGCACTCAAGTATTTGAAAGGTTGTCACTCAGAGGAGGGCCAGGATCTCTTTTCGATCATCCCAGATTGCAGGACATGGAATAATGGGCTCAAGTTACAGGAAGCCAGATTCTGCCTGGACATCAGGAAAAAATTCCTGACTGTTACAGCAATACACCAATGGAACCAACTACTACATAGGAATCAACTACCTATGGAGGTGGTGGGCTCTCCCAGTCTGGAGGCATTCAAGGTGCAGCTGGACAGACATCTGTCAGGGATGCTTTGACCTGGATTCCTGCATTGAGCAGGGGGTTGGACTCGATGGCCTTGTAGGCCCCTTCCAACTCTACTTTTCTATGATTCTATGATTCTGCCTAGGGAGGTCGTGGGTCGTCTCCACACTGGAGACATTCAAGGTGCAGCTGGACAGCCATCTGTCAGGGATGCTTTGACTTGGGTTCCTGCATTGAGCAGGGGGTTGGACTCGATGGTCTTATAGGCCCCTTCCAACTCTACTATTCTATGATTCTATGTAGGACAAAACCACACAGTTGATTTCCTGACACTTTGCCCTGTGTCCCCCCCCCCCCCCGGTATCAATTGTGCAATTTAGGCCAAGCTGCACTGTTCGTATGCAGATGTTGTGTCCTGATGTGGATGTTCATGGATGGTGGAGGCAGGGCCATTGCACCTGAAAGGGATGGAGGAGTGCATGTTCAGCACCCTGCACACAATGGGCCAGAATGGAGGGGGGAGTAATAATAATAATAATAATAATAATAATAATAATAATAATAATAATAATAATAATTGTGGAGGAAGGGGGGGCTGACTGACCCGCCACACCCCCACCCTTTCCTACCCAAAGGACCCAAGACCCCCAGAGATCTCAAGATACCAGATTGCCAGCCTCAGCTGTCTGCAATCCTACTTGAATCTCTGTTCAGGGACTTGCCTTTCTGACTGTAACCTGGATTTAGTTACTGAACCAAGCAGAGCGACTACCATGTGGGGTAAAACCAAGAAAGGTTTATTCTGGTAGCATTTTACAACAAGAATAGGGAAATGAGAGAAGCACACAAAATTAGAGAGAGACACTTTGGTACACAGTAAAGCTGCAAAATAACAAAACCTACTTCTTTATATCTCTCAGGCACACAACTCTGTTACCTGAAGGTCAGTTCTCTTCCAGGGTTAGATCCAGCACAGCCTTGCTGCCCGGGGGGATTACCACACCTACCCGAAGGTCCGAGATGGGTAGCCTCCCACAAGGCTTGCCTTTACCAGAGCCCTCATTCAGCTAATTTCACCAGGAGCTACCTGGGGTCGAATCCTGAGGCCTCCCGAGGGCTTGGGCCTCTCCTTGGCTTACCGCCATTGCTCCAACAGCCAGCAGCCACGCGATGACCAAAGACAAAGACAAAAACCCACACGTTGGGAAATAGCTCTTTCCCCCTCCCCTCCTCCTTCCTGTAGCTTTGCTGCTTCTTAGCCAATCATGATGCACTTCACCTGGCCAGACAGGGGGAGGGGAACTCATGACTCTTGACTTACTGGGCCTGAACTACATTTGCATTTGAAAGCCGGGTTTCCGGCTTTCAGGACTTCCAGGCACCATCGCCTCCTCCCAGCCTTTAGCCGGTTCACACATGAGGGTGTGTGTGTGTGTGCATGTAGGAACCCCCAAAGGCTCTTTTCTTAACAACAACAACAACAATAATAATAATAATTATTATTATTATTATTATTATTTATTTATTACCCGCCTCTCCATCTAGATCGAGGCGGGGAGTATTCCCAATCTACCTCAAAAGGACAGGAGAGTGAGACCAGAAGGCCGAAAGCTCCAGAGCAAGATATGCTGGCAAAGTTCTCCTGAGCCAGACTAGGGAGACAAAATCTTTGGAGGTTCATTAAACCCTGTTTGAAAGAAGAGGCGAGTTTTATATGTCCTGGAATTCTTCTCCACCTTGGTTTGAAATCAGAGCAAGAGAAGAGTTGCTGTCTAAATGTTCTCTTACCAAACATAATGGAGAAAAGTTGCTCCATTCAATATTCAAAAGTTGCTCCACTCAGCCAATCCCCAACAGAGGACCTGCAGAGATGGCTCTGCCCCTACAGGGTCTTTTACCTAACCTCATATAATCTAATAGCTCCATAGAAATTAGTGTCTCCATTAGTTTGTAAGGGGGTGAGGGAAAATGCTGCTGGGGCAAAACTAGAGAGGGGGAAGGCCACCCTGCATCAGTTTTCCAAGGGTGGGTGATCTTCCCCCCATTCAGATTTTGCCCCCACAGCCTCTTTCTTCCTGGCCCCATAGAAACTATTACAGCAACTTGCTTTATTAGTTTGTAGGGGGTGGGCAAACGATGTGTGAGAGAGAGTCTAAGGTGAGACTCTGCACCACTGCAGCCTTCCAAAGGGGTGGTAGCCTTCCCTCTGCTCTTCTCTCTGCAACCTCTCTCTACATGCTCCCACACCAATGGTTCCTTCTGATTCTACAGGGTCACGTAGAAAGAGATCTGGGGCCCCAGACACTGTCTACATGTGTACCCTGAGTGGCTGCAGAAGCAGAGCACTGACATCATAATCATGCCAGCCAATGTGTGTGTGGGTGCATTATCAAACTTTGCTGTTGTGACATTTAAAATTTACTTTAAAGTCTGAAAACTTTAACATTCATTTTCTTAACAGCTATAATAGTTAAAAGAACGATTCTTGTTCCTCTGCCTCTTTAGTGTGGAATTGAATGCAATTATTGGGCTGATAATGAAACCTGAGAGTTGGGAAATCCCAGTTGTTTAACTATAGCAACAACAAAATGACTTTCCCCACCTAAATTAGGCTTCTGAAAAGAAAGAGAGACTCGGGTAAACAGGGGTGGACTTCTGTGTGAAAGGACTGTGAGCTCCGTTCAGTTCTGGAACCAAAAACAAATTCCTGGACTCAGAATGTGCTCAGAGGCATTCTGTTCTTGAATTCTAAGACCCGGTTCACATGATTAAGCAACCCACATTTTGTTAACTGTGGCTTGTTTGGGAACAAGTGAGCGCATTGGCTCACAACCATTTGCTTGCTTCTAACACGCTAAACCTGCCAGGGACAGCCCATCCCTGGGTTATTCTCTGTGATGTCTGAACACAGAAGTCCAGGTTGCTGAGGAAGAAACAACCTAGAATTATAACCCAAGAATGTTGCAAAAATGCTGTGAGTCCTTTCCCTAAAGAACTCAATTGCTCAGAGAAAGGGAAGCAGCACAACCCAGCAGTGAGTTTTTCAAAGTTTTACTTCTGCGCAAAAGGACCAGCTGGGGTGTGTGCCCAAATCAAAGCTGGACCAGGATCAGTGGGTCACGCAAGCATTTTTATACACTTTACAATCATGGGTGGGTTTTCTTTTAGCGAATCAGATGCAGTCATTAAACCGTGCCAACCAGTTAGATACAATGCCTTGTTTATGACGACAACCAATCAGATGCATTTCTCTGAAGATGGCAAGTTTTAATCTCTAGTTAGATAGAGGGCCACCTGGCCATCTTCTTGGCTTAAGACGTGGTTTCTCATGACCTCTTAGGTCACTTAAGATATCAGGCTTGCTACTCTTGGTACATCTTATCAATTATAGGGACCCTTCTCTCACCTGTATTCTGGGATTTCGCACTTAGGAATAGGCTTTTGGGACTAGATAACAACTTAAGCGAAAACATGGCAGGCCAAACATATGATTCAGAACAAAGAATACAATACAATCAAGGCAGACCTTCAAGGTTCTCTGTCTGGAACAACAACGTAGGTAAACAAAGCAGGTGCAGTGGCAAATGGTATGCGGGCAGAATCTAGGTCAACTAACGGGGTGCAAAACAGAGTTCATGGGGCTTCTGGATCTTTGTCTTAAGGAGTGCCTATGGACAGCAAGGTAGTCTTTCAGGGGTCTTTGGCCTGCGTGTGGACTATTCCCTAATGTCACTCTTGCTGGCCAGGGAATGCTGGAGTCTTGCAGGACCTTTCTGTCTGTCTAAACATGTATGGATTGGGTCTTCTGTGCAGCTTTTTAACTCAGACTTCTGTCGTGTCAGGTTGCACTGATCTCTTGAGGTTTCAGACTTGAAACTGGGACCCTTTGCTGTGAGGCAGGTGAATCTGGGAATCTTTGTGTGCAAGGCAGGTGCCTTGTCACTGAGCTTTTGTGTGGCCTATGTGAATGAGACCTGGGGTCTCTTAGGTGTTTTGGGCCTGACTGGGTCATCATCATCATCATCATCATCATCATCATCATCATCATGGATTTTAAAGAGTTCACTCTGTGTCTTGTTTCTTGCTCACAACTAGCAGGCGAAGCATGAAAGGCCTATTGTTCTCTTAAAAGTATCTTTTCAGGGTTGCTTCTTTCGGCCAGACAGTCTTCTGGGCGTACGGACAACTGGTAACACACTTCTGCAGGCAGACGGCCAGAGGTGTGTGTGTGTGTGTGTGTGTGTGTCTGGCTTGCCTGTTTTTAAAATGAGGCTTTTTCCAATGCATGGGCCTGTTTACATGTGAAAGGCAGGAGCTCTCTGTACATGCCCTGGGCCTTTTTCTCTAACAAGAACAAACCATGGGTTCAAACTCTGGGTTGTTTCTCCTTCAATAACCTAGAGTTCCAGGTTCACATGCCATGGAGAACTGTGAAGGATGGCAAACCGGTCTTTACTCAAGACCAGAGATCAAAGGTGCAAAACTGCCAGCCTTAGCTCTGCCATCTTGACCTGATTCTTTCAGGGCCTTGCCTTTGGTCTATACACTGGATTTAGCACTGAACCACAGAGGAACCACACACACCGTGTGGGGTAAAACCAGGAAAGTTTATTTAAGGTAAACAGATTACAATAAAAGGTGGGGAATGAGGGAAGAGGGAGAAAGGTGGGGAGACACTTTGGTACATACAAGTAGAGCTATAAAACAACAAAACTAGTCCCTTACTATATAAATACCCAGGCACTTACTCCTTGCCTGAGGGTTGGTCCTCTTCAGGGTGTTGGAAAAATAGACATGGTGCATATACAGAGTGTGGTCCTACACGTGTATTCAACAGGCCCAAGTATAGAACGTGCATTTTAAAATGAACAATTCTCGCTTCACACACACACCCCGGCCAGATGCCAAAGCTGGCCTAAGAAAGTCCTGCCTGGCGACAGGCCCAGACATGTTCCAGCAGGATGGTTACTTTCACCTTATCATTTGTTCCTCTTGCCAAGGTTTCTTCAATGTATCATCCTACTAACAATGCTTCTCTCTTTCAAGCAAGCAAGGAGAAACCCCCCTCCCTGGCTGCTTTGAGCAAAAGACAGGCAAAGATGGATTCTGAGAGATCCGTCTTTTAATATGGTTCCCTAATTACATTTTGGGACCCCAGGTAAGAAAGGCATTGTCCTAAACTGAAAATATTCACATAGGTCACATAAGAGTGTCAGAGCACCTGCTCTGCATACAAGCTAGGAGAGGCTCCTAATCTGAAACCCTGTGCTGACCTATCTGAGTTAAAGCTATGTAAAGGCCAAATCCTGCACATGCTTAAACAGACAAAGCTACTACAAATCCCAGCTTTCCCTGGCCAGCAAGGGACGACAATTCGAAGAGCAGTCCACAAGGGCTGTAACCCTATTCACCCTGCTGTCCATAGGCACTTGTTAAGGTAAAGGTCCAGAAAAGCCCTGATGAACTCTGTTGAACCCCTGTTGGATGACCTAGATTTCTGCCCATATACCACCTCCTATTGTACTTGACTTCGCTTATCTGCTTTTGTTGTTCCGGACAAGAAACCTTAGAAAGCCATGTTGCATTCTGCTTTAGTTATGATATTTCTTTGTTCTAAAATGGCTAATAATCATATTTTCACATTAAGTTGCTATTTGGTCCCAAAAGCCTATTTCCAAGTGCCAACGCAAATGTAGCAGGCACATGGAACATCAAGTGCCCCAAGTGACCTAAGAGGTCATGAGAAACAACATCTTGGAGATTAAGACTTGCCATGTCTAGAGAAATGTATTTGGTTGCCGTCATATTTGGGGAAATGTATTCAATAGGTTGGCACGGTTAAGCGAATGTATTTAATTTGCTGAAAGCGAATACACCCATGACTGTAAAAAGTATAAGAAGGCTTGCATGCCCCACTGTTCTTTGTCCAGCTTTGATTTGGGCACGCGCCCCTGCTGGTCCTTTTTGCGCAGAAATAAAAGCTTTGAAAAACCTCACTTCTGGGTGTGTGCTGCTTCCCTCTCCTTGAACATTGGATTCCATAGGGAGAGGATTCTCTGAGCATAGAATTTGTGCAACAAGGGCTTGCCTCAGCAAAAAAAACCTACTCCCGTGCTTCTTCGCGTGCAGACAACAACCCAAACCAGAAGCCACAGCAGCAGTATATTCTTCCCCCCCTCCTTTCAGTAGCCCAGCTGTCTTTGGCCAATCAGGATGAACTTCATCTGGGCCAAGCAGAAGAGGGGTGGCTCTTGGGCCGCATTTGCATGCAAATACTGGGACATCAAAGACATGGGAGACTCTGAGGCGTCAGGGCTATCAAAGGAACTATGTCAATTTGCAGGAGATTTTGAGGCCCAGCGCCATCAGAGGAACTATATACATTTTGCATGACGTGTGTGGTGCAGGAAACTGAGGCTTTTTCTTCACAAGAACCAACCAGGGATGGGGCATCCTTTGGTTGTTTAGTACCAGAAGTGGGTGAGTGGGCTCGCTCACTCACACATACTCCCAAACAGGCAAAGCGGGTCTAAGTGTATGTCTTTTGAACCCTGGTTCTTGGGGCTGGTGGATCTTGGACTTCCAGTAAAAACAAAGCAGATCTGACAAAGTAGATATCTCTGTGTGTACAGAGATACACACACACAAACACACTCACGATCATAATTTTATGTTCAAAACAGCATGAGTAGTTGATTTTTAATACTTTGTAACCTATTCCATAGCATGCAAACTAATCACTGCAGAAGGCAGTTCCACTCACTGCCTATGTAATCAGAGCTCAATAATCCATGGCAAGCTCACTTTAAAAGCAGATAAACAGGAAATTCTATAACATTTCATTAAAATTCCATTAAAGCACCAAGGCATAGACTTTCGCAGTGCTCCACCTGCTCCCAACACTTTGTTATCATTAACAGCTTTGAACGTCTACGATTATTGGGCTGTGTCTCCACCTCCCCCTGCTGCCTCTTTGGTGCTGCAGGAAACATGTGGGACCTGGGTCACAAAGGACTTTGAATCAAACTGAAAACAGGTATAATGTGGGACAGAAAAGTGCTCTGTCTCCAATCCTGCTTGATCAAGGCAGTTGGCCTCCTAAGCCAATATCCCAGCAGGGTCCAAGTGGGCATGCCCCTAGCACAGAGGAACATCGGAAGCTGCCTTATACGAAGTCAGACCCTTGGCCCATCCAAGCCCAGTATTGTCAACAGTGATGGGCAGTGGCTCTCCAGGGTTTCGGGCAGGATTCTTTCCTAGTTCTATCTGGAGATGCCGGGGATTGAAACTTCTGCACGCAAAGCAGGTGTTCTACCACTGAGCCACAGCCAGAAATGGGGGTCCTTAAATGGCACCCTGAACTGAATATGAGCTGAGCTCATGCTAATGCTGCGCCGAACTCTGCCCCTTGTTTTTTCTGCCTCTTTCATGTATGTGTGTGTGTGAATAATTTTCTCCTTGGAGAGGGGTGTGCGGTTTCCACATTTTTAAATTTAGGAGGTGGCTGAGGGAACTTCTATTTATTTAGACCTTTGGAACTTTAGAAACACTCTGCAAAGAACCTTGTGCTGCTACAAATGAGAACAAAGAAGCTTTGTTTCTTTCAGGAACTCCGGCTGGGCTGCAAGCCTCTCTGCAAAGAGCTCTGTGCTGCTGCAAGCAAGAACACAGTTTTTTCTAAAGCCCCGTTCGTTCTTGCTTGCAGCAGCAGAGGGCTCTTTGCAGAGAGGCTTCTGCAGCCCAGGAATTCTTCCTGAATGTCTGTGAGAGAGGGTGATATCACATGGTCTCACGGGAGCTCAGGAAGAGCTGCCAGGCTGAAGAAGCCTCTCTGTAAAGAGCCTCGTGCTGCAAAAGAAAAATAGAAAGAAGATCCCTCAGCCACCACCTACACTTAAAAGGTAAGTGGAAATCCTGTCCCCCTTCCCAAGGAGAAAATTATTTGAAATGCTCACCTCCCCAGACGCCTTCACCAGGGTTTTTATTTTGCCCCCAAACACCACCACCTGAACTGCTGAAAACAGAAAAAGTGAAATATTTGGCACAGCACTAGCTCACACTCCAGTAGAGCTCAGGTTTGGCTCATCATCAGTTCACCAGCCAGGGCTGGCATCAATGGTAGGCACGGTTGAACACCTGCTGAGGGGCCACTGATCAGAGGCCCCCTGGACTTGCTCCTCCTCTTCACCACTGCAACCTGCTCTGTTCTGTCACCTGCCTCTTGCTCTGGCCCAGACAATGGTGGCGGTGAGAAGGAGGAGCAGCAGATGACACTGCCGACTTGCTCACTGGCTTTCATAGATTCATAGATCATAGAGTTGGAAGGAGCCTACAAGGCCATCGAGTCCAACCCCCTGCTCAATGCAGGAAACTAGAGGAGGGGTCTCCCATCCAAGTAATAACCAGGCCTGACCCTGCTTAGCTTTCCACGCTCAGACAAGCTGAGCCAGCGTAAGCCACAGGCCTGTCAAGCAAGAAAGTGGTAGCAATTATGAGAGAGAGGATGAGGGGCAAGAGCAGCTGGTGACGATGGCAGTGAGAAGGTAGACGCACTGAGGGAGGGGGGCCATTGAGGGTGTCTTGCCCAAGGGCCCTTGAAAAGCTGGAGTTGGCACTGCCAGCACTATCCTGAGGGTCCCCTTCCCGCTGCAGCAGTGACTTTCCCGCCCCATTTTCCTTTTGGTAGTGTGGGGGATGTGCATGTGTTGCTGGAGGGTGGGGGGAGGCATTAATTCCCCCTTCCCTCTTTGGTGCCCGGAAGAACACGGCAACAGCTGAGATGACGCCCCCGCCCCCCATGCAGATTTGACACACCATCTGCAGGCAGAAAATTGGAGGGGGTGAGAGTTTTTCAAGGGTGTGTGAAATTTTTGGAAATGTTTTGCAGGAGCTCTCCTGCTGCCATCACAAGAATGATGTTTGAAAAGGAAACTGTGGGGGTGGGGGTAGAGAAACTGCCACAACTTGCTGCCAAGGGTAAGAGCTGCCCTCCCTCAGTCTCCCCCACCCCCCCAATGTTTCACAAATATCACTCCAAACTACAGTTTTGGGAGTCCAGAATCATCTGCCCAAAACAATTCAAGCCAAAAATTAAGAAAATCAAACTTTCAGGTCAGCTTTAATCTTGGGTGTCAGGGATCCTGGGACATGTAGTTTCTAGGGTGCCTGACATCCATACTAAGGCACCCTGGAGAACTAAATTTCCCAGGGCCATTGCAGCATTCAGGGTGCCAGGGAGTAATGGTGGTCTCCAGCAAGGTTTACCAACTGTGCTGCTTAACTGTGCTAAGTGGGTGTAGAGGACTTATGGGGGGAGGAAGGCTGAGGGAGGCATTCAGCCATTGTCCCTGTGAAGGACTGCCAACCGGTCCTTCTCTAAAGACCAGAGATCAAAGGTGCAAAACTGCCAGCCTTAGCTCTGCCGTCTTGACTTGATTCTCTCAGGGCCTTGCCCTTGGTCTATACACTGGATTTAGCACTGAACCACAGAAGAACCACACACACCGTGTGGGGTAAAACGAGGAAAGTTTATTTAAGGTAAACAGATTACAATAAAAGGTGGGGAATGAGGGAAGAGGGAGAAAGGTGGGGAGACACTTTGGTACATACAAGTAGAGCTATAAAACAACAAAACTAGTTCTTTACTATATAAATACCCAGCCACTCCCTTTGTCTGGGGGTTGGTCCTCTTCCTCAGCAAAAGAGCCCTACTCCCGCGAAAGCGTGCAGACAACAACAAAACCCAAAAGCCACAGCAGCAGTATAGATTGTTCCCCCCACCCCTCCTTTCAGTAGCCCAGGTGTATTTAGCCAATCAGGATGAACGTCATCTGGGCCAGGCAGGGGAGGGGTGGCTCTTTGCCGCATTTGCATGCAAATAGCTGTGGCACTGGCCATCAAAGACATGGGAGACTCTGCGGCATCAGGAGCCATCAGAGAAACTATGTACATTTTGCATTTCCCAGCCCCCAGCTGGGATTATACTGGTTTACACGTGTGGAGGTGTGTGTGTGTGTGTGTGTGTGTGTGTGGTGCAGGAAACTCTGATGCTTTTTCTCAGTGATGTCTTTGTGTGAGCGTGACAGGTTTCAAATTTCAGAAATGGGCTCCGAAAAAATCTGAGCCATTTTCTTATTTTTTGGAAAATCGATTCCAAATTGAGACAAGGGGAGTTTGATCACAAACAGCCATATGTCCTCAGTCAGTAATAGGTTTTGTTGAAGTTTGCTAGACAATCTCCAGCAAGAGCTCCCTCTAGACACATAATACCCCTGTTTTCTCCCCCTGCCCTCTGCCTTCTCATGGTGGCGGCCAATGCCAGCCCTAGTGCTTGTAGTAGTCACATAGCACACCCCAGCATGTGTTGTAGGGTGCATGTAGGCACTACTTCTGCAAGTGAAGCCATAACGCCTCCTATCTACTTGAGGCATTTCTCCATGACTCCTGTGTAAACAGGGCTGTCCAAAACTGCCATTCAATATAATGAACATGTTGTGGCAGCCATTTATACCGTGCTGCCTCCCTCATTGCCCTTTCTCATTTCCTCGTGTCTATGGTGGACTGGGTTCACTTCCAGCTCAGCGACAAAGTAACAGCTGGGGATTGTTTCCTCCCATCGAGGTCAGTGGAAATGCTCACATCCATATCGATATATCTCTGCTAAAGCTATTCCAGGTTCTGGACCCTACACGTGAATCCGGATCTCTTTTCCCATTACGGAGGCGAGATTGCACATTGCAACGGCTCTGTGGCAGGAGCTAATAATTCATTACAGCCAGGCTGAGCATGGCTGCCTGTGTGTGGAATAAGACAATTGGCACTGCACTTGATTTATACCTCCAGCTAAGCTAATTAAGCAATAATTCAGGAGGAATCCATCATTGTGACAGCTTTGTTGATCAACCATCCCCAAGCAAAGTCAAAGGTGTTTAGTATCCTGGGGTAGAGAAAGCCAGGTCAATAATGAGAGATCTACTAAAAGAGGGGGAGGGGGTTTGTATAACACAGCAATGGTTGTATTTTTATATAAGCATTTGCATCCATACCCACAGACTGCTTGTTAAAAAATAAATAAAATGCCACTGTTTGCTAAGAAATGTGATATTTGTTTGGAGTATTTGATACCACTGCAGATTTAAGACTTGATCCAGCCATCGTTAAAGATTGCCAAACCCCTTTTATTTAAATGGGAGAAATTTGGAAGCGTTTGCCTAACTTCCGTTGAAATCAGTGGGGATTAAAAGTGCTAAACTTTGGTTGGGCCATGTCCTAAATTTTTCCAAATGCTTATTATTAGCCTTTTTCTAATAATAATATTATTTTCTAATATTCATATTGTTAGGGCATAATCCTGTGGCCGCTAGACAGAGTCTAGATGGTCATGGTCATGGTAGAAGTCAGAGTCCCAGCTCCAACCTCGGAAACATGCACTGAGGTCAGAGCTGGGACTCCGACTTCGCAGCGCCCCCTCCCTCCGCCCTCGCAGCCAGTGCAGAATGAACTGTGCCGGCTGTGGCTCCGAGCTTGGAAGACCGTCCTTGAAGATGGGGACCATCCTGTGGATGTTCCAGGGGGCGGGGAGGGGAGGAGTAAGGCTCCGCCAGCATACGATGTCCTCCTCGTGAGTCGGGGGAAAGACTTAGATGGCTGAAACCAGCCATCTAAGTCTTTTGCAGGGCTAGAGGAGTGCAGAGGCAACCTTTGCCTCTGTGTTCCTTCCACCCTCCTTTGGATGCCTGTAATCCTCCCAAGTTCGGAGGGTTATGGGCAGCCACATTGGATTATGCTGCCCGCCTTTAAAAAAAATGCCTTTAAAAAAACAACAACACTCACGTTCTTCCCCTATTGTTTATGAAAAAAATTGTGAATTCTGATCAATTCTTACCAAAGACAAACTGAACCAAAATTCTCTCCCATCTGCACTGGCCAAATTCAACAGGTACGGCTATTCCCAGCAGGAAGAGGACTGTGATGTACCTGCCATGCCATATTGCTGTTAAAGAGGAGGAGCCTATCAGGAAAAAAGAAGAGCTGGTGGCAACCCTCATTCAATATCACAAAGATGGTTCAATACACAGAGTTGCAAACCCAGACTTTGAAGAGCTCAGTACTCAAAATGCTCTGCCCGGATGGATGAATCTGTCACTTTTGCTTTTTCCAGTATTCAGTTTTTTATTCATCTCAAAGTAATGTGTGGATTGTAGTAAGTCCTTATTAAAAAAACAAATGGACCAAATGGAATTCTCACACATCCCTACGTTTTTACTCATGTCAGGGGTTCCTCTTCAGACATCTGTGTGCAACACGCTGACAATGGGGGGGCAGTCTCAGGGCTTGGCCACACAACATCAGGGGCAGGACCAGCAGCATGTTCTCACATCTCCTTTGATGTTTTTTGCCTTTTCCGCACAGTCTGAACTCCTCTATAATGAACGGATAGAGCAGGGGTGCAGAACCTCTTTCAGCCCGAGGGCCGAATTCCCTTTTGGAGAAGTTCCCAGGGGCTGCATTTCAGTGGTGGGTGGGGCTGAAAAAGGGGTGGGGCCAAACTCAAAGATATCAGCCTATTTTAGCTTACAGCTCTTGCTGCCAGTAACCAAGCCTTAGGAGAGGCAGTTCAGCCTTTTAGATTGGGGGGGGGGAAACATGCAAAAGCTGGGAAACCACCTAATGATCGGTGGTTGGAGGAAAGTGGGTGGGGCAAGGGGAAGGGGTGTGGCCTTCTGGGGAACCCCAGAGGGCCAAATTTGGCCCCTGGACCTGATTTTCTACTCCCTGGGCACAGAGGATGAAGAGGGTTGCACCTGCTGTCCCATTTCCAATCTCCATGTATCCATTTTATTTATTTATTTATTTATTCTATTGATATCCACCATTTTTCCTGCAAGGAACCCAAGGCGGCTTACATACTCCTACTCCTACTCCCCATTTTATCCTCACAACAACCCTGTGAGGTAGGTTAGGCTGAGAGCCAGTGACTGGCTCAAAGTCACCCAGTGAGCTTCATGGCTGAGTGGGGACTAGAACCGGGTCTCTCGAGTCCCAGTCCAACACTCTCACCACTACACCACAGTGGCCCTCCATTGGCTGCCTATACACAGAAACGACACACATGCAAGCTGTACACACAGATGCTCTCTCTACAGTAGGGACACTCCTTTTTGCAGGATCCTAGATCCTAGATCAGGCATCCAGAGCTGTACCACTTGCATGTGTTTAGATTGTATGCGCAGAGTTGATCAACAGGTGGTGGTTGAAGGCCGGGACAGCAGCATAATCCTCCACATGTTCATTGTACATGGTTTCAGACAGGAGAGGGGGGAAGGGTTTATGTTGTAATACCAAATAGTCAGTGGCAGTTATCGGAGACCCATGTGTTGCAAAGCTCCATGGATCTTTTCTAGAGTTTACGCATCTCATAGCTGTGTCTATATTTTCTGACACTGCAAAAAGTGCCAGTCAGTGACTCTCAGCCTAACCTACCTCACAGGATTGTTGTGAGGATAAACCCTCTCTTGGCCACTTGCTTATGTCGCAGCACCAACCCTCTAGAATGCATTACCAACAGTCATTAGACAGGTCTCCACAGTGTTGACATCCAGACATCTTCTCAAGACCCATCTCTTCACAAAGGCTTTCCCCAACGTGTGACCCAGCCAGCTCCGGTCTGTAGGGCACAGAAGAGTGTGAGGTTTTACTGCTGATCAGCTTTTGTGGAGTGTTGTACAGTTTTATTTCCCAGTTTTATTGTTGTTTTGACTGTAAAGACAATGTATATCCGCTCATTTGATGACTCTGTGGAATGCGGCAGGTAAATCTGAGTAATAATAAATACATAAAATGCATTTTAAAACACACACATAGGGAAATGATGCAGGCAGATCTTCTTCTGTTGAATTTCCCTTCATTCACGTGGAGTGACAGTGACATCTAGTGACTTCAATAGTGATCACAGGTGCTGCTGGTTTTTAAGCCGAAAACACTTGCTATTTTCATGGGAAGTGCAAACTAAAAAGACCCGTAAATAAGAGCATATGAGGAGCCCTGGTGGTTCAGAGCACAGGTCCACCCAGCCCTGGCGAGGAGGATGAGGTGTGTGTGGCAGCAACAGATGGTGACAGTGACAGCCGGTGGCTGTGGTGGAGGATGGTGGCGGTAAGTGGGGCCCTGGGGTGCAGCCCTAACAGTTTCCACTTGGGCACTTGGCTGGCTGTCATCGGCCACGGCCAGAGCCCCTTGCCCAGAGCAGCAGCCCTTTCTGCTGCTCTGGGCAAAGGACTCCGCCTTTTTGGCTTGTGGGTAGGTTAGCGTGTTGTCCTGGTTAGGACAACATGCTGAACGTACAGGGGTTTCCTTAACCCTGCCGCAAACCATGGCACAGCAGGGTGGTTTAGAAGCCACTGCCAGGTCATTTCTAAAGCACCTGGCAGGGTTCAGATCATATGCTAAACCGCAGTAGCACTTAACTTACTGAGGTTTAGCGTGTCGTGCGAACCCAGTCATAGACTCTCCGCTGAACCTACTCTTCACAAGGTTGTTGTGAGGATAAAATGGGGAGGACAGTTAAGGAAGAATCATTTTATGGATATATGGAATCAATTATTAGACTATGTATTAATAAAGGGGAAGGGGAGTATGCCTTGTCAGGATATGTTATATTTTTGGAATGTGGAATTCAATTGATTAAGGGGATGGATGGATATTAGTTGGTTCCTAGGTGGGTGAGGGGTGCACCTTATTTATTTTAGTTGTATGTTTATTAGTTTTGTATGTAGTTTATAATAACTAAATAAAATTTATTAAAAAATAAAAAATAAAAATGGAGAGGAGGAGGACCATGTAAGCAGCCTTGGGTTCCTTGGAGGAAAAAAGGGTGGGATATAAATGCAATAATGGATTTTTTTTAAAATAAAGAACTTCTTAGTGCTCAATCCTATCAATTGTACCCTCAATCCCTGAACTCGGAGGCTTACAATAATCCAATGCAGAGTGGGAGGACCGGGGAGAGGTGATCTCCACTTCCCCACACCTCCTGCTCTGCATTTTAGCTAGATGGCCATTTTCTGCCATCTAGCTGAGACACTTCGGAGGGTGAGGGAAAGAGGTTGGAGCAAGGTCAGGATACCTCATATGGTTGCCTGGAAAATTTATTCTTCCTTCAGCTACTGTTAGGAATTGTAGCTAAGCTCAGAGTGAACAGGGAATCCTGGGCTGTGGCCTGTGGTGTGTGGTGTGGTGGTAGATGTCATCAGTGTCCCTGCTAATGAAAAGGTGCTGGCGCTGCATCCCTGTGGCCCGCCCTGGCACCACTTCAGCACTGATCATGCCTGAATAGGGCTTGGGTTGTACTAAGATGTATATTTTGAAGTGAATATCCACAGAATTCTCTCTGGAGACATCCCTCAAAGTCCACTATGAAGTCTGTGCACTTGCTTTGCTCACCCGCTATCTTTGCTCATGGTGAGCAGCTTACTTAGTGTATAACCCAACATCCCTATAAAAATCTGTCAAATGTTGGTTGGAATGTCTTGACAGCTTAGCAGATAAGATGTCACTAAACTGGTTTAACCTAATCCATCCAAATACCCTTATTACCGTTGTACATAAAAGACCAAGCCTGGGCCATATCTTTACATGGCAGATGCTGATTAAGAAGCATACATGCTAAGAGGGAAAAGAGGACACGGAGAAGAATTTTTGTACTCTTCTTTGCCTGTGCAATTTTGTTTCTCATTCATTCAGGTGTCTGCCTAAAGACAGAAACACAGGTGCACCATGTATTGGCCTATGTAATACAGAATGGAATGAATTGTAAGCAAACAGTTCCCTTCGTGCAAGTCAGAGCAAAATGGCTAATGGCAGCTTGACTTTCTTTGTAATCTGTTCATCAGCGAGGACTCCAGCAAGGTATTGGTGCTGGCATACCTGGGATTCCCTCCCTGTATAACTAAGGGTTATTGATTCAACCTGTGAAATAGCAGCTTCTAAGGCAGGGCTCTCCAACCTTGGGTCCCCAGATGTTGCTAGATTACAGCTCCCAGAATCCCTTGCCATTAGCCATGTGGGCTGGGTATGCTGGGAGCTGTAGGCCAGCAACATCTGGGGACCCAAGGTTGGAGAGCCCTGTTCTAGGGCAACCTCAGCAGTGCCTGGAAAAGCTGGGACAATCATATTACAAGCTTCATAGATTTCATAGATCTGATAGAGTTGGAAGGAGCCTACAAGGCTATTGAGTCCAACCCCCTGCTCAATGCAGGAAACTAGAGGAAGGGGTCTCCCATCCAAGTAATAACCAGGCCTGACCCGGCTTAGCTTTCCACACTCAGACAAGCTGAGCCAGCATGAGCCACAGGCAGTGGCTCAGGAATTCAACAAATATGCCCAGGATGGGGCTGTCTGCTGGTGTCAAGATGCCATCTAAAATAAAGTTAGTATTACCATTGGGTGAGGCAGCCACCAATCAAGGTTTATGATCCTCAGGAAGCTGAAGCCAGTCCCTCTGGATACAAAAGAATAACGCAAGTGGCCATTCATTTGACAGAGCTAGAACAAAATTTGCATGCATGTGACATGTGTGGAACTTTCAGCGTTTACTTGACTTTTTGGCTTTTGACACTTGGCTTTTGAACTTTTGTTTTATTTTTTTACATTTACACATTTTACTTTTGCAACATATCTTTGAGGGAATATTTGAAGAATCAAACTTTAAAACTTAAATCTTGTGATACATTTTAAAGACAATTATTTTTAAGTGTCTGGTTTCCAAGACTTGACATCTTGGGATTTTTCTCCTGAGGCTGGAATCCTATGCACACCGAGTAAGCCCCATCTATCTATCTATCTATCTATCTATCATATTTCAAGGTTATCCTTCTAAATGGAAGTTACTTCTGAGTATATGCATAGAATTGGGCTGCACTGCACATCTCTAAGTCCAAAAGCATTTATAGGACTGCCACCAAATTTCCATGCCAAATAGAATCTGAGACTATATCTAGGGCAGTACATTAGGAGGTGGACCCCACAAAATTCTGTCTCACAATTTTACCTGATCAGAGCACCCAAATCCACCTAAAATACTCTGTCTCTGGGGAGAATCATCAGAGCAACTAAGATGTGGCTGTTAACAGTGGGGCTACTGAGCCTTCAACAGCCTCATGGCAGGGATGTTGAAGAGTCCTTGGTCGCGAGTCACGAGTCGAGTCACGAGTCTTTGGACCCGAGTCTCGAGTCCGAGTCCTTGGTCCAAAATGGTGACTCACGAGTCCTGAGTCCTGAGTCACTCCCAAAGCTGACTCCACGAGTCCCTATTAAAATCAATGGGCTTTCCCCCCAACAAAATAAGGCTACTTCAGATGTGTGGCTTAAATAAATTCTAGGCACAAGTGTGCCTTTTTATCTCAAAATTCTGCCACTGATTTTGACAAGAACAGACCAGGCAGACAAACCTAAAATAAGTAACCAGGCAGGCAGAGGAGGCAGGGAACCCCAAAGCAGGCAGGCAGGCAGGCAGGCAGGCAGAGGCCTTTGTCTTGGACAATTCAAACTGTGGAACTGGTTAAGAAGAGACCAGGCAGGCAGAGGAGGCTGGGAACCCCAAACAGGCAGGCAGAGGCAGCCAAACCCAAAATGTCTGAAAGGTTGCATTTTAGGAAAATGATTTTTAAAAATAAACTTGGATTTTTACTGCAACTAGGTCCAGACAGCACCTGCAGGTGGCATCAAGCAGGGATGTTGACGAGTCCTTGGTCTCGAGTCCCGAGTCGAGTCTCGAGTCCCATTAAAAATATTGGGACTCGAGTCCGACTGGAGTCAGAGGGGGGACTCAGTCCGACTCACGAGTCGAGTCCCCATCCCTGCCTCATGGCAAGCAAAAAATCAGCAATGTCGTATTTCAATGCTAAAACAGAAAAGTTGCACTAATGCACTTGACAAATTCCTGTCCGCCATGAAGGTAGACGATGTACAGGAGGCCTGCAAACAGAAAAAGTGGCAATCTGATGCACTATAAGACTAGATTCCTTTCTAGGTAGACCAAACACGCAAGCGGGGAGAGCTCTCCAGCCCCACCCCAGTCCCATGTTGCATATGTGACCCTCTACCTGTGGAGGGCAACTGTCTGAAGGAGAGAGTATCTTCCATCTGTGGAGACTCTTCACGCAGGGCAGAATTTCCCAGTGTTCTGGCTTGCGTGAAGAACTTCCACGGCAAGGATAGACGAGTGCGGCAAGGATGAGGGGCGGAACGGGAGCGCTCTCCCTCCTCACATGTTTGATCTACCCAGTAAGTGAATGCCTGAATAGGGCTTCTGTGATTAGAGAGCAGGGTTTCAACTCTGTGACTCTTTCTCTGCCTCTGCTCTGAGGAGGAGGACTATAATATAGCAGCTTACCTAATTCAGTGTAGGTTTATCAGGGCCGGCACAAGCTCTCCTGCCACCTGAGGTGGAAGAGCACATGCATGCTGCTGCCGCCGTCGCCATATCACACCAAGCCCCCATTTCCAGAATGTCTCCTCCCCCCACCCCCGCTGTTGTGGCTCACCAGAGAGCTGGCCAGGCCCAAATGCCTGGCTCTGAGTGGGTTCTTCTTCAGAGCCAGGCATTGTGGGAGGGGTCCCTGGGCAATCCCTGGAGATTGCCCACAGCACAGAGTGAGCTAGAGGGCAGGTGGTGGCTACTCTAGAGAGCCCCACTGGCTGCTCTGCTGCTATAGCTGGCATTTGCCACAGGGGAAGAGTGGGGCCAGTAGGGCTCTCTGGAGCACCCCTTGTAGTTCCACCAGGCAGCAGCTCCAGAGAGCCAGTTGCCCTCTCAATGTGGCATTTGCCACAGTGGGAGAACAGAGCCAACAGGGCTCACCAGAGTACCCTGTTGGTGCGAGTGTGCGTGAGCAGCAGAGTGCGTGTGCGCATGGGAGATTTAAAATCCTGTCTGTGGGCTAGCAGAGGCCTGTTATTCCACACACAGATCTTCCAGATCTCGGCTCCCCACTTTTCGCAGCATGCAGCGTGTTGTGAAGATGCCAGCCCAGCCTGCCTGTAATCCAACTTGCTTCCAGCTTCCCCGTTTGCAGATTAATCCATGGAGTCAGGAAACACTCTGTAACACCACAGGTCTAATTCTACCTGTTTATTCACTTAGCAAGTAAAGTTCTACAGAGTATACATTTCCTAGTTACAGTCCATGTGCAGAGTATAAATGCGTAGCAAGCATTTATCCAGTGGAGTAAGTTGAGCTTCACTCCACCTCAGCAAAGAAGTTACATTGTTGCAGTGACAAAAGTCCAGCAAGAAGAACAAAGGAGAAGAGAGAAAGCAGTCCTGCCTCTCTCTAAGATGGCTTCAGACAGAAAACAAGTTAGCACGTCATCAGAACATACAAACCATGTGACTAGCTCATAATGCTCCCACGGTCTAGGCTTCCCATGCGAAAAACACGAGAACCCAGAAAGACATAACTAACTTGTTTACAGCCATTCTATTCTTTCCATGTGTAAACAATGTGCTGCAGCTGGTATAGTGATACATATCACAACATCCCCCCACAAGCTGAAGTACATCTTGTTTCACATTTGCTCAATGAGGCCTAGCGCCGTCATTAGCTTCCTGTGTCTTACTACAGGCAATGTAGTAAGACCCACCCTTTCTGCACACAGTCCTTTACATGAGAGTAACGAACATCAATGTGCTTGGTTCTTGGCCTACATTTTTCATCTTGTGCCATGCTTATGCAAGCCTGGTTGTCTTCAAAAATTGTAACAGCCTGGTCTACTGGTATTTGCAAATCAGTAAACAGTTGTTTGAACCATTCAATCTCATTGCATGCTTGAGATAAACTGATGAATTCAGATTCTGCACTAGATACAGCCACACAAGATTGTTTTCGTGTATACCAATCAATCAAACTTTATCATACATGATCACAGTCCCACTTGTGGACTTCCTATCGGTTGCAGACCCCCAATCAGCATCAGTGTACACACAAAAATCTCCCTCGGTGTGTCATGACAATTTCAGTTTGCAATTCATGGAACCTTTTAAATATCTTAACACACGTTTCACAGCTAGCCAATCATACATAGAAGGATTTTGCGTTTTCCTGCTAAGTATGTTCACAGCATTGCTGATGTCTGGCCTACTCACATTTGCCAAATATAGCAGGCTTCCAATAACACTTTGATATTTCCCAATATCTTCAAATTCAGTGTTATCTGTGTGTTTCTGATATTCAAGAGTCATTGGAGTGGAAACTGGGTTACAATTCTCCAACCCATGAATTTCCAGCAATTTCTGAATTTTCCCACTTTGTTCAACCAAGAAAGAACCTTCCTCATCCTGGGATAATTGCATGCCAAGATAGTGTTGTACCAAACCTAGATCTTTCAGTTCAAAGTGTGCTTGCAATTCTTTTGCAATTTTGTCTTTTTGACTTACTGATTCTGTTATCAGCAATATATCATCAACAAAGACTAACAAATACACCCAATGTCCCAATTCTGTGTGACATGTGTACAGACAGTGATCAGCCTTGCTTTGTTTGAATCCCAAACTAATCAAAACCCTGTCTAATTTTTGGTTCCAGCACCTTGCTGCTTGCTTCAGCCCATATATGGATTTGTGCAAACGACATACAAGACTGGGATTGTCTACAAAACCTTTTGGTTGCATCATGTAGATTTCCTCTTGTAAATCACCATATAGGAAAGCAGTTTTTACATCAAAATGAAATGCCATCATTTTTCCTTGTGCTGCCAATTTCAACAACAATCTTACAGTTGCATACTTTGTTGTTGGTGCAAACACGGAATCAAAATCTATCCCATGTTTTTGTGCAAATCCTCTTGCCACGAGTCTTGCCCTGTACCTTTCCACCTGCCCCTGGTGATTCGTTTTCACCTTGTACACTCATTTACAGGTGATGGCCTTGCGCCCTACAGGTAAAGATACCAGACTCCATGTTTTGTTAACATGCATTGCATTAATTTCATCCTGCATGGCTTCAAACCAATCATTTCTCACCTTTGGTTCCATGCTCTGGATTTCCTCAAAACTTTGAGGTTCTAAAGCTATTTTGAGAGCTTTATGTACAACAGTTTTGCCACTTTGGAATTCATCCTGATATCTAACAGGTGTTTTACGTTCTCGGGTTGAACGCCTTAGAGATTGTTCACCTCCCTCCTGTTCCCCAGATAACTGCCCAGTGGTTTGTTCTGTTTCAGAAACTTCCTGCTGTGTTTCAGCCATTGAATGCATTGGCAATTCCACCAGCTGTTTCTCATCATGTGTTTGCTCGTGAAAAATCACATCTCTGCTTAAAATAACCTTTCTGTGTTGTGGTGACCATAACCTGTAACCTTTTGTTTGTCCATCATACCCCAGCAGAAAACATTCAAAGCTTTTAGCCTGTATATGAACAAAACATTTGCACCCAAAATTTGTATGTGTGCTATCTTTGGTTTCCTCCCATGAAACATTTCATATGGAGTTTTCCCAGTTGTGGTGTTAGGTAATCTGTTCAGCAGATAATTTGCATTTGAAAGTGCATCCCCCCAGAAATGGTTTCCCACCTGTGAGTCAGCTAATTGAGCCCTCATCATTTCCTGGAGTGTTCTGTTGCATCTTTCAGCTATGCCATTTTGAAACAGTGAGTTTGGGGCTGTGACTTTGTGCCCAATGCCCTCACTTTCCAAGAATTTCTTAAATTTTGTACTCATGTACTCTCCCCCACCATCTGTGAGCAGTTCACCTATGGGGTATTGTTTGAATCTGTTACCAGCCCATTTCACAAATGATTCAAATTTCTCTCGTACCTGAGACTTATGCTTCAGAAGATAAACAAATCCAAATCTAGAAAAGTCATCAATGAGAGTCATGTAGTATCTATTTCCCCCATAGCTTTCTTCAAATGGCCCAGCAACATCAGAGTGTACTAGCTCAAATATTCTTGTGCTCACTCTATCACTGCGTTTCCTGTGCGACTTTGCCTGACTGCATACTTCGCATTCCACATAATTAGAACAAGGTTTCATTTTCATGCCCTCACACAGACCCGGCATCTTCTCGATGCTCCTGTAATTAGCATGTGCAAAACATTTGTGGAATAAATGTATACAATTATCATGAGGCTTACAATTTGCATATTTCACACTCTCATCATGTGTTACAAATGGATTTATAACATACCGAGAATTCTGCAAATCACCTTTTGCACAGACTGTCCCTTCACGTGAAATCACACATTTGCTGTCTGAAAAACACATTTCATAGCCATTTTGAGCTAATTGGGAAATACTTATCAGATTTGTGTCCAGTTCCGGAACAAACAATGCTCTCTGTTGACCCAAAGTAGCAAATTCAATTGTTCCTGTTGCTGAAACATCTATTCGTTTCCCGTCAGCTAATTCCACATGCTGACCTGGACATCCATCTTCTTCCAGAGATTGAAATACGTTCCTGGAGTTAGTCATGTGATGAGAAGCTCCAGAGTCCAAAACCCAAAAACCATTAGAAACCCCCACCCTTGCAATCAAACCTTTGCCCGTTTTAACTGCCTCTTCAGGTGTGCTTGTAGTTTCCGGTTTGTTTCGTTTCTTTCTCTGTTTGACCTTACAATCTTTTTTCAGATGATTTGTAGATCCACAATTAAAGCATTTTTTCACTTTTAAAGCAGTGGCTTGGGTAACTCCCTGCTTGTTGCTGCTCCCTTGGCTGTTTATCACATCAGCCGAGCTGTCTGCAAATTTACGGCCAGAATTGTTTTTCTTTCCTTGGCACTTTTCCCACTCAGAAAGAAGTTTGCCTGACACATATTCCATTGTCAGATTTTGATCTGGCTGCCCTTCCATCAATGTGACAATTGTGTCATATGATGAGTCAAGACTAGATAACAGAATAGAAACCTGGTTCAATGGATCAATAGTCATCCCTTGATTTCTCAGCCTGTCAAACAAGTCCTGGATCGTACTCAAATGCTCTGGCATAGAGCCACCCGGTTGCAAGCTTAATTTGTACAGCTTTCGTGCCAGCAAGATTCTGCTGCCCGCTGTTTGCATTTGATACGTATCTCTTAATACATTCCAGATCTCTTTTGCAGTGTTTTGAAACTGGATAAATGGCACTTGTGAGCTTTCAACAGATAAACAAAGAATTGCTTTGGCTTTATCGTCTCGCTCCTTCCATTCATTGTATGCCTGATTCCCCACTGCAACTGGATGTTACTACAGCCCATAGTCCCGCATGGGTTAAATAATGCTGCATCTGGAAACTCCACAGCACATAGTTTGAGCCAGACAATTTTTCCACGATTTGTGGATTCAGGGATTGAGCAGCAGCCATTTCTGTGACCGGGGGATTTTCCCCCTCTGCCTCACCAGAAATCTCAGCTTCTCTTTCTCCCTCCAAGCTGTCGGCCTTGAAACTTGCCTTCAAGCTGTCTAAGTCAGCCAGCCGATATCTCCCCCTTTCTTCCCCCTCCTTACCGGTTGAAGGACCAGGAGATATTTCGTCTTTGATGTCTTCCTCCTCTGCCATTAATCACTGCAATCACTGGAGTCGAAGCTGCTGCTTAGCTGTGTTAGAAAACAGGTCCTGCTGCTGGAGCTGGCGCCGACCTTCGCCTGGTTCCGAACTGGTACCGGTCCGGTTCTGGTTCTGGTCCAATCTGGGCCCATAACCCTGTTGGTGCGAGTGTGCGTGAGCAGCAGAGTGCATGTGCGCATGGGAGATTTAAAATCCTGTCTGTGTGCTAGCAGAGGCCTGTTATTCCACACACAGATCTTCCAGATCTTGGCTCCCCCCTTTTCGCAGCATGCAGCGTGTTGTGAAGATGCCAGCCCAGCCTGCCTGTAATCCAACTTGCTTCCAGCTTCCCCGTTTGCAGATTAATCCATGGAGTCAGGAAACACTCTGTAACACCACAGGTCTAATTCTACCTGTTTATTCACTTAGCAAGTAAAGTTCTACAGAGTATACATTTCCTAGTTACAGTCCATGTGCAGAGTATAAATGCATAGCAAGCATTACATCCAGTGGAGTAAGTTGAGCTTCACTCCACCTCAGCAAAGAAGTTACATTGTTGCAGTGACAAAAGTCCAGCAAGAAGAACAAAGGAGAAGAGAGAAAGCAGTCCTGCCTCTCTCTAAGATGGCTTCAGACAGAAAACAAGTTAGCACGTCATCAGAACATACAAACCATGTGACTAGCTCATAATGCTCCCACGGTCTAGGCTTCCCATGCGAAAAACACGAGAATCCAGAAAGACATAACTAACTTGTTTACAGCCATTCTATTCTTTCCATGTGTAAACAATGTGCTGCAGCTGGTATAGTGATACATATCACAACATACCCATCCAGCGCAACTCACCTGCCCAGCGGCACCCGCCCAACAGCACCAGCAGGGTGGCCTCCTGGCAGCCAGAGGGGGGAGCATGCAACTTGCCACTTCTCCTGCTCTGCTACCTCAGGCAGGGGGATTCACCCTGCCTTATGGGAGGACCGGCCTTGAGGTTTATTCTACAAGCACCTGTTAATCTACTCCTGACAAATGAAAATGATGGATCTTACCAACCCCGTTCTTCTGGTTCTGTATTTGTAAAATGTATTACAGATCACCATCAGACTTGACCTGCTCTACAGCAGGAGTAGGCAACCTGATACCCTCAAGATTAAGGTGACCATTTTTTTCAAATTTAAAACCAGGACATTTATTTATTTATTTATTTATTTAATTTCTATACTGCCCCACAGCCGAAGCTCTCTGGGCGGTTCACAACAGTTTGTACATAAAACAACAATAAAAACATACACAATAGTTAAAAAGATTAAAAACCAAATTAAAAAGCACAGTTTAACATACAATCCAAAAGTTAATAAAACTAAGTCTACAGGTGACAATCCCCACCCCCCGTGCTATTTTGAGCTCTTAACTATTGAATGCCTTGGCATAGAGGGAAGTCTTAACCTGGCGCTGAAAAGATAATAAGGTTGGCGCCAGGCGGGTCTCAGTGGGGAGCTTATTCCATAATTGGGGGGCTACCACTAAGTACGGCCTCCTCCTTGTTGCTACCAACCGAGCCTCTCTTGGAGGTGGCAGTTGGAGGAGGGCCCCAGATGTTGAGTGTAGTGTCCGGGTAGTTTGCGGTTGGGAGAGACGAGACGTTCCGTCAGGTATTGTGGTCCTAAGCCGTGTAAGGGCTTTATAGGTTAGAACCAGCACCTTGAATTCGGCTCGGAAGCATATTGGCAGCCAGTGCAAACAGGCCAGAACTGGTGTAATGTGCTCAGACCTTCCGATCCCCACAATAAGCCTGGCTGCCACATTTTGCACAAGCTGCAGCTTCCGAACAGTCTTCAAAGGCAGCCCCACGTAGAGTGCTTTGCAGTAGTCTAGTTTAGAGATCATCAGAGCATAGATTACTGAGACCAGGCTATCCCTGTCCAGATAGGGCATAGCTGGGCCACCAGCTGGAGCTGGTAGAAGGCACTCCTTGCCACTGAGGCCACTTGAGCCTCAAGTGACAAAGATGGCTCCAGGAGCACCCCCAAGCTACGAACCTTCTCCTTCAAGGGGAGTGCAACCCCATCCAGAACAGGTTGAACACCCTCCATCCGGTCAAAGGAACCACCCACTAACAGCATCTCAGTCTTGTCTGGATTGAGCCTCAGTTTGTTAGCCCTCATCCAGTCCATTGTCGCAGCCAGGCACCAGTTCAGCACATCCACAGCCTCACCTGCTGAAGATGAAAAGGAGAAATAGAGCTGTGTGTCATCAGCGTACTGATGGCAACGCACTCCAAAACTCTGGATGACCCCACTCAGTGGTTTCATGTAGATGTTAAATAGCATGGAGGATAAGACCGACCCCTGAGGAACCCCGTACTGGAGAGTCCATGGGGCCGAGCAACATTCCCCAGGCACCACCCTCTGGAGCCGACCATCCAAGTAGGAGCGGAACCACTGCAATGCAGTGCCCCCCACCCCCAACTCAGACAGCCACTCCAGAAGGATACCATGGTTGATGGTATCGAAAGCTGCTGAGAGATCCAGCAGTATCAACAGGATCGCACTCCCCCTGTCTCTCTCCCGACATAGGTCATCATACAGGGCGACCAAAGCTGTTTCTGTGCCAAAACCAGGACTGAACCCCGACTGAAATGGATCCAGATAATCAGTCTCATCCAAGAGCGCCTGGAGCTGGTTGGCCACCACCCGCTCAAGGACATTGCCCAGGAAAGGAACATTTGCCACCGGCCTAAAGTTGTTAAGATATTCCGGGTCCAGAGAGGGTTTCTTCAGGAGTGGTCTCACCACTGCCTGTTTCAGGTGGCATGGGACCACTCCCTCTCGCAAGGAGGCATTGATCACCTCTCTGGCCCAGCCGGCCGTTCCCTCCCTGCTAGTTTTTATAAGCCAAGAGGGGCAAGGATCCAGAATAGACGTGGTTGCACGAACCCGTCCAAGCACCTTGTCAACATCCTCGAGCTGTACCAACTGAAACTCATCCAAAATAACTAGACCAGGCTGTGCTCTGGGTACCTCTCCTGATTCTACAGCATTGAAGTCTAAGTCCCTGCAGATGCAAGAGATTTTTTCCTGGAAGTGCCTAGCGAATATATTGCAGCGGGCATCAGATGGGTCAATGATGTCCCTGGGGCCAGCGTATAACAGGCCTCGGGCGACCCTAAAGAGCTCAGCTGGGCAGCAAAGAGATGATTGGATAGAGGCAGTGAGATGTTGTCTCTTTGCCACCCTCACTGCCTCTAGGTATACCTGGATAGGCACGTACCAGGGCTCGATTGCATCCACTAGGAGTTTTCTTCCACCTGCACTCAAGCCGTCTCCTGTTTTGCTTCATCACTCTCAGCTCTGGGGTATACCACGGAGTCGTACAAGCTCTACTACAGAGTGGGAGCTCAGGAGCGATCATGTCAACCACCCGGGTCATCTCTCTATTCCAGAGATCAACCAGGGATTCGACAGGACCTCCAGCCATATCAGCCAGAAACCCCCCAAGGGCCCTCTGGAAACCATCAGGATTCATCAGCCTCCGGGGGCGGACCATCTTAATAGGTCCCCCACCCTTGCAGAGGGGGAAAGCTGCCGTTAGCCTAAATCTCAGCAGGTAGTGATCTGACCGTGACAAGGGGACTGATTCAAAGTCCCCCACCTTCAGATAACCATCTCGATGCTCGGCTGAAAAAACCAGGTCTAGAGTGTGCCCTGCTACATGTGTTGGGCCAATGACATTTTGGGACAGTCCCATGGTTATCATGGACTCCATGAATTCCTGAGCCACACCAGACAAGGTGCCCTCAGCATGGATGTTAACATCCCCCAGGACCAACAGCCTGGGGGACCTCAGCATCGCCAGTGAGACCACCTCTGTCAGCTCAGCCAGGGAGTCTGTTGAGCAGCGGAGTGGGCGGTACACCAACAGAATCCCTAATCTGTCCTGCTGGCCCAACACAAGGTGCAAACACTCCAGACCAGTAATCAGACAGACAGGGAGCCTGGAGAGAGAGAGAGATAGAATTCCTATAGACCACGGCAACCCCCGCTCCCGGGCCCTCAGGTCTACCCTGATGCTGCACCAAGTACCCCGGTGGGCAAAGCTGGGAGAGACTAACTCCTCCCTGTTCTCCCACCCAGGTCTCGATAATGCATGCCAGATCGGCCGCCTCATCCACTATTAAATCGTGGATGAGGGAGGTTTTATTTTGCAACTATCTGGCATTTAGAAGCAGCATCCAGAGACCCGAGGGCAGGCTGATAGGGCAACCACCAAATCTGCGGGTGTGTGGAGGACCGGAACAAGGCACAGCCATTAAGTGTCTGGGCCGTGTTCCCCTTACCTGGCTAGTCCTCCTCCCAATGCCACATCTCCCTCTACCCGTCACTACACTAATCGGGGCCCCCACAGAACCCCCACTTGGCCCCATGACTCCCCTTCAAGGCACATGTTCAGGTCCAAGACAGGGAAAAACAATCCCCCCCCACCAAGGGCACCGAGCAACAAATAGCAGTGTTAGGGGGGTGGCCCTTGCCCTTGTGGCACCCCCAAAGTCACAAATGCCCCCTCCCATCAGGCGATATTTGGGCCTTCAGGCTTCAACCTAACTCAAGCCTGGGTAGGCCTCAATCCTTCACAGTAGTTCAACAAGATCTGGAGGGTCATAGGTTCCCCACACTTGATCTAGCTCATTGTTGCCTATGCTACACATTGACTGGCAGTGGCTCTCCAGGGGTTTACACAGGAGTCTTTCCCAGTCTCACCTGGACCAGGGATGAAAGCCAGGACCTTTTGCACGCAAGATGGGTGCTCTGCCATTGAGCAATGGCCCCCTCCCCTCTGATAAAGAAGTCATGGTGTAGTGGAGTGGGAACACTGGGTCCCAGAGCTCTGGCACTTTTTTCAGCTGATCCTAATAAATTAGCTAGTATGCTATGGACTGATTTTCTTTGTGGGTATCTATCTATAATGGATCAACACAGCTGCCTGCATTTTGGGTTGTCCTTGGGGTATGGTCATTGGGGCTGTAATGATGAGTGCCTGAACTTCAAAATTTAGTACTGAACTACCATTAAGTAGTACTGTAATAATAAGGAGGAAGTTATCACTGGCTACACACACAGTGCCTTTCCCTTGCCACTCTGTAACCCCACAGCTAGGCCTGCACACAGTCAGAGTGGATCATGGGGACAACGGCCTAAAGAACATGGTGGGGACTGATGGTTATCCGCAATGACTGGGTTCAGGCAACATGATAACCCACACTCAGGGGTTGACTATGGGTTGAGTGTGGGTTGTTGCTGAAATGTGGGTTATCGTGTTGTCTGAACCCACCTGCACTAACAAGCCATGGCTTCTTAACCACAACCAACCCATGAAGAGAACCCATGGTTGTTATTGGGCTGTGAACTGTGGGTTGTTCACCATGGTTTCTTATCTCAGCTGGGTTCAGACGACAACCCATGGTTCAACGACAACCCATGGTTCAACGACAACCCACGGTTCAACGACAACCCTTACTCAGCCCTGAGTGTGGGTTATCATGTTGTCTGAACCTACAGTGTATTAATCCAGTGTATTAATCCAGTAGGAAAGAGCACTCAGTGGCTTGCAGAGGAATCTGATAGGGGTTTGTACTGGAAAGTGACTCCCACTGGCATCAATAGGGCTAACTAACTCTTTACTACAGCCTTCTCCAACCTAGTGCCCTCCAGATATGTGGGACTACAACTCCCAGCATACCCAGCCAGCCAGCTGGCTGGGGATGCTGGGAGTTATAGTTTGACGCATCCAGAGGTTGAGAATGGCTGCACTAGCGACAAGCGTGTCTTAGCTTTGCCTGCAGTCCGATGTGCCCTGAGCTCGCCTGCTCGTCCGTCCGCCTGCCACACACTGCACCTCCTTAGTGCGAGCTGCACAACTTTGCTCTCCCCATCCAGTCTTCTTAGCGCTTTAAGAAAAGGCTGATCCTCCTAAGCCTGCCCCTAACCTCCACGGCCCGCCTCCTTCAGGTCCTGCCCTAATTGGCTGACCAGGGCATGAATATGTATGCCCTGACCTGTGTGAATGAGCCGTTGTCCCCTCCCTCGCCGCCATGCAGAGAGGCTCAGTGTGCATGTGGGTCTCCTCTCAGCTGCCTCCGCCATCGCAACCACCGGCAGACCCCCGTCTCGCATCCCAGCGTGGTCCTGCCGCAGAGTGTGCGGGGGGTCTGTGTCCCTTCGGTGCCTGCCCGGGTTTTCATGCTCCCACCCGGCGCGCTGCTGCCCGGCCTGGCCTGTCTCCGCGCTGCCTCTTGCCACCCACCCGTGTGTCGGCTTCGCCGTCTCGCCTGCTTGCCTGGGGTTCGGCGCCCGCCAGAGAAATGCAGGGCCTGTCTGGCTGGATGGTGCTGCTGGCACTCGGCAGCTGGCTCCGGCTGCGGGCGAAGGGCACTGTGCCCCTGCCTGATTTTTACCCCTTCAGGCTTGCGCAGGGGGATGCGGCTACCCCGCAGCAAGGCGACAACGGCTCCGGGCTCTGGCCCATTGCCGTGAAGTTCCCTTTCTTCGGTGTGGCTCACACGGCGCTTTAGGCTACGTCAGTAGTCGCCCTGTCTAAGGGCTAAGGAGAGCGCGGGAGCAGCTCCACATGGGGCTTGGCTCACCCCACCCCCCCAAGGTTTCTTAACGCGGAGAGTCTTATGAGAGATAAACAAGCCATGTTCAGTTTTTTACTAAAAATTAAAAACTATATATAGTTTACTAAAAATGGGACAAAATTGACATTTACCGGCATATTAAAAAGAAGGGACGGTCAGGAAATATGAAAAAAACGGGATTGTCCCTTTTAAAACGGTACGTATGGTCAGCCTAGTCCTGGCAAAGCAGCGAGGTGCGCCATGAAAACGGCGGAGTGAAAAGCTTGAGTAACCGAGAGAGCGTGGAGCTCTGAGGGCCAGTGTCACGGTCTGAAGATGCCAGATCACTAGTGCCTGTCTTGTGCTGTGGAGGGCCTTTTATAGTTCGAAGCTAACACCGAATTGGTCGATTTTGGCGGGCTCTGTGTGATGACGTTATCGTCGAGTTCCCACGGTCGGGCTGTATGTACTGCGCGGGAGTATTATCAAAGAGTCGCCGCGGCCACAATATAGTGAGAGTGCGTGTGCTGAATGTCGAGCATTGCTGAGATCCAACGACGAGAACCGTCGTGTAAAATAAAACTAAAACTAGGATAAATTAATAAAATTGATTTAGGCTGGTTTATCAAGGATTGATTTGATGTACTCAATCTTTTGATAAATTAATAATTTTTGATTTTGTAGTCCTAAACTGTACTGGTTACATCTCACGACTAACCAGGACAATGTCCCCAAAACCAGTACTGTACTGGTAAAACCAGAACATATGGTCACCTTACTCAAGATGTTTTTGGCTACAACTCCCATTAGCCCCAGGCAGCATAGGCAATGGCCAGCAATTGTGGGAGTTGTAGTCCAAAACATCTTAGGGCACTAGGATTACCTACTCCTGTTCTACAGTAAGGTTTAGGGCTACCAGCTTTTAAAGCAGCCCCCTGCAGCTGTCTTTTCAAAAGCAATTTGATTTGCAGAAATAAGCTGTTCGTTATGTTTACCTCACACCATGAAGAGCTTCAGGTGGGAACACTCGTATTTTAAACCTCTCTTAAAAGCACAGGCCAGGCCACTTTTTTTCTGGTCAGCCTGCAATCCTGCTAGGGTTGTCAAGTTACAAGCTGAAGAAAGTGCTGAGTGCTAGGCTGAAATGCCCTCCCCCATCTCATGGCTCCATTTTCAGGCTGCAAAATGTCCCCCGTCTCATTTGCAGAATGTCTCCCATCTCATTTTCAGGCTGCAAAACATCCCCCATCTCATGGCTCCATTTGCTGGCTGCAAAAGGGTGTCATTTTGATTATTCTTGGGTGATAAGGCAAATTTTGGGGATGTGTGTATAAAATATAAAAAGAAAAAAGAAGAGAAACCCAGAAGGGGGCAAAAAAGAAAAATGCCGCACCTCCCTCCCTTCCACAGTGCTGGTGCAAACTGAGCAGGGCTTTGGATAAGGCAGTTCCTCTGAACTTCGGATGAATTTAGATTTCTGACCCACCAACTGATAGGATTGCTCTCTTAGTGTAGTGTGATATTCAAATGAATTCAAAGTTTTACTTGGAAAACATTTTTATTGGAATACTTATAAATATTTTAAGACATGAAAACTCAATAACATACACTTCCCTTACATTATTTAGATTTTAAGGAGAAAAATGAAGGTGCTGAAAACTGTTAACATACTAATTTTAGCATGCCTGAAGCATTGTGTGCATAAACATATGGGTTTCACAGGGATAGCCACCAGAAAATATTTAATTACAACTCAAGAGTTTAGATTTTAGTAGTATTATAACCACTGCATTCACCAGTTTGACTTGTATTGTGTTCATTCATTATGTTACTCATTAATTTTATTAAACAATGCATTCCTAAAAGTGGAAAATGTAGTACTGGAAATTTTCCTGGGAAATTCTCTTTTGGAAAAAAAATATTGAGGAACATTTAGCATCCCAGGAACAACTGGGCAACAGGGTTCCAAATTTTGTAAGTGAGTTCAGAAAAAGGAGCTATTTTTTTTTTAAAAAAACATGACTATTTAAAAAAGAAAATGTGAAGAAAAGCAGGCCCTTCTCCACCACACACATGTAAACAAGTGTAATCCAAGCTGGAGGCTGGGAACCTCATGCAAATGTACATAGTTCATATTAGTTTCTCTGAAGACTCTGGGCCTCAGAGTCTCCTGCAAACATACATAGTTTCCTTTGATGGCCCTGTGCCGCCTCAGAGTCTCCCATGTATTCGCATGCAAATGTTCCCCAAGCACTCTAGTCATGGTCAGGAGTTCACCCCTCTGACACCTGGGAGCCACCCCTCCCCTGCCTAGCCCAGATGAAGTTCATCCTGATTGGCCAAGGACAGCCGGGCTACTGAAAGGAGGGGCGGGGGGGAATCAATACTGCCAGCCGTGGCTTCTGGTTTTGGTTGTTGTTGTCTGGATGCGAAGGAGCGCGGAGTAGGGCTTTTGCTGAGGAAGGCCCTAGAAGACCAACCCTCCAGGCAAAGAATAAGTTCCTGGGTGTTTATATAGTAAAGGAACTAGTTTTGTTGTTTTGTAGCTCTACTTGTGTATACCAAAGTGTCTCCCTTCCCTCATTCCCCACCTTTTATTGTAATCGGTTTACCTTAAATAAACTTTCCTGGTTCTACCCCACACGGTGTGTGTGGTTCCTCTGTGGTTCAGTACTCAATCCAGTGTATAGACTAAGGGTAAAGCCCTGAGAGAATCAGGTCAAGACGGTAGAGCTAAGGCTGGCAGTTTTGCACCTTTGATCTCTGGAGGAAAGGACCGGTTGGCAGTCCTTCACAGAAAAGAAAAAAAAAGAAAAAGGCTTGTATTAGCCAACCTGAATTCCAGACTGAGCCAAGAGGAGTTTGCCCATCAGTAGCTCTGTCTGGGATTCAAATGCAGCAAACCAGGGTTTGCCATTTTTTTCATTGGCCTCGCCTTCCCTTGATCGCTGCTTCGTGGTGGTCGGTGGTGGTCGGGGAGATAGCAACAGCAGCACACACTTCTACAATTACTGAAGAGACAGGCTTCTCATGGTACAACATCCTTTCCTGGGTTACAGACTGTCAACCTTCACCCTCCTGCACTTCATCCGTCTGACCTGCCGAACTTGCTTCTCCATGCATCCCAACAGTATCTGTTACACTTGGGTTATGTTTGGATTGGTACATGTGTACACTTACGTGTTCCTACCCCACATTCCCCTGAGAGGAGCAAGATCTTTTGCTAGAGTCTAACATGCATTGTCTAGAGCAGGGCTCTCCAATCTTGGGTCCCCAGATGCTGCTGGCCTACAACTCCCAGCATACCCAGCCAGCATGGCTAATGGCAAGGGATTCTGGGAGCTGTAGTGCAGCAACATCTGGGGACCCAAGGTTGGAGAGCCCTGATCTAGAGTGTAGGTATACTCACTTATTCTTATAAGTGTAGGTATACTCACTTATACTCACTTATACTCACCTTCTATTGTAATCAGTTTACCTTAAATAAACGTTCCTAGTTCTACCCCACACGGTGTGTGTGGTTCCTCTGTAGTTCAGTGCTCAATCCAGTGTATAGACTAAGGGTAAAGCCCTGAGAGAATCAGGTCAAGACGGCAGAGCTAAGGCTGGCAGTTTTGCACCTTTGATCTCTGGTCTTGAGGAAAGGACCGGTTGGCAGACACTTAGACTAAGTGTCTAAGACACTTAGAAATACAAAGAATTGAAGGCGCGCAAGCCTCGAGGAAAAGCAGAGCGTCTCGCTTGTGTGAGATGGAAGATTTAAGATCCTATTCCCTGAAAGGGCTAAAATTTCTCCAGCCCTGATGGCTTACAATCCACCCTGTAGGCCCGTCCGCCTACGTGGATTCAGCAGAGCGTGAGATGGAAGATACAGCCTCTGTCCCATGTGTGTAACCGGCCCATGTAGTTCACACAGAGATTCAGCTTTTGTCTCCCACACACAGCATGTCCAAGCGCCTCGGATTTCAGCCAACTTGCTCCCTGCTGTTCGCAGCTGCACTGTAGTTAGGAATTAACTCCAATAGAATCCACAACAGGGTTTTTTACTACCTGTTTATTCTATATCAGAGTAAATACAATCTCCTAAGTTACAGTCTATATTGCAGATTATAATGCATAGCATAGTCCAGTGAACCAAGTCCACCCTAGCAGTACTTCATTACATGTTTGCAATAAGTCAGAGCATCAGAGAGAAGAGACAAGAAGAAGCACACAGAAAGCAATCCTTCTTTCTACTACACTGGTTACAGGAAACGAAACCTAACAATCATACTACGTCATCAGAAAGTACAAACCATGTGATCAGCTCATATTTCTTTCCCACCTACTTTTCCCATGAGAATAGAATAGTAGTGTCAGACTCAACAAGATTGTTATTCTAGCCATCCTGTACCTTTCCAAATGAAAACACTTGTGCCACAGCTGTTGTTTTGTTACATGTCCCAACATTCCCGTGTGCAGATGCCCATAATCTACACATAGAAGTTCAGATCTGTCTCTCCCACTCTCAGCGCAGCCCTTCCAGCGTATCGGATGTCAGCTAACTCAGCTTCTTCTTGTTTGCAGATTCCAGTAATAAGGAAATAACTCTGTAAACTCCACAGGTCTATTCTACCTGTTTATTTACTTTGGCAAGTATATTCTACAGAGCATACATCTCCTAATTACAGTCCATGTGCAGAGAATAATGCATAGCAAGCATTCAATCCAGTGGAGCAAGTTGAGGTTTACTCCACTCAACACAGACGTTACATGATTGCATTAAGTCCAGCAAGCACTAGTCAGAAGACAAGAGAGTGAAGAAGAAAACAGTCCTGTTCCTCTCTCACCAACAAAGAAAAAAGGCAAAGGCTACAGACAGCAAAACAAGACAGTACGTCACCTGAAAGCATAAATCATGTGACAGGCTCATACTGTTTCCCATACCCTCTAGTAACCCCTGCGAAAGCACGAGATTCATAGAAAGACACAACAAACTTGTTTACCGCCAGTCTGTACCTTGCATGTGTAAACAATGTGCTCCAGCTTGTGAATGTGATACATATCACAACAAGAATACTTTTATTACAAGGAAGATAGACAGATACAGGCAGGCCTGATAGACAGATACACAGGCCTGTGGCTTACGCTGGCTCAGCTTGTCTGAGCGTGGAAAGCTAAGCAGGGTCAGGCCTGGTTATTACTTGGATGGGAGACCCCTCCTCTAGTTTCCTGCATTGAGCAGGGGGTTGGACTCGATAGCCTTGTAGGCTCCTTCCAACTCTAAGATCTATGAAATCTATAAGATATAGATTCCTTGCGAACAATTCTCTTAGGTTTACATTACAGTTAAGTAGCAAGGCAGCAACCATACACTTATTCACATTCACACTTTCTACATCTAAAAGAGAGGGAAAGCCCTGTGCCTATGGAAAGCAATAGAGCATGTGGGGGGGGGGACCCCGAGCCCCATCTTAACAAGTAGGAAAAGAAAGCAAAACCTATAAGCCAAAGCCATACGCATCTCCATTGCTGTAAGGCTGCTCTTTGGTGTAGTGACCTGTTGATGGCAAGGGTGGGCTTCAAGAGAAAAGCTAGCTTCCATATTGGTAGCAAGCATTCTTGATTACTCTTGATTCCTCTTTCTCTCATGAAGGAAGGAGGGGGTGCTCAGATGAGTCAGTAAAACTGCCTACATGTCCTTACCTAATTCCTCATTGTTCTATCGTGTTTTGCCTTTTAGTTAGACATTTCTTATTGACTAAACATTTCTTTAATTATTTTTTGAAGTATTTTATTCTGTTTATTTCCTCTCTACCAGCATCCTATAAATCCCATCACCTCTTAAATTCTTTACACAGTCCAGAGTCTTTTCCTTCTGTGCACATCACTTAATCCCATCAAGACAGGGACCTCCTGTTAGACATTACTTTGCATTCTTATCTTCATCACCTCTAGTCACCCAAACTCACACCATTCATCACATCCTTCTTTCTCTCTTTACCAAAGTTTACTCCAGTTCATTCTCCACTTTCCCATAAAGCATAGCAACTTTTCAGGCCTGGTTAGACGATTTCTTCCTTTCCTTATGGCCATTTTATATTCCGCCATATCAGGAGGGATGATTGCATCATAAAAAGCATCCCTCATAACATATCCACCACGTGTTCTGCTCCAGCCACCTCCTTGCTGGGCCACTACTTGGCTACCATTTTTACCTCTTCTTCGTATCGTCTGGGTCTTGGTTTACAGGCACACATAAACATATGTGACTCAGGGCGCAATCCAATGAGGCTGCCTGTAACCTTCCGACCTTGGAGGATTATGGGCATCCTTTGCGAGACAGGAGGAGTGTGGAGGCAAAGGTTGCCTCCACGCTTCTCACACCAGGCAAAACACTTAGACCAGGGCTCTCCAACCGTGGGTCCCCAGATGTTGCTGGACTGCAGCTCCCAGAATCCCTTGCCATTAGCCATGCTGGCTGCGTATGCTGGGAGCAGTAGGCCAGCAACTTCTGGGGACCCAAGGTTGGAGAGCCCTGACTTGGATGATTTCAGCCATCTAAGTGTTTGGCCTTAGAGGAGGCAGGAAGGAGTGTGAGGCGCCATCAGCTTGCCTCCTCCCCTCCCCGCCCTGCCCCCCAAAGCCCATCTCCAAGGTCACTCTTCTGGCCTCGAAACTGCAGCTGGTGCAGCAGTTATTTCTGTGCCAACTGCAAAGACAGGGGGAGGGCACTCAGATTTTGGAGCTCCAGCTATGACCTTGGAGCAAGTTTCCGAGGTTGGAGCTGGGACTCCGAAAAATCCTATGGCCGTCTACATTCTGTCTAGCAGCCATAGGATTGCGCTGCTAGTAACACATGAGTTCCGGATATCATGGTGCAAACAATAGCACATGTATACACACAAACTGCATGCACAATACATTTATCCATAGGGGAATGACTCAGACACCTGCAAAAACCATAACTTGTGAACCTCACCTTTGAACATCAATGTTTTGGAAGGAACTATTGTTTAAGCCAATTTCTTCTACCAGCCACTGTCATATTAGACTCTTCCAGAAGGGTAACAGTGTTAGACTGTCTTAACAAAAGCATCAGAGCCCTAAGGAAACGTGAAAGTTTATGTCATGATTCCATACTGTAAATCTGAACAAGTCTTGTGTAAATTAGATGTGACCTGCAGATGGCAGCACAGAGCTGAAGAATGTTTGCCTAGAAGTACCGTAGTTCTATTTCAGCTAAGAAAAGGACAAAAGCCAAGGCAGCCTTTCCAGACTTCAACTTACTGACCACTTCCGTTTGCATATCTGCAATATCTGTAAATTCCTTCATGACATTTACACTATTTTGACTGAGGCATAAGGGGCCAAAGCTCAATTAATCATATAATGTCAATCCAGAATTTATCTGGGATCATGGGCAATTTGCAGTATTTAAACTGGCATACTAAGTAGACTTGAAGCCAGTTGTGGAGGCCCTGTAGTGGTGGTGGTGGGAATCAAGCGAGAGCAGTGCAGAATGGAATGGACATCTCAAAACAGAATACGCTCTCTATTGCCCGACATATTGTATGACCAGGCTGTATTCATGCAGCCTCATCCTGTGCATGATTACTCAGAAGCAAGACCAAGGGTCCATCTAACCCAGCATTCTGTTCACACAGGGGCCAACCAGCTGCCTACAGTAAACCCACAAGTAGGACATGAGTGCAGCAGCACACTCCTCCCATATTCCCCAGCAACTGGTGTACCTAGGCATACGACCTCTGATACTGGAGGTAGCATATAGCCATCAGGACTAGTAGCCATTGATAGCCTTCTCCTCCATGAATCTGTCCAATCTTCTTTTAAAGCCATCCAACTTGGTGGCCATCACAACATCTTGTGGAAGTGAATTCCATAGTTTACCTATGCACTGTGTGACGAAGGACTTCCTTTTGTCTGTCCTGAATCTCCCACCAGTCAGCTTCATGGGATGAACCCATTGTGTTCTAGAATTATGAGAGAGGAAGAAAAATGCCTCCCTGTCCACTTCCTCCACACCATGCATAATTCTGTACACCTCTATCCTGTCTCCCCTTGCTCACCTCATTTCTAAGCTTCTGGTCCCTCGAACACAGTCTGGAAGATACAGTGGCCTCTGAGAATATATACGTAGACGTTTGACAATTGCTCTCCTACCAGACATCTCGACATCAGTCATCCCCATCCTTGGTGCCTGCCAGATGTGTTGGACTTCAACTCCCATCAGGCCCAGCCAGCATGTCCAATGGCCAGAAATGCTGGGAGTTGTAGTCTAAAACAACTGGAGGGCACCAGGTTGGGGAAGGATGCTCTACAACAGATCAGCCGCTACAGTTCTTAATCCTTCATCTTCCTCATGGCCCCAATTTTGCCCTGGTGCTGGAATAATTACCTTGCATAAGTGAGCTGTTCTTCAGGCAACAGGTTGTGTTTATTCCAGCTGTCACTTGACATGGGGGGGGGGGGAGGAGGAAAAAACCTAAGAACAATTCACCCATCACTGTCAGCGCTGAGACGCATTTTTAGAAATGGTGTATTTCAACCCACGCACCGATCACCTATTCATGCTGATGCTTTAGGAAAAGCAAATGACAAAAGACTGCCAAGCCACCCAGTAGCATCTGAATGAGACAGCTATGTTTAGTGGACATTTCTAGTAACTTATATTTAGCATCCTCACTTCTGAAATGCCACTAGGGATGCTTCCATAATTCACTTCATTCGAATGTCTCCCTGGATTTTTGAAGACCTGAATTACCTGCCCATGGTCAGCCCAAGATATTTTTCTGCCTCAGGCAAAGCAGCAAATGGTGCTCCCTTCCACAGCAGTCAAGATCCAAGGCCAATCAAGCTATTTTGGCACCTGTGGGAGAAAAGCTGGTTGGGTAAAAGTGGTGGGGCAGGGATACAGGCAGGAAGCAGCTGGAAGGAGAAGGCTTAACTAATTCCTTTTCTCCACTGCAAAAGTGTCTCCTCCTGAGAGCTCTTAGCAAGGAGAAGGGGCTGCAAGGGTAATGTTACACGTAGCTGCATTTTAACATCCAGTTTGGCCCTCACATCTCTCCCCCAAATCAGGTATAATTTATTTATTTATTTATTTATTTATTTATTTATTTAATTTACATTTATTAATCGCCCATCTGGCCGGCAACCGGCCACCATGGGCGATATACATAGGATAAAAACAGGATAAAATACATTTTAAAAGTATATTTTTTTAAAATCTTAGCCCACCCCATATTCCCGCCTGAACAGCCAAGTTTTTAATGAGCAGCGGAAGCTCAGCAGAGAGGGGGCATGGCGGAGGTCACTCAGGAGAGAGTTCCACAGTACGGGGGCTGTCACAGAAAAGGCCCTCTTCCTCGTCCCCACCAGTCTAGCTGCTCTGGCTGAAGGGACAAGGAGAAGGCCGTCTGTGGCAGATCTTGTTGAGCGGCCTACTTGGTGTTGCTGGAGACACTCCTTGAGATAGACTGGACCGGAGCCGTATAGGGTTTTAAAGGTCAAAACCAACACCTTGAATTCAGTTCGGCAAGCAACTGGTAGCCAGTGCAGCTCCTTGAGCACTGGTGTGATGTGATCCCACCGGCGGCTGCCTTTAACCAGGCGAGCCGCTGCGTTCTGTACCAGCTGTAGCTTCTGAACCGTCTTCAAGGGCATAGAGCGCATTACAGTAGTCTAGGCAAGAGGAGACCAAGGCATGAACCACTGATGGGAGCAGGTGATTAGGAAGGTAGGGGCGCAGCTGCCGTATCAGATGGAGTTGATACAGTGCCGCCCAGCTCACAGCTGACACCTGAGCCTCCATGGACAGCTGGGAGTCTAGAATGACCCCCAAGCTGCGGACCTTCAGGGGTAGATGTACCCCATTCAGCACCAGGTCAACATCCCCTAACCTCCCCTTGTCCCCCACCAGAAGTACCTCGGTTTTGTCGGGGTTCAGCTTCAGCATGTTTCTTCAAAACAAGGCTGTATTGTTTGTTTCTGCATGCTGAGAGCAGAGTTATATAGGGCTATCTATGTACATGGTGCTTTACAAAGAACAGGTATGACATGTCCCTGCCCCAAGGAGCTTACAATCCAGAATAGATGCAGGGAAACAACAGAGGAAGGGAGAAATGGAGGCATGGGTAAGCAGGGGAAGAATATGAGATGATTTCAATTACATGTCATTCGGCTTAGTTACAATATGGTATAGGGATTCTAGGGAAAATAAAGGCTTCCTGGGAAAGGTGAGTATTGAGGAGAGAGACTTTACATAAATAAGGGAGGAGGTTGCACAGAGGCAGTTCTGGGTGTCATGTTTGGATTTGTTCCAGTAATGTCTAGAAACAGAAGTGAAGCTAACAGGACAGTAATGTTGAAGGAAAGAAAAAGAAAGAGGGCAGCACCAGAAAACAAAACCCAACAGAAGGAAAGGCCAATCTCAACAGGTTCCATAAAATCTTTAAAAAGAAAAATTAGATGGTATGCCTATTAAAAATGAATCTGCAATGGGATTAATGGCAACAAATAAGGTCATTTGGGGTTATTGCCAGATATTCATCATGAAACTTATGGGTGTGTCATATCACATGCTCTCAACACTCAGAAGGAGTCGAGCACATGGTTTTGTGGGCCACCAGAAGGAATACAGTAGACCACAATTGATGACTTATTGTCTTTGATACATGCCTGATATATGGGTTGACAGGAAGATTGCACAATGTTTTAGTTCTAACCACTGATTTCAAAAGGAAGGGATAGGCCGGTTGTCCTAGAGTAGCCCTGCCCAACCTGCTGCCTTCCAGATGTTTTGTACTTCACCTCCCATAGATCCCAGCCAGTTTGGCCAATGTTCAGGAATGCTGGGAGTTGTAGTCTAAAACCTCTGGAGGGCCGCAGGATGGGGAAGGCTGCTCTAGAATGACCCAAAAAGTATTGAGTAGACTTACGTTGCACATGGGGCAATGCCAAGTGCAAACCACATCTAGTACCAACAGTTGCACCAACCCCCTGCCCCCCCGCCTCAAAAGCATACAAAAAAGATACTCAAGATGTATGAACTAGAGCTTTGCACAAATGGTCTCTTGAAATTCCCCACCCTATTTCTGGGCAGAGAAGTTGCGGAGACACTTTCACCAGATTTATCCAGGGGAAGGAGAAATTCTCAAACAGTTTCTCAGAGGTGGAGCTCACCACAGCTGTCCCCCCTTTTTTTCCCTCAGGGTTTTTGCTTTCTGTGCTGCCTGCCACTGCAAATGGCAACGGCAGCAAATGTGTTGGCAGCCTGGTCACCATTTTACATCCTTCCCCATGCCCCATTCCTAGTGTCATTCAAGGGCATGGGCGGGTGGGGGGGAAGCCACTACAAAAATGGTGGAGAAAATCTGGTGGTGGCCAAGAGGGCAGTGTGTGCTTTTCCTTTCTATTCTATTCTACATCCCTCCAGCGCTTTGCAGCCTCCCAGGTGGCTTGCGCTTTCTGATCCGAAAAAGCCCTGTGGGAGGAATTACTGCATGATGTCTTCTCCTGGGCTCTAATTGAAGTGTGGGAAGCAGAGGAGGCTACCGGGCACTGGAGAGATGATTGTACCATGAAAGACAGGGCACTCGCACACACTGCTCGGCCACCTCATAAGTAAGGTGAGCATAAGAAGACTGAACCCAACCCATGAGAATTTCTCCTCAATTTTCTTCTCCTTTGAATTTCTTTTCAAAAACAATTTATCTTCTATAAAATTGAATGAGAATGGTAAATAAAAACAAAAACGTGGAATAAATTTTTGGCACAGCATTAGTATGACCCCAGAGTGCTGATTAAGAATAGCATGGGTGAGAAGCTTGTGGTCCTCCAAATGTTGTTGGACTGCAACTTCCATCATATCTCACTGCTGGCTAGGGTGGATGAGCGTTGTAGTCCAACAACATCTGGAGAGCCACAAGTTGCCCACCCCTGAAGTATATGAACAATGAATAGGTGCCAGATACAAATGTATGCAAAGGAAGGAAGAGTTACCAACAACTCTGTGCCTGACAGAGCTAAGGAATTAATCTGTAGTTTAAAGATTTGCCAGGTTGTGCCACTGAGAGGATGGACTAGGTGGCTCTGGACTGATTCCTGCACTTTTACATTCTGTATTTGAACAACTGCCTGGCTATTTTGATACCTTATAGCAGTGTTCTCCAACCTTGGGTCCCCAGATGTTTTTGGCCTACAATGCCCAGCATGCCCCAGCCAGCATACATACATACATACATACATGCCCCAGCCAACATGCTGGGAGTTGTAGGCCAAAAACATCTGGGGACCCAAGGTTGGAGAACACTGCCTTATAGAGTGGATAATACAGACTGTGAAGGATGAGATTTATACTCACCTGGGCAGCTAGAACGACACATTCCCCAAGGGTAAGGAGGGTCACTGTGGTGCGTAGCTTGAAACAAAATCATCCAATTAGAGAGAGGAATTCAGTGTCTCTGCTAAGAGAAAAGTGACTGGTAAAAGTACACATGGAGTGCAGAGAAAGGGAAGAAGGAAAAAAACACATTGATTTTCTAGAAGGAAAGAGTTACCATTTGAAAGAAAGGAAGCAGTATGACCTTAGTACCAAAATATCTTCCCAGCCTCATGGACCAATATATAACAACATGCTCTAAAATATTCCCAAGCACATATTGAATGGGTAGCTTCAGAAGTAAGCCACTGACTCTTAACCTTGTCATCTTTTTAATTTCATTTTGGAATCCTTCATACACCCGATTGGGGCAGCAAAGGACAAACATAGCTCCACCAGTTTCAGGGGTAAAACTGAGGGATGAGATATGAGAGCCAGTGTGGTATAGTGGTTGGGAGTGTTGGACTGGGATTGGGGAGAATCAGGTTCTAGTCCCCGCTCGCCCATGAAGCTCACTGGGTGGCTTTGGGCCACTCACTGACCCTCAGCCTCACCTACCACACAGGGTTGTTGTGAGAATAAAATGGAGAGGAGGAGGACTATGTATGTCGCCTTGGGCTCCTCTGGGGGGGGAGGGGAAAGTGGGATATAAATGTAAGAAATAAAATAAAGTAAAGTAATGAATTAATGCAAAGACTTCAGTGTTCGCTGAGGTGAGGTTTGTGTGATGCTTAGTTGTTCAAAACAAGTTTGGCTCTCATCATTCTCTCTGAGATCATCTACCCCAGGGTCGGCCCTACCATAAGGAAGAGTGAGGCAGCTGCCTCAGGCAGCAGATGCTGGGGTGTGGGGAGGGGCAGTATTCCCAATTGCCCCCCCTTTGAAGGACACAGCTGTGTGTGCTACGCTGCCTGACCAATGCCCACTAAGCTAGCCTGCTGCCTGCTGCCTTCCGGTGCAGGGAAGGATGCTGTCTTATTGCCACTACTGAAGTAAGATTCAACTGCCACTCCAGTTGGCTTCTGTACATGGAGTGGGGCAGGGGAGCAGTGCCATCTTGTCCTTCATCTCAGGCAACAAAATATCTTCAGTTGGCCCTGATCAGCCTATAGTAAGAAGAACACCATTGTCCCATAGGTGGTACTTAGTGGTGTGGCGGAGCCAGGACTCACAGGGATGCAGCGCTGCCACCTTTTTAGTAGCAGGGACACTGACATCATCTGCCACCCCCTCAGAATTCCCTGTTCCTTCTGAGTTTAGTGGTAATTCTCACAGTCCTTGGGGGGAAATGAATGTTCCCAGAAACAATATCTTTGTTGTTCCTTGTTGTAATGCAAAGTATTTTGATCTTGACTGGGCAATTAAGACCCATTCATTTTATAAAAGACTTGCCCCTGGTGGAGATGAAAACACCTAGAACCGGTGTGCTGTTATAATTCAGCACAGCTGCTTGCATTTTTGGCCACTCCTTGGGGGCATGGCTATGGGCACTGTCATGATGAGCACCAGAACTTCACAAGTTACCACTACGTCACTGGTTGCGCGTGTTCAACATGGTGATGAGTAGCAGCTGCCCCTAGCTGAACAGATTGGTGACAGAAACTGACATTTCCTCCTTCCACCCCTTTGTTTGTCTGCCTCTGCCATCATCACCACAGTCTGCAGTCTTCAGCCACAAAATATCACACACACCCTTCAGATTTTTGGAGAAGCAACTGTGATAATGCATTAGTGTTTATCTAGAATGCAGAAAGAGCAGCACAAAGCTATTATGCTCATACATATAAGAGCAAGCGTGGGGTAGTGGTGAGAGTGTTGGATTCGAGAGGGCCATGAAACTCACTGGGTGACTCTGGGCCAGTCACTGACTCCCCGCCTAACCTACCTCACAGGGTTGTTGTGAGGGTAAAATGGAGAGGAGGAGGAGGAGGATTATGTAAGCCGCCTTGGGTTCCTTTCAGGAAAAAAGGTGGGGTATAAATAGAATAAATAAATAAATCCGGATTCTAGTCCCCACTCAGCCCTAAAGCTCACTGGGTGACTTTGGGCCAGTCACGGACTCTCAGCCTAACCTACCTCACAGGGTTGTTGTGAGGATAAAATGGAGAGGAGAGGGAGGAATATTTAAGCCGCCTTGGGTTCCTTGCAGGAGGAAAAAAGGCAGGATATAAGTATAATAAATAAATAAATAAATAAATAAATAAACATTGCCTCCTCTGGACCTTGGGGTCAGGAGAGACAGCACACATAGTTACGATATGGTAACAGTGCCCAAATGCTCCCTTCGTGTGGGCACAGAATACTGGAATGATGGCGCAGAAGGGCAACAGTGGAAGACCAGAGGAGTGGTGGCAGAATGGCTATGCAGCAGGCAGCTTATTAGTTCTTAAACTGGGGCCAGTGGGAACTTTTTTTTATAATTGCTCATAGCTGTGGGGTGGGTGGGTGTATTTGGGGGGGGGATAAATCTCACTTCCCCATATGCTGCAGTCCGCAACCCCCAAAACACACCTACCAACATTAAAGAAAATCCGAAGGCAAAGTTGCACACTGTGCAGTAAGTGTAACGTGAAGTTTGGTCCTCACACATTCCCTTTTTGCCTTGCACAGCAGCCCCATGAGGGCACAAGAAGAGCCCTGCTGGATCACACTGAAGGGCCATCCAGTCCAGCATTATGTTTCCCATGCTGGCCACGCAGATGCCTCTAGAAACCCACAAGCAGGACATGAAGGCAATAGCCTTCTCCCAATGATGTGGCTTGCCAGTGCTTGGTACTCAGTGGCATTTTGCCTCTGAACTTCATAGAATCATAGAAAAGTAGAGTTGGAAGGGGCCTATAAGGCCATCGAGTCCAACCCCCTGCTCAGTGCAGGAATCCGAGTCAAAGCATCCCTGACAGATGGCTGTCCAGCCGCACCTTGAATGCCTCCAGAGTGGGAGAGCCCACCACCTCCCTAGGTAGTTGGTTCCATTGTCTTATTGCTCTAAGAGTCCGGAAATTTTTCCTGATGTTTAGGTGGAATCTGGGTTCCTGTAACTTGAGCCCATTATTCCGTGTCCTGCAAACTGGGATGATCGAGAAGAGATCCTGGCCCTCCTCTGTGTGACAACCCTTCAAGTACTGTAAGAGTGAACTTGAAGAACACTGAATATTAGCCATCATGACCAGTAGTCATTGATAGCTTTCTCCTCCATTAATTTGTCACATCCCCTTTTGAAGCCATCCAAGATGGTGGCTATTACTATACCTTCTGGCAGTGAGTTCAATTGGTTAATTATGGGCGAAGAACAATTTCCTTTTGTTTGTCTGGAATCTCCAGCAAAGGAGGGCAGACAAAAAGGGAGCACTTCGCATAGGACTGAACTGTCAGCATTGTTATTGTTCATAACAAAAATGTAAAATGCAAATATTGGAATATCTGAGCCCATTCCATTGGGTTGTATCCAATGTTAGTCTAAGTCCCATTCATTTCAAAGTGTTTACTTTAAGTAGGGCTAACTTTGCACACCCACCCACTGGCTTTACTGTTGCCACAGAGAGCACTTTGGTGTCGAGGACTGGTGACTGTGACTTTGGCATTCCAGATGCAGGTGGAAGATTTCTACAGCAGCTTGAGGAATCTGCTATAACGGTCTCCCCCACTCCCATTTTGAAATGTAAGCAGATATCGAACGGCACGCACTCGAGTGCGTCACTGCACTTGTGTTATAATTGGGACGTATGGATTTTGTTAAATCCATTCCATCTGAGCTTCACAGATTGTCAGATGCCTTTTTGTTCCATCGTCCACTCGTTGACAGGATCAGTTCCCCCCCCCCCCCGGGATATATGAGAATTTCATTCCACTTGCACGAGTGCACATTGTCTGAGTGTGGAAAGCTAAGCAGGGTCAGACCTGGTTATTACTTGGATGGGAGACCCCTCCTCTAGTTTCCTGCATTGAGCAGGGGGTTGGACTTGTTGGCCTTGTAGGTCCCTTCCAACTCTATGATCTATGAAATCTATGAATGCAAATTAGCACAAGTGTGCATTAACGTTGATGCGCATTCATGCAAGTGCAAATGTGCACAAATCCCTCCAAAAAGAAAGAAAGAAAAAGAAAACCCCACGGTCCGTAAGTCCATGGAATCTGCGCGGTTGGTAAAAGGCCAGTCCGCTGCAGAATCCATAGGTCGGATTCATAGAAATCCAGACTCATTTGAATCCATTACAGATTTCTCCGACATCCCTAGTTATAACTGAGGCTGGATGGTGTAAAAGTGCATTTCATTTGTACATCATCGTTGTACTTGATTTCGTTGTGTACGGGGAGCAGGAAGAGATGGAGGAGCTGAAGAGAGGATTCTCTCAATTGCGGGTAGCGGTGTTAAGTGCCCCGTGCGAGCGTACAGCAGCTTGTGCAATTATAGATCAATCTCTCTCTCTGGCAGCCTTGAAATTCTGATTGGCCTCCTGAGTCTGTTTAGAAATTACGGGATTGTTTACAGCACACAACAGCCTCAGCTGAAGCGATGAAATACAACAGATTAGATGACTTCCATTCTTAGGAAGGTACAGGAGTTAGGTATGGCACACGTCGTGACAGGCTGGACCATGAGGGGTAGGGGAGGATGCGGAGGACAGTCGGCCTCTGTCTTACCAGAATCCCTGGGGAGGACCCAAGAAAGACGCGGTGTCCCAGGGCCCCTCCCAGTGGAGGCTAAGACACTGAGCAGGGGGCAGCGAATGGGTTTTCCCATATGTTCCAAGTATCTCTGTTTATTAGGGATGGTCACTATTTTCTGGTACTTGTCCCAGATAAAATTGCTGCCATTCATTCATTCATTCTATTTATACCCTATATTTATATATAGGACTGTTTTCTATCTAAACATGCCTCTTCATCTCCTTTGCCAGCCAAGGAAGGGGGAGCAGAGCCAAGCCAAGCCCTCACAAGAGCCAAGTGGCCCCCACTCCCCAAGTAAAGAGAACAGCGGCAGCAGGGTTCTGTTCCTCAACAAAAGCTTACAATAAAAAAATGATGTGACCAGGATAATACATTTTTATTCAATGTTTGGGGGTGGGGGTGGTTTACATTTATATTCCTCTTTTCTTCCGTGGTGGAACTCAAGGCATGGTGTGACCACACTTAGAATACTGTGTACTGTTCTGGTCTCTGCACCTAAGAAAGGAGATTGTAGAGCTGGAAAAAGCACAGAGAAGGGCAACTAAAATGATCAAGGGGCTGGAGCAACTCCCATGGGAGGAAAGGTTACAGCAGCTGGGATTGTTTAGCTTAGAAAAAAGGTGAATAAGGGGAGACATGACAGAGGTGTACACAATTATGCATGGTGTGGAGGAAGTGGACAGGGAGACATTTTTCTCCCCCTCTCATAATACTAGAACCCACTGGGGTCATCCCATGAAGCTGACTGGTGGGAGTTGAGTTTCAGGACAGAAAAAAGGAAGGACCTTTTCACACAGTGCATAGTTAAACTATGGAATTCACTTCCACAAGATGTAGTGATGGCCACCAGTTTGGATGGCTTTAAAAGGGGATTGGACAAATTCCTGCAGGAGAAGGCTATCAGTGGCTACTAGTCCTGATGGCTATATGCTACCTCCAGTATCAGAGGCAGTATGCCTAGGTACACCAGTTGCTGGGGGACATGGGTAGAAGGGTGTTTTGCACTCAAGTCCTACTTGTGGCTGGTTGGCCACTGTGTGAACAGAAAGCTGGACTAGATGGACCTTTGGTCTGATCCAGCATGGCTCTTCTTATGTTCTTAGAGGGTTCCTAGGCAGCCTCCCTTCTTATCCCAGACCTGCTTAGCTTCAGCAGTGTTGCTGCCATCATATGCCTTCAGACCATGCCTGGGAGTCTGGGACCCAGGCACAGATAGAATTTGGATGAGGGGAGAGGGTTTTTTGATGGGGGAAGTCTAGAAGGTCCAAAGATGTCCAGGATTAATCTTGACTGAGCCAACAACAGCAACACACATACAGATCCACTGAGGTTATTGCCAACAGCATTGGTAATCTGCATTCAAGGGAAGGTGGGAACACAGAAAAGTGGGAATGCATCTGACCCCCTTCTCCCCTCTTCTGCCCCACAACTGTCCATGTAGAATTCCAGCTTCTGTGTAAGTATTTTGGATTGGGGTGAATAACTATTGCTTTCTTCTAACCCCACACTTCTCATTTGTGGATGAGACTAAGAAGGGTAAAGCTCTGGATCATTCCTTCCCCATTCAGCTGAAACATAAGGAAGTGAGGAACAGCTGCTCCCTCCTTCTTGAGTGAACAAGTGATTGTCCTTTCAGTTCTCTAATTGCCCCATCAGTGTTAAATCAAGCAAGGAAATCAAGCCAATCAGTGCAAAATTCAACTTTAAATATATCCTTTCATTTGTATATTTATATATATGTACGAAACTGGTAAACAAACAACAGCACCATTGCTGGAAGTGACATGCAAATATCTTAAGTGACAAGCAAAGATAAAAGCGTGTACACAATCCATACGCTAGGTAAATCGGAGAGTCATGCCTCACAATTTTTCAGAAAACACTTTCTCAAAGCCGGGCAGCGCAATCCAATGAGGCTGCCCGTAACCCTCTGAACTCATAGGATTATGGGTATCCTAGGCATGGCAGGAGGAGCACAGAGGCAAAGGTCACCTCCGCACTCCTCCCACCATGCAAAATACTTAGACAGCCGATTTTGGCCTAAGTGTGGTGCCTCAGCGCGCCAAGAGAGGCGCTGCCAGGAGGATACTGCATATGGTGGCAGAGCCTGTCTCTGCCCCTCCCTGCCCCCAAAAGCTCATCTCCGAGGTCGCTCTTGTGACCTCGGAGCCACAGCCAGCCCAGTTCTTTCGGCGCAGGCTGCGAGGGCAGGCAGGGAGCACTCCAAGTCGGAGTCCCAGCTCTGACCTCGGAGAAAGTTTCCACGGTCAGTGCTTGGACTGCAAATTATCCTATGGCCGTCTATTCTCTGTGCAGAGGCCATAGGATTGTGCCCTGAGTTATGTTAATTATACCCTTACAGAATCTGGACCTATCCGCCTTTGAGAAACATAAGAAGTACCCTCCTGCCTATTTAGTCCTGCAACCTGTTTCCCGCAGTGACCAACAACATGCCTATCCTTCTTTTTCCATCTCTTCCTTTCCTTTCCTTTCCTTTTTTTTTTTTTTAATAAAGGGTGAGGTAAATGATTATTGTGTATGGGTACATTTTATGATATGTTCTTCCTTTTCTCTTCTTCTTTTTTGTCTTTTGTGGTTCTTCCCTTCCACTTTTGTTTTTGTTTGTTATATTAGTCTAAACGGGAAGCATACAAGTAGGATGTGAGGGCAGCAACAGCCTTCTCTTGAAATGCTTCCAGATTAGACGTTTATTGTGCAATCATCCTGCATACGACCCCTGGCCTTCTTTTGCAGCCTCTTCTGCTGACCCCAAATTTGCCGCTGTGGGGGCAGCAGCACCCCTCCCCCCAGTGATTTTGCTTGAAAACAAAGCAGGTGGCGCACATGCACTTTGTCTGGAAACAGAATCATGCTGCCAGGGATTTGGCCTCCAAACCAGTTTCAAACAAAACCACCACTGTTTTGCTGCTGTGCTGCTGAATTTCAGCACAATTTTGGCAGCACAGTGGCAGGGGGCAGGGATGCGTGCTATCGAATGAGATCTACGGGGGGGGGGGCAATGCAGACCCCCTACCCCCTGGAAGTTGCCCACCCCCCGGTGTAGAAAATACCGAGCTAGAAGGACCAATGGTCTGCCTTGATATCAGGATACTGCCTCGTTCCTACATGAGAGCCAGTGTGACGTAGTGGTGAGAGTGCTGGACTGGGACCCGGGAGATCCGGGTTCTAGTCCCCGCTCGGCCATGAACCTCACTGGTTGACTTTGGGCCAGTCACTGACTCTCAGCCTAACCTACCTCACAGGGTTGTTGTGAGGATAAAATGGAGAGGAGGAGGAGGATTATGTAAGCTGCCTTGGGTTCCTTTCAGGAAAAAAGGCGGGATATAAATGTAATAAATAAATAAAATAAATATTGTTTTAATGGCTCAGCAAGTAATGGATGCATACTTCATGGGTTTCTCAGATTTGTTTTTGACTGACATTGCAAAATAAAAATAAAGAAGTAATTTTTAAAACAAGTAGCATTATTTTTCATAGATTTCATAGATCATAGAGTTGGAAGGAGCCTGCAAGGCTATCGAGTCCAACCCTCTGCTCAATGCAAGAAACTAGAGGAGGGGTCTCCCATCCAAGTAATAACCAGGCCTGACCCTGCTTAGCTTTCCACGCTCAGACAAGCTGAGCCAGTGTGAGCCACAGGCCACAGTTAATCTGTGTTATGTTCTGACAAACAGGTACAATCCAGCCTAACAGATGGCAACAGCTAGCTAGTGGCCTTAAATGCACATCAACTATAGATTGATGTGCTTCTAAGAAAGCTGCCTCTTCTTCGCAGATCTTCTTTTGTCTAGGATGACAACTTCAATTGCACAGGTGCTACTTCTTGCTTTTTGTAAGTGGGGGGAACCCAGTTATGTAAGAATTCCAGGAAATCAATCAGACAGAAACAAAGAGGGCAATTCAGAAGCAGGGAACATTTCCCCCCTCCCATCATCCTTAGAAAAACAGCACCAGCATCCAGCTCTGTCCTAAAAATATCAACAGAGCTGAGATTTCTGTCTGTCCCCAGCAACTCCATTGTCCCTCTCAATGGGAAAATGGACTCACTCTGGCATTTTGTGAATGAATCGGAAAGCAAAGCAATTAGACAGGAAAGAATGAAACCATTCATCCCAAAATACCTGCTCTGTCTGCTGTAAACAAGTGGGTTCCATTCCCGACTTTTACAGGCATTTATCTATTTTGAGAAGCACTGCAAAGTCCGTGATTCATGTCTACATAACACTGGCTGTATAATTAGAGACAAAGGGGCCCTCTTGGGAAGCAGCCACTGAGGAACAGAGGTTTTTGTGCCTGTATAATAATAAATCCCATGCATTTCCACGAACTCACACAGCCAGAGCTTGGCTTGATTGTGCCCACAAACTGCCTCACCCATGAACTGTAAAGGGCTTCCAAAGTTCCTTGCATCTAGATAATCCAGTCCAGATTGTGGAGATAGACCAAGAACATTTTGCAAAGTAGTAAGATAGCCAAGCCAAGAGATATTATGCGCCAGCCACTCTTTCTTTGTTTGATGGAGTAAGTTGAGAGACACCACCACCCTGACAATTTCATTTATTTCATTTCTATACCGCCCAATAGCCAAAGCTATCTGGGAGGTTCACAAAAATTACAAAACAAAAGCATGATATTAAAAACTTTAACATACAAAATTTAAAAACAATTTGAAACCGCTAAAAAACCCACCCCCAGTTACAATAAGATACCAGGACCTGATAAAACAGCTGACATTAGAACCCTGTCATATGCTGCTAAATGCCTGGGAGCAGAAGACAGTCATCCTGGCAACAAAAAGATGAAAATGATAGCAACAGGCGGACCTCTGTGGGGAGAACATTCCAAATTGGGGGGCTACCACTAGGAGGCCCTTAGAGGAAGGCCTCAGAGAATGAGCATAGCATATGGGTAGGTTCAGTAGCGTGCATTGCAGGAATATAACTTGGTTACCAGAGCATAGATGACTGAAGCCAAGTTATCCCTGTCCAAATAGAGGCATAGCTGGGCCACCGACTGAAGCTGGTAGAAGGCACTCCATGCCATTGAGGCCACCTGAGCCTCAAGTGACAACAATGGCTCCAGGAGAAACCCCAAGCAATGAACCTGCGCCTTCAGTGCAACCTCATCCGGAACAGGTTGAGCACCCTCCATCCAGTCAGAAGAACCACCTACTAACAGCATCCCAGTCTTGTCTGATTGAGCTTCAGTTTATTAACCTTCATCCAGTGCTGCATTGTCAGAGTCAGGCACTAATTTAGTACATCCACAGCCTCACCTGATAAGATGAGAAGGAGAAATCAAACTGTGTGTCATCAGCATACTGATGGCAATGCACTCCAAAACTCCTGATGAACCCATTCAATGGCTTCATGTAGATGTTAAATAGCATGGGGGACAAAACCAACACCTTGAGAACCCTATATTGGAGAAACCACTGGGCTGAGCAATATTCCCCAAGCACCATCTTCTGCTTGGAGCCAACCATCCAAGTAGGAACAAAACCACTGCAATGCAGTACCTCTCACTCCCAACTCAGACAATCACTTCAGAAGGATACTATGGCCAATACTACACTGAGGAGGATTTCTTCAGGAGTGGTCTCACCACCGCCTCTTTCAGGCAGTCTGGGCCAGGACCGCAAAATTCCTCTCGCAAGGAGGCACTGATCACCTCCATTGCCCAGTTCCCTGTTGCCTGCCTGCCAGTTTTTATATGCCAAGAGGGGCAAGGATTCAATCTGGAAGTGGTTGCTCGAACCTGTCCAAGCACCTTGCCAATGTCTTTGAGCTGTACCAACTGAGACTCATCCAAGAAAGGCTGTGCTCTGGATACCTCACCTGATTCACCTGCTGTAACACTGGAGTCGAAGTCCTGGTGGATGCAAGAGATTTTATCCTGGAAATGCCTTGCAAACATATCACAGTGGGCCTCTGATGGCTCCACAGCCTCCCTAGGTCCTGCATATAATAAGCCCCGAACAAACCTCAAAAGCTCAGCTCTTTCTTATGCTACCACTCTCCACACTGGCCCTTTCATTTGATAAAGCTGACAGGTTTGACAGGTGTGCAAAATGGATGGAGAGCCATGGCCTGTCCCAGCCACTCCCTGACTTGGTGGCCTTTATTTAAGAAAGCTGGTAGTGGGCTGGCTACTAGTGTTGGAATAAGCAACAGCCATTAGTTAAAACCCACTACTGTATGGAGAGGAAAATAATTGGTTGAAAAGCCGCTACGGCTGCACTCCTATAACCATTTACCTGGAAGGAAGTCTCATGGAATTCAGTGGAGCTTACTACACAGGATTGCATCGTCAATGTGGTTTATGCCTGTGGCTTATGCTGGCTCAGCTTGTCTGAGTGTGGAAAGCTAAGCAGGGTCAGGCCTGGTTATTACTTGGATGGGAGACCCCTCCTCTAGTTTCCTGCATTGAGCAGGGGGTTGGACTCGATAGCCTTGTAGGCTCCTTCCAACTCTATGATCTATAAGAACAGGGAGCTGGGATGCTTTTTCTCTCTCTTCCTGTGTTGCCCTCTGTACTCTTCTGTGTTTCACTTTTGCCTACTTATCTTGCCCTCTTTACTTGTAATAAGAAAATGCCTGACAATCTTAAGTCAAGGTCCTGTTCAAAGCTTACACCTCTCGGTCTTAAATGAGATCAGACAAAGCCTGCTCTGCAACAACTAGCGCAATCCTATACCTGTCTGCTCAGAAGTAAGTCCAATGGAGGCTGGTGGCTCCAATGTCAGTGGGGTGGTGTATCCACTCTGGGTTGTAGTCTGAACTTTTATTGAGCTGTCCATGGTGCTGAACCCACTTTTGATGATATGGGGCAGGGTTAAGCACCATGGATAGCTCCTTTAAAGTTCAGACTAAAGCCCAGAGTGGATACACCGTCCCGCTGACATTGGAGCCATCGGCCTCCACTGAGTAAGTCCCATGGAGTTCAAAGGGATCTGCTCCCAAGCGGGTGTAGGATTGCCCACTTGGGAAGTTGGGAAAAAGCACAGCCCCACTAACCAATGGGACTTACCAGATAACGTAAGAACATAAGAAGAGCCCTGTGGATCAGACCAAAGTCCTATTTAGCCCAGCATATCTTTAGCACATCTAGTCCATACCTACCTTGTCTGCCCACATAGACACCTAGGGGAAGATAACAAGCAGAACATAATCAAAATAGCACCCTCCCACTTGTGTTCCACAGCAACTGGTATTGAGAAGCATGTTGTCTCTGATCCTGGAGGTAAGGTTTAGCCATCAAGACCTGTAGCCATTGGTAGCCTTCTCCTCCATGAATTTGTTTAATCCCCTTGGGGGTTCTCCTGGAGTCATTGTAGTCACTGGTGGCCTCAGTGGCCTCAGTGGCATGGAGTGCCTTCTACCAGCTTCAGTTGGTAGACCAGCTACGCTCCTGTTTGGACAGGGATAATTGGCTTCAGTCATCTATGCTCTGGTAACCAAGTTATATTCCTGCAATGTGCTCTACTGAACCTACCCAAGTACTATACTCATTATCCAAAGCCTTCCTCTGAGGACCTCCTACTAAGAAGTGGTAGCCCCCCAATGTAATCCGCTTTTAAAGCCATCCAAGTTGCTGGCCATCACTACATCTTGGGGTCATTGGGTGAAGGCACGTAAATCTCTGAGGGAGAGAGTCAGAGAGAGAGAAGCTAAATGGTCTAAGTAGGGCGGCCAGTTAGCCAAAAAAAGGAGGAAATGCGTCACCGAAAAAAAGAGGGCATGGATTTGCATACAATTTGCATATGCATATATATGCTAATTTATATGTATTTCTAAGTTTACATCTATAATTACTATAGTTAAATAGAAACAGAAGACATTTCACCACAGTTGGGAGGACTGTGGCCAAGTGACCTATGTCCCTGCTCAGGCTGCTGTCCAGGTTTATGGGTAGCTTCAAGGCCTTGTTGTTAGCGATATAGGATATATGTGGTAGTAAGTATGTTTCTTTGGGTTTGAGAGTCTGTTCTGTACATTTTACCCTTGTTTTCCTGCTATTTCATATACATGAAGTCCTTTTGGCTTGTGAATGAAATAGAACCCATTGGGTAGTAAGTGAAACCTGTGGTGCGCCTCCTGATTGGAGATTCCTTTCATACAGTTCTCTTCCAAAACACCTTACAGTGTTCAGTATTTTTAAAAGTTAGAGGTGCTCCCAGGCAAGCCAGAAGAATGTAACAGAACAGGGAGTGGTGGCAGTAACCTGAGCAGGAATTGGGTATATTTCCTATTGTTTTAACACTGGAGTCTGGAGATTCTCCTAGGTCATGGTATCACAGTTCCCCTTGTGAAAGGTCTCCCTTGTTACAACAGCTTCACTGGCTACCGCTCTGTTTCTGGGCACAAAGTGCTGCTGGTTATGACCTATAAAGCCTTATATGACTTGGGACCAGGCTACCTGAAAGACCCACCTTCTCCCATATGAGCCTGCGCAGGCCTTAAGAACTTTGGGAGAGGCCCTTCTTTTAAGATGGCCACCTTCAGAGGAGCGTTTGGTGGTGATGCGAAAGAGGGCCTTCTCGGTGGCTGCTCCCAGACTCTGAAACTCCCTGCCAAGAGAGGTTAAGTTTGCTCCCTCTCTGCTGTCCTTTTGTCAGAAGGCAAAGACCTTTTTATTCAAGCAGGCCTTTGGCGTGTAAGCAGGTCGGTGGGCTTGGATACTGTTTTTATCCTGTTATTGTTCTGTTTGCAACTGAGTTATAACACTTTTGTTTTATTATTATTTTAATCAAGTTTTATTTGTGGTTGTAAGCCACCATGAGCGCCATTTTTCTTGGTAGAAAGTTGGGGTACAAATCCAATCAAATAAATAAATAAATAAACAATGACTGTGCAGACTGCACAGCTAACACCAGACCTGTAACCATCCTTGTCTGTTATATGGATAGGCAAAGGGCCAGGAAAGGCTGAACCTGCTGCTGTGCGTGGACTGCAGAAGTGTACCTCTGCAGTGGAGACACTGGTAGGTTTAAGAGGGCACAATTCGGTCAGCTTATACCTTAACTGTCCACTCAATACTCTGCACTAGTTCCAGCAAGCTACAGCCGCATCTGATGTCACGGCACAGTTGGGAGATTGGAAAGAAAGCTGAAGGAGCCAAAATCCTATGGACGCATCAAAGACCATCAGCCAGCAAACATACGTTTTACATTGTCCCGCATCAGGTTGGCTAGGGGATTAGGAAATCAACGTGTTGCTATGGCAATGATGGTTCATCATCACCATTCAATGCACAGATCAGCTAAGCGGACAAGGAAATAACAGCAAAGGCTGCGGAGAACCCAACAGGTTCCTCTGGATCACAGGAGTTTTCTCTGGCAAGAGGAGCAAAGGGGCCTTCATGTTTTCTTGGCTATTTTGAATCACTGAAGGCAGAAAGATGGAGGGCTTTCTATCCATGCATTTATCTTCCTGCTGACAAATGTTTATCTGCTGTCTGCATTGTTGCTTGATACATTTTGTCTTACTGAGCTTCAGCAAAATTGCTATGGGGTTTGCCATGCAGATGGGGGCGATTATCTCCATGCCGCCACAGAGTTTTCTTTGAAGACATCTTGTAAGGCAGGGAGGGGGAATCTCTCACCCACAGGCCTAATCAGGACCACAGAGGTTCTCCATCTGGCCTGCAGAGCCTCCTTGGATTCCTCTAGGGGACAGGGCTTGGCTGCATGATTGGAAATAACAGTTGGGAAAGTTAAGAAAATGAAGTAAATTGGGGCTCTGCTTCACAGCTGAACTGAAGTGAGATGTTTGTCCAAAGAGCCAAAAAGAAGTGTCCCCCTATCCAAAGTGCCACAGTAGGTTCTGAAGTCTTTTTGTTTGTTTGTTTTTGTGTACACCCCTAGAGTATCTCTGCTGCCTGGAGCAATTTAAACCAGTTTACTATGTAAACTGGCCCTGATACAAAATATAGTGCTGGTTGGGGAGATGTCCAGAAGTCTTCGAGATCTTCAAAATAAAGCATAGTCCTCATGTCGTCATTTTGCAAAGCGGGGAATGTCACTTTGCTGCAAGGCAAACATTGCAGGCATCTGAAATGGATCTGAAATAGGTTACTACCAGAAGCAAGATATGATGGGATCACAGATGGTACCTCATCCAGTCTGCACCCTGCAGACAGAAACAGGACCAGCTGACTCTGCTGTGATTTTGTGTGTGTGTGTGTGTGTGTGGGCTAATTTACCATGATCACCTTGGCATTGTAATGTACCACAAAAGCTGCACAAGCAAGATTCACTGCTCTTCTTTGACACTTTTTGTTGACTTGCAACTTCACTTTGGATTTGCTCTTTCAGCTTGTTACTCCCTCTAGGTTCTTCGGTGGCCTGGATGGACCTCTGTACAAACATTTATGCACAACAAGCCACCGTTTTGTTATTTCCTAATTCTAATCTCTCTTGCACACTTTTTGTTATGTTTGGCTTTCGCTGGCCATTGTTTATCTCTTCTAGATTGCTGTCATTAAAAAATAATAATAGAGATTTTGAAATGTTTATTTGTGAATAAATTATCTGAAAATACTTAGCCCCTTTGAAGTTTAATCCTGGTCTCATGCTGGTGGTTATTAAGTCTATGCAGTTCAAAGGAGTAATAAAATTTGCAGAAATAAATGGATATGGGAATAGTGTCACATTTTTCAAAATCCATATAGTGTAATAATATGGATTTTTGCATTTTTTTTGTATGGCCAGCACAGTTTTTTGTACATTTTTAAAAGTGACTTACACAATCAATTACCCTGACATCACAATCTTTTATAATTTGTATCAATGCAGATAAGATGTAGAGCAGGGAAGGACGAGAAAGAGAGCACTTGGATGATTGGTTGTGATGACTGGGTTCAGACAACATGATAACCCACATTCTTGGGTTAAGTATGGGTTGAGTGTTGGTTGTTGTTAAACCATGGGTTGTTGCTGAAACATGGGCTATCATGTTGTCTGAACCCATGGTTTGTTAACTACGAACAACCCAGGAAGAGAACCCATGGTTTGTTGTTGGGTTGTGAACTATAGGTTGTTCACCAGGGTTTGTTATCTCGGCTGGGTTCAGATAACATGATAACCCACATTTCAACAACAACCCATGGTTCAATGACAACCCACACTCAACCTATACTCAACCCTTGAGTGTGAGTTATCATGTTGTCTGAACTCAGTTGCTGTCTAGGCAGCTGCTTCTCCCAGCACCAGCTAAGCTCCCCGACACCCACATCTCCACTGTTATGTCTATTCTCAGAACAAAGTTAACAGTGAGGATTCCTCTAGGGGGGATTCCACCCCCTGAAGGAACCCAAGGAGGCTCTGTGGGCCAGATGTGGAACCTCCATGGTCCAGAAGTTATGCATCTCTATGTTAGGGGTTACTAACAAAGCATCTTGTTCTTCTGTGAAATATCTGTGGTACAATCAAGTATGTATCATTTGCTTTTAATCGTTGTTCTCGAGCTACAGTATTTCCCCCACCCCACCCCATTTTGAAGAAGCTGTCTCCCCTTTCTGTTGAGATACAGTGCATAGACTGCCATGTGCATGCCACATCCTGGAAAAGATCCTTTTGTTTCCCTGTTGATCATGACACATTTACACATTCAGGTTTGCATGCACATGTGAGCGAGAACGCACAGTAACAGTATTGTTGATGGAGTTGGGTCTGCGGCCACCATATAGGCAACCATCCCTCCTCCCCACCGCTTCTCTTGGAGGAAATGCTGTTAACCATAAGAGAGCTGAAATCAGCCACAATGCTATACTTTTGGAGGGCACCGTTGCTGTACTTACACTTCATTCTGAGGACCAAACTACAGGCAATGCTTTCTTTCATGTGTGTGTCAGCATTACCTATTCCTAGTGCTTGGAGGAAATATACCCTCAAAGGATAAAATTGCCCTTCTGAGTATTTTGGATTTTTTCTTGTGGGCCAAGGCAGCTACCGTTGCTTTTTGTGTGCTTTGGAGTATAATAAGTTAGCCATTCGAGAGCAGGATCTTAAAACTGGAGGAAGAGGATTTTAGACCAATTGAAGATGCAGGGTCTTATGGTTTGAGGGTACATTCCCTCCATAAGCTAGGCAATGCTACCAAATTCAACTTCTATTGATATTGTTTTAAATCTAGTACACTACCTAAAATTAATCTCCGAGGTTGAAAATATAAACACTGCCATGTTTCCCACTCCTGCTGTTCTCTGCCACAATGGACCAGTGTGGTTCGCTTAAGACTGGGAAGCAGTTCTGGGTGACAGCCGGATTATATATTTACAAAAAATGGAGGGTGGCATGCAAGGTTCTCCACCCCAGCCTTTGAACCTATTTTATCCTTACAACAGTCGTGTGAGATAGGGTAGGCTGAGAGAAAATGGCTGCCCCAAGGTCATGTTCATGGCTGAGTGGGGATTTGAACCTGGGTCTCCCTGGTCTTAACCCAACACTCTACCTTATGGGTGAGGAACTTTTTTTTTCTTTTTTAGCCCAAGGGCTGAATTCCAATCTGGGAAAGATCTGTGGGGAGGGGGACATTCCATCTGTGGGCATGGCCAAAGGCAGAGGAGGTGGGGCCAAAATGTGATTCTGGCCAATTTTAAGCCTACTCAGCAGGGCAAACCTCTGCATGTCTACTCAGAAGTAAGCAGGACTGAATCATTCAGAAGCAGCACTTTCAAATAGCATCCCAAATAGCAAGCCTCTGCATGTCTACTTAGACATAAACAGGAGCATGAGCAGCTGGTCTACTGCCAAGTAAGTACTTCTATTCAGAAGCAAGCAAGCAAGACAAGCCTCAGAAGTAAGTAAGCCTGAATCACTCATCAGGTTTCTTCTCAGGCTCCACCCACTCTAAAAGGGGAAAGTATTTATCTTTGATCAGCAGCTGATGATCAGAGAGAAGAGTTTTTCTCCACTAAGCCCCAAGAAAGTCAGCCTTTTCAGTGCTCAGCAGGAAAAAAGCTCTTCTCTCTGATCAGCTGCTGATTGTAGAGAAGAGCGTTTCCCTTCTGGGAGAGGGGATAGGCTAGGAGAAGAAGCTGGTGAGCCAGATGGAAACTATGGGGATGCCATAGTTCTGGATGGGGATACCATACAGCTATCTATGTATTGCTACCAGCTGAGTGGTTTGCGCGAGTAAAGTGGGAAATAAAGAGTCGAGACACAAGTTATGGTGTAAAATTAGGGCCACATTTATTGATCAAAGATCTGCGAAGGGAAAAGTGCGGGTGCTATCTAGAACCGGCCGTTGGCCAGTGGAACCATTTATGGGCGAAACATCCAAGCCCGAGGTATGGCGCAGCAACTCGCCACCCCGCAGTTTTGCACCACCATTGTGCTGGGAGGCCTCCTCAGTGTCTCCTAGGGATGTAGCCGAGTAGCCCGGATGTAGCTGAGCAGCCCGAACTGGGCCTGCTCGTGTCCACCGAGCTACTCGGCCACCGCGGGCTTACCTGCAGCAGGCTCTCCGGAGAGCCTGCCTCCCCATCCGCTGGTCCCGTTGCATCCTTCCGACGCAGAGGAAGTGACGCGACGGGACCCCCGCGCTCTGTCTTTGGCACAGGAAACCAGGGCAACAGGATGGCTGCGGGGGGTGGCGGGGGGGGGTCCGGCGGCTGCGGGGGTGGCGGGGGGGGTCCGGCAGCTGCGGGGGGTGGGGGGGGGTCCAGCTGCGGGTGGTGGTGGGGGGGTCCAGCTGCGGGGGTGGTGGGGGGTCCAGCTGCGGGGTGGCGGCGGGGGGGTCCGGTGGCGGGGGGTGGCGGCAGCGGCGGCGGTGGCTCGAGCGGCACGGAGAATGCTCCGCACCGCTCTGAATAGCGAGATCCGCCGCCGCCGCCTCAAGGGCCGAGCCAGGAGCGAGCCACGAGCCGACTCCAGGCTCGGCCCCACCACTAGAACTTCACTGTCTCCTCCTCACGGGGCCCTGAAACACCGATGTGGGTGAGACTGATTTGGCCTCAAAGGCGATCCCTATCTCCCACAGACTGAGCCATGAAACTCAGCAACGGGAAGCCTCGGGTCTTGCCAGTCACCTGAAAGGTGCCATGGGATGATCACCGAACCCTACTCCACTGCCTAATCCCACACTTACGTGCCACATGTGACCGAATTGAATTGAGACAGGTAACAAAATAAAAACACACCCAGCCCCATAAAACAGTGTAGAGTAGATGAAAAACACCCACCGCCTCAGGGCCAATCAAGGTGGTGAGCCAAAATTCCTACTCGGGTCCCATAAAAGGCAACCAGAGAAGCTTAAACTGTTAACAGGGAGGGCGGGAGGGAGCTGGAAAGAGGCAGAGGGAGAGCCTCCTGGTCTAATATTGCCTTCGGAGCCCCTCCCTCATCCAGCCTGATTGGTGGAGTAAGATCACCCTTAGCGGTCTGACTCCTATCCCCCGCCCCGCACAAATTTCTCCCCACCCACAGCTATGCATGGCTGAGAGAAGGGGATTCTAGGTGGGCTCTTTAAGCTCAGTGCCTGTTTTGAAATCTAATAGCTCTGGGTTGCTGGTGGAAGGTGAAACATTCACTTAAATTATTTTTCATTCACCTTTTAGTGAATGAAACCCATAGGGGTTGAATCCTGACTAGACAGGCAGACAGATGCTACCCTTTGACCCAAACGAATGCATATAAAGGAGAAGATGGAAACTATTTGCATTTGCACTCTGTTGGGAGCCTGGAAGTGATGCTATAGAGCATTTACTAGAAAATACTACTACTAATAGTCTCATCTGCGTGTATAGTTCCAGCCCACCCAGCAGGTATCGCCCATGAAATCTGCAGAAGAAAATGGAAGCATTCAAGGCCTTGCCGGTGTCACATGTTAAGAGTTGCACCTGTGTTTTGTGCTTTTAAAAATAGCCCTTAAATCTCAGTTAATAACTGCTATCAACGGTCCCATCTGAACCCTAACATGGTTCTTTTTGCTCTTTCCCTTAGCTCGGGGAGAATGACAGAACGTTGTCATTATGTGCCCTTTAGATCTCTGTGCGGCTCTTTGTAATTTGATGGCATTTGACTCAGCCGATAGAAAGAGCAAATCCAGCCAACCTCTCAGAGTCTTGCTCCTTCTTTTTCCAGAACAGGAAGGGGAAATTGCTGGCATTACATAAAAGTGCTGTAAGCTTCCATTCTATCTATATTTATTTTCCATTTGCACTCTAGTATCCACACACACACTCACACACAAAAGTTTGGTGTTTTCTTGCTGCTTTCGTTTTTTCACTCCTGTATTTCTGGGTGAAGGAGTGCAATTATTTATATCTACCACCTGAAGAGGGATGCGGAAAGCAAACACAAGGAGCTCCAAACGGATTAACTCCATTAAATCCTGTCCAAGTGGCTGGAGAACTGCTTCAAAAAGTTCTGTACATAGCTGAGCCAGGGCTGGCTCAAAATGACCTCAATCATTCCAAAGTTGTTTCACTCAGCTTGAAAGGGTTGGTGTGTTTTTTTATTCATTGAAATGTTGAAATAATAAGACTGTCTTCAAATCCCTGAAGATTCTTTATTCATGTCCCATGGTGGCAGCGGTGAGGAATCAGAGATTGACAGTGCAATCCTATGTACCGGTATATCTAATCAGAAGTAAGCCCCTATGAGTTCCATGGGGCTTACTCCCAAGTAAACATGCTATTGAATCAGTGAAACAATGATGGGTTGGGGGAGCTATTTCACAAAACCTCAAATTACTGGGTCAACTTCATGAATGTTTGATCAGATCACTATTTGTTGCCAGTCCTTGACAAAGCATAAGGTGCCTTTGTGTGATGAATTTGAGTTTCTCAGGGTTGCAATTGGGCAGCCTTCCCCAACCTGAAGTTTTGGACTACAACTCCCATCATCCTTGCCCATTGGCTATGATGGCTGGGACTTATGGAAGCTGAAGTCCAAAACACCTGGAAGGCACCAGGTTGGGCAGGCTGCAATAGCAATACAACAGAATGAAGCCAGTTGGGGATGGTTTAGCCACAGTTAGGTGCTTCTCCATGTAAACATTCCAGGGGTTTTGAGGGAAGTGTATTATTACAGCTTCATGCTTTGGAATCACATCCTCCATCCTACCCTGGAGATACATCAGTGGAAATGCATCAGAAAGACATGTTAGAGTAGCTGGAAGGTTGGGTTTGAAGGACATGGGAGACAAAATCCTGCTTAACCAAGGAGTTTACTATCTGGCTTTGGGTAAATCACAATTTCCCCATCCATCCTTCTTCATAAGACTATAATAAGAATAAATCCAGCACAAAATGTAAAGCACTTCCCTCTACCAATGGAATGTCACTAGTGCAAGATTCCCTGTGTCGGCCTCTTGTACAAACTGGCTGTTGATCAATTTTTTAAAGGCAGCAAATGCATGTTTTACTCATAAAAAACTTAAATAGAAAGTGGCTGGCATCAGTTCAGAAATGCTACATAGAAAGCTGCTTTATATTGGATCAGGCCATCTAGCTCATTATGTACTACACTGGCTGGCAGCAATTCTTCAACATTTCAGACAGGGGACTCACGTCACTGGAGATGCCAGGCACCTGAGCTGGGACTATTAGCAAGCAACACATATGTTCTGCCACTGCCCTTGGTGTTCCGTGAAACACACTGGGTTGAATCCAAAGGTACTTGTAACAATAGTAGAAGGCACTTCCACCTAGGGATGGGTCAATCTCTCAGTTTCACTTTCTCCCACATTAAAAAAAAGTTCTTTTTTTTAAATCTCAAGTTCTTTCCATCCCATTTATGAAGAAATGTGTGCATTTCACAAGTTCTTATAAAAAACAAAACAAACAAATTTTTCACCCATCTGCACAGCCAAAATCCAATAGCTACAACTATTCCAAGCATGGGGAGGACCATGTAGTATCTGCCTACCATGTAGTTTCTGAGGGGTGCATCTGCATTGCTGGGCATCAAGAAGCCACAGGGTCAAGGTGTATACAACCCTTCTGACTTCTGTGCATTTTCTGCCAACCCCTATTTGGAGGAGAGGCAGAACATGAATATAGAAAGAGCAAGCTTATCTTTAGGGAACTCAACATTAGGGCTGTGCACATAATCATGTTTCGAACCTGAATCGGAATTGGATTGGCCTGATCCGGGTTATGGTTTGATTACGTTCAAATCAGATCGACCCACACCCAGATCGGATGTAATTGCCTGTCATTGGTTCCATTTGATTACAGGCGGTTACGTCCGGATCTGGGTGAGCAGGAAGCTCCTTTCCCCCCCCTTTCGGAATGGAATGGAATGGAACCTAGATAGAGTGCTGTGAGTCCTGCAAGACCTGGTCCCTGCTTCCCTGGCTCATTACACCTGGCCAGGGAGGGTGGGGCCTGACTGACTCCAGCTACAAAAGCTGCTGCTGCTCTTGCCTCCCCCCCCCTCTTTTTTAAATTATTGAATTGTTTATGGTTATCTGTAATTATTTCTATTGTATTTTTGAATATTATATTTAGTGTTTTTTGATATTTTGTAACTTGTATTTGCTATTCTTATATTATATAAATTATTTTTTTGAATATTATAGTCAGTGTTCCTTGATGTTTTGTATATTATATTTGGTGTTATTTGTTGCTATGTTGTGAGCCGCTTTGGGCACATTTTTTGTGGAAAAGCGGCATACAAATAAATGATGATGATGATGATGATGATGATGATGATGATGGACATTTGCATACTAATGCGTTGCAGACTCTGAGGCAACACAGGGTCCCCAGGAGAAACTTTGTACAGGAGATTCTCAACCTCTGGCTGAGGCTGAACTTATTTACATTTGCTTTGTTAGGGAGAATATACACTTTTCTTCACGTTCCCCGCTTTGGGAAGATGAAATCTGGGGTTTTAAATCCCTTGCATTTCATCTACTTTTACCCTGAAGAAAAGCTTGGGACAACTTGTCTGCCAACACATGTTCCTTGCCCTGAATGTGCACAACAGAAAAATCAAAATCCTATAGGGCAAGGACAGAATGGGATGACTATCCCCTGTCAGAATTGAGTGCTGAACCAGGGAGGTTCCACTTGGGCAGTTGGAAAACATAGCCCTGAAATTTTCTAACTTTCCAGATTTGGCTCGCTGGGCATCCCAACCAATCCAGATATCATTTGTTTAGAAGTTGCATTTCAGTTCAAAAGCAATTAAACTTTTTTTCTGCACACCAGTGCTCAGCACCAGTGGCTTTTGGGGGCCCAAGCAGTGCAAGTCTTGGTCTGGCCACTTTGAGAAATATTAGGAACAGGTATTATTATTATTATTATTATTATTATTATTATTATTATTATTCATCATACATATATGTGACACAGAGTCCTGCCAGTAGTCAAGGCTACCTGTCTGCTTGCTGTTCTGTAGTCCCTGCTGAGGGGCTAGGGTGACTGCCCTGAAGAAGGTGTATTCCCCCTGCTTTGTCTAGGCTACATGCCTGCCTGTCTGGAGTCCCTGCTGGGGGCTTGGATGAATGGGTAGAAGGGGAATGCCTGCCCCAAATTAGTCTGTGTCTCACCTTCTTTTCTTTATGGTGCTTGTCAGTTTTCCTGCATCCTTGCTGTTCCTGGCTTCACGCTATGCCCCTGTTGCTGCTAGGGATGTAACTGCTCGCCTCGAGCAGGTGGAGCGGGCCGAGGCGAGCGGGCCTTACTGGGCCCAGTAAGGCCCGCTCGCCTCTCCGTGGCAAGCCGCCTGCGCCCGCCGCGACAGTCCTGTCGCGTCACTTCCGGCTGGCCGGAAGTGACGCGCCGGGACCCTGCGCCAGTGCGCCGGGACCCCACACTGCATCTTTCCCATAAAAACCAGGGCAACAGGGCTTAAAACAGCCCTGTTGCCCTGGTTTCTACAGAAAAGACACAGCGCAGGGTCCTGGGGTCCCGACGCGCCGGCGCAGGGTCCCGTCACGGCAGGCGCCTCAAACGGCACGGAGAATTGCTCCGCGCCACAGAGAGGTGAGGCGGGGCGGAGCCCCCCCCAGGTATGTGTACACCCCTAGTTGCTGCTAACCTGACTGCCCATAGGGATGTGTTCTCCAGGTGGCTGAGGAAATTTGCATGCCAAAAGAAAGGATTAGTGCAGCGGCTTAGTATAGCAGCCCACAGAGAGAGTCCAAAAAAGTTCCCTGTGAAAGATCTCCTGTTTGGGGGGAGAGGGCTGCAGGGGAACCACAAGACTCATGTGTCTGAAATTTGGGGGGTATAAGTAACTTGAGGACATCTGCAATCTCACCAGGTTCCATGCTTCTATATTTTAAAATGAAGAAGTGAAAGATGTTCCCCCCCCCCAATGGAAGTCTATGAGAAAAACTAAACAGAACTCGGAATCGATTCCGCGTAATCGGATCAGGACAGATACAGATCGGACGGAATCGTAATCAGGCCCATTCCCAATTACACAGATTGGAATCGGAATCAGACTGGAGGGCCGTGCACAGCCCTACTCAACATATCTTGACTGTCTCCACAGACCCATTTTAATGACAGCTTGCATATGTGTGATTGTATAGGCCCATTTAGGATGATAGAGTGAGAAAGAGTGGAGTAGATCAGAACACTACTCCAAGGCTGCTGACCTTAACACACACATTCCACAGGTATATCATACTAAGTCAGTACCAAAGGACAAACCAGGACACAGAATGAGAAGCAAGCCAGATATCAGGACTGAAGGGCAAGTCAAAACCAGAAGAGAAACCAGGAACCAGCCAGAAGTCAGGATGAATGAACTACCAATGATACAAGAACAAACTAGCATTGCTGCCAAATTTTGTAATTAGTCAGCTCACTGATCAAACTTGACCCATTCGTAATGTTCACCTTTTTAACACACCTGGACTGGCATTTTACGAATTTGCTATTTTCAGAATTGATCACAAGCTTCTGAGCATGTGCAGTCTGTATTTAAACAATGCTACATCTGTGTATGTGCTGAGCTGGTTGGATTAACCCTTTTCTTGCTTACAGTAAACTGAGATGTGGCATCTTTCAGATCAGATTTGATTCGTTGTTGTTCATATGGTGCTTTCTTTTATTTTGTCCGACAAGTAAACGTGTGCTTTCTTTATTGCTGCTGGTGGGTGGAGTGTTTCTGTGAGATTCCATGCAAAAACAACTGATCAGGAAGGGCTATATAATGTGGTGATGTCATCATGATGCACTATGTATTTCCAAACTGCAGCTCCCAAGATACTTTGATACTGTGCATGTGCAAAAACTCATTTATTCAGGACAAGAGTTCATTTTAAGGTAGAACTCTTGTCCGAGGTTACATGGGTGAGTTCATCATTATCCAAGGAAATAAGAAATTCATCTGGGGTAAGTATGCCCATCACTAGAACAAACCAGAGCTCAGGAAGACCTTGTTGCTCAAGCAAGTCTCAACTGGAACAGGAAGCCTTCTTATACTCCTTCCTGTCCAGGGGGGTCCAATGGCCAGTCTGGGTGGGTGGAATCAGTCCAGGGTCTGAAAGTTCTCCTTGACTGAGAAGCTGCCACCTGCAGTTCTGTGGTTCACCACGTAGGGCAACTGCACACAGCTCCCGACAGTCAGCCACGTACCTACATGTAATAGCAACGGACCACACAAATTAGTACCACTCAGTATGGAAGCAGAACAGAAAGGTTTCTCTACTGTCGGGGAAAAGAGAACATGTTGCAGAGCTGGGTCATAGCCCTTTGCTGTCCCAAGGCTCCATTCCAACGTGCGCTTACCAGGAATTAAATCCCATTAAACTCAGTGGGTCCCAAGGGGAAATGTGTGATTCTGTCTTTCCCAAAGAAATACATCTGGGACTATGCTGCAAGTGCTTCAACGGACAGCAAAAGTCAGTAGCTTTGTGGGGGGAGGAGCTCCATTACAGCAAGAAAGGCTCTCAACAGCTGGCAGTGGGGAAAAATTAGCTCTCTGCCAGTTTAGAACTGCAAAATGAGTTTATATTTAGTACTTTTCAAGGAGAAAATTGAGTACATTACAGTAAAGTCATTCTGCGCCTTTAGCTGTGAATGTGTGCACACTGTCTGATTCACAGGGAAATTGTTTTGATCGTTTTCATTAAGATTCTTGATCAGAGTTAGTTAGTGTGTGTGCAGCAAATGCCCTCTGCCACCTGTTGTCTGGCCCTCTGCCTCCCACAGGCTTATTTTTCTATGATACGGTATGCTCAGTCTGCCGAGTCAATTATTGGCTCAGTCACAAAGCTGCCCTTGACACATGACCTCCAACTGGACAGTCTCCTAACCTGATTCAGAACTTGTTGCTCTTCTCTTCCAGCTTCCTACAATAATGCTTATGCAGAGGCAGAAACTATTGGAACTGAGACATCCATTAAATTTGTACCACATTATGCAAACCTTTGCTCTTTGCCCCATCTGTAACATCAACATTATGATACTAGCCTGCTTTAAAGGTATTCCTGAGATAGTATATGTGAGTTATAGTCCTATCTTGTCTTGGACAGTGGGGGATTGACTATATGGCCTTTTGATCTCTTGCAATTCTATGATTCCAAATAAAAATTAACCAATTTTTTTTTAAATGTGGTCAGCCTTAGCATAATGTGTGGACAGATCACAGCACTTACGTGGTCATACTTAACTAGGCCTATGGGTGACCTCCTAATCCAGGCGAGGGCAACTTGTAGGCCTCCAGATGTTGTTGGGCTGCAACTCCCACCAGCCCTAGCTAACATAGCCAATGGTGAGAGATGATGGGAGTTAAAGTCCAACAACATCTGGAGGACCACAAGTAGCCAGTCCCTCTCCTAATCCACAATTATATGGTAACATCCTACTTATGTCCATTAATTCCATCAAGCTGCAGCAGAGGGAGAGGTGGGAAGCTGGGACATTCTGTCAGCTCTGCTGAAGGAGCAGCTCCTCCATTGAGCTCCTCCCACAACTTGTGCCAATCAGCAGCCATTCCATCAGACTGCAGCAGAGAGAGAGAGAGATGGGGAGCAGGGACATCCCATTCCCATCAGCTCTGCTGAAAGACAAGCTCCATTGGACTCCTCCCCTCCCTGAACTGTTTCCATACCAGCTGGTCATTATAAGAACCTCTGTTAACTGTATGAATCGGTTAACAGATTCAGATTGTTAACAGGAAACAGATTGTTTCCCCCCGCTTCCCATCCCATTTTATTTCTGTGTTGTGCCTTTGACATTGTTATCTGTGGACAGGGATTATCTTGCAAACCCACATTAGCACAGTGGTCTGTTGAGTTGTTATACAACCAATCTAACCGTTTAAGGTAGTATACCAGAAATAAACCAATACATCAATGTTCTAGTACAGAGCCATCACAATGAATCAGGATTCAGTTAGGATAGGAACAAGGAACAGAATCAGCCTTCCCATTACCATTGGTTGTTAAAGAAAATCTGAACACCAAAATCTTGCAGTGCCTCTGAAATGCCATGTGCTTTTAGCTCAAAAATGCTTTCGGCTGTGGGCGGGTGGGAGCTTTTATAAGAGCCTCACATACACATGATGATCTAACTTGGTGAGCAGATGGTGCCTCTACGATGGCATCTCCAGCAGATCTCAAGTTAGGTCAGCCATATTGTGCCACACGCTAGTCCTGTGGCAAATACAGGAAGCAGATATCAAGATTCATGGTGGTACATATGGGATGATGATTACTTATTTTTATGGCCTTATAAGCATACGCAGCGCTTTTTCAGAGAAACCTAAGCAAAAGGCAGAACCATCAAGTTGAAAGGGAATGTGGAGGCCATCGAGTCCAACTCCTTGCTCATTGCAGGATCTGCCATGCAGGATGCAATTATTGCATCCCTGACAGTTGGATGTCTGACCTCAACTTAAAATACATGTCTCTGTCCCAGGGAGCTTACAATCGAAATTCAAACTAGGGGAGGGAAGGAGTGGCAAATGGATGAATGAAAGCAAATGACAATTAAGGGGTTAAGCAGCCAAAGGGCTGGGCTCTGAGTTGGCTTTTAAATGAAGAGAGCCAGTCAGTCAGGCGATCACTCGTGACCGAGTAAGATTGTCTTCCAGGATAAAAATTACAAAAAGGAGATTTTAAAAGGAGGAAAATTCTAAAGAAAATTGTGTAGACTCTAGCGATGGGTCCGTAAGTGACTGTGGAGGCCAATTCTAGATCCACACAGCTTCCCACAGTGAGGACACAGGTTACCAGATGGAAGATGGTCCTGTAAAGGATTCATTTGACGTGCTTTTCGCTTAGCGTGTTTCTCCCTTTCACCCTGCACTCGGGCTTCTTCAAAGTCCATAGAACCTTTGTGAAAGGCCAACCTCCAATTAGATCGTTCATGGGCCAGGGCTTCCCAGTTTTTGATGTTTATATTGCATTTTTTTAGATTAGTCTTAAGAACATCTTTAAACCTCTTATATTGACCACCGATATTCCGCTTTCCATCCTTGAGTTGGGAATAAAGTAACTGCTTTGGGAGACGGCAGTCAGCATTCAAACAACATGACCGGTCCACTGAAGTTGGCGTTGAAGGATCATTTTTTCAATGCTAGTAGTCTTTGCTTCTTCCAGTACACTGACATTTGTTTGCCTATCTTCCCAAGTAATTCGCAGGATTTTCCGGAGGCAACATTGATGAAATCTTTCAAGGAGTTGGAGGTGACATTTATAGATAGTCCATGTTTCGCAGGCATACAATAAAGTTGGTAATACAATGGCTTCATAAACCTGTGTTTTGGTCTTCTTACAAATATTCCGATCCTCGAACACTCTATGTTTCATTCGAGAAAACGCGGCACTTGCGGAGCTCAGACGATGCTGGATTTCACTGTCAATGTTAGCTGTAACAGAAAGATAGCTGCCAAGATAGAGAAAATGATCGACATTTTCCAGTATTGTCCCGCCAAGCTGGATAGATGGCATCATCAAAGGGTTAGCTTGCACTTGCTGATGAAGCACTTTGGTTTTTTTGATGTTAAGTGAGAGACCAGGTTTTCCGTATGCTTCTGCAAAAGCATTTAGGATAGTTTGGAGATTATCCTCTGAATGTGCGGAGACCACATTATCATCAGCATACTGAAGTTCCACAATGGAAGTTGTAATTACCTTACTTTTTGCTTTCAGCCTGCTGAGATTAAAAAGCTTTCCATCTGTTCGATATATAATTCCCACACCAGTGGGAAGTTTCCCCTCGACAAGATGTAAAATCATGGCGATGAAAATAGCAAATAATGTTGGGGCGATAACGCATCCCTGTTTAACACCTGATCCCACTTTAAATGGAGCACCATGAGAGCCGTTGTTGTCCAAAACCATTGCCGTCATGTTGTCATGGAGAAGTCGCAAGATATTCACAAATTTATTGGGGCATCCAATTTTCATAAGGATAGTCCAGAGAGCTGTTCGGTCTACAGTATTAAAGGCCTTAGCAAGATCAATAAATGCCATATAAAGGGGTTGATTTTGCTCCCGGCATTTTTCTTGGAGCTGACGTGCAGTAAAAATCATGTCTACTGTCCCTCTAGAGGGGTGGAAACCATATTGAGTTTCAGGGAGGATCTCTTCTGAAATAGATAGAAGATGGTTTGCGAGAATCCTGGCAAATATTTTACCTGCGGTAGCTAAGAGAGAAATGCCCTGATAGTTTCCACAGTCTGTTCTATCACCTTTCTTAAAGAGGGTGATAATTATGGCATCCCTGGAAGTCTTCTGGGATCTCTTCTCTTATCCTGATTTTTTCGATGAGTTTATGAAGATGTTGTACAAGTTCAGGGCCCCCTTCTTTAAAGATTTCAGCAGGAATTCCATCTGGTCCACTAGCTTTGTTATTCTTCATTTGATTAATGGCTTTTTTTACTTCATCCAAAGTGGGGAGTATTGCAAGTTCCTCTCTAATTTGTTTTTGCAGGATTTGCGAAAAAATCTCATTATCCACCTTAGATTTACGATTTAAAAGGTCATAATAATGCTCTTTCCAAGGTGACACTGTGTAGGTGTTCCGGAAGAGAGTTACATGTCCTTCAGATGACAGCTTCCTGTTTGATTTGGCACTTGTGTTCCAAATCCAAAGTGCAGGAGATATCTTGACAATGTGAGTATCTTGAAAAAATAGGTATCACTCACGCACACACTCACACACACAGAACATAATATTTTACAGCAGGGGTGAACAACCTTTTTGGCCCTGGGGGCCACATTAGATGTTTGCTGGGGTGGGCAGGGGATGCACATGTATGCATATTTACACCAACTCTCTCTCTCTCTCTCTCTCTCTCTCTCTCTCTCTCACACACACACACACACACACACACACACATCCAACTCCAGCCCAAGAGCATGTTAGAGGCTTGGCACCTGCTTTGATCAGATAAGACCAACATCTCCTAGAAACTTCAGTTTGCAAACTACTCAGCCTTCTTGCTGAAGGGTTCTGACATCCCACACCCTGTTACCTGGAACTTTTTTCAGGGGGAAAAAATGGGGGGGGGATGAAAAACCACTCTAGGAACAGGCTCCGTGGTTCCTGTCATGCTTAGAACATTGTAGGAAGCAGGCAGGAGCACTGCTTCATAGGATGCTCTAGGAATGAGGCTTTTATGGCAGGAACCATAGATCCTGTTTCTAGAGCACTTTTTTTTAACCTGCTCCCCCCCCCCAATTGGGCTTCTGGGGGGTCACCTGCAGCCCATGGGCCTCACTTTTTGCACCCCTGTTTTACAGGCTCAACATATAAATCACAGAGAGGGCTGCAGGGAAAGACATTAACTGACTGCACATTTGTCTCCTTCCAAACTGCCATGCGGTGGCATCCTTGGACTTTGAGAGAGTGCCACCATTTGCTTTTAGAAAATGGATCTTTATTCTTCATTTCAGCATGGTCTTCCTAGCAAGCCAAATGAGGCTGACATTTAAAGAAACTATTAAGATTACACTACTGAGATTATATTTAATATGGGTGGCCTAATCATTCACAAGCAAAATCAATAATGTTCTACTCAATAATAAGCCCAGCACATTTTAATCCAGGTGCCTTAGAAGAAAAAGAAAAAAAAGTGTTCCTATTTTTTCCACAGTCATTTTCTCCTGTGACATCTCTGGCTGCATCAAATGATGTATAATGTTATTTTCATCTCTTTCAATTGCATTTAGTACATTCTCCTCTTTGATCCATCAATTTCAATATTCATTCATCAAAGTACCGTACTCTTAAAAGGGGACAGGGAACAGATGTAGGCGGAGATGCCTCGTCTAGCATCACCCAAGGTTTTATTCCTCTTGTTAAAAGGACCAACCAAACAATGGCCACTGTGCAGTGTTTTGTTTCTCCTTTGCTGAAAAGTGGAAAGTCCAGGCTGACATTGTCAGATCAATTTCCTTTGAAGACGAGATCACTGGAATCTTGATGGCAACAGTCTGTTTATTGATTGAGAAGGAATTACAAAGATGCAGAAGAAAATTCACGCCATTTTTGTTCCAAAGCAGCCTCAGTCTAAACCCTCCAACATCTAGCTGTTTATGCCAGCCTCTCCCTCAGCAAAGACCAAGCTCCATTTTCTTAATACCACCCTTCTTCTACCTGCACATGGATGATGTGGCTTCCAGGGAAAATCTAGAGAAGATGCATTGCAGAAAGGCAGGTTATGAAAAGCTGCATGTCCAGTGAGATTAACCAGTGACGGGTACTCTTTTTGACAGTCAGTACTTCTCTTAGACTGGTATGATAGAAAGCTTTACCATCAAGTTCTCCATAAGATGGGACCAGATTCAAGGCACCCCATTGAAGGGTATGGGGCCCCTACGTTAAACCATAGTCCAGTGCCACATACCTTTCAGATGCCTGTCAAGTAAATACTCATGGAGTATTTAAACACTTAAACACTTGACATTTGAAATCCAAGATGATTTACAGTACAACTCTATACAAGTCTATCCAGAAGTAAATCCCATTGAGTTCATCGGGGCTTACTCCCAGGCAAGTGTGCACAGGACTGCAGTCTTAGTCATTCTCTTCCTCATTCCAGGCAGGCTCAATGCTGAATTAACCATCATGCTAAGTAAGCAACAGAGTAATACCCAAGCTCCATGGGAGGAAAAATGCCACCCCATCTCCTTCGACTAAGACTGCTCTAACATTACCTTAGGTAACATAACTCGAGGAATGGATGGCCATGTGTCTTGCTCTTAGGAAAATTTAGAATATAACACATGGCCAAATCTAGTTTGTGCGAAATCTTGCCTCAGATTTATTTGCACCCCCCCTCTCACTTTTGTTTTTTGTTTTTACCACATTGTTAAAACTTTTATTAATTTTATTTTTTCAGGTCATTTGACCTGTTGAGGACTTTTTTATGTGGCAAGCCCTTACTTTAATTCCTTTTATCTGCTGTGCTGGTCTTCATTTTATCAGTTTTTATTGCGATTTGCCTATATGTTGGTTTTTGCATGCATGCATGCACTAATTAATTAATTACATCTCTATTTCACCCAATCGCCGAGGCTTTCTGGGCAGTTCACAACAGTTAAAACCATAAAATACAGCAACACGATAAAACATAGCATAATTTTTTTGAAAGTTTAAAACTACAGTATAAAACCAGAGTAAAAACCAGCAATCCGTGTAAAGGTCTAAAAAGACAGTAACAGATTTAAACAATAAAAATGGAAGAAGTTAAAATGCCTGAGAGAATAAAAAAGGCGTCAAAAAGAGCACAACGTGGGCACCAGGTAAACTTCCCTGGGGAAGGCATTCCACAACCAGAGTACCATAACTGGATGTGCAATACAACAGCCGTTATCCCCATGTGAGCTGGTTAAAGCCCAAAGGAAACAAAACAGTCTTATTCTGTCTTTGGTAAGAACAGAAAAGAAGGTTTGCTCACAAATGCAGCTTACATATGTAGAAATGTATGTAGGTTCATCTTAGTTTCAAAGGAGTCCATTTATTGTTCTGTTGGGGCAGCGTCTTTGCAAAGGGCCCCAGGAGCTTCAACCCTGTGCTCCATGCTTGTTCAAAAGGCAGGAGGAGAGAGAGAGCCTGCAAAAAGAATTGGGAGAGACAAAAGGCAAGAAGAGGCATCACATACCACAGAGTTCCCAATTAGCGATCTGGTTTTAACCCTTCCCTCCCTGGAAGTTTGCATGCGAAGTTACACTATGGGCGTGTTCACACGACACGGGAACCGCAGCGGAGCAGAGGTCCCCCGCGGTTCCTGTGTCGTGCGAACGCCAACCGGGGGCACCCCCGCGGGACGGCCGCGCGTGGGATGCACGCAAAGTGACCATAGGCGGTAGAGGGGTAAGCCCCTACCGCGTGTGGCCACCCTGCTGTGCGAACAGCGGGCGGCTGTCCCGCGGGGGCCGCACAGAGGTGGCAGCCCAGAGCAGCCGGAGCTGCAGCCGCTCCAGCCTGTAGGGGCAAACTGCCCCTCTGGGCATCCCGAGCCGCCACCCCCTAGCACCGGGAGGCCCGCACTGCGGTGCGGGGACTGCCGGCTCCACCGGGGTCCACCCACGCGCGCGGGGCACACGGACCCTCTGGACGGCCCCATGGTGCCGCCCCCGCTCACCACCTGGGTCGTACAAACCGGCCCTATATCTAACACATTTGTTGTTAGCCACCCTGAGTGATGCAAACACATTGGGAGGGCGGGATATAAATTTACTAATAAATGCATGGATTTATAATCAATCCATCGATCATGTCGATCACAAGGAGCAGATTAATGTTTTTTACTGTGGAAAATTTCAGGGGAAAGACAGGATGGACATGTCTGCTGTGATCTGTAGTGCACCTTTAAGTCTCCTCTGAGATCATGATAAAAAAAAAATAATAGAGAGAAATGAAGGCCTTTCCCAAAACAAGCAATGATAAACTGCAAATGAAGACTCCTTTTACATTGCAAAGCAGGTGTTCTGTACACGCGTGATAGAAAGGGAAGGCATTTCTCGGTGGCAGTTAGGTATTGCTGGAGTTTCTGCATGGTCCATGTCATGGAAATATTTGTCAGTCAAGAAACTACAAGCATTATTTGATTCTTAAGTTTAAATGGGTTAAGAAGCCAGGCTCACCAACGTACGAGTGGAGTGCAGAATGTGAGCTGCCTGGGGCGCCATTTCTGAACAGCAGAACTTGGGGTACAAGATGCCCCAAATGCTAGTTTACGGCCCCAATGCTGATCTTCACCGGATGTTTACCAGCCTAGGGCTGAAACAAATCTCACGTTATTAGTACTGTGGGCTGATTTTTACATTGCAGCTCTAATGTGGAAGAAGGCCGCTTGAAAGGCTGCAGGGCTGGCCCTGCAGCAGGGCTGGCCCAAGACATTTTGCTGCCTGAGGTACATATAGGACCCATAAACAATCAAGTTATTTTGGCACCTGAGGCAGAAAATCCCACTAAACTTTCTCACCCCCCGGCAGTAAAAATACAACAACAACTTTTTTTAAAAAAATAACGATTTGCTGCCTTTTCATGACACCCAAAATCAGCTGCCTGAGGTGGCCACCTCACTCCACCTCAGGAGGGGGGGGTAACTTGTGGCCCTCCAGATGTTTTGGTGTACAACACCCATCAGTCGGCTTGGGGTGGGTGAACTCACCGCAACCCGACTCTCCGGACGCCCTCCAAGCACCCCCGCCGTGCAATCCTTTCCGCTGTGCTTGGCGGACTTCCGTGTCCCCGTTGCGTCAGTTCCAGGTCTCTGCCGCATCACTTCCGGTTCTGGGTAAATTTAGAAACACAACAAAAAAGCTTTCTTCAGATACATGCACAGTAAAAGACAGAAGAAAGAACTGGTGGTTCAACTACGCAATGAGGATGGCAAATTGATAACAGAAGACAAAGAAAAGGCAGAAGTGTTCAATTCCTACTTCGGCTCGGTCTTCTCCCAAAAGAGGGTCTATGACCCCCCTGGCAAACCTGAAGTGCAGACTGAAGGGGCAGGATTGCAGCTTGAGATTGATAGGCAAATGGTCAAGGTGCACCTGATTACTCTGAACGAGTTTAAATCTCCAGGACCTGATGAGCTGCATCCTAGAGTAATAAAGGAACTGGCAGAAGAACTCTCAGAACCACTGTCTATTATCTTTGAGAAATCATGGAGGACAGGTGAAGTGCCAGACGACTGGAGGAGGGCAAATGTTGTTCCCATCTTCAAAAAGGGCAAGAAGGAGGAACCTGGGAACTATAGGCCAGTCAGTCTGACATCAATCCCCGGGAAGATTTTTGAGCAGATTATAAAGAAGTCAGTCTGCAAGCACCTTGAAAACAATGCAGTGATTACTAGAAGCCAGCATGGATTTGTCAAGAACAAATCCTGTCAGACTAATCTGATCTCATTTTTTGATCGGGTAACCTCCCTTGTGGACTGTGGGAATGCTGTGGACATTATATATCTGGACTTCAGCAAAGCTTTCGACAAAGTGCCTCATGATATCCTGATTAGTAAGCTAGCTAAGAGTGGGCTAGATGGAACAACTATCAGGTGGATCCACAATTGGCTACAGAATCGGACTCAAAGAGTGCTTATCAATGGTTCCTTCTCAAACCGGGGAGAGGTAACGAGCGGGGTACCACAGGGCTCGGTCCTGGGCCCGGTGCTCTTCAACATTTTTATTAATGACTTGGATCAGGAGGTACAGGGAATGCTTATCAAATTTGCAGATGACACAAAGTTGGGTGGAACAGCTAATACTCTGGAAGACAGAAACAAAATTCAAAGTGACCTCGATAGGCTGGAGCGCTGGGCCGAAAACAACAGAATGAAATTTAATAGGGATAAATGCCAAGTGCTGCACCTAGGGAGAGGAAACCAAATGCAGTGTTACAGAATGGGGGACACTTGGCTCAACAATACTACAAGTGAGAAGGATCTTGGAATTGTGGTAGATCACAAACTGAATATGAGCCAGCAATGCGACGTGGCTGCAAAGAAGGCAAATGCAATTTTGGGCTGTATTAATAGAAGTATAGCTTCCAAATCGCGGGAAGTGATAATTCCCCTTTACTCGGCACTGGTTAGGCCTCATCTTGAGTACTGCGTCCAGTTCTGGGCACCTCACTTTAACAAGGACATAGACAAACTGGAGAGGGTTCAGAGGAGGGCAACAAGGATGATAAAGGGACTGGAAACAAGGCCCTATGAGGAGAGACTGAAAGAACTGGGCATGTTTAGCCTTCAGAAGAGGAGACTGAGGGGAGATATGATCGCACTCTTCCAGTATTTGAAGGGATGTCACACAGAGGAGGGCAAAGATCTCTTCTCGGTCATCCCAGTTTGCAGGACACGGAATAATGGGCTTAAGTTACAGGAACCTAGATTCCACCTAAACATCAGGAAAAATTTCCTGACTGTCAGAGCAATAAGACAATGGAATCAACTACCTAGGGAGGTGGTGGGCTCTCCCAGTCTGGAGGCATTCAAGGTGCGGCTGGACAGACATCTGTCAGAGATGCTTTGACCTAGATTCCTGCATTGAGCAGGGGGTTGGACTCGATGGCCTTGTAGGCCTCTTCCAACTCTACTTTTCTATGATTCTATATATATTAGCATATGCAAATTGTATGCAAATCCACGTCGTCCTTTTTTGATGATTTATTTCCTCTTTTTTGGGCGATGTGTAAAATGGCCAACCTAGGAATAATGCAGTAACTCAAAAAAAGAAAAGAAAGGTGTTTTTTCTCCAGAGAGAGCAGCAGGGGGTTTCATTATGGTTTCTTTTGAAGCTGTGTATTAAAGCTAATGATATTTGCAGGTGCAAAGAAGCAAATCCAAACCAAAGCACACCCAGTAATCCATAATTATTACTGTGTTTTTTTTTAGCCCAGCCAAACATGGCTAAAAGGTTATCCTTCCCTTTTGCCAAGATCAGCATCATCTACCATTTGTGGCTAAACCCACAACGGACGGTATATTTTGCACCTATATTTTTATCTGTTTCGATGGACTTAAACAACTGTGTGAACTCCTAAATAATTTGATGCTTTCTAATTGCATAATTTCTATAGATTGAAATAGACACACACGCGCACATGCACACACACTGTGTCAGCTGGAAATGGCTTTTTTAAAAAATAATAATAATTGAATTTTCCAAAATAAAAACAAATCGTGTTTGGCTTCTGCCTCATTGTCTGACAAACATTACCAATCCTTATCCAATCTAAGTTTTCTCTATTTTCACAGAAAGAATTTCTATCACCTTTACTAATATTCAAAAATCAAAACCCGAAATTATTACAGTATTTTTCCATGTATAAGACTATACTTTTTCGTAAAATTGTTAGACTAAAAATTGAGGGTCGTCTTATACACGGAAGCCAAGGAGAGAACCGCGTGGTTGCGAAACTGCCCAGTGGGGGGCGTCTTATACATGGGGGCGTCTTATAGACGGAAAAATACGGTAAGTCACTTTCCCTCCTTCCCAAAAAGTCCACCAGAGGTTTCCAGTCTTTCTTAAATGAAGATAAAAAATTTTCTCTAATTAAACAAGTCAATTTCGCCATCTCTGCTAAGTCCAAAATTTTCAACAGCCAGTCTTCTATAGTTGGTATTGTTGCTTCTTTCCATTTTTGAGCGTAGATTATTCTTGCTGCTGTCATCATATATTGTAATAATTTTCCATAGTCTCTCTCAAGTTGTAAATAAATTATACCCAATAAGAACATTTCTGGTTTCAGTTGAATATTTACTTTTAAGATCCTTTGTATCCATGTGTGTATTTGTATCCAATATGTTTTCACTTTTTTACATGTCCACCAAACATGATAAAATGTTCCTCCATGATTTTGACATTTCCAACATACATTTGACACATTTTTATACATCTTAGCCAATTTCACAGGGGTTAGGTACCAACGGTATATCATCTTTTTAAAATTCTCTCTAAGATCAGAACACAATGTAAATTTTATACCTTTAGTCCACATACTTTCCCATTGTTCCATCATTATATTATATCCAAAGTTCCTTGCCCATTTAATCATACAATCCTTAACTTGTTCTTCTGTCCCAAACTTCAGCAGAAATTTATACATTTTTGCAATTACATGGTCATCACCTGTACACAATTGTATTTCAAATTCAGACTAATCCTGTTCTATATCATACATTCTTTTATCCACATTAAATCTCTCTGATAATTGCATGTATGAAAACCAATGTAAGTTGTAACCTTCTGTTGCTAAACAATCCCATGTTTTAATCCAATATTTTTGGCAATATTTCAGCTTTATACATTTCCATGGCCATTGCTTTCGACAACCAAATCATATCAAGTCTTGCATGTGACTTATGTCTATCAGAGAAAAATGTAAATTCTCTGGAGTCTCCATTTTTAGTTCTCCAAATGACCACCAACTCCAGATTTTCTATTAATTCAAAAAAAATTTTTGGCAATTCTCCCTGGTTTTTTCTTATATCTTTTTCTGAACGTCTATCCTGTATTGGTGACACCACTCCATTCCAGTCTCCCATTAAATACCAGTTTTCATATGTAAATTCCAAAAGTCTATCCATAAGACCTTTATAAAACATGAATTTATTTTAAGCTGGATATGGCTTATTGAGGCATGAACTTGTGTATGAAGTGGACTGAGAACATAGTTTGGTGTGGATGGACCAATGCTTTCCCCCATGCTAGGGTGATGTTTGAATTTTTTCTTATTGTTCTTGGCCCATTTTTGTTTTGCACTCTGTATATACCCAGGAGCTAGACTAAGCCAGCCTTTCAGAGCTGTTTTCACTTGCAAAATTGTACCATATTTCACCTGAAAGTCCTCATTTGAGTACTTTTGTCCCCGCCTTAGCACTGATGCAATAGACTTAAAAGCTACCCTGTCAATGCAGTTACAGTGGAGTAACCCTTTAGCCAGCAACTGGCAGGACATGTGTGCATAGCTGGGACTAGGGCTTTTCTACACAAGGCTGTTAATCCACTGTATCTACTTTCAGTTTCATCGCAGAATTGAGATCCAAGAACTACACCAAGAGTATATGCTTTCCTGCTTTTCTACTACATAAACTCTAGGTGGCACTGCGGTATAGCAGAATAGCACAAATACGTGAAAAAAGCACTTCCTTTCGCTTTTACAAATAAATACCACATTTTCCCTGCTCTAAATTTTTTTGCAGAAAGTTCTCTTTAGACACAGAAGTGAAACTGGAGGGTCACAACATCATCTAAAGAACAAATAAGCCATAACCATGAGTAGGAACGATGAGCGCACAATAAATTCCTTGTGTAGAAAAAGCTCATAATTTGGTTGTACGAGAAAATATATTGAGTTATTCCAACAGTGAAAGATCATGGGATATCATCTGTGATTAACTGAGCATCCAAACATGTCTCCACGTTAATGTGACTGTGATAGCCACTCACAACTTTACATCTATGTACATGTGTGCACAGATTAGCAGATCAAAACAAGAATACCATATGTATAGTTATTTCTCAGCTAGGTCTCTCTTTCTCTCTCTGTAACTCTGGTGCACCTTTCATCAGAATCGGTTTTAAGCAGCAATCATAAAGGATGCTGTTTGGCTTGGAACATAAACATCCAGCAAAAGCAGCATGGATGCTAGCAAAACGAAAAATAGGGCTTGCAGTAATAGGTTCTAGAAATAGAAAATAGGCTAGAGTACATTTTATTATTATTTTCTTTATCATCGGATAAACCCCACCAGTTGTCCCAGAGTCTGGGGGGGAGGCTGCATTGCTCCTAACTCGTTCGACCTGCTTCTTTATGCTGAAAAGGAACAGGAGGGTTGCTATTGTTTGAGGAAGACTGACACCCAATAATGGATGAGGCCTTTCCCTCCTATCGCCATTCTGCTGGAGAATAAAACGAGGACCAGCTGTGCATTCATTGGGAGGCCACTTCCTGTGACTTGGCGCCTGTCATGCACGCTTGATGATCATCGTTGCTTAATTAGGAGATGTGAAACTGCAGGAGCTGCAGGCGAGCGATAAAGGTGGATCTTTTGTATCTCCGTGTATAAAAATAAAAAGCAATTTCATCAGGCATAGCAGTGAAGAAACAGTCTTTGCAATTTCATGCTGGGGAAGAATGAAGGCAGCGGGAGAGGGGGTGGAGAGAGGGGAGAGCAAGAAAGAGATGGAAGGCAGGAGCTGCGGTGAGGACTAACTTATTCTTGGAGAGAAATGGCAGCACAGAACTCTGTCCAGAAAATAAATGTCTTTCCTCAAATAAATTACACTCCCCAAGAAATAAGTCTGCAGAACAGCTTGTTTTTGTTTTTATTTTTTCACTCTTTGCTTTTCTTTCATTGCTATGGTGAAATGTGTCCTATTTTCACTGCTGTCAATAGCAAAATCTCCGCTGGCTTTATTTTGGTGCAAGATTAGACCAGAGACACATGATCATGAGAGGTGCCGTTTAGCTTCAGTGCCCAGCAGATGCCACTGGCAATGCAGATTTGCACAGTGTAGAATTGCTCAGGACGGGCAGAGCTATTTTGTCAGCATATATGCTGCTGTCTTTCAGACCTTCCGATTCCAAAAAATAAAGGAATAATTTTTACACTTACCACACTCCAGCTTGTGCCCTTTTGACAGAGGGTGATGTTCTTGGATTAAAATAAAAGGCTTACATATGAATGACTGATCTGTGGCAGGCGAGAATTCTACCACTGAATAGAGGTAAAGGCAGAGCCAGGCAAGGGCTATGTCTGCTAATATCCTCATCTTTGAATGTAAGAATACGGGAACTGCCAAATTGCGGCTCGTCTGTATTGGCTTTGCTGGTAGCCTTAAGGGGTACTGGGCTATCCATACTCCTGTTTAATGTTTACTTCCCCCCGTTAAACTGCAGAGAGGAAGTATGGGCAAATTGGCTCAATGCCGAAAGCTTTTTCTTAGAACAGACAGCTAAATTTCCCTACGCTCTTCCTATAATCGCTGGTGATTTCAACGCTAGAACCGGCACGGTCTTAGTGGTCTCTGCTAGTCGGGGTGCTTGCCCTTTATTGGGTAAAAAGAATTTCCAAGATGACCATCGTAACTCTAAGGATACCATTGTTAACTTTGCTGGGGCCTGCTTGCTTCACTTTACATACAGGAACAATTTGGCTATCTTAAATGGCTCCAGTGCTGGTGACGCTTGGGGAGAATTCACATACATCTCATCCAGGGGAGCAAGTGTAGTCGACTATATTCTAGCCCACCCCCAATTTAAAATATGGGGATGTAATTTCAGAGTAACGGCACGCCTTGATAGTGATCACCTCCCACTGGAGTTTTCCTTAGATAACTTAAGTTTCCCTAAGCCAGAAATAAATCCTTATCTACCAACCGACTCCCCCACCTTAACTATTGCCAATAAGATCAAATGGTCCCCTAAATCGAGTAAGATCTTTAGTATGCTAATTAATTCTCCCTGCTTAATGGATGCCTTGAAGTCAATAATTACCACCACACATCCTAGTGAGGGAATTTCAGCTTTTGAATTGATCACACAAATTTTATATTCTTCTCTATCAATACCAGCTAGCATAATGCCATGCCCTAGACCCTCAGGGAATAAATGGTTTGACTGGGAATGCATTAAATCTCGGCGATTAGTCCAACATGCATATACAACATATCGCACAAGCAATGGAAAGCAATTCCCACATTCTTATTTCGAGCTTAAGAAAGAGTACAAGAAACTTTTACACCGTAAAAAGAATGAGGCCACCCATGAAGCATGGCAAATGTTGATAGCGGCATCGGTAACTCACAGCAGTAAACTGTTTTGGCAGCTAATATCACGAGCTTTAAATAATAGCTCCGAGAATCCAGTGTGCCATATTCTAGCTAATGTCTGGGAGAACCATTTTCGAGCTGTTTTCAGTGACAGTGGTCCTCAAAATTCCCTCCCTTGTCTACCTCCAGGAGTGCCTGAATGGCAACCAGTCGACCCTGTCACTGTGGAGGGTTTAATCCTCCAGCTTAAGAAAGGGAAGGCCGCGGGCCCTGATGGTATTCCTGCTGAGTTACTTCAAAGTAATATTAGTTGGTGGTTTCTGTCTGATGTTGGCTTCTGTATTCTCCTTGATAAACCAATCAGGCATCATTCCAGTAGCTTGGCTGAAAGCCTTTATTATTCCAATATTTAAACATGGTTCTAGAGCAGATCCATCTAACTACCAGCCCATTAGCTTACTATCGATAGTAGGGAAGGTCTATGCCAGCTACCTAGGCCTCAAATTGAAAGCCTGGATACATGAGCACGACCTGTTGGGAAAAGAGCAGATTGGTTTCAAATCTGGGTCTTCCACCCTTGATCACTGCCTGGTCTTGGCCCATTTGGCCTACAAATATTCTTCCCTTAAAGGCGGCAAACTATTTGCAGCCTTTATTGATTTTAAAGCTGCATTTGATTCCATACCCCGTATACACCTCTGGCATAAACTTGACCATCTCTCCATCGATAAAAGACTTCTGTTTCTGATTCAGTCCTTGCACTTTAACACTTCTGCACGAGTCCGTTGTAACCCACAAGGTCCTCTTACCAGTGAAATTGAAATGTCCCGTGGTGTTAAACAAGGCTGCATGTTGGCTCCTATTTTGTTCAACCTATATTTGGCAGATCTTCCGCAAATGTTGGAGCCATTGCCCTCCCATCGCCTAAGATTGGTTCTAGAAGAATCTCTCTTTTGCAGTACGCAGATGACGCAGTTTTGATTTCACAGACCAGTTTGGGCCTTAAGACACTGCTGTGTGGTTTCTCTAATTATTGTACTGAAAACCTCCTTACAATTAATCACAAAAAGTCTAAAGTATTGGTCTTTTCTAAGTGTAAGGTCAGACTATCTTGGTCTATGGGAGGCTCTAGAATTGAGCAAGTGGACACTTTCAAATATCTGGGCATATGGTTCCACAAAACTATCTCATGGAACGTGCAGAGGATGTGCGCCAAGTCTAAAGCAGAGTCAAATGTGGGTGCAATAACCCGCTTTTTTTTTTTCTAGGGGTGGGAAATTCCTTCCAGCAGCTGTCCAGGTTTTTAAAGCAAAAATTGTCTCTCAGAGACTATATGGGGCCCTGTTGTGGTTCCCAGGCTCTAAATGCTCACTTGAGGGCATTCAATCACTCTTTCTTAGGGTATTATTTGGTGTCCCCAGATGTGTATCTGGAGCTGCATTAAAATTGGAAGCTGGACTGCACTCGATAAACTGCCTAGCTTGGATTCAAGTCATCCACTTTTGGCTTCGCTGCAGACTGGCACTCCCGATAGACTCTTTGGTTTATACGATCTGGTCAGACTCTTTTGAATCCCCCTGGTCAAAGGCCGTGATAAATAAAATCATCTCGGTAGGGCTTTCACCAGATATGTTATTATCTAGTGAATTAGTTAGTGCTAAATCAATTGTGAAACAGAGGTTGTTGGACATTGATTTACAAGAATTACAGGGAGCTGCCAGGGGCCCCTGCTCTCCTCTATCCTTGGGTCTGCCAGCTTTTTTTTTAGCAAGGAGGGGCTGCCTTATCTATGCTGGCTGACGATTCCCAAATTTAGGAGAGCATTCTCATTAGCAAGATTTAATGCTCTCCCTTCTAAATTGCTAGATGGCAGATATAACAGAATTCCACTTTTTGAAAGATGCTGCCCATGCAATAACTTTGAGGTAGAATCCATACAGCATGTTTTACTTTCCTGCAGCTTCTACCATAGGGCCAGGAAAGACCTGATCTACCCTATTCTACGGCCTTTTCCTGGGCACCCTACGGAATTTTTAATAACTTTATTACTCAGCAGCTCTGATAAGTTAATCACTGAGCAAGTGGCCAAATTTCTGAATCAGGCTATCTTTACCAGATTATGTTTGACTTCCCGTTTTCACGTGTCTAATTAACTGAGCTGTTTGATTGTACTATATTGTGTGAGGAATGGTCTATTGACTGTAATAAAGGTTGTGTGTGTGACTGATCTGTGGATGGTGTCTGTTTCCCACAACCAGGTTCACACACGAAACTGAGCAAATGGAGTCTAAACTGGCATAGGCTAAATGGTCTGCCAGTTTAAGTTACATAAAGAACTTGTCCATAACATGCCCAGTACTTTGTGGAGAAGAATAAACCTGTGAATTCAAGGGAGAGACTCTCGTGGATTCCATGGATGAAGCCTTAAACCATCTTTCCCCAACTTGGTGTCCTCCAGATGTTTTGATCTACACTTCCCATTATCCCTGACCATTGGTCATAACTTGACTGTGGCTGATTGGAGCTGTAGTCTAAAACATCTGTGAGGGCAACCGCTGCATTAAACAAATCGTACCATGTTCACTGCTGTTGTGCTGATGGAAGAACCATTGGGAGGCCAGCTCTGGTCTCTTACCATTCTGATCTGCTGCCCTCTACACTGTAATCATCTGTATACCCAGAATATTGAGAGATTTGTGTTGAGAGTTTGGGTGGTTGCGAACTAGCAATGCTAACCTTTTCTATGACCATTTAATTTTTGTTATGTTTCTGTTTTAAACAAGAAGACCTTTCTTAGGGCAGAGTCAAATTCCCCCTTGAAGACTCAAAATATCACTTCCTTTGTTGGTAAAAAAGAAAAAAGAAAAAAGGTTTTAAAATGCCCTAATCAATCCTGGTAGGATGGCCATGTGTCCTCTTTTACAGAGGACAGTCCTCTGTTTTGAAGGCATTCTCTATCAGAAGGGCTAGTCAAAGTTCAGTTTAAAGATAAAGAACCATCAGAAGGAAGAGCTGGGCCTTGAATTTCCCAACAACAGCTCCTGGACAGCAGAATTAGCAAGACACAAAGCTCAACCGGTTACAGTCTTCCCTACTCTGGTGAGATGTACTGTATTTCTATTGATAATATAATTCCTAAATTTGCATCTATACATATAAATTCTAAATGCAAATGTTAAGCAAATTGGTCTGCTCTATTCCCCTCTTTTCTGGTGATATGTGCCCACCCTGCTTCCCCCCCCCCCCCCCGCTCGATACTTGCCTAAAGCAACAGAGTCATCATCATCATCATCAGGCGATCACTCGTGACCGAGTAAGATTGTCTTCCGGGATAAAAGGAGGAAATTCTAAAGAAGATTGTGTAGACTCTAGCGATGGGTCCGTAAGTGACTGTGGAGGCCAATTCTAGATCCACACAGCTTCCCACAGTGAGGACACAGGTTACCAGATAGAAGATGGTCCTGTAAAGGATTCATTTGACGTGCTTTTCGCTTAGCACGTTTCTCCCTTTCACCTTGCACTCGGGCTTCTTCAAAGTCCATGGAACCTTTGTGAAAGGCCAACCTCCATTTAGATCGTTCATGGGCCAGAGCTTCCCAGTTTTCGATGTTTATATTGCATTTTTTTAGATTAGCCTTATGAACATCTTTAAACCTCTTATATTGACCACCGATATTCCGCTTTCCATCCTTGAGTTGGGAGTAAAGTAACTGCTTTGGGAGGCGGCAGTCAGGCATTCGAACAACATGACCGGTCCACTGAAGTTGGCGTTGAAGGATCATTTTTTCAATGCTAGTAGTCTTTGCTTCTTCCAGTACACTGACATTTGTTCGCCTATCTTCCCAAGTAATTTGCAGGATTTCCGGAGGCAACGTTGATGAAACCTTTCAAGGAGGTGGAAGTGACGTTTATAGATAGTCCATGTTTGCAGGCATACAATAAAGTTGGTAATACTATTCCCCTCTTTTCTGGTGATATGTGCCCACCCTGCTTCCCCCCCCCCCCCCCCGCTCGATACTTGCCTAAAGCAACAGAGTAGTGCCATGCTGTACTCCATATAAGCCTGTCTGATTGACCTTGAATAACTAACTCTACACACATACACATTCGTTAATCCCTTGGGACTCAACTGATATTGTGAAGTGGCACTTGAGTTGAGGTGGCTGCAGAAATTACCGAGAGGAATGCAGGTTTGCAGTGTATTCTAGGAGTATATTTTTTTAAGAACTCAGGAAATTTAATAGGAGAAATCCTTCAGGGTCTTTATTCTTCATATGAGCCTATCTGGAATGTCAGAAGCTTTACGTAGATGTTACCAAGATGCACAATACATCATCCCCATGCCCCCTTGGTGGTGTTTTATGCAGAGTTATCTTTTTCATATAGTTTATGGGTATCTGACTCATGAGCTGACATCCTTTGAGGAGGAGTAAGGGTTAAGCTGGAGGAAGCAGACAAGGCTGACTTTCTTGTTAGGCATTGGCAGCTGTCTCATATAGGACTTGGGGGAGAGATTTTGGGGTGGGGTCAAAATGTGATTTTTAAAAGCTAAAGCAAGTTATCTCCTATGCTGTCACTGTTGAATCATTATATCATTTATTTATTATATTTATACCCCGCCTTTTTTCCTGCAAGGAACCCAAGGCGGCTTACATATTCTCCTCCTGGTGGGTGCATGTCAATTTAATTTTTTGCTTATTGTCCCAAAATGACCAAGGTCAGATTTTGAATGGCAACTTGTAATAATGGGAAAACCCTTTATGATGGAAAGGCAGTACTGTATATAAATTAAGATACACAAACACACATCCTAAATCTGAAAGAAGTAATGGGTAGCTTTTCCTTTTCTCACAAGACATTTACCATATGTGGTTGTCCTTTACTTTCTGAGGACAGCTGCATCATTATTTTTCTATTTATTTATTTACAGTATTTGTATACTGCTCCATATCTAAGCAGATTCCGGAGTGGTGAACAATAAAAAGATAAAAACAGATAAAAGAAACAAAAACAAGGTAACATTAAAATAGTGGTTAGACAGCAGAGAAGGCTTCCTGGAACAAGGTCAAGGAGGATCTTCAGCAGGTGCTGAAAGCAACACAATGTCAGAACCTGCCTGACCTCCAGAGGCAGGGAGTTCCACAGAAATGGAGCCGCCACACTGAAGGCTCTTCTCCTGGTAGACTCCAGTCCCGCCATAGGTCCATGAGGAACCACCAGGAGAAAATCCTCCAACATCCTCAGTGACTGGACAGGTTGGTAAGGGAGAAGGCGTTCTCTCAGGTATCCTGGTATCATCATCAACAACATCCACCCTTCCTCACAAGGATGGGGGTTCATCCCTGTCTTACTGATCATGATGTTCTAGTGCAGATTTCTTGCTTCCTCTAGTCAGCTTGTAAGGGAAAAAGAAACTTCTACTCTGGGAAGAAAGAGGGGGATTCGGTACTATCTTTTTAAAAGCCTGCAAAAAGGAGCAAGTATTCCTCAGTACTTCCTAAATACTAACAGGATTTATGAACTACTGGTGGTAAGAGGGATCAAGGCAAAAGTTCTATCTCCCTCAATGCACTAGTCTACTTGGTAAGGTTGCCAACTTATCAGAAAACAAACAAACACAGGGTTGTTGGGCCTCTATCAGTTCAGTACAGAAATGATCAGATAAGGCTTTGCTAGGGAGGCCACTTACACATCACCCAAAAGAAATGGAAATGCATAGCCAAAAAAAGGGGACACTAATTTGCATATGCACATTTATATATTTATAGGTAGAAATTAAAAAATAATAACGATAATACAATATACCTCACCATACTGGGGAAGACTGTAATGAGGTGATGGGTGTGCCTGTGCAGGCTGCTGTCCGGGCGATGACTGTGGGTGGGCAACCTCAAGGCCCCTGCCCTTCCTCCTCGACTCGTGGTTCTTTGACTTTAAAACCAGGCTTGGACTTGATACCTCTTCAAATAGAGGACTGCCCTGTGCCAGCTCTCCAAAACAAAGGACTGTCCTCTGTAAAGTAGGACTCCTGGCCGCCCACAACATGAAGGTAGATATTATCACTTGCTAAACTGTTCTTAAAGGTACAGCTACAATGACCAGTGGAAAAACTGGTGAGCTTTCTTCCCGGTGTCTCTGCTGATACTGGGATTACCCATATTTTATCAGCTGGCAAGCACAGTTAGCCAGGCAGTATTTAGTAAAAACTCAGCAGCTACTATGCTGTCACTGCAATCCTAGGTACGTTTGCTCAAAAGTAAATCCTATTGGGTTCGGTGGGATTTATTTCTGCGTCGGTGTGCACAGGACTGGAGCAACAGGCCTGTGGCTTACGCTGGCTCAGCTTGTCTGAGTGTGGAAAGCTAAGCAGGGTCAAGCCTGGTTGTTACTTGGATGGGAGACCCCTCCTCTAGTTTCCTGGATTGAGCAGGGGGTTGGACTCGATAGCCTTGTAGGCTCCTTACAACTCTATGATCTATGAATCTATGAACAGGAACATGGCATTTTCCAGTGGCATTTTCCCCATGGGGTGGCCAATACTTGAGTGCCACAGTCTCAGACAGGGAGCTGTTGGCATGTCTCAGAGACTGGCAATTGCTCATTAACTGAAATATTGGTATTAGACTGGTGTTTCCTGCAGCAAATGCTTATTTATTTTGAACAGTTGGTATTGCACTATATATTAATTTCAACCAAATGTTCAAAGTGTTGAAGTAAAATGCATACGTACACATGTTTAAACAGCACCCACGTGCATGCATCTGAGAAATCTGATTAGCTGTGGTTTCAAGAGCCCTGAGAAATCTGATTGGCTGTGGGTTCAACACCTAAAATTTGGGTACCATCAATGAGCTTCACCATGTGAAAGACTATTTATTCCCCCCCCTTCCTTCCCCATCCCCCTTTCCTTGTTGTGTTGTAACTTTTCATAATGCTGACAGGGGACTGTCTTGTTTTACTGATTGCATGTAAGCAATTCTGGGAGCTTTTCTGGCTGAGGAGCAGGATAAAAATACTTCAAATAGACACATCAATACTAAATAAATAAATAAATGTCTGGAGTTTTGTGCCGATGACTAAAATCTTGGTGTGATCAACATGAGGATTGTGACCACAGGGATAGTTCACACCAGTAACATCACCTTGTGTACAGATTGTATCTTGTGAACACATTTCAAATGTTCAGATGTAAGCTCTGTCTGCACACACTGATTGTACATATCCAGACAATCACATGGTGTCAGCATTATGAAAAGTTACGACACACAAGGAAAGGGGGATGGGGAAATAAGAGGGGGGGAAATAAATAGTCTTTTAGGAGGGCTGGAGGAATGACCTTGCTTCCCCTCTCACCTCCTTCTGTGCAGCCTGCTGGAGCGGCTGGTGGTGGTGACAGTTGAGGGACAAGGAGCCTTCATGTGAACACAAGTGTGCATGGTGTATGTTATACTTGAACGCAGGTGTGTGTACAAGTATATTATCCTTCTACAGTTTACGCATTTGCTAAAGAAAATATTGGTAAATTGAAAATACTGTAACAACCATAACATGTAGCACTGCTCAAGGATACAGGCAGGAATAAAATAGCCACATCATATTTACTTACTTTATTTACCATGCAACCCTACGCATGGCTAATCAGAAGTAAGTTCTATTGAGTTCAATGGGATGTACTCCCACATAACTCTGTCTGTATAGGATTGCAGGTTTAGAGTAGTTATATCCCACCATTAAGGTAAACTCTTATAAGGTGGCTCACAGGAAACAACAGTCAATACAATGTATCAAATAAGCAATAGGATTAAAGAACAGACTGGCTGATACATTTTTAGAAATAAAACAACTAAGAGCAATGTATTTATTTGATAATATACATGTTCTCCTGACAAACATGGCTCCTGACATCTGGTTTCTGTCTGGCCTCAGCAACTATTGAATTACTGAGTATTAAGTGGCATTTTCATATGATATGAAAAAATAGAGAGAAGACCCAACCACGGAGGATTGCATACTTCAAAGTATGATTTATATTGAAATCCTGAATAATAATAATAATAATAATGATTCTTAGCATTTATCTATAGTGCTTTTCCTACATGCTTACGGGTGCAATCCTATGCATATTTAGACAGAAAAAAGTCCTGCAACTCCCAGCATGCCCCAGCCAGCATGGGTTTATACATTTTGTAAAGAGATAAACAACACTTGCTTCTATAGCTGCCGTCTCACTGGGGTGAAAAATGGCCTCCTTTTGGCATGAGGTGAAGATCTTTTAATTTCCCCATACTTTTAATTATTCTTCTTTTTGGCTTTTAATATTTAACTCAATTTTAATTCTTATTTATCCAGGCCTAACACACTTGTTACATGTCTAGAATCAAGTGCACATGCAAGCTTTGTGTGAAGAATGCACATTTTAAAAAGTTCAAATGTGATCATGTAATTGCACACTATGGTTTCTATTTTTACTTTTGCTGGCCAAAATTGGTGTGCAGATGACAGCAGCAGTAGTGAAACATGTTGGTTGTGGTGTTCAATGAATATGCAGGGTTGTGATACTTTTGTTGTTCATCTTGATGACAAAGTTGTGGGTGCCTTCCTAGTGTGAGCTGATCCAGTTTGGGCACAGCAGTCCACATGCTGGTTAGTGAGGCTTTCAAAAAACTTTTTAACAGCCTTCATTGAGCCATTTGGATCGGTTAGCAGGATCACCACCTTGTCTAGGACTGTGAGAAGGTGAACTATTTTACATAATCATCCACATGCTTTGTGTTGTTAAAATGCATAAGTTAACACAATAAATAAAGTCAAGAGTTACAATATTTAGAATGTTTTATTTCAAAATATAATTTTGATGTGGAAGTATATCTATTTTCAAACACAATAATACTTGGGTTAGTGGGAGCAGAGAGAATGTAGAAGTATGATTTTAAAGTTTAAAGAAGAAGAAACTGAATTTAACAGAATATGTAACTAGTGAACTTTTCCCAAGAAAAGGACATCAAATTAAGTTGATAGTAATGAGTTTTGCGAGTTTCGCGTCACATTATATATAAAAAATTCTATAAGCAACATTAATTAAAAGTGTAATTGCTTAAGAATGATCTTGGGCCTGCCTACTATATTTTAGCATAATAAAATTAATTTCATTGAGCTATAGGGTTTAGTTGAATTATTGGCTGATAGCTAGTGTGGTGTAGTGGTTAGAGTGTTGGACTGGGACTCGGGAAATCCAGGTTCCAGTCCCCGTTCGGCCACGAAACTCCCTGGGTGACTTTGGGCCAGTCACTGACTCTCAGCCTGACCTACCTCACAGGGTTGTTGTGAGGATAACGTGGAGAGGAGGAGGACCATGTAAGCCACCTTGGGTTCCTTGCAGGAAAAAAGGTGGGATATAAATAAATAAATAAATGCTCGTCTGTTGAAGAGCAGCTTGATGTGCAGAAATCAACTGGGGAAGCTTTTCACAGCATTATTTATGTATTTATTATTTTATTGCTACATTTAAAGCTGCCTTGAGTTCCTTGAAAGAGGAAAAAAGGCGGGAAATAAATGTAATGTAATAATAATAATAATAATAATAATAATAATAATAATAATAATAATAATAATAATAAATTTATATCCTGCTTCCCCACCCTCTTGCAAGGAACCCAAGGCGGCTTTCATGGTCCTCCTCCTCTTCATTTCATCCTCACAACAATCCTGTGAGGTAGGTTAGGCTGAGAGTCAGTGACTGCCCCAGAGTTGCCCAGTGAGCTTCATGGCTGAGTGAGGACTAGAACACAGATCTTCCAAGTCTCGGGCCAACACTCTAACCACTAAACCACACTGACTCTCTAAACATATTGGCCATGTTTGCATTTCACTCTAAAGCAGGGATGGGGAACCTGTGACCTTACAGATGTTGATGGACTCAATCTCGAATCAGACCCAGCCAGCATGGCTAACGGGCAGACTGATGGAAACTGGAGTCCAGCAACATCTGGAGGCCCACAGGTCCCCAGTCCTGCTCAAAAACATAAACCCCGGGAATGAAGATGATTATATCTTCCTACCCATGCACTAAGATCTTCAGAGAAGGCCCTTCTTTGAGCGCCATTGTCGAAGAGAAATATATTATGCATTTAGAGAGGCTTTCTCTGTGGTGGCCCCCCAAATCTGTAATGTTTTCCCAAGGGAGATAAAATTGTGCTGACTTTGCTTTCTTTTTGGTGCCAAATCAAAACATTCCTGTTTGACCTGGCATAATTCAGTCTAAATTGATTCTAGATTGATTGATTGATGCTGGGTGTTGACTGAATAGTTCTTATGCCTCTTATTGTTGAAATGTGTATGCTATTACATGGTATTTGTTTTTATAATTGTATGTATGCCACCATGCAGATGAAGGAGCAGACCAGACATTTAAACAGTGGACCCAGTAAGTTCCGCACTTGCACTGTGACCCCACCTTGGCAATTAACTTTGTCCATGTACATACCAGCAAGTCAAATGCTGAATCATCTGGCAGATTTCTCACACCCACCTTGCTTCAGGTGGGCTGTCTAATTTAAAGATTTCCTTTAAAAGAAGCATGTGTATGTTTATTTGTTCATACATTGACCCCTCACCTAATTTATTTATTTATTTATTTATTTATTGCATTTATGAATTACCCATCTGGCCGGCAAACCGGCCACTCTGGGCGATGTACATGATAAAATATAAAATACATTTAAAACAGTATAAAATTTTAAAATCTTTACCCACCCCATATTCCTGCCTGAACAGCCATGTTTTTAGTGCGCGGCGGAAGCTCAGCCGAGAGGGGGCATGGAAGAGGTCACCAGGGATGGGGACTCGGACTCGAGGACTCGACTCGTGAGTCGGACTGAGTCCCCCCTCTGACTCAACTCGGACTCGAGTCCCAATATTTTTAATGGGACTCGAGACTTGACTCGGGACTCGAGACCAAGGACTCTTCAACATCCCTGGGCTGAGCCAGAAGGAGTGGAGAGGAGCGTGATTGCCGGCGAAGAGCGCAGGGAAGCGAGGTGTGCCGCTGCTCGGCCACTATGGACGGCTACCAGGAGTGCAGCCCCAACAGTGTGTCAATATGTATTTTGATTGATGTGTTGCGTACTTGGGAGAGGCAGAAGAAGGACCTGAGATGACTCTGTGTGGCTGCTCTGAGTGTGTTTCTGGTTCCAGCAAGTTCATCACCAGTGGAGCGGGTGTTCAGTGAGGGTGGGATTGTGATGATATCTCACCGTTCCAGAATGGGGGCCAAACATTTAGAAAAAATCATGTTCCTCAAATGCAACATGGATAAGTTTTAGGAAGTACAGCAAGTTTATTTTTTAAAATCATTTTTCTAAAATGCAACCTTTCAGACATTTCGGGTTCGGCTGCCTCTGCCTGCCTGTCTGGGGTTCCCAGCCTCCTCTGCCTGCCTGGTCTCTTCTTGACCAGTTCAACAGTTGAATTGTCCAAGACAAAGGCCTCTGCCTGCCTGCTTTGGGATTCCCTGCCTCCTCTGCCTGCCTGGTTATTTTGGGTTTTTCTGCCTGGTCTGTTCTTGCCAAAATCAGTTGCAGAGTTTTGAAATAAAAAGGCACACTTTTGCCTAGAATTTATTTAAACCACACATCTGAAGTAGCCTTATTTTGTTGGGGAAAAACCCCACTGATTTTAATAGGGACTCGTGGAATCAGCTTTGGGAGTGACTCGTGACTCGTGAGTCACCATTTTGGACCAAGGACTCGGACTCGGGTCCAAAGACTCGTGACTCGACTCGTGACTCGTGACCAAGGACTCTTCAACAGCCCTGGAGGTCACTAGGGAGAGAGTTCCACAGTATGGGGACCGCCACAGAAAAGGCCCTCTTGCTGTTAAACACAACATACACTTTTTAAAAAACCCCAAACCAGTTGCAAAATTCCTCTGGGGATTGGAGGTAGGGCGGGTATGTTGGTGACATCATCAGGAAGCAGCCAATCAGTGCTCCGTACAGCTGACTTTTAGTACAAGCTAGCAGAATAAACTTTTCAGAGCATACACCAGAAAAGAAAAGGGTATGTTTCTCTCAAAGGGTATGTTTCTCTCAAACACACAGTGAAGGCTCTTCCAAGAGGCCTTGAGAAATGCTACATCTGTCTTTACAAAACAGAGCACTGTGGTTTTTAAAGGGCCAGGTTTGCTTCCTAAGGCAATCCCGTGACAGCCTGCTGGCTAAATATATGCTCCTTTTTAGGCCATCCGCTTCTCCTGACTCCACCTAGGACACTAACAGTTCCTGAACTGACCTTAGTGCTGCACGTTATGCAACCTTGATAAATATAGATGTGTTTTCATTTCATTCCTTACCCAGGCTAAGGAGCATCCTCCCATTTGTATTTGGGCACGAATCGACAATTGTGGCGTAAGTACACAAATTGTGTACTTACGCCACAAGTACGACATTACACCTCACCTCATTGTTGTTGTTTTGTTAAAATTGTTTCACTATCTTAGCCTTTCTGTGAGTTCCTGTCACATTTACCTAATTAGTGACTCAGTAATTTTGGTCTCCCTGGAAGTACTCCAGGTTCCAAGTAATCTCACTGCTCTGTGCATCACTGAGAGAGCTTAAGTCTGGAACCAGACCACGAATTGTATAAACTGATTGACTGAGCTTAAATGTAATGTAAGGACACAGTTATGGGTACCTCTCACGGTTCCCTCTGCACACAGCCCCCCTCGGGGCAGCTCCGTTTCTTATCACGTGAGGAATCCTGTTTGCAATACAGCTGGGAATAAACTAGCCTATTCTATTTATTTAATATGGTATTCTTCAAACCTGGGTATTGTCTGTTCCCCGCCCCTGATCATATAACTTTGGAAAGACATGGTATTCATTTCCAAGTAAATTGACTGAAGGTTCTGGTGTAAGACAGAATGAGTCCCAGGGCTGGATCCAGATTTATGCTGGATCAACTACGCTGATGGAAGTTTACTTCCCTGCCCCCTCGTGCCCATGGCAGCTTCTCCAGCGCCCTGAAAATGCTACACAGAGGGTCGGGAAATCCTGCAAAATAGAGAGCTGTGGTGTGGGGGGGAGGGGGACCCCCCCAAAAAAATATGGTGGTGGGACCTTCTGTGACTGGAGCCCTCCCTCTCACAGGATCCAACCCCATGACTTCGTTTTTTACCAACCTATAACATCCTCAGGTGCCTTCATTGATTTCTCAAGTACTGTGTCAATCCAATCGATGAATCTGCCACTCCCCTCAACTCCAGATAAGCATGTCTGGGGAAGGTTCCCTCTGCACTGATAATCCACCTGCAAATAATGTATACTGTATTGGAGGGCTGTCAGGGCTGGGCCATGGTCTGAGGCGAGCCAGGAGCCAGAAGCTATGGCACAAGCCAGGAGTCTGGACCAAAGGACATGCAAGACTAACCAGGAGGCAGGCTTGAGGAGCAACCCTGGAAGAAGGACTGAAGAGCAAGTCACGGTGACTGAAGGCCAAATAAGGCAACAGGAGCGAAGAACAAGCCAGGCATCAGGTAGGTTGGCCATGCTTCTTACTTAACAGAGGATAGCCCTCTATTTGAAGGACTGCCAGAGGACAGTGCTCAGTTTGAAGGCCTCCTCCATTTTTGGTCTAAATCCAGTTTAAAGATAAAGAACCATCAGAGCAACTTATCTCCATTACGTTTAATAGGAGAATATTTAGCCAGAGACTCTGCTCCTGCTCAGATTTTAATCTGAGTGGGAGATGAATTCTAGGGCTTGTAAAGGCAGGCTTCAATAAAACTCCGAAGTCTGGCTTAGGAGAACTGAGCATCTCTTGCTCTAGCCCATAGCTCTAGCTCTTGCTTCTTTCTCCTGTTCCTTGGGTTGGACTGGGAACACTCTCCCATCCCGCTTTCTATGCACCTGATGTAGTACCCGCTGCCTCCACCATCCCTGCACATCCTAATAGGGAGAGAATATATGCATATGAACGGCACATGTTGCCCAAACAGCATGATTGATATGGGGATGGGGTGGGGAGCAGAATCAGGAAATCAATCATGTGATTTTATACTATAACTATAAGCTGGGTGCAGATATTCTGTCCCTGCATGGACCAACACAATGGGTGGTCTAGAATGGCGAGCACATTCATGCTCCTCCCCCTCCATATGATGGGCTGGAATTGGGGGCTGGGGGAGTGTAAGCATCATGGAATCATAGAATAGTAGAGCTGGAAGGGGCCTATAATAAGGAGGAGGCCACCTCATTTTGTCTCATGGTAGGGCTGCTATTTTCTAGTTTCTATATGTAACTTGGCTGTTTGCATACCAATAATGAAGCCTATTCAGAATGTTTGCTCAAGGCAAAAACCTACACTCAAGAGTATATGTACGATCAAACATTGGTATTTAATAGCACTGGAAGTATTTGTTGATTATGTTGTGTAGCTTAAGTGTAAACTTATTTTTAAGAGTCTGTTCCGGTTTAAGGATGCTTCCCGGGGAATGCTGGAAGTTATAGGGATTTTTTTTTTTTTTAGGATTGCACCCTAGAAGGCTGAGGGTCAGTTCCATGCTGTGAGCATTGAGGAAGTGATTAGGAAACACACAGTAACTGTGGAAAGTGAATCTGGGTAATCATTCCAAATGGTACCCAACAATTACACAGATAAGGCCATTTCCGGCCCATTTCACTTTCTCATGTGATCACCCATAAGTCTGTTCCAACCCATTTCCGTATTAATTTGCTTTTTTTTTTTAAAACCCACTGCATTTCAACACTTTCTCCCAAAATTTCTAAACTTATTATTGTACAGACAGTCCCCGAATTAAGAATGTCAGACTTACTGACAACCCATACTTAAGAACGGACTTCTGGGTTACCTGGCACCACGTTGTTTACGTAGAGTACATAGCGTAGTATACTACGCAATTTGCGTAATTTACTTAATTTACGTAAATGCCGATTTTAACGTATAGAATGCTATGCTGTTCCGACTTACATACAAATTTGACTTAAAGACATTCTTAAGAACGGAACTCATTTGTAACCTGGGGACTGCCTGTATTTAAATGTTTTTGTGCCAAGAAGTGTGTCAGAACACTAAGGAAGTGTGAAACCCAGTGGATACCCAAGTTCTGATCTGCACATTAATCTGCGAGATGCAGAGCGGGTCTCTTCATATCAAAATTTACAGTCACATTCTTCAGGCTTCCGTGATCCACCCCGTTCCATTACTATATGGCTATCATATTGGGGGTGCCATTTCAGAGAGTGGGGATTGAAAGGAGGGGGCAGATTTCAGAGCAAGGTTCAAAACATTGCTCTGTTTTATAAATGCAATGCAAAGAAGCAGTAAGCATTTGTGGTAGTTTTGTATCTGATAATAAATGGGAGAGATAGGTGCTCCTCAGGAATAATCACATGAGGTTACCCCTCCACCTTCCTTGAATGGTGCCATGTTACAGCTCCAGGTTTCAGGAAGCCCTCCTACATTAGTGGATCATTCTGGCATGCTTATCTGGTGGCTGTGGCAGTGACAGGCATCAGCAGCACCTGTGGGCAGAACGATGCTACACTGGAAGCTTTGTAGGAAATTAAAATGGAAGTATCTCCTAGACCTATCTGCCTGAAAAAATAGGGATGGGATCATGGGAAGGGCTGTGGCTCAGTGGTAGAACACATGGTTTGCATGCAGAAGGTCCCAGGTTCAATCATGGTATCTCCATGTAGTGCTAGGAAAGAATCCTGCCTGAAATCCTGGAGAGCCACTGCCAGTCAGTGTCAACATTACTGGGCTAGATGGACCCACGTTCTGACTTGGTGTAAAACAGCTTCCTAAGTTCCTAATGGTGGGCCCTGGCAGATGCCAGATGGTGCCATGTGATGACTAGGAGGGCCTTTTCTGTGGCAGCCCCCAATTTATGGAACTCTCTCCCCAGTGACCTCTGCCATGCCCCTTTCTTGATTAGCTTCCGCCGGGCATTAAAAACGTGGCTTTTCAGGCAGGAATATGGGGTGGGTTAGGATTTGTTATTGTGTTTTATACTGTGTGTGTGTGTGTGTGTGTGTGTGTCCTGTATTTTATTGCATTGTACATCGCTCAGAGTGGCCGGATGCCTGGCCAGATGGGCGATTCATAAATATAATAAATAAATAAATAAAGCCAGGCCTGATGGTGTGCCTGATGGTTATTGAATACACACAGCAATCTACTAGTCCTTGAATACTCTTTGGTTGAGCTGACTTGGGAATGATTTGGGCTATGTTGAAAATTGAAATATCCTGTTCTATGTGAAAAAGTCTGGTTTAATTAAGTCTGAGTGAAATCATGTCTCCCTTTTGCGTCACTTTGATTATTCAGCTATAATAGCACAACATCTTGGATCCTTTGAGGCTGGAAGCCTTAATAGCAAATCAATCTCTCAGTAAAGGCTACAGGTTTGAAGCAATATGTTGATCTAATGAACATGGACAACTTCTACTGTCAACATTATGCCAAAGAATCCAATAAAATAACACCACTGTACATTTTAAATTCTTTATTGTTGCTGTAGAGTAAGTTGTTCATGGCTAAAACAGTCTAACATTCAGTAAAATTGGAAAACTAAGGCTATTCTGGAGACCTTTTGTAACCCAGTGTCCTTTAATACAATGTATTTATAAATTGAACCTATAAAAATGCACTGCAAAAGCAACAGAGGTTGAACACAGGTATGGAACTAGACATGATGTTTAGTATGATCAACACTGAGTACTTCATGTGCTCGCTTATGGCTCTGATATTAGTAATATTCAGTGCAGGGAAGATAATGTCTTAGCCTGTTTTGTCAGCTGTAAGGATTTGGTGACAAATGCAGCCATTGCGAGAGCTCACCCTAATTCCAAGAAGTGCTGAGGAAAAAGTGCTTAGCCATATAAGATAACAAATGACTAAGCTAAGAAATGTCAAACAATATATGTACGGACAGCTCACTAAATAGAGCAGGGAACCATAAGAGTCTGCTCTTTAGAAATGTGGGCTATTCTGAGAAGGATCTTGAGAGTGAAGAGAGAGGTTTCTTCCTGGCAGAATGCTTCCTCTCCAGGCATTTTGGGCAACATTCTTCACAGTATCATGGAAGTCCATTCAAGTCATAGTTCTAACACATCGTGAGAAAAACCCACCAGATTTTTCATATTTGGTGCCTGGGCAGGATTTGAGGGGTGATCTATTTGCTCAAGTGGATCTTAGTGTGAAGTGAGCATATCAATGTATGTGATTTTGGATTTGAAAACATTCCCTTAAAAAACAAAACTTAAAAATGCTTAGGGCACAATCCTGTAACATGTTTAGATAGAAAAGGGTCTTACAACTCCCACCATTCCCCAGCTGGCCATGCTGGCCGGGGAGTGCTGGGAGTTGTAGGACTTTTTTTCTGTCTAAACATGCATAGGATTGTGCCCTTAGGGTGTGATGTAATCCCAATGGGGGCAAAATTTTAATTTTATTTCCACTTTTATTTTCAGGGGGGAAATAATTAATTTTCCCCAAGTCAAGTTTCTTCTTCATTCAGGTTGGATTCATACCATTTTTTTGGCCTGATTTTTGTTGTTGTTGTCAACTTTGTGTTGACATATTTCCGTATCTTATGAATAGTTTGCTATGGGTTTATGTTGCAGGCCAGCCCAGTTCTGAAGGTTCCTATAATCTGAACATATGACAGTCACAAGACTTAGATATGGCCAGCTTGAATGAGGTGAGATGCTGGGGAGGACTTAATATTTGTGAAGACGACAGTGACTAATTCAGCCATGCATATAAATTAAAAACTTTTGCCATCATATTTACTTAGAGATAAGCCCTACTAGTTTTCAATGAAATTTGTTTCAAAGCAGGATTGCACTGTACAAATTGTAAGAGTTCAATGGAGACAGAAGAGGCATGTCAAAATGGCATACCATGGATCCAAATTAAGGCCTTGTGTTTTGTTTTCTTATTCTGTAGGCCAGAAAATTTGCTGATACTAACAATGGCAATGGATAGGGGGAAAGTATTAGAAAAAGGCAAATATGAATCATTAAATGAGCTGGGACTTCAAAGTTCACATTTTATTTATGGCAAGGCTGTGTAGGAATCACAGACCACTACCTTTAGCTCTACAATTGGCCCAGCTATTTAGAGCTACACATTCGAAAGGTTCAATGACTCTAAATTTTGATTGATTAGCAAATTGTTTTGCAGCAACATAGCAGATGCTAGTTGCAAGCAAGAGAAACATTGATGTTACATTCAAAAATATAAAATTCATATGACCTACATTTTTCCTTCTACAATATAACTGCACAGTGCCAATGACAGCACTACGACTAATGATTCTCATGCAAAATCTCCTCCCACTTTGAAAACGCCGTCAAACATCTGAAAAGCATCCACAAACTTTACCACATCCCCACAAAATACATCCGATAAATTTAGTCTCTTCTTGAGTTCTGTAATTTCTTTTTACTAAAAAATCGATGACATGCAAGTTCCATCAATTCCAGCCCACCAAACAGTTTTTGTTGCACAACAAAAATGACAACCACAGTCACAAAATACCACCGCACAAAGCTATACCAGTATAGCAGCACAAACACAGCCAGTGTGAAAAATGTCCAGTACAAGAGTGAAAAACACTTGACAAGCATGACCCTGAGCTCAGATTTACAGGGTGGAATTTTGCTTCTCCCTGTTGCATCAAAGTATTTTTTGCCTTCATAGAACAAACGGAGCCTTTCTTCCTTTTCTTCCCATCGCTTCTGACACCAGAGTTGCAGCTCTTCCCGAGAGGCAGGCAGAGCCTGTACTGGATATCTGTGGACGTGAAAATGAATTTCCTTTGGGAAGTTCCCATACAGAAGATGCTTCTCAGTTTGAGGAATGTTTTGAGGATACGCCACTGTTATGTCATGGATAGCATCAAGGTTATTACCTAGAGAAAAAACAGTTAAGACTATAAAATATAGCCAATGTCAGACAATCGGATGTTAATTCATGGAATTTAGTACTGGTTAGACCAGTGTTCTCCAACCTTGGGTCCCCAGATGTTTCTGGTCTACAACTCCCAGCATACCCCAGCCAGCTATGCTGGGAGTTGTAGGCCAAAAACATCTGGGGACCCAAGGCTGCAGAACACTGGGTTAGAAACTGTAAATAAGAAAGTACTATTGCATAAAAAATCATGAGACGCATTGGAAAATGTCATTCTTCTATTTACTGAGTCAAGTAAAATAGGCCACAGACTTCTAAAGTTTATGTTTGGTATTTGATTTTTTCATCCTTAGTAAAACAGCTTATGAAAATTACATTTTGAAAATTACAATTTAAGAGTTTCAGCCAATGTCCTACACATTAAATGGGCATTATTATCCCAAATGCCAGAAGGGAAGCTGAGGGTGAGAGAATAATGGCTTGCCTGTGGCCACTTAGTTAGTTTGAAGCTAGGTTGAGATTTGATTCAAGGACTTATAAGTTCAGAAGAGGAGGCCTGTTAGAGCAGACCAAACATCGATCTAGTCAAACATCCCATTTCCCACAGTGACCAGGCAGATGCTTCCAGAAAACCCACAATCAGGACATGAAGCAACACGCATGGCATTGGGACAACAGCCCACGCTCACAGTTGCTCCCCAGCAAGTGGTATCCAGAGGCAGGCCTGCCTTTGAATGTGGACTGTCCATACAGCTATTTGAGTACTCTTCTCTTTGCTGGAAATTTTTTTATGATGCAAATTGTTATTTTGCTATATTGTGCTTTTAAATGTATTTTTATGATTTTATGCTGAAAGCTGCCCAGAGAACAAAATGATTGGGCAGCTTTATATAAATATAGTGACTCAATAAACAAACAGCCATGTATAGATCTAACCTCCATTGATTTTTCTAATTCCATTTTAAAGGCATATATGGTAGTGGCCATCGCTGCGAGTTCTATAAAATAATAATAATAATAATAATAATAATAATAATAATAATAATAATAATAATTATTATTATTATTATTATTATTATTATTATTATTATTATTTCAATTTCAATACCGCCCAATACCCGAAGCTCTCTGGGAAGTTTACAAGAATTATAAAAATTACATAATAAAATACAATTATACAATAAAAATGCAACTTTACAATAAAATACAGTATTAACAATAATAAAATAAAAAAATAAATACAAACAATAAAAACATCAAAAAAATTTACAGAAACATTTAAAAACAGTTTTAAAATTACTTAAATAACGAAGACAGATGTAAAAAATAAAAGATGGCATCACCACCACCCCATGTGCTATTTGCAGCTATTAAATGCCTCAGTATATAGGGCAGTTTTAACCTGGTGCTGAAAAGATAGTAAAGTTGGTGCCAGGCGGGCCTCAGTGGGGAGGCTATTCAACAGTTGTGGGGCTACCACAGAAAAAGCCCTCCCCCTTGTTGCCACCTTCTGAGCCTCCCTTGGGGGCGGCAGTCGGAGGAAGGACCCAGATGCGGAGAGCAGTGTCCGGGGAGATTGTGGTTGGGAGAGGCGTTCCATCAGGTATTACGGTCCCAAGCCGTGTAGTGCTTTATAGGCTAAAACCAGCACCTTGAATAGGGCTCGGTAGCATATAGGCAGCCAATGCAAGCGGACCAGAACAGGTGTTATATGTTCAGACCTCTTGGCCCCAGTTATTAATCTGGCTGCTGCATTTTGCACCAGCTGCAGCTTCTGAACAGTCTTCAAGGGCAGCCCCATGTAGAGTGGAATTGCAGTAGTCAAGTTTAGAGATTACCAGATTATGTGAAAAAGTACTTCATTTATATGTCTAGTATTGTGAGAAAGGGAAATTCCCCCCCCCCAACATCATGTATAATTTTATAAACCTCTATCATGTGTGTGTCCTCCCCCCCCCCCAACTCCTCAAACTTTATCCATCCCTCATAAGGAAGGTGTTGCAAACTTCTGATCACTTTGGCTGTCCGTTTTCTGCACTTTCCCGCACTCTGTGTTTTCAGAAGGTCCAGGAAGGGATGGAGCAAATTCTGTTTACAGTTTGGGGGACAAAAGGCTGGGGGGGGGGACCTTGCTCCTTAAATCTCTGACAATTTAGCACAAAAGCAAATCTAAACAAACAATTTTTTTAAAAAAAGGCTAGACTGGTTTTTGATGGTCAGTTGGCAACTCTACTTGAGAACATAGAAAGATGATGCTCAAGTCATCCATGTTTTGCTGCTTTCTGGTAACATGAGAAGCAGCCCACTGTATTACTTTATGCACAGGCACCAGCGTTAACATGACACATTACTTTCTTGTCCAATAACCTACCAGATTACATTCTTTTCATATTTCATGAAGTCAGTTTACCTAATCCAACGTAGGCACTGAATTAACTGAACATGACATTTGCACTAAACTGTGCCAGTACATTAATTTAGTTTGTATTTCTTTTTAAAAAATTATCTGCCGTCTAGGGAGAGCAGGTTGCGTCAAAAGATTTAACACATAGGTTGTTTGGACATGTGACATTTGAGATCTAGCTATTTCAGAAGGCTTTTTTGTTGCTGTTATTGTACCAATCCTGGAAATGAGTAAGATGCTGCATTGTAGGATGTAAAACTTTACCCCACCTCTGTCATTGTTTCCAAAATTCTGCAGACTAATTTTTACTTTGGTATTTTCCTCAAATACTTGCACTGGCATTCCCTCTACCATCTCATGCTGTTGCCATACTGAGGGTGATCATATGCTTTGTAACATTGTGCAGGTGTACTTTTTCATATACCCCTCTTCTAAATATTTACATGCTGGTGCAGTCTTAGCCTTAGGCCCTTTATTTTATTGTATAACTGTACCACAAGTCATAGCTTCAATTTATCTGTGCCTCTCCTGTCACCCAACTTTCCACTGGAAATCTTGGATACTATTTCTGCCTTTCTCTGCCTTGCTGATCTAATGCAGATTATAAAACCTCTAGAGCAGGGCTCCCCCACCTTGGGTCCCCAGATGTTTTTGGCCTACAACTCCCAGCATGCCCCAGCCAGCTCTAGACTGCTTATGACATGCATGATTGTTAGTGTACTTTTGAAACTGCAGAAAAGCACTCCTGAGTTGTTGTCTGAACCCAGCTGCGCTAACAAGCCATAGCTTGCTAACCACAAACAACCCATGAAGAGAACCCATGGTTTGTTGTTGGGTTGTGAACTGTGGGTTGTTCACCATGGTTTGTTATCTTGGCTGGGTTCAGACAACACAATAAACCATGTTTCAACAACCTGCATTCAACAACAGCCCACACTCAACCCTTGAGTGTGGGTTATCGTGTTGTCTGAACCCAGTCAATATAAATGAGCTGCAGGAGCAGCAGTCATTACAATGTCCTGAGTGATAATAAAAACAGTTTTCAAAGCCTCTCTGAAACATCCTATGATGTGTCTCAAAGGAAAGGCTCTTTGGGTTTTAAGAGAGGTAAGAATTCCCTGCAAATCTAGAGCATGCAATCAGATGGACCTTGTTAAGCTGGAACTACTTGCTAAGAAAGGAGAAGGCAACCCTCACCACCATTACCTTAACACAGTTGCAGAACTGAGATTTCTTAATTAATTAATTTTATTTATTTATGGGTCGCCCTATAGCTGAAGCTCTTAGGGTCACATACATAACAAAATCAAACACAATAAAAGCAATGGTATCACTTTTAAACCACCCTCCCTGCAAAAAACAAACAAACAAACAAACAAAATAAAAGCAGCAGTAACAACATTTTAAAAGCAGGATATAAATATCAGCACAGAGAAGGGCATTTTTAAAATGCAGCTTTAAAACATATCATGAGGAATACAACTAGCTAAAAAGATCCCACCTAACTTGTCCTCAATAGAATTCTTTGAGGATGCATTGCTTTGCAAATTTACCTCAGAGTAAACCCCATTGAACATTTCTCAGTAAACATCCCTAGCATTTCACTGCAAAGGTCAATCTACTACAAAGCCATAATCTTCTGCACACATATATTTGATTTCCACAAGTATTTATTGACCGGATCTTTGTTGTTAAAAGCTTCCTCTCCACCCTTGTGGTATAAACATAGAAAAACACTTATTTTCTAATATTGAAAAGGATTACAGGCTTCTAAAAACAGCCATTATCTGGGTCACGCATATTTCAAAACAACACAAAATGGCAGCTTAGGGGGATTTTAAAAAAAATAATAATTCTGGTAGTTTTGCTATTCAGAGATGGGAAACTTCAGCTGATTTATTTAATCACTGTTGAAAGGAGTGTGCCCTTTCCTGCTGGAGCACTAAGCAGTTGGAATCACAGTACATAACTTATAGGGGTCTAAATGTTCTCTGCCAAGTGTTTCCATTACAACTATTAATATGAGAAAATCTAACTATCATTGCCAAGCATTTTAATGTTTTTTTTAAAAATGCAATGCATTAAAGTAAATCACAGAAATTAGAATGTTCTGTAAGCGAAACAGAAGGTCCTTTTGATTTAAAGTATCCAGGGTTGCTTCTTTCACACCTACCCAGCAAGGCACTTAACCTTTGCCATAGCTTCTCCTGATGAGCACTGATTTAGGCTTATCTTCTGTAGTTTTACCAGTGTAGCCTTTGCCCAAGTCAGTTTCTTCCACTGAATGTTGCCTTTTTTGATGTCTGATTTGTGCCAGGTTTTTCTATTTTCTAAAAGACTGACTTGTCTTACATAAACATCAAAAAGGCATTGTTGGCAGGTTGGCAACATAGATCACGAAGGATGAGCAGATGAATGAGCTCCACAGGTTATTAGGTGCTATAATAGTGTTACCTGAAAATATATGGGGGTAGAGTAGGCATCTGGGTTGTTGCAGGGCCTAGTTCCTGGTTTGTGACAGGCCTACCACCCAAGGCCTATTAACTGGAACTGTTTTAGTAGTAGGTGACAACAAGAGGTGTTTTGTCATTTTCTGGCCCCTTGTATCAGTCTGGACAGTTAATCTTTCACTTCAGTGGGTGGTTATTGTAGGTGGTTTTTGTTTTTTTTACACCTGATGTAAATCCTTCAGATACAAATTCCTGTCCGATGAAGTGGAACAAGTGTGGTTATATTGTTGTATAGAAGTGTAATAAACGAATAAGTATTGTAGGTTTCCAACTAAAATCTCTATTTATTGCTCCTCAGCAACAATAAACACCTGGAATTCTAGAGCCAGGTAGATGGAAAACTAAGCCAAGAAAGGAAAATCACATCATCAACTGCCCATGGAGGAAGACGGGATGGGAATGTGACCATCACCTTAGAAAGTAACTCCTTCCAGCACAATCCCATGCATGCTTACTCAGAAGTCTCACTGTGTTCACAAGTGCTTCCTTGCAGGTACACATGCACAAAATTGGAGCCTTGGCTGCCTTTATTGGATTGTCACTAGGCTGATGAAATTGTGTGTGTGTGTGTGAAATAACTTAGAAATCACTCCCTAAGAAGAACACAAGTTTGCTACCTGAACTGTGTGGCTATCTGTAGCATCCAGCCATGCAGTAAAGCAAATGTTATGTTCTTGCTACCCCACACTTCTGATCTGCTGTGGGGAAAATGGTAACATCTGTCTCATCATGTGATTCCCCTATGTTATTGCAGCTATCCCTGCAAAAGCATTACAGTCAGCTATTACAAGGCAAATAATCTAAGTGATTGAGGAACTGGTTATTCAATTCTTATTCAGGACCCCATTTAAATCTTGGTGGCTAAAACTGTCCAGGCACTTTAAAGCTGCATTCTGATTCCTATACCAACTTACCTAGGAGTAAGCCTCGCTGAACTCAATGGGACTTGCTTTTCCCAGTAGAGTTGTACAGGATTGTATTGTTAATGCACGAAGACGAACTCTCATTCTCTCTAGGAACACAGTAATACCTTGGATTGCAAGTAACTTGGTTTGAGAGCGTTTTGCAAGACAAGCAAATTTTAAAATATTTATTTAATTTTTTTTAACTTGATATACAAGCGACGTCTTGCAATACAAGTACTGTAGTATGGCTTAAATTAAAAATCTCTGTACAGTTTTTTTGGGGGGGATTTCGTTTTGATATAAGAGTGTTTTGGATTACAAGCACGTTTCCGGAACGAATTATGCTCTCAATCCAAGGCATGACTGTAGTAGTGCTCTTCTAATTACACTCAACAAAGCACCTCAGAAAACAAAAGCATCAGTATTCTACTGCTGACAGACTAATATGAAGTGAGGCATAATGATTCCTAATAAAGATGAAGCAGTAAAAAGTGCAATGGCTCCAGCTACTTAGAAGTTACTAAGCAGAACAAATATCCAGAAAGCATTATTGTCTGGCTCATTTCTATTAATATTTCTTTAGACCTATTTGGGTTCCACTTACGTGATGTCTTTCTCTCAATAATTACAATGCAAAGTTAATTGCTTTTAGGCATTATGTTTCAGTCCAGCAAGAGGCAACTCCAAGAATCACTAAGGCAATGACCAAAGTAACAGTTTCCCTAATAAATCATACTCTTCAATTAAAAGCATTTTCAAGAGCAAATGGGGGAAGTCACATTTTATCTCATATATTGTATTAGATCCTTTTAATTTCCCTTTAAAAAACTGTGTCTTATTTGAATTTACACAAATTTAACTTTATTAGTTAAATTTTCAGCATAATATCCTTGGCATAAATCAAGCTTTTAAGATATATTTGAACATCTTCTCGACTTGATTTATGAACCAAATATAACATTAATCTTGTGAGGTGGATTATATGATTTAAAAATAAATAAATCAATGGATGAAGAATTCTAAATTATACAGTTTGAAATGTAGGTTTGCCTGCACAGATTTTGGGAAGCAGAGGTTAGAGGTTAAGACTTGCAGTGGCCCTAATTACATTGCTAAATGCTTATTGAGGTTTAATCCAGTACAGATGAAGCCTTGAAAGTGGATCACAAATTTGGCTATTCCCCTTTGCCTAAACTAATGAGAATCATCATGTGATTCCCCTATGTTATTGCAGCTATCCCTGCAAAAGCATTACAGTCAGCTATTACAAGGCAAATAACCTAAGTGATTGAGGAACTGGTTATTCAATTCTTATTCAGGACCCCATTTAAATCTTGGTGACTAAAACTGTCCAGGCACTTTAAAGCTGCATTCTGATTCCTATACCAACTTACCTAGGAGTAAGTTATTATTTATTATAATTTCCTGACACTAACAAGTTAGCCCAACAAGAGAGTTATGCTCAAGCAACATGGAACAAAAAATCAAAGGACAATAATTAAGTGCAAAAGCAGGCTTACTATGGAAAATTAGACTAAAATGCCCAACATGGTTTGAACTATATTCAACTCTTAATCAGGGGGAAATTCAGTTATAATCCAATTATATGAAAGTTATGTTGCTGACTAAGCTCTGAATTCAAAAGCAAACATATCTGAAATAGTTTGGTTACATGTACTTCAGAGTTCCCTTTTCATCTGTAAACATGTTGGACCTCTTTTATTATAATTTTCTGCAATATATCTGCCATTCTTAGGCTTTAATCCTATATCTACTTAAATGGGAATAAGCCCCATTTAACTCAGTGGGGCTTACCTCTGAGCTGATATGCATAGGATTGAAATCGGTGTATTGATTGTTGATTTTCTAAAATAAACAGCGCCTTTAATTTAAGCCATGTGGGTATTAGCAGCTTTTTAACTGAAGCTACACATCCTATCTGCATTGTGAATGAACAGTTCAGCCATGTGTTTCTACTATATATAATACCATATTATTTTTAATTTCTGTCTTCAAGTTTGAATAGCTTAGGATTTAATCAAATATTTGAATGTGGTGTTGGGTGTCCTGCAGATTGTTTACAGCGCTGTTTACTAGAAACTAAAGTTCACCAACAACAGCCAGGAGGAAACTGGCAACTGGGATGGTAGAACCAGATGCAAAAATAGTGACTTGGGGGGCAAAGTCAAATGCAAAATGGTGCCTTGGGAGCAGAGCCAGATGGAAAATGGTGGCATGGGGTGGGTAGCCAGTCCCTACTGCACCCTAGGAGCACTACATTGGGTTAGCTTTGTATTTATGTACAGCTCTGCATCTGAAATACAGAGATCGGATCGGAGATTCTAGCACAAAACTCTAAAGCTGGCCTGCAGAGCTGCACAAAGACCTTCTCAAAGTCAACAAAGTAATACTCCAATTTTAATTGCAGTTATACTTGCTACTGTTAAACTACTGGGTACAAGATACCCTTGCTGATCTAATGCAAATCACCCGAAGAACTACCAGTAGATCCCGATTACCGGTAATCCCCCCACTTCCCAGCTGCACTGAACAAATGCTGAAAGAAAAAACCCTGAAGTGTCATTTTCTTTTGTATTTATATTAAGCAGCAACAAAGATAGAATATCTTGAAAGGCAATATAATTCACAAAGATTTAAAATTTCAAGGACCTCTCTTTACTACAGCAGTGACAGTCTTCATTAATGTAAACCACTTTACAACTAATATTGCAATTATTTGCAGTTATTTGTGTATTCATTCCCTAGACTACTGTAATGCACTCTACATGGGTTCATCTTTAAAGACAGTTCGTGACACCAATACTGTGGCAGCTGCACTATTGCCAGTGTGTTTGCAAGCCCAATGTAAAATGTTGGTTTTAACCTTAAACGCCTGAAAAGTTTTGGATTCAAGTTACTTGCAGGACAATCTACAATTATAAAATGAAATAGCAGCTGGACTCCCAAATCAGACTTGAGTCCACAGTGCTGGGAGTGGATGTGGAGTTAACCCATTCCCCCTGTGCCAATTTCCCAATTAAAATAACATCTGAGCTGTTATTTTCCTAAGGAGAAGAAACATTCCTGCACATTACCTTCCCTTTTCTCCTCCTACAGGGCAAATGGCATTTTATGGTGATATTTTAATCAGGAAAACTGCAAAAGGAAAGGTTTAACCCCTCCACCCCTCAGCACTGTGGCCCCAATCTGATTTTTCTTCCCCCATGCTGCTATTAAATTAAAACAAGCAAACAAAACACCAGAAGATCCTGATGACAGCTATCCCAATGTCACTTCTGGTTTGGCCCATACTTCCTTATCAAAAATAAACTTAAACCAAACTACACAGGTGATCCATAACTGATCTCCTGGGGGCGGCTGATTTATTTGGAACAGCAATGGAGGGGAGGGGTGTTTAATCCTGCCCTCATACATTTTATTTATTTATTATATTTATATCCCCCCCCCCCCTTAGGTCTTCCTGTGCCCTTGTGTATGAACAGTGCAATGTACTCAGAGCCTTTCACTGGCATTTCAACTGCACACCTTTACAATTATTTATTTGTTTAATTTATATCCACCCTTTCTGCCAAAAAAATGGTGCTCAGGGCAGCTAACAATAAAATTCAGACTAAAAACAAAAACTTAATTAAAACATAACATAAAAATAAATAAATAAAAAACACAACAACGAAAGAAATGAACAGCACCCGACCAATTAAATATGAGTCCTGCTTCACCAACTTCATCCTCTGTTGATTCATTAATGACTATTACTGATCTCCTTGCTTAGTATTCAGGCTTCTTGAGGTGTAGAGAACATCTTTTGAAGAGTTTTACCAAGGCCATGCAGTATTATATCCACTCATTATATGGATGAGCAAAATGTGGTGAGCAATATCTTCTCCAATGTGCTCCTTCCCATGAAAACAATTTTACTTTATTTTTTTAATAAATTTTATTTAGTTATTATAAACTACATACAACACTATAAAACACAAACATACAACTAAAATAAATCATAAGGTGCAGCTTGTTAAGGGGCCCCTCTCTGAAGATTATTATTTTCTTAAAATACATGGCACCCCAATCCTACGTATGTTTACTCAGAAGTCCCCACTACACTCAATGGGGCTTATTCCCAAGTAAATATGCGTAGAATGCCCCCTCCCATTTTTTTAAAACAATTCATTTGTTGTGCCCCATCTATATCATCCCTTGTGATTGCATTTCTATTGCAGGAATATTCTGTTTTCCCAGCACTGTAGCTCAGAAAATGCAATTGCTTCATTCCCCCTTAACATCCACTGCTATTGTCATTGTTGAGTGAAACATGGTTGAATAACGGTCATGGTCACTTACGGAGTATTGTCTGTGATGCTATTAGCAAAAAGTAACACACCTTCCCCTTGTCTGCACCTTTTCTTAGTTGTCCTATTTAAAAGCTTCAGTAACCCACACACACTCCTTTATTGCAACCCCAGCACCATGCTCATCCAGGACATCCACTTTTTTCTTAAGTGCGGCACATGAAAGCCTTCTCCCTTCCTGCATTGCTTGCTATTTCATGAACGTTTAGAATTTTGTTCTTAAACTGCTTTAGAAGCGGTGTGTGTTGGCACTAGCTATCCACGTTCTTTAAAAAGTGGTGAAGAGCAGCTCAGTTATTCTCCCTCCCTCTATAATGTGGCACTGGATGGGGGCTTGCAAGATTATTAACATACATTTGTGGCACTCTTTGGTTGTGCAGACAGCCTCAGTCATACACACTGTCGCTCATTCATGTGGTCATGTAATGCCAAATGGCTAAAAATGCAGATTTCTCTTAATATATTTCATGTATTAAGAAAGGATACAATGAAGAGCAAGGGAGGGAGGCATAAAGGAAACGGGTAACAGGACAAAGCCAGTTGCTGTGCTGTGCAGCTTTCTAACATAGAGGCTGAATTTATCAAAGTGCCAACCTGGCAGCTGTATTTTAGTCTTCATAGCTATGTTTTCCCTTGCAGGCTCTGAAGCTCTAGTCTTATGAATTACAAAGCAACTGAGCTATAAATAAAAACACACAACATATGAAAAGTGGGGTAGAGGGAGGACAAAAGAGTGGAATAACAAGTTATTTTCAGCCTCTCAGGATGACCAGGCAGAACTGACTCACTGCTCTTTATTACTCTGTTTGTCTAAATCAGCTAACGGACTTCGCAATTGCACATTTCCCCCAATTATGCAAACTTGTTCCCTCTCAGGGCCATATTCCACATTAAAAAAAATATGTATGACACATTATCACAGCAATCACTATTTGTTACTGAGCATAAAATAAGTTGCCCATAGCCAAGTTCAGAGAAGTCCATGGGGGCTCCAGTGTACACAGAAGCAGCAACTGCCCCATTCACTTCAATGTACAATGGGCTGTGTGAAGCATTCATTGGCATTAAAGTAAACAGAAGTTGATGCCAGTTGCAGAACTTGCATATTCATTGATGTTCCTGAATGCACACAGCATCTGCTGGATGGTCATGCATATGTAATACAAGGTGGAAATGAAACTAATTTTTAAACTGATTCTGGCTATTGCAATGTGGCAGACACCTGATAGTCACATAGTGATTCCTTGACTGTTCCTGAGCAACAATCTTACTAAGATATAGAGTGAATTCTGTCGATATGATAGTGGCCAACTTTAGCAAAAATCAAAACATGCACAAACTTCCCTGTTCTTCCAAATGTTCTACTTACGTGATCAATGTAACATCAGAGCCACTAACTCACACAAAATCCACCCCTGCCCTGCTTCTACGAACTAGAAATTGAAACTTACATGAGTTTGCAGCTCAACATCACACTGTTCAGCTTGTATGAGCAACTATATCTATTCCAATACAGCAAAAGTGACATCACTGTGCCCAACTCCAAGAAACAGTTGAGACCAGCATGGTGGTTGCAATCTAGTTTTACTGACAATTCCTTCCAGGTTGCTGAAATCAACTTTTTGAAAGTTTTGTACTTACTGCAAGGCACAATTAAAATGTGGGCATCTATACATAATCAGAAAAATGACAATTTTTATGGAATATGCCACTGGAATATTCAGATGCAAAAAATATATATCCCACTTTCAGTTCTTGGGCAAATTTAAGGTCAGTATAATCTCTCAGTTTGGTCTAAAACAACAACAACAACAAATTGTAGTAGTTGTAGTGGTAGTAGTAACAAAATGCTTTAAAAAAAATGCTTTCACTTACTGCTTTATTAAAACAAGACTAAATTTTGTTTAAGAAAACAGAGCATAAATAGGTCAATAAGTATACATTTGTGTACTGTAAGATAATAAACTTAAAAGTAGGCTGAACCTATGTATATGGAATTAAAACATTTTTTTAATTATTATTTTCCATACAAGATCAATACATGCAACTCTCACACACAGGCATTTATTTTTCCACAGTATAATTTATATTTGTTTAATTTACTTTCCTAGTAGAAATTCACACATTTCTTCACTTTTCAATGCTGAAGGTATTGTTGACTCACAGTTGGTAATTTGGGCAGAATCCAGTGGGGTGCTTACGCCCCTGCCAATTCTATTGCACCCAGCAGATTCTGTGGTGCAAGTGGTGGATCCTACCAATTCTGTTCCATGAGTGGGACCCACTGCTTGTGCAACAGAGGTTTTTCCCAGAGGAAGCCCTGAAACAAGTGGAGACGCTCGTTTCTCGATTGGGACAGGTTGACAGAGCTCCCTCATGTGAGCTTCGCCGACCTGTCCCGTTCCAGAAATGAGCATTTTCGCTTGTTTCCGGTTGCCCTGGAAGTGCAAAATCCTCATTCCGAGAGAATCAGCAGAGGCGTAAGTGCCCCATTGGATTCTTCCCTTCAGGTCCACCACCCCGGCAAAAATGTTTTTTCCTTTCTATATGTAGTTATTCAATCTCATGCAACATTCCAATGATAAAGTAAATTATCTCATTTGACTTATCTTAATAGGGTTATTGAGAGAATAATGTAACTCATCCCAGCTCTCCATGCTGTGCATTGGCATGAGCAAATGTAACATGATGGTAGCACACATGATTACTCCCCCAACCCACCCTCTCAGTAATCATTGGATCTGCACAGTCCCATTCAGTAGTCATTCTTCAGAGTAATAAGCAGCCTCCTTCTGCATAGCCCCTGTCCATGTCTGTAACACACTGACAGTTTTGTGAAGTACTTTGTATATAATATCACTTTAACCCATTCTGACTAATGTTCTCCTTTAGGGGCAGTGCATATAGCCTGGGCAATGGTTGGGCAAAGAAGGATGTTCAATTTGGAAATGAATATAATACAAAGTCAATGCCAATCATATCACCATTGGGAAGGCATTCCAACGCTGGGGCAACACTACAGAGAAGGCCCTCTCTTTTATAAATGTGCAACACGTTTCTTCCAATGATTACCATATATATTGAGAAGGGCCTCAGTGCAATCTCAGTGCAAAAGATGGTATGGGATGCAGTGTTCAGATATTTGGACACCAAGCTGTTTAGAGAGCCAGTGTGGTGTAGTGCTGAGAGTGTTGGACTGGGACTCGGGAGATCTGGGTTCTAGTCCCCACTCGGCCATGAAACTCACTGGGTGACTTTGGGCCAGTCACTGATTCTCAGCCTAACCTACCTCACAGGGTTGTTGTGATGATAAAATGGAGAGGAAGAAGAGGATTATGTAAGTCGCCTTGGGTTCCTTGCAGGAAAAAAGGCGGGGTATAAATATAACAAAATAAATAAATAATAATAATAAAAAATTAACAGCACCTTCAACTGGGCTCAGGCGCAAATAGGAAGACTATGGAATTCCTTCAGAATTGGTGTTTACCTAGGTCATGGGTGGGGAACTGTTCCAGCCCCAGGTGCTAGGTTGCCTCCTGGGACACACACTCCATTCTGAAGCTCTACCCCTTTTCCTCTGAAGAACCAACCCTGATATCATCTACCCCTTTCTCCATGCACAGACAGGCATGGTGTGTTTTCAAGGAGAAAGGGGCAGCCTTTTCCTGCTCAACACTACAGATGCAGTCTGTGAGGTTCCCCATCCAGTCCACCAGCTAGTCCCAGGCCTCACCCTCTCTCCCAGGTTCCACTCCCTGTTCAGCATTAGAGAACAGAGAAACCTCACTCTCATCTCTGATCACTAACTGGAGAAAAGAATGGGGTTTCCTACTTAGCAGTAGAGAAAAGTAGTCTTTCTCTAATGCTGAGAGGGGGTGAGACCTGGGAGAAGGTGGGACCTGGGAGAGGGTGCTGAGGGCTGGGAGAGCAGCTGGTGGGCTGGATGGGGAATCCCCACAGGCTGGAGATTCCCATCCCAGGCCTAGGTGGAGCTATGTTACTAGTCAGAATCCTAGCTGCTGAATTCTGAACCATTTGAAGTTTCCTGGTCATTTTGAGCCAGTGTGGCGTAGTGGTGAGAGTGTTGGACTGGGACTCAGGAGATCCGGGTTCAAATCCCCGCTCGGCCATGAAACTCACTGGGTGACTTTAGGCCAGTCACTGACTCTCAGCCTAACCTACCTCACAGGGTTGTTGTGAGGGTAAAATGGAGAGGAGGATGAGGATTATGTAAGCCGCCTTGGGTTCCTTGCAGGAAAAAAAGGCGGGGTATAAATATGATAAATTAATAAATTAATAAATAAATTTTTAAGGGCAACCCCATGTATAAATGCATTACAGTAACCCAACCTGGAGATTATCAGAGCATGGATTACCATGGCCAGGATATCTCTGTCTAGGCCATAACACAGTTGAAACCCACCAAAGCAGGTAAAATGTACTCCAAGGCATGTTGGATCAAGCAGCAGCACAAAACTTTGCACCTGCTCCTTTGGAGGAGTGCAACCCTATCCAAGACAGGTTTAATACCAACTTTCTGGACCTGGGAACCACACATGCACAGTGTCAGGATTCAGCTTCAGTTGACTGGCTTTCATCTACCTTCTGCCACTCCAAAGGGTCCTTGATTTTAGTGCATCTTTACAGAGGGTGTGGAGAGCTGCCACAGAAAAGGGTACAAAGCAACTATGTTCATGTGGTAGTCTGCATGGAGCTCTTTGAATCCTGGCCAAAAATGATCTTGTCTACAGATATGGTGGAGGGAACTTCTTTGGTCTTTGACGGACATGTTTTCCAGCCTCCAAGTTCACAGCTAGCAAACCCGAGCTCCTGACAGTGAAATGTTATTTTCTTATACTACTCAGAAAAAAAGAATGATTTGCATGAGTTTAAAGCAATGAGTTAAACCAATCCTCCATTACTCCCATGTGACATGTTTGTATGAACACTGGTCAAAGGAGACTTGCTGATGTTTGGAAAGCTGTGGATGCTGTCCAGATGGGGAAGATCTCCAGTCTCAGCTGCAGACTCCTCAAAAGGCTCTTGACAGACATGTAGTAGGGACATCTAGTACAGTGAGAAGGGAAGGTATCCTCTGCCTTCCCATTAGGCAAAGAACAGCTGCTTGCTCCAAAGAACAGAGAGCATCATCATCAGGCGATCACTCGTGACCGAGTAAGATTGTCTTCCGGGATAAAAGGAGGAAATTCTAAAGAAGATTGTGTAGACTCTAGCGATGGGTCCGTAAGTGACTGTGGAGGCCAATTCTAGATCCACACAGCTTCCCACAGTGAGGACACAGGTTACCAGATAGAAGATGGTCCTGTAAAGGATTCATTTGACGTGCTTTTCGCTTAGCACGTTTCTCCCTTTCACCTTGCACTCGGGCTTCTTCAAAGTCCATGGAACCTTTGTGAAAGGCCAACCTCCATTTAGATCGTTCGTGGGCCAGAGCTTCCCAGTTTTCGATGTTTATATTGCATTTTTTTAGATTAGCCTTATGAACATCTTTAAACCTCTTATATTGACCACCGATATTCCGCTTTCCATCCTTGAGTTGGGAGTAAAGTAACTGCTTTGGGAGACGGCAGTCAGGCATTCGAACAACATGACCGGTCCACTGAAGTTGGCGTTGAAGGATCATTTTTTCAATGCTAGTAGTCTTTGCTTCTTCCAGTACACTGACATTTGTTCGCCTATCTTCCCAAGTAATCCGCAGGATTTTCCGGAGGCAACGTTGATGAAACCTTTCAAGGAGGTGGAAGTGACGTTTATAGATAGTCCATGTTTCGCAGGCATACAATAAAGTTGGTAATACAATTGCTTCATAAACCAGTGTTTTGGTCTTCTTACAAATATCCCGATCCTCGAACACTCTATGTTTCATTCGAGAAAATGCGGCACTTGCGGAGCTCAGACGATGCTGGATTTCACTGTCGATGTTAGCTGTAACAGAAAGATAGCTGCCAAGATAGAGAAAATGATCGACGTTTTCCAGTATTGTCCCGCCAAGCTGGATAGATGGCATCACCAAAGGATTGGCTTGCACTTGCTGATGAAGCACTTTGGTTTTTTTGATGTTAAGTGAGAGACCAAGTTTTTCGTATGCTTCTGCAAAAGCATTTAGGATAGTTTGGAGATCATCCTCTGAATGTGCGGAGACCACATTATCATCAGCATACTGAAGTTCCACGACGGAGGTTGTAATTACCTTACTTTTTGCTTTCAGCCTGCTGAGATTAAAAAGCTTTCCATCTGTTCGATATATAATTCCCACACCGGTGGGAAGTTTCCCCTCGACAAGATGTAAAACCATGGCGATGAAAATGGCAAATAATGTTGGGGCGATAACACATCCCTGTTTAACACCTGATCCCACTTTAAATGGAGCACCATGAGAGCCGTTGTTGTCCAAAACCATTGCCGTCATGTTGTCATGGAGAAGTCGCAAGATATTCACAAATTTATTGGGGCATCCAATTTTCATAAGGATAGTCCAGAGAGCTGTACGGTCTACAGTATCAAAGGCCTTAGCCAAATCGATAAATGCCATATAAAGGGGTTGATTTTGCTCCCGGCATTTTTCTTGGAGCTGACGTGCAGTAAAAATCATGTCTACTGTCCCTCTAGAGGGGCGGAAACCATATTGAGTTTCAGGGAGGATCTCTTCTGAAATAGATAGAAGACGGTTTGCAAGAATCCTAGCAAATATTTTACCTGCGGTTGCTAAGAGAGAAATGCCCCGATAGTTTCCACAGTCTGTTCTATCACCCTTCTTAAAGAGGGTGATAATTATGGCATCCCTGAAGTCTTCTGGGATCTCTTCTCTTATCCAGATTTTTTCGATGAGTTTATGAAGATGTTGTACAAGTTCGGGCCCCCCTTCTTTAAAGATTTCAGCAGGAATCCCATCTGGTCCACTAGCTTTGTTGTTCTTCATTTGATTAATGGCTTTTTTTACTTCATCCAAAGTGGGGAGTATTGCAAGTTCCTCTTTAATTTGTTTTTGCGGGATTTGCGAAAAAATCTCATTATCCACCTTAGACTTACGATTTAAAAGGTCATAATAATGCTCTTTCCAACGCAGTGCAATAGGCTCTTTGTCTTTTAAGAGTTTGGTGCCATCTTTTGATTGTAAAGGGTTTGTACCATAGGTTTTTGGTCCATAAATGGCCCTTGTGGCCTTAAAAAAGCCCCGTGCATCATGAGATTCTGCAAGTTGTTGAATTTCTTCAGCTTTCTTTTTCCACCAAGCGTTCTTAAGTTCTCTTGTTCTTCTTTGGACCTCAGCCTTTGCGCTAGCGTAGGTTTTTTTCTTGGCAGCGCAGTTAATATCATTTTGCCATATTTGGAAGGCTTTCCTTTTTTGGTCAATTATATATTTAATCTCATTGTCATTTTCATCAAACCAATCCTGATGTTTCTTAGTTTCATATCCAATAGTTTGTTCACAAGCTGCAGTAATGGAGGTTTTCAGCTTAGACCAATGGTCCTCAATGTTGTCAGGAGGTTCCGTAGGTAGATGTTCCTTAAGAAGTGATTGAAGACGAGTTTGCTTAATAGGATCTTGAAGGACTTGGATGTTCATTTTACGCCTTGGTTTCCTTCCTTGAAGCCTACGTTGGGGAGCAATGTTGATAACCATTTTGGACCGGATTAGTCGGTGGTCTGTCCAGCAGTCGTCGGCACTCACCATGGCCCTAGTAAGAAGTACATCGCGGCGATCTCTAACACGGACAATTACATAATCCAGAAGATGCCAGTGCTTTGACCGTGGGTGCTGCCATGATGTTTTAAACTTATTCTTTTGTCGAAAGAGCGTGTTTGTGATAGTGAGATTATGCTCTGCACATATAGACAAAAGTAAGAGTCCGTTCGGGTTGCTATTACCAACTCCGTCTTTTCCAATAGTTTCTGGCCATAAATCAAAGTCACGCCCGACTCTTGCGTTAAAATCGCCCAGGAGGATAATTTTATCCTCCTTAGGTATCTCTGACAGGAGAGTGTCCAACTGGCTGTAAAAACTTTCCTTGATGTCATCATCAGCATCTAATGTTGGTGCATAAGCGCTCAAAATAGTTACCTGTTGGTTATTGGCGAGCTTTAATCGAAGAGTTATCAGGCGTTCGTTAATGCCAGTAGGAACTTCTGACAAAGAGTTCACTAGTTCATTTTTGATGGCAAAGCCTACACCATGTATTCGTCGGTCCTGCTCAGGTAGTCCTTTCCAGAAGAAGGTATAACCTCCTTTTTCTTCTTTCAGCTGTCCCTCTCCTGCCCTTCGAGTTTCTTGAAGTGCTGCTATGTCAATTTTAAACCGTCTCAGCTCCCTTGCAATAATAGCAGTCCTACGCTCAGGGCGTTCACTATCTATGTTATCCAGCAATGTCCGTATATTCCATGTTCCAAAATTCAAATGTCTTTTTCGACCGCTAAAATGGTGACCCCACTGGATGCGGTAATCCAGTCAGGGGAGAGAGAGGTAGACTATGTTTAGGGCACCTTTTCTAGCCCCCTCCCCATACGGGGTGAGCAGAGTGGATCCTAAATAGGGCTGCTCAGTCATGGATACAGCTGCCGAGCTGCTCGACTACCTCGTTCCTTGAACAGGGCGACTGAGTCTGCATCCACCGCCCATGTGCTGGTCCGTGACTAGGGGCTTCCAGATTCACAGTCCTGCCCCCGTCGCCATTCGCCAGTCGCCATGGGACTTTTTTTATGTTTGTTGGGTTGGGTTGGGTTGGGTTGGATGGGTTGGGTTGGAAGACGCCTGTGCGTGAAACTGTTTTATGTGGGGAGATCGGTGCACAACGAATCACCACACAAACTTGACAGAGTACGGCAGAGATCCAATGGCACGGTTACCCTGACGATTGGAAAACCATTCTCTGCTGCAGCCTTCATCCGCCTTCACAGCCGTTGTAATTTAGGTTTAATTATCTTCCGCCTGTTCTGCCGTTGAGGACTTTATGTTTTGGATCGTTCTTTGTCTGGTTCCTCTCCCCGGACCTTACCGCCATGGGTGACCCTACTGGGAGTACATAGCTCCCGACGGCATTGCTCACAGGATTCATCGGAACACGCAAGCCCACTCACCACTTCAAGGTGACGATCCGGCGAGGGGATCTGCCTTGCAAAGGCCCAGATCCTGGCCATGCCCTACAAGCTTGGAAGGCAGGGGGTATATGCAAGCTTCAAGAAAGGGATGATATTTTCCAAGATAAAAAGAGTACAGGTAAATTTACCAGAGCTGAGGTAAATGCGAGCTGAAACTGACCAGAGGCAAAATTTCAATGCAGACTGAACTCCATGAAAGAAGACATCCCATTTTTTAATACAGTAATACCTTGGATTGCAAGTAACTTGGTCTCTGAGAGCGTTTTGCAAGACAAGCAATTTTTTAAAATAAATTTTGACTTGATAAACAAGCGACGTCTTACAATACAATAGTGTAGGGATGTAACTGCTTGCCTTGAGCGGGCGTAGCGGGCCGGAATCGGCCCCGCTCACACCCACCAGAGACTTGCTTTGATATAAGAATGTTTTGGATTACAAGCACGGTTCCGGAACAAATTATGCTTGCAATCCAAGGTATTACTGTACTTTGCTTTTTGGAAAAGCAAACAGGGAAGAGATTAAATGGCCTAAGGGTTACTGAACGGTGCTAAATCAATACTTTGTAAAAGGCTTAGATATAACTACTTAGGAAAGGATTCTGTGCTTCAGTTCAGAAGAATACATGTAAGTGTTGTCATTTCTTGGGTCTATAGTTGAGGTCCACAGAGGCTACAAACATTTTAGGTCTCCAATTACGATACAATTCATGCATCTTAAAAACATTAATATACATGCCTGTACTTTACAACTGGCACTGTGCGTATTCCAGTAATCAACTGAAGATTTCCCAATTTGTTAGAAAGTTTTTCCTTGTGGTAGTGTTTGCTTTGTCATGAATTGTATTAGGTTAGCCTAACAAGTCTTACTAAGCCATTTGGTTATCCTGGGGACCACCTTTCCTTCCCTTTTTGCCAAAATAAACTCCCCACAATTTCCAGGTCATTCATTTCATAGCTAGATCATAGGACAACTTTTTAAGGAAAAAAACTGAGATTTTTTGTGGGGAGGGGGGAAGGTTTTTGCCTTGAATCCCATATTTAGGCACTTTAAAGTCCCTTCCTTTATTTTGACCTGCTTTTCTGCAGCTAAAGTACAAGAGTTATCTAATATTGCGTGCTAGTGATCTTTGCTACTCTCAAACAGGCTTGAAGAGCTGCTTTTCTGAATCAGAGAGGTTTGCTATGACCAAGTTTGGAAAGCTTATTCAAAGAGAAGTTACAACAGAAGTCTCAATGTAAAATAGTATACACTTTCCCTGTTTTTTCAACTAAATCTTCAGGTAAAATCTTCTTCTTGCCAGAACTACATCTCTGCACTTTTCATCAGTGCCCCAACTCAACCACTAGAGAGTTCTCTTTAGCTGCTCCATGATCTTCACAACTGTATCCAAGACATCCTTAATGATCCTTCTAATACTTGGTAGCTTAAGGAAAAGCAATTGAAATAGCTGCAAGGTTAAGGACTGCAAAGCTACGTGGTGATGTATTTACAATATTCACTGACAGGATAATGAGATTAGATGTAGTAAATAAGATAACAAATGGGTTTTTAATTCAGAGAGCTTTATTGTGAATACCACGAATTTCAAGCATTACTCTTCATGGGGATCAGATTCAAGAAAGTTTTCAAAAAGGTTGTATAACCCGACTTCCGGGTGAACATGGAGCTTTGAAAGCCGCACAGAAATTCTGTGGGGCAGCTGGTACAGCGTTTCCTGGCCAGAGAATGTCTCAGGCTGGGGGATCTACTTCTCATTAGAGAAGCGAAGATCTGAGGTTACCCCCAAATTATCTCATAGGGTCATAAATTGCTTTTTGTCTGTCTTATGACGGATAAAGGCGGCGGGTGATCTGAGGTGGGGGAAAACAGCGCTGTATTCGGAGACTGGTTTTACCGATAATCAGAAGTATGCATGTTCGCTTCCAAAATAAAGGAGTACATCTGGAGTGGCTAATTTGGAATCTTTCTGCAGCAGAGTGGGATTTATAATTAACTGTAAGTAGACTATGTTTATCTGGGAGGCGAAAAAGATAAGAGAGGACACCTGAAAGGAGGTCTATAAATCTTATATGTTTGGAAGCCTCTTGGAAATATCTATACGCAAGGCAAGATGTTTGCAGTTGCAGCATTCTTAAACCTATGGAACGAAATGGAGAGAGAAATTCTAAACAGATTGGAAGTAAGAATCCAGACTTTGAACGTAAATCTTAAAGTGGATCAATCAGAAGAACAACGTAAGACAGATTTCTTTACAGGACCGGCAGAGGAGAAGACAGAAGAAGTAAATAAGGACTTGGGAAACTTACCAGAAATTCACAGAGACTGTGAAGTTATAATTGGATTGAATTGGCACGAGAAGAGAAGTTCAGCAAGAAGTTGTGACGCACTTTTTAAAATCTAAGATGGCAGAGCCGGAGACCGGTATGCAGGAGCCCACAAAACACCAGAACAAGCTGATTTCATTCTTGGTTCAAAACCTGGAACTTAATGATTATTATAAGAGGAAAGCAATGAAAGAGACTATCTTCATGGTCTTTTATTGGCAAAAGATAAATACTGTATTACGTGTCTAGTTGGAAATATAAATAATCTTTTGATTTTAAATATTAATGGCAAAGGTAAAGGGATTGCTTATATGACTTATTTGAATTTTAAATATTAATGGTGATGTAAGAGAAATTATTATAATTAAGGTATAATTATATTTGGTCTGTTTGGAAATATTTATTTAAAAAAAAATAATTCTTTTGTTGTTGTTGGGGGTGTTGTTTTGTGGAGGCTTTGAAGTATTAAAGGGGAAGGTCTTTTGTTTTTTGTTCTAAGTAGCATGATGGCTTATGTGCTTCTGCTGTTTTGCCAGATGTCACTTATTTCTTAATTTTTAGACTTATCTTTCTTTTCTTTAAAAAAAATATCTTGGAGATTAAAAGTGAAGGAATTTGTTTAGATAGAAAGAAATAATGAGTAATTGTAATAATACAAATGTGTTGATTAGATGGTTAGGTACTAGAGAGTGCGGGGGGGGGGATACAAAATGCTTTTGTTATGTGGTCACTTACCTTTAGTTTATAGTTACTTTTTACTTTTGGGATTCTTAATATACTGTATTTTGGAATTGAAAACACTATTTAATGAAACTATAGGTTTTCTTTTTTGGTGTATCTATAAATGTTGAATTTAATAGATTAAATAGTTGATGTATATTGGGGGAGGGTGGAGACCTCTGGTGTTTGTTCCTTTTAGGGTTCTTTTTTGCCATAACTGGAAGTGATTTTTTGTTAACAGAAAAGATTTTAAGAATAACTGTGGTTGATTAAGCTGTGGAGAAGATTGGAAGTCCATTATTGTGTTTGTTTGTTTTTTATGAATAAAAATTAAAAGTTAAAAAAAAAAAAAGGTTGTGTAACCCATGCAAAAGGTGTGGGTGTGTGTGTGTGTGTGAGAGAGAGAGAATCTAATCCCCCTGAAGAAGAACATATGCTCAACACGTGTAGAATGTGTTCTTTGAATAAATTCAATGTTGTACCTATTATTCTACTCCTTTTGATCCTGTTCACTATTTGCTACGTTCAAGTTTTTCTCCATGCCACAAAGCAAACTTCTTTTGCAATGGAGGGAAGTTTCAAAAGCAGCTGATAACATGCCTAGAGTTCAAGTATTTAAAAAAATAAATAAATACGGGGAGAACCAAAATTTCATTGGGCTAGCACAAGCCAAAGCGGCTCTTGTATCTCAGCCACTAAAGTTAACATTAATTCTTTTTCTAGTAAATTGCTCTACTGGAAAGAATACAAACTGCTAAACTACTTAATCATTGAAAGAAGCCATTAGTAGATTTTGAAACTGGTTTCGCTCACTGTGTAATCATGATGTAACCTATAATTCTCCTTTACTTCATAATTCTTATGTTTTTCGTGTCTTCTCTCAAGAGGATTTGGAAATACAACTAATAGGAAGTCACTAACTTGCCATTTAATCTAAGATGGATAATTTTGGAGTTTAATCAGTCTCCTAAGCTCTTTCCTTAGTTATTTACTGCGAATCAGATGAAGTTTGGCCTGTGCTCCTTAAAGCAGCTAATACTCTGACTAGATTTCTTGCTGTTTCCTTGGAACTGCCAAATAGGTATGTGTTAGTAAGTGAACGTTCCGGATGGAGTTTTAGGTACACATACTCAAACAAGCTCATCCATGTGCCTCTGAAGGAAATCAGTTTCAGATGGGTGAACTATTTAAGTTTCAATATGTTGCTGCCCTGGCCAGCAGAAGAGGATGCTCTTTAAAAACCACTTAACATTAAAGATGCAGCGACATTAATTTTCCCATGGAGCCATTATTGTTACTTCATATATGTCATGACTCACTAACTACGTACAGACCCTGCTAGCCTTTATAATGCAAAGTGGCAGATCCGAATGCAGCTAGTATAACTTTGGAAGTGACAGGTGTTTAAATCCATGAGAGGACGGATGGAGAAATGATCTTATAGCTGCTAATCTGCTGGCGCTCAAACAGTTTCTGCCATACTACAATACACAAGTGGACAGATCTTATTAAGTTCAATCAACCCAGTACTCAGGGAGCCATCTTAATCAGAAAGGGATTTAATGAAACGTCTCGGCTCCAATAAACACTCTTTAATTATGACTGACTAATATTTATCCACAAAGAAGAATTTGTTTCAGGATTAGCCTGAGACCTGGAGGAAGCCAAATACATCAATTTAATAATGAAATGCCTAATTAGACTATAATGGATTTCTAATTGTGATATATTGCTTTGTAGCACACATGACTTGTTTCGTACAATTGCTTTTCACTGGCTGCATCAGGGCAGTTTAAAAAATGCAACCCTATAAATAAGAGAAAGGGCTGGAATTAGGACTTACTGAAAGGGAGTTCAATCATATTTCTGATAAACATGGTGCTATGCATTGCTCAAGACACATTTAAATCTTTATAAGGAGAATGGCTCTAATTCTTTCCTTCCCCTGCAAGATAATTTAGGCCAGAGATAATCAAATGGAAGGCTACAGACTGAATTTGGCCTACAAAGCATCTGCCCCAAACTTTACTCAAGATGTGGTAAAAAGTTTGCCTGCAGTTTCATTCATAACAGATTTTAAAAAATGTTTTAAAGAAATATTCCATAGTTTAATGTTACATACAAAATCCAAAAGACATGGATGTAATATGTAAATGTACATGTGTGTGTGTTGCTATGCCTGAGCTTAATAGTACATTATTGTGTAGCTCTGACTGCCAGATATAGGAAACAGACTAAGGTAACTGAAGTTGCAATTCTACACACACTTACCTGGGAGTAAGTCCCATTGAACTCAATGACACTTACTTATGAATAGACATGCATAGGATTGCACTGTAAGACCAATTCCTATTAATGTGAGACTTGCTTGCTGTAATAGTTTTGTTAATGATGGAGTCAATTTTGCAAATCTGATTTCCTGATACTAGCTGATTGCTCTCTCATGTACTGTATAGACCCTGCTTGTCCTTGTTAACAGTTAAGTTTACCTTTGTTTATATAGAGCAGGTAAGCTAAAATAGTTATGACAGGTGAGAGAAGTGAACTTAATTCATGTACAGTAATACCTTGGATTGCAAGAAACTTGGTCTGAGAGCGTTTTGCAAGACAAGCAAATTTTTAAAAAAATTTTGACTTGATAAATGAGCAAGGTCTTGCAAGACAAGTCGTAGGGATGTAACCGCTCGCCTCGAATTCAGTCTCACGCCTGCCAGAGACCCGTTTTGATAGAAGAGCGTTTTGGATTATAAGCACGTTTCCAGAACGAATTATGCTCTCAATCCAAGGTATTACTGTACACAGAATTACCAAGTCAAAGTTGCCTTTGAGAAAGGGTTGTTGAGAGAATCTATGTTATACAGAGCTTTTGCATAGAAAGGACCTGACCTTTAATAAAGGAAGTTGAGCCTTTGTAATTTTCATGGAAACCCAATAATGAGTCTTTAGTATCAAGCAGATTAGTAGGGAGAGTTGATAAGCATCATAATAAAATGTCAGGAATACTAAGGCCTGTCTAGTTTGTGTTTCTATACTTAGCGTCTTGGATGCCAAGAAAAGTTCATCTAGGTGCAACCCTATGCATGTTTAGACAGAAAAAAGGCCTACAACTCCCAGCATAACCCAGCTGGATGGGGAATGCTGGGAGTTGTAGCACCTTTTTCTGCCTACACATTAATAGAATTGCACCTTTAAGGAAGTTAATGGAAGTAAAGTTTCCAGACCCTTTCTTCACCCTGTAGCCATCTGCAATCCCTGAAAAGCTTCTTGGGAGGTTCGGGACGTGGTATCTCCTGAACCATGTGGGATGGGGTGGAAAGTTTTTCTTTTGCAAACCTCCTTAAATTAACTTATTTTACAATCCAAACCAGTATTTTTGTTAAATCTCAATCTACCTGGATAAAAAAAATAATATTTTAAAACATATTTTGCCATTTTTAACTACGGTAAATGTAGGCTGTATTTAAAAAAAAACAAGATGTGCTGTAAAGAGTCTGGGACCAGAGCAGCTCAGGAATCACTTATTCTCATATGAACCTGTACTCAAAAACAACCATCAAAGGGGGAAACAACAAGAAGGGCCTCAGAAACACAGTGCAGTTCAGTTGGTGGGAAAGGACCTCTTCTATCATGGCATCCAGATAATGGAATACTTGCTCCACAGAGGTTCAACAACCCCCTTCATTGCCTGCTTTTAAGCACACACTGAAAACTATATTAGTTTGGCAGACATTTTTAGTTCATCTGCCTCTATTTTTTATTTATTTATTTGCTCTTGGTAATGAATGCATTATTTATTTATTTATTATATTTACACCCTACCTTTTTTTTTCCTGCAAGGAACCCAAGTTGGCTTACATAATCCTCCTCCTCTCTATTTTATCCTCACAATAACCCTGATACCAGGGCTAATATATAGTCGTCATGACTAATAGTCATTGATAGCCTTGTCCTCCATGAGTAATATTGGCTATATTTTGTTCTTTTAATTGTAATTTTGTTTGTTTTAATACTGGGTATATGCCAGCCTATCAGTTGCATAAATCAATGAATACTTCTAGGAAATCTCTTTAGAAATTAGTCTATATAATAATTCCCCCATGACAATTCTTTATGTCATACTGAAAATTTATACTCATGATATTAAACACATTCTGCCCTACATATTACTGATGTCATCAGGTTCATCAACCATGTCTTCTGTGTTCTCACATCCCTCACCATGGTAATCACCACATGCTGGTTATGTATTTTAAGCTGTGCTTATTACAAGTAAGCTCTTATACCAGATGGACACCTTGTTGATATCTTCCACTTCCATCTAATGACATTAAATACATCATCAAGAGCAGGTGTCTGCAGGAGATGATAAAAATGAATGTTCTGCTTTCAGTTTTTCAGCTCCAACTTTTTACAGCTTGATATATAACCATAGTCCGGCTTCACCTACTTCATCCTGAGTTTTCACTATTATTTAACTTCTCATTTATTAATTTGACATCTTGTGATGTGGAGAATATCTTTAGAATACTAGCGTTACCAAGGCCATGAAGAAAGTTCTATTTTCTCCATAGTGCTCCCACAACTGACAAATGTTTAGTACATTCCACGGGTTCTTCTGCCTCCTGATTTCTGATGTCATACAGATATTTGCATATATTTGGCTTAGGTGACACATCAACAGCAGAAGAATGTAAATATCAGCTGCCCACACCAGATTTGAAAAGCAAGTTATAGAGCTAATGAAACAACCTATATATCACCATCTTGATGGACCTGCCACACTTCATGACTATCACAATAGGCAACAGTAATGGGTAAGCAAATGAATTTACTTTTTTTCATCCATTTTCTAGAACAACATTCGGCTGGGATGAATTATTTATCACTTCAGTTAACCACACATCATCTGCCATGGGATTGCTGAATCTTCACTAGTATTTAAAATCATTACTAGAAGAATCTTTCCCCAAACTGTCAAACACTACAGTGCTATTTTGGTCATGAACTGTACAATTCTGCTGGTGGTATTGGTTAAGGTATCTACGTGTGTGCCAATTTGTTTTATTCAATAGGGCTCCTCTATTTAAGACATGTTTTGCCTCATTTCAGTGTTCACTATGCAATGGTGAATACGACAAGGGGCTTTGCATCCAGTACACATACAAGAGACCACTCTACCACATTGCTTCAGCACTGCAGGATAGTGATGCTTCATGTGCTGGCACCACTAGCAGCCATGGACTGTCCTCATTGGCTTCTGCTGCATCCTAAGGTCATGGGAAAAGCTGCCATCTCCATAATGCTGATAGTGTTTCACTTCTAAAACAGACGGGTGCAGACACTTCTAGAGATTTGGAAGGTAAGTGGGCTAGAGCTGCACACGTCTGTGTATTGTCCTTCCAGATGAAGTATCTATACAATGATACTTCAGCAACTAAGGGAGCAATCCTATGGCCCCTAGACAGAGTCTGAGAGGCCACAGAATAGTTTGGATTCCCCAATCCAAGGTCGGAGACAGTGCTCTGACCTTGGAGCGCAGGACCCCCACCCCCGCCCCCTTGCAGTGGGTGTGAAAGAATTGTGCTGGCTAACCTCTGAAGTTGGGGAAATGCCTTTGGAGAGGGGGGGAAACGGCATTTCAGGGGATGAGGAGGGAAGGAGACTGGAGAGGGCTGGATATGAGCTATCTTGGGGCCCCTCCAGCCGCCTTCCCTCCCATTCCGAAGCACCCCAGCTAGACAGGCAAAGAAGCCCATCTAGCGAAAATGCAGGGTAGGAGGATGCATAGGATGAGCGTAAGGCTCTGAGTTTGGAGGCTTACAATCATGGGGGAGGGGGCGCAAGGATTGCTCCCTAAATGGGTACAGTCAGGCTGTAAGCTTGTAAATGAGCATCCTTTTTATGTACTAACTTTAAGAACAGTGAAGCACAGCGAAATCTAAGATTCAATTATTGGCCTTACAGAGAATTCCAAGACAGATTTTTTAATAATGAACTGATTCTAGTAACTTAGAGGTATTAACAAATCAACACAAAATCCTCCAACAAGACTCTTGGTATAAAATGTTAGAATATGGAGTTCACATATTCAGGTTTTGCCTTCGGGCAAGGATGCAACAGAACTGGCAGACCTGATCAAGGTCAGGACTGAGCAAAGTTTCACCTTTGGCCCAGATAGGGGAATGTACAGTTTTTTGTAACCAGGGGATCTGGAGCAAGGGTCATGCTAAATTGTGTTCAGCTGGGGTGACATCATGCCTTGATGCAGCTGGCATTACCTCATATTTAGCATGTGACTGTACAATAATGTATATAAGGTGTGTAAAGTCTTTGTGTTCTTGTTGGGAGAAAAGGAGTTAAATTGGATTAGTGAGTATTGATGATAGAGCATTCTGTAAGTTAAGAGATTGTTTGTGTGTCAAGACTGTATCTGTTTTGTCTGACATACTATTCTCTTTGCACTTTTGTATCATATCACTCTGTATCTGTTCATGTTTTTGCAAGTCGTAGTTTTAGTAAACCTCTGTGTTTAAAAGAAACAGACTTGTCGTTTTGCTTTTTGGCCTACTGGCCTAGCACACGTTTTCCTCACACTACCCTAACTTCACAGCACGATTCTGCAGCCACTGGGACAAAGTTGTTTAGCTTTGTTTTTCCCCCCAGCGGTTCAGTTTTCCAACATAAAAATAGTTTGTGTAGGATCTTATTTATAGCGTTCTAGTTTAGCGATCCATTGTTAGATAAAATGCTCATCAAATTTGTCCCCTCATGCAATCACTTCAATATAGTCTAGAAAGTTATGACATTATTAATTCATGAACTTCACAAGCTCTTAACGGGGTTCCCTGTTTCAAGAAATATTTACATTTGTCTAATGTCCTCAATGCCCTTTTAGAACACTAAAAAAAGAAAGTAGAAAAAACCCTACAGCAATAAAGAAGAAATACGGCATGGAGATTTGTCTAGTGGTGGTGGTGGGGATCAGCAGAGAGTGTCCCGCAGCAGCACATTTTACAAAAGGAATTAAAGCCATGAAATTAACATTTTAATGAAGCAGAGAGACCATTGACGTCAGGACTACTCACTGATTGCTGCTTCCAGGTGGCCTAATGAGATGAAAATGAAGTTTATATCCTCAGCTAGTCTAAGCCAGGCTTGTTTTGTGACTATGATTGAATTTAAATGAGAAGACACTGCTGTGTGCAAACATGTCTAGGCTGGTTAGTACAATAAGCACAATGAAAGCTTGATTTAAAATATTTCAGTTAACAGAAAGTGACATTGAGATTACAGCCTTTGTTATCCCCCTCACCCCATAATTTTTAATATGTAAATAAACACAATGTATATATGATATAGCAGCAGCAGGTGTACCACGCAGTCCCAGCATCCATATACATAAATAGATAGAAATGGCTACCAACCTGGGTGACTTTAAAATATTAGACAAATTCATGGATGGCCTCCTGTGGGCCCAAATGTAATTAAGGAGCTAATTGGCCGATTAAGAGTGGGGAAGGCCCCTGGTCCTGATGGGCTCCCACCTGAACTGTTTAAAAAACACCTGGAATGGTGGGTATCTCCCTTAGCCACTCTTTTTTCTCTCGTAGATAATACCGGCAGGGTACCTAAATCATGGACCAAGGCTATAATTGTACCTATCTTTAAAAAGGGCGACCCCCATACACCAGGCAACTATCGCCCAATAAGCCTATTGTCAGTTGTGGGCAAGCTCTACGCAAGACATTTGACTGACAAACTGTCAACTTGGATGGAAGACAATAAAATCCTAGGTGCAGAACAGATTGGGTTTTGCAAAAACAAATCTACATTAGATCATGGTGTTGTCCTGGCGCACCTGGCAGAGAAATATAGCAAATTGGGGGGGAAGAAATTGTTCTCGGCCTTTTTTGACCTGAAAGGGGCTTTTGATTCCATTCCTAGGAAACTGTTATGGGCCAAGCTAAATAAGTCATCCATGGACAAAAGGTTGCTTTTCCTTATCCAGAAGCTATACTCTCGAACCAGCTGTCAGGTTCGCTATGGCCCACTTGGCGAACTGTCTGACGAGATCTTTATCAACAGAGGGGTTAAACAGGGGTGCATTTTGGCCTCCTATCTTTTCAATTTGTTTTTGAATGATCTGGCCCCTACTTTGATGAGAGTGGAGGGCCATTTTCCAAAGCTTGGCCCGCATAAAATCCCACTCCTACTATATGCAGATGATGCTGTAGTTTTATCATTGACTCAGCTGGGTCTAAAACGTCTTATGTTGGCTTTTGCAACATACTGTGATACCAATGCGCTGTCCATTCACTTTGTAAAATCAAAAATAATGGTCTTCTCCAAGGTGTGGAGGAGTTTCCGATGGACTTTAAGGAGTAATGTGCTAGAACAAGTAAGGGAATACAGATATTTGGGGATAAACTTCCAGTATAACTCCAACTGGAATGCCCACCGCAGCTATGCACTTAACTCGGCCAATCGCAGTATGTTAGCAGTCGTTCGCTTTTTCTATATACATGGTGGACATCATGTCCCCTCTGCCATTCGTGTTTTTAAAGCCAAACCTATGGCCCAATTACTCTATGGCATCCCCATTTGGATTAGTGCGGTTAACTCCGGGATGGAAAAAGTCCAAGCAAATTTCTTACGACGCATACTGGGTGTCCCAAATTGTGTTGGACATGCAGCTATGTACCTGGAAACTGGAGTGGGCCGGGTGGAAACGAGAGCCTGGGTACAGACTATCAAATTTTGGCTGCGCCTTTATTTTTCATCTGAGCACCCCAGTTATGTACAATTTATGCTAATGGATTCTTATATTAGCAAATGGTCTCTTTTGATTCAACGTAAAATTAATTCAATTGGTATTCCCCTCGACTCCTTATTTATGCTCAGCCATCAGCAAGCCTTCAGATTGGTGTCCCAGAGGCTGCATGACATAGAGAGACAGGAGCTATTTTCGCTAGCTAATAGGACCTGCTCACCTACTGCAAACGGTGTGCTGCCAATATATGGAACTCCTGCTTCTTATTTGTCATCTTTCAGTACTCGGCAGGCTCGTAGAGCATTTATGTTAGCCAGATTTAACATCCTGCCCTCAGCATTACTTCAGGGAAGATTCTTGGGTATCCCTTACCAGCAGAGACATTGTCCGTGCTTGGTCGGAGACCCTGAATCTTTGACCCACGTCCTACTCTACTGTAGATTCTATGCAGCGCTCAGGGATGATCTAATTCTTCCCATTTTGAGGACGTTTCAAGGCTTTCCGGATAGGTGGCTGGTTTCCTACTGTTTGTGTGACCAGAAACCAATTGTTACCACCCAAGTTGCTAAATTCCTTTTAGCTGCCATGCAAAGGAGGGCCTTTCTATTGGGTAATAATTGAGAACTGTTCCATCTCTATTTGTCTGTATGCCTTGCAAATGTTGTGGCTGGTTTTTATTTTTATTTGGGTCATAATAATTGAGAGCTGTTCGTCTCTTTTTTTTCTGTATGCTTTGCAAATGTTGTGGCTGGTTTTTATTTTATTTGGGTCATATGACCGTAATAAATCAAATCAAATCAATCAATCAAATTCATGGAGGATAAGGTTATCAATGGTTAATAATAATGATGGCTATATATTCTGCTTCTGACACTAAATGGCTCAAGAGTCAGAAGCAGTATACCTCTGAATACCAGTTGCTGGGGAACACAAGCAGGAGGGTGCTATTGCCCTCATGTTCTGCTTGTGGGCTTCTCATGGGCAAATATGATTGGCCACTGTGGGAATAGAATGCTAGACTAGACAGGCCTCTGGTCTGATCCAGCATGATTCTTATGTACTTATAGCCCAGCATCTCCATTTAAAAAGCACCTCAGGTAGCAGGGATGGAATGACCTGTCTGAATCCAGTGCCAGTCAGAACAGACAACTATGGGTTAGGCACACTTAATAGTAAAAAAAGCAGCTTCGGGTTCTGAAAAGGCAGCACTCTAGATTAGCCTTCCCCAACCTGTTACCCTCTAGATGAGTTGGACAGCAGCTCCCATAATTCCCAGCATGTCATGTTGGCTGGAAATGAGTTCCTGTAGATCTTTCATGTCCTCTTCTCTGTCTCTCTCTGTCTCTGTCTCTCTCTGTCTCTGTCTCTCTCTCTCTCTCTCTCTCTCTCACACACACACACACACGTACGTATTTAGCATGCATGATGTAACAAAAGCTGAACTAGAAAAGGGACACCAATGATAAAGCAGATATATGTGTATGAGTTCTCTAGCTACCAGGTTTGACTTTGAGATGCATCAGTTTTCAGCAGCACCAGTGTAAGCCATAGGAAAATACTGTTAGCATATCTGAAAATACTGTTTGAAAACATTTAGTGTGTTTAAACAATTTGAACCTACAATGAAGAAAGTAAACTTCACAGAATCATAAATTTAGACTGTCAACTTAGTAAACAAATTTGGATGACAACACTGACACTCTGCAGTGCAATGTTAAGAATGATTCACCAAAATACCAAATTTTGTTGATATTCAGTGGCTGAAATACTAGAGCTAAGTTTAATTTTTAATATGCTTAAAAGTCCACAGAGAAAAATGATCTCATCTCTCTCATGAAAGCTGTTCTTCACTCAAAAAAAAAAAAATGTTAGGAAACCAGCAGCATCTTATTCTGAAAACAAACTCTTTACTGAATATTTGTGCAGATACATATTTTCTATACAGCCTAAAATCCTAAAGATTTTTTTTAATGCTAACTATTATTAAAGGAATAATATTAAGGCGTCAAAAACATTTTAAGTACTGAACCGGAGAACTATTATGTTTTATTAAATAAAATGTGATTTAAAATACCACCAGATATTATACTGAGTAATAAAGAATGGAAGGTCACACTGAAAAAATAAAATATATAAGAAATGTGTCACTTTTAAAATTTAAGTGATTAGAAAACTTTTTGTTCAGTCAAGGAACAAGAATGAAGGGACAAGATACTAGAGAAAGTGTAAGGGGAAAGCCATTTTCAAGTTTGTAAGAGGCAATAAGTTTGTTTCAAGTTTGTAAGAAGCAATCCTGAAAGATGCAATTCTAAAAGTATTTGGCAAGCATTCTAAAATCCATCAGCACACGCAAGAGGAGGGTTAGTTGGCTCTCCTGTGAAATATTAAGCTGAATATTTTAAAGTCATAAATTAACAAAATGTACATGTGCTAAATTTACCCCCCCCCCCCCCCCCGCTTAACACACACCCTTTTTTGGTAACCTCTCTGTTCTGGAACACTATTTTCCAATTTGTCAATGCAGTGGGAAGGCTCAAAGAGTAATCCCATAGGAATCAGTCCAAGTGAAGCAAGCAATGGTTGAATAGTTGAAAAAAGCCTTTTAGGGTATAAAAATAGAGAAGATATAGAATGTTTAAGATCTGTGGTTTTGTTAAAATAATATAATTAAGAACTGAGAAAAGCAATGTGAAGAAAATACAAACCAGACTAAATCTCATCTCTTACCCACAGGATTTCACATCTGTGAGAGGCAAGATACTTTCACCCTTGTGTCTAAGCCAACCTTCTTTCTATTATTCCTTCTTTCTTAACATACAAGCGGCTAGTTGGCTAGCTCACAATTCTGCCATTTGGTTCTAAACCCTTTCATAATCTTTTAATGAGTCCGATCCTTCCATTTAAATAGTTTCTCGTAAATACTGGGCAGATGCTACACTGGAATCTCAACTGTGACGGGATTTTTAAACTAAGCTTTCTAAACTATTATGCTATGCTGATAAAAAGTAAACCTATTTTAAGCAAATTGGCACCTAAGTACATCTATATTCAAAATCTAGTTAGTTGGAAAGCTGAATTGCCCAAATAGCAAAATGTCTGTAATATAATGGATGGTAGACAGAAGCCCTGTTCACTGGAATGTGTCAGGGCTTAAAGCAGTGCTTCCCAAACTTGTGTCTCCAGATGTTTTTGGCCTACAACTCCCAGCATGGCTGGGGCATGCTGGGAGTTGTAGGCCAAAAACATCTGGGGACACAAGTTTGGGAAGCACTGGCTTAAAGTGCGTAGGGGCCTAGGGCTGCACATGCTGACCCTGTCCACAACATCCCCATGTGTGCCAGCCCCTGTCTTCTCAGCCCCTGTTGCATGGGAATGTTGGGGGCACAACCACATCCCTCTACACAGTTTTAAGCCCACATGCCTTCAGACAAATGCCTGAACAGGACTAGAGGATCTGGCCTATATTGCTATAGTTTGGCTACTTTCATGTTACCAGTTTCCAATTTAAGTTCAAAACTGTTTTGGGAAACAACAAAGTCAATTCAACTTGTTATGTGTAATGGCTGACAGGTGTCTAGGCAGCAAAGCCTAGCTCTCTCCTTCTTTCCATCTTTCTAGAAATTTCTAAGTGTTACTGAATCACCTTTAAGTGCTCAGAAGTGAAATAGCAACTCTTACACAGGAGAGAGATAAATGAGAAATTCTGTCCTGCAGCCATTACAGCTGGTTATAACAAGACCCATATAACATTAAGAACCGGTGCCTAGGTTTCCTTGTTCACATTAGTCAACAGAGGCTGGCTATGGAAATGGAATTTCACTGGTAAGTAGAAATTCACCCTATAAGTAGAACCCTATAAGAGATCCAGGTTCTAGTCCCCACTCGGCCATGAAACTCACTGGGTGACTTTGGGCCAGTCACTGACTCTCAGCCTAACCTACCTCACAGGGTTGTTGTGAGGATAAAATGGAGAGGAGGAGGAGGATTATGTAAGCTGCCTTGGGTTCCTTGTAGGAAAAAAGGCGGGGTATAAATACAACGAATAAATAAATAAATAAGTAAATAGTTAATGCAAGTATAAACAAATGCCTCTACTTTAAAAAAAATCATTTAGAAATGCCTTTTTTTTTTCACATTTTGAATTCCAAATGACCTAATTTCCTAAGATTATACTCTAAACTGCCTCTGGATTTGAACCTTCTACAATTACCTGGCTCTTCCGATCTTGCAGTCACATGCACCTTTTTTGATGATGATCATTATATTTACAGAATTTCTTAGAACAAAGGTCAGTGCTGTTCCACCTATTCAACTGAACCATTAACATCTCAGTAAAAAAAAAAAAAAAAGTTACCTGAAGTACTAACAGAAGACCAGAGATTGAAAGGTTTTTATGGCAAGGGAAGACAGTTACTTTTAGAAAGCTATAATAATAATTCCATTTTTAAAAAAGTGACTAGGTTGACAGGAATCCATATCTCTTACAGACCTGCTATTCTGTAAACAGAAGGGCTCCTTCCATTCAGGGACGTTAGTGGAATCCAGCAGACAATCCTGCAAGCAGAAGGCGATTTTTGCCACTTTCCCCATCCCACTGCAGATCCCAGTGCCACCTCCCATGCCTTTCCGGAGGGTCCCCTAACCCACTGGAGCAGATTTAGGGAGGGTATAGGAGGCTGCTTAGGGGGAGGGGGAGTAGGTGAAAATCACCATCCTCGCCCCATCTGGTGCAGGAGCATCCAGTTCATGGAGTTCTGCCTCACACAACTCTGGATCCAACCCAATGGTTTAGATTCTCAAGCTTTGTCCAGCCACTCACATGCTGAACTATTATGCAATATGTCCACTGCAGATATTCAACTAAAATTCTATAAGTAGATATACTGACATTCAGCTGAGATAAGGCACATCCTACTGTCTTCATATTGTTCAAGAAAACCTGGATGTGATGTTTGCAAGGCATCTTGCCATACAAACCAATATATTATCAGACGTGCCTCTGCGTTCACATTCACTCATGGCACACAGTGCTTAATTAACAAGTACCCTCTGAGATGTGGTGTTTGCTTATTAATTTTGGTCTAAATGATTTAAAATGACTGGATAACAGTCCCAGAGAACAGAACATTTGATTTCTTTTATTCTTTTGTACTGGCAAACAAGAGAAGCAGTAGGAAAGCACTTCAGAGATCATCTTCTTTACCCACTCTGACTGGGGTATTGGTGTTACTCAAGTATTCCTAATAAGTATTCAGTCATGCTGTTTTTAAAAGCTTCTAATGAGCAAATCTGTAATTTTCATAGTTTATTTCTTTCATTACACAATACTTAAATGTTGTTAGAGTTAGAAATTCCTTTCTATGTCGTAATTCCTGCCACATAAACTCATTACCCTTGATTTCAAAATCAATCTCAGTAGATTCTTCACATTTTAAAAAGCTGATCACTGCCCTCAGCTTTCTTAACCTGGAATTAATCATATCCCATACCTCCAACCTTTCCCCGTAAGGTCTTTTGACTCTGGAAGAATTTCATTCATCAGATGAAAGAACTGTACCAACACTGGTCCGGCTCTCAATCATGTTTTCTTCTCAACCCCATCGTTATTCAACACACTCACCCGCCTACCAGGTTATTCAGATAAGTCTGATAGATGTCTATGCTTTGGGCTGTGTGAAGCTCAATATAAATGGAATGTTACTAGCAATTTTGTTTGGTCAGATACAAATTTTGGAGCTTTGTAAAAGCCCATCTCAAATAAATGAGCTTTGCAAGTCAATTGAATTAATCTCTGGTTTGGACCAAAACCTAAGCTGGGTTAGAATTCCCAATTTTCCTCTCTCTACAGGTGCAAAACCTGTAGATCCATGGGAGATACAGTTCTCCAAGGGAGAACCATGGGACTGGGAGACTAGTTCCCTACTTCAATTACTTCAAGATATTTTGACACTATGGTTCTTAGGCAGTTATGAGTGGATATAGTCATGATCATCTGGTTATCATCTGTAGCTCACAGGGAAGGGCACAGCAGGCCCCAACAAGAGCCTGAGTAAGCTTGGGTTCACGAGAAATGAACAGCTTCAGCCTCTGGCTGGACTGGCGCAGAGGATGCAAATGAAGGCTTGAATGGAGAATGACTGAAATTATAATATAGAGTATGAATGGGCAGTGGCTGGAGTCTTGCAATGATCAGATTAGCACACATGGCCTGACGAGATAAGAGAGCAACTCCTGAAAAGAAATTGAAACAGCCCTGGAAAAAGGATGGCCCCCAAACCCGACAGGACTCCATCAGAGGCTTAGACTATTTATTTATTTATTTATTTATTATATTTCTACCCTGCCTTTTTTCCTGCATGGAACCCAAGGCGGCTTACATAATCCTCCTCCTCCTCTCCATTTCATCCTCACAACAACCCTGTGAGGTAGGTTAGGCTGAGAGTCAGTGACTGGCCCAAAGTCACCCAGTGAGTTTCATGGCTGAGCGGGGACTAGAACCCGGATCTCCCGAGTCCCAGTCCAACACTCTCACCACTACGCCACACTCAGGTGAGAGGAACCTGCAAAGGCTTCCCCCTAGGACACCCATCAAGGCCACAGCCTCACACAAAGGACAAGAGACCTCCACCGCAGGCACACAAAAGACAGAGCGATTAGCGGTGATTAAGACCATCAGGGAAACAAAGGAGACCCTTGCCCCTCTAATGTAGCAAGGAACTCAGGGAAAGGTTTAAGAACTGAGAATTTAGTAATGGGAAGTGTTGTAGGGAGAGTCAAGAGAGTCATCCTAAGATGTCTAAGCACGCTGGTGTGTTTGAGCCACAGACCTCTTGATCACCTCCTGCCTCCAGGGGACTGCGGTTGGGGATCCACTGCAGGGACCACCAATGGACAAAGTAGTAACCGGAACTTCTTTCTTTCACTATCCTTTTAGACGGAAGCCTTTCTTCCACCCCTTTCCTATCTATAGGCTACTACTTTACTGTACCACCAGAAGTAAGGCGCTGTAACTGCTCTATATTTCATCTTTAATAAAACCACTCTTTGACTGGGTTCGCACGATACAACAAGCAATGGTGGTTACTCACCATTGCTTGTTCCCCGTGTCGTGTGAACCCTGTCGTGGTAACTGATCATTGTGACTTATCGTGGTTGTCAGTGGTCTGTTCTAGGGTTTGTTTGTACCACAATGGCTTGTCGTGTCATCCGAACCCATACAACACGACCCATCGTGGCACAATCCCCAGAACAAACGAGCCACTTGGCAACAGTAGATATTGCCGCTCTTGGCAAGCAGCTGGCCACAGAGCGAGGCTGACAGCTGCCCCCGAAGTGTCCAAACGTCACTAGGAGAAAGCTGTCAGAGGTGTCTTTCACCTCCCCCAGGGAGCGGATCAAGAACTCCCACCTCCTCTAGAGTAGACCACTTGAAGAGGCGGCGGCGATCCTCTCCTGTCCGGCAGCTTGGCACGCCAAGCAGCCGTGGGGATCAGAGCACAGGTTTTCTCCCAGGAGGAGGCTGTGCTATGATCCCTGTGGCTGCTCCGTGCACCAAGCAGCTGCAGGGATGGAAGTGCCCGCCCAGGCCACCCTCTGTTTTCCTGGGATCTCCTGGGAAGACGGAGGGCGTGGGCGGTTCCCACTGCCACTGGCACAGCTGTGCCAATGACAGTGGGAAGCCCCGCCCCTTTCTGCCTAAGAGGTTTACCCTCCGAGTAAACCTCTCAGGCCCGAGGCTGTGATGCAGTCCCTGCGGCTGTTCAGTACACGAAGCAGCCGTGGGGACTGGATCATAGCCTCAAGCAGGAAAGGTCTGCTCAGAGTGTAAAACTCTCCGGCGGGAGGCTGTAATGCAGTCCCTGAGGCTGCTCCATGCATGGAGCAGCTGTGGGAACTGCATCACTGCCTCCCAGCAGAGAGGTTTACTTAGAGGGTAAATCTCTCAGGCAGGGAGGGGCAGCAGGAAGCACCCACTCTCTTCGCCCTCCGCTTTCCTGGGATCTCCTTGGAAAGTGGAGAGTGAAGAGTGAGGGCGCTTCCTTCTGTCACTGGCGCGGCTGCCTAGATGAGAGAGGAGCGTTCCCCCTCCGCTCCACAAGCCTCCTGAGAGGTTTACTCTCTGAGTAAACCTCTCAGGCAAGAGGCTGATCTGCTTTCCGTGGCTACTCCATTCACGAAGCAGCCACGGGGAGTGGAACCGGCACCCCCGCCTCCTGCCTGAGAGTAGAGCTCTCAAGGAGGCGAGAGGCTACCCCTCCCCCCTCCCTGTTGCGTTTCAGGGCATGAGCCCTGTTTCTGCAACGGGGAGTCTTTGACAGCTGCTGCGAGCTGAAATCTGCTCACGGTTGCAGCTGTCAAAGAGAGGAGCCTCATTCCTCTCTGCAATGTCTCCTGGGATATCGCTGGGAGGAATGAGGGGGAAAGAGGGGAAGGGAGAGAGCGAAGAAACCACAATAAGCCCGATCATCTGTCAGGCTCATCGTGGGTGCTTCGTGGGATCTGGCAAACAATCATGGAGACTTTACCACGATCGTTGCCAGGTTGTGCGAACCCGCCCTTTGTTTCTGAAGTCAGCGTGTGTGTGTGTGTGTGTTTCTGTTCAGTGTTAAAGGGCAAAGTGCGCACTGCACCCAGCTGCACACGTCTTTACTCCAGCTAAATATCCCAAACCTTTTGCAAGAGTGTGGGGTTAGCTTCTCTTTTTGAAGGGAATCTAACTCCCAGATTTAACAAGGCCATAAAGCAAGAACAGCTAGGGCTCAACACAGTGTGGCGCATCAGTAGATACAACACTGCCTCCTAAAGAAATAGCTGGACATTTATTGAGACTGAAAATCTGTCTCATATCCATAACATTTCTCTATCTTACCATACAGCTCTATTGACGACTCCTTCAGCTGGCTCATTCTGTCATCTTCTCCAAAGGCAGCACACATTATCCTGTTGTCCCTCCTTCTCAGCATTTCCAACTCCCCAGGCATTGTGGCTGGCTGGTATTTACCCACCCAATAGCACAAACTTCTTAGGGTATGCCTAACATTACTATACAATATAAACACTATGAATGAAAAAGCAAACAAAAACAGATGACCTAAAAGCCATATTATTTAATAAAACCACTATATTCTAGTCAGAGTACCCTCAAACAGGGATTAAAAAATAAAACAGTTTAACCTAAAGACTTCCAGAAATTATAACATGTACTTCATAGTATATTCCAAGACTAAGGTCAGCATTATGTTTTCGTTAAATGGAGGCTATAAAAGAAACTGATTTGATAAAGGGAAGGAATGAAAGCTATATTCAACAGCCTCATATTGTATATTTATAATAAATTATACTGACATGGTACTAGCAATTTAGAAATAGCAAAGTTTGAAGCCTATTATTTAATTTCAGTGTAAAAAAAGTATTATTTTCCCCTACCACACTATAAATGTTTGGATTCCTGGCAAGCTCTTTCTGCATACCAGAGCTGATGGGGAATGCCAACGATGTGGGTAGCTGCAGTTAAAACCAGATAAAGACGCTTTAGAGAGAGTTTCGGTGCCTTTGTTTTTACTGTGGAATCATTCTGCAACAAATGATTCTTATTTCCCAAATTAGGGAGCTTCTAGGACCTACACAGTCAATTCTATGACCTATAAAGCCAATACTCACATCTAAAACCTTTATTACAATGAGATTGGGAACAGGTCTTGGGCTGTACTTCTTCACACCCACCCATCACTGCAAGCAGAAGACAGGGCCTGAAGCAGAGATACCACATCTGAATGCAGCATCTCCCCAACCCAGTGATCCATTAAGATCAAGACAGAACACACAAAATAAACTTATTAAAATGTCCGGGTGTAAACACAAAGGTTTTTAGTTAGCACTGAAACAACTGTAATGTTGGCATCAGTCGCAACTCCATGGGGAGGGTATTCAATAGTCATGATGTCACAAACAAGAAGGTGCTCTCTCTTTTTTGAGGTTCTTGGAGAAGCGCTTCTCCTGATAATCTTGAGCCACCACTCATTTATACTAGGGGTGTTGAACCTTTTTCAGTTCGAAAGCCAAATTCTATTTCAGAGAAGCTCTTGGGGGCTACATTCCAGTGATGGGTGAGGCTGAAGGCAAAAGGGGCATATTTTAGCTTAAGGCTCTTACTGCCAGTAACTAACAACTAAGCCTTACGAGAGGCATCTCAACCTTTCAGAATAGGGAAAAACTGCACAAAAGCCAGGAAGCCAGCCAATGAATGGTGGTGGGGGGGAAAGGGGGCGGGGCTAGTGAAAGGAGTCGTGGCCATCTGAGGAGGGCTGGATTGGCACCTGAGGAGGGCCAGATTTATGTGCTACCTTTCTTCCATCATATAACTCAAGGCTCCACACGTGGGTTTCTGAGTGGTTTCCCATCTAGGCGTTGACCAGACCTAGTCCTACTAGCTTTATCAAGGTGGCTGCATCATGTGCCCACAGAACTATGTCCTGTTAGCCCTGATTCAGTCATATCTTTTCTGTACTGAGGGGGCAGGGTCTAGAGGTACATGAGGCTAAGACCGTTTCCCAATCTCCCAAAGGGTAAGAGCTCTCTCTCTCTCTCTCTTTTGAAACAGCCCTTTAAGATATTTTTTTAAGTTTGTCTTGCTCTCCCTGTCCTCATATTCTCTACTGATGCCTGAAAATGTTCTTTATAAATCAGCCTTCTAGAAAGTTGGGGTTTTATTTTAAATACTTCTCTGCTACTTTTCTGTCTGATATTGGGCTTTCAAGATGGCTAACAATAAAACCTAATGTGACAATATGCCACAATTTAGGATACTACAGAATTACTCCAAAACAAAATCAGCTACTATCAATCTGATCCACCACACACAGAGTATAAAAGTAACAAGAGCATATAAACGATAACGCATCAGCAGTATATCACAAATAAACTAACCTCTACCAATGGCTTTCCTAAAACTCAGGGCTTTTATTTTTCTTTGGAAGGAGGGAAGGGAATTCCAGAGATGGGGCAACACCACTAAAAAGGTCCCATCCCTACTATCCATCTGTCTCACTTCAGAAGACAGGGGAATCTAGAACAAAGTCCCTAAGCATCCAGATTCGTATGGGGATAGACAGGCAGTCCTTCAGGTTCCCTCGTCCAAGGCCGATTAAGGCGTATTGTAGTTAAGCTGGAAATTACCAGGTTATGGGTGTTGCAAAAATATGCGCAGAGGTCCTTTCCGGAGGAACCCTATTTCTCAGGAAAAGAGAAGCAGCTGCACCAGAGTGAGTTTTCAAAGTTTTATTCTGCGCAGAAGTTACAACTCGAAAGGCTCACGCCACAAACAAGAGATGAACAACAGAACAAATATGGGGTTTGCCTTTTATAGCAGGGAATTATGGGAATACATCATACAAAGCACATTCGTCCGATTATGCTAACCAAGCACTTCATCACCCCTCCCTCCTGCTGGATTTGATATGGGGCATTGTAAGAGTTTGCTACCCTTGAAACTCCTTATCAATCCTTGCTAGGCTTCAAATAAATTCTAATTGTCGTATCTTGGACTGGTGGCAGAAGAACACATCTGGGAGGGGGAGACGGCATGCAATATTACAAAGAACAAAGCAATCTTTCAGAGGCCTCTGGTTAGGGTAGGCAAAAAGCAGATGGGTAAGTTAGGCCAGTGGGGGGGGGGGGGAGATTTTTCTAACATGGGTTATAGTGACTAGGTCCCTGGGTTCAGTGGTTCACAGATGCACATACTCTGATGGCTTTTGGCATGGAGATTCCTACAAGCGACTGGGCTGATCCAACTAGTTTATCAGATTACCAGTATTTACACTGCTATGTGGAAGTGCTTTGTGGCAGCTTCTGTAACATTTGAAAATGCCCCTTGTATGCAGTCACCACAGAAAAGGGTCAATGACAAGAGAAGCAGAAACATGGACAAAGTTGTAGCAGGATGAGACATGAGGGGAACAGTACATGGGTGACAGCCCCTGAAGTAACTTGTAGGTTTGATAAACCAGATTACAAAGGGTTAATATCTAGCTATTTCAAGATGATTAAAGTTCACTTGCATCTCATCTTTATGCATATGTACAATATGGTGAAATCCGAGTTTGAAATAAATTTGTATGAAGTCAAACTAAAGAAGCAGAAGCCTCATCTTTGGACATATTGGTTGCTTTGTTCTGTATCACATCAATATTAAGCTCTTTTGTAATTTGCTTTTATGCATTACTTTGCCAGTACAAATCCTGTACAGTTCTCATAAAAATAAACTATGCTGTCCCTTTAGCACAAAGAAAGTATTCATGAGTAGCCATCTATGTATACTATTTAATATATTTCCATGTCACCAGGCATTGCTGAATAATTAGTTCCTGGAACTCTTACTGTGCTCAAGCAGTGAAGCTGAAGATGATCATATATAAGAGCAAGTTTCCATTCAATAGATGAGACACAGTTCTGCCCCTACCTTCCCTTGTTTTTATATACTTTTTCTAAGCAACATGCTTAAAGGAGTAAATAAAAGCTACATTTCATTGTTACAGAAATAGTTTCAAAATGTCCTTGCCACTGAAGGCTGCAATGGACATCAGTGCATAAACAATTAACTCCTATGAGTCTCGTGTACTTTTTTCAAGTGGCTTGTATTACTAGCCTCTCACGCAATCTAGAACAAGGGTGGGGAACAACCACCTGGGGCTGGATGTGACCAATGGTGCCTTTGGATCTGGCCTGTGCCTTCCTCCCCCACCCCCACTTCCCCATGCGGCAATGAGGCTCACCCCCCCAAAATCACCTCCCATATCACATCATCTGCATTACTTCTCCTTTCCCTGGATTGCAAGGAGTAGAGTGGAGTTAGTGATAGTTTCACCAGTATGTTGTAGCCAATCATACTGCACAGCCCACCTCCAGCTAAGACTCCTTCACTGTGTAAATTGCTAGGAGAGTAAACACCTCATCTTCTGTTGCTGCAGAACTGGAGCCCACACTATACATTATATGCAATGTTTAACCTGGTATCCCATTTAGAAAAGGAAAAGCCACTTTCAATGGGGGTGATTGGAAGTGAAGAGCTGGCAGGAGGTACTTAACCTTTCTTTCCCTCCTCTGTTCCCCTATTTCATTCCCCCACCCCATCTGGCCCTATAGAGTTTTAAAAGTGGGGGAAACTGCATTTAAAACCATGTAGGGGGGGAAAGGCATTGGGGGTTATTTGCAACAGAAAAAGGTAAGTAGGAAAAAGGTTCAGTGCTCCTCCACCAATACCCCACCTCCAGCCTTTCCTTATTTAAATGGCTACTGTTCCATGCAGATATTGTGTGGTTTGCGCTGCAAAAAGGACTAGAGATAGGAGACGGGCAAAGAGCAAAAACAAAAAAGACTGAAGAAAAGGGGCGATAGCTATGATGGAGGTATAGAAACTTGTTAGGTGGGGAAAATGAAAATGGTAACAGATTGGAGTGCAGAGAAAAGAAAGTGCTGCAGGGTGCAGAGAGAGAGAGAGAGACAGACAGACAGACAGACAGACAGACAGCAGAACATGTGCTATGTGGGCCAGAGAGAGGAGAGCACTATGGAGTGCAGGGGGGGGGGGAAGGGGAGAGAATTCAGAGATACCTGTGATGGTGCAGAGAGAATGTACTATGGGGTGCAAAGAGAACAAGAGGTACAAAAACATCAAGTTAAAGCTGTAACAAAAATGCTTTTCTGCCGCTAAAGCCCTCTTCAATTAGTAAAAATATAGAAGTGGCCCTCAGAGTGGTTCAAGTTGTGCACCCCTGCTGTAGATAACACATTGCTAGGAGATTAATCTACTACTTGGGAAGGTAAATTCATTTGGCTTTCAGCCCAGGGTCTCTTAGTACCACTTGAGGTGTGCACCAATCATCTAGCTAGCAGCACCCTTCATGTCATGACAGGCGAAAAAGTTTATTAAAATGCAATATTTAAATATAGAACAAAAATAATGCAAGCTCATGAATTATATTTATAGCCTTTTCATCCTTAAGCACTATTTCTCAAAACATGGGACATTTGAAGAAGGAGGCCAAAGTTCTAGGAAAAATAGGACCTTGAAGCAGATGAAGTATTTCTTTCCCCAACAGCCAAGACCTGGGAGGCCTGAATGCCTCCCTGGCAGAAGATTGATTTATTGATCTACATTGGGTTTGTAGGATAACTTCATCCTCACTTCCCCAGTCCCATCTGGGATCCAGAAAGAGCTGCTGCTTTGTTTTAATGAGAGCTCCTTGCCATATCATTTTAGGGAGTCAAAAAATATTTTGTTCTATTCCTTTTCTAATTCCAGTAGGATATGGTAAAACCTAGTTAGGACCCAGATCAGAATGCAGATGGGAGACAGCATGTTTGAATGCATCCATATGTCAAAATCTCCTTGCTTAAAAAGTTAGCTAAGGGTGCTACATTAAGAACCTTGCTGCTTGTTGGGTAATTGATCATTACCAATATTTTCAGTTTTGAAACACCAGTTTATGAAAGCTTACGAACAGACAGGAGGTCAGAATTATTTTAGTATGGAAATGGCTTCTGAAGCTATCTGTTCTGAAACACCTTGTAAGGAGAAAAGTAAAAATCAAAACCATTCACACCTGGACAATAGCTGACTTTCATTTCTGTTTAGTCAATGCTGAGAAATAGGGTCATACAACTCATGCATCTCAAACCATTTCCAGGATGCCAACCATGTAATACAGCTTATTGGTGTCTTGATAAATGACTTTTTGCATCATTTCTGCAAGAATGTGAAAACAAAGTAGTACTGCTCTTTGTTGGTCTCTTCAACCACCTACACTTAACAGAAATTTACAGTTGTTCATTTTTGTACCTCTCCAACTATGATTTTTCAATGGCTCTTAAAATCAATGAAAGTCGAGATTCTTGGAATTCCACAGCAGTTAGCAGGTTCTGTTCTAGAGGTTATATTCTGCACCTTGTAATGCACTTTCAGCACTGCAAGGATGTAATTGTGCCAGCATTCCAGTATCTATTTTCAATGCCAGGACTTATACCTTGAAATATGAAAGATGAAAAACCCTTGAACAAGTCCAGAGTGCATTTCATTCACCCTATTGCATAAGGAGTTAGTCACTACACAACAGTGATTAGGGAAAGGGTATCTACATCAGAAGGTGTTCCTTCCAGATAGACCTGAGCTTCGGCACCTCTTTTCCCAGCAATTAAATACTAGATACTGTACATTTTAATATCTGCTTCCCATATACATGTTAACGTTTAACGTCTATGAAGGCATTAGATCAATTGGCCTGTACTATCATTGCCTTTTGAAAATGAAGGTGACTTTTATAGGAGTGATGACTGGCAACCACTCATCAATGTGGGAGAAACAAAGTGAACGCACTCAGGAATACTATTCAGGAGGGGGAGGGACCTACTATCTTGTCCCTCATGATTCCAGCTTAAAAATAAGGCGTGCCCCTTCATCTGCAGAGCACCATCCTGGGTCCTGTTTCTGGATCACATAATTGTAATGGAACTTTTGAGAGCTGACTTCATACATACGGTAACTGCAAGTGAGGACCTCCAACAAAATGTTACCATGCATCCCCCAGCCCCTAACAGGAGTGCTCCTGTTCAGGGCTCCCCCTGCCCAGAACAGAAACCTGGCAGAGCTCATTGGCAATCACAGGAGTGAGTGTGTGGCAAAGAAAAGAAAAAAGACACTTCCTGAAGCCTTCCCATGCAGTGCTATATAGCACTAAAGGGATCAAGTCTGGGGCTGGATGCCAGGGTTCTGGAGAACAGAAAAGGGAGGAGATTCCCCCCCCCCTTTCTTCTTCCTGAAACATCCATGGATGATTCAGGAAGGGGAAGTATGTTTGGGGGCACATATCCCCCAAACCACTAATCCCCCAAGTATGCAGAAATCACTACCTTATTTTTAGGGGGCCTTGTTTTACTTTCAAACTAATAGGTACCTGAACTCCCACGTTCAGTATTAGAAGGATGATGATGATGATGATGATGATGATGATGATGATGATGATGATGATGTGTTTGAGTCAACAATCAAGGGTAAAAATATAGACTATCCAACTGCTAAGACTGAAAAAAATATATGGATGCTTTCATTTGTATTCCCCCTATTTTTTTTAAATACAAAATACTAAGGTGAAACAAAGTTAAATGAGAACATGTTGATTGCACTCTTTCCCCTCAGAGACTGACACAACCTATTGCAAAGTACATGTATATTTCATTGCCATTCTACACATGCTATAGTTTAAAATGGAAAGTTCTGTTGAGCTGAATGATAGCACTAAGTGGATTGGCATTTGCACTTAGTTTTCCAGTGGTTTGGCTGTATTAATAATGCAACAGAAGGCAGGATATCCTTCAAGTACATTAGTTAAAGAAAAAAAGGTTTTCATTAGCATTACAATGAGTGTTGTTCACAACTAAGAATATACTTGGTGGTTACAAAAATAATTGGTTTCGCTTTAGCATTTAATCATATTTAGAGGGTAAGGAGTCTATGGCTGTTAGTGTCCCTCCCCATCCCCCCCCCCCCATGCTGTAAGGATAAACCAGCTTTTTCAAGTCATTGCAGTTCACAACAGGCTATTTTTAGCACTCATACCAAAATATGTTCTGAATCAGAAAACTATACTTAACTGACTGGTTTTAGCTAAATATAAGCTGCTGCTGCTTTTCTTTTTTTTTTGTATTTTTAAAAGAGCTAGCTAGAAAGGATTTTAAATTACAAGAGATTTAAAATGCTGACAAAGATGCGAGATGATTTGGCACTCCCTCTTTTCCATAATGATCTGTTTTGGGGGGAAAGTTTTTTTTTTTAAAAATGGAGTAGGCCTGTTAACACCAGCTCAGCTTCATATAATTATGTGGATACATTTGGTCGGTTCCAGCAAATACATTCTGTTTTGTCAGCTATGCTGAAAGCAGACCATAGCAATGTGGTCTGCAGAAGCTGGTGGTTTTTGGCAGGGCTGGTGAATTACAGAACTTGAGATTCTCTGCAGTATACCCAAGAAGATAATTAACAGACAGAATTAGGCATTAGATGAAGAGGATGGAATCACTGTTTCTGGCAGCCAAGCTCCACGGGGCAAGGTCCTTTATTTATTGATTTGAAGGGGGCCAAGTCACCCAACATCTTTTAATATACTATATTCTGTAAGACGACATACCCATCTGCAGCAGGCCTGTGTAACAGGTCTAAAATTTTCTGCCTCCCGTGGTTATCGCTCCTCCATTAAGACTTCATAAAGCTCAGTAGGAGAGCCATCTCTGTTCTATAGTCTACAGCACAGCAGCCTTCCCCAATTTGATGCCCTTCAAATATTTTGGACTGCAACTCCCAGTACCCTGACTATTGGGCAAGCTGGTTGAAGCTGATGGGAGTTGTAGCCCAAAACGTCTAGAGAGCACCAGGTTGGAGAACGGACTGCAGTAACTACCAAATGCTGCTATTCATTATTAATCTAAAAATATTGATATGATATGCCACTATTATTATGCAATTTCACAGTGGTCCAGATTTTTGTTTATGGCAAGCAGAATGCACAGGCCAAGACAAAATTAAAAAAAACACACAACTACTTCAAGGAGGCCTTTGAAGGTTCCTCCAGAATGCCATTTAAACTTTAAGTTACTTTATTTAGCAACCCTACCCAAAGCCCCTCTCTTAAAATGTCAAGCGGGAATACCATGAAGCTGTAGTGGCTGTTTATATGGTTGTGTGGAACTGACATATTTCTTATATAAAAGTATGCCCATTTTGTAGCATTGTGAATCTAAGATAGAGGTGCACAACTCAAGTTACCCAAAGGATCCCTTTTATATTTTTAGTAACTCAAAGAGGGCCACAACTCTGTGTTAACCACAGAAAAGCGTTCTGTTACAATTTCAACTCAGTGTTTTCTTTTTAATCAATTCTGTTAACCCCCACGCCTTTTCTATCTGAGCTTTGTAACACCCTTTCTTTCTTCTTTCTTTCTCTCTGGAGTACCACAGGTTTATCTGAACTCCCATCTGTTACCTTTGGTTTTTCCCCATCTCCCCCAACCCTACGAGTTCTTCCTGCCCCCTTCTCTCAGCTATGCCTTCTCATCCAACATATCTTTTTGCACCATCTCTCAGCTACTCACAACTTTCTCACCTTCCCGAACCTCTCAGGTCTCCCAATCCTATCAGAGCACCACTGCTCTGCAGCTGCTTTTTGAAGAAAATTATGTTGAGAGTTCCAGTCAGGTTTCCTCTCAGGTTTTTTCCCCTCTTCGGCCCATAGCAGCCTTTCTTCTGTCAGCACCACAGGTTTTTCTTCAAACCCTTCCCTCAGCTGTTCCCCTTTTCTTACTTCAGGTTTTTTTTTATTTGCTCTTTTTCTACCCCTCCTTACTCAAAGGCCCAACTACATGTTATATGCCTGTTATAATAGCACGGCAGCCCATTTCAATGAGAAAAAGTCCCTTATATTCGGAGCAAGTGGCAGCACATTTTTCTCACTCTCTCATAATACTAGAACCCGGGATCATCCCATGAAGCTGATTGGTGGGGGACTCAGGACAGATAAAAGGAAGGACCTTCACACAGCGCATAGTTATATGGAATTCCACAAGATGTAGGGACCCCATCTCTGGAATCAACTTTCCAAGGAGGTGCGCCTGGCGCCTACTCTTTATTCCTCCAGGAACCAGGTGAAGACCTTTTTATTTACCCAATATTTTAATGGTTAGATTTTTATTCCCATTTTTATTATCACTGCTGTACCTCTGGTCTGATTCATCTGGCTGCTTTCTTTTATTGTATTATACTGTATTTATATTTATATTTTAATGATGTTTTTGGTTTTAAGATTGTTTTTATCCTGTTTTTCTTGTAAACCGCCCAGGAAGACTTTTGGCTGATGGGCGGTAAATAAATAAATAAATAAATAAATTTATTTATTTAATTAATAAAATAAATAAAATAAATAGGGATGGCCACCAACTTGGAGGGCTTTAAAAGGGGATTGGAAAAATTCATGGAGGAGAAGGCTATCAATGGCTACTAGTCCTGATGGCTATATGATACCTCCAGTATCAGAGGCCGTATGCCTAGATACACCAGTTGCTGGAGAACATGGGCGGGAGGATGCTGCTGCACTCATGTTCTGCTTGCGGGATCCCGTGGGTAGCGGGTTGGTCACTGTGTGAACAGGATGCTGGACTAGATGGACCTTTGGTCTGATCCAGTATGGGTTTTCTTGTGTGTTCTTATTACGAATTGACTTTTTTTGTGCCTAAATGGGCTATCATGCTATTTCCCCAACTCATATTGCTCCCCCCACCATTCACACACAGCTCCCCTCTTGCAGGGTTTAAAATGCATGTTTTCCCACAGCTAAAACCCCCTTTCCCATCTAAAGTTTACCTGAAGGGCGGGGAAAGGGTTAGGGTTATGCTCCCTCCGCTGGCCACCTTTCAACTCCCAATTGCCCTTAGCAGGTTTCCTCCTCTAAATCGGTCATTGGGCGACCAATACATGCATTTGCCTGTAATGTGTAGTTTGGGCATACTGTTCAGTACCAACCGCACATAAGGCTTTCACTGTCCAAGCAATTTACGCAGAGAAGAACTCTCAGTTACAGGCTGTCCATTAAGCTGCATAACAGATGAGCTGTAGCAGACTGGAAAAAGCTGTCACTATCTCCACTACTCTCTGAATCTAGGGAGAAGAACAGCAATGCAGATGTAGTGATGCAAGCATTCTTCCATCATTACTCTAATTTGCTCTTGGACTAAGGCAGGGCTTATATATTCCATCAAAGGACTTCAAACAACAGGTATTTGACATTTCACTAGGGGCTGGAAACAGACCAGGGGGAGGGCTACAATTGGCATCAAGGCCCTATATTATGGAGGCCTGACCTAACTATCACTAAATTATACATTGGAATTTGATATGTGATAGAACAGAATATCTTGCCTATTACATTGCCTAACTGAGCACTGTGAGCTTTTCTCTAGCAGTGCACACAGAATATGGTACCTTTACCTATAGGGCAAGGTCTAGGTGCCCTTACCTGGTCCCTTGATATCTTTCTATGCTCTGCTGGTTCATAGACAACAGTGATGGTCTAGCGCAAGTGCAGGGAAGATTAAATGTGCAACCAAACCTGTTTAATTTCCATTATGAGTTCAATTAAAGTTGCATCTGCACTGTGGTGTTGGTGCGGAGTGTGCTGTGCTACATAGCTTTCCTTAAAAAAGGCCTGTTGAGCTGAAGCTGCCTTATATGAGGTTAGACCCTTGGTGCATCTAGCACACAACTGGCTTTACTGACCAGCAATGGCTTTCCAAGGCCCCAGGTTGAGGTTTCTGCCAGCCCTGCTATTTGAGACCCTTTAACTGAAGGTGCACATAATTGAATCTGGGACTTTGTCCATGCAAAACAAGTGCTTGTCAGATATAGCCCTCCCTTGTTCTATCAAGGAATCATAATAATGCCAACACGCACACACAGTTGTAAACCCTAAGTAAATGAAAGAAAGATTGGGAGATATGGAGATGAGCTGGATACAGGACTGGACACAGTCAATCTGTGAGTACTTGTGTGCAGTATGTTGGAAGCAGATCTCCATACATGTACCTGCTCAACCAGTGGCTGGCACCATCAGTGTGACCATTGCTTTGCCCTATTACACTGTCAGACTAAGCACTTTTCATCTAGCAATGCACTGCCTGTGGGACCAAGGTCAAGAGGCTCTAACCTGCTCCCTTGCTTTCTTTCTCTGCTCCATTAGTTCATTAGCTCTTCAGGCTAGAAGTTTTAAAAAGTCTGTCAACGTCAGAATCAATAGCACTAACTGTAAATTAAGATATGTTCACATAGCACCAATCATGCAAGGATCACTGTGTGCAGAGCCACCAGTGCTACAAGGAGGGTTTATTACATTGCTCAGCACCATTCTGCACACACTGTGCTCATTCAAGAAGGCACTTGGCTAAATTCAGGCCTCTGTGTCTTCCTGCACGTAACTCAGTCAGAAGAAGATTGGTAAAAATAAGTTTGGAAAAAGAGAATTATGCTTCTAATAATATAGCGGTTTTGTAAGAGGTAAATAACAGAACTGCTGCTTGATATATTTTTTAAAAAGAGTTCTGACTCCACTATAACATTTTCCCAAGCATCCCTGCCCTGTATGTTTTGACTTTTCAACTTTGGTGCCCATGGCAACATCCAGCCAAAATAAATATGCCAATGCTCTCAAGAGCTCTTCAGTAAAATCCAGCAATTGAATGTCAAACTCAAAAATGTGAGTCACCTCAAAAACAGGCCAAACTATGTGCACTTTGACAGTAAAAGGGAGGGCAGGAGAAAATTAGCCCCCATAAGAGGACATCCTGGCTTCTCAAGTCAACAACTGAGATGGTAAGTAAATTATAATAAGCTTAAATATAGATAACCAAAACCGTATCTAGAGATTCATGGTACATAGGGAAAATAAAACATATACCTGTGTAAGTAAGAAAACATTTAAATTTTACGTTTTGGAATTAGATTTATTAGCAGCTGTGCTGCCACTCTATAAAGGGCCACAATTGGAGTATCTATTAGCAAAAAACATAGTGAATTAGCATGATTATCCTCTAGGGGCCAGTGTTGTTGTATTCAAGGAAAAGACAAAACACTATTCTGAATGAAACTACAACGGATTCTCATCTGAGAAAAAGTACAACGTTTCTTCTAGTGATTGTACACATCAGAAGAGACCATTCAAGTCCAACCATCTGCAGTATACAGGATCCAGAGTTTCTAATTCACAGCTTCAGGTTGCAGGCAGAAGATAACTTCAATGAGCAGTTCCTTTGGATCTGGGATATGTGTAAATCACTATCCTAGCAACCCATGTGTGGAACACTTCTGAGTCAGAGTACAGAGCTCACAGATAGGCAGGGAAGCAATTCAAACATTCACACATTGCACATCCAAAGTAATCCAGGCAGAGAACTTTCAACAAGTTGCCGCCACCCGCCACCTACCTGGAAAACATTAACAAGTACAACAACCCATCTTTTTCAGTATTCTTCTACTTTCAGTCAAGATTGCAAAGCTTCCCTAAGAAACCTGTTCCACCCAGGTTGAACATGAAGTCTTGCATAACCTGTCTTTTTCTGCACATTCATCCCCCGTCCCAACTCTTGTCCCGTCACCAACAGCAAGTGAAACCATTTCGCATTTCCTCGTAATAACTTATAAATATTTGAAGACCTGCAGCACCAATGGTTTTCAACCTCTTTTCCTCTAAGCCAGGCCTGCAAATAGCCACCTGCCTGGAGCAGGTAAGCATTGCCTCCACGTGACCAAGCCTTGTGTACTGCCTCCTCCAGGAGGTTTCTCAGTCTCAGTCAGGGAAAACTAAACAACCTAGTAGGCAGCCTCCCTCGCAGAACCCTGTTTCAGCTTCAGACTCCATGCCAGAGGTGGGGGTCTCTTTACTCTTCCTTTCCCAGAACTATGAGGTAAAAGCAAGGCACACTCTGTTCAGAAAAGGCGCCCTCTATTTCGTGTGTATGTGTGTGTGTGTGTGTGTGTAATGGAAGAGAATGAAAATGGTCCTACATGCTGTCTCAGTAATTGAGCTTTCTTCTAAATGAAATGTGCCAGCTAGATGGACCTGCCTTATCATTCTGGCTGAGAGAGAGAGAGAGATGAGGGCATGAGCCCCACGGCATTCACCCCAGCAAGTGAAGAAAACAGTACTGACTGCTACATGTCTGGGTTTTGTCCCTCTCCCTTCTTAGAGCCAGAAGGGCAAAAAGAGGATGCAGGTAGGGTAGTTTGAAACTTATGCTTTCTCTCTCTCTTGTGTCTAGTCTCCATAATGGTTATTGAAGTTGTCCATGGGCCTAGTTTAAATTAACCCTCCCAGAAGTGAAGCGTTAAAATTTAAATCAGGGAGGAAGAAAAGGGAACAGCTGCCATTAACACTGTATCAGAGAAACAGCTCAACGTTAATAACAACCACCCATCACTCCTGCCCACCCTCCATGGATTTTAATAGTTCAGTAGAGTGGGAAGAGAAACTGTTGGGGGATGCTCAGGCAAGTAGATCAGAGGAGTGGCAACTGACTCTCCCTTCATTATTTGCAGACAGTACACTAAGCTAAAGTTTAGCTTCATACATGATGCATTGGGGGGGGGGGGGATGGAATTCTCATTTAACTTCTCTGAAGATTCTCCAGTTCAGCTCCTTCCAATGGTCTTCCCAGATGATGCCCCCCCCAACATAATTATTCAGTGCTTACTTACCGTAAGCTTTCTACTTGTGCATGCCAATTCCAAATTATTCTCTTGAATCAATTGCTACTGGCTCTACTCCTTCCATTTATAAGCATGCAGGTTATTAAATTGGTGTTGGAAAGTGACATGGGTGTTAAACATCTCACTGTAGGTTCCATAAGATGCTGCTGCATGCTAACACCTTGATCCTAGGGCTTGCTGGGGCAGAAAATAAATAAATGCTTGAGATTCATTTCTGTAAGTCATAAATCAGGGTATGAAAATGACAGTACAAAGCTATTACTGCAGGCAGTTATGCTGAACAGCTTGCAAGTGCATCTTGGTAGGATGGCCTTTGCCAATGCAATAATGCCAACACAACATGTGTCTGCATGTGTGGACACACTGAGTTCTCTAGAATAACTTTTTGTTAAACTGGTGCAAGGGGATCCAATGGAACCTCAGATGATTGGCTAATGACTTTCTATACATAATGTTTCAATGTCAGCTGGTTCACTAAGCAATAGCCCTTTCCTTATTTGAATGCTTTCTTTAGATTCACTTCTATAGGGACAACCAAGGAGGCAAATACCAAGCTCTTAATTTCCTTTAAATAACATAACAAAATATAAGGCATTACCTCACTGCACTTGTGTGCCAAACCACCAATTGCAGCACACTGGAAATAGGAGAGTCTATATGTTCCATGACTATATGAAAAGCAGAGTGCTACTAAGAACTCTGGTTCAACAGACATGGGCCTATTTGGATTATCTGTAAAATCAACAGAATTTCATCAATGCACCTCTAAAATGAATTCAGATCTAGGACTACCACCTGCATTGCTTTTAACTATTTAATTAATTAGTCAAATTAAAGAATATTGATATTTTGGTATTTTAAAAGTTATTGTTTCTCTATACTTAAAGTCTGTTCCTTATGCTTTGCCGTGCAACACGGCATAAGCAAGGATAGGATGCAGGGATTCTAACATTGGTAACAACATATACTTTCATGACTTTTTGCCCCCTGCAATGAGAGTTGTAGGACTTTTTTCTGTCTAAACATACATAGGACTGCACCCTAAGTCTCCAAAATCAGCTATAGCATCTTTCCTTTATATTCATAGGAACACAATCCAGTCTTTCCACAGAAGGGGCGGGGGAGGGGGCAGATACAGCCCTTATGGTGGGAAGAACAATCCCTTAGACTTGTGAATTCCACTAATACCTGCACAAAATCAAAACTTCAGCAATGGAAGTTGAACTCTGGTTGATTAGAGGTCAAGCATTTGTTTAAAAAAGGTTGTTATGCTGAGGGGGGGGGGGAATCTATTAATGTGATTGAGACTGAAGTAAACCGCAGCAAATAAAGCACTAGGAAGCAAGGTTCAATATTTTACTTCAGTGAACATTAGGCCCTTGCTAATGCTCAATAGAAAAAGGTGAGTATAGCTCTCTTCTGAAGGTTATTACTTCAGATTCTGCCTTAGTATTTTTACGGTTCATATAACAGTGGCATTTATATTATAACAGGTAACTCATTCATACGACAGCTTGCAATACAGATTAATCAGGGTTCATGACAAATGAAATTAATTTTTGCAAAGTTAAAAAAAGCAATTAAACTTCTCATGACATTTCCCCCCTTCGCCACTGACCTATTTTTGGAGCTAAATAATGTACTTATGCCTGAAGGGAATGCATTTCAGCCTGAGGAATGGAAAACTGCCATGAGCCAAAATTTATTCACAGAAAAGCATGAGGCATTTAAGGTTGTCATTCATGCACAAGAAGGGGAAAAGTTTGCAAAGATGTAGGTACGATATTGAAGGCTTCACCATAACAACCTGAAAATTAACTTTCCCCATGTTCTTAATCTTGTCATCTTTCAGACTAGCATGAGCTATAGCTGATACTTACTGGGGCAGCAAATGATTTTCTTACATCATTTTGATGGAGGAATTAGTTGCCCTGGAATTTATTTACGTATATACATACATATATATATGGTGCAAATTTCTTTGAAGTTGTAAATGGTCAATTCAATTACTACTTTTGTGGAGGGTTAATTTCAAATTGCACTTTTACTGTTGTTGTTTGTCGGTATATATTGGCTGGTGTGTGTGGTGATGAGTTCATTCAAGTAGTCCACCATAAGCACAGGTGTCTTTAGATGACAACGCTACAAATGATTCTGATGTTTCTTTGCTAAGATACTGTAGAGAGGAATCTGGGCTCATGGTGGAACGTTCAGAAGACTCCTTTATTATACACATATAAAACCTCTCAACAAAAATCATCATACCGGATTTAAAAACTGGCTGAACAAACTGACCTGAATACATGCGCTGCCAATTACGTAGTAGTCAGACTAGGCCACATTCTTAGGCCATGCCTGCATTTTAGATCAACTCGTTTCTACTTGATGCTCACTTGCTCCTTCCAATATTATAACAGTATCTTATTTCTGGTCCCTGTCATGTTCTGCTCACAGATTCATAGCCAGAAGAATTAACCTTTCCACGCATTATTTAGGCTGGAATCACTTCAAAAAATAACACCATGAATGACCATTGAGTTATTTCATCATAGAGATACTAGCGCTGAATTTCACACGAGATGTGATGGGGACACAAAAGAGGGGACACAACAATATCTATACTTCTCCCTCCCTTCGTATCAAGGAATGGACAAGGATGGCCATTTCAATATCTGATTGGTGGAATTTCATAAGAACATAAGAAGAGCCCTGCTGGATCAAACCAAGAGTCCACCTAGTCCAGCATTCTGTTCATACAGTGGTCAACCAGCTGCTCACGGGAAACCCACAAGCAGGACATGAGTGCAACAGCACCCTCCCACCCAAGTTTCCCAGCAACTGGTGTACACAGGCATATTGCCTCTGATACTGGAGGTAGTACATAGCCATAAGCCACTTATAGCCTTCTCCTCCATGAATTTGTCCAATCTCCTTTTAAAGCCAACCAGATTGGTGGCTATCACATCTTGTGAGAGTGAATTCCATAGTTTAACTGTGAGCTGTGAAAAGAAGTACCTCCTTTTATCTTTCTTGAATCTCCCACCAATCAGCTTTATGGGATGACCCCATGTTCTAGTATTATGAGAGAAGTGGATATCCCTTATCCACTTTCTCCACGCCATGCATAATTCTGTACACTTCTATCATGTCTCCCCTTACTTGCCTCTTTTCTAAGCTAAAAAATCCCAGATGTAACCTTTCCTTTTGGGGAGTTGCTCCAGCCCTTTGATCATTTTAGTTGCCCTTTTCTGCACTTTTTCCAACTCTACAATATCCTTCGTTAGGTGAGGTGACCAGAACTGTATCCAGTATTTGAAGTGTGGTTGCACTATAGATTTGTATAAGGGCAATATGATATTGGCACTTTTATTTTCAATTCCTTTCCTAATTATGTCCAACATGGAATTTGTCTTTTTCACAGCCGCCGCACACTGGGTCACCATTTTAATCAAACTGTCCACCACAATCCCAAGATTTCTTTCTTGGTCAGTCACCAGTACCTCAGATCCCATCAACCTATATTTGAAGTTAGGATTTTTTGCCCCAACGTGCATTACTTTACACTTTCTTACATGGAAACACATTTGCCATTCTGATGCCCATTCTCCCAGTTTGGAGAGAACCTTTTGGAGCTCTGCACAATCCCTGTTAAACTTGATGGGAGGGAGAGAGCACACGGTGGAGAGATGGGAGAGGCAAGGATAACAAAAGCAGGGTGAAATAATTGGAGGAGCAAACGTTATAGACAGGGCAATATCCAAGTCTGCCCGCACACACCAGCCACTAGCACAACAGGAGCTAGCGGTTAAAAAAGCAACCAGAAACAAGTGGAAACTCCCTGGCTAAGTGATATTCAACCAGTTCTGGATGGGGTTGCACTCCTCCTGAAGGATCAGGTTCGTAGTTTGGCAGTGCTCTTGGATCCCCAACTGTCACTCAAGGCACAGGTCAACTCGGTGGCACGGAGCACCTTTTATCAGCTTAGGCTGATATACCAACTACGTCCTTATCTGGACAGAGATAGCCTAGCTACAGTTATCCATGCTCTGGTAACCTCTCGTTTGGATTACTGCAATGCATTATACGTGGGGCTGCGTTTGAAAATGGTCCGGAAACTTCCGCTGGTCCAAAATAGGGCAGAGAGCTTGTTAACGGGGACTGGCCGACGAGAACATATTATGCCAGTGCTTTCTCATCTGCACTGGCTGCCAGTCTGTTTCTGGGCCCGATTCAAAGTGCTGGTGCTAACATTTAAAGCCCTAAACGGCTTGGGGCCAGGGTATCTGAAGGATCGTCTCCTCCCATATGTACCTGCCCCGGACACTAAGATCTGCATCAGCGGTCCTTCTCCGAGAGCCCCTGCCAAAGGAAGTGAGGCAGGTGGCTACCAGGAGGAGGGCCTTTTCTGCTGTGGCACCCCCGGTTATGGAATGAGCTCCCCAAAGAGGTTCACCTGGCGCCTACTTTGTATTCTTTCTGGCGCCAGGTGAAGACCTTTCTGTTCTCCCAGGCATTTAAATCATTTTAATCATCTTAATCATTTTAATCTTATTTATTATTTATTTACATTTATTTATTATTTACATTTTATTAATCGCCCATCTGGCCGGCAATCTTGTAATTGTTTTTAATTCCGTTATTGTAACTGCTGCTGCTAGCTCTGCTGTTTGTTTTTAATCTGTGGTTTTAAATTTTATATTGTATTTTATGATTTTAACTGTTGTAAACCGCCCAGAGAGCTTCGGCTATTGGGCGGTATTAAAATGTATTAAATAAATAAATAAATAAAATTTTCAGAGTGGAGCAGGTCAGCGGAGCTTGTAGAAGAAAGCTTTGCTGACCTGTCCCGATCCAGAAATGAGCATTTCTGCTTGTTTTGAGGGTTGCTTTATCAACCATTATTTTATTTTATTTATTTATTTAATACATGTTTATACCGCCCAAATAGCCGAAGCTCTCTGGGCGGTTTACAACCATTAGCTTTCTGTTGCATGAGCAGTGGGTTCCACTGCTGCAGTGGAACAAGTGGGATGCAGTGGCAGTATTGGATAACCCAGAGATATATCAGGTGCTATTTTAAAATAAGATGATAGAGTTTGTGTTGGGTGTGGAAGAAGATGTGAAGCCAATGTAGGAATTTTGGAAGGCGTGGTCGGAACAACTATTAATTTGGCAGCAGAGTTCTGAGTAGACTGACAAGGGAAGGCTGAAGAGAAGAATATAACAGTGAAAGCTGACCAGAGTTTTAGCTGAGGAAATGGAGAAGGAGCACATTTTTGTAGGAGAAATGACATTACTTTACACTTGCTTACGCTGAACCGCATTTGCCATTTTGATGCCCATTCTCCCAGTTTGGAGAGATCCTTTTGGAGCTCCTCACAATCCCTTTTGTTTTAACCACAGAAAATAATTTGGTGTTGTCAGCAACTTTGCCACTTCACTGCTCACTCCTAATTCCAGATCATTTATGAATAACTTGAAAAGCATTGTGGCTATTACAGGTTCCTGTGGGACTCCATTGTTTACATCCATCCAACTGGAGAATTTGCCATTTATTCCTATTCCAGTTACTGATCCATGAGAGACCTTCTGCTCTTACTCCACGACTGCTAAGTTTGCTCAGGAGTCTTTTGTGAGGGACTTTGTCAAAAGCTTTTTGGAAGTCCAAGTAAACAATGTCTACGAGATCACCACTGTCCGCATGTTTATTGACACTCTCAAAGAGCTCTAAAAGGTTAGTGAGACAGGACTTACCTTTGCAGAAGCCATGCTGATTCTTTTTCAGCAGGGCATGTCCTTCTATATGCTTACTAATTGTATCTTTAATAATCCTTTCAACTAATTTCCCTGGAACAGACATAAAGCCAACCCGCCTGTAATTTCCTGGACGCCCCCCCCCCCCCGGGTCACTTTTTAAAATTGGTGTTACATTGGCCATGCTTCAGTCCTCTAGTACAGAGGCTGATCTTAGGGATATTACATATTTTTGTGAGAAGATCAGCAATTTCATATTTGAGTTCTTTAAGAACTATAGGATGGATACCACCTGGGCTGAGCGATTTATTAAGTTTCAATTTTTCAATAAGGTTGAGAACTTCATCTTTTGTCACCAGTATTTGCTTCAATTCCTCAGACTTCCTTCCTCAAAACATCAGTTCAGACACTGGTATCTGTTCTATATGTTCTGCAGCGAAGACAGATGAAAAGAATTCATTCAGCTTCTCCATGATCTCCTTATCCTCCTTTAACTCCATTGTCATTCAGCAGTCCAACTGCCTCTCTGGCAGGTTTCCTGCTTCTGATATAGTTAAATAATTCTTTATTGTTGGCCTTGATGTTGTTAGCAATATGCTCCTCAAAATGCTTTTTTGCATCTCCTTTGTGCAAGCTTATGCTCCCTTTTGTTTTCCTCATTTGGGCAAGACTTTCATTTTCTGAAGGAATCCTTTTCTCTAATAGCTTCCTTGACCCTGCTCGTTAACCATGCTGGTGACCTCTTCGACTTGGTGCTCCCTTTCCTAACCTGTGGTATACATTCTAGCTGAGCTTCTATTATTGTGGTTTTGAGTAACCTCCAAGCATTTTAAAGGGATTTAACCCTCTTGACTCCCCATTTCAACTTTCTTTTTACCTGTTCCCTCATTTTAGAGAAGTTTCCTCTTTTGAAGTCAAATGTGACTGTGTTGGATTTCCATGGCAATCTTCCACTTAAATATATGTTAAATCTGATAGCACTGTGGTCACTGTTTCCAATTGGTTCAACAACATTTACATCTCATACTAGGTCCTGGGTGACACCATTTAGGATTAAATCCAGGGTCACCTCACCTCTCATTAGTTCCATGACCAACGTTTCTAGGGCACAGTTGTTTAGGGCATCAAAAAAATTAACCTCTTTATCATAACTAGAACATGTGTTTATCCAGTCAATGTGGGGGTAATTGAAGTCACCTATTATTACAACACTTCCTTATTTGGAGGCCTCCCTGATTTTCCCCCTCTCAAGATCATCCTGAGCATTCTGGTCTGGGGGATGATAGCATGCTCCTAGCTCTAAATTAATTTTGGAGCCTGGTATTGTCACCCACAATGACAATTTCCATCCATTTAACATTACTGAAGCACCACAAGCTGAACTGAGGAAACTTGCCACTAGTGAAATTCTTACAGTTTTCAGTGCCACAAAGCACTATGTCATGCTAACATGGATTCCTACATACTGTATTGAGGATATTATAACAATGTTTAAGTGCCAACACCGGCTCTAATACTATGAATAAAATATATTTTAAGAAGGAAAGTATATTAATACAGGAAAGACAAGCTCAGCCTAGGAATTTGGGAGCCTGAGCTGGCTTGCAAGCAGCAGATCCTTCCACAAGCTGCTCTCATTTACCAGAAATACATATGCTTCATTGGGAGAAGAGCTGACGAAGTGAGAGAGTCAGTTGGCCTCCCCAAGGATTGTTCAGGAAGCTGCCCTAGAGTATCTTTACTATCTATAGAGATCATAGGGTGGCCACTCTGCGTCTCTGCCCCTGTCTGCACTGCCAACTGAGGTCACTATAAACTTTTCAATTTGGTTTTCATTCTATGAATTCCTGTGGGAGTGTTGTTTTGCCATCATGATCACTTTGTTGCTAAGCACAATAGAAACCTGCAACAAAATCTGATCTACCAATTTATACATGTATTTATATAAGTGATTAATAGAAAGCAACTTGATTAAAATATAGAATAGGTAAAAAAAAAAAGAGAATAGTAGTGAAAATGACTAATCAGCAGATTCCAGCACAGGAAGTAGCTATTTGTTAGTTTCTTTTGCAGGCCTTGAAATACAAATACAGAGCTGAATGAATTAGCATTATACATTTAAAGAAGAACGTTTACTTCTTTTTATAGGTTGTGATTTTGAGCAGAGTAAGAGAGGGGGAGTGTAAATATTTATCCACCAACCATTTTTCTGTTCAAAATCACAGCCAGTTGTTTTTACCACCATGAGGATCCAAATGTTCATTTGTAAATACACATCTGAAACTTCATGGGGAAATGTCACTGAAAGGGTGCTATTTTGAGCAGAATACTGCCACCAGGGAAAGTGTTCATTTCCCCCTTGGCCCCTCAAAATCACAGTGTCCATCATTGCTTTTCATCCATTTTTATTTTTAAATCTGGACTTCATTATTTGCATGTAATATATAGCTTGCCCCAAGGCCAACCTTGGTTGGTGTTTTCCTGCACCAGAATACAAAATTCACAGCAGAAAACAGAAGCAATTTAATATGCCATAACGCCAGCATCTTCACTGCACATCAAATCACTTCACATTTTATAGACAAAAGGAGTGTTCCCGCTCCTCAGAATATGTAACTATTTTTCTTCTCACTTAGAAAGGCTTGTTTTCAAAGGGGTTTTTGGGAGCAACTTGTTCAAAGTAATAGCCAACTGCTTGAGAGAGAGAGAGAGAGAGAGAGAGAGAGGGAGGGAGGGAGGGAGGGAGAGGTGAAGATCACAGAACCTGCTCCAGCTGGACTGTCCCCTCCTGCCACAAGGCCATTACCACCAACTGCCCCCGTGGGAAGGATTCCAGGAGGGAGAAGGAGGCCACCATGAATGGATTACCTCAGGCCCCTGCTCCAGCAGGACTGTCCTTCCCTTCCCCCACAGGGTTTTCTACCATCAACTGCCCTGTGGGACAGATCTTTATGAATTGTTGTTTTTAATATTGTTTTATAGTTGCTTTTATTGGTGCATTGTTGTCTTACTTGTAAGCTGCCTTGGTACAATTTTACCCTGAAAGGCGGAATAAAAAAAATTGTAATAAAGTAAATAAATAAATTACATTGCTTCATCTAAGTTATTTTGAGATGATGAGAAGAGGAAAACATATATAAAGTGCCATTACCGTCTCTTAAACGTTCCACTATAAAAGTGAAGCCTGTCGTTCTTGGGTGCAAGACATATTCGTATTTCTGAAGTCCATTCTTTTCAGCAAATTTATTACTCCGGGCCTTGGTGTTGTCTATAAAGATATAAAAGGCATGAAAGACATTGATTAAAATCAGTGTAGTGACTAAGCTTCAGAAGATTTTAGCATCATAGAGCACATCAGTGTAGCAAGGGATCAAGGAGATTATAAGAGTGTGCATTTCTTTAGATTAATAATGCCATGAAATAATACTTGTTTCGCTTCCTTACATAAACATGTACAATCTTTATTCCCCATGTCCAGGTACTTATCGTCAATCGAATCCTTTACAGCACCATCTTCCATCTGGCAACCTGTGTCCTCACTGTGGGAAGCTGTGTGGATCTAGAATTGGCCTCCACAGTCACTTACGGACCCATTGCTAGAGTCTACACAATTTTTTTTACAATTTCCTCTTTTTGTAATTTTATCCTGGAAGACAATCCTACTTGATCACGAGTGATCGCCTACTACTAAGTGGCAGGGGCAAGCTGGCAGGACTCAGCCCCAGAGCTTTGGGCCAAAGCTAGTCCCAGGGACTTGGTGAGCTGTGCCAGCAACAGAACCTGGGGCAAATCCAATGTCCTTTGCAGAATGATGCCCCAGGAACTTTACGCAAATATTCATAGATTCATAGAGTAGGAAGGGGCCTACAAGGCCATTGAGTCCAACCCCTTGCTCAATGCAGGAAACTAGAGGAGGGGTCTCCCATCCAAGTAATAACCAGGCCTGACCCTGCTTAGCTTTCCACACTCAGACAAGCTGAGCCAGCGTGAGCCACAGGCCTGTTGCTCATGCTGGAATGATGTCGTAGTCTATCTATACGACATCATTCCAGCTCTCTGTTGAAAGCAAACAGGTAGAGAAGAAGGCTAGACAGGGATCTAGGAAGAAGGCATGGATAGAGACAAAAAACAACCTTGCAATCTTAGCCAGCAGTTTCCATTACCCAAAAAGCACAGACATCTTGGTGCAAAGGCCACCTAGACTCCCCAGAAGGCTTCTTTAATAGACACAGCAGCCAATCAAGCTGCATCTGCTCACCAGACAACAGGTAGGGCTAAGGCACTAGCACAAACTAGACAAGACAAATCCTTCTTTGGGCACTATATTTGGACAGTATGCTGCTTTTGGATGGGAAGCATTTGGAACATTTAGAATGCTTGACATCCAGAGGCAACAGCATAAAGAGAAACAGCAGAAGCCAGACACAATAGCTTGGAAACCTGATGCACACAGCAGGTCTTCACCTTCTTAGGTTGCAAAGAAGTGTAATCTACTCCATAACTCTCACCATTCAAAACAAAACAAAAACCTCTTTGAACCCTTCACATTATCCTATCCTTTCTAGAGAATGCTTCTTAATAGAGATGTGCATCAGATTTGGCCAAAGCCCAAGCCGAATTGGACAGCTTTGGACTGTTTTTGGGGTGTCCCAAGGTGAAATGAGCTTTCTTCCAGTGTGACCAAAACCAGAGCTGGACCCTGCATGAGGCTTCATTCACAATTTGGCTTTGGAAAGAGAGGAACCATGTGACCCAAAATTAGCATCTTTCCTAAACACTGATGGGGAGGGGAGGGAGTGACTAATGGGTCTACCTTCTAATCATAGAGCACATTTTCTACAATCATTGTGGTTTGTGGGAGGGTAAGGATGAAACTGTGAGATAGATATTTCAATGCTTCCAGGATTCAATATGAAAAAAGCCTTAAACTGTTTTTCAGTCATAGTAACACCCTAAGCCTTTATACCTATCCTCTGAAACTTTGCAGGTTTCTTGTTAGAGAAGTCTCTATTGTCCTGCTCCCAGGCCAGCAAGTGTCCCACTCACGGCTCAGATAGTTTCAGGGATAACAAAGAGAGCAACCAGGTCAGTCCAGAGTCTTACACAAGAATTCCAGTATACTTAGCAGGAGAGAGCAGAGGAGAGGTCAACGCATTCCAGAGTTCAGCTCACAGGAGTCATAGAGTCATAGAATAATAGAAAAGTAGATTTGGAAGGGGCCTACAAGGCCATCGAGTCCAACCCCCTGCTCAATGCAGGAATCCAGGTCAAAGCATCCCTGACAGATGGCTGTCCAGCTGCACCTTGAATGCCTCCAGAGTGGGAGAGCTCACCACCTCCCAAGGTAGTTGATTCCACTGTCTTATTGCTCTGACAGTCAGGAAATTTTTCCTGATGTTTAGGTGGAATCTAGGTTCCTGTGATTTGATCCCATTGTTCCGTGTCCTGCAAACTGGGATGATCGAGAAGAGATCCTGGCCCTCCTCTGTGTGACAACCCTTTAAGTACTGGAAGAGTGCGATCATATCTCCCCTCAGTCTCCTCTTCTGAAGGCTGAACATGCCCAGTTCTTTCAGTCTCTCCTCAGAGGGCCTTGTTTCCAGTCCCTTTATCATCCTTGTTGCCCTCCTCTGAACCCTCTCGTTTGTCTACGTCCTTCTGAAAGTGTGGTGCCCAGAACTGGACGCAGTACTCAAGATGAGGCCTAACCAGTGCCGAGTAAAGGGGAATTATCACTTCCCGTGATTTGGAAGCTATACTTCTATTAATGCAGCCCAAAATAGCATTTGCCTTCTTCGCAGCCACATCGCATTGCTGGCTCATATTCAGTTTGTGATCCACCACAATTCCAAGATCCTTCTCACTCGTTTAGGCACGACACGGGAGGGGCCAGGTTTCTCTTTTGATGGCTCCAGGGGAGGGCTGTCAGCAGAAGCCTCTAGTTCTTTGCCTGGCTCTGGCTGGGGCCAGTTATGCTGGCTTTCCCCCTCCTGTTCTTCATCTGAAGAATCCTCCTCCAGGTAGGACATGACATCGTAGTATTGTTGAGCCAAGTGTCCCCCATTCTGTAACTCTGCATTTGGTTTCCTTTCCCTAGGTGCAGCACTTGGCATTTATCCCTATTAAATTTCATTCTGTTGTTTTCAGCCCAGCGCTCCAGCCTATCGAGATCTCTTTGAATTTTGTTTCTGTTTTCCAGAGTATTAGCTGTTCCACCCAACTTTGTGTCATCTGCAAATTTGATAAGCATCCCCTGTACCTCCTCATCCAAGTCATTAATAAAAATGTTGAAGAGCACTGGGCCCAGGACCGAGCCCTGTGGTACCCCGCTTGCGACTTCTCCATGACAACATGACGGCAACGGTTTTGGACAACAACGGCTCTCATGGTGCTCCATTTAAAGTGGGATCAGGTGTTAAACAGGGATGTGTTATCGCCCCAACATTATTTGCCATTTTCATCGCCATGGTTTTACATCTTGTCAAGGGGAAACTTCCCACTGGTGTGGGAATTATATATCGAACAGATGGAAAGCTTTTTAATCTCAGCAGGCTGAAAGCAAAAAGTAAGGTAATTACAACCTCCGTTGTGGAACTTCAGTATGCTGATGATAATGTGGTCTCTGCACATTCAGAGGATGATCTCCAAACTATCCTAAATGCTTTTGCAGAAGCATACGAAAAACTTGGTCTCTCACTTAACATCCAAAAAACCAAAGTGCTTCATCAGCAAGTGCAAGCTAACCCTTTGGTGATGCCATCTATCCAGCTTGGCGGGACAATACTGGAAAATGTCGATCATTTTCTCTATCTTGGCAGCTATCTTTCTGTTACAGCTAACATCGACAGTGAAATCCAGCATCGTTTGAGCTCCGCAAGTGCCGCATTTTCTCGAATGAAACATAGTTTTTGAGGATCGGGATATTTGTAAGAAGACCAAAACACTGGTTTATGAAGCCATTGTATTACCAAGTTTATTGTATGCCTGCGAAACATGGACTATCTATAAACGTCACTTCCACCTCCTTGAAAGGTTTCATCAACGTTGCCTCCGGAAAATCCTGCGAATTACTTGGGAAGATAGGCGAACAAATGTCAGTGTACTGGAAGAAGCAAAGACTACTAGCATTGAAAAAATGATCCTTCAACGCCAACTTCAGTGGACCGGTCATGTTGTTCGAATGCCTGACTGCCGTCTCCCAAAGCAGTTACTTTACTCCCAACTCAAGGATGGAAAGCGGAATATTGGTGGTCAATATAAGAGGTTTAAAGATGTTCATAAGGCTAATCTAAAAAAATGCAATATAAACATCGAAAACTGGGAAGCTCTGGCCCATGAACGATCTAAATGGAGGTTGGCCTTTCACAAAGGTTCCATGGACTTTGAAGAAGCCCGAGTGCAAGGTGAAAGGGAGAAACGTGCTAAGCGAAAAGCACGTCAAATGAATCCTTTACAGGACCATCTTCTATCTGGTAACCTGTGTCCTCACTGTGGGAAGCTGTGTGGATCTAGAATTGGCCTCCACAGTCACTTACGGACCCATCGCTAGAGTCTACACAATCTTCTTTAGAATTTCCCCCTTTTATCCCGGAAGACAATCTTACTCGGTCACGAGTGATCGCCTGATGATGATGATGACCTCTCCCCAGTTTGAGAAGGAACCATTGATAAGCACTCTTTGAGTCCGATTCTGTAGCCAATTGTGGATCCACCTGATAGTTGTTCCATCTAGCCCACTTTTAGCTAGCTTGCTAATCAGGATATCATGAGGCACTTTGTCGAAAGCTTTGCTGAAGTCCAGATATATGATGTCCATAGCATTCCCACAGTCCACAAGGGAGGTTACCCGATCAAAAAATGAGATCAGATTAGTCTGGCAGGATTTGTTCTTGACAAATCCATGCTGGCTTCTAGTAATCATTGCATTGTTTTCAAGGTGCTTGCAGACTGATTTTTTTTATAATCTGCTCCAAAATTTTCCCAAGGGATTGATGTCAGACTGACTGGCCTATAGTTCCCAGGTTCCTCCTTCTTGCCCTTATAGAAAATGGGAACATTTGCCCTCCTCCAGTCAGTTGTATCAAGCATCGAGGCCAGTCAGGAGGTGTCCAAAAGCATAGTCCAAAGGAGCAGCCAAGAATCTAGGAATCTGTCCTTGTCCGGTGTAATAAGGCGAAGCACGAAGGTTAGAACACTGTTGTCTGCAGTGACAGGTTGACCTCAGCTGGGCCAATTTATAACTGGTCATAAATCAGCACAGCTGGTTAATGAGGTCAGTGTGTTGCTTTTAAGGGAGGCCCCATGCCGGAGCTTCCCTTTGATGTTTTGCTGCTTGCGTCTGAGCCTACGCCACTCAAGAGGGATAAATTTTCTCCAGCTCTGATTCCTGTATTTGGGGGAGTTTAGGCACGACACGGGAGGGGCCAGGTTTCTCTTTTGATGGCTCCAGGGGAGGGCTGTCAGCAGAAGCCTCTAGTTCTTTGCCTGGCTCTGGCTGGGGCCAGTTATGCTGGCTTTCCCCCTCCTGTTCTTCATCTGAAGAATCCTCCTCCAGGTAGGACATGACATCTATGATGTGTGCCATTTTCATACAAATTGCCCAAAAAACCACAGGGGGAGGGAAGGGGAAGTGAATCACTTTCCCCACCCCACTCCCCAAATTTGAGGATTCCCTTTCCATACAAACCAGTGAATCTAACCTTCTGAAACTTTGCAGGTTACTTACTTAGGCCCACCTCTATGCTGTCTTTCACTTACAGAGGAATGGTCCACAAGGAACCTAGGGGGATATGTGTGTCCTTTTTTGGATACCTTCAAAATGTAAATGCTGCTCTTGCCCAAAACTCTTTACACATTTTCATCTAAAACTTGGCAGGCTTGATACCCTCAGAAGGGGCAACTATCACTACAAATTTCATCCAATTCTACCAAGAATTTTTAAAAAAAATTACGAGCAGTTACCTTTTTAAAAAAGGTACGTAGCACAAAACACTGCACCCATTTTTTGATTTCCCATGACAGTCAATGGGAGGCATGAAGCCTTGGATTTCCGAATCTCAACTTGGGTATGGTACTGAGTAAAAGTAGATGGTGTCCAAATCAGTCTGAGATACATAGGTCTATTTTCTGAATCAACAAATTGGGGTCAGAGTCAAATCTCATGGTCAGTGCATACCTCTGACAAAAACAACTAGGTGCTGCTCAGATAACCTGAAAAGCTAACAAGCAAAGATAATGCACAAAATAATCAAAAACTGGGAGGCGAGTACTAAATCTTTTAAAATCTTTATTATTTTTTACTGTAAATATTCCAGACTGAATTTACACTGCATTAAAAATATGGTGAAAAGTATTGCAAAGCAACATAAAATCATAACATTTCTGGAGAAGAAATGTGACCAGAATACAATAAACCTTGTCCTAAGGATGTGTACTGTCCCTTCTATCTTATCTGTCTTACATAAATTTCAGCATTTCAATTTACTTCCCAACTTAAGTCCAGCTGTCATACGCAAGAGGAAGCATTTGGATTTGGTTAATTATTTATCCTATTCATGATTGAGCATGTAGAAATAAAGGAGCCACTTGTTACCTGCCGTTACACAGCATTACTTTGCCTGGCAACACAATCTAAGAATAACTGAACTTTGTGGCTCTCACACACAAGATAGAAAAAAAATGTCTTCAACTACCTAGCAACCTGGCCAGAAGAGTTCTGGCACTATTGCACATCTTGATTAATTCTGGGGCATCAGGGGCCCTGCTGGGTATATAAACTGTTGCTGTGCAAGAATCCGAAGTGCAGAGAGAAATATTGCAGGTCAAAAAATTATTCCTACATTACCATCTCCACCTCAATATGTACACTACTGCACTTATCTTTCATTTTCAAGCCTTATTCTCTTTACTCACTCAGTATCCATTATAATCATCATCCCAGTCAACTAGGCACAGCCTTGGTCTTACTTTTGATGCTTTCATCTCATTGCCTATATTAAGTCTATCACTTGGTACTGTCATTTCTCCTACAAAAATGTGCTCCTTCTTCTCCATTTCCTCAGCTAAAACTCTGGTCAGCTTTCACTGTTATACTCTTCTCTTCAGCCTTCCCTTGTCAGTCTACCCAGAATTCTGCTGCCAAATTAATAATTGTTCAGAACATGCAACATGCCTTCTAAAATTCCAACATTGGCTTCCCATCTTCTTCCACACCCAACACAAACTCTATCATCTTATTTTAAAATAGCACCTGATATATCTCTGGGTAGTATCCAATACTGTCACTGCATCCCACTTGTTCCATTGCAGCAGTGGAACCCATTGCTCATCCAACAGAAAGCTAATGGTTGATAAAGCAACCCCGGAAACAAGCAGAAATGCTCATTTCCGGATCGGGAGAGGTCAGCAGAGCTTCTTTCTACAAGCTCCACTGACCTGCTCCACTCTGAAAATGAGAGTTTCCACTTGTTTCTGGTTGCTTTTTTAACTGCTAGCTCCTGTTGTGCTAGTGGCTGGTGTGTGTGGGCAGACTTGGATATTGCCCTGTCTATAACGTTTGCTCCTCCAATTATTTCACCCTGTTTTTATTATCCTTGCCTCTCCCATCTCTCCACCGTGTGCTCTCTCCCTCCCATCAAGCTTAACAGGGATTGTACGGAGCTCCAAAAGGTTCTCTCCAAACTGGAAGAATTGGCATCAGAATGGCAAATGTGTTTCCATGTAAGAAAGTGCAAAGTAATACAAGCTGGAGCAAAAAATCCCGACTTCAAGTATAAACTGATGGGATCTGAGGTATTGGTGACTGACCAAGAAAGAGATCTTGGGATTGTGGTGGACAGTTTGATTAAAATGGTGACCCAGTGTGCGGCGGCTGTGAAAAAGGCAAACTCCATGCTAGGCATAATTAGGAAAGGAATTGAAAATAAAACTGCCAAGAACATACTGCTCTTATACAAATCTATGGTGTGACCGCAGTTAGAATACTGCATACAATTCTGGTCACTGCACCTAATGAAGGATATTGCAGAGTTGGAAAAAGTGCAGAAAAGGGCAACTAAAATGATCAAAGGGCTGGAGCAACTCCCCTATGAGGAAAGGTTACATCTAGGATTGTTTAGCTTAGAAAAAGAGCAAGTAAGGGGAGACATGATAGAAGTGTACAGAATTATGCACGGTGTGGAGAAAGTGGTTAGGGAGACATTTTTCTCCCTCTCTCATAATACTAGAACCTGGGGTCAACCCATGAAGCTGTTTTGTGGGAGAATCAAGACAGATAAAAAGAAAGACTTCTTCACACAGCGCTTAAACTATGGAATTCACTTCCACAAGTTGTAGTGATGGCCACCAACTTGGAGGGCTTTAAAAGGGGACTTGACAAATTCATGGAAGAAAAGGCTATCAATGGCTACTAGTCCTGATGGCTATTTATTTATTTATTTATTTATTTATTTAATATATTTATTTACCACCCATCAGCCCAAAGTCTCCCTGGGCGGTTTACAAGAAAAACAGGATTAAAACAATCTTAAAACCAAAAATATCATTAAAATAGAAATACAAATACAATATAATACAAAACAATAAAACAAAGCAGCTATGTACTACCTCCAGTATCAGAGGCAATATGCCTATGTACACTGTCGCTGAGGAACATGGGCAGGAGGGTGTTGTTGCACTCATGTCCTGCTTGTGGGATCCCATGGGCAGTTGGTTGGCCACTGTGTGAACAGAATGCTGGACTAGATGGACCCTTGCTCTGATCTAGCATGGTTCTTCTTATGTTCTTAACGATGCAGGGGGGAAATGTGTCATTTTTGTTTATGTATTCGTGCCAGGTCAACTGGGATCACCACAATACTAATTTCTCTATAGATCACCATTCTTGAACTGCAATGCCCAGCCCGAAACTGGGACATTTAGTAGTTCATACCAGCCATTTAAGGAAAAAATAGCATTTTTTATTGCTATTTAATATTTTGGATTTAATGTTGTAGTGTTCAGATGATACGGATGTGACTCAAATTGTTTAGTACTAGGTGGTCTTTTCACCCTTGATGATGAAGAAACAGTGACACTCCTTTTCAAACTTTCATAACGACTAGATTGTGATGCAACTTAATTCAGTGATGGAGTTGGAGACATGAGACTCCTTGAACTGCTGGCCTAGATGAAATGTTTGAATGAGGGTGAGGGCTCTCTTCTACCTCTATGGCCATTGGCAACTATCATTCCAAGAATGGGTTGTTTGGTGCAGAAAAATACTTTTAAAATTAAATGTGTATTTTAGCCAATTCATCTTTTTCATTTGATTTACAGATCCAAGAAATGCAATTGATCCAAGTGTCACTTGTAGAAGTGGACAGAAGTCTCATACATCATGTCTTTAGAAGATTTTTTTTTAAAAAAACAAGATAAAATGCCATTCATATAATAACATATATACTATACATGACAGTCTGCTATACATGACAGACGGAACTTGATTTTTACATTGTACATTTTAAAAATTACATGTGACATTTTCTTCTACATTAATATTGGTGGGGGGCACAACTGATTTAAGGTACCTGTGAGATCAGTTCCTTCGGGAAAGAAGAGAAGCTGCAGTGGTTCATGAATGTCACAGAAGTAATCCAGCATGTTTTCAAAATGATTTTTGTCTTCTTCCCATTTCCTCTGAATGAAAATGAAGGCAGCAACTTGCATGGCCCAACCTAGGACAAGTTTAATTAATGTTTTAAACATGGTAGTGGAACTGTTTTGCTTGCTCCTACTCATAACAGGTTACCCAGTTAACTTTTTCCATTATTTTTTTTGAAAACAACTTATTTCTTAGGAAAGGCTACCTTGCACTGAATATGGTTCTTGTGTATTCAGTATTGTGAAAATAGTGTATAAGCTAACACTAAGAATACGAGAAACATCTCCAAAAGTATAACAAAAAGTAGAGATTGTGTTATTTTTTGTAATTTTAAATCAAATGTGCAGTACAGCAGTAAGAACCTGTGTTGTGTCTGACATTAAAATCATGAGCCAGAACATCAGATATTTAGAACCTATAAGACTACACAGATGAAGTGTCCAAATAATTGATTTTCAGATTTTTGAACACAGAACTACATTTTTGAAGCATCAGATCAATATTATAATTGAAACTCAAGTATCTTGCCAGCTCATTTCAAGTTGCAAATTCAACTGCCCTCTGGTGTAAACTTTACACTGTAACGTGTTAGTCCTTGAAACGCACACCACTTTGTTTTCCTGTCCTTTTCATGCACGTCACATGCGTCGCCAGATTCAATATAGGGCAGAGTTGCTCCTCGCTTGACAGTGGTTTGGAAGAAAGAAATGTTGAGCAATACAGCTTCCCCAGCTATTACCCTAGTTGTGGGAGAGAAGCCGCAACTGCAAAAAATCTCCCTTCTATGTAACACTACAGGGTCCTCAAGCTGGAAGCAATTCTATACACAGGAAAGTGTATTTACTACTCCATTCATTAAGATATGCTGGAGAGGCCTTGCTCCACATTCTATTATTTAGAGAGCTATCCTATGGTCCCAAGAGCGCATCCCAGGAATGTGTCGTGGCATCGAGCACATAATGCAGGCCACATGCTGAAGCTAAGCAGGTATGAGCCGGGTCAGTGCTTGGATGGGTGACTGCCTGGGCTGCCCACATCTGTTCCCCTGCATTGACCAGGGGGTTGGACTCGGTGGCCTTATAGGCCCCTTCCAACCCTACTATTCTATGATTCTCCCTCCTGAAGCCATGGACACTGCTATGACTTCAGGAGGGAGACTTAAAGATCCAATCCACCCCCCACACCTGCCCTGGCCCCTTATGGCTGCCGTGGAAAGAACTGCCATGCTTGCTTTCCGAGGTCGCAAAAGTGGCTTTAGGTGACCTCGTAGAGGTCAAAAGAAGCTTGGAAATGCTGTGTGTGTGGTCAAGGGGCAGGGTTCCTGTCAAGCCTGCAGTCAGCTGTTCATAGGCCAGCCAGGTACTGGCCATGAAGGTTCAGCTTCAAAGCTCTTCACCAGTCCAGACAGAATAGGTGATTTTCCCATCCCTTTTGCGAATGAGGTCAGACAGTGGAGAGAATCATGGGGGCAGTCGGCAGAACCCAAATTGATCGGGATGAGATCCCTTGTCCTTCCAAGTTCTGAGTGGGGTAGGGTTGTCCCTGTCATGCCAACTTTGGAAACACTTGGGAGAGCTCCAATGCCAGTGAAATTGTAGGGACTGAAGCCCACGCCCTTCTCACCTCCAGTGAGAGGAAGGGAGGGAGGCAGGCATGAGGCTCTTCCCTGTGACACCAGCTTTGGAAACAGTTAGAAAGATACAGTAATACCTTGGATTGCAAGTAACTTGGACTGAGAGCATTTTGCAAGACAAGCAAAAAAATTTTAAAAAAATTTGACTTGATAAACGAGCAAGGTCTTGCAAGACAAGTCGTAGGGATGTAACCGCTCGCCTCGAGCGGGCTGAAATCGGCCCCGCTCACGCCCGCCAGAGACTCGCTTTGATGTAAGAGTGTTTTGGATTAGAAGCACGGTTCCGGAATAAATTATGCTTGCAATCTAAGGTATTACTGTATATTACTGAATTCTGAGTGCCTCAAGAGAACCCTTCCTTTAGACTTCAGGGAAGGGCAAAGGCTCTTAGCAGATTAAAAGATGTACTTGGCACTAGTAAGTGCAACTGTGGATCTCAGTGCAAGACATCTGCATTAGCTCATTATCTCTCCCACCCACCCTGCCCCACCCACCCCTTTGAACAGCTTACCTTACTACAATTGGTTTTTTGAAATGTCTCCTCAGTTTCAGAAGCAGTTTGCAAATTGGGATGGTAACTTGCCATTTAAGGAAAAGTTGGTAGGCCCCTTAAACTCACTGTACTAACTCCGGGATTCTTTGGATCAGGGCCAATGTAAATCACACCATTAGGTAGAGAAAATGAATCACCAGTTTGAAGTTTCATGTATGCAAAGCAGCACGTTTTGAAAAGTTAATTAACAGCTTGTGATATTTAATGTGTCTCTCCTTACATTTACTTACTAGGTCAATTGCTTCACAAAAGGTAGTTCTTAATCTTGGGATTTAGAGCCATCCAAAGCTATTTTCTTAATGTTCTGTTTATCACAGGCTTCGAATGAGAAGCTATTTATTAGAATCTTCAGAATTATAATAGCACTGCAGATAACTTATCAGATGAATGGAAGTTCAACAATAATGTTTACCTGTTTCCTATAGTCAACAACTGATCAAAATAATCTTAAAAACCAAACAAAGTGGTGTGCGTTTCAAGGACTAACACGTTACAGTGTAAAGTTTACACCAGAGGGCAGTTGAATTTGCAACTTGAAATGAGCTGGCAAGATACTTGAGTTTCAATTATAATAAAAAATAAAAAATGTTATTTTAATATAACATTTCCTCCTGAAGACACACATCAAGTGAGCAATAGATTGAAACATTCTTCTTCTGGGTTAATAATTCTAATACCAACTCCACTATAAGTTTGCTTGCTACTCTCATTTTCGGACATCATTAGCAGGTATGTAAATTGGAATTATTAATCTTCCGCAATTCCATATATGAGAAATTGCAGACAGAATCTAGCACCTGCACAGAACACTGAGAATCTTAGGGCCAGCTAAACATTATGCGGGGATGGAGAGGGAGAAGAGCAGCAATTTGGATTGGGGCCATCAAGATAACAGCATTAACCGTTTGCAAACTCCCCCCCCACAACATCTGAATAGCATCTGAAGCTCATATTTGCCCCACAGGGAAAAACATACTGCTTAAACAGATTATCATACAGAAACATTTGCCTGGTTCGCACATAACAACAACCCAAAGTGTGGGTTGATTATGGGTTGTCGCTATGTGCGAACTTTGCACTATGGTTTAACTATGAGTTGTTAACCACAGACAACTCAGGAAGAAAACCTATGGCTTTCTATGGCTGTTGGGTTGTGAACTCTGGGTTGTTCATGTTTAACCCATAGTTAAACTATAATGTAGGGTTCGCACATAAGAACAACTCACGATTCAACGACAACCCATACTCAACCCATACTCTGGGTTGTCGTTATGTGCAAACCAGGTCATTGAAGTATCTTTGGTCTACAAACTATGCAACCAATCCCATAATGTAGCGGTAAGCAACATGGCACCTGTGGGCATCACTGTGCTCACAGACAGTTCCCCCTGGCCTGCAAAGTGCCTTTATTTTATTTTCAAATTAAAATTGACTTTCAATTGTGGGAGTTCTTCAAGCTGAGAGGCTGGGCACCAGCCACCTGCCATCTTTATTCCCCAAACACAATGAATTCCCCCTGCTGCTTTTTGCATACCTCCCCAGATGTGCTCTGGGTGTGTGTGTGTGGATGCTCTGGAGCACATTTAGGAGGCATACGGCATGCTGCAAGGGGGAGGAGGACGGAAAAGTAAACTCCCATTACATGTAACATTGGATTTAACCCATTCCTAGGAAGTAAAGATGGTGTGCAGCTGGAAGCCAATGTTTCACTTTGAAGTACTCCCAGATGCCTAAAACTTTAAAAAAAAAAGAGGAAGGGATGGAGCCTGTTGCCATTTCCTGAAAGCCAGGGAGGCATTGGGGTGGCAGCAGAGCAACTGGGGGGAGACAAGTGATGATCAGGTATAGAGCTAGGGGTGATGTGATATAGGAGGAGGAGGAGGAAGTGGGGAGGCTGGGGCTAGGATGGGGAAGGCTGCGGAGAGCAATTGGAGGGAGGCCTGTGGGGCAACCCAATGGGGATGCTGTGTGTGTTTGCATGTGAGAGAGTGTTGGCAGGGGGTGAACCTGGAAGAGAAAAATGATTGGGGTGCGTGGATCTTGTGCACTGGGAGTATGGGGGGCAGAGAGAGTTTGGAGGGTGATCTTGAACAAGAGAGAATTGTGGGGTCAAAGAATGGGTTTGTGTTTTGAGGCTCAGTCCCTCTGTCTGCCACGTATTCAAGATCTTGGGCAAGTTACTTGTCTTTCAGCCTCAACGGTTAACCTTTCTGTGAAATGGGTTTCTGCTGGAACAGAAAATTGGGGCTTCAAATTAGTGCTTTTGTGTTCTGAAAGTGACTCCACATCTGCCATATATTCAGGTTCTTAGGCAGGTTACTGGTCTTTTAACATCTCCAGTTTGCCTTTTTGATAAAGAGGTGTTTTGTGATTGGTCACACTCACCACAGCAGCCATTTTGTGAATGGGCACCCCCATGGCAGCCATTTTCTGATAGTGCCCATGACACTTTCTCACGATTCCAGATGCACCCACAAGCCCAAAAAGGTTGGAGACCACTGCCATAATGTGACTGTGGACAAATGGATTGAGACAGATCACAGGACAATTTTCTGTCCTATTGTCCCTTGGCCACATCAAGCCAGACAAGATTTGCTATATGTAAATTATGAGCAAAATTGTGTGGATTCTATGTGTAGCTCACTAAAGAGCTTTATACAGATTGTCTCATAAAATTATTATAATTTCCCTGTAAAATAGACTAGTATTCTTATCTCATATTACACACTGAGGGTGGGGTGGGGGACACTAAAACCAAGAGAGGGGCCTGCTTAAGGCCTCCCAGAGGGTAGTGAGATTTGAACTGGAAGCTTCCAACCTCTCATGCTGTTAAGAGTGGAAAGTGGTTAGACAGGCATTAAGGAAGCTCCAACGTTAATGTCTTAAGTGGACTGTAAAATAATGTTTCAGAAAAGAATAGGCATATTGAGAAACAAGTTGCGTAAGAAATCCAGTCTCCTGTAACCCACTGGTAAATCCAAAGTCGATAAAAAAATCAGGCAGTGCAAGTTCTAGGCCCAGTTCAGATAAAAATAATGAGAATGAGCCTGCATAAGCCTCAGACACCCCACTTCTGCTCACCTCCTTCACACACAAGGAGATTGAAAGCTTCCACTTTTTCCTTAAAGCTAATCACAGCTCTCTGTGATACCTAAACTTGAAGAGCTGTGGTTTATTCCAACGATGGTTAGTTAACAACCCAGGATATCAAGCCACAGTTTGATCCTGGTTTGTTTTAAGTAAGCACAGGTAGAACAAACCACAGCTCCCTAAATCTGGGTGTCACAGGCAACTGAGATTAGCTCTAAAGCAAGTATGGGAGCTTTCAATCTCATCTGAGCATAGCAAGAGGCCTATGAAAACTTGTTCCCATAATCCTAAACCAGCGTTCCCCAACGCTGGGTCCCCAGATGTTGTTGGGCTACAATTCCCATCATCCCTGATAATTGGCTGTTGACTGGGAATGATGGGAGTTTTAGTCAACATCTAAGGGCCCAAGGTTTGGAAGGCTGCCCTAAACCATGATTTAGGATGATATCTGAACTGGGTCCTAGTCTCTCTGTATATGTTAATATGTTCCTTTGCATCTAAAATAAAATGTACTGTATCTAACAGCTTTAGAGCTGGAAGGCTGGGCAGTTAATGGTCGCAGCATGGGTAGAATCTTGGATAAACAGCATACATAGTATTTTTCTCCCTTAACTTTGTAGGAACAAAACTTTTGTGGAACTGGCTGTAGATGGTTTGCCTTGCTTACTTCAATCATCTGGCATAGTTGCTTGGAAAGCACAATTATAGAGAGCAGTTGTTTTTAGTGATTTTTGCTATTTTAAACTGCCCAGAGAACTTGGTTATTGGGTGTCATATAAATAGTTACTAAATAAATAACATTTTGACACACTGATCTGGATTTATGGGAGTCTGGATGAGTCCTCTCCAAAACAAAACTTTGTTCTAGATTGTCTTTTAATCTCTTCAAATTATTACTCTGGCCATTTAGACTGAGTCTTATTTAAACATCAAATAGAAAAAAACAGAACAGGATTACAAACCATAACAGCTAACCAAGCTGTTTATTTGTCTAAAAGTCATTTTATTCCCCCTTCTCAGCATACATTTAGAACAGGGTTAAAGTTCATACATTTAAAAAAATCTGGTATGCATCTTTCTGGTGTAAACAATTCTGCAAGAGTGATAACACTACAGAGAACACTTTCCAGCATGTGCTCCCAAAGCTACCTCATAATATAAATAACTCTAAAGTAATTAAGTCTGACAGCTCTTGATGAAATTGCTGGAAGACATCACATGTCACTGTTGCTTAGGCTATCACTTATCGAGTCCATTGCCTACAATCCACAAAGCAAACCAACAAGCTATTTATACAACATCTAGATAACAAGAGCCTATGCTTGACAAAAAAACCTTTGACCCTTTAATTAAAATACTGTCTTCTACAAAGTAGGAAGAGGCCTCCCTCTAAGGAGTCATGGACTTGACCTTTCCACAGCCTACGGTAGTTATTATGTGTAACATGGAAAAATAGTCCAAAGTCTAACTATGACATTTTTTATGTAGTAAAGTCATATCATGGTATCTTTACTGGTCAGGTTTGTGAGAAACCCCAAAATCCCAACTCAATATGCAAAAATATCCTGCTAGTGCTAAAGTCACCATATGAGGACTTTACCACATTAAAAATGTCACAAATGGAAGTGGCCCTCAGGGAATAACAAACACTGCAAGATTATGAGAAAGTTCTCCTGCCAGAGCCTTCCACCTTGAATAACTTCTTAAGTTGTATTTATGAGCTATAGGGCTGCCTAAAGACTTAAGTCATGCTTAGAGTAGACTCACTGAAATAAATGGGACTTAAGTAGGATATGGGTCCACTCTAAGTATGGTCCATGACTGGATCTAATGGACTAATTTATGTTTTTTCAGATTACTTACATGATCTGATATACAATACAACAAACCTTCTCTCAGGCATTTGGCAGCATATGATGAGGTCTGAATCAGGTCTTGAATTGTTCTTGTTGATTGTTCAAAATAGTTTTTAGATATATGTCTCTCTCTGTGTGTGTGTGTTGTTTGTATATGGTTTTTATAATGTATTTTTTAAGGTTTTAATCTTTATAAACCACCCAGAGAGCTTCAGCCATTGGGTGGTATAGAAATTAAATAAATGGAATGAAATCTATTACCTGCTGGGTTTTTATACTATGGGCTCATTCATATCTGGAAAAAATATTCCTGCAGCAACCTGTACATGAAATATGTCAGATCTGAACAGCTCTACCTCACATACTTCTAAAAGCAAGAGGAAATTCCGTTCCTACAACTTCCAATTGGTTCAAGGCTCTGTTGGCCTTAGGATAAGGATGCAAAGGGGCAATGGTGGACTCCCTCCCTATCCCAAAACACACACTGAACAGCACTCTTGTGCATATAAGAACCACCCATTCACTGAAGCAGCAGAAGCACTGGACAAATGAAGCTTTGGTACAAGCCAGCCGCATATGCCCTCACCCTAGAATGCCTGATGTTTAACATGGGTTCTTGGAATGTTGTCAGCAAAGGCATATCTCAAACACCTGATACATTTTTTGCAGCACCCTTCTTTCCATGTGCTAAGCTCTTCTCACCACCACCATTTAGATCAAGTGGGACATAATCCCTTCAAAATGAGACTGGAAGTTTAGTGTGCTGTAATATAATTGACACAACTGTTCAAGGCTAGACCTTTCCAGAAATGAAAACATTCATCTAGAATAATTCTAATATGATGGTAGAAAGGGATTTTCATTTGCACATAAAGGGTCTGCTCCCCATGAACCACAATAATGATAGGCAAATTCTGAGAGAATACAATCAAAGTCCTCCATGAGTTTTGCTTATTACTGAGTTTTTCTTATTACTGGTAGGAGCCATAATAGATTATTTAAGTTTTAAGAACTTGAAGTATTAGAAAAAAGACAATCACTCTCCAGTACAGTTTTTTTTAATACTTATTATACCAGTTGATTGAGTGGTAAGTGAACTATATCACACATCCCACAAGTTAATCAGTGAAAAAGCAAAGACGATCCAATAATACAGAGACATGATTGGACGGTCTTTGCTATTGCATTTTTTTTCTGAAAAGAGTTAACTTGAAGGAACACACACTAAATACAATGGATCAGAAATGTTATTTTAGTATGTACAAAGCAGCCACTATCTTAGAAAGTTTTCTTAAAATTGCCTCACAAAAGTGACTTCTGATCATATTCGTTGGGAAATCAAAGCAACAAGAGATTAGCAAGTGACTTGTGCATTTTCTGAAGCCCATATTTTGATAAATGAACAATAATGTCTTAGAAAAATGCAACAGAATATTGAATTGAATGCATACAGTGAAATACTGAAATAAAGTGTGCTTAAGTAAAATTTGAGGCAGGCACAATAAAAGCATTTTCTTCATATGATTTTAAGAGGTTTTATATCTCTACTTGTTTGTAATTTTTAAAAACTTAACAGTTTCCAAATCATCCTAGAAAATTCTCGTGAATATGGCATAGGAGGAGTCTGCTTTCAAAAGGGGGAAAAAAGCCAAAGCATGCCTACAGGAGCTTTGGATGTACCCAACATGTTTTCTTTGAACAGCAAATTCCCTGTCCATGACATATATGACACAAACTGCTTTTCAAAAGCCCTGGATGGCCCCCTCCCCGGTAGGCCACACTCCTGTCATGGTGGCAGTAAAACCCTTGGCAATTTCCTGTTGATTTTTGGTAGCAAATCGGTACAGAAGGCTAAACAGGCCAAATTGCCACCGGAAATTTCAGTGGCGTAGCAGCAGGGAGGGAGCCCAGAGGCCGCATGTGACCTGTGTCTTACCCACCCCTGGCTTATATAGTGAAGGACTAAGGCAGTAATCATCCTCAAAGATAACATAAGAAGAAAAGAAAAGCTCTGCTGAATTAGACCACACACCCATCTAGCCTAGCATTCTGTTTCCCACTTCAGCATGCCATGGAATATAAGGTGTTCAGGAGCTACACTGGGAGAGAGTTGATGCTTTCTTGTCCTTGCTTGTGAACTTCATGGTGGCATCTGGTTGGCCATGGTGGGAAACTAAATGCTGGAATTTGGTTTGATCCAGCAGAGCTGTTCTTATGTAAAAGCCTGTCTATGAGGAAACAAGACAAAATTGTATCAAATTTGAAAGGAATAATATTTATCACACATTTCAAAAACAAATTATTTTATGCTTGGTGAGTTGGAAAACAGACTACATGCTTAAAGGCTTTTATTTATCATTTGGGGATTTTTATCATCTCTCCAAATGATTCCACAGAGACCTGAGGGCAGCTAACAACATATCTTTAAACAATACATACAACAATAAAATCCATCAGGGTAAAAACCAGAAGAGTTAAAATGAAACATCCTAAAATACCATACAAGGCAGCAAATATTAGAACAGCATATAAAACAGGAAAAAACCTTTTATGTTGGTGACCTACCAAATCCTGGGATGCCTTTGAGACTAGATTTGAGACATATTTTTTCAAGTCTGAGGTAGCTATATCTCAGCAGGCAGTTCCATAGGAACATCCAATCCATTCGGGTTCTGTGATTCATGATAATGACACTTCTTTCTCCAGGTATGAATCCATCACCTGTTATAACCACCTTTGCGCCAAACACCATCTCCAGCAAGGCCTAGGAGAAAGAATTTGATTATGTGATGACAATCCTACAAATGTGTTAGAAATCAAGACATTATCTTGCACCCAAGATTTACAATAGTCAGTGTCTATTTTCCCATTTAGCTGAAGGGCTTGGGGAAATCACTGACAATATATGGATAAGCAGAAACTCACATAAATGCGTAAGTATTACAATAGCAGCCTAATGGCAACATAAGTTGAATTTGGTAAACTAGGAGAATATTCTGACAATACTCTCTACCCCAAAACATTTATGCACAGAGACTGGAACCATGTCTGACACACAGTCTCCTGCACACACACAGGAACGCCTGGAGATATTTGGATTTGAATGCAGTATACAGTCATGCCTTGGATTGAGAGCATAATTCGTTCCGGAAACGTGCTTGTAATCCAAAACACTCTTATATCAAAACGAAATCCCCCCAAAAAAATTTGTACAGAGATTTTTAATTTAAGCCGTACTACAGTACTTGAATTGCAAGACGTCGCTTGTATATCAAGTAAAAAAAAATTAAATAAATATTTTAAAATTTGCTTGTCTTGCAAAACGCTCTCAAACCAAGTTACTTGCAATCCAAGGTATTACTGTACCTTACTCTACAGAAAAGGCAAATGTGATATTTCTCAGTTCAGCAACTGTATTCTGTACAGAGTAAAGAAAGAGAGAGTGGTGCACATGATGCTGCAGAGAAGTTCTGGGGCAGTAGCATACGAACACCCACTTATAGGCTTGATAAGCCAAGTAGGGGTTTACTCTGTAGGAGTAAGTATGGACAGTCCTTTGGTAATTTCCAATCCACTTTTTAAAAATCCTTTGGAAATACAGCATAATTTGAGAGGTGGCACACTGTTTAATTACACAGGTTCAAAGGAATTATTAGAGAGAACTGTGCGGCAAAGCAGATTGGAGTGTCCCCTTGCACACTAAAAGGACACACTATCAGATCACCACATGGTTCAGAAGAACCATTCATTGTGTTGCTGCAAAAGCTTCGGGGAAAAACAGGCACATTAATTCAAAATTATCATACTTAACTTACAAAACACTGAACATCTTCTCCTATATCAGGGGTAGGCTCTCCAGATGTTTTGAACTTCACATCCCATAAATTCAGCCCTTGTAGTTCAAAACATCTGGAGAGCAACAAGTTGTCTACCCCTGTCCTATATGAATCTCCCTTGTGTTGTGATTGGTACCCATAGCAGAGCTTCCACATCCATCTGTGAAATCTGTGAAATCTAGTAGTGCATGGAGTGGGACCTCCTCCTAGGGACTGCTCACCTGTTGGAAAAGTCTTCCTGGGAAGTCTCATAATACACCACTTGCCTTATGCCTTTAACTGACACCGACCTTTCTATTCAAGGACTTGTTAGGTCTGTTGCTCTCCAGGACCATTTTACTGCTCTGTATTGGTATTTTTACTGTTTGCATTAGTTTTGTATTTTTTGTTATGTTGAACATCACCTTGAGCTGCTTTTAGAAAATGCATCTAAGAAATTGCTATATAAATGAATAGTGCCTAAAGTATTTGGAAGGAGATTCAATTTCAAATCCTTCAGATTCTTCCAGCCTAACCGATCACAAGGTGAGGTAACTATGTGCATGTCATCTTGAGCGCCTCGGAGAAAACTTTGGACATAAAAACAGCCCCAACGTAATGACAGAAAAGGAGCTGAAGAAAACCAACCTGGTCCCACAATGTAATCAAAACACCAAAAAACCTATGAGATGCTGACCCAGTTTGCACAACCACGGAGGGAAAATAAGTCACAGTCACTTATTTTCCCTCCCCGCACGTGCCAGTTGCGAGCCGCCTAATTAGCATAATTATCCTTGCCAGGCGCAGGTTGTCATGACTTCTGAACCCAGCAAGGGTGGGTGGCTGGGGTGGTTTACAACCCACTCTGAACACCATGGCCTGTTCCAGCCCTCCACCCTCGTTGGGTGCAGACATCACGACAACCAGCGCCTGGCATGTGTAATTATGCTGATTAGGCGGCTCACAACGGGCACATGCAGGGAGGGAAAATAAACCACCATGGCTTATTTTCCCTCTGCGATCATGCAAACCAACCCATTTTCCTCTCTGAACTACCCAAGAAGAAAAGTGAAACCTTCCACCCAAAATAAGCTATGATGTGTGGGAATATAAAACAGCATTAGAATTAGGAAAGGCGGAAGAATAAATATATAAGACAGACTCTATGCCGCCTCATCCAATCAACTGAGATGTCACTTACCTCTGTGAAGGGCTTTTAGTTCCCTGTGTGAAAGAAGCTATTTAAAAAGCATTAATGGATGACTCAGCTAACTGCAGTACTGCCATGTTATTATTGATCAAGGTTAAGAATGAACCATTATAAAAAGCAGAACTGCCTATGTGCAAACATTTAACTATTGACCATATATCAGGGAGAAAGGTAAAGCTCATTAAGATGTTGTTTGCAATTAATACCGCACAGTGCCCACTGTTAGAAACATATAGTGTTGGACTATATGGCTTAGATCCTAAGATAAATTAACTTAAGTAAATTTGCAGAAGGAAAGTTTCTCCGCTCCTCTTCCCTACAGCCATCTCTCTGCACCCCAAAAAAGCCTCTCCACCGGGTCAGGAAGCCCTCCTGAAAAATGTGTGATGAGGTGCAGGTGGCTGCTGGAGTAGAGGGGGATGGGAAACATTATTTCCATGAACTTATCTTAGGATCCAAGCCTATGTAGACAAGAGACTACCCCAAGGCCCAAGCTGAAGGGCTATGCAGGCACTTGCCTGAAACACGATTTTTCTGATAGCTGTCTTTCCCTAGCTCTTATATATTTTGTCAATTTAGTCATTTTGGTTATCTGCCAAATTCTTTCCAGACCCGCCCACCCCTCCCCTGCCCTAATCTCCAATTTAGAAGCAGTTGCTTTTTTATGTTTATCTTGGCCAACTGGCAGCACATAGTTAAGGCTGCTATCCTAAACACACTTACTAGGGACTAAGCCCTATTGAACACAGTGGAACATATTACTCTGTAAACATGTACCGGACTGTGCTGAATAGCTGCAATCCTATGCACACTTACCGAGAAGTAGGTTCCATTGAATTATATCAAATTTACATCTGAGAAGACATGCAAAGGATTGTTCTGCACCAATACATTTCAGATCACACAACTCATCCTTTCCTTTCAGATCACATAAGATAATAGTTAACACATCCAACGGTAGCTGATAACCCATAATATCTTTAAGAAAATTACTGCTTGACAATGCACCTATATTTTTGGACATTGCCATCAGATCCCGACTGAGTTGGCCAGGTCAAACCAATACCTCCAATCAGAGACAGTGTTGTATATCCTATGAATCTTAAAGGGTATTAGGTTCCTCAGACATTTTGTGTAAAAATAGCTTTGTCTGCATTTACACATCTTAACTTGGGGGGGGGGGGGGATCAGATCCATTTCTATGCATTTTGTGGAATAATTATGTTTAAAAACCACCCCCATACCCATTTCCTTAGGTAGTCTTGAGTTCCACTCAAACATATATCCAACGGAAAAAGAGCATACATTATATATAAAATCAGCCCTGTTTCTTAAAAGTCTGATTTTGAGCATGATTATTCATTCACCAACAGAGGCTCTGGTAATTTGTTTTTTGGGGAAATAATTTCCTACTCTGTACAACTGATATATGGGCTGCGTTCGCATGTCAAGCTAACCCACCCGGGCAATAAGCCACGGTGGGTTGGTTGTTTCGAGAACAATCCACGATGCTCTCGACAGACGATCAGGCTCACCGTGGGTTGTTCGCACGCACCCTCCCTTCCCTTCAGTCCTTTCGTGAGCAAAGATGCACTTTTGCACTTTCTGGAGCAGTCTCGGGAAAAACTGCAAAATGTGTATTACCCTGAGGACTATCAGGGCAAAAAAGAAAAACACGAGGATCTCACCACAAAGGGGAAGTGTAAATCCCACCAACCCCTTTTCACCAGCAAAGATCACTCACGTCTTTCCTTTCCTTTGACAGCTCGCCTTTTTACAGCTATCATTGGAAAGCAAAGGGGAAAAACACCTATTTGGACCCTCTCTGGGTCAATGTCCAGGGTTGGTATCTGCTGCACTTTGACAGCAAGTACCCCCCCCCCAAGATACTGCCCTCGTGAGGCTTCCCTTTTTCAGACCCGTTTAAGCGCAAACCTCTGCACCTGCACAAGCATGACTATAAAGAATTAAAAAAAAAAAAAAACTTTCTGAAAAAAATTGGGCACATTTGGGGCACAATTTTTTTATTTTTTTTTTACTTTTTTGAAAAGGGGTGGCCATCCAGTGACAACCCCTCCAATGTGCTGCTTGGGCACTTTGAAGGGGATGCCACTGGCAGTGGCACAGGCAAGAGTGCCAAGAGGGTTTTTGCCTGTCTTGACTCGCACCTTGCTCACTGCTGAACTTTACCCATGGTGGGATCAGACATCCTGGTCCGGATGATACAACAACCCACTGTGGGTAAAACAACCCCTAGAACATTCCATGGGTTCTCAGGGTGGCTTGATTGAAAAAACAAACAAAACCCAAGCCACTGTGGGTAAAGTGGGCTGGGCTCGGTCGACACAAAAACCAACCATGGATACTTACCCACGATGGTTTGTTGTGTTGTCCGAACCAGGTCACTGTCAAGTTTTGGAAATCTGGAGAGGAGGATAAGAACGTATCCACACACACCCCCACACACACAGAAATAACAAGCTGCCCACCCAAGCTTCCTCAAAAATTACATCTCAGGAGCAGTAAGCCTCAGGATTGTGGTTTGCATACACTTCTGGGCTCTTGATAAAAGCAATAGGTTATTTTTGCCTTGGGAACCACCTGTTGGTAAGGCTTTTAGGCCAGAACAGCAGCTCTCCCTTTGCTGCCCACTCTCTGATCACTGTTGCTGAAGATGTTTTGAGCAAGGGGGCCTCACACAGAGGCTGGGGGTGGGGAAACCTCCAGCCCTTGTCAAGGAAAGGGATGGGGTTTTCCTCCCCTTGATTCTTAATAGCTTAGATCATTCATATTTTCCCCAAGAATTCTTTGAAAAAGGTCAAACGAGCCAACCCATTCTGAACAGAGATTGACAGGGTTTGCCTATCTGCAGTTATTTTGCAAGCTATGTTGTACTGTGCTTGTGTCAGTGATGCTTCTGACAATGACTGGCTGAGTGGACTGCTCAAGGAGCTAAACTGTTTTGAGTCCAGAACGTAAGAGTCCTGCTGGATCAAATCACTGGTCCATCTGTTCCAGGGCACAACACATTCTGCCATCTGAGGCCGGAGGACATGCTGCCTCCTCCTCCCTGCCATCCCCGTCGCTCCCTCTCCCTCAATGCCTCGCTCTGAGGTGTCCTTCCTCAGAGTGAGACACTGAGGGGGATGTGGCCTTGGAGATCACCTGTGCCACGGCAGCACAACAGGAAATGAATATGCACTGATAGACCCATCCTCCATGAAAGGAAAAAAACCACACAAATTCATATGCATGTGGACAATGGGCAGGTAGTGTTTTTTTTCCACCTATTATATATTAGCAAAATACCCATTATGAAGATGGGTGGTGGTACATGGAGGGCCCCTATACTGCAGAGACCCACATAGGGAATACAGTGCACATGCATACATGTACACACACACACACACACACACACAGTTACACTCTCCCCATTGCTTCAAGCAGTGAGAAGTTCCAGGGTGCAATGCTTACCCAGGTTTGATCTCCTTTGGCAAAAGGTCACTTAAAGAGGTCAAATATGACACCTTGTAATCTTTGAGTTCATTTACAAATGTACAGGTTGAAGATCTGTGGAGTCACAGCTTAATGCTCCAACAGCCAAATCCACAGCCCCACATCAGACCACCAGAGGGAGTCAACCCCACAGAGCTTACATCTCAGCTCACTCTGTTTATCTGTCTTCTCAAAAAAACTGCTTCTATTGTTTTCCACTGACAGATCTGAATGGGGGAATTAAGAATGAGTTATTTTCTCCAAGCCTTCTTGGGCCATTTACCTATAGTTTCCTTAACAAAAGTTGTGCCTGACTCTTAAGGGGAGTCCCCAGCCATTAAACCTCTCTTATCCAAACCCCAAACATACAACAATATTTTATATCCATTTTCAAAACATATATGCCATGACAAAACAAACATTATTTTGGAGCATCCATTATATTACTGAGAATTAAATTAAATTACAAGTGAGTAGAAGACTTCATTGCTTGACACCTTACTGTAAAATCTGAGAAACGGGGACTTTTATAAATACACATTTAAGCAACTTACCACTGGAAGTGTAAGCCAGGTAGCCACAACACGGTCAGTGATCCAGCGATACCAAGCCGGGGAGACAAACATCAATGGCAGCAAGGGGCCAAGCATAAAAACGCTTCCAAAAAAACTTCCCAAGAACAGTGCAAGTACAAAGTAAATCCCTCTACATGACACCATGGCTCTGAAAGACAAAGAAGGTGTTTACATAAACAGCTTCAACAATAACTTCTTCCCAAATGGATTCCACTCTGAGCTTTTCCAACGGGTGATATTCTATTTCTGGTTTAAATAATTCGTTTTGCACATTCAATAAATGCAAAGATCCTGTCATTAGTTGCCGCAAGGAAGCAGTCATTTATTCACACATGTTAACTATTCCACTATACTGGGAAATGAAACTGACACAGACCCCTCTTTTCATATCAGACAGTGCCCAGGAAGAGGACAATTCTAAGAAATTAAGATGGAGCAGTAATAAGTAAAATGTAAACATTTCAGGTTCACCACTGTTTTCTACCCATCATGCCAGAGAAGAGTATTATATAATAGTAGTCATGTTAAGATCTGGTGAATACTACATTCTTCAACTTAATTCCATATTAATTTTGCATCTCTGAATAACATTTTAAATATATAGATGCCCGATGAAAAAAACGTGAGAGAGGGAACAAAGGAGGAAAAGCTGCCACTGCAATAACTTTGCAGAGCTGGGTCCATGGAATGGTCCCCGATCTCAAGCTAGACATCATGCTACAAGAGCCAAAGGGGTGCATGCCCAGAAGTCATGGGGGTTTGATTTGGAGAACTGGAGTGCCTTGGCCATGCAGGCCCAAACCAGCAAAAAAAAACCAAACCAGTCCCACAGCTCCAGAACAGGGAAGTCAGGCAGGCAGGCAGGCAAGGGTTGGATGCTGCTGCATGATGGTGCTCAGTGTGTCTTAAAGTGGTGGCACCTAACACAGCATGCTCCCTTAGGAAAGGTCAGGGGGGGCACCTTCATGCCACAGGAGGGGGGCTTGCACAGAGGAGCTAGGGACTGTCCACTACAATTTTTGGCTTGTCTGTGTACCTAGCTTTGCTTCTGGATGCTCAGGTAGCATGTGTGGCCAGGAGTGTTTTTGCATACTTTTGGCTTGCATGCCAATTCTAGCCTTTGCTAGAGAAGGGAGCTCTGGCTGCTGTCACATATGCTTAACTACTGTAACATGTTCTATGTGGGAATGGAGCAGTAATAAGTAAAATGTAAACATTTCAGGTTCACCACTGTTTTCTACCCATCATGCCAGAGAAGAGTATTATATAATAGTAGTCATGTTAAGATCTGGTGAATACTACATTCTTCAACTTAATTCCATATTAAGAAGGGAGCTCTGGCAGCTGTCACATATGCTTAACTACTGTAACATGTTCTATGTGGGAATGCTCTGAAGAGTATTTGAAATCTACAACTGGTGCAGAATACTTCAGCCAGGGTGGTGGTTATTTGGAGCATATTACGGTACTTTTTGAGTTGAATTGGCTCCTGGGCTGTATCTGAGCTGATTCAAAGCACTGGTCCTAACCTTTAAAGCCTTAACCTTTAAAGAGGGCAGCAAATACTTTTTTTATTCTGCCACGACTTTAATTTGTTTTAACCTCCTGCAGTGACAATGTATTTTTAAACTGACCCAGTTAATTTATGCTCCTCTCTAACTGCAGTTTTAATGATTTAATGGATGTATTTATTATCTTATTTTTATTTTTGCATGTTTAATCTGGAAGCTGCCTTGAGGCCAAAAGGTGATGTAGACATTTTCTAAAATTGTAAGTGGCCTGCATCCAGTGTTTCAGAGGGACCAAATGCTTCCATACAAAACTGCCCACCAGTTGAGAACTTCAGAGGAGGGTCCAGCAGTACATCCCACCTTTGTCTCATGTCAGGCTGGGAAAGCACATCAAGGAAGAATGTCCTCTTAGCCTCTTGTGTCTACTTTAAAGTTTTCTCACCATCTTCTGCAGAAAATGTTATTGGCCAAAATCACTGCTGCAACAGAAACTTGGATAAATTCAATATATGGCCAACCTCTATAAAACACCTCTATAAGAATCTGAGTTTAAATGTTCTAGGAGCACTGCTTCCAGTCAAGACTATAACATAGATCAGATATTAAATGAACTGGATACATTAAGGAGTTTTGCTGGCTAAATGTGGAACAATCCCAGAGTAACCTATCATTGGCTAGGAAACTTTCCATCTTAGTAGGCACCTTGCTATCATTAAACAAATTTGGAAACACTAATTTTCCAAATTAGAATCTACAAATAGCCCGTTTTCCATTATTTAGGATTAAATTGGTTGTTTGCAACATGTGGGGCTTAGCATAGGCTGTTCTTGTTCACTACTTTGAACAGCTCTCTAAAAGGCCGGTTAAAAATTACATACAAGAATTCACACAAGACTGACAAGAAACTGATGTTTTCAATTTCGGGATGGGGGTGGGGGAGAGAGAATAGCAGTGGAAAAGCAATCCATTAGGCTAAGTCATTGGAACCCAAGTATTTTCAAGTTCCATTAAGAACACACACACAAAAACCGAATAATATGTAAACTCAAGAAGAATGGGGGAGACTGAATTTTCTGAGAAATGCACCATGTACAACATGCATACCATGTCTAAAAATCATAGCTTTTATTTTTGGGCAAGTATCAGAGCACGAAAAGGAAAAAATATGGCTCTTTTGTGGTTGAACAAAACATATTGCACTGCTTCTAAAAGGAGAGCTTTCTATTCAAGTTTTTCCTTTAAAAGGCTAGACAAGAAATAAATAGTCACCCAGCCTAGCTAAATTTGCATTTGGGAGGCCTGGAGTGAAGTCTCGCCTTTGCCATGGTCTGGTTTGTATGTAACGCTAAACCATCGCATAGTTTTATGTGCACGAGCCTCAGGTGCTTCCTCCTCTGGTGTAGCCACAGAGGAGATCAGAAGGTTTTGCTTCCATTTTAAACTAGCTGCACTTACTCATTATGTAGGAACTGGGAACTGTGGCTAGTGTTAACTGTGACTTATTGAAATAAACAGGATAATTTACCATGGTTTTGAAATTCCGATATCCTCTTTATGGCAACACTGGGAGAGGACAGGGGAGGGGGAAGCCTATGAGCCTGGAGCTCATACACATAATGCAAAACTATTACATGCTAACATAGCCCCTGGCTCTAATCAGACATAAGGCCAACCCATGGTTTGTGCTAACCATAGTTAAGAACTCACACCATTACTTGAGCTTCCAATGTACAATTAGCAAACCATGGTTTAGAGCTACTTGTATAATTTCATTTTCCATGCTTCATGAATTTTGAAATAGAGCAACTCCCATTTCTAGTGAGCATCAGGTTCCTGAAGCAGAACAACTGCTGTAACTGTGGTTTGTCACTCATTTCTGAATTCAGATGTAACAGCAAACCACATTTAGTACAAATTGAAGTTTGCAAGCCAGCTTCAAACTGTGGCTTGATATCCTGGTTTAGCAAAACGTGGTTTATGAGCTGATGTAGGTTCAGACATAAAAACATACCATGATTCAGCAAGGCACCTGACTGCAGCCAGTGTGACCTTCGGTAAGAGTCTGGGCCAATTTGCATGATTGGTAGCACCCACCATGGCTTAAATAAGCCATGATGGGTTGCGGTGCATGCCGGCCACCATTGTGAATATTCAAGCTGTGGCAGGCGGGCACTGCAGCTTATCATGATGTGCAAACCTGGGCAGGGTGGCTTGTTGGCATGATTAACAAGCCATCTCAGAACCATACTACAGCCCATGGGTTCTGGGTAGCTTGTTAGGCACAGTAACAAGCCACCCTGGTCCAGGTTTGCATGTCACAATAAGCCATGGCACCACTCCGCCATGGGTTGAATATTCACAAGGGCGGCCTGCACACACCACAGCCCATCATGGCTTATTTAAGCCACAGTGGCTTATTTAAGCCAATCATGCAAACCGGGTCTCTGTCAATCTCATTTCATTATCTGTCAACAGGAAAAATATGTTTGTTGATCTTTATTACCTCAGTCTTGTCTGGGTTTGACTGAGAACCTCATTGTCAACTTAAAATGCATTCAGTAAACTAGGTGAACCATGTTAACCCTCAGTGACCTTCCAGCATAAATGCTAAATACCTGCGTGTTACTGCAAAACACAAATTACTTTCCTTTTGTCTCCATCAGTAAATGAAAATTAAAGCTTGATATCCCAGATGCTGGGTTGCCCAAATTCCACAAAATGTAGGTACAAATTGAATGCTTGCTCCCCCAAAACTGAGGCTATCTAGGAATTTGAAATATATGCCCTGCTTGAGTGGCACAATTCAGAAACTGAGCTCAATTCATTGCCACTACTTCTGTAAAAAAATAAAAAACTACACCCCTACTCATACACATCCTTATACAGGTTCGTGAAATCAAGTCCTTTTTGTTAGTTAAATACGGAACACTGTTTTTAGACAACTATCTTTTGCTGTTGTAGGAAATTTACAAAGGATTTTAAGTGCCATATAAAAGCTTTATTCTAAAGTAATTTTCCACTTGTAAGAAAAGATCATGGAGAAATGTTGGGAAGAATTAGGTTACAATTCAAATTGGAGGCTGGAAATTTTGAGATACAACTCTACTGTGGCACAAAATAGATTTCTCATCTATTGCATGGCAGAACTCCAAGATATTGGTTTATTGTACGTTCACATGTTCCTGTTGCCATAGCAAGAGAAAAACATTTTTTGTCTCCAGGTAACGGGATAGTAAATCCTAAAATATTTTGTTTTATTTTTCAGTTAATTTTAAACATTCTTGGCTAAGAATAGAGAGTTACTTTCCAAAACAGTTGCATTTTTCAACTCCAAAGTTTATTTTTATAATGAACATAAAATACATACAAAAATCACACAAAATACAAAATTATTTCCAAGCCAAAATTCATAAAAGCATCAAAATTACATTAATCCATATAGGAATCCTAATCCATTTAGGAACCCTAATGTACAACTATTCTCAAATCATTCTAAACATTTTCTGGATTACAGCCTTCCAAAGGCAAATAGCTTAAGTAATAATCAGTTCTATCCAAATCATGCCTTAGCAGCCAGGAATGAGCCAGAGGACATGCTCTCCATCCTCACCCCTCCCCTTTCCACCTCCCTTCCTCTGCACTCACATACTAGTTTAATTAAACCCCACAGTTAACCATTGACTGGGTTCACACAACACGATAAGCCATGGTGGCTTATAAGCCAAGTTTGTTTCAGAGTGGCTGTCATGTTGTCTGAACCCAGCAGCATAGTCTGTTAAACATGCACAAGCCACTCTGGCCAGGTTCAGACAACACGACAAGCCACTCTGAAACAAACATGGCTTATAAGCCACCATGGCTTATTGTGTTGTGTTAGGGAACTGTGATTTAATGTCAGTTAACTAACTAGGATCTTAAGTCTGAAGTTAATTTCAGAGAGAGCATGCTGTTGACTGTTCCTAGCTGCTAAATTGACTGTTCCTAGCTGCTAAACTATGATTCAGCAGGCCAGGAACTGAGCTTCCGAATCATACCCTTATGTCTAGCTGAATGTGAAAAGGTATTTTCTTTCCAAGACCACCATACATTGAACACTTAGGATAGTAACAGAACCCATGAACACTGACCCACACCCCTCCCCCCCCCCCCCACCTTCCATCTCCACCAGCCTTTTTGTTCCACTGTATTGCTTTAACTGTTATGGCTATGTTTGTTGTGTGGATATAAATTAAAAACAAAACTCAATAAAATTACTAAAAGACCAGGCTAGTCAGAAGTAAGTCACACAGAATTCAATGGGATTTACTACCTGGTAAATGACTACAGACTTGCAGCAAAATTGCACTCTTAGGCTGCGATCCTATATGTGGGAGTAATCCCCAATGAATTCCATGGAGTTCACTTTTGAGTAGACATGTACAGGATTGCACTGTTACTATTTCTACTATGCCTTTCTCAATAAAGAGAAAAAACCTTTCCAGTAATTTCACTAACTCTACATTTCAGGTTCTCACTTCCCCACAACCTAAAACAGAAGTTGGCAGAAAGTAGATTTCTAGATGTTTTGGATTCCAACTCCCAGCATTCTTGACCACTGGCCAAGGAAAACAATGGTTTGAAGAAATCAGAAAGTGTTCTATTCAGCCAGGTATCAAAGGGGAGGAGGAAGCACTCATATTCATTCATTCACTCTCGATCAGGACTGTAACATCTGAATGCAGCCTCTGTTTGGTGGGGGGGGCACCCTAAAAACAAATATGACCTTTAAAATATCATCGGTAGATACTTCAGCAGCCTTAGGCACTATCATAATATTTATTTTTTAGGCTAAGATTGTTCTTGCTTTGTTTTAGGTATTCTGTTTGATAGATCATTGCTTTAGCAGATTGCTGTTTTAGGATTACATGTTGTTATTTTATATGTTCATAAAAATCATAATTAACCATCTAGGGAACCTTGGCTAAGAGGTCAGTTCCAAATATGTGAACACATTATTATTAATTACCGTATTTTTCGCTCCATAAGACGCACCGGACCATAAGACGCACTTACTGTATGGTACAAAAATTTAAAAAAAAAAAAAAAAAAATCAGCTGAGAGGCGGGGGCTTCCCCCGCCCCACCCAGGAGTCCTCCGCTCTTCCGGACCAGCAGAGGAAAGTAAAAAAAAAAAAAAAAAAAAAATTTTTTTTTTTTTTTTTTTTACGTATTCACTCCATAGGACGCACAGACATTTCCCCCTCCTTTTTTGGGAGGAAAAAGTGCGTCTTATGGTCCGAAAAATACGGTACATATTCTCAACTACCCTGGGCAGACTGAGAAGGCCAGTTTTTAATAGGGAACATGATTTTCCATTATCACAAAGTCTGCTCAATAGAGAAGGAGCTCACTTGGATCAACTGTAATGCTCAATAGTAGCCTCAGTCTTACTGCTATTATAAATGAATAATAAAGATACAATAATCATAGAATAGTAGAGTTGGAAGGGGCCTATAAGGCCATCGAGTCCAACCCCCTGCTCAATGCAGGAATACAAAGCATCCCTGACAGATGGCTGTCCAGCCACATCTTGAATGCCTCCAGTGTGGGAGAGACCACTACCTCCCTAGGTAATTGATTCCATTGTCATATTGCTCTAACAGGAGGTTTTTCCTGATGTTCAGCCGGAATCTGGCTTCCTCTAACTTGAGCCTATGATTCAGTGTCCTGCAATCTGGGATGATCGGGAAGAGATCCTGGCCCTCCTCTCTGTGACAATTTTTCAAGTACTTGAACAGCACTATCATATTTATTTTTATTTACCGTATTTTTCGCTCCATAAGACGCAGTTAGGTTTTAGAGGAAGAAAACAAGAAAAAAAACTAATAACAAGAGAACAAAATAATATCTCCATACATTTATTCATTTATTAACTGCTTTTTTAACCCTGCATTTCTTAAAAACAATCCAAAACAGGTTATAAAGAAGAATAAAACTCAAATTACAATATCGCTGTGGGGACGGGAGGGGGTGGCTGAGAGGTGGCTCTGGCAGCTGCCGCCGTGCTGGATGGGATCTGGGGGGTCTCCAGTCTCTCTGGTTTTGCTTCCATTGTTCAGTTAAGCTTTTTTGTTCATATATTCTCAGCAAGAATCTTACGATAATCCTAGATGTCCACAGATTAAAGTCCCGGTGATGGTCAGCAAACATTGCCCAACTTTCCTCTTCGGAGAAATATTTAGGAAAAACAGGAGCCCAGTTGAAGGCATTCTAATGACTCAAACCAAGTCATTAGTCAATAGCCAGACACCTGATAATGATTACTTTTACGCGGGCCTACCTGCCTCCTCGCTGGCTCGCGCTCTCCGCGGCAAGCCGGACGCGCTGGTCCCGTCGCGTCACTTCTGGCGTGGCAGAAGTGACGCGACGGGACCCTGCTCCGGCGTGCTGGACCCCCGCGCTATGTTTTTGGCAGGGGAAACCAGGGCAACAGGGCTGTTTAAGCCCTGTTGCCCTGGTTCCCCCCGCCAAAATCATAGCGCGGGGGTCCAGCGCGCCGGAGCAGCCGGATGTGACGCAGCGGTGGCGGCGGCTCCATCGGCGGCGGCTTCATCAGCTGGCGGTTTCATCGGCGGCGACAGCTCGAGCGGCGGGGAGAACGCTCCGCAGCGCTCAGAAGGGCGAAATCAGGCCACCCCCGCCGCCGGGATCGGGGCCCACGAGCTGCTCCGCCGCTGCCTACCAAGCCGCGCGCCGCGTTGATGAAGTAAATAAGTACCGTAAGTTTTTTTTACAGTATTCACTCCATAAGACGCACAGACATTTCCCCCTATTTGGGGGGGGGTGCGTCTTATGGAGCAAAAAATACGGTACAGTCATGCCTTGGATTGAGAGCATAATTCGTTCCGGAAACGTGCTTGTAATCCAAAATACTCTTATATCAAAACGAAATCCCCCCAAAAAAAATTTGTACAGAGATTTTTAATTTAAGCCGTACTACAGTACTTGTATTGCAAGACGACGCTTGTATATCAAGTAAAAAAAAATTAAATAAATATTAAAAATTTTGCTTGTCTTGCAAAACGCTCTCAAACCAAGTTACTTGTATTCCAAGGTATTACTGTATTTATTTATTACATTTATATCCTGCCTTTATTCCTACAAGGAACTCAAGGCAGCTTACATAATCCTCCTCCTCCTCTCCATTTTATCCTCACAACAACCCTGTGAGGTAGGTTAGGCTGAGAGGCAGTGACTGGCCCAAAGTCACCCAGTGAGTTTCATGGCCAAGCGGGGACTAGAACCCGGATCTCCCAAGTCCCAGTCCAACACTCTTAACCACTCAGTCTTCTCTTCTGAAGGCTAAACATGCCAAGTCTCCTGGCACTTCACCCGTTCTCCATGATTTCTCAAAGATAATAGACAGTGGTTCTGAGAGTTCTTCTGCCAGTTCCTTTATTATTCTAGGATGCAGTTCATCGGGCCCTGGAGATCTGAACTTGTTCCAAGTAATTAGGTGTTCCTTGACCATTTGCCTATCAATCACAAGCTGCAATCCTGTCCCTGCAGCTTGTATTTCAGGTTTGCCGGGGGGGGGGGGTCATAGACCCTCTTTCGGGAGAAGACTGAGCCAAGTAGGACTTGAACACTTCTACCTTTTCTTTGTCATCTGTTATCATTTTGCCATCCTCATTGGGTAGTTGAACCACCAGTTCTTTCTTCTGTCTTTTACTGTGCATGTATCTGGAGAAAGGTTTTTTGTTACTTTTAGCATCCCTTGCTAACCTCAACTCATTCTTAGCTTTAGCCTTCCTGACACCATCCCTGCAATTCTGTGCTACCTGCCTGTACTCTTCCCTTGTAGCCTGTCCATCCTTCCACTTCCTGTGTGTGTCCTTTTTTGTTTTCAGGTCATCTCTAAGCTTTCTGTGAAGCCACATTGGCTTCTTCTGTTGTCCTCGACCTTTTCTCCTTGTTGAAATTGTTTGTAATTGTGCCTTTAGAATTTCCTTTTTTTTTAAACTCCCACCCATCTTGGACTCCTTTTCTCATTAGAGTCGCTTGCCATGGGACCTTACTTATCATTATTCTGAGTTTATTCAAATCGGGTTTCCTAAATTCCAGGGTATGCGTTTGGCTACACTCAGCTTTTGCTTCCATTAGAATCAAGAATGCAAGTATAACATGATCACTTTCCCTCATAGTTCCCGTAACTGCCACTTTATCCACTGTCATCTCTGTTGATAAGAATCAAGTCAAGGATAGCTGATCCTATAGTTCCTTCCTCCACTTTCTGTAGGAGGAAGTTATCAGCAACACAAGTCAGGAATTTCTTTGAGGGGCCACGTTTGGCAGAATTTGTCTCCCAACAGATATCAGGGAAATTGAAGTCCCCCATTACTACTACACTGTGCCTCCTTAAAGTGTTGGCAATTTGCTTTTCAAAAGTGTCATCCTCATCTTCTCCTTCATTGGGTGGTCGGTAGTAGATTCCAACCACCATGTTCCTTTTATTCTTTGCCCCATTTATTTTAATCCAGATGCTCTCAATGGATCTACCATCCACATCCTCTTTTATTTCTGTGCAGAGATATGTATGTTTAACATATAGTGCGACTCCACCTCCTTTTCTGTTCCTTCTGTTCATATTGAACAAGTTTTATCCTTCAATTGCTGTATTCCAGCCATGGGAGTCATCCCACCAAGTTTCAGTTACACCTATCAAGTCGTATTTGCCCTCCTGTATTAAGAGTTCAAGTTCGTCCTGTTTGTTGCCCATACTCTGGGCATTAGTATATAAACACTAAGACCATGTGTTTTATTTATTCATCTGAAACATTTTTATGCCATTCTTCAACCAAAAAGGCTCCCAGAGCGGCTTACATATAATCAATTAACAACAGTCGCTGCCCTCAGGCTTACAATCTAAAAAGACATGACACACAAGGAAAAAGGAATGGGGAGGGAAGAAGGGGGGAAATTAATTAATACTTCTGGCAGGGCTGGTGGAATGGCCCTGCACTCCCTCTCATCTCCCACTGCACAGCCTGCTGGAATGGCTGCTGGTGGTGACAGCTGAGGGAGGAGGAGCTTTCATGAGGGAGGCCTTATAGTCTGGCTTTCTTCCTACATTTTCTTGAAGACTATTATTGGGCGCTATTAGAGCTGGTCCGCTGTGGTGCATAGGCCTTCATCCATTGTTACCCCCGGGTTTATGTCTCCCTCCCCTGTTGGATTCAGTTTAAAGCTCTCTGATGAAGTTCTTCATGCTGTGTCCAAACACATTCTTCCCAGTCCATGTGAGGTGCAACCCATCCCTTGCCAGCAGTCCATCTTCCAGGAAGTGTAGCCCATGGGCCCAGAATCCAAATCTCTTGCATCGGCACCACCTTCATAGCCAGTCATTCACCCGCAGTATTTTTCTTTCCCTTTCTATTCCTCTTCCAAGTACAGTAATACCTTGGATTGCAAGCATAATTTGTTCCGGAACCGTGCTTGTAATCCAAAACACTCTTATATCAAAGCGAGTCTCTGGCGGGCGTGAGCAGGGCCGATTTCAGCCCACTACACCCGCTCAAGGCGAGCGGTTACATCCCTACTTACTTGTCTTGCAAGACCTTGCTCGTTTATCAAGTCAAAATTTTTTAAAAACATTTGCTTGTCTTGCAAAACGCTCTCAGACCAAGTTACTTGCAATCGAAGGTATTACTGTACTGGAAGGATGGATGAGAAAACTATCTGGGCCCCAAAGTTCTTCCCAAAGCTTCAAAGTTCTTCGTAACTCTGCTTGGTGGTATAATTTGTTCCCACGTGGATGAGAAGAAAGGGATACGTGTCAGTGGGCTTTATGAGTGTTGGAAACCCTTCAGTCACACCTCTAATCCATCCCACAAGGAGACAGCATACCTAGCGAGTCCATGGGTCTTTGCAACATACTTCCGTTTCAATCCCACGCAGGAGGGAGTCTCCCACAACTAGTACTCTTGTCTTACTCTTGTTGCAGGCCTTGGTTTCGTTGCCTGACCTTCAGCCTCTTGCTCATTGTCACATGGGGTGCCCTGTAATTCTTCCTCTGCAGGCTGTCCTCCGATCTCGTACTCAAGTACCTGAAAGCAGTTCCACTGCTTCCACTGGTGCAGAATATCTTCTAGTTATTCTGCTCCTGTCGCCGTTTTCCAGGGAGTTTCCTCTACTTCATTTTTCTCCGCCTCAGTATTCTCAAATTCTGCCTCAGCTTGCTGTTGCTCTTCTGGCTCCTGTACTTCACTTTGCTGTTGTAGTTCCACCGTTCTGTAGGAACTCTTTGTGTTCTCTTATTCCCTTGAGGGTTGACACTCATCGCTCCAGTCCTATCACTTTTTCTTCTACCAGCGCAACCAGCTTGCACTTGTTGCATGTGTAGGCCATGCTGATCTCAGGCAAGAAAACAAACATTGCACACACCTTGCAGGTCGCCACTACTGGAGAGCCTTTTCCATCCATACTCTCTATTCCCTTTTTGTTTCTACCTTTCTAATTGTATTGGAATGGCCTGTGCCTTGTCCTGCCTTCCCTGAAGGTTAACAGACAGCCCTACTGGTATATAAGTGCGTGTTACAAGAAAAGAAAAGAAAGAAAAGAAAAGAAAAGAAGGGGGGGGAGAAGAAAAAGTGTTAGGGACCTCCCCCTTGACCTCCCCTGCTGCACTCCGCAGCCAAACTCCTGCTTGCTCTCCCTGTTCACTCACTGTGATCGCTCACTCTCTGGGAGCCTGCTTGCCTATATAGCCCCCAAAACAGCTGGAGCCTCTCCTGTGCTTCTGCTCAGCTGGGAGTCAGGAAACAAAATGAGCTCTCAGGCCACGCCTCATAATGAGCTCTCAGGCCAGAACAATATTCAATAATGTTCTGGTAAGACACTACTTATCTTTCCGTTATTCTATGAATCATTGCACAGGGATTGACAGAAATACACTGAACGATTCAATATTCCCTAGCACCTCCCCTCTCATTTGACCACCTTACTCTTAATGAACACAAACCAAAAAGCCATATTGAGGACACCAGGTAAGCTATTTAGAAATCGCTGTGAAGAGGATTGCCAACAGTGGAGCAGCTGCTCTAGAAAAAAAGTGATGTATGGAAAAGAAGCTTACTTTTCTTTTCTAAGCGGTACACCTATTCAAAAATCTCAGCAGTAGCAAAAGAGATCAGAAGAGGAAGATCAGCCGCAGCTTGCAGCTTTGTCCCCATCAAAACTGTTCCTTGTTAAGTTTGTTATAAAATAGATGAACAATTCCAAGTACCTGCTTCACAGCTAAGTACAAAACTGTTCCAACTTCATCTTGCATTTCTATAAGCTCGTGAATTTCATTTAAAACAGCATTGAGAGCAACAACTTTCTGTCATTTGCTCTGTAAAAATGGGATGAGTCAGAAATAGCAACTACGGTATATGACCTCCCAAAGGGTTCCATTTTTGAATCTTGGTGGGATAATCACAGCCATAAACCTTTGGGCTATAATCCATGGCCTATTAGTGAAACATCCATTGATTTTAAGAGCTGGATTGCATCCTTGCTAATGAATGAACCCCTTCTACATGAAAACACACAAAAAGCAGACAAAGCAGCTCCAAACTTTAAGCGTCAAATGTGTTTGCCACATGTGCACCAATGCTACACTGGCATTTCCTGCAGAAAATATGTATGAAGTGTGGAAGACACACACAGAGTTGGCCAAATCAGGGTTCCCCAGTGCTTGCGCGCAAGTGTTCAAAAGACACACATTTCAGGAAATATCGATGTAACACCAGTGTACACACAGCAAACATATTTGCCACATACAGTGTGAAGCTCCCCAAAAGTTCAGACACAAAGAATCAAACATACAGGCCTGTGGCTTATGCTGGCTCAGCTTGTCTGAGCGCGGAAAGCTAAGGCAGCAGGGTCAAGCCTGGTTATTACTTGCAAGGGAGACCCCTCCTCTAGTTTCCTGCATTGAGCAGGGGGTTGGACTCGATAGCCTTGTAGGCTCCTTCCAACTCCATGATCTATGAAATCTATGAAATCTAGATATTATTATTATTTATTATTATTTATTATTTACATTTATTAATCGCCCATCTGGCCGGCAACCAGATATCTCAATTCCAACTAAAAACAATTTTGGATAGGTTACTAAAAACAACTTTGTCTTGATTTTTAAACAAAGAATTGTTCATTCAGTTGAATTTTCCGAATTCATCCAGTTTTAAAAACAGTCTGTACTCTACAGGAATGGATGGGATCCACTGCAGTTACCTCATCTCCTGGCTTTGTAAATGGATAAAAATCCAAATGCTTGTTCTACAGGCTGCAAACTAGCAACTCTAGCCATTTCACATCTTATCAAACTGTATCGAGGTACAGTAATACCTTGGATTGCAAGTAACTTGGTTTGAGAGCGTTTTGCAAGACAAGCAAATTTTTAAATATTTATTTATTTATTTTTTACTTGATATACAACCGACGTCTTGCAATACAAGTACTGTAGTACGGATTAAAATCTCTGTACAAATTTTTTTGGGGGGATTTTGTTTTGATATAAGAGTGTTTTGGATTACAAGCACGTTTCCGGAACGAATTATGCTCTCAATCCAAAGCATGACTGTATATATTGTGGCATTAACGTTCACATTATCTCACATTATTCTACCAGGTCTCTGCAACCATCTTGGAGAGGAATTAAGTGAAGTGCTAATGCATTATTTAAAACATCTTGTATTTTAAAGCAGTCCAAAAAGGAAGCAATTACAAACCTAAACATGACAACTTTGAACTGAATAAATAAGCAATAAAATGCCCAGTGTAGTGAGTGCTCTGTCTTCTTAAACAGGGTTTGCTTAAGGTTTAATCCTTAACTATTGGTAAAAAAAACCAAGTTTTTTATTGATTTAACCATATTTTTAGCATAATCTGCAATTAGTAATTTGACATTTCCCTCAATAGTGTGTTGAACCAGCAAGTCGCCAACATCTTCCATTTCAGAAGAATTACATTTGTGACATCACTTGTTCCACATTCAGCAGCAAATGCATTTATTTAATTTTAGAGGATTTGGAATGTTAAATGCATAGGAAAAACAATGACCTCAGCTCAAAGGCACCTGCCTAAACTGGGAAACTGAGATCATCAAACTTAACTAGGGACATTTGAGGCCTATTACCTCCTATTTACATTTACAAGAACTTGACATAATGGAAATAAGTCATTTACAGGAAGATCACAAAAATATTTGTAAAACCTGCTTCCCTCAGTTGAGATTGTAATGTTGCTAAATGACCATATGGGAGCCAATCTGCACATCACATAGCATGAGGTGGTAAAATTCTGCACTCTACCACTTCAGACTGTAGGGACAGTAATATTTTTAAATGTTTCCTCATATAAACTCCACAAAAGTTTTGTTTTGTTTTAAAACACAAGGCAAAACTTTTTAGACCAGGTTATTTCCAGCTGTGCTAGTTTTCTACTCGCAATGAGGTTCTCTTTCTTTCCAGGTGGAACATTGAGAAGTGTGGTTCTCATCTGCAGACTGGAGTGATACAGTCCATTTTACTACCTCAGGACTCTACTACATTATTTGCTACACATCTATTCCAGGCCTAGGTCATAGGATGTAACCTCAAACAACAAAGAATAAGAGCTGGTTCGGAGGATAATCAATGAGCAGTGTTGTCATGCTTCTCCTCCTCACATTTGTGAATAGCTGCCAGGTTTGATAAAAATCATAAATACCGTATTTTTCGCTCCATAAGACGCACTTCCCCCTGCAAAAAAATAAGGGGAAATGTCTGTGCGTCTTATGGAGCGAATATTGTAAATATATATATATATATATCTCATACCTCCCTCTGTGCGCCTCCAACCGGCCTCCAACTCAAAAGGTTGCTGCTGGTCCTTTGCAGCCGGGAGGCTCCATGCCTTGAATGGATCAGCTCAGGTCTGCCTTATACTGGACAGTGCAGAAATGACTACGCATGCAGGCGGGACCCAGCGCGGGCGGCAGGGTAGGCGTGGGGGAGCCAGGAAGAGGCTGGCGCGTCGCCGGGGCGGGGGGAAAGGAGAATATTTTTTTTCTTATTTTCTTCTTTTAAAATCTTAAGTGCGTCTTATGGAGCAAAAAATGCGGTGCCCATTATATTGGAACTGGCAAACTATGGTACAAGCAAGGCCTCCAAACCAGAATTGTAAATCAGTTTCTTTCTTGCTCATATGAGTACTCCCTTGCAATATCTAGTATACATTTTCATGTGAAACACAATCAGGCACCCACAAATCTATTTATCAGCAGCAACTGCCCTGAACTTCCGGGCAGGCAGGATGCCCAGCAGCATACAGATTTCCTATTTGCGCTATACTTTGGAGAAGGCCCATAAAAGCAGAGATCTCCTATCCTCTCAAAACTGCAGCACAAACTAGAGAAACCACCACCTCTCTGCTACGCCCTCTTGGGAGGTAGCAGAGACACAGATAACGGCCAACTAGTAAGCCAAGCCAATATCTATACCCTAGATCAGGTGTCCCCAGTCTGATGCCTGTCAGATGTTTTGGACTACAGATCCAAGAATTCCTGACCATGGGCCGTGCTGGCTGGGGCTGACGGGAGTTGATGTCCAAAACATCTGGAAAGCACCAGACTGGGGAAGGCTTACCCAAATGATCACCATTATTGATAAGCAGCAATTTCTGCTATCTCAGGGGCTGAGAGGGCAACTCCTGTTGCAGTTGCTCATGCAAATACACAGGGGAAAAACAGAAACTCTCATGTGAGCAAGAAATAAATTCTTAACTGATCTCAAAATCTTGGTCTCTCATGAATAGTTCCAACATCCCATTCTGGAGATACAGGATGATGACAAGACATTTTGATCAAATGAGTGATCCACACAACTCGCTTACAGATCTCAGAACATATCAGCAACCCAGGAAGTCTCATGGATTAAAGACACTGGAATAGGCCTCCAGTCTGATCAATTTTTTACAGGAAAAAATAATGCTTACAAACAAAAGCCTGATGTAACTGTTACTTCCAGTAAAGTATAAACAAATGTTCCAAACAATAACCGATGAGCCATGGATCAATCCAACAGAGCAGGGTCAACAATTAAAAGAACTGAACGGGCTGGGATACTGCTTGCACATAAATGGCAATTCCAAGCCGGTTATGCTCATTCCAGGTAAGACGAATGACTAATGAACATATCACTATCGTGAGATTTACACACATCATGAGATCACTCATAAGCAGGAGCCAATTGCATGGCAATGGCTGAAATGAGAAAAGAGCTTGGCATAGCCAAAAGTCAAAGAATCTGTTAATAATCTGTAACATTTGTAATTTACAACAGCTATTAAGTTGCGAGCGATGCCATGAACTAAATTTCTTCCTCAAGGCTCCAAAGTTGTCTATCTTCCATAGATAATGTACAGGATTACATAGCATTGTTGAAGCTAAGCAGGTGAAGATCTGCTCTTGGCCCAGATGAAAGACCACTGGGAGCTGCTTTGAGCTTTGTAAATGAAATGCATAATAAACAAACTGAATTTAAACTGATTCTATTACTTGATTTTGCCAATATAGTACTAAAGAGATTATTTTAAAGAGAAACAAGACAAATCTAGGACCTTTTCTCTCTGCACATGTTACCAGACCCAAGTTCGCACCAATGACTGGTGATCTATTTCATCCTGATCTTGGTAAGAGACACTGGAGCAGAAGAAATGATACTATAGAAATGAGTATCATTTAAAAAGAAATGCTAAATCTAGAGATCACAGTACTTCTAAATATTTATTTGAAAGAAGTGGGTAACCAGCTATTCACCCAGCACTAAAAAGGGATCAAGAAAAAATGGATTTAAACCTATCAAAATGTAAAAGTGACATCATCATCATCATCATCATCATCATTATTATTATTATTATTTATTTATCTATCGCCCATCTGGCCGGCAACCGGCCACCCTGGGCGATGTACACAGAATAAAAACAATAAAATACATTTAAACAATATAAAAATTTTAAAATCTTAACCCACCCCATATTCCCACCTGAACAACCAGGTTTTTAATGAGTGACGGAAGCTCAGCAGAGAGCTTGGGCATGGCGGAGGTCACTCGGGAGAGAGTTCCACAGTACGGGGGCCACCACAGAAAAGGCCCTCTTCCTCGTCCCCACCAGTCTAGCTGCTCTGGCTGAAGGGACAAGGAGAAGGCCATCTGTGGCAGATCTTGTTGAGCAGCCCACTTGGTGTTGCTGGAGACGCTCCTTGAGATAGACTGGACCGGAGCCGTATAGGATTTTAAAGGTCAAAATCAACACCTTGAATTCGTCTCAGCAAGCAACTGGTAGCCACTGCAACTCCTTCAGCACTGGCGGGATGTGATCCCGCCGGCGGCTGCCTTTAACCAGGCGAGCCGCCGCGTTCTGTACCAGCTGTAGCTTCTGAACCATCTTCAAGGGTAACCCCACGTTGAGCGCATTACAGTAGTCTAGGCAAGAGGAGACCAAGGCATGAACCACTGATGGGAGCAGGTGATTAGGAAGGTAGGGGCGCAGCTGCCGTATCAGATGGAGTTGATACAGCGCCGCCCGGCTCACAGCTGATACCTGAGCCTCCATGGACAGCTGGGAGTCTAGAATGACCCCCAAGCTGCGGACCTGGTCCTTCAGGGGTAGATGTTGACCTGGTACTGAATGGGGTACATCCCCTAACCTCCCCTTGTCCCCCACCAGAAGTACCTCGGTCTTGTCGGGGTTCAGTTTCAGCATGTTCCTTCCCATGCAGCCAGCCAATGGCTCCAGGCACTTGGACAAGGTCTCAACGGCCAACCTCGGTGAGGACTTAAAACAGAGGTAGAGCTGCGTGTCATCCGCATACTGATGACACCGTACCCCAAACCTCCTGATGATAGCTCCCAGCGGCTTGAGGTAGATGTTGAATAACATCGGGGAGAGGATGGAACCCTGCGGCACTCCACAAGTGAGCAGCCGAGGGTCCGAAGCCTCCTCCCCGAGAACTACCCTCTGATACCTTCCAGAGAGGAAGGACCAGAACCACTGCAATACAGTGCCTCCCACGCCCAACCCCTCCAGGCGGTCCAGGAGGATACCGTGGTCAACGGTATCAAAAGCCGCTGAGAGATTGAGGAGGACTAGAAAGGAGCATTCGCCCCTATCCAAAGCCCTCCTCATATCATCCACCAAGGCGACCAAGGCCGTCTCCGTCCCATGTCCAGACCTGAAGCCCGACTGGCACGGATCTAAATAATCGGCTTCGAGGCGGGTAATAAATAAAATATTATTATTATTATTATTATTATTATTATTATTATTATTATTATTATCCAAGTGTGCCTTCAACTGAGCACCCACCACCCGCTCGATCACCTTGCCCAGAAATGGTAAATTGGAGACTGGGCGAAAGTTGTTTAAATCCTGGGGATCCAAGGAGGGCTTCTTTAGAAGCGATCTTATTACTGCCTCCTTGAGGGCTGATGGCATCACTCCCTCCTCAAGGGAGGCATTCACCACCGCCTTGATCCCCTCACCCAGTCGCTCCCTACAGCTCATGATGAGCCAGGACGGGCAAGGATCAAGCAAGCAGGTGGTCGGCCTCACGGATGAAAGCACCTTGTCCACTTCATCAGAAGGAAGAAGCCGGAACCGATCCCACAAAACCGGTCTGCCATTGGCCTCCTCCCGCTCACTCCCTGTGTCCACAACGCACGATATCCCACTCCTAATCCGATTGATTTTAGCTGCAAAATGCTTCGCTAAAGCCTCACAGGAGGCTTTAGACTGTTCCAGTGGGTCCGGAGCGACTGGACCGACCAGACTCCGGACCACTTGGAACAGCCTCCTGGGGCAGCACTCCGCAGACGCAATGGAGGCAGCATAGAAATTCTTTTTTGCTGCCTCCACTGCCACCCGGTAGGCTGAAGATGCAGCTCTAACCCATGTTCGATCATCTTCGGAGCGGGAATTACACCATCGGCGGTCTAGCCTTCTCACCTCTTGTTTCAGAGCTCACAGCGAAGGAGTGAACCATGGCGCGTGCGAGCTCTGTTTAGGCGAAGCGGGCGCTTCGGGGCAACTCGGTCTAATGCCCTGGTGATTGCAGCATTCCAGTCATCCACCAGGGTCTCGACCAAGCTACTGTTTGTGTGCTCCAATTCCCCAAGCGCGTTCAGGAATCCATCCGGATCCATAAGACGCCTGGGGCGGACCATCCTAATAGGTCCCTCATCCCTGCAGAGGGGTTGTGGCACCGAGAGATCCAACCCCACCAGATAGTGATCTGACCATGACAAGGGGGTGGTGGATATACCCCCGATTTCCAGATCATTTCCCCCCTCTCCAGAAACAAAAACCAAGTCCAGTGCATGACCGGCTACATGGGTAGGTCCAGTTAATACAGGGTGCAGCTCCCAGGAAGCCATGGTCTCCATGAAGCCCCGAGCTGCCCCCGTGAGGGCAGCCACCGAATGCACGTTGAAGTCCCCCAGCACCAATAGCCTGGGGGACAACACACACACATCAGAGACCACCTCCAGCACCTCGGCCAGGGAGTCTGTCGTGCAGCGGGGTGGACGGTACACGAGCAGAATCCCCAGACTGCCCTTTGGACCCAACCTCCAGGACATGCACTCAATAAACTTGGTCTCCCGGGGAAGGAGTCTGGTAAGGACCAAGGACTCCCGGTAGGTAACAGCCACTCCCACTCCCCGTCCCCCAACCCTTGGCTGCTGGGCATACGAGAAACCGGCCGGACACAAGGCCGCCAGAGTTGGAGCAGCGGCCTCGTCCAGCCAGGTTTCCGTAATACATGCCAGGTCCGCACCCTCATCCAGGATCAAGTCATGGATGAAAGATGTTTTTTAGGTAACGGACCTGGCATTGCACAACAGCAAATGCAAGGCAGGGGGAGGAGTCACACATCCCCCAGTTATCCCTTGCTCATTAGGAACAAGTTGCTAATTTTGAAAAATGAGTGGTAATGGAATAAATTTGCCTGGAAGTTTGTAGCATCTTCTTTCCTTAACCATTTTAAGGAAATACAGGACAGGCATGATTATGTATAGGGAAAACTTACACAGTCCCCTCTCTCATCATCGCTCTCCTCCCTCACCAGCCTATTTTTAGAAGCTGTTGAGTGTAGCTGTTCATTCAGGAAAAGCAGTTGCCAACACAGCAAATGAGATGGGGACAGTTCCACTATGGAAACCCTTAACAGCATTTTGAAGATGCGAAAGACTGTTATTTTGGTGGAATAATTGAGGAGGGTGGGATTGAAAGGTCTCAGGCATGGGTGGAAAGGGATTTCTATTCAGTAAACTCCGGTGATTCCTGAGCATACCTTCTTGTCCCTTTGTTGACATTTTTAGAGATGTTTCACTCCAAACAACAAACCAAGGGAAGAAATTTACTTGAGAACTGTTTCCCAGGCTGCCCGTCCTCAGAGGAGCTGGAAGACTGCCCTGGGGGATTAAGACAAAGTTGCTGAAACTCAGATACAACTTATTTTAACAGAAAGCATGCATGTACTGAAGGAAAAAATACTTCTAAAAAGGACAAAGGCCATGACTGGTCCCCAACCAGCATGATGCTCCAGTTACAGGCATACCTCGGAGATATTGTGGGTTTGGTTCCAGACCACCGCAATAAAGCGAATATCACAATAAAGCGAGTCACACAATTTTTTTGGTTCCCCAGTGCATATAAAAGTTATGTTTACCCCATACTATAGTCTATTAAGTGTGCAATAGCATTATGTCTAAAAAAACAATGTACATACCTTAATTAAAAAAATACTTTATTGCTAAAAAATAATTGGATATTACAGTACTCAGATATTTTCAGAATATGGCACATCCCCTACCTCTGCTATCCTCATATCTAGGAGGGGTAGATGGAAGTAATCCAGTTTTGGTTGGTGAAATAGCCAATGAAGATCTTATAAACCTGGAGAAAGCATATGAACCTACTCCACCTTTTCCTGGTGAAGAAAACTGGAATATAGCCTTGACTGAGCCTAATGTAATCCAAAGAAGAGATCAAGAATCAACAAATAAGCCCTTCTCATTGCAGAACCAGAAAGAAAGTGAGGTAGGGAGGATAGAACAAAGACGAGTGGAGAATATGGATAAGGGTGAGAATGGGTTCGGCACAACAAGCACTCCTAACTATGTTAGGGGAGGACTAAGTCACAATTCTCTACCCTTCATGCAGCCTGCAAGAAGTGGCCACCAGATAGTGGTCCCAGTAGAAATAAATTCATTAGGGAGGTCTAGTGAGCAAGGTTCCCGACAAACCGACATGGCCAGCTCTTCATCTTCGCATTTACAGGGCCCTGTGGAAATTGATCTATCTGGGAGGGCTAAGAAGCAGGGCTCCCGGCAATTGGATATGGCCCGACCTTTGGCTTTACATCCATTGGGCCAACAACAGTGTGCCACCCCCTCATGGACGGCGATGAGATACCTAGACGTTGATGAAATTGCACCTATGGACATATGTTCCTCAAATCAGCTGCAATCTGTTAACATCCTGCAGCCAATCCAGAATTTAAACACCAGATGCTGTTTAGATATGAATGATATAGTGGAATTGGAAGAAAATAGCCTAACATCTGAGAGCTTAAGAACTGGCGATAACCCCATATGACAGAGTAAGGAAAATGGAGCTAATCCTCCTGTTTCTCTTAATCGATTGGGACATCATGAGAGGACATTATTAGATGGGAATTATCAGCTTCTCCCTTTATCAAACTTGGACACCATCTCAGACTTCCGCTACAAGTTACTCTCATGGAATGTAGCAGGACTGTCCAATAAAATAGTTGATAAGGAGATAACCACATTTTTGAAGAACTATTCTATCATTAGCCTTCAAGAAACTTGGATCTGCTCTGAGCACCTTAGCATTAGCCTCGAGGGTTATAATCACTGGCTGAAGCCTGCTTGTAAGCTGGCAAAATATGGCTGGCCAAGCGGTGGCTTGCTTATTTATGTATCAACCAAATACAATATAAAATGTGTTGAGATTAATGTGACTAGCCCTAATATTCAATGTGTGAAGATATGTAATCTAGATATTCATATTAACATCTATTTGATAAATATTTATATCCCACCTAGGAACTCTAAGTATAACTATGGTAATGCTTGGAAGGAACTGGATGAACTTATAGAACAACTTGAGCTCATAAATCAGGGGGCATCCATTGTTTTGATGGGAGATTTAAATGCGCGTATTGGACCAAATGAGGAGTACCTTTTGGGCAAGCTCAACATGCATAATGTACAATCCCAATCCTCCCCTTTGAATGCAGGTAGGGAATCGAGGGATAGTGTGATTAATGCCTATGGTAAAGCTTTTTATAATATAATTATGAAATACAATTTCTATATCCTTAATGGTAACCACCCTAATGATAAGCCTGGTAATATAACTTTTTTTTCTGGCTGGGCAGGAAGTGTTATTGATTACATGGCAGTATCCAGTGATCTGATATCATATATCAATAGTTTTGAAGTATACTGTTATCCAGAGAGTGATCATTATCCACTCTGTTTATCACTTATTGTGGCACCCAAGTTGTCTCTACTACAGGAGGATATCAACAAGAACAACTTGAACTGTAATTTCGTTAAAACAATTAGATGGACAGCTCAGATGGAACTCCAAATGTTAGGGATACTTTATAATGAGAAATCACTTCGAATACGCAGTAATTTTATCCATAATTCAGATTGTAAAGATTTAATTATGCAGTTTTCCGATATTCTACTGTTATTAGAACCTTTGTTCTCTAAGAAAGACCCCCCACACCTATCGAGACCCTCTTCCTTTGGATGGTATGATAGGGAATGCAAATTGGCCAAATCAAAGTTACAAGCGTCCGCAAGAATAGCTCGCAAAACCCAAGCACCTAGGTCAATTTTTCAATATTGTCAGCTACGAAGTAACTATAAGAAGCTACTAAGACACAAGATGTCCTTATATATTAAGACACAATGGAATGAGCTATTGATCGCAGCCCAAAGTACAGATTCACAAAGATTTTGGAAAATCATCAATAAGTTGAGCTTTAATGGCCACTCATTGATTGAACTAAATATCGCCTCATGCGTATGGGAGTCCCATTTTCAAGACTTGTTTAATGAATCAACCTCCAAAGATCACTTTCTGAAACCTTACAAGGATAATATACATACTATTGTGGCTGGAGAAGATTTACCAGTGTGGGACCCTGTGTCTCCTGATGAAATCTGTGAAATAAGTGCTACCCTAAAGAACAGGAAGGCACCAGGGGAAGACGGAGTTGTTGGGGAAGTCTATAAAGCAGCCCCAAACTGGTGGGCCTTTATACTTGCAGCTTTCTTTACAGAAATTAATAATAGTGGCTATTTCCCTCCCCAATGGAATATCAGCATTGTGGTTCCTATATTTAAAAAAGGTGACCCAGGTAAACCAGCCAACTATCGCCCCATTAGTTTGCTGGACATTTCATCAAAAATATACACCAAATACTTGTCAAAGAAACTTATTTATTGGCTTGATTCCAGTGAGATAATTGCAGAAGAACAGGCAGGTTTTCAGCGTGATCGTTCAACAACAGATCACTGTTTTGTTTTATCTCATTTGATTCACAAGTATGTAAAGGTGAAACGTAGACGTTTATTTGTAGCATTTATTGATTTTGCAGCAGCTTTTGATTCAATTAATCATGATCATCTTTGGGATAAACTAAACAAAACCTCTATCGATAAAAGATTATTGATGCTGATGCGGCAGCTCCATTCAAATACTAAGATCCAAGTTAGGATGGACCGTTCAGGTTCACTCACAGACCTGATCCAAACTACGCAAGGTGTCCGTCAAGGATGTCTATTAGCTCCATTATTGTTTAATTTTTATGTTATCTCTCTAATAACTGATTTAAGTAATAAGGATAATTATGTGCCACAAAAATTGGAAAATAGGAAGGTTACAGTACTTATGTACGCTGATGATACCATCTTGTTGTCTCAAACACAGCAAGGGTTGAGGAGATTATTGAAAACCTTTAATCAATTAGCAGTGCAAGAAAAATTGAAAATTAACTACGAAAAGACGAAAGTATTGGTTTTTGCTAATAGATTTAAAAAACACAGATGGCAAATTGATGGACATCCTATAGAGCAGGTGAAATCCTTTAAATATTTAGGTTTATGTTTCTCCTCAACCGGAAATTCGAATAACCATCTCAAAAATGTTAAAAACCTGGCTACTAATATTGTGAATTCCTTACTAAGGTTTTACTGGGATAGAGGAGGTAGACAGACTTTTCCAGCTATTAAAATCTATGAGGCTAAAGCAACAGCACAAATTTGCTATGGTGCGCAAATATGGGGATGCACTCAGAAAATGATCTTGGAAACACCCCAGAATAAATTTTTGCGAGCTATTCTCGACCTCCCTAAGTCAACAGAGACTTCCATTCTCCGCTTGGAAACCGGTCTTTGTACAGTGAAGTCCAGGGTACATATTTCTGCCATCAGATATTGGGTGAAATTGCAAAAAGGGAGGGGATCTTCCTTAGTATTATCTGCTTTTAGAGAAATGTTGAACTTTAATAACAGAATGGCTCCATCTTGGAATCAAGAAATCCTACAAAGGATTGATATGTATGGACTTTCTTTGGATCTCTTTAACTCCTTAAGTTTTGAAATGGCAGCACGTTACCTGAAATCTCATATTTTAAAACATGATTTTCGAGATAACTGTGCTTCTGTCTGCCTGTCGAAATGTGCCCCTTGGTATGCTAAAATGCCTATTCAAACTTCTCTTCCACATTATGTATCTAATATTACAAACTTTAAATGGAGGAGGGCATTTACAGCCTTACGATGTCAGGCAATGAACTCTGCCATACTTGAAGGACGTTATTGTCGGATCCCTCTAGAAGAGAGAGTCTGCCCATGTGGATCTAATGTGCTTGAAGACCTGCTTCACTATCTACTTGATTGCCCAATTTACGAGACCTTAAGAGCAGCCCTGTTTATAGACCTAGATCTTTTATCTAATAGACCTGTTAGGTATTTGATTAATTTTTTATTAGGGGATAATTCTCCTTCTATCTCTGAAAAGGTGGTCTGTTTTGCTTTTAGAGCGTCAATTTTAAGAAGGAAAATTGGTAGTGATGATAAACCAAATATTTTAGATGAATAGTTTTATTGCTGGAATGTTGGTCAAAAATGAGTCACACAATTTTTTTGGTTTCCCAGTGCATATAAAAGTTATGTTTACCCCATACTATAGTCTATTAAGTGTGCAAAAGCATTATGTCTAAAAAAACAATGTACATACCTTAATTAAAAAATACTTTATTGCTAAAAATGTGACACAGAGACACGAATTGAGCAAATGCTGTTGGAAAAATGGCGTTGATAGACTTGCTCGACGCAGGGTTGCCACAAACCTTCAATTTGTAAAAACCGCAATATCTGCGAAGCACAATAAAGCAAAGCACAATAAAACGAGGTATGCCTGTATATGCCTAATATTGCTACCCAGTATAGGAGGAATCCTTATAGACAATAGCAGGATTCAGGACACGGGGTTTGCAGCCATTTCTGAAGTGGGAGCCTTATGCTGACCTTAAAATAAAGTTGTAGACTAGCCCCTCTGCCATTTCAGTTCTCAGCTGGCCATGCATAAATTCAAGTTGGCCACTTGCTTTCTACGGAGACCTGCCATCTTGGTTAGAGCAACCAGAAAGCTATTGGTCTCTCATTGCACTAATTTAGTTCACTGCACTGAATCTGCCACTAGTCCACTTCACTTTGTTACTTTATTCCACACTGCTTGATTTTCTGCAAGCCCCTAGACTCCTAAAGAGATATTCTGCACTGTGAAGTACACAATATTCTAGTGACTTTCTTCTATCCACCATTAATATTTAGACCTCCATTGCAGGGAAATGGGGGAGTGGGGGCATTCAGGCTACAACAAAAGATACAGCACCCAGGAAACATCTTCACATTCCCCAACATCCCTAAAGCATTGATGATCTTCACCACACTTAAACCCAGCTACAGACCAAGCAATGAAATCCTCTCCTGGTCACATGACCATAGTGTGCTGCCATATTATGATTTACAGACACTGCCTTGCTAAAGTTTAATCTGTCTGTTTGCTTGACCCAACTGTTGACCCAATCTGTCTGTTTGTTTGATCTGTTTGCATGATGCTTTTCTTTTCCTGCTCACCAATACTCCTTTCCCTCTACTACTGTGATATTTTGCCTGAGAAAACTGAAAAGAGATGCTAAGAGTTAGCAATTTTAATGTCTTGTTCTTTGAGCTGCTTTAATTTAAAGTGCAGATCTAACATAAACTGTTAAATTAGAGGTGGGTGACCTGCCCGGCACTCGACTCGAGTGCTCCCACTGTGCCAGCCGAGCCAAGCACGAGCACCAGCTGAGGCGCTCACTGGACTTCCGGGACCCCAGCTCTATGTTGTTTACGTAGAAAACGGCATAAGATACATTAAAAACGGCCGCAATTTGCGCAAATCAGGCCGCGATTTGCGCAAATCAGGCCGCGATTTGCGCAAATCGAGGCAGTTTTTAATGTATCTTATGCCGTTTTCTACGCAAACAATGTAGCGCCAGAAACCAGAAGTCACTTCCCCGGCTTGCAAGTCAAGCCGGGGAAAAGGTAGGGCGAGTGGAGCTCAGGGGGTCAAGCCCGGCGAGTTCACCGGACTTCCAACCCCCAATCAAGCTCCGCGCACATCCCTAGAAAATTAACCTATTGCCATGCATCCCAAGCCTTCTCAATGGGAGAGACTCTGAAAGTGATATTAAAAGAAAATTGGAACTGCAATACATGAAGCACCTGTCAATTAAATGGGATTTGGGCCAAATTTTCACAAAGCTAATTGTGCCAAGGTCTCTGGATCCTAAAGCTATGATAGTAGATTCAGATAGGTACCCAGAAAGAATGCCCATTGTCACCCTACTCTTTGTTTTTACTCTTGAACCCTTGACCCTAACAGCCCAAGGCAACAAATGCATCATGGGATATTTGAAAGGGGAACAGCCATCTACAGTATTTATTTATTTGATTTGTAGAGAGAAAGCCTGACCACACACTTTCCGAACTCTGACACACTTTTTTCCTTTCCGCTGTCCACCCATCTCCCTCCATCTGTTTGCATAATCCCCACCCTAGGCAGAGGAGACACAGTTCTGGGCAGGCCGGTTTTACATGGCTACATCTGCATCTACTTCAATAGGGCACATTTACATTTACCCCCAAGGAAGTGCTTAACATTCAGGTGGGGAGGGGGCACAGTCTCAAAGAGCTGCAAAGCATCCCCAAGTACCAGAAAAGCACCACAGCCCCGCTGGGCGGAACCAGCCCAACTGGTCATCAAAGAAGGGGAGGGGGCGAGGGAGGGGTAAATAAGGAACCTCCGAGAAGAACAGGTTGTTGGAAGCTCGGTGCAGGAACACATGGATCAGTTCCCTGACTCCGGTCAGAGACAAAGCCACCCCAACCCCGGGTGCGGTGCCCAGAGACCGGCAGCCCGATCAGCAAAGCTAGCCTATAGAATAGTAAGAGTTGGAAGGGGCCTATAAAGCCATTGAGTCCAACCCCCTGCTCCATGCAGGAGAACATCAGATGGTGGTTCTTATATATCCTGTGCACTCTTCTCTCATTAACTTGAGCCTTATGAAATCTTGTGGTTAGGAAGGTGCTGGGAGCCCCCATAAAGCTTTCCTTTAGGCCCCTTCCTGCTACCTTGTCCTGTTAACTGACAAAGTCTGTTTTTCCCCATAGATGACGAGGACTCTGACTACCAGCAGGAAACCTACAAAGAAACATACAAGGACCACCACCGTCCTGCCCAGACGCAGGTCTGTAACTTCAGTGAAGTAAGTTACATTCTCTGTATGTCAATTACTTCTCTGTATTGGGCAAGCCTGCTACCTTGTATGAACTCTGTACAGACCATATGTGGATTGGAGTACTATGCTCCATTGAGTTTATGGACTCTTCTGTTTACAGTGTGAAATTCCTGGTAGTCTATTAGTTCCGCTCCATTAAAGGTGTTGTAATCATAGCCGGTTCTCTGTCTCAATACAATCCAGCATCAATAACAGCCGCGGTTGAGTTTAACTCTTACGGGAGCCACATAAAGGGCATTGTCTCGGTGCCAGTTAACCCTTTAACTCCCAAACTCACGCAAAGGACCGGCGGAGGTCCTTCACATGATTTCATAGAATCATAGATCACAGAAAAGTAGAGTTGGAAGGGGCCTACAAGGCCATCGAGTCCAATCCCCTGCTCAATGCAGGAATCCAGATCAAAGGATCCCTGACAGATGGCTGTCCAACTGCACCTTGAATGCCTCCAGAGTGGGAGAGCCCACCACCTCCCTAGGTAGTTGATTCCACTGTCTTATTGCTCTGACAGTCAGGAAATTTTTCCTGATGTTTAGGTGGAATCTGGGTTCCTGTAACTAGAGTCCATTATTCCGTGTCCTGCAAACTGGGATGATCGAGAAGAGATCCTGGCCCTCCTCTGTGTGACAACCCTTCAAGTACTGGAAGAGTGCGATCATATCTCCCCTCAGTCTCCTCTTCTGAAGGCTAAACATGCCCAGTTCTTTTAGTCTCTCCTCATAGGGCCTTGTTTCCAGTCCCTTTATCATCCTTGTTGCCCTCCTCTGAACCCTCTCCAGTTTGTCTACGTCCTTCTGAAAGTGTGGTGCCCAGAACTGGACGCAGTACTCAAGATGAGGCCTAACCAGTGCCGAGTAAGGGGGAATTATCACTTCATGTGATTTGGAAGCTATACTTCTATTAATGCAGCCCAAAATAGCATTTGCCTTCTTTGTAGCCACATCGCATTGCTGGCTCATATTCAGTTTGTGATCTACAACAATTCCAAGATCCTTCTCACTTGTGGTATTGTTGAGCCAAATGTCCCCCATTCTGTAACTCTGCATTTGGTTTCCTTTCCCTAGGTGCAGCACTTGGCATTTATCCCTATTAAATTTCATTCTGTTGTTTTCGGCCCAGCGCTCCAGCCTATCCAGATCGCTTTGAATTTTGTTTCTGTCTTCCAGAGTATTAGCTGTTCCACCCAACTTTGTGTCATCTGCAAATTTGATAAGCATTCCCTGTACCTCCGCATCCAAGTCATTAATAAAAATGTTGAAGAGCACTGGGCCCAGGACCGAGCCCTGTGGTACCCCGTTCGTTACCTCTCCCCAGTTTGAGAAGGAACCATTGAGAAGCACCCTTTTGAGTCCGATTCTGTAGCCAACTGTGGATCCACCTGATAGTTGTTCCATCTAGCCCACTTTTAGCTAGCTTGCTAATCAGGATATCATGAGGCACTTTGTCGAAAGCTTTGCTGAAGTCCAGATATATGATGTCCACAGCATTCCCACAGTCCACAAGGGAGGTTACCTGATCAAAAAATGAGATCAGATTAGTCTGGCAGGATTTGTTCTTGACAAATCCATGCTGGCTTGTAGTAATCACTGCATTGCTTTCAAGGTGCTTGCAGACTGACTTTTTTATAATCTGCTCCAAAATTTCCCGGGATTGATTTTATACTCTGCCTTTCTACCAGAAAATAGTACTCAAGGTGGCTAGGATTTGAAAAGTTTGGCTGAGTATTTAGATTCAAAGTTAGCTATAAAAACTTCTTTGCACATCAATATCTATATTCCAAAGGTTACTCAAGAATCTTTTCACACCAAATATCCCTTTCAGTGGTCTGACAAACTGGAGATATTTGGGCTTATTTAGTTTGGAAATGTGTGCATCTTAAAAAGAACTCTAAGCAGCGGCTGAGAGAATGGGGATCAAAATGGCAGATGTAGTTCAATGTAAGCAAGCGTACAGTGATGCACGTTGGGGCAAAAAATCCCAACTTCAAGTATAAGCTGATGGGATCTGAGCTAGTGGTGACTGACCAAGAAAGGGATCTTGGGGTTGTGGTTAACAGCTCAATGAAAATGTGGACCCAGTGTGCAGCTGCTGTGAAAAAGGCAAATCCCATGTTAGGCATACTTAGGAAAGAAATTGAGAATAAAACTGACAAGATCATACTCCCCTTATACATATCTATGGTGTGACTGCACATAGAATACTGTGTACAGTTCTGGTCACCGCACCTGAAAAAGGATATTGTAGAGTTGGAAAAAACTGCAGGAAAAGTGCAGAAAAGGGCAACTAAAATGATCAAGGCGCTAGAGCAACTCCCCTATGAGGAAAGATTACAACATCTGAGATTGTTTAGCTTAGAAAAGAGGCGAGTAAGGGGAGACATGACAGAGGTGTACAAAATTATGCATGCTGCGGAGAAAGTGGATAAGGGATATCCACTTCTATCATAATACTAGAACATGGGGTCATCCAATAAAGCTGATTGGTGGGAGATTCAAGAAAGATAAAAGTACTTCTTGACTTCCGGTGGAGTTTAAAATGTCGGCTTAACGCTTCCACGGATCGTGGGAGACTGGCGCGGCGTGAAATCCAGTCAAGAGGTTATCCTGGCTGGTTAATCTCCTCAGAATAAGAGGATGATTTAACAGTGATTCCCAGCATATCTCTAAATGCTCTCTCTCCGAGTTATTTGCAGTGGCTTGGACTGTTGCAGTTTCTCTCGGGGGGTATGTGTGTAGAGTGGGAGTATCCATCATCGCTTGCCATCGCGTTTGGAGTTCTTTTTTCAAGAACCTGAAGATCGACAACTCCATTTCTTAAAAAAAGATTGCTAATTAGGAACAAAGAAATTTTATCCACAATCAGGACTAAATACCCTTTTTTCTGGAATATTAAAAAGAAAATATGCTTTAAAAACTTCATAATGCGGAGATCAACAAATGTGCTTTGAAACGAGAAAGAATGAGGTATTGTAACTCTTTTTACTTTTGATTTTGGAAAAGTGTAAAGCAGGAGTAGCTGTCTGTTAAATTTATGCTGCGTCACAGACAAGATGGCTACTCATGATTTGTGGCTGAAGTTAGCCGAAGAGCTGATGGTTATATTTGAAGCATTCAAAAAAAAAGCTGCTGGGGAGGTTGGTGAAATCAGAAGTGCGGACTGTACAAATAATTCAAAAATTCCAGGATAATACAGAGGGTGACCGATCGTCTGTGAAGTTTGAACAGAACAGGGAGGACAAGGGGAAGATTGATATGCTGCGAGAGATAGCAACTGGAACTTCAAAAAGAGGCTTGATTTCGCAGAAGCAGGAAGAAAACTACACAGAAGTACAATCGCAGAAGACCTTGCCATTGAATCAGAAGGTGAAGATGTCTTCGGAAATGTAAGGGGGAAGCCAGCCACGGAGAACTGGAAGGACGATTGCTGGGCTTCTTGGAGGAAGCCATTTACGGGGGCTTCGAAGAAAAAAAATTGTGTTCTGTGGAACATGAGCCTGAAAAAGATTGTGAATACTGTATGGTTTGCTGATTATTGGATGGAATAAACGGTTTGACCCATGTTATGATAATTGCTGACTATTGGTGGAAGGGAGAGATTCTTATGAAAGAAGTAAGGGGGTTTAGTTCCCCAAATGAATTGGTGGGAGGAATCCAAATGGGAGAAATCTAAAGGGATCGCTGATAGTGATCCAAAGAGAGCATTCATGGATCTGAACCTAAAGGGGTTGGTGAGAGGAACCCCTTTGAGAGAAAAGAGAACGTCTCCAGTTGGGGGTGATTTTTCTTTGTATTTTTCATTAATGTGGTGACTTTGATCCTGAAGGGGGCATACTTGGGAAGGATGGGATTAGAAAAAAGATTAGTTGCTGGGTAAAATAAGGATAAGGTTTAATATTGAATCAGAATCTGAATAGTAATTGGTTATTGGTAAAAATGTATTGAGCCTGGATGAAACTTAGCATTGAGAATGAGTAATGGAAAGGAACCAACTAAATGTGGGCTAAAATTTGGGATGTGAAGTAATGTGGAAATGTTAAATTATTTAAAAAAAAATAAAATAAAAGCTAGGCTGTTTGTTTTTATAAATAGAGGGAAAGAAGATAGAGATTTTCATTAAATATAAGTAGAAATATTAAATATTGTTCAAGTAGAAGGATTTTTATGTTTAGGAGTAAAGTGTTGTAAGGTTTCGAGGCTTTGTGAATTTGTGAGGTTGATAAATAAGAGGGGGGTTTGCTTAAGAGAAAAAAAGTAATTTCTTTATAATTATAATATAGAATATTTGATGTTACTTATACTTGGCTGTGGAAAAATTGGAAGTCCTTTTTAGTTTAATGTTGTTGTTTTGTCTTTGTAGTGTATGTTTGTTTGTTTTTTGTTTTTTTGGATTTTAAAATTCAAATAAAAAAATTACCAAAAAGAAAGATAAAAGTACTTCTTCACACAGCACTTAGTTAAACTATGGAACTCACTTCCACAAAGTGTAGTGATGGCCACCACTTTGGATGGCTTTAAAAGGAGGTTGGACAAATTCATGGAGGATAAGGCTATCAATGGCTACTAGTCCTGATGGCTATATGCTACCTCCAGTATCAGAGGCAGTACAGCAGTTGATGGGGAACATGGGTGGTGGTGGGGAACATGGGGGGGAAGGGAAGGGGTGCTGTTGCACCTGTGCCCTCCTTGGGGATTTCCCATGGGCAGCTGGTTGGCCACTGTGTGAATGGATGCTGGACTATAAGGGTCCATCTAGTCCAGCATGGATCTTCCTATGTCCTTGTAAGTTGCTGTATGGTATAGGAGGAGAGATGCTAAAGGTAGCTTCGCTCCCTTGTTTACAGCTGGGGTGTGTGTGTGCCAGAACCACAATGTGGGGGAAAGAGTTCCCCACATGCTGTGGGTCCAATCCTTATTCCCTCCCCCAGCTTTTATTTAACAGGTTTAAAAAACACACGCATCACCAAACTATGGTTTTTAAAGTAATGTATGGACTGGCCCTTAGAAAAAGGCCCAGCAAGCAAATTGCTAAGAATTATTTTTTCTTAATTTATATCAGCAGGAAAAATTAATCTTCTGTAGAGAGCAGGTAAGTCAGGTTATCAAATGCTGTTATTGTGACCTTTGAGGAACTGCTGGAAGCTGCCATCTGAGGGCATAAAATCAAGCCCCCTCCCCCGCAAAAAGTGATGTGGCTTATCCTGCAATACACTTTTGGCAAACCAGCTACCTGCACCCTTTCCTAGCCTTTTCTACAGACCTTCCATAATGCGAAGGAAAATGGACAGCACAGAGGAAACCTTACTCAAGTGGGATACAATGTGTGTGTGACTTGCCTATAGCACAATGGATGATATAGCAATCACCTCAAGGACAAAGACTTTTACACTGGAACAGGGGCCCAGTCCTAAATATATTTCTGAAAGGGAGGCTTCTGAAAACCTGGCTTGGAGTCAAGTATATCATAACACAGAATTTTGACATGGAACATGTTCATCTTCCTTGCTTGACAGTGAAGGTTTTTGAATGGCCTTTGGCAAGTTGCTATCTCTTAGCCTACCTACCCTCACAGGATTACTACAAGGATAAGATAAGTAAAGCCCTATAGAAAAGCTTGATAACATTTTAGCATTCACACTTGTACAGAAAAGCAACCTTTTCAATAAGTTCAGGTATGGATTTGCAAAGCTAGGGGAAGATATACAGTCTTGGGCATACTTTTTTCCCTTTGTGGATCAAGTAAAAGGAGAAAAAGATAGGGAAATTATAAAGAACACAGAAAAGTTATTAGAAAAACAATTATACTGCAGTAATCCATGAAGCAAAAAATAAATGAAACCTCCTCTGATACAGGCTACAAATTAGGCTACAAAAAAACATGCAACATCTTCTCAAAACAGTGCTTCATCACAAGACCTTTTATCATTTATTCTATGAGATATGGATCTGACCTTTACAGTGCCTTAGAAATGCAAACACAACTGCTTATTTGCATTACTGTCTTGCTGATATTTGCACTTTGTTTTGAGATGTTTTGTTACTGTTATATTTTATTGCTGCTTATCTGGCTAACATTGTACTGATTCTATAAACAATTTTTCTGTGCATAAGATTGCAAAAACAAACAAACCCCACATTACTTTGCTGATGCAGTCAGGAAATACAATATAACTATTTTGTAAAGCAACAGATATAAAATTGGTGGTAACCCATATATAAAACGGGTAATGAAATATAATCATTGGGTTACACCCAGAGTTCCATGAGCAACATTCCACTTAAGGAACAGGGTACTCTCAGGTTTCAGCTCCCCCAACCTTTTACAGTACCCCAAAATCACAGAGTTGGTAGACCGTCTGGACAAGCATGGGAGGTGGTTCAGTGGATGCAGGACTGGATTGGGAAAAATTGCCTCTTCCCACTTCTATACATGGAAGCTCCACTGGATCCATTACAAAGATGAAAGCCACAAGTTTAAGAAATTCAATGGATGTATGATGGAAGAATCAAAGCAAAATCAAAGATCATACTGAGGTTATGAGCTTGAGAAGGGTGGTGGCGGTAGAAGAAACAAGAGTTACCTAGTAGAAGTGAGAAGGAAAAGGGTGGGAAAGCAGCAGAAGTGTTGTTTTATCAGAATCTTAGTTTCTTTATCAGAAATCTTAATTAAGGAAAAAATCATCAGGTCAGGCAAACAAGCTATTACTTGGGGGGGGGGGGGTTAAATCACCACAAGGTTATTTTAGCCTAACCTTGCATAAGTATATTGTATGACTACGCCTGGGGTTCCCAATGTGGTGCCCATGGGCACTAGTGTACCCATGGATACCTCCCTTGCCACCCGCCAGCCTGCTCTTTTTGATTTTGTATTTTTGGGTTAATTTTTTAAAATTAAAACAAAAACAAAAACCAGGAGGCTGGTATGTTGCAAAGTGATGCATTGACCTCCAGCACCACCCTTATTTCCAAGGATGCCAGTGGGCCCCAAAGGCATTATTAGATAATAAAAATGGTGGACGGCTGCAGCCCAGCACTTCATTTTCAAGTGTGCATAGATGCCCCCCAAAAAGAAACAGGTAAGCTGGAAGGGTGGAAAACATCCTGTGTGCCTAAAGGAAGTGACACGGAGTGGAGCAAAGGAGCATGTTTTGCCTGTGCACGTACGTACGTACGTGTGTGTGTGTGTGTTTGTGTGTGCGTGTGCATTTTTTCCGTGGTTTTTGGTGTGTGGCCATTTTGCCTTCTGTGAAATGGATATTTTATTGTGCTTTGTGGAGGCAAATACGTGGTTTGGCATTTGGAGCTCAAGCCTCATGTCTGCCTTGTATTCAGTTTCTTGGGCAAGTTACTTGTCTGAGCCTCATTAGATTTGCTTCTGTGAAATAGGTGCTGCAGCAGAGAACTAGAGCACTTTTATGTTTTGGAACTCAGACTCCACCTTTGGCTTGTACTGAGGTTCTTGGGCAGATTATTTTTCTTTAGCAAGTTATTTTTCTTTAGCCTCACCAGTTTGTTTTCTAGGAAATAGTTGTTTTGTGACTGGCCTTGCCCACCATGGCAGTCAATTTGTGAGAGCGCCCACAACACTGTCTCAAAATTACAGATGTACCTCCTGGCCGAAAAAGGCTAGGGATACCTAAAGTAAGTCTTTGCATGATAACTGGTATCTTCCATGTTAGAACTAACCATTGAAAGTTAATGTGGCAGTGACAAACTAGGGTCCATTCTAGCATGGTAAGTACAAGCCCTTACCACAGAATAGTATTTTTATACAATATAATCTTGCAAAATTGACATAGTAAAATGACTTTGTGGAAGCTTTGCCACATCCAACAGCAACACGAGAATTGCCTCCACTTGCCTGATCCACAGGGGGAGCAGTACTAATTTTAAGATAGGTGCCCTTGCAGACAAATACATTCTCTCTGTATTGAAGATGTATGAGCTGACAAAATTAAGCTGCAATCCTAGACATGCTTACCTGGGAATCAGTCCCGGAGAACTCAGTGGGACATACTTCTGAGTATGTAAGCACAGGACTGCACTTCGCCACCCAAAAATTCAAGGTTACTAGCTTTAAAAGCCAATATAAATTTAACAAACCAGAAATACCAGAATGTTAGCTACCAAAAATTAGCAAGTGATGCAAACTCATTAATGTTGCTATGTAAACAAAGTCGGAGGGGCACAGGATTGCGCTCTAAAAACAATCACTTAATATGCTTCACTTCAACTGTTCCCTTTTAATCTGAAGCCTAGTTTATTCTATCTGTGTGTACCTTTAATGCACGGTTCACTGTTGTCTTCCAAAGAAAGCCTCCCGAGTTCTAGCACAAAGATAGTTTGCAATAAAAAGGAAATACGGCAACTTTTATTTTCCTTTATCAACACTGTGGTAAGGATCCAAGATTTCATGTACAGGTTTTTCTACAAACATGACCTTTACACAACTTGAAATAATCCAAACTGTATCTCATTTTTAAAAGATACACACACACACAAATGAAAGATGCAGATTTTAGTATTGACTAGGGAAGGAATTAGAAGCTAACAAACTTCAGAGTGTTTCCAGTTCCTCAAAACTGTCAGCTGTTGGTCTTATGTTTAGGAAAAGGAGAAATGCTTTAGTATCCTATATTAGCATAAACACACTCATGTATCTAGATAGAGCCACTAAAGGGTGAAGAATTGTGGACTGTATGTATCTGATCCAGTAGATTCTGGAAACTGTCAACAAAAATTGAACATTCAGCCCTCAACAAGTATGCATCCATATGCTTAAAGTAAACATGTACTGCTAAGCAACAAACATGTAAACACAAATAAATATAGCCCAGAATATGCTGGAAAAACTAGAGAAGGAGGTGCATATGCACTGCAGTCACTGGGCTGTATCCAGACTGAGTTAGTTGCAAGTTACAACCAACTTTTCACACTGATTTCACTAAGAGTTAAATGCAACCAACAGCCTGGATCCAATTGCATTGCATTTTCTCTGCAACAACAATCTCCATAAAATTTGCTTGTATGGTTGCCTCCTGTGCCTCTAAACAGCAGCCTGCCACCCAGAGGCAGGTAAGCCTTTCCCCACCACTGACAATGCCAGCAAAAGCTTTAAAATGACTGTTATCTGTGTGCCACTGCTGTGAAAGGCATAGCAGCAGGGCTAGTAAGAAAGGGTGGCAACCCTCAATTTTTCATACCCTAGTATCCTTTAGTCCAAGGGTAGGCAACGTATGGCCCTCCAGATGTTTTGGCCTACAAGTCCCATCAGCCAATAGTGAGGGATGATGCAAGTTGTAGGCCAAAACATCTGGAGGGTGACAAGTTGCCCACCTCTGCTATCCTAACAGAAGACTCTTAAGCCCACCAACTGATGGGGCTCTTAGATTTGCAACCCACTCTAGAAACATTACTTTTGTGTGTGTTCCCATAATGAAAACTTCCTTCAAAATGTTATTGTAATAATTCAACACTGGCTGCAACATTCTTGACAGCTGGTATTTCTTTAACAAAAATGTCTCAAATGGATTATGCACAACATTCTTTCAAGAATTAATTTCCTTTCAGTGTAAGATGCTAAGGCACTAAAAAGTGTAGGAATTTAAGTCTTGAAGGACATGCTAGCTCTAAAATGTTATTTTATAATATCCCACTGATGTTTTTGCAGAGATATAGCCTTGGCTAAAATTTTATTTCTGTGGAAAAGAAAGAAGTTCTAGTGTAAGATTGTAAGGTACAAACATCTTGTGGTATATATTTAGATTTCAAAATAAAATATGACATTTTAAGTTAATATTAATCAAAATAGTTAAATGACTGGTGTTACTTTAAAGGCAGTATTCCCAGAAGTCCTTGCATTCTGAAGAATTATGCAGCTGGCTGGAACTGATGTAAACAAAACATTGCAGTGTACCCAAACTACATAGCCTGTTGTCCCCGTCCCCCCGTCCCCGTCCTTGGTTCCCATGTCTATACAAAGTGCTCTTAAAAATACATACAGTTCTGGGCATCTATAATAACTTCATTAAGCAAAAGCCCATAAAAGGCCAAATAAGCAGGCAGATCATGTTGGCAGAATCTGTATAAAGGTATGGACATTATACAACACATCTGCTCAAAAGTCCCAGTGAATTCAGTGCAGCTTACTTCTAAGTAAATGGGTACGGAATTGCAACCTGAGAGTCATTTCTCCATCTGTGTACACAACTTGTACATTGGAACAGTGTATGAACCAGCCCTATTAGCTATTATAGAGGAGGATGGCGACAATGGAGTCCTTCTAACTTGGAAAAAAAGTTATTCTGAAATCGCCAATTGGACTGGCATCCATTTATTACTACATTACTAGCTAAATGCATTTTTAGAAATGGAAAGTTTTCCACCCCATATGACTGATCAGCAAAAAACAGAGATAATATTTATAGCTGAAGCTCTGAGCAGCTCACAAAATAAAACTTAAAACTATACAATGTAAAAATTTCATAACATAATATAAAAACCTAAAAGTTTAAAACAGAATAAAACAAAATAAAAACCAAAGTAACAAACAGCAGCAGTGCAATATCTAAAAAAGCACTAACACAATTTTAAAAAGCTAAATAACTAAAAACCCTGGAGGAAAAAAGGTCTTCATCTGGTGCTGAAGTGACCACAACCTAGGTGCCAGGCATGCCTCCCTGGGAAGGGTGTTCCACAACTGGGATGCCACCACTGAAAAGGTCTTCTCCTTAGTAGCCACATGCCTCACTCACTTGTCAGGGACACCCACAAGAGGGCTTCTGAAGATGTCACAGGGTCATAGAGTTGGAAGGGGCCTACACGGCCATTGAGTCCAACCCCCTGCTCAATGCAGGAAACTAGAGGAGGGGTCTCCCATCCAAGTAATAACCAGGCCTGACCCTGCTTAGCTTTCCATGCTCAGACAAGCTGAGCCAGCATGAGCCACGGGCAGAAATGATCTTAGGATCTGGGGCAGGCATATACGGGAGGAGTCTATCCTTCAGGTACCTGGCTCCAACCATTTAGGGCTTTTTAAGTTAATACCAGCAGTTAGAAATCATACAAGAGCCAGGCATATTGCACCCTGCTTGCCTATTTTTATCCTTTATTTATTTTAGAAATGAACTTTGAGTTTCCTTTATGTGTTTTAACAGGTAAAACCAGGGGGACCTGCAACAAAATGTTGCTGTGCGGTGTATTCCTAGTCAGCATGCCAGTCAGCCACACCTTCTTCCAAGATAATCCCTTCTACTCCCTAATTTCAGTTTTTTCCCTTCCAGAAAAATAAAAATGGCATGTTCAGTCTTCATTGGACTGTTTTGTTAGGGGGGGGGGCTGCCCTCTTAAGAGTTCTTTTTCCTAAAGATTGTTTGCATTTCTGCAATCTCCAGGGTTCCCCCAAGTGTGATGATATCTCCCTTTTGTTTGTAGGTGATGCCATTTTGGCTACATAAGTTGCAGCACTATCAGAACTGGGTCTGCTGTTAGTAAATCCGATAGTTCATAAAATGACATGCACATCCCAATACTGCCCAATATTAAATAATTATTGCAAGAAACTGCTAACAAGATGAAAATATTACTTTTTCCACTCAGTAAGCTCCAAGAGAAACCACATCCAATATATTAACATTTTGATGATGATGTTCTGTCTCATTTCTGCTTTGGCTAGAGTTGATGTACATTATTTAAAATAATTTTAACATTTGGAACAAAACAAAAGTTTGGACCCCCGCAGAAATTCTGAGCAAAGCCACTTTTTAGAGTTAGATGCTATTTCAGAGCTATTTTCATAGGAGAGAGAGAGCGTTTCAACAGGCTGCAATACAGTTGTGGATGGATTGAAGTGGGAGGGGGATAGAATGCTTCTAGTAGCATAAGTTCCTATTAAATTAAAAAGGTATTTTAAGTTACATTTTTGGGAACTAAAATCCAAGATATAATTGCTGATGTGGGATAACAAAGTTATAGATTGAAATGTCCATTCTGGAATGAAAATCTTTCCAGATGTAAACACTGGAAACAGTTGATAGTTGTCAAGTTTTATTTGAGACTTTGATTTGAAGGGAAATAAATTTAAACCTCATGTTCAGAACAACTCGACACCCTCTTCTCTGCAAACTAAGTTCTTGTGAGAAAGCCATCCTATGTCACACGCAATCATTAGAAATGTTTTTTCAGAAAGCTACCATTCACAAATGAAAGTTTTTTTCAAAGATAGTGGGTGGGTTCGCACAATTTCAGACGGAAAATAAGCTACAGTGGCTTATTCTCGCTCTCCATGTGTGTCGGTCACAAGCATCCTAATTAGCATATTTACCCTTGCCAGGTGCAAGTTGTCATGATGTCCGAACCTGACAAGGGTGACTGGCATGTTTTACAAACCACCGTGAAACCCATTTATTTATTTTATTTATTTTATTACATTTATACCCCGCCTTTTTTCCTGCAAGGAACCCAAGGCGGCTTACATAATTCTCCTCCTCCTCCTCTCCATTTTATCCTCACAACAACCCTGTGAGGTAGGTTAGGCTGAGAGTCAGTGACTGGCCCAAAGTCACCCAGTGAGTTTCATGGCTGAGCAGGGACTAGAACCTGGATCTCCCGAGTCCCAGTCCAACACTCTCACTACATGGTTTATAAACCACCCCAGTCACCCACCCTTTCCAGGTTCAGACGTCACGACAACCTGTGCCCGGCGAGGATAATCATACCAATTAGGGGGCTTGCAACTGACATGTGCGGAGAGGGAAAATAAGCCACCATGGCTTGTTTTCCACTCTGTGATTGTGCAAACTCGGTCAGTATGATATAAAACTGGTGTGCTTTCCTGAAGATAACAAGATGAAATGACAGGACCAGTGCCATGAATAATTCAGCATAGGAACAATCACATAACAAAAAAACCCCAATTAGATACAATGCCCCACAATCATAATGGGTTTCCACCTTAATCGCAATGATTAATGAAGGATCTATAATGGCCCAAGAGGACTGTTGGAGAAGTCCACCCTCCAACTGCCTTGGGGGTATTTATGACCATTGTGCCCTGATGGAAGACAGGAGATGCCAAGGCCATGGAGCTTGCACCATCAGCTCCTGAGAGAAATATGTTCTGGTGGTGGGGTTTGTTTGTTCGTTGGTAATGTTTATCTCAGTATTTTAAAATTGTAAACCGCCTTGGGTGCCTTAGCAGAAAGGCTGTACAGCAGGGGTCCTCAAACTTTTTAAACAGAGGGCCAGTTCATTGTCCCTCAGACTGTTGGGGGGCCGGAATATAGTTTGAAAAAAAATATGAACGAATGGATCAAGGGAAAAAAAGGACCCAGGTCCTTTTTTTTTACTTGATTAAATGGAAAGTTATTATTAATTAATAATAAATTAATTATAAATTAATTTGCTGTCTAAAATTGAAATACATTAAAATATTATATACAATATACAATTTTAAATATTGTATTGTTTTTTCCTGTTTTTTTTGCACTACAAATAAGATATGTGCAGTGTACAAATCAAGCCTTTCTATACCTTTTTAAAATTTAATAAAACAGGAAAAAACAATACCTGCTTAACTGGAGGAGGGAGTGCCCAATTGAATTGTCGTCCCTCGTGGTATCGTTCCGGTTGTGAGAGAGTTTGTGGCTGTGAGCGTGTGTGTGTTTGATGTGGTTTAAATTTGCTACTTTGGTGTTGTGTTGCTTGGCTTGGCTGATTGTTGTTGTGGGTTGTGATAGAGGGGCCCCCTTTGCCCATTGTTCTCCGCACGGAAGGAAGGCCGGCAGCTCCCTGCTCCGTGCCCCCTCCAGGATGGGCAGCCCGGGGCTAGGCTGGCCAATGCCCGATGGCAAGGACTCCGCTCCCCAGCACGGCCACCGAACATCTGAGAGGCGGACCGGAAGCAGGGGCCAGGGTGTGCCAGCCGCAGCAAACTCTGCCCTTCAGACCCCTCCCAGCCCGGTGGGTGGGCGCTCTGCTGCCCCTTCCCGGAGGAGTCGTGCCGCCGCATTACCATGCTGATGCGGAGCGTCCGGAGGACCATTCTGAGACGATGGGGGGGCAGCGGCAGCAGCGGCTCATCGGCCTCGGCGCGCAGCCTGTCGCCGGCTGGCCGGGACACCACATCACAAACGCTTGCCGCAGGGTTGCCTGGCAACACGCTGATGGCGCTGCCGAGCAAGCGCTGAGCGAGGCCTGGGCGTGTGGCTGGCCCTGCGGGGGCTCCAGCCAGGTGCACCCGCACGGGGGCGAGGAATGCTATACCGCCGGAGGCCCCCGCCCTGGCGTGACCTGAGCCCCCGTGCTTTTTTGAGCATGCTGCTGGCACAAGTCCAGCAATTTCTCCACATTTTGGGTTTTATACCAGAAAATGTAAGAAGCTGTACGCTTTTGAATATTTTATAAGATTCCTTACAAAAATTAAGAAGATAAAACTATCAAGTCATGAAGTTAATGACAGCTGGGCAGAGTAATCCGACTAGGGGCAGGAGAATCTATGGCAGAAGAACCAGCACCACCTAAGCCTTGCTAGCTTGTACCGACCAGGCACAAGTGAGAGGCGTTTTATTTCTTTCCTACACAAGGAGGTTTACTCTTTGTTTCCTTTTCGTTGACACCAATGGTAGGAAAATTCCTGGCTCTTATTTTGGGCGTGTTGGAGGTATGAGGGGGCATAGCATCCTCCGGAATGCCTCATTCCAGGGCAGAGACTTTCCACCACCACACTGGGGAGGATTCCACCCACAGATCTCCCTCTCTGCCTACAGAGAGGGTGGTTCACAGCATCCTATGGCCTCTCAGCTGTCCTCCCAGTGAGCACAAGATTGCTCCTTGAAATATTATTAACTATTAATACAAATAACATTATTAATTAGTATTTCAGTTGTTCATTAAGGAAAAAAAAGCACTGAAACAAGTGCACAGGGAGGCTAACTAGCTATTAGAAAGTAATGGCTGGCTATCAAGCCAAGCTACAATTTCTGATGCCCTGCTTCTAAGTGCTTGTGAAACTATAATTTATAATTTCATATATATAAGTCCTTCCAGCATTAAAACAAATAGTTACATACATTGTATCTCATATTTGAAATGCTTTTCAGCTGAAGCATTATTTCAATTTGAAACAGAGTTTAATGGAGTATTTCATACTTTTTTATTTGAATTATTCAAAAACCTGTATTTTCCAAGATGTGGTTGTTTCCCATACCAAGATATTCATCTGAAATCCCAGAGTTTATTACTAGCTGAACAATCCCCTTACTGCATAGGCAAAATGGGCTGGAAATAATTTCCAGCTGAAGTGCCAACATCAGTGTTGAAGAAAGCAATTGGTGGTGCCAATTGCATATTTAGGATTGAATAACTATTTCAGAGTCTTAGGTACCATCGTCAAATTTTCTGGCATTCAAGAGACGAGGCTTTTGAGATGTTTCCACCTAAGGCAATATCATCAAAATAAGCTATTTCAAAATAAATGGATAAGTTAACGATGTAATGCTGTGACCACCAAAGGTTGACTCTAGATCCATGCATAGTTTGAGGGAGCTCTGTACTTGAGTTTACATGCCAGAACTGGGTGTTTTGGAGGGTAATGCAAAAAAACAAATAGGGTTTTTTTATTTCTACAGTGAAGATTCTGTATAGGCAGGTGGATCCTAATGCCTGAACAAAGTATCATTGGTGGCCCTAGCTGGTATAAACTTCAGGTGGTGGCAAGAGCAAGACTGAGTTAACATTTCATTGAGGTCTTTATATGCTTGGAAAGCAATTATTCAAGTTTTACACTTTAGGGTGTCACAACATTGGCTGGATTCACTGACACAGAATAGATTTTCTGCTTATCTTTGGAGAATTTGTGTAGAGTGGTATGCAGTTACAATGCCAACATGCAGATGGAACATGCGAAATTAAACAGGAATGTGGTGTTCAGGCAGAGGGCAATTAAGTTTCCCCAATATAAATCCCCCATCCAAATATGCCATTAGCTTTGGGGGGGGGGGGACGAGAGACGGCAACATCATCAGCCTTCTAATTAGCATGGTAAAAACGATGGGAAATCAGGATCTCTTGAATTATGTCTAACTTGGCCGTCACTGAATTAGAAAATTTAACTGATGACAGTAAGATCAATTTCAACATATAAGACATTAATTTGCAAGAACTTCCACAAGCATCAAATGGAGCATAGCTTGCTTAGTAGAAAGCCTGGTAGTGGATACCCATAGTATCAGATAGGAAAGGCTAGGTGGTAGGCCTCCAGAATGCTCACATCACTTGAACACATCTGCTTTTCCACTGTACATTATACTGTGGTTTTTTGGGGTGTGTTGCTTGCAGCTTGACTTCATTTGTCAACTGAAAGATTCTGGTATGGAGAGAGTGGGTATGTATGCATTTGTGTAGGCGCACATGCACAGCATACAAACCAGATTGGGCAGAATCCAAACAGCTGCTTTGTTTTATACCAGGGGCTTGCACCAGCCCAGTAGATTTATTTTCTCTTTGAACAGCTGACCCTCCATGGCAAAGCAGAAACTGCTATAGAAATCTCTCCTCAGCTCCAGGAGGCATTGTGGGGTGGCGGGGAGGGATTTGAGAAGAAACTAGTGTAAAGTTCTCTTGGGCTTCCAAAACTAATTTCACATGTCTCCACATCCTGGCCACAGCTTTCAGTAAATGTTTTGCATTTATTTTCCAAATTTCCATCATCAATTTATGCAACAGAGTAAATATGATTTTCTAGGAAGTAATTCAGATGTTGTATTAACAAAAATAAGTTATCTATGTTTTCAGCTTTAGAATTATCAGGTACCACACCTTGCCACTTAATTATCTTCACTACTTTAACCCACTTATGTAGATATGTAAGACAGAATCTATTGGCAAAGCTCGTTTTTTGAAACTTTTTGAACATATGTGAAAGAAGTTTTCCTACAGTGATTAACATCTATTTATAAAGTGAATGGAAAAATGTCACCACAGAAACTGTGTCTACTTTAGAAAAACAAGTACAGTACTTCCAAAATGGTGCCCTCCGTTTAGATGCTTGTTCTTCACACACTGTAATTATGAGAAACCAAAATTGATTTCTAAATACTTCAAGATGAAACTGGCACTGATATGCAATTATCTTTTTCAGCTCTACACTGCTTGTACATAGAATGCAGTTCCTTTCCATGAATTATTTCAGACTGCAATTCCTAACCGGTATAAATATCCTAGGGAAATCATTCCAGGATCAGCATCCAAGAAGATACTTTAGCAAAGTTTGCAAATAAAATGCATTCAAAATGTGCAAGCTATTTTGTGCCTTAAAAACTTACTTAAAATCCAAGGAACTTGTATACAAAAGATTTCTAATGAATTATTATTTGCATAATACTCATTATAACTGATCACTAATCAAACTTAAACAAATAATACATTCAACTATCTGATGAAGCAATTGATCAATACTTTGACGTTTTCTTTTAAATCTTGCATCTAGAAAAACCTAACAAATAATAATAATAATAATAATAATAATAATAATAATAAATTTTATTTCTTACCCGCCTCTCCGTCTAGATCGAGGCAGGGAACAACAAAAATATAAAATACACAATACATACTATTAAAACATCTTAAAACATATTAAAAACATCATAAACAACATCATTAAAACATCATTAAAACATCATTAAAATATCGTAAAAACATCTTAAAGGCAACCTAAAATTCCGCCGGATAGGCCTGCCGGAAGAGATCAGTCTTTATGGCTTTTTTAAATTCCAAAAGACTGGTGAGCTGACGAATCTCCTCCGGCAGGCCATTCCATAATCTGGGAGCAGCAGAAGAAACGGTCCTCTGGGTAGTACCTGGCAGCCTAGTTTTGGCTGACTGAAGTAAATTCTTCCCAGAGGACCTGAGTGTGCGGGGTGGATTGTATGGGAGAAGGCGATCCCGTAGGTAGCCTGGACCCAAACCATGTAGGGCTTTAAAGGTAATAACCAACACTTTATACTTCGCCCGGAAACTGATTGGCAGCCAGTGGAGTGCTTTTAAAACTGGTGTGATGTGAGCACCCCTTGGTGTACCAGTAACCAGTCTGGCGGCCATATTTTGCACTAGTTGAAGTTTCCGGACTAGGTACAAAGGTAGCCCTATGTACAGCGCATTGCAGAAGTCGAGCCTCGAAGTTACCAGCGCGTGCACTACTGTCTTTAGGTCCTCCGGTTCTAGGAAGGGGCGCAGCTGGCGTATCAGCCGAAGCTGATAATAGGCACTCCTAGCCGTCGCATCTATCTGAGATGTCATTTGGAGCGACGGATCTAGAAGCACCCCCAAGCTGCGAACACAGTCTTTCAAGGGGGAGTGTAACCCCATCCAGAACTGGTTGACATACCTCCAAACCCAGATTGTGGCCTTTGACAGCAAGCACCTCCGTCTTGTCTGGATTCAGTTTCAGTTTATTTTTCCTCATCCAGCCCATTACTGCCTCCAGGCATTCATTCAGAGGAGACACACTATCCTTAGTTGACGCTGTTGCCGAAGGCATAGAGAAATATATTTGGGTGTCATCAGCATACTGATAGCACCCCGCCCCATGCCCCCAGATGATCTCTCCCAGCGGTTTCATGTAGATATTAAATAGCATTGGGGAAAGAATAGCTCCTTGTGGCACGCCACATAGCAGCTCCTTTTTGGTGGAGCAGCTATCCCCAAGCATCACCATCTGGAACCTACCCGAGAGGTAGGACCGGAACCACTGAAGCACAGTGCCCCCGATTCCCAGTCCCCTCAGGCGTTCCAGAAGGATACCATGGTCGATGGTATCGAAAGTCGCTGAGAGGTCCAAAAGCACCAACAGGGACACACTCCCCCTGTCGGTACTCAGGCGTAGATCATCTGCTAAGGCGACCATAGCAGTCTCAACTCCGTATCCTGCTCTGAAGCCAGTTTGAAATGGGTCTAGAAAATCAGTGTCATCCAAAACTGCTTGGAGTTGGAAGGCAACTGCCCTCTCGATCACCTTGCCCAAAAATGGAAGATTTGACACTGGTCTGTAATTGTTAAGGTCCAAGGGATCCAGGGAAATGTCGTATTTGGGGTCCCCAAGATGAATTCCAATATATTTAGGGGGTATGAAATGTCCCACAACACCACTTTTGGGTTTTTTCATCATGATGAAGTGTGTTTAAAATACCAAAACATAACCAACATTTCTGAATCTTCAAACATCAAATATTTTTATTTTCAATTAGAAACAATAAAAACAATGTTTTTGAACCAAAGATACCAGAACACCAACACAAACTGGTATGAACTGGGAACAAACACGTATATAATTTCTGAACACTGATATTGTCTTTGGGGTCATTTTTCTACCCCATTCACAAAACTGTCTCTGGTGAGGCAAAAGTCCCCTATGAAAGGCCATTGTTTGGCTGAATCTTACCCCCATCAACTTACAATCAGCATAACAATGGATTTCAGGTTTCAGCTTCTCAGTTTTGGGGGGAGGGGAGGGGTTTACTCTTCTTCATGGCACTCAAACCAGACTAAAATGACCTATAGTAACCTCAAAAGGGATGGGACATTTTGTGCCCCAATGTTACATTGTGTGAGGTGTCAAAAACACCTTAATGGGGGAAGTAATTAGATTTTGGGATATTTTATGTCCCAGGCATGTTTTGGTTTATAGAAAGAAAATTGTAAAAGGCAAGTGGCTGAAATCTGGGGCCATGGTTTACTACCATACAGGTGACAATGTCCTAGAAAGACTAGATTGTAATTTATACATAAGTAGATATACAAAATGTGAGCCTGGGGTTTGGCAATCCCCCAGGAAGCATTGTGAATTAACTGACAGGCGCTCAATTCAAACAATCAGTTAACTGTGCTAGCTGCTTCTCCGAGGTCGGGAAAGTTACCTCAGAGATGGGGTAAAGGGGGTTTAGTTTAGGTGATCAGAAACAAGCTATGGGGAGCCTCAGGCTTGCACCCTCCCCAGTGACTCAGAGTTTTGTTCCAGGGAGGAAATTCTACGTGTATAAAAGCAGCCTCCTTCAAGCTGACAATGGTTATGTATCAGTCAAGATTGTGATCGGCACACATGGGGATGGGGCTAGCCCCACATGTTCCTGCTGGCCTCTTCACCTATTCGGTGCCGACAGATACCAAACACCTGAACAGGGATCATGTGTAACACAACTCGCTTAAGAATGTGCGAAGATTCTTAGGGCACAACCCTATTGCACCCTTGATGCTCATAAGCTTCTGGACTCAGGGGCTTTCAAGCATCCTCTGCAGAGTGGGAGAGGTGATCTAGCCGCAGTGCTTCGGATGGGGAGGGAAGGAGGCTGGAGTGCCACCAGGATACTCTTGTCTTCTGCCCTTCCCCCGGAACACCCCCTTTACCCCATCTCTGAGGTAACTTTCCCGACCTCGGAGAAGCAGCTAGCGCAGTTCTTTCCACACCAGCTGGGGGGGGGGAGTGGGATCTGAGCACGGATCCCCAGCTCCAAGGTCAGCTCTGTCTCCGACCTTGGAGCTCTGTTTCCAACCTCGGATCTGGGAATCCAAAGAATCCTATGGCCCCCTAGACGCTGTCTAGCAGCCATAGGATCACTCTTTTAAAAAGGCTGGTAGTCAGGCTTGAAAAATATCCCAGCAGCCTGACCTCTCAACCTCCTAAAACTAAGGCAGTGTTCTCCTTTTACATTTGTCGTCCTGTTACTTTGAAGATTTAAATCAGCAAGAAAATATGTCCATTTAAATCACTGATTTAAATCAAGTTTCCCATTGAAACGTTTGTATTTATTTCCTGAACAATGATGCAAATCTGACCACTAAGTCATACTAATTTACACCTAAATAGAGTATTATTTACACTGTTTGATTATTACAAAGAGGCTTTGCATCTCTTTGTCTCACTGTATATATTTTGCATGTTTTCCTTTTTACCTGTAGTATCCAATGCACAGTACCCAATGGTGTCATTCTGCAAACTCAAATATCGCTAGCGGAACTCTGCTGAATCTTTCTGTTGCACAAACTCTTGCACATTATGCTTGCAGAAGCAGTAGCACAACTGGTTGCACAACCATGCTTGCACAAAGGTAATGTTAGTTGGATTTTCCTCTTGTGCATACTTTGGAACCTACAGGTAGTTTTTGCTAGCACAACATTTGTGCTTGCAGAATGACACAGTTGGAGACTGCTCAATGTCTTTAATATACCGTATTTTTCGCTCCATAAGACGCACCTGACCATAAGACGCATTTAGATTTTAAAAGAAGAAAATAAGAAAAAAAAAGATTCTCCTTTCCCCCCACCCCGGCGACGCGCCGGCCTCTTCCCGGCTCCCCCACGCCTACCCTGAGCTGCTGCCAAATCAGCTGTTCGGCGGGGAATCAGCTGTTCGGTGGGGAAATCAGCTGTTAAGCAGCCACATAGGGGGGAATCAGCTGAGAGGCGGGGGCTTGCCCCACTCCGCCCAGAAGCCCTCCGCTGTTCCGCCGGACCGGTTGGAGGCGTGCAGAGGGAGGTATGTAAAAAAAATAGTAATAAAAAAATTGTTTTTTTTACAATATTCGCTCCATAAGACGCACAGACATTTCCCCCTATTGGGGTGGGGGGGGTGCATCTTATGGAGTGAAAAATACGGTATTTCCATATAGGCTCTCTTATGATCCATGACAGTTTGAGATTAACAGCATAATCCTTTACATGCCTCCTCAGAAATAAGTTCTGTTGAGTTCAATGGGGCTTACTCTCAGGTACATGGGTATAGGATTGTAGCCTTAGTATGAGAATACAGGACAATGCACACTGGACCATTTCATCTTTTCTCTTTCTTTCCAGTGTTGCGCCTTTCTGCTTCTCTCTGCCTTGGCCCAGGCTTGCCCTCGCAAAAAAAATGAAATTAACACGTGATAGGTCAAAGCAACATTTGATAATTACTGGCCTGATAAAATCAAATTTTCTTTTAATCCAATTTGGGGGGATTTTTTAAAAACCATAATTTGTATCCACCCTGTTATATTGTCCTTCTGTCTTAACTGTCCGCCTTGCTTGGGCCAAATCCACCACCACATAAACACACAACCACAATCCCATCTAACCTGTTTATTTGCACATATGACTTCACTCAAAGAAACTGAAAGCCCAAATCATTCAATAAGCAAGAGTTCTTAGGCTGGACAGTCATTTTCATGAGATGAAAGACTGAAATTAATGCCCATGTTTGATTGGTAGGTAACTTCATTTTTATCAGACTGTAAGTGTAGTTTTAGTATGTTTATGATGAGATTTAATTGTAACTATGTTATTTTTTAAGTTAGGGAGAAATTTAGTATTTTATTTAATACATTTGGGGGGGGGAATTAAATACGGTAAAAATCTGATTTAAATTTTAAAAACTGATTGTTTTGATTGATTTTTTAAAATCATCACTTTTTATCCACCCTGCTCTCTATATGTTGGTGGAGTGACTTCTGCAGTGGAGAGCCTTCTCTAATCATGTAGGCACTCCATGCAATTCAGAATCCCAATAGGGTTCAGGGAGCCTAAACAAGTAGACAAGTAAACAATTCCTCACTACAGGTGTGCAGCACCCAATGTGTGGAAGACTGTAGAGATGGGCAGCAGTATCTGATGGAGTGGGCAGGGTCAACAGGCTCATCCCCACCTTAATCACATGAGTAGTTAATTTCTGAATAGGGCTAAAAACAGCTAAGGAACAGTATGTTCCTATAAAATCATATTAAATAGTATGTTCTGCAGAACAGACTTTACACATTGATAAAATCCTCTGCTGGAAATCATAGAAATGTTCACATGAAGGAAAAAACTTTAAGCAAGAAAACACATCTTTGACACAAAACTGAATATGGTAAACTACAGTAAGAATTTACAACCTTGCACCCAACATCTAGGAAACATCCTGTGCATATTAGAGGATATATTCCAAGATAGTTTCATGTTCTCATTCAACACTTCCATCTTCATTATGCTTTAGTAAGACAGGTAACTATGGTCATCCCTAAAGCACGATTTAGAGGTCATTAACAGATAGAACTACAGCCATAATACTTTTTAAAAGTAAATATTAAGCAAAAGTTTCTTTTACCCAATTTCATCTGACTAGAAACCATTCTAACATACTTGCTAGAAGCGCCACTGAATTCAGGACTAATTTTTGAATACATAACTTTATGATAACCCTGTATCATAAACAGAAGAAAAAGCATCCAAGAATATGTACAACTCAATCCACTAGCAATAAGTATGACAGTTTAATAATTAAACTTTAATGAAAGACAGTGACCGCACAGGTGTGCATGCAAACAACTGAAGTGTATATTCAAAAAGCAGTGCTATTTTATGACTTCAGCAGCAGCAGTACACTGTGCAGCCTTTCATCCAGCAGAAGTAGTGTCATGGCCAAACTAGACAACATTAGTAAAAAGCTTTAGGGGGCCAGTGCGGCGTAGTGGTTAGAGTGGGACTCGGGAGATTCGGGTTCTAGTCCCCGCTCAGCCATGAAACTCACTGGGTGACTTTGGGCCTGTCACTGACTCTCAGCCTAACCTACCTCACAGGGTTGTTGTGAGGATAAAATGGAGAGGAGGAGGATTCTGTAAGCCGCCTTGGGTTCCTTGCAGGAAAAAAGGCGGGATGATGATGATGATAGTAGTAGTAGTAGTAGTAGTAGTAGTAGTAAAAGTCAGGCAAGAATTCTTAAGAAAATAATGTGATGCTATTCCCAGAGGAATAACCATATTAGTCTGTTGCAGCAAGAACAAAGAGTCTTGTGGTACCTTAAAGACCAACAAATGTATTATCACAATATGGACTAGAGTCCACTTCATCAGATGCATGGTGCATAATCCTAAATGGGCAATGCTGTATTATGTATCCCATGAGCCTCAGTGTGTATACAAATAGGCAACCCTCCCAATTTCCTGAAGAATTTTTTTTTAGAAGGAATCATCATAAGTTGGGGTTGAAGCGGGAGAGAAACAGGTCTTGTAGTCCTCCCACTCAAAGAATTTTGGTCCTGTCAAGTATATTCAAACGGGCCATATCCAGCCCTTGTGCCAAAGAATTCAAAATGGCATTTCCACGACAACTACGCTGAGAAATAGGTCAGACAGAGATACCACTGGGATCAAGGCCACCTAGTGAACGTCTCTGTTGAGCAGGGATCTGAACCTGGGATTCCCTTGTCAAAATCCACCACTCTACTCACACCACCACACAGATAAGCGCCAAATTCTAAAAAGAAAACAAAAACAAAACCCCGCGACTGTCTTCACCTTCGCTTAAGCCACCGGGGCGTTAGAGAACAAAGGAAAGAAGAGCGTGTTGAAGAACTCTTATCCCGTTTTGTATTGGGGGTGGGGGATACGCATTTAAAGCCCATGTGCCCTCCCACCCTGGCGCCTCCCCCAGACCCACTTCACCCCACGACGCTCACGTCCAAACCCAGCCTCCCCACTGCTGCCTCCTCCTCCAGCCACCCTCTCCTCACCTGGAGCGCGGCCCCCGAAGCGTCGGCGGGAGGAGGCGGCCTCAGCCCCCTCGACTCCGCACCGCGCCTCCTTCACTCTGCCGCGCAGCGTCAGCGGCAACAGACGCTTCAACCCCGGCTCGAGCCGCCGAGGAGCCCCCTAGGCGCGGCCGAGCCGCTAAGATGCAGAAGCGAAGCCCACGCCGCCGCCATGTTCCTGTCGACGCCACCTTTGCCCTTTGCTCTTCGACTTCTGCCGCTTCCGATCCGCTGTCGCCCGCGCTTCGGTTGCCATGGAGATTTCCTCTCCCTCCCAACCCAGATCGGCTATTCTTAAAGACACAAGCCGTCTTTAAGCAAAACTGGCTTTTCGGGAAGGGGCAGGAACCAGTTTTCCTCTTTCCTTGATCTAACTAAAATTAAATTCACACACACACATAGAAGTATTATTCTGACGTATAAACTCATTGCATCAGAAGGCTAATTGCAATTTATCAACAAGTTTGATTCTATTCATTTAGGAATCAATAGCAACTACGGATTTCTCTCCCCCTAATTATTGGTTGCTCCTTTGGGCCAGAGACCCTCAAAATACAAATAAAAGCATAATTATAAAATCACTAGGTATTTTAACACTAAGTGTTATAATATAGCAAAGCAAGGAAGAATATTATCAGCAATTACTACATTTGGGAATGGTCACTGCGGTTATCTTGCACATTTGAGATTTAAACAGAAATGTTACATGTAGGGTGGCCACTTACGCATTGCCAACAATGGGCGATTAATAAATATAATAAATAAAATAAATAAACAAAGAAGAAATGCATCAACAAATAAGAGGACATGGATTTGCATACAATTTATCTGTGTATTTTGAAATTTACATCTATAATAACTATAAATAGAAACACAATAGATATTCTCACCATAATCGGGAAGAGTGGGACCAGGGGATGGATCCCATAGTTACACAATAGGACTTGCGCTTGTGCAGCAGACTTGCCTGCCCTGCCCTGCAGCCCTGCCCAAATCTGCTCCAGGGGGCACATTTGCAATTTTGAGAAAGTGTCATGGGAGAACTTGTTCATTCGTACATTGGCTGCCATGGTGAGCATGGCTGGTCACAAAACACTACCTAATTTCCGAGAAGGCAAACTGATAAGATGAAAAGAAAAATAACTTGCCCAAGAACCTATGTACAAGGCAGAGGTGGGATCTGAGCTCCTAAACACAAAATCACTCTTTTGAACCCAAATACAGATGGCGCATTGCAGCAGGCCATCTCCCAGTTTTGTTTTTTATTACAGAAAATCTTAAGTGGGGGGGAAATAAAAATTAGGAGAGACAGGAAGCCTAGTGGATGCAAAGAGAGGTGTCTGTGGGCATATTGGTGCCCATGAGTACCATGTTCGAGACCCCAGTCCTAAAGTAACATAGAAGTTAGCTGTAGTTCAGCCTGCCTATTCCCTCAGTAGTCTTGTCTGATCCCCACTTCTGCTGCCTGTGCAGCACACCTGGAATCCTGCTCAGTAAACCTGAGGAGCAGACTTGTGTTTAAGGTCTATGTCTGAAATGCTGCCCAAGTTGCAACAGTGGCAAGCCCATGTCTCAGTTAGACCCCGACACCTTGCAAATCTCTCAATACAGCTAAAGCAGCACCCACGGACAGTCCCCAGTAAAACAGCAGTATATTCATTACAAAAGCTTAGCATTTTTGAGATCCCCAGTATGCATGATGGCAACCTATTTATTTATTTAAAAGATTTAGATTACACCTTATAATTAGAATACCTACTTAGCTTCAACAAGGTTGCTGTATCATGCGCTTTCAGACCACATGGCTAAGGTTTTGTGGTCAGGTATTGCATCTTTCTGCGGAGGGAAGGTGATGGTGGGTCTTTATTTATTTATTTATTTAATTAATTAATTTCTATACCGCCCAATAGCCGAAGCTTTCTGGGCGGTGTACAACAATCAGTCTTATTGATATAGTGGATAGGATTTTGACTGGTGTTGCCATTTCTCTATCATGGCTTTGCCATGTCCTCCACATAGATCCGATTTATGTTCTTCTGATTCATCTGCACCAGCACAGTTCCCCTGGTAAGTTCACACTGTTCTGAGAAGATGTGAAATCAATGCAATGCCCTAGACATTTTCCGGCACCAGTACAATACCACGACTCACGAAGCTGCATTGGCGCTATGCCTCTTGAACCTGAACCTGTCCTCTTTGTTTGCTTGCACAGGAGACCACAGAATTGGTCTGTCAGCTGCATGGGTTATTTTGAGCGCAGAATGTGGGTTTCCCTGTGGAAGAACTCACAATTTAAAACAACAGCACATAAACATTTATTTTAGTTTCGCCAATCATGCGGGCAGCCATACAAAGAGCAATGCTACCTTGCCTAAGTGATGGAGTGGATGCCTTAACTACGCCTTTTCCATTTCTGCCTGCTGTGATTCATGTTGGCTGGAATGTAACCAGAGAGGAGCCGGATTGATAACCCTGGAAGGGGCTGCAGCAGTATACAGCCTTCATACTTCTAAAACAGTGTTCTCCAACCTTGGGTCCCCAGATGTTTTTGGCCTACAACTCCCAGCATGTCCCAGCCAGCTATGCTGGCTGAGGCATGCTGGGAGTTGTAGGCCAAAAACATCTGGGGACCCAAAGTTGGAGAACACTGTTCTAAAAGAACCGTAATCTGGTACTTCATTTCCTTTGCCGGGATTCATCAGTAGTTCTTACAGCAACACAATCAAATAAGTGTTCCTGAGTTGAGGCCATATTCCCTTAACATCTGTTTTTAAATGTTGTTAGTTTCATTGTCCTGCCCTTCCCATGCATACCTGCCTTTCCAACCTGAAAGCTTGAGCAGAACACTAGACTCAAATTGCTCCTAGAGTCTGTTCTTTTCATTACCACCTGGCTTGTTCCTTGGATCTGCTGCATAACAAATGGTGCCTTTTGCTGCTGGATTTTCAATAGACTGTCCCATGGGGCAATCATATACCATCCCTGGAGGATATATGCCTCCTCCTTAATGACATCACTAGATTAGATCAGTGAAGCCATAAGGGTGGTCAATTTTGACTTTAGAAGTAGTCATGCGATGAGTCTTATCCTCAAATTCACATTCATACCCATTCATTCTGGCATACTGAGCAGGTCATGTACAACTGGGGTATTAAACTGTTAATCACCTCCCACATGAAGGCTGGATTTGTGTTTCTGGTTTCAATTTTCCCTTCTAAGGGGGCCTCTTTGCAATAGCCTGTGGAGTCTATTTAACCAAAGAAGCATCATGTGTCTATGCCATGCTGTTCTGTTTTTGGCAGCGGGGGGAGAGGCTTGTCTCCAAATTCCAACTTTAGAATCAAATGCTGGAAAGGGGAATATGAAGAGCTGCATAGAAATCTCCTCCTGCGGACAAGCCTCCCTTTCCGTACGCTGCCCCCCATGTGTGTGAGAGAAGGGGGATTGCCGTGTTTAAGAAGGCATTTGCCATCTGTAGTTATTATTAAACTACCTGTATCCATAACTGATGACCATTTTTGATACAGTGAAGGCCAGTTACGTGGTCTGCTTGGGCAGTGTTCTCACTTTGGGTCCCCAGATGTTTTTGGCCTACAACTCCCAGCATGCCCCAGCCAGCATAGCTGGCTGGGGCATGCTGGGAGTTGCAGGCCAAAAGCATCTGGGGACCCAAGGTTGGAGAACACTGTGCTTGGGGGTAGATTTTGTTGTTGTTGAACTGAACTGGCGAACATAAGAAGAATAGTAAGATGTGCTCAAATCCACCGGTTAAATGTGGACACCGGTCGATAGCTCTGAAACATGAATGAAATCTTGTTTGGGAAGTTTCAAAGTGGTTGTTTGTTCATTTGTCTGAGCTATTTATACCCCACTTTTCAAAACAGTTTTCCAAAGCAGCTTACAACCAACACATAACATAAGCAATAATGCTTTTGGAGGTGGGTGGGAGGGATGTAAAACACAGCAGCATTAATGCCGGTAGGAAACAGTAAAAATGGCAGACCTCAAGCGTAAACTTTCGTACAGCTTTAAATAAATGAAATGCATTCTTTAAAAAGGATGGGAAGGAGCTTGTCAGAAGGTAGATCTCCAGACATTTGGGACTTCAGCGCCAAGCATTCCTGGCTGTTGGCCATGCTGGCAGGGACTTATGGGAGTTGAAGTCCAAAACATCTGGAGAGCTAGCTACCTTTTGCCTACCCCGGCTTTCATGGGTCCTCAAAAAATCTGGCACCCAAAGCAGGTTGCCTCAGCCTGCCTAATGGTTGGCCCAGTCCTGAGCACAGCACAGTTTTAACATTGCAGATTACAGACACAGTTCTTCAGGAAACGAAGAGCAATGTGGCTTTTAATTGAATCTGTATGGGTGATGGTATTAAGCACCTACATGCACACACTCAAAATTGATTATTAATTATTTCAAGATGATTACCGTACTTTATGCTAAAGTGACTAAGAAGAGCTGTTTTGATAGAAACCACATGTTTATTCAGAAACTATATATGCGCCATTAAAACCTCTGTGCTTTTTTTTTTTAATGTGGAAAGACCGATGTTCATAGCCAAAGACAACAGCTAGGGCAAGAAAAGAATGTTCAGTATTCGGCAAAAGGAAGGATATGATAGACTGGGAATTTCTGTGCAATTCTTAAGGCTTTGTTACACTAACACTAAGGACGCTCGCTTCATCCCACAAAGTCTCATTACGAATGCAGAGGGGAAAGATGGTAGGTGGCATCCATCTTTTTGAGGATTTTTATTATTGGAAAGGCAGAGTAGAAAATATTTAAAGAAATAAACATGCATTTAAAACAACATACGGATTTGTTATTACTAATAGATGTGGGAATAGTTCTAGTTTCAAATACATGGAGGTCAGGAGAGGGAATTTGAGGTATACCAATAATAAGTTCCGGAGGGGTCGCTGTGTTAGTCTGTTGCAGCAAAACAACAAGGAGTCTTGTGGCACCTTAAAGATTTGTGGCACAAAAAATAAGGTAGCTTTGTCGTGAGCAGAGTCACCTATGGTCTAAATAAGATGGCCACTGCTACGGCAAAGCTAGCACTGGTGTCAAGTAGTCATAATCCTATGCTCAACCAGCCGTGGTCAGAAGCAAAGCAACAGATGCAGAAGCAAAGGCTAATGAAGCAAGATTGACAGCTACTCCCACAGCATCCCTGGCAACTCACAGGCAGTGGAAGTTGGTGGCTCCAATGTCACTGGGGCGGTGTATCCACTCCAGGTTCCTGCCCGAACTTTTAAGGGGCTATCCATGGTGCTGAACCCTATCCCCAAAATAGGATTAGCACGTTGGATAGATCCTTTCAAGTTCAGACTGAAACCCAGGGTTGATACACCTCTTCACTGACATTCGAGCCACATCAGCCACTGCTGCTCACAAGGTCACTTGCCAATGACGCCTGCACTTTAGCCTGAATAGAAGGCACACCAATTGCTGTGTGGCCAATTTTCCAACTCTGCAACGATGCCAGCTTCCCAGTGCAGCCCCTCCACACAAAAGATGGGTCAGGAAGAGTTGACAGCACTTTCCCCAGCGCAGCATGTGGGCACAGCATATGAAAGAGCAGAAAATCCAGCGTTTCCCGCAGACAAGGGTTCAGATACCCTGGCAGCACAAATACAGACAACCTGCAAACAACCACATGTGTGTTGGGCACAAAGAAAAGGGGTTCCATTAGAGTTGCAACATCCACCCAGCTCCAGAGCCTTCAGCTCTGAGTGTGACGGCCCCTGCACGGAGTTGTCAGAACTGCAGCCTGGAGCATCTTCCAGGCAGTGAAGTACTCTCAGGCTCTGGGCTGTAACCAGCTGCCCAAGTTGGCCATTGGGCCTCCTGGACAGGAAGGACTATAAATAGGTGGCCATCTGTCCTATTTTACAGAGGACAGGCATCAATTTGAAGGGCTGCAGGTGGACTGTCCTCTATGTTGAAGGAATCTTCTATCTGAAGGCCTATCCAGTCCTACTCTCATTTAAAGATAAAGAACAGGGCCGGCGCTACCGTTAGGCAGACCCAGGCGGCTGCCTAGGGCGCGTGGCGGAAGAGGGCGCAGAAACGCTGCGCTCCTTCCTCGCCGCCGGCGCGCTCCTGCCCCGCCTGCCGCCTCCGCCGCGCCTCCCCACCCGCCTGCCGCTGCCGCCGCCGCCGCTGCACCTCCCCCCTGTGCGCGCGCACCCACCCGCCCGCCACCTACCTACCTTCGCGTCGTTTCCGGAGCCCCGCCAGCGTTGTTTTGGCGGGAGGAACCAGGGCAACAGGGCTTAAACAGCCCTGTTGCCCTGGTTTCCCCGGCAAAAAAAAAAAAAGCGCGGGGGTCCCGTCGCGTCAGAGGAGGCGGCGGCGGCAGCGGCAGCAGCAGCAGCAGCCAGCAGTGGGGGGGGGGAAGGTAGGTGGTGGTGGTGGCGGCGGCGGTAGCGCGGGGGGGGGTTGCAGAGCAGGGCTGCTTTGCTCCGGAGCCCCCCCCGGCACGAGAGGGGGGGGCGCTAAATATAATTTGGCCTAGGGCGCAAAACAGCCCTGCACCGTTCCTGATAAAGAACCATCAGAATGAAGAGCTGGACCTTGCAGTTGCCCAACAGCACCTGGACAGCAGACTGAGCGAGGCACACTGGACAGCTGGGCACAATCTTCCATAGTATGATGAGATGTACTGTACTTCTATTTAAATCATGATAATAACGTCTAAATTTGCATCTCTACATATAAAACAGCATATGCACGTTTTATGCAAATCAGCATCCCCCTTTGTCCTCTTTTTGGGGTGATGCATGTCCTCTTTTTTGGCTACTCACAAGCGACCAAGCTATAGCATTTATATTATAGCATTACTGTGTAGAATTTTCAAGGGGCTGCCATGGGGGGGGGGGGGAGGGAATGCCATGAGGTGAAGGGGAAGGGGATGGGGAAGTTTGCTGCCACCAGCTGAATTGCACACCCCTATAAATATCTGGAGCCAACAGATAGTAATGGCTTCTAGCTGTAGCGAAACGGACACTCAAAGAATTATAGGCCAGGATCCCAATTAAAGTTTGGGAGAACTGCTGTTCAATTTGTCATACAGTTGAGCATAAGAAGCTGGACAAATTTGTATTCTGAACAAGGTAATTACAAAACTTCAGCAACATTGTGCGAGTGTTAATGTCTCTCATTTAAACATTAATGACCCCTTTTTATCTCCAGCTAAAAATAATTTGCCCTGAGGTGAAAATGGCCAAGTGAGTATGTGGCAGAAAAGGGGAACATTGTTAGGTTTCTAAGAGTGAAATATAATAAACAGATTTTATTTTAAAAAGAGGGAAAATGTAAAATAATTTGACCTTGTCCTTTTAAGTTGGGCCTCCTGCATGCCATTGTTTTGTGGGTTTAGCGCTTTTCTTCCAAGACAGGTCTTTTGTCTTTGTTCAACCACCTGCTTATGGAGATTGGAAATGAGCAAATAGGGAAGAAACAGTGTTTTCTTCTTACATGATGCAACAAGATGTTATTCTTCCTGGCCACATGTACAATGAATTTACATCAGAAGCATGCCAGAAATGCCTCAAGGAAACATTAGCCTTAGCTGAATACTGGATTTTTTCTTTCTTTTTTGAAACACTTCCAAATAATGGAAGTGAATGCTATTTTTCTTAAAACAACACTGAGACAGATGGCTGTATTTTGCTGAAGAGCAAGATCAAAGCTAGATTTTCCCCCCATATAGTAGATATATCAAAAAAAGTTAGGGAGAAGTAGTAGAGAAACAGGGAGAAAAGCACATGTAAAAGCTGGTGTCCACAAAAAGCATATTCTACAGATATTCTCTTCAAGTCTATGTTTTTCTCCATCACTAATTATTGAATAATTGCACTCATACATATCTGTAAGCAGCTGATATGTGTGGCCAATGAAGAAGGAATTTCATTATTCATTAGATGGGTGTGTAAGGGGTTCATGCATCTCATAGAAGCACAAGACCTGGAATGGTCAAAGAACATTGGTCTTCTTCAGCTAGTGGGTCAGGACCCACAACACACAACTGCCCTATCGCATGGAAGACTGGGACTCAGGAGATCCGGGTTCTAGTCCCCGCTCGGCCATGAAACTCACTGGGTGACTTTGGGCCAGTCACTGCCTCTCAGCCTAACCTACCTCACAGGGTTGTTGTGAGGATAAAATGGAGAGGAGGAGGAGGATTATGTAAGCCGCCTTGAGTTCCTTGTAGGAAAAAAGGCGGGGTATAAATGTAATAAAATAAATAAATAAATAAATAAACCTTCAGTGGCCTCCACTTAATCATTGTAAGAAATAAAGCATCTCTTAATTGGAAGTATGTTCTGCTGAAATTAACGATGCATAGTTTCAAGCTGTATGTTTAGGGCCAGAAACAAACATGGGAGTCTACAATACCCAGTGTTATATGTCTGGACTCTGAGAAACAGGCCTACAACATCTTGGCTTTGACAACAACAAAACTTTACTTAACTTTCTAGCTAGCACTTACTTTAAAAACAGCCTGGAGTGAACTCTATCTCCCTCTCTGTTATCCTGAAAGAATGCACTTCTGGCTTATTCTATATATTATACCTAGTATAGAGCTGTCTCAACATATGAAAATATTACAGCATCCATGTTCACATCAAGCATCGATAGTTCCATTTCTGAGTGGCCTCTAGAGTAGTCATTGTGTGTGTTTGCAAGGAAACAAGAGGAGACAAGTGCAAAACACATTTCCCCTCTTGGCCTGCATCTTTGCTGGAGCAGCTCATTCAGGAAGATGCCAAAAAGAATTTGTCTCCAATTTTGCACAATACAAATCTAGCTTTATCTGGTCCATCTCAATTTGACATCCTGAATTGTTTTCAGACCTAGATCTGTTCTAGCTCATCCTGAGGCATGAGCCAACCCCGCTTCCTTCCTAGCCAAATCCAGCACTGGAGGTTTCCTGCAACTTCAAGTTGGCTGCTGATACAGCATGTGGCTTTTTAAACATCCTGCAGTCTAAACCAAAACCAGACATTGTGTTGTGCTGCGAGTAATAAACAAGGAGCTCTGTCAGCACTGACAGAGCAAGTGACCACCATTAACTCAGGGTTTGAATGATGAAAAATTAACCATCAAGGAGGATTCGGAGTGCCTTATGACCATATCAGCATGCCACTTTGGTTTGATTTGGTTTGATCCTTCTTACCTACATCTGAGCATATTTCCCACTTGCGTGTGTCCCAAAGAACATAAGAAGAGCTCTGCTGTTGCGGACCAAGGATCCAGCATTCTACTTGCAACAGTAACTAACCAGATGTCTCTGAGAAGCACATTAGCAAGGCATGAAGTCAATGGCCTTCCTCCAGTTTCCCCCAGCACCTGGCACTTGGAGGAACACCCTCTCCCAGTGTGGAGGTTCCATCTAGCCATCATGGTCAATAGCAATGGAAAGACCTATCCAACCAGGGAAGGCTGGTGACGCCTATTTCAGTGGGGCTCCTAATCCATTGCAGGCTTTATTTAGAGCTTTATGTCCATGGTGCTGAACTCCACCCCCAGAATAGGATCACCACCATGGAGCACTATGAATAGCTCCTATAAAGCTCCAAATAAAACCTGCAATGGATTAGGAGCCCCACCGAAATAGAAACCATCAGCCTCCACTGGTTACACCAAGCTCTTGGTCTGAGCATTGAATGGATGGAATATCTGAAATGAGTGGGCTATGTCATCTGTGACACCCTGGTTGTGGCACTCTTTCCCCAAGGAGGCTCACCTGGCACCCACTAGCATTATCCTTTAGGAATCAGGTTCAGACATTTTTCTTCTCTCAGACATTTCAGTGGCTCATATTTTAAGTATTCAAAGGATGCTACACTTTAAACACTGGAAATCGAGCTGAGCCGGGGAAAGCGACTTTGGGGTTCAGGCACTACATAATTTACGTAGAAAATGGCCTAATTTGCGCAACTTACGGCCTAATTTGTGCAAATTAGGCCGTTTTCTACGTAAACAATGTGGCACCAGGGACCCAGAAGTCCAGCAAGTGCCTCAGCTGGTGCTTGCGCTCGGCTCGCGCACCGTGAGTTGAGTGCCGGGCGGGTCACCCATCCCTAGAAAGAAGAAGCACACAGTGTCCTCTGGGCCACCGCCAAATTTTCTCCACCATTTTTGTGGTGGCCTTCTTCTCCCCACCCTTGAATGACACTAGGTATGGGGCATGGTGAAGGCAAGGATGTAAAATGGTGACCAGGCTGCCAACACATTTGCTGACATTGCAACTTGTGGTTGCCGCACAAAAAACAAAAATGCTGAGGAAAAAGGAAAAGCTGTGCTACAACTACTGCTAATGGTGAGCTCCAACTTCAAGAAACTGTTTGAGAATTTCCCCTTTCCCTGGGGAAATTTGGTGAAACTGTCCCCCAAATTTCTCTGCCCACAAACAGGGTGGAGAATTTTGAGAGGACATCTGCACACAGATCTGTATTTGCTCTCAGTTGCCATTCTTTTCAGTGGGGCCTGCACAGAACTCCTACATAAGTCCCACTGAAATGAACTGAGATGTGTAGCCATAGCATGTTTTGTATTACTCCTATAGTAAGGGTGACTCTTTTTTTTGCAGAGGGTTTGCATATTATTTGGAACACTTTTTAAATTAAACATGGCTTTATAAATATAAGCAATTTTGTTGCCAGCATATGGATGATTCTCAGGAATTCTATCTGAGAGTACATTTCTATCGTTGATTTCCACTGAGGCCAATAATATTTAAAGTCCAGCCCAGGAAGATCACATATGCAGATATTTGCATCTGCATAGAAATGTTCCCATATGTTAAACAAACCAGATAGCATGCAGTGGTTTTTCCTTTTGCAGATATAGCAGAGTGCAACTTTTTTTTTCTGGGTTTGCATTATGTGTTTAGAATATTCTGAATTAGATATCATCATCATCATCATCATCATCATCATCATCATCGAAAGCTGCTTCGCCTATGAAATGCATGGAATTTTGACATAAGGAATATGATCCAGTTTAAATGGGAGTTTTGCCATTAAGCTCGGTGGGATGTGGCTTGCACCCAAGAAGAACTTGATCTGATAGAGAAAGTCATAATATGTAAAGCAACGCTGAACTATATTGCTAGTTGAAACAATAGGTTATAATTTTTCATAAACAGAGAACATTCCAGAGGTTTCTGTGGGACAAGGAATAATTTTATTATTTGGATCTCTTTTCTTTCCCACTCACTCAAACGAACCCAGGGTTTAAAACCTCACAACAACTCCATGAGAATAGTTAAGCTAAGTGATGACAATTTATCACCGAGGCCACCAACATAGGAAGCTACCTTAAATTGGGTCAGAGTATTCTTCCATCTAGCACAGTATTGGCTGGGTTCAGACAGCATGATAACCCACACTCAAGGGTTGAGTATTTGAGTGTGGGTTTGCTGTTCAGTCATGGGTTGTTGAAATGCAGGTTATCATGTTGTCTGAACCTAGCCAAGATAACAAACCATGGTGAACAACCCACAGTTCACAACCCAACAACAAACCATGGGTTCTCTTCATGGGTTGTTCGTGGTTAACAAACCATGACTTGTTCGCGCAGCTGCGTTCAGACAACACAATAACCCAAGTTTTAACAACAACCCATGGTTCAGTGACAACCCACACTCAACCCTTGAGGGCCAGTTCACACAATCCAGGCTGCCGGCGGGGAAGGAACCACGGGGCTGTCCGCGGGGTCCGGCGGGGCACCGCACACGACCGGCAGCCCCACGCGTGTGGGCAGACCCCGTAGTCCCTGCACCGCAGTGTGGGCCTCCCGGCGCTAGGGGGTGGGGCCCCGGGATGCCCAGAGGGGTCGTTTGCCCCTACGGGCTGGAGCGGCGGCGGCTCTGGCTGCTCTGGGCTGCCGTCTCTGTGGGGACCCCGTGGGACAGCCGCCCGCTGTTTGGACGGCACGGTGACCACGCGCGGTAGGGGCTTACCCCTCTACCAACCATGGTCACTTTGCGAGCGTCCCACACGCAGCTGTCCCGCGGGGGCACCCCTGGTCGGCGTGCACACGACACGGGAACCACGGGGGACTTGCGGTTCCTGTCAGGGATGTTGAAGAGTCCTTGGTCTCGAGTCACGAGTCGAGTCACGAGTCTTTGGACCCGAGTCTCGAGTCCGAGTCCGAGTCCTTGGTCCAAAATGGTGACTCACGAGTCACGAGTCCTGAGTCACTCCCAAAACTGACTCCACGAGTCCCTATTAAAATCAATGGGGTTTCCCCCCAACAAAATAAGGCTACTTCAGATGTGTGGCTTAAATAAATTCTAGGCACAAGTGTGCCTTTTTATTTCAAAACTCTACAACTGATTTTGGCAAGAACAGACCAGGCAGACAAACCCAAAATAACCAGGCAGGCAGAGGAGGCAGGGAACCCCAAACAGGCAGGCAGAGGCAGCCAAACCCAAAATGTCTGACCCTAACCCAAACCCCCCACAACAACACATCAATCAAAATAAATCTCAACACATCGTTGGGGCTGCGCTCCTGGTAGCTGTCCATAGTGGCCGAGCAGTGGCGCGCCTTGCTTCCATGCGCTCTTCACCGGTGATCGCGCTCCTTCTGGCACAGCCAGAAGACTCGTCAACAGCCCAGGGATGTTGACGAGTCCTTGGTCTCGAGTCCCGAGTCAAGTCTCGAGTCCCATTAAAAATATTGGGACTCGAGTCCGAGTCGAGTCAGAGGGGGGACTCAGTCCGACTCACGAGTCGAGTCCTCGAGTCCGAGTCCCCATCCCTGGTTCCTGTGTCGTGCGAACAAGCCCTGAGTGTGAGTTATCGTGTTGTCTGAACCCAGTCGTTGTCTTCTCTGATAGGCAGCAGCTCTCCACAGTCTTGGGCAGAGGTCTTTGACATTCATTTCTGGAGTTTCACATTCACTTCTGGAGATGCCAGGATCCGAACATGGGACCTTCTGCATATGAATCATGTGATCTACCACTGACTAAGCTATGGTTCTTTCCCATGAGCTGGTTCATGCATTCATGTTCATATAACTGGAAAATCCAGTTGAATATGTGGCTTGGCCATCAGAGATAAGTGCCAGAGGCAGAGCCACATTCCAATCAAGTAGAATGAAGTTGACTACATTACTACATTGACTACATTACTATGTTAGTCCCATGTACTAAACCTTAATCCCTGTAAAAAAAGCATCATGGCATAGCAGAGACTTGAAGATGGCTGTCTCATATTGAATCTGAACCCAACACTTTCTCTCACACAGAACAATGGTGCTTATTGTATCTGTAAGGTAAAATTGCCCACAAGGTTGGTTTGTGCAAATGTGTGTGAGAATTGACACCTAACAGTATTTATTTATCCAGACAGCAAGTCTTGATTTAACCATCTCATAGGGAGTCATTAAGTATTACCGATGCTCAAATATTAGCATTGACTTGATGTCATTAACAGCTATAAAGTGTATACTTTATTAAAGTAATAGTCTTCTGGATAAAGCCCTAGGCTGTTGAAGAACAGGTTGGGAATAAATGGGGGGGGGGGGATTGCAATTGACAGCCATCTCCAACATTTCCCATCATAGTTTTGAAATGGATTTAAAAAAGAATTCTTGACATTTTAGCAAAAGGTCAATGTTTAGAAATAGCTCCCTTCTTTATTCTAATTATTGTGCCTAGCTACTAAGCTACTTAGTGGATGAAAGCATGATGTGGAATTGGCAATCTTGTATGCAGACTGGAGGGGATGCTCCATTCCGTGGGATACTGATGGGAATGCACAATCCTATCTACCATCTTGGGCCACTTGTTTATTTTATTTGTTTGCTTGTTTGTTTGTTATATTTATACCCTGCCTTTTTTCCTGCAAGGACCCAAGGCAGCTTACATAATCCTCCTCCTCCTCTCCATTTTATCCTCACAACAACCCTGTGAGGCAGGTTAGGCTGAGAGTGAGTGACTGGCCCAAAGTCACCCAGTGAGCTTCATGGCCAAGTGGGGACTAGAACCCAGATCTCCCAAGTCCCAGTCCAACACTCTCACCACTACGCCACACTGGCTCTCACTGTTGCACATAGCAGCTGGTAGTGCATGACTATATTTGGATCATTAGTTCTTTCTTCTCACTAGCAGTGATGATTATGATGTGCACACCTGGAGTTAACTGGAATGACACAATCTAGTATCCATAATTTCTCTTGGGTCTGTGCTTGGGTGCAATCTTTGAGCTACATTACTCAGAAGCTCCACTACTCCTAATTTGGGCCTTGATCAAAACTGGTGCATGTACTCCAGAATGACTTATTATAAACACCATGAGCTTGATCTTCCACATCCCACCAATGCCGCTGTTATTATAAACAGGCCATTAGATAGTGGTACCTGTATAGAGTGGACTAGTTCAAAATTATTTGCCAGATGCTTGCTAAGCTATGATGCAACTGTTTTATAAAAAGGAATGCTAGTGATGCTGTGAAAAAGATAAATTATTTATCTGGTTAGTCTTTGTGGAGCTGAGTATCAGATTGACTTTCTTCTGGGTATTAAATATGTAATCCCGTCACATTTAAATTTGATGCACATTTATTTGTTCCTTTGCTTGACGGTTGTATGATTGTTATTCGCTTGTGAACAGTTATCAGAGGTTCATGTTTAGATAATCAACAGTGTTATGAATGAATATAGGATACTAATAGCTCATTTGCTTTGGGACTTGGAACACTGGACTGGCCATCTTCTCACACCTCTGATCATTAATCTACTCTTTAGCTTTGTTTATTTAGCCTGTTTTGTTTAAGTCGTGTGAATTGAGATTCGGTTTAAATTGCTTAGATTTGCATTTAACTCAGATAGTCATCACTTGTGATATCTTAAAATAGTTTTGTTTTTAAAGAAGAAGTAGTAGCAGCAGCAGCAGCAGCAGCAGCAGGAGGAAATGGGTTGAAAAGGGAAGACAGACCTGAGCAAGCTCAATGACAGAGGAACGTACTATTTCTTGGAGGATGCCCATATAAGTGCTCCCATGTTGCCAGTATAAGGTATTAGCAGTACACTCAAATTCAGAAAATAATGCCACAGAAAAGGAGGCATTCCTTTGCACTGCACTTTCCACATCATTTCTCAGCACAGATGGTGTCATCATGTCAATTTTGCAGCTTCCCCAATCTGCCATGTGGACTAAGGCTGCCATTTTCCTTGAAAAACCTCAGGTGAACCAGCACATTCCACAGAATCCATGCAAACGTATCCGTCCTGTCATTGGGTTATATGATGGCTAGGTGTCCTCGTTTAAAATGGAAAGGGCTGCCATTTGAAGGGCTGCCAGAGGACTGTCCTCTATTTCGAAGGCGTCCTTTATTTGAAGGGCTGTTCAGTCCAAGAACATTTTAAAGATAAAGAACCAACAGAAGGGAGAGCTGGGCCTTGAAGCTGCCCATCAACAGCACCTGGCAGAAGACTGAGCAAGGCACCCAGGTCACCTGGTCTTCCACACTATGGTGAGATGTACTGTATTTCTATTTAAATTACAATAATTATTTCTAAATTTGCCTCTATGAATTTAGATTAGCATGTGTACATTTTATGCAAATAGGTGTCCTCTGTTTTGGTGATTCACAAGTGGCCACCCTAGTTATTATTCAATTCAGAAACAGGATCCCAGAGGATCTAAAAAAAACAACACATCCAACAGAGGTGACTACTAAATGGTTCCGAGAATGGCTGAAAACCAAGATTGTATAGTCATTCTTTCTCCAAAGTAAAAGATGTTCCAGGCATGGCTGATACTGGGACGGGAGGCCATCTGGAACCACCATGGATGTCACCCTGAATTCTTTATAGGAAGGGTGAGATATAAAATAATTAGAAAAAGTCTCTGGGGGCCCAGCTGCTTTACAAAGCACCTCCCTCCCTCATTCCCTTGCAGAATAAACACTTATGACAGTGCTGTGACATTTTGCAGATGTTAGGTGCATAAGCAGTTCCGGGAGTGGTGATGAGTGTAGGGGAAGCTTGCCAGAAGGAGGGGAGGGGGCTAGGATGAATGAAATTCATTTCTTGAAGGGGCTGTGGGGGTTTAGCGACAGTGGTGCTGAATGGATTTTCCCAACCATTTTGAGCTGAGATCTGCACTTCATAATCTGAATGCTTTTATCTGTTTCTGAAAATAGACCGGAATTTTTTCCACTGGCTGCTCCAATCTGGCTCGTAGAGATGTGAAGAAGGATTACATGGATAAATTCGGGTTTTCTCAAACAAGCATGTCTTTTCCAAACCAAATGTAGGCTTGTAACTACCCCCCACTGTCATCCTCAGAAGAAAGACATGTCAGCTCATGAGATGGGTGAAAGGCCGAATAACTCCAAGGCCTACTCAAAGCACGGACACTCTTTCTTTTTTTCTTCCTGGTAAACGGTTGGGATCAGCTATTTTTGTCCCAAGGTTTAAGAGTCACTAAGGGCATTTATAAAAATAAATAGAAATCTCCAACACTGAATGTACAATAGCTAATCGTTAGTATACTTTCAGCAATGTTTTGCCCTCTTGCTAACATACCCTTTGTTACATCAACTGGGGTTTCACTGCCAAACGTGACAGACCCAGCTTTGGAATTATTTCCCACGAAATCCTTCATGGCCCTCATTTCACTTCGCAGTTTTAAAGCTTGGTCCATCCATTCATTTGTTTTTGAAAGAGCTGGCCATGTGGCCTCTTTTACAGGGGACATTCCTCTTTTTGAAGGGCTGCCCTGTCTAATACCAGTTTAAGGCGCAATCCTCTGCAAGTTTAGACAGAAAAAAAGGCCTACAACTCCCAGCATGCCCCAGCCAGCCATGCTGGCTGGGGTATGCTGGGAGTTGTAGGCCTTTTTCTGTCTAAACTTGCAGAGGATTGCAGGTTTAAAGATAAAGAACCATAAGAACTGTTGTCCATCAACGGCACCTGTTCAGTAAACTGAGCAAGGCAGTACACTGGACAGCTGGTCAGTCTTTCACACTATGGCTTATGCTGGCTCAGCTTGTCTGAGTGTGGAAAGCTAAGCAGGGTCAAGCCTGGTTATTACTTGGATGGGAGACCTCTCCTCTAGTTTCCTGCATTAAGCAGGGGGTTGGACTCGATAGCCTTGTAGGCTCCTTCCAACTCTATGATCTATGAAATCTATTGAAATCATAATCATTATTTCTAAATTTACATCTACACATATAAATTAGCATATGCAAATGCTATGCAAACCGCTGTCCTCTTTTTGGGTGCTGCATCTCTTCATTTGGGGCAACTTATAAATGGCCACAATCCCATCGGAACAATCCAGAATGTAGTACACCCTATCTCAAGTTATGCTGAAAAGGAAGGGTGAAAAGCTCTTTAGAGTGCAATCCTATCAATTGCGCCCTCAGTGGTTGTGAGCCCCTGAGCTGGGAGGCTTACGAGCATCCAATGCAGGGAGGGAGGAGCGGCCAAGGTGAGCTCCGCCTCCCGGGCCCTCCTGCTCTGCATTTTAGCTAGACTGCTGTTTTCGGCCATCTAGCGGGGGCCTTTTGGAGGGGGAAGGATGGAGGCGGGAGAGCCATCAGGATACATCGTATACTGGCAACCCCAGTCTCCTTCCCCCTTTGTCCCCGCCCCCCAGAATGACCCCCTTACTGACCTTGGATTTCCTGACTCCGGAGAGGCAGTCAGTGTGGTTCTTTCCATGCTGGCTGTGAAGCATGGGGAGAGGGAGTGGAGTGCAGATTCCCAGCTCCGAGATCAGAGTGCTGAGAATCTGAATCATCCTATGGCCCTCCAGCTGATGTCTAGGGGGCATTGGACCACTCTCTCTGTTCATTTGTAAATGATATGTTGGAGAAAACATGTTGTGTGTCTCCTTCCCCCAGAAAACACACACAGTGCCAATCTTAAATATTTTTTGTACCGAATGCAAAAAACCTAAATGAAATCCTCACTTCTCAACTTGAGCTCATCTCTGTTGTTGTTGTTGTTGTTGTTGTTGTTATAATTTACATTAGAAGCAGACAAACTGTGCTCCCTCTGGAATTTGGTGCCTGGCATCTTGTTTATTGATAAGGGCAGACACTTTCTGGATGTCAAAGCAGTTTATTTATTACACTATATTTGTTACATTTATATCCCGCTTTCCTTTCAAGGAGCCCAGCTCAGCATATAATCCTCCTCCTCTCCATTTTATCCTCACAGTAGACCTGTGACGTAGGTTGGTTAAGCTGACTGGCCCAAAGTCACTCAGCTTCATGGCTGAGTGAGGACTAGAACATGGGTTTCCCGAGTTCCAGTCCAACACTCTAACCACTACACCACACTGCAAGAGCACAGCAAGCCTTTCAGTGACCACTTTGCAGAAAGTGGTTGTCTTATTTCACTTAGAGGCCCCACTTCTCTCTCTCTCTCTCTCTCTCTCTCTTTCTCTTTCTCTCTCAAACACACACACACACACACACACACCAGTTTGGGAGCTGCAGCTCCATGTTATGACCCTACACATCCTTAGAATGTTGTAGGAAACCTGGGGTGATATGGAGCTGCCTTATACTGAATTAGTCATTGGTCCATCTGACTGGCAGCAGTTCTCCAGGGACGCAGGCCAAGGGTCTTTCATGTCACTTGCAACTTGAGCCTTTTAACTGGAAAATTAAGGGCTTCTCTACACAAAGCATTTATTGTGCACGCCTTATCCCTCACTCATGGAAGTTTGCAGGGCCTCTTCCCGACATCCTCCTCCTCCAGGGCCTCTCCTGTGTTTTCCAGCCATTTTCGTGCGTGGGTGGGTGGGTGGGTAGAGCAAGGAATGTGCAGTATTAAATTTCAAACCGGAACAAAAACCTCGTGTATTATTTCAATTGCGCTATACTGCAGCTATACCACTGCACCACTTTGTGGTTGGTTAATAGAATATATACAAACCCCTGGGGAAAAAACCCTGTGTAAAGGAACACTTTCCCTCCCACAATGAAAATGGAAAGAGAAGCCTCAGTAAAGCCACGGGATAAATGCCTCATGTAGAGAAGCCTTAGCTGGTGAAGCAGGACTTGGCTTTGGTTCTGTACAAAAATTAAACTCCTCACCTTGAAGCTCTGTCAGTCCCAGCTGCAAAGCAAATTACACTCCAAACAACAGTAATGAGTGAGGAGAGAACTTCCCCCAGCTTGACGTGGAATTGGGTTTGGTAAGCTGAGTTGCGTTTCTTCCAAAGTGGAGCATGAGCGAGCTCCTTTTCCCTGAGCCCTGTGTGGAGATGCCTTGGGGCCATGGCCAGCCTGTGACACCCCAATGTATGTCTGCCACCACCTCCCAGTTCACCTTAACTATGGAGTGAGAGGAACTCCAAGAGTTGCAGGTTCATTTTCACCCTGGGATAGGGCAACTACCAGCTACCTCCCCACCTACTGCTGAGTTAGCTCAGCCTGTCGTCCCCCCCCTTACTATGCAAGTGCCACACAGAGGGCCGGTTCATATGACCCAGGCGGCGAGCGGGGGAGGCACCATGGGGCCATCCGTGGGGTCCAGCGGGGCGCCGCAGACGACCTGCACCCCGCACACATGGGCAGACCACGGTGGAGCAGACAGTCCCCGCACCGCAGCGCCAGCCTCCTGGCCCTAGGGGGCGGCAGCTCGGGATGCCCAGCGGGGCCGTTTGCCCCTACAGGCCAGAGCGGCCGCAGCTCCAGCCGCTCTGGGCTGCCGCCTCTGTGCAGCCACGGGAGGCCCCCGCGGGACGTCCGCCCACTGTTCGCATGGCAGGGTGGCCACACGCGGTAGGGGCTTACCCCTCTACCACCCATGGTGACTTTCCGTGCAGTCCCGCATGCAGCCATCCCACAGGGGCACCCCCAGCCAGCGTTCGCATGACACGGGAACCGCGGAGGGCTTCTGCTCCCCCGTGGTTCCTGTGTCGTGTGAACCAGCCCAGAGACACTTGCGGAACACAGAGGAAAGATCCCAGAGTTGCCAAAGGTATATAGTCAACCCTCATATTCCCAAGAAAGATTAGGGATGGAGATATAGAGGATGAGAGGGGAAAGAGATAGTGTAAGGTCTGGGGCGAGGGCGGCAAGGGTGCAGGGCTGGAACGCCGGGGCCAGGGAAGATGGAGGCGGAGACAGGCAGTAAGTCCAAGGGTCACCACGGGTTCCAGGCAACAGAGTCCAAACAGGGGCCAGAGGCAGAAGGCAGGTCTGGGCAGCAGGCACAGGGTCCAGCACGGGTCAGGGTAACAGCATCCAAGCAGGGGCCAGAGGCAGAAGGCAGGTCCGGGCAGCAGGCACAGTCAAACAGAGTCCAAGGACGTACCAGGCAGAGCAAGGGCTAGAGGCAGAAGTGTAGGTCAAGAGCAGTCACGGGTCGAACACCTGGCCTGGCCAATGCTTCCAGTGACCAACCTTGTGCCAGGCCAGGCCACATATATAATTTGTAGCCGAACTGCGCACTGCTTTCAGTATGTAGCATGCAGCTATGTCTGCTCTTTCTTCCTACTCAAAAAAGAGCAGACATCTTAAATGTAATCTGCAGTTTGCCTCTGAGTCACTAGGTGGCACTGGATTTAGTCCTTTGGGTAGAGTCTCAGGAGTTTCCTGTAGCTGTTCTGTTCTTCTGGGAGAGACGCAATAAAGCTCTTGTCCAGCTTCGTGCCTGGTGTGTCCTCTAATCCTTTCATGAATAGTGAGTCTATCCTCCCATATCAGCACCCTGACAGGAAGGACATACAGGCAGTCCCCGGGTTACGAATGAGATCCTTCATGATCAAGGTGTCTCCCCTGCCAGGTACGTATGTAAGTACGAACGAGATCTGTTCTTAAGTCTGTCTTTTATTTGAATTTGTACGTAAGTCAGAACAGGTACATACGGTTCCCCAGCTCTACGTCATTCACGTAGAAAATGGCGTAAGATACGCTGTTTACGTAGAGTATTGCGTAGTATACATTAGAAACGACATTTATGCAAATTGCAGCCGTTTTTACGTATACTACGCTATACTCTACGTAAACAGTGTAGAGCTGGGGAACCAGGAAGTCTGGCAAGTGCCTCAGCTGGTGCTCGGCGGAGGCTCAGCGGTCCGTTCGTAAGTACGAGTTGTCCGTAAACCAGACATTTGTAACTCGGGGACTGCCTGTACTCATAACAGGATAGGTTCTGCCATCTTTTTCTTTGCCTGTTTGAAGGATTCCCACCTGTTACCCTAACATTTAGCATGGCAATTATTAATCCAGGCAGGATAACTGTTCATATCCGTATGCAGATAACAATAGCTCATATTTGACATTCATGAAGTGCTGATGATCTCTAAGTATAGCAATGGAGTAATTCCCCCTGGAACAATTGATTATAATTGAAAAAGAGGAAATGAGGATTCTTCTTTCCCTGAAACACGACCAAAGGATCACTCATGTGTAGGATGTCTTTTTTGTCAGGCATGACAAACAGTTTCAAAATGTAAGAAATTAGGCAATAATTGGCAGTGGGGTGGGGGGAAGAGAGAGAGAATCACAAATAAAGTCAGATGGTTTTGCATGGTTTGTCATGTTTTTAGACAGCCTCAGGGAAACCTGGTACAACATTCAGTTTCAAGCCTTCGCTTCTTGGTATTTTGCCAAAACCTTCCTTCTCTAGGAAAAGTTTGAGCAAGCAGGAAAATCTGCGTAATACATTTTATGTAATTTGCTTTCCACATAACAAACACCATAATACATCATTGAGCTGTGTTAACCTGCCCCCCCATGCCCTTGTGTCATGTTATATAAGAATGTTCCACATATCTGTCTGACTGCCTTTTCCTCCTGAACTGCTTTGCCAACACAGGTGGGTTGGGGGAGAGATGCCAGTACGGATGCTGAGAGGGAGGGGAAGGGGTAATCGACCACATTTGGGGAGCTTGCCATCTTTCCTCAAACATAAAGCTCCCCCTTTGTCCCAGCAACTGTATAGGAGGAAGCCATGTGACCTCAGTGGCCATGACACCAACCACAGTGTGCCATCATACTTCACAGAATGGTAAGGAGCAAAGTCTGCCATGCTTCACTAGCCTGGAAAGAGAGGGTTCATAGATTTCATAGATCATAGAGTTGGAAAGAGCCTACAAGGCTATCGAGTCCAACCCCCTGCTCAATGCAGGAAACTAGAGGAGGGGTCTCCTATCCAAGTAATAACCTGGCCTGACCCTGCTTAGCTTTCCATGCTCAGACAAGCTGAGCCAGCGTGAGCCACAGGCCTGTTGAGGGTGAACGTTGCTCATATAAAAGTGAGCAAGAGCTAGCAGGGGAAATGTTTAGACAGAAAAAAGTCCTACAACTCCCAATATTGATGAAGGCCAGTGTGGTGTAGTGGTTGGGGCATTGGACTAGGACTTGGGAGATCCAGGTTCTAGTCCCCACTTGGCCGTGAAGCTCACTGGGTGACTTTGGGCCAGTCACTGACTCTCAGCCTAACTTACCTCACAGCTTGACAACATGGCTTCATATTCATAATGGCGGCCAGCACATGCTGCAGCTCCTTGAGGGTAAATTAACCCTCGATGGGCTGTTTTGTCATGCAAACCAGGTCAATATAAGGCAGAATCATGTGTTCAAGGGGCATTTCATGTTTTATTTGGGAACATGAAACCTAGAGAATGTCATTCTATGCCCCAAATATTTCTGTAAATGCTGGACACAAATTGGAGAGGCCCTCTGATCCTGTGGATAGCCAGACTCCACAGCAGTGTCACCGACTTGGACTGGCAGCAGTTTTCCGGGGTTTCAGGGTCTTTTCTCATTATTTGTGACCTGATCCTTTTTGACTGGAGATGTTAGGAATTGAAACAGGTGCCTTCTGCATGCAAAGATTCTCTACCCAGGAGCCACCAGGTTATATCTTGGTTATAACCCAGACTTGCCAGATTCTGCTGCATCTGCACTCCGAACCCACCAGATTCCGTCATGGCTATGCCCCAAGCCTGCATGATACCTCCATACTGTGCCCTGGCTCTGCCACCTTGGGCCAAATCCCTTTCCAGGGAGGGGCCAGTACTTTTGAAATTGAAAGTTGGCACCCATATATATATATATATATATAGGGAAGGATTCATTGACTGGATTCAGACAACATAATAACCCACACTCAAGGGTTGAATATGGGTTGAGTGTGGGTTTTGTTGTTCAATCACGGGTAGTTGTTGAAACGTGGGTTATTGTGTTTTCTGAACCCAGCCAAGATAACAAACCATGGTGAACAACCCCCAGTTCATAACCCAACAACAAACCTCTCTTCATGGATTGTTCATGGTTAACAAGCCATGGCTTGTTAGCATAGCTGGGTTCAGACAACATGATAACTCATGTTTCAACGACAACCTTTGAGTGTGGGTTATTGTGTTGTCTGAACCCAGTCACTGTGACCGATTAAACATGGAAAAATAAACATTTCTGGTTCACACAGAGAGCATGAAAAGCTGTCTTTCAGATATGTACCTGGCTGGATGGTGGGGAATCAGAAGGAGGAGCAAGGCAGTGCACAGATCCCACTCCCTATTTATATAAACAATCCCCCCCCCCATAAATCTCAGATACATGTAACCCTGTGCAGGGCAGCCCTCTGGTGGAATGCCAGCATCTCAACCCTGTTTTGACCGTGATGAGCCACTGTGGGGGATTCTGAAGGGACCGTGTAAAAGGAGAAAGAGTTTAGCCCTGTTCCTGTGTCCAAGGGAATGTGTGAGGACTTAAAGTGGGCACTGGGATGGGGCTGTACACACTGGCCCCACCCCACTCAGTTTAGACCTTGCCATGTTGAACTGGAGTCCTACTTGCATTTGCTTGAACATGAGTAGAGCTCCCCACGTGATCACAGACCCTGTCCTTTACGGTTCCCAATCATGCCGAGAGTTCTACTCACATTCAAGCGAACGCAAGTAGAACTCCTGTCCAGACCTGGCCGGTTCAGCACAGAAAGGTATGAACTGAGCGGGGTGGGGCAGCATGCCCAGGGATGTAGGGGACATGGCCAGCATGCACAGCCCCCATCCCGGGGCCCACTCGGAGCCCTCCTGCATTCTCTCAAACAACTGAGCAGGGCTATTGTGAGGAGAGATTCTGAGGAGACTGTGAGAAGAGAAAAGGAGACAGAAATTGTGAGGAGACTGTGAAGAGACAGAGACAGAGAAGAGACGTCCCGAGGAGGCTGAGAAAAGGCCAGGAAAAAGAACAGCAGCGTTTTATTTATTTATTTTATTTTATTTTATACATTTTTATACCGCCCAATAGCCGAAGCTCTCTGGGCGGTTTACAACAGGCATGTTGCCTTTCAGACGGTTACCAGTCAGCAGTGGCTCCACCACCAACTGCCAATAACTGCAGAGCTACCTCCGAGTCCTGGCCTGCACAGCTTGAGACAGGCCTTAAGACATATCCTCCATTTGTGGACCATATAACTATTGGACTCCCACCCTTCCCTCTATTTTATGCTCTATTTTAGAGTCTTACTTTAAATTGCTCATTCATTGAACGTTGGTTTTTATTCCTCCCCCTTTCCCCCCTTTCCTGTTAAATAAATCATGTTTCCTTTCAGGGAACAGGCATCCTGGTGGGCTGGAGGCACAGCATGCTAGCTTGAGGTCATCATCTTTCTCATTAAACCCACTACTGTATGACCACCAGGTCCCATAGTTTCCCACCTCCTCATAGAGTTGCTGTCAGGGAAAGTGGAGTTACATATATGAGGTAAAATAAAATAAAATCAGTAAAAAAATGTTCCTAGTCTACGGCATAATACGTAGCGTGTGTGTGTGTGTGTGTGTGTGTGTGTGTGTGAATTAAATGAATACATTTCCCATACTGGAGGGAAAGTGGTCAGTGCCTCTTTTCAGCATGCATCTGAGCATCACCCTGTTGTTTGCAGTGGAAATTATCACACACCCCTACAACTGTAATATCTATTCCCAAACCAAAGCTTTTATAACTATCTCTTCTCATTGTCTATTTCCATTACCTACAGCAGTACTCAGTCTGGAATAAATAGTGGAAATGGTCTCTTTAGGTCATGAGAAAGGAAGAGGGCCCTAAAACAAGTTGGTGTTTCCCTCCCCCCCCTGTTTTCCACCTCACAAAAGCAGATGATTAAAATGGGCCGCTGACAACTAATCCAGCTCCCCTGGCAGCTTTTCGGCAAATAGAAAGAATTCTTCAAGTGGGAACCAAATCTGCTACAATAGGCACGTTTCCCAACCATTTTTGTTGTTCTTGTTGCTGTTGTTATTGCTTCGTTCTTCCCTCAAGGGTGCTGTGAATTCATATCCATCGCTGCATTTGAGAGACTGATGACTGCATCTTTGCTTTGGAAAAGTACTCTGGTCCTGTGCCTCTAATACCTGTCGCTGAGGGAGAAATTAAGCATGAATGCTTCTGTGCATAATAAGAAAACATAAGAGAGACCCTGCTGGATCAGACCAAAGGTCCATCTAGCCCAGCATTTTGTTTGCCACAGTGGTCAACCAGATGCCCCTTGGGACAGGACATGAATGCAATAGCTGTTTCCTGTTGTTGTTCCCCAGCAAGGCATTCTGCCTTTCAACCTGGACATTGCATGCAGCCATCATGACTTGTAGCCTTTGATAGCTAGACTTATCCTCTGTGAATTTGTCTAATCCTCCATTAAAGCCATCAGCGGCTGTCTATCACCAGCTCTTGTGGCACCAACTTTTGTCTGCTATCCAAATTTCCTATTTTATTTTATTTTTGCTGTCCTGAATCTCTCGCTAATCAGCTTCATTGGATGGCCTCAGGAAGTCACTCCTACCAATGATGATCTCTCTGCCAGAACAGGCACAGGAGATCTCTTGCGGGTCTTTCCATGTCACTAACATTCCTTAGAGAATTGTTTTAATCAATATAGCCCTCCAGTCTTACAGTGTGGTCTGCCTGTGGGAGCAATGGCGATACTGGAGACAAAACATTGGGGTTGAATTGCACTTGGTACGCTTGGCACTATTAAAACAAATCATCCATAAGGGCTGAGGTTGCTGAGTGCAAAACAGGGTGATGCTTGCTCAGATGGACTGGAATGGTCAGTTGCACATAGGAAACTGATTTAAACCGAATCAAATCATAGGTCCATCTGGCTCAGTATTATTTACACTAGGGGTGGGTAGACTTCAGACTTGTGGGAGCCCAGGAGTTTATTTTGAGTACCAGAGCTGAGTGGATGTCACAGTCCTTCCACACAAAAATCTGTTCCTGGTTGCCATTAGATTTCTTCATTTCAGCAGTATAATTTAGTGCAAGTAGGGAAGAGGGGAGCCATTTTGTTGCTGCTATCGTTCAATAACTGGGACTCAGAAATCCTTGCTGATCTACTGCAAATCATCCAGAGATCTACCAGTAGATCCAGATCTATCTTCCACCCTACCCCTGGTCTACACTGACTCTCCAGGGGCACAGGCAAGGCTCTGTCCCAGCCCTACCTAGAGATGCCGGGGCTTTTGCAAGCCAAGCGTGTGCCCTACCACTGAGCTAGGGCCCTTCCTACAGTGCTATGGAAGGATGTGCTTTGTTGGTTATGTTTCTTTGTCACATATTTCCCTGTGGCTGTGTGATGCCAAAATGCAATGAGCCATGACATCAGGAAAAAACAACAACCATGAGCATTATCCCACTTATTTCCATTGCATAGAAAGAAATGGCTTCAGACAAGGATCCGTCTTGATTAATCAAGGGCTAGAAGCAAAAGTTACTCATACAATACCGATGAGAGCTAACCCTTCAGCCTGAGTTATAATAGGATATCGAAAGGCTACCTGAAAAATCCATCACTTGAGTTTGCCAAATTCTTCCAAAACAATTCAGGGAGTTGAGCCAGGCAAACTAAGTATCTCTTAGGTTATGAGCTTTGTGGACCCCAAGGCATGTGCTTAGTTGTTCTTCACTCCAATGGCTTCAGACTGGCTTTCTGCTATCTATATTTATCATTATCCCCTTGGGAAGTGCTTTGGCAGACGTTTGCAATGAAAACCCTGCCCAGAGCACTTTCTGGCACGCGGTGAGCAGCCTTTAAATAGCACAGTGACATACTGCAATAATTACTCATATTAGCACTTTTCTTTGAGCTACACTCTGTGTGTGTGAGTGTGTGTCAAATTGTGTGTGTCACCTGATGTGATTCACAGTACAATGCGCAAATAGCTAGTTCTAAGAAGGAGCTGGTAAAGAAAGATGCAGAGCATGATATCAGCCCAAGTTCTGCCGGAAGCCATTGAGCTGCTCTTGATTTCAAATTTGTTTTTGCTCAGTGCAGAAATGTAGGACGCATTCGCACATTCCGATGGATGCATTCACACATGCCTATTAGTCTCAGTAGGTTGGATCCAGGATCTGCCTTCTGCGAGAAGAAGGGACCTTCCAGGAGAGGAAGGGCTCCACTCGCACAAGCTCCCTCCGCCCAATTTATGGGGATCCCCCCCTCCCCCCCATACCACAGCTCACTCCGTTCAGCAGGTTCCCCTGACTCCCTGTGTCATATTTTCAGGGGGCTTGAGGAGCTGCCATGGGAAGGAAGGGGTGGGGAAGTCCACTTCCATCAGTGCAGTTGATCCAGCATAAATCTGGATCCTACCCAAAGTTTGCATCTTCATTCTCCACTTGTGGCAATCGCTTGGACATTGTTCAGATGTTCTATCTAAACATAGGTACAAAGAGAGCAGGATCATGCTCACTCACAGCTGTTAGCCCAGTGCTGGCTCCAAGTTTCTGAGAGCCCTTGGGCAAGACACTCTCAGTGGGCCCATTCCTTCAAGCAGGCTACTTTCTCACCACCATTGTCACCAGCTCCCGTTGCTCCCCATCCTCTTTCTCATCACTGCTACCACTTGCTTGCTTGCTTGACAGGCAGAGGGCCAGTGAGCAAACAGGCAGTGGCATCTAGTGCTCCTCCTCCTTCTCACCACCACCACCACCACTGTCTGGGCCAGAGCGAGAGGCTGGTGCAATCGTGAAGAGGAGGAGCAACTCCAGGGGTTCTTGTCAGTGGGGCCCTGCCAGGGTGTGGGTCCTTGGCAGGTGCCCAGCCATGCCTATCCTTGACGCCAGCCCTGCATGAGCCACACCCCTGTCCTATATGCATGTTCAGCAGATGGTCTGAAAGACCCTTTTTCATGTAACAAGCTGTACACACACAGCTTTGTTGAGACAATGGTCCGCAATCTTGCCCATTGTTTATAGAAGTGTAGGCTCATTCAGGCCTTCAGCTGCACAGGTGTATGGGGCCAACTGCAATCATACCACCACCACCACCACCACCACCACCACGAATCACATGTTCAGAGAATGTTTGTGCAGAGCTTTTGTTTTTATGGCAAAAGCAAGGAAGGCCTTGCTTAGCATACCATGGCCTACTGTTAGAAAAATCTGCCCCCCCCCCCCACTGGCCTAACTTACCCATCTGCTTTTTGCTACCCTAACCAGAGGCCTTTGAAAGTTTGCTTTGTTCTTTGTAATAGTAGTAGTAGTAGGCGATCACTCGTGACCGAGTAAGATTGTCTTCCAGGATAAAAATTACAAAAAGAAAATTTTTAGAAGGAGGAAATTCTAAAGAAGATTGTGTAGACTCTAGCGATGGGTCCGTAAGTGACTGTGGAGGCCAATTCTAGATCCACACAGCTTCCCACAGTGAGGACACAGGTTACCAGATGGAAGATGGTCCTGTAAAGGATTCGTTTGATGTGCTTTTCGCTTAGCACGTTTCTCCCTTTCACCTTGCACTCGGGCTTCTTCAAAGTCCATGGAACCTTTGTGAAAGGCCAACCTCCATTTAGATCGTTCATGGGCCAGAGCTTCCCAGTTTTCGATGTTTATATTGCTTTTAAGATTAGCCTTAAGAACATCTTTAAACCTCTTATGCTGACCACAGATATTCTGCTTTCCATCCTTGAGTTGGGAATAAAGTAACTGCTTTGGGAGACGGCAGTCAGGACATTCGAACAACATGACCGGTCCATTGAAGTTGGCGTTGAAGGATAATTTTTTCAACGCTAGTAGTCTTTGTAATACTGCATGCCGTCTCCCCCTCCCAGATGTGTTCTTCTGCTGCCAGTCCAAAATGCAACAATTAGAATTTATTTGAAGCCTAGCAAGGATTGATAAGGAGTTTCAAGGATAGCAAACTCTTAGAATGCCCCATATCAAATCCAGCAGGAGGGAGGGGTAATATTAGCATGATCAGACGAATGCATTTGATTTGCTAGAATGATCAGACAAATGTGCTTTGTATGATGTGTTCCCATAATTCCCTGCTATAAAAGGTGAACCCCATATTTGTTCCTTTGTTCAACTCTTGTTTATGGCGTGAGCCTCTCGAGTTGGATCTTCTGCACAGAATAAAACTTTGAAAAACCTCACCCTGGTGTGCTGCTTCTCTTTTTCTTGAGTATTGGCTCTCTGGGAAAAGGACCTCTGAGCATATTTTTTGCAACACTACTGATATTGGTTTTGCCGTGGTGTGGAGGAGAGCCTCCTCTCTAGTGACGCCCACCATGTGGACATACCCTCCAATTGCCCCGAATTTGTCAGGACAGTCCCGCAAACACTTAAGCCATCACCATTTGAATATTCAAAATGACTCCCAGCACATGCCACAACCCACCATGGCTTAAATAATCGTGCGAACTAGCCCATTGTGTTTGAGGTGATGTGAGGCAATAAAGAAGCTCTATGTGTGGCGTTCTGTTTTTGATGGTCTAGTCACAAACGCAGTTCATCATTTGAGGCTGCAGCCGTCTCGTGACGAACATCCATGCATGAACCAGCGCAAAGATTGTGACAGAAATTGGGAACAGAACAACAGGTGTGCCTTGGCTGCAGATCTTATTTTCATTCTAAGTTTCCCTCTGTAGCCTCTGCTAGGTTAGACTGTAGAAAACAAATAAAGCCATTCTGTTCTGTAAAGATATGCTGAAAATTACTCGGCCCTATACAAATCTGTTCTTTTTCACCATCATAGCTAGAGCTAATAATGCTTTGTGGAGGGGGGTTTGTTGTTTTTGGTTCATTGTTACCCTACACAAAATACTTTGGACTCACCAGTGCTCCATGAATCACTCTGAAACTACTCAAATCGGTTACAAACAAACCCATTCTATATTCAGACTCACTGTGGATCCTGGACTAATATGGATTTCCTGGCTAATGGTTGGTTTCTTTCTGCTGTTTGTTGTTCATTGCATGTGGAGGGCTTTGTGATATCATTTCTGCTGCCTGATGAGATGAGTGAAACCTGGTGGGAGACGAACAAATGATCCATAATAAATGATGATGAAGGATCAACAACTGAATAATTTCCTGGTTGGACAGCAAAGCAGCTGCTCATCCATAGGCACTCCTGTGCAGATGTTTGAGGTCAACACAGAGATGCTGGGGGGGGGGGGCTGGCACAGTGACAGATGTCAGGGTGGGTCTAGGATGCGCAGCCCTGCTCCACCCACAACACATATAGGATTGTACTGCTCAAGTATCTCATATCAGGGGATGGGTGAGAAATGTATGGGCTTCATATTTTAATATAAACTTAATTTGCAGGTCCCGAACTTGTACACAAACTGGAAAACAGTTATATGGTGATATTTTATTTATTTATTTATTTATTATATTTATTAATCGCCCATCTGGCCGGTCACCCGGTATAGTCACACTTTTCCAAATTTTGCAATGCAGTTCACAAATATTTTTTTTTTAAAAACGTGCACAGAAATGCACCTAATAGGAAAAGGTGCACACAAAATGCATACATAAGGGGAAAGATTGCACAAAAATCCATCATATTAGAGAGAGAGAGCCAGTGTGGCATAGTGGCTAGAGTGTTGGACTGAGACTTGGGAGATCCGGGTTCTAGTCCCCACTCGGTCATAAAGCTCACTGGTTAACTTTGGGCCAGTCACTGACTCTCAGCCTAACTTACCTCACAGGGTTGTTGTGAGGATAAAATGGAGAGGAGGAGCATCATGTAAGTCGTCTTGGGCTCCTTGGAGGAAAAAAGGAGGGATATAAATGTAATAATTAATAAAAATAAAAATAAATCATATAAGGGAAAATCATTTGGAGAAAATGCATGTATTTGGACGTGTACAAAAATGCATATATTTGCAGAAAAGTGCACAACAATATGTACACATTTTCACTGAGACTTTTTGTGGGGGGGGGGAATCGCAAACTTATGTGGAAATGGGACAGAATGAACATAATATTGGAAAAATGAGGAACTGAGCTAGGAATTGAACTATAGATAGATTTGGCCATCCCTATTATAATATAGGTTTCTTTTCTTTACCCCAACCTCACAAGCACTTTAGATCATACCTACTAAAATAAGGGATCAGGACTGATTTTGAAATATATTATTCCCTGGAAAGGAAAGAACAATCTCCAGTGAGGTACGGCAGGGCTCAGCTAAGTGATCCTGCACTTTGTGCAGAACTGTGCAAAACATGGATGTGTGTACATGTGCTCATCCTAATCTGCATTTCTAAGCACCACTCCCTCTGCAATCAGTACTTTGCCACAGAATGGGAAGAAAATAACAACAGAGAGCATTTTATGAACCTCTAGCAAAGTGGGAATCTGCCAAATATATCATCATCAGCAAACAATGCTGCAGTCATGTGGAGATATTTTTCCACTCTGCGTCCTTTATTAAAACATTTGGAAAACTAATAACCGAAACCCAGAGCTCCTCTGACACAGAGACAAGGTCATTCATGGCTGAAAAAGCTGGAATACGTAGTCAATGGACAGATTTCTCATGATTTATTTTTTTTAAGTTATCATTAAACACGATCTTTCTCTAATTGTCAGAACAAGCTAGGAATATTGGAGGAAAAGCTAGAATTAACCTAGGAACAGGTGAAGCAATGCTTGAAGATTAGTACTACGGCTCAAAGATAATCTTGTCCAATGTCTCTCTCTCAACACGCACGTTGTTCAACAGCATGGACATTGTCCAATATCTCCCACCATCATCATGGGAGGCATTGGGACATGATGACCTTTGAGACAAAGTCTGCTATTGTTAGTAACAGTGTAGATATTTCTCTGGTACTAAGTGTGCTATTCGTAGCCAGGACAGCCATATTTAGAATTCAGGATTCAGTGTTCTGCTCTTTGGATCTTGTGAGAATTTTGCTTCAATGATAAACAAGGTGGAAAGGGAATGGTAAGCAGAGCTATTCAACTTCTCCAACTCTGAATAGTGTTACATGTTTGGAGTTAGTCTATATGACCTTTCAGGGATCCTCAACAGCCTCAGGATTCTGATGGTAAAAGATTCAGGACTGTTAGGAGGCCAAACTGGTTGAATAAATTTAGCTTAGCCCAGGAGAGGGTAACTTCCGGGTCATGGGCCTAATCCAGTCCATGGAGACTGCCCATCCAGAGGCTTGGGCTCCCACTAAGGACCCCTCCCATTCCCCTCCCCAAGCCCCGCCCTCTGGCCTGGAGGTGAAGGGGGGCTTTGTGAGGAGGCAGGGAGAGGAATCCCCTTCTCATTTCTGATCTGTGATCTGAGACACCAAGGGGATTGGGGGAGCAGTAGACTCGCCTGCCCTGCATCCTCTCCCCAGTGGGAGAGGAAGGCGTGGGGTAGTAGGTGAAGCAGCTTTGCTGTGTGGGGGCCTTGTCCCATTGGAGAAGAATCACACGCAGTAAAACCCAGTTCCCTCAGGATATGCCGGGAGGATCAACCTCCCACCACGCCCACTGGGGACCAAATGGGGACGTAAATACGGAGGAGCCAATTCTGAACTGAGCCAAAGGGGAGTTTGCCCATTGCTGCAATGATGAACACCCAGCGAAATAAAACTCAAAAAACACAAAAGTGCAGACACAATGTCCATTTTGATACTTGAAAACACTGCAGAAAACTCCAAAACTTTTTTTTAAACAGCATATGAATATTTATTTATTTATTTATTTCTGGGCACAGTTTGAAGTGCATATAAAGAAAAGAAAACAGAACAAGGGGGGAAGGCACCAATGTTTAAAAAGAACGAAAGAGGGGGAAAAAATCTCAGGTGCCAACTGAAATATTTTATTGCCCAACGCGTTTTGGTATGTACCTTTGTCAGGGGCCAAAAGTTTTTCTGAGTGCTGCTCGAAACAAATTTCTTCAGCTATCTCATGAGGGTTTTTTTTGTTTTTTAAAATTGCATATAAAGCCCTAAACAGCTTGGGACCAGGTTGTCTAAAGAACCGCTTCCTCCCACATGAACCTGCTTGTGCCCTGCCTTAAGCATCTGAGGCCCTGCTCCATACTCTGCTGCCTTTAGTGCAGGCCTGCAGAACCTCAGGCCCGGAGGCCAAATCCAGCACTTTTGGGGTTCCAGTTTGAGCCTCTCGGGTTCACCAGATGGCACCGCCCTTTCCCCTAACCAGTGATCATTTGCTGGCTTCATGGGTTTTGCGCCATTTTTTTCCCATTCTAGAAGGTTGAAATGCCTCTCCTAAGGCTTAGTTACTGGCAGTAAGAGCTTTAAGCTAAAATACAGTATGCTGGTATTTTTGGCATTTGGGGCCCTGCCCCTTTCGCCTTTGGTCCTGCCTTCTTTTGCCTCTGGCCCCTCCCACCACTTCAGTGCGGGCCTCAAGAACTTCCCCAAAATGGAAGTTGGCCCTCATGCTCAAGAGGTTCAGCAACCTGCTTTAGACGTACACTTGGTGGGGACCTTGAGAGTGGGCCTTCTCCGTAGTGGCAAGCAGACAGTGGAACTCCCTCCTGAAAGTAGTTTGGTTGCCCCCTTCTCTTTGTAGTTTTAATTGGGCTGCAATTTTTCTTTCATTCCACTTTGCTTTTGTTCTGTTTTAAACTCCTGCTGTGGGTGATGCATTTTTAAACTGACTCAGTTGTTTCATGTTCTTCTCTTGCTGCTGTTTTAATGATAGGCCTATGGCCCCTAGACAGTGTGTAGTAGGGGGCCATAGGATTGTTTGGATTCCCAGATCTGAGGTCGGGAAATGAGCAATGACCTTGGAGCTGAGGATCCATGCTCAGATCCCCCCCCCCCGCTGTCGCAGAAAGAACCATGCTGACTTCATAAGAGCGACCTCAGAAATGTGGTAAAGGGGGCATAATGGGAGGTGGGAGGGGAGGAGATGGGATACGTCATATCTTGGCAGTGCTCTAGCCTCCCCCCCCCGTCCGACGCACCACAGCTAGATGGCCAAAATAAGCCATCTAGCTGACTTGCAGAGCAGGAGGAGTGGGGAGGCGAAGATCTCCTTTTTGTGCCACTCCCACCCTGCATAAGACACCCATCATCCTTTGAGTTCAGAGGCTTACGAGCATCCCCAATGGATTGTGCCCTTAATTGGTATATTGTGTTTGTTTCTGATTTTTATCATTCTTATTGCATTTTGGTGTTTTTAATTTGTAAGCTCCCTGGGGGGGGTGCTTTTGGGGGGCTTTTTGGGGGCCTGTGATTGAAATTTTCCAGGAAAAAAGAAAGAATAAAACATAATTAAATTTTGCAAAAATAGTTGCTTCTGGGACAGGTTTGATGCAACTGACAATGGCCTTGACACAGACATTTGTTCCTTGCGTAAGCAGTCCAACGGGTGCATTCCACCCTGAATGGCTTTCCCGTTAATTCTAATAGTGAAATCTTGCCCATGCATACAGATTGGCTCCCTCCATTGAAATTAATGGGCACCTGTGTAAACTCATCAGGCAAAACTCAGAAAGGGAAGTGAAGAAAGCAAGTGAACAAAACTGACTGAGATGATAGGGGGCACATGGTGGAACCACAGAACAGAAGTGGCAGTGGCAATGCACTGTTTGTGACTCTTTTTTGAAAGAATGTATTGTGATGTCAGCTGGGTGTTCCAGGTACACGTTTCATATTATATTGTTCCCACCCCCTGCCTCCCAACATTGGCTTAACATTATATTGCTACTCCCTAAAAGCTCATAAAGTTTCCTTTAAAAGCCCATAAAATTTAACTTGTGTTTTTGTTTATTGCCTACAGGATGTAAACGGATCTCGTTTGAATTTGATATATTTATACCATTGCTTGGGCTCCACTTTCCATCCAATGGAACATTTTATTAAAAAGAATTAATTTGTTCTGGTTTTACCTCACTGAACGAGTTCAGTTGAAAAAGTAGCTGAATATATTCTTCTAACCAGAAGCCTGACTCTGAGGATTGGTATTATCCAGGTGTGCCATTCCAGATTTCATTGGGGAAGTGGAGGAAGAAGTGTAATTTTCCAAGGCCCCCAGTTTGATATATTCTAGATTCAGTTGCAACAAAAGCAGTGCATTTCTGGAGAAATGTGTTACCTTTATTTTCTTTTTTTATATATCACAATCATAATGATAGCAATGTTAGCTACACAGGCCAGTCACTTTTCAAGCAAAGGTGTTTGTGCCTTTGTTGTGTTTATCTACAACAAAGATTCATTTAATTGTCAAGACCATTAGTCACTCAGGGCTTTTCTACATGACATGTTTAACCCACTGCTTTACCAAGGCTTCCTATTCCGTTTTCTTTGCAGGAGTAAGAGGGCGTGTTTGCACGACACGGGAACCGCGGGGGAGCAGAAGTCCCCCGCGGTTCCCGTGTCGTGTGAATGCCGACCGGGGGTGCCCCTGCGGGACGGCCGTGTGCGGGACGCACACAAAGTGACCATGGTCGGTAGAGGGGTAAGCCTCTACCGCGTGTGGCCACCCTGCTGTGCAAACAGCTGGCGGCCGTCCCGTGGGGGCCACACAGAGGCGGCAGCCCAGAGCAGCCGGAGCTGCCGCCGCTCCATCCTGTAGGGCCAAATGGCCCCTCTGGGCATCCTGGGCCCTGCTGCCTAGCGCTGGGAGGCCCGCACTGCGGTGCAGGAACTGCTGGCTCCACCGGGGTCTGCCCACGCACACGGGGTGCAGGTCGTCTGCGGCGCCCCGCTGGACCCCGCAGATCGCCCTGTGGTGCCTCCCCCGCCCGCAGCCTGGGTCGTGCGAACCGGCCCTCAGTGTGCCCTTTACACGTGGTTTCCCCCCCAGGGTTTTCCTTTCTCTGCTTTTCCTATGGGCTTGTTCGCACGACACGGGAACCGCGGAGGAGCAGAAGTCCCCCGCGGTTCCCGTGTTGTGTGAACGCCGACCGGGGGTGCCCCGCGGGACAGCTGCGTGCAGGACACACGCAAAGTGACCATGGGCGGTAGAGGGGTAAGCCCCTACCGTGCGTGGCCACCGGGCCATGCGAACAGCGGGTGGCCGTCCCGTGGGGTCCGCACAGAGGTGGCAGCCCAGAGTGGCCCGAGGTGCCGCCGCTCTAGCCAGTAGGGGCAAATGGCCCCTCTGGGCATCCTGGGGCCCGCCCCCTAGCGCCGGGAGGCCCGCACTGTGGTGCGGGGACTGCGGGGTCCGCCCACGTGCGCGGAGCATAGGTTGTCTGCGGCGCCCCACCGGACCCCAGTGCAAACCAGCCCAGAATGTTACATTACATAACCACAAGGTGGCGCTGCACTTTGGTGGAACTGTGAAAGTACATGGCCGTTTTGCAGCGTTTCATAGCTCATTTTCCTTGTTCTAAAAAAAGCCACGGAAATGCTTGGAAAGCACAGGATTGGCCCTGGGGGATGTTGACATAGTGTAAAGCACCCGCAAACTACCATGGGTGAGGAATCACGAGAGCACAATAAATGCCTCGTGCAGAGAAGCCCTCAGTAGTGAGATTCACTCAAACCCCATCACACATTGAAAAAATGTGTGAGGGGGCTGCAACATTACACTGCGTTTTTCAGTAGATATTCAGCTGCTGTCCACTGTAATGACAGTCCACAGTGGGTGGCAAAAGAGGCAGTCATTTTTATGGCAGCAGCCATACTGAATTTCCCAAAATTCAGAAAGCACATAAGAACAGGGCTTTCTAGGAGAAACAAAAGGGCAGCTGCTCTTATTCTCCCCAGCCCCCGCCTCCAATCTTAGCCAAAACAGAAGAGCCAATTCCGAGATGAAAATGTCTAGAAAATGTTCCTTGTCAATTCGGTACAGACTTACCGAACTAATCAGTCGGCGGGTTCGGACAACACTTTAACCTACACTGAGGCATAAGCTGTGCAGTGTGGGTTAAATGCTCGAGAGCCCACAATGTTCCCGACAGACAATCGGGCACATCGTGGGTCCATGCTTACCTCCTCCCGCCTTGGTCCTCCTGTGGGTATCCCAGGGGACACTTCAGGAGCACCGAGGTTTCCCTCCCTCTTTGTGGCCGTGAAAGCCCCAGCAGTGGCGGGGAATGGGGGGAAGAGGGGAGCAGGTATTGGTGACATCTATCACCCCAGCTTGCAAGGAGACCTCACAAGCCGGGTGCAGGATGTTGGAGCTGCTGCTCCTTGCTGCTGCCTCTCACATGTGGCGGCAGCAAGGAGTGGCGAAAGGGAAAGCCTCATGATCTGCTCGGTTGACTCGTAAGTTGGCTGATCGCATCAAGGCTCCCCCCTGCCCTGTGCCACAGCCGCTCAGCTACTGTGATGCCACAGCGGGGTGAGCCGAGCCAATCTCAGCAGAGAGGCTTCGGATGACCCAGAAACCCCAGGGGTGGGTACCAAACCCCACAACAAGCCATGGGCTGTCAGGGTGGCTTCTAAGCCAAGAAGCTGGGCTTAGAAGCTACCCCAAATAACCCATGGCAGGTTTGCATGACACGACAACCCCCCATGGCTTATAAGCCAGGGGGTATTGTCGTGTCATGTGAACCCAGTCAGCGAGTTCTTCTAAAAGACAATATGGCTGGCTGCGGCGGTGGTGGTGGTGGGAAATTTGCCAGAGGGATGCTGATCCCTGTGGCAAGTCTAATGTCGAGAAGGTCAGCTCTTTGTCCCTGTTCACGGAGGCTGACCAAATGCAGAGGAGCAGGACAGGGCTCTTGTACATTAAATAGTGTGTAGAAGAGGGAATTTTGGCAGGTGCAACATGTCATAGAAGAATTGAAAAGCAGCACCTGTTTTAAGTACCTGTAACTATTAAAGGCCGAAGAGCCCCGTTCTCCTTTGCACTGGGGGGCCCTTCTCTTGAAGAGAGGACATTAGACCGAACCGACTGTTGGCTTGGTCCAGAACAGCTGTTCGTGTTACATCCCCCTTTCCCAGTCCTGCCACCTTCTGTTAGCAACATCCCCCTCCATCTTCCCCCACACCTCCTGATCTGCATTTCGCCTGCCTTCCTCTCTTATCCCCCCTCTCTCCTTCACTCTCCCTTTCTGCTCTTCATGCTTCTACTTCTGTCAGGTCTAATGTGTGCTCTGCAGCTCCCAGTCACGTAAAGCACTTCCTGTCGACAACGTCCCAGAGACACGCTATATTTCATTATGGTTTAATCAGGTTGAGCGGCCTATTTGAATTCTCGGCGCGTGTCCGGCGCCCACACGGCAGCTCGGAGTGCGCACTTTGCAGGAGATACCAAGCGCTTGTCCTTTCCAGGAGCCGAACATTTCCTCAGCATTGTTCAGTCTGCTCCTGCCTCAAAGGCAGGCAATGAGATTGCCCAACCTGTAAAAGTGGCAGGTGATGCCTGCCTCACAATTACATCTGACTTGAATGCTTTCTATTTTCCCCTCTCCTTCCACTGATTCCTGTGTCAGTCTCTTACAGCCACCCCCCAAAGGGAGAAAGCACCGAGAGCAAACTGTGAAAAGGTTATTAATGTCGCTGCCACACAAAACAACAAGCTGGTAGGACAATACATATTCAGCTGCCAATGCGCGCGCACTCACATGCACCCAGCAAATGGAACCCCCACAAACTGAAGCTGCTTAAACTCCACAAACCTGCATGCAGGTTTTTTTGTATTTATCCCACCTGTCTAATAGCCTGAATCCAAATCTCCTTAGGGTGGGCCTCTCACTTACTTATTTATTTATTTATTTATTTATTTATATTTATATCCCACCTTTTTTCCTGCAAGGAAACCAAGGCAGCTTACGCAATCCTCCTCCTCCTCTCCACTTTATCCTCACAACAACCCTGTGAGGTAGGTTAGACTGAGAGTCAGTTACTGGCCCAAAGTCACCCAGTGAGTTTCCTGGCCGAGCGGGGACTAGAACCCAGATCTCCCGAGTCCCAGCCCAACACTCTCACCATTAAACCACACTGGCTTATGGGGTTTATCATGATTTCATTGCTATGGATGGCCAAACTACATGCATGCATCTGTCCTGAGCATGGATTTACCATGAGCCTACTTTGTCTGATCTCACAGAAAAGCACAGGACACAGGAAGTGTTGTCCATAATGGCCAGCCTTGCCCTGAAATGAAACAGTTAAAGACCACTGAGGTTTACTCAAGGAGGCTTCACAGTCATAACTGAACAGCACTCCAACCAGTAACTCATGTTGCTCATAGACTGCAGATCTTGCTCTAGCAAGCATAACCGTTGCACACCAGTTGCTGTGTGGAATATGGAAGTCTTAGTGCTAGGGATGCCTGTTGGTCCAATGCCTATGATGGTATCACTGGAAGGCGCTCTACTCACCCCAACCCATATCACTCTGAACGTTCTGCTGCTATACATTTCGTTTCCTGTTTTCATCCTTCCCCCCTTTTCCCTTCAGTGATGGTGTGTGTGCTCATTCTCTTCAGCACTCAAGCACATGCTTACATTTAAAACAAAACAGAAACAAAACACCAGCACCCAAATTATTGGTATCACACTGACAACAAGACGATCTCAGGGCAGAATGTGCCCTTTCCCTTAACAATGAGATGGGCTATTCTCCAAATCAGAACAAACATTTGTTCATGGGAACACCGGAAGCTGTCTTACACCAAGTCAGAACGTGGGTCCATCTAGCCCAGTACTGGCGACACTGACTGGCAGCGGCTCTCCAGGGTTTCAGGCAGGATTCTTTCCAGAGACACCAGAGATTGAACCTGGGGGGCTTCTGCATGCAAAGCGGGTGCTCTGCCGCTGAGCTACAGTCCTTCCCTTCATATTGCTTTGGTAAGTAAACAGCAGAATTCAGACCCCCCGATACAAACCCATGAAGGCTGCAATCCTATACAGTAATACCTTGGATTGCAAGTAACTTGGTTTGAGAGTGTTTTGCAAGACAAGCACATTTTTAAATATTTATTTAATTATTTTTTTTACTTGATATACAAGCGGCGTCCTGCAATACAAGTACTATAGTACGGCTTAAATTAAAAATCTGTGTACAAATTTTTTATGGGGGATTTCGTTTTCATATAAGAGTGTTTTGGATTACAAGCACATTTCCGGAACGAATTATGCTCTCAATCCAAGGCTTGGCTGTACTTCTGAGTAGATGTGTATAGGGATTGGACTGTTAGCAGACTTTTCCTTTTCATACAATCTTACACTTTATTTTGCACTGTCCCATTTTAGAAGCCTGCGTCTTTGAACCAGATTGAACTGATGGGTCCAGATGCTGGAGAAGGGGAGTGCAGCTCTGTACCCCAATATGTTTGCCATGTCTTTGCCCCTCCACTGACACCCCATTATCTCTCTTGCTGCCTCAGCAATGGCTGTTGCCATGGCCACCGAGAGATTAATCATTTTTTTAATCTGGCCTATGAATCTCCCTTGACAAAGTTGGACTCCAGACCTGTACCACTCACTATTTTTAGAGCCCCACTGCATAATGCAGGAGCTGATTAATGCTCTCCAATCTTCATACTCAGCTGCTTCCAGCAATGAAGAAGGTTGCTTTTCTCTGGATTGTAGTTCGGTGAGAAGAAAATGAGGGATCCGGAGGCATTACACTGGCAAATCTAGAAGAGGAAGAGAATCAGCAGGGCCTCGTGGCGCCGTCTCCAAAATGTTTAAAGAAATGGTCACCCTCTCTCACACAGGCAATTTGTAATAGGATGGCCACTAATGCACTGCCAAAAAAAAAAAAATGAAGCCACAAATTTGCATAAAATTTGCATATGCTAATTTATATGAATATAATAAAATTAGAAATAACGACTATAAGTTAAACAGAAATACACTACTTCTCACCATAGTGAAGAGCACTGTGACCAAGTGACCTGTGTCCCTGCTCAGTCTGCTGTCCAAGTGCTCACTCTTGATGGGCAACTTCAAGGCCAAGCTCTCTCTTCTTATGGTTCTTGTGGCCTTCAAGCTGGACTAGGACTGGACAGCCCTTTAAATACACGATGCCTTCAAATAGAGGACTGTGCTCTGACAGCTTTCAATCGAGGACTGTCCCCTATAAAGTAGACTTCATGACCACCCTTGTCAGAATCCTCACGGGAAGGGGCTAGATGGAGTTGCCCTCCTCCCTTGCCGATGTCAGTAATTAGGGTGGCTAGATGTCCTACTTTACAAAGGACAGGACTGTACTTTGGAGAGGTGGCGAAGGACAGTCCTCTATTTGAAAATGTCCATCTACTTCATGGGCTGCCCAGTCCAAGTGTGGCTTAAAGTCAAAGAGCCATCCAGAGAGAGAGCAGCCAGCAGTGGCCTTGAAGTTGCCCATCAACAGTTAGCACTTAGAGCAGTGTTCTCCAACCTTGGGTCCCCAGATGTTTTTGGCCTACAACTCCCAGCATGCCCCAGCCAGCTACGCTGGCTGGGGCATACTGGGAGTTGTAGGCCAAAAACATCTGGGGACCCAAGGTTGGAGAACACTGACTTAGAGAACAGACTGAACAGACACACAGGTAACCTGCTTGCAGTCTTCCTCTCTATACAGAGATGTATTGTATTTCTATTTACATTATAGTCATTATTTTTTTTAATTTGCACCTATACAGATACAGTTGCCTATGCAGATCTTATGCAAATGGGTGTCCTCTTTTTTGGCGATGCAATTCCTCTGTTTTGGCAATGCATCTGTGGCCACCCTAGTGGCAGTTCTGGCCTCAGCCAAGGGCAAACCCTCCCTGGAAGCACATGTCCCTCAGGTTAGTCCCAGGGCCAAAGCAGGTTCCAGTATCTGGGCGTGGAGGCCAGGCCTGCTCCTGCCACACAGGTCTTCCCTCAGGCAGCTGAGCACCTCCCCTTGCCCTGCCAAACATGGACGCACACACATTGACAAAGGATGGGAAGATTTTATTTGTTTCATCCTGGCCTACCCTATGAGCTCAGATGTTAAGGGAAATGACTAAGAAGAGAAACGGAGGGATGGATACCCATGGAAAGTCTGGCAGGATTAATAAGTGCAGCATCACACCACTAGTGTTTTGTGTGTGTGTGTGTGGGGGGGAACTGGCTTCTTCCATGGCTGCTTGCATGTTTGGGCAAGCCATCCCTCACATACTGAATAAGCTATAATTATTGTTGCTTTCAGCAGCGTTTACTTTTCCAGGCCGAGCCCAGTAATTACCAAAACAGTAATTGCAACTTTGCCTTGGTCAGATTGTCCAAGTCTGCAATACCCCCGCCCTGGCCTTTGCATCTCACCTTGTGTGGGCTCCAGGTCCCCGCTGTCTGCTTAGAGGCCTTCGCACATCAACGGGGTAGGAAGCCAGAACCTGCGTAGATTATCAGACCTAAGGTGAGGGTGCCAGTTAATTTGTTTCAGGGCAGAAGTTCCACCTGTGAGAGTCCACCCCGGCCGATCCTGCAATGCCGGCTCCAGGTTTTTGGGAACCTTTTGGCAAGTCACCCTCAATGGGCCCCTCCCACACTGAGTCTAGCTTCTCACGGATATTGTCACCAGCTGCTATGGCTCCTGTTCCTCATCCTCTTTCTCATCCTTGCTACAATTTGCTTGCTGGACAGGAAGAGAGCCAGTGAGCAAGCAGGCAGTGGCATCTACTGCTCCTCCTTCTCACCACCGCCACTGTCTGGGCCAGAGCAAGAGGTGAGTGAAGAAACACATAGCAATGATGAATAGTAGGAGCGAGTCTAGGGGGCTCTTGGCAGTGGGCCCCTTGGAGATGTGGGCCTTTGGCAGGTGCCCAACCATGCCTACTCTTTTTCAAATACTGGAAGAGTGCGATCATATCTCCCCTCAGTCTCCTCTTCTGAAGGCTAAACATGCCCAGTTCTTTCAGTCTCTCCTCATAGGGCCTTGTTTCCAGTCCCTTTATCATCCTTGTTGCCCTCCTCTGAACCCTCTCCAGTTTGTCTATGTCCTTGTTAAAATGAGGTGCCCAGAACTGGACACAGTACTCAAGATGAGGCCTAACCAGTGCCGAGTAAAGGGGAATTATCACTTCCCGCGATTTGGAAGCTATACTTCTATTAATACAGCCCAAAATTGCATTTGCCTTCTTTGCAGCCACATCACATTGCTGGCTCATATTCAGTTTGTGATCTACCACAATTCCAAGATCCTTCTCACTTGTAGTATTGTTGAGCCAAGTGTCCCCCATTCTGTAACTCTGCATTTGGTTTCCTCTCCCTAGGTGCAGCACTTGGCATTTATCCCTGTTAAATTTCATTCTGTTGTTTTCGGCCCAGCGCTCCAGCCTATCGATCAGTCCTGCTGGGCCTGTAGAGAACTTTACTGATACATGTTTGTAAGCCACCTTTTACCATGTAAAGTGCTTTGAGAACTTGTTGTTGAAAAACAGTATATAAATATTCCAAATAAATGATGGCAGAGCACAATAGCAGCAGCAGCAGCAGCCTTCACCCAACAAACACATGCACACACAGGGCTTGTTTCTAAGTAGATGCTTTTAAAGTAAATAACAATAACGTAAGATTTCTTAGGTACTATAAGCTTGATGGTTACAGACTTTCTAGGTGCAGTTTCTTAAACCTTACTCATACTGTGAGGTAAGGAAAACCACAGAACACATCTCCTTTGCTAAACTCTAGTTAAGTCAGTTAAGTGTAGGAACAGTCTAACTGTCAAAGAGAATGGAATTTCTAACTTGTTGCTAGGCAACCTCCAGAATTCCTTCCCATGCCACAATCAAGTGATTTGCTCCACTGAACTCTTCCCCCTGACTTCTCAGAGAAGCTTGGTTTCTGCCTTTGCCCTTTAACTAGGGTATAACAGTCTATCTTAACCCTTTACTGGACAGTCGTCTTTAAAAAACCCTCCCTGCAGAGTTGGCTTCTTAATAAAATGAACATAAACCCAGCAGCCTTGACTGGACCTGAACCAGGGAGACTTAGGTTGACAGTTCCGCTCAGCCATGAAGCATGCTGGGTGAAACCTTGTCTCCTCCAAGAACTCCTTGGAGGAAAGACAGGATAACATGTGATAAATAAAAATGCCAGTGTTGTTTCCAAATAGTTATAAGTGCTTCCTTGAGTTGTGAAAAGTGTTGTCCGCAGGGCCCCCCAGTAGAGTGGAGGCAGATACAAACAGTGGACAGACAGAGAGAAGGAAAAGGAAGGAAGACATGAGTGGAAGGAAAAACATAGTAAGAGTTTAGAAATAAAGTGAAGTTCTGTTTACATTCAAACCTTGTTTCTGGGTCCTCCTTACTGAGAAGAAATATGAAAGCTAGTTTCTATTCTTATGTAGGAATCTGACCTCCCTAAATAGTGCCTCTGCTCCCACTGCATTTGGAAATGCATTACAGCCTGGGCTGGTTGCTTTAGTCCAAGCTGAGCCTTGGCAAGCAGGTAACAGACAGTGGTAAAGAGTTTCCAAGGTCTTATTCATGGAACTGACATGTTTGGAATGGCGTCTGCAGCCTGTGGGAATTGTTTATCTTCCACCTTCCTCTCCGAAAGAGTTCACCTCATCTGGGTCATAAATAAAGGAATAATAGTATGCATTTTTAGATTCTTTCTATGCTACGTTGGTTGGTTTTCATTTTGTCACCTTGACTCTCTTAAGAAACAGATCTTCGAGAAGTCATTCAAGCCAAAATCACATATTTTCAAAATTTTCACATTGCAGCAAAAATGACACAGAGTCTCGCGACACCTTGGAGGCTAACAAATTTATTATGGCATAAGCTTTCGTGGACTGAGAGTCCACTTCATTAGTCCACTTGATCAGATTCATGAAGTGTTATCCTGGGTTACAGGTATATACACCTGGGTTAGGGGGTGGTGTGGTTGTAAACTGTAGGTCAGGGGGAAATGAAATACAGAAGTACGGACAGTGACAATTCTGTCCTTAACAGTGCCAGTGTATTGTAGTGGTGAGAGTGTTGGACTTGGACTTGGGAGACCCGGGTTCTAGTCCCCTCTCTGCCATTATTATTAATTTTAATTCTATACCACCCAATAGCCGAAGCTGACTGGGTGGCTTTGGGCCAGTCACTGACGCTCAGCCTAATCTATTTCACAGGGTTGTTGTGAGGATAAAATGGAGAGGAGGAGGACCATGTAAGCTACCTTAGGTTCCTTGCAAGGGGGGGGGGGGGGAAGGCAGGATATAAATGTAATAATCAATAAAATCAATGGTTTTGTGAATGGCCACTGTTAACAACATAATAGTCACATTGTGACAGCACATGCTTTGTTTGCAGAACTTGGTTCCCTCTTCAATCCCTGGCACCTCCAGCTGAAAGGCTTAGGTAGCAGGTGATACGAAAGACCTCGGGCTGAGGCCAAGGAAAGTCACTGCCAGTCATGAATGACTCATGATGGCTCCTCCTCCCTCAACTGCCACCAGCAGCAGCCATTCCAGCAGGCTGAGAGGAGAGGAGGGAGATGAGAGGGAGCGCAGCAGGGCCATTCCACCAGCCCTGCCAGGAGTATTCATTAATTAATATTCCCCCTTCTTCCCTCCCCATTCCTTTTTCCTTGTGTGTCGTGTGTGTCTTTTTAGATTGTAAGCCTGCAGGCAGGGACTGTCTTGTTAATTGCTGTAAACCGCCCAGAGAGCGTCGGCTATTGGGCGGTATAAAAATGAAATAAATAGATAAATAAATAAAATAATGAATGGACGATACTGGGCTAGCTGGACAAGGGGTTTGACCTGGCATAAGTCAGCTTCCTATGTTCCTATGCTTTTCTCACACTGCGTTGGCTAAGGTGACCCATGTCAGGATCCACACTTCTCTGGAAGTAACCACTGGAAGTAATGCTGACCAGGAGTGCAGTGGTACTACCAGTGATGTAACGGAGCCACGCCGGCATTTTCTGACGAGCAGGGAGGACGCTGTCGTCATCTGCCACCTCACTTAGGCTTCCCTGTTCCCCCTGAGCTTAGCTGCAATCCTCACAACAGCTGGGGGTGGAATTAATTTCCCCAGCAACGATATATTGTCCCATGTTGTAATGCAAAGTATTTTTGTGGCGGCTTGGTATTGAATTGGCAATGAAGACCCATTCGTTTTTCCAAAAAGACCAGCTCCTAGTGGAGATGAGCATGGCTAGCACTGGTTTGTTGGTATGGATCAAGACATCCTCCTAAATCAGTGTTCTCCAACCTTGGGTCCCCAGATGTTTTTTGCCTACAACTCCCAGCATGCCCCAGCCAGCATAGCTGGCTGGGGCATGCTGGGAGCTGTAGACCAAAAACATCTGGGGACCCAAGGTTGGAGAACACTGTCCTAAATGTTTGGGCTCTCCTTGGGGGCATGGCTATGGGGTCTGTTATGATGAGCACCTGCACTTCAACATTTGCCACTGTTCTACTGGGCACTAGGGCAGAACTTTGGGGCAGATGTCTAGGGCCTTCCTCAGCAGAATGAGTAGGAGGGCCCCCAAACAGAGTAGGGCTGGGTTATCACATTTTGAAGTAATGCAAATTACCTTCCAAAATGGCCTAACACTGCCACTGTGTAACTTAAGTCATTCCTCCCCCTAACCTCAGACGTGCTGGGGCTGGATGCAGTTCCCTGGTTGTCTGGAAAAAGTGCTGTGTGTGTGTGTGTGTGTGTGTGTGTGCTCACAAGCTTTCTCTGTGATTATTATTACTGTGGATATTTCAGGACCAAGCCCTGGCATGGAAAATAGATCCCAGGGCTAAACCTTGGTTCACATTAAACCCTCCTTCTGCCATTCCAGCACAGAGGAGACATTGGAAGGATTCTTTTTCGATACATCTGCAGAAAGATAAGTAGCCCCCAAGGAAGGAAAAAGATTCCCCCCCCCCTGAAAGTCATTGGGCAGAATAAATATTTTCTTCAGGCACCGGAGAACTTTCTCTATTTTGTTTTGTGACACACAAGTGCCTTCCCCTCTTGCTGTTTCTCACATTAAAAACCCTGTGCCAAGACAAAGGGCCCCGCTTGTGTAGGGCAAAGGAGAACAGGACCCCTGGCCCTTTAATAGCTGTTTAGCAGAGGGAATTTCAGCAAGCGAATCTTTTCTCATGCCTGCATGGGAGACTGCACCATCTAAAATATCCCTTTTCATAATCATTACATTGTTAAAAATACTGGAGCCCTGACCTCCTCTTCATCTAGTCATCCTAGCACCGGGGTAGGCAACCTGGGACCCTCCAGATGTTTTTTGGACTACAACTCCCGCAATCCCTTAGCACTGGTCATGCTGGCTGGGGCTGATGGGAGTTGCAGTCTAAGATATCCACAGGGTACCAGGCTGCACACCCCTGCCCTAGTGCCCAGAGAATTGGTTGGCAAGGGTTACGTCTGAACAAAAGCATCCTCAAGCAGCATCCAACAATGCCTCCCTCCCAGCTACATTTGTACCATCTGGGATCGCTGTAGTCAACCTTGTTCTCCGGACATGGACCAAAACTTTCCCCCCTTGAAACTCTTCCCAGACTCCAAACTCCCTGGCTGCATTCTTCAGTGTTCTGGCTCTCATGAGGGTTTATTTAAGTTCAGAGCAGTCAGCAGTTTATTTATTGCGTTGTACAAAGCGTCCAGGAAGAACTGTTCTAAAATGTGCTTTACCTCCCTATGCAAAGCTGTGAGCCATTACAGAGGGGCCAGTCAGAGATAGATAAATAATAAATAAATAAATAAATGAGATCCTGGATTGTTCTAGCATGTTTTCATCCCGCTTCATGAAGATACCAAGTGCCAGTGATATTCTCTCCACTGGCCGTTCTGTTTCATGCTGGCTTTGTGACCCGTAAAGTGTCTTCATGGCTGTTCCTAGGAGGTTAACTAACATCAATGCCTTTATATTAACCCCCCAGTTATTTCAACTCTTGCAGTTAGTGCTAGCTAGTTAACTTTTACTGCTATTTATGGTATGCACTTTGCAGGGAAAAAGTGAAGAGCGAAACCGTGAGCCCATAAAATATTATACAATATGCAATATCAAACCTGCGTGTGCAGCACCATAATAAAAACACACAAATGTGTCGTGAATGTCCTTTCAGCTTCAGCTGCTCTGCCATACTAAGCATGTCATTCAGTTTATGGAACCCTCCCTTTGCAAACTCAACCAGTCTTTGCAAACTCAACCAGTTCATGTTTGAGCTCTTTTCCTCAAGCTATTAACCAGCTGGTGTGCCGATTCTGACCTGATGTATTGTTTCTGAATACTCCTGAGAGTTGCCTCTGTGCCTAGCATCTCAAAGAGATGCAAACCTCATGTCTGATTCTGAACATCTGGTCTCCCAGCCGGACCTGAAAATTGCTGAGCCACTTCCTGAAGGTTGCGCTTTGCAAGCCCAACTACCCATCTGTATTACTCATTCGCAGGAGATGTCTGCACATTTCTGTAGATACAAGAATGACTTCTGGGAGCTACATGAAGAAGAGCCCCCAGTTCTTCTCCTTTCACATGTTGATAGTGAAGTATCTGTACACATGATGCTTTCTCCAGACTGAAATGTCCGTAGTTAATGGGAATAGGCGGCAGTCCATTGATCAGCCTTCCCCAACCTGGTGCCCTCCAGATGTTTTGGACCACAACTCCCAGCATTCCTGACCATTAACCATGCTGGCTGGACTGATGGGAAATGGAAGCCCAAAACATCTGGAGGGCACCAAGTTGGGCAAGGTTGCTATAGATAATTAAACTATGCCAAAGATCAGAGATTGGCAACCTGGTGTCCTCCAGATGTTTTGGATAAAAACTTCTCAAATCCCAGCCCATTGGCCATGCTGGCTGGGGCTTATGGGAATTGTAGTCCAAAACATCTGGAGGGCACCAGGTTCCCTACCCCTGTCATAGATAGTAGCCAGAGAGCTCATGCAAAGCAATGTGGGCAGCTGTTGCATGCAACTGGTCATGAAAAGCAAGTGTGACCAGCAGGCAGTACTGTGGTTACATAATGACACCATGAGGCCCAACCCTTACCTGGACACATTGTCTTCAAGACTTGTGCACCACAGGCACCCACGGGGAAGAATCGCCACCTGTGGCTTCACCAGAAAAGTGCATGACGTTCCCTCTCCTTATTTATTTGCCTGGCCCCCACTCGTCTGATGGCCAGTGCAGGCTACAGAATTTGGGGGAACCTTGGCAATGTGCCCTCAGTGGGGGGCCCTCTCTGAGCAGCCCACCCTCCTTACCATGGTCACCACTGCCCATTCCATTGTTCTCTCCCCCTGAGCCCAATCTGTGCCACATCCCCAGAGGAGGTTAAAGCAAATGGAGAGACCACTCCTCCTCCTCCTCCTCCTCCTCCTCCTCCTCCTCCTCCTCCTCCTCCTCCTCCTCCTCCTTCTCACTGCTTATATGCTTGGAAAGGGCAGGCGAACAGACACCAACAGCAAGGAGAAGCATCAGCATTTGACCCTCCATTCCAGTCCCATTCCTGATGAAATCCCGCCCCCCCCCCTTCCAAAGCTGCTATTAACCTCATTGGCACTAATCACTTCCATGGGATGGGGGATTCCGGTAGTCATACTTAGCATGAGATGCATACTGGTTGTTACGAGTACACAAGTGTGCCTAATTCCACTGTTGAAAAGTTGGAAGCTATGGGATACCACCACTCTGCGCGGCAGTGTCATTCTAAGTGGAAACACTCCACTGGACGTGTGTTTTCTGATGCCTGCAAGGGCCATGCGGAGTTCGCTGTGCATTCGGAGGTTCCTGCACCCTGCTGTCACATGGTTGTGGACTCCATGTGGAATACTCATGGGAACATGGATGTGCTGGTTGATGTGCATCGCGTCATCTTTCTCTGGAGAAGCTATTTGCACTGGGAGAACATTCCGCATTGGCAGCAACGGGGGATTTTTTTTTCATTTCCTCCCAATGCAGATAGCAGCTTCAGCGGAGCATTTTTTATCAAGATCCCAGCAAGGGTCCTGATGGTTGCGATCGCAATAACGATCGCCCCCCTCCACAACAGCTGCTATTTGCATGTTTAAAAACTGTGCACGTTGGGTGCAAAGAGAGATTGAACGTGTGCCAGTGTGGTGTAGTGGTTAGAACGTTGGACTGGGACTCAGGAGATCTGGGTTCTAGTCCCCTCCCAGCCACAAAGCTTACTGGGTGGCTTTGGGCCAGTCACTGACTCTCAGCCTAACCTACCTCACAGGGTTGTTGTGAGGGTAAAATGGAGAGGAGGAGGAGGATTATGTAAGCCACCTTGGGTTCCTTGCAGGAAAAATGGTGGGATATAAATATCATGAAATAAATAAATAAATAATAAACGTCTAGTTTGGCCCTCAGTCTACAGCAGGGGTGGAGAACCTCAGGCCCACTTGGGTTCCCAGTCTGGCCATCCAGGATTCCTCAGATATCCACACGTCTTTCCCTGACCACTGATCATTTGGTGATTTCCTGCGTTTTGTACACACACACACCCTTCTAAAAGGTTGAAATGCCTCTCCTAAGCCTTGGTTACTGGCAGGAAGAGCTTTAATATGCTAAAATATGCTGATACTTTTGGGATTTTGGCCCTGCCCCTTTTGCCTTCAGCCAGGGCCGGCGCTACCGCTAGGCAAACTAGGCTGTTGCCTAGGGCGGTAGCTGAAGAGGGCGCAGAAACGCTGCGCTCCTCTTCGCTGCCGGCGTGCTCCTGCCCCGCCCGCCCGCCTCGCCAACAAAGCCAGGTCAGTGTGGGGGGATTGCGCCCAGAGGTAGTGGTGGGGCCGAGCCTGGGTGCCGCCCCCTGCCCCCGCACCCCCCACCGCTGCACCCCCACCACCTACCTTCTCCGCACCGCTTCCGGAGCCCCGCCCGCGCTCTGTTTTGGCGGGAGGAACCAGGGCAACAGGGCTTAAACAGCCCTGTTGCCCTGGTTTCCCCCGGCCAAAAACAGAGCGCGGGGGTCCCGTCGCGTCACTTCCTCTTCGGAGGAGGAGGCGGCGGCCAGGGCAGCGGCAGCGGGGGGGTTTGCAGAGCAGGGTTGCTTTGCTACGGAGCCCCCCCCCACGGCACGAGAGGGGGGGCGCTAAATATAATTTAGCCTAGGGCGCCAAACTGCCCTGCACCGGTCCTGTGTTCAGCCCCACCCACCACTGTAATGTGGCCCCCGAGAGCTTCTCTGAAATGGAATTTGAAAGAGGTTCAACACCCCAGGTCTACAGAGATGTTGTCATGACTGTTAATACTGTAGCCCACATCATATATGGTTCCTTTGGGATGACAAAACATTTGCTTGATATTTATGCTATCTGCTGCTGCCAGAAGGATCATTAATACACTAGGAACATAAGAAGAGTTGCATGGCAGGTTGTGATCTACACCACCCACTAGCATGTCCAACAGGGGCTGCACTCCCCCATCTGGACTTACTTGCAAAGAGAAATCAACAGCACTGCCCCAAACCTGAGAAAACAAAATTATTCCTGCTCTGTCAGGCAGGCTGCCTCCATCCAGAATTATTATGATGTGGAAGGACAGCCAAGAAAGAAGGGCTGGGACTTAGCCACTGGGCACAGGGGGAAGATAATGGATAATAGATGCAGCAGGAAAGGGTGTGGTTACGTAGTATAAAAGAAAGTCATTTAAGGCACAGTCCTATTTAGACATAAAAATGTCCTACAACTGTAGGAGCTGTAGGACTTTTTTCTGGCTGGTTGGGGAATGCTGGGGGTTGTAGGACTTTTTTCTTTCTAAACATGCATAGGATTGAACCCTTACTTTCTATCAGTGAGCAAGAAGAGGACATGGGTGCTGTCACTGGGGAGGAAGTAGCTGGAGACGTCTTTTCCCAACAGCCAAGCCTCCCTATCAGACCAGAAGAAAGAGACAATGAGGAACTTCTGTGAGCTCTGGTGTAGAGTTGCCATGACCTCAGAAGCGAGCCAAGCTGGCATGATTTACATAGCAGGCAAGGAAGCTGCCTCCCAGGTGGAGAACAAGGAGACACTACAGTCTGAGAACGAAGGAACTCAAGGCCCTATCTGCTTTTCATCATTTTCTTTTCTCCACTCACCTTTCCCAACAAACTGGGGATGGTACCCCCTGTAAGGGGCAGTGCGAGAGGACAGGCCTATTCCACCTTAGCTCTCAAGCTAGGATGGGGCTTCTTAAGAATTGAGTTCCTCATAAGAAAAGTAGGTGTGCATGCTGCTGAGAGGGAGGGATCTTGAATCAGGGCCTTCAGCAGACAGCCTTTAGCAACTTACCTTCTGCATCCAGCCAGACTAGGCTTCATTGGGCAATATTGCCCTCTAGGCTGCAGTACTGGCCTGAGTGCTGTCATTTGACCTCACAGCCTGAGGGTGGCCAGTGGACGTAAGGCTATATAAGTCAAAACCAGCACCTTGAATTGGGCTCAGAAAGATACAGGCAGCCAGTGCAAGTGGGCCAGAACCAGTGTTATATGTTCAGAGCTTCTGGTCCCCGGCCCTCAGTTTATGTTTGCCTGATCTGGTACTAGGGATGGCCCTTCCATTAGGCAGAGTGAGGCAGCCGGTGGTGGTGCCAGATGTCCTGCCGCTGGAGGCAGGAGGATGTACACCACTGCCACTCCCTCCCAAACAAGAGATCAGGTGCACAGCCTCTCTGGAGAGGTGCCCAGGCCTGAATGCCGTGGTTTGAGGGGCCTTTCCTCAAAGCGAGGCTTTGTGAGGTGGCCCTGGAGACTGCCTGTCCATTTGTGCCTCGGCGCCATTCAAGAGAGGATGCCCACCTGATCTCTCATTCAGGAAACTCTCCAAGGAGTGAAAGATTGGGTGGGTAGCCTTTCCAGAGAGGCCACCTGCCTGCCCGATCTCTTGCTCTGGGAGAATCCCCTGAATGAGAGATCGGGTGGCACAGCCGGCGCAACCACTAGGCCAACTAGGCGGGGGCCTAGGGTGCGTGGCTAGAGGGGGCACAGAAACGCTCCGCTCCTGCCAGCCAGCCAGCACACACACACACACACACACACACACACACACAGAGCAAGAGAGCCAAATTTCCTTCAACTTTGGGGGTTTGTAAAATCTGCCAGTTTTTCCTGGGACTTTTCGGGGCTTGTGAGGGCGGCTGAGGGAAACACGCAAGGCTTGGCGTCTGGTTACGTCTCGCTTTTCGGTTCCACGGAGGACCCTCGAAGGAAGGCAGCGGGTAGTCCCACCCGCACCCCTTTCCCCAGCAGAAATCTCATGGGGATCGCCCCCAAGACAGCATCTTTAGAAGACCCGAGACATTTGCAAGCCGAGAGGCATGGAGGAGGGGGAGAAGAAAGGCCGGTTATGGAAGAGCTCGAGGCTTCCCCTAACCACCCCTTTCCTTTGCCTTTGGCTTCTCCACCCGTCAGGCAGCTCCCCAAAGCCTGGGCTTCTGCTACTTCTTCTCTCGGTCGCTGTAACTCCACTCTCCCGCACGAGAAAAGGGTAGGGGCCCAATCTCTTTTTCGCCCACCCTTACGGAAACTCCCTCCGCTCGTTCCAGGGAGCTCGTGGCAAGTTCTCCTCTTTGGATCAGTGCAGGATACCTGGGAATGAAGGGGGCGCTGGAATTCCAGCCTCTGCGCCCAACCACGGGGTGGGGGTGGGACTACCTGCCGCCTTCCTTCGAGGGTCCTCTGTGGAATGGAAAAGCGAGACATAACCAGACGCCAAGCCTTGCGTGTTTCCCTTGAGGCCATGGAGGAGGAAGAGGATCCCCTTTTCTTCTTCCGTGCCTCGGTGAGCCGCCTCCTCCTCTTCCCCGCCGCACACTTCACCTTTTCCCTTTCCTTTTTGCTCACCCCTCGTCCCCTCCCGCTACGAGCTTGGCCCAGTTTATGTATGGCGCGAAATATTCGCCGCTTTTGTCGCCATCCTCAGATTTTGCTTGATTTTTCCCCCTGCTAGGGACACCCACAACGGCTCAGGTTAATTTTGTTTTGCGGAGACCTAATGGTCTTTGCCCCCCCCCCCGTAATGTGTGCTGCTTCACTTGCTTTAAAATGTGATAAGCCAGCCCTGCTACATTTGGGGACCCTCTTCCTGCTCATCCCGCCCAGTGCTAGGGTGCAGGGCTAAAGGGGGCGCCAGAAACGCCTTGGGGAAAAAATACAGTGCTAAAATGCGTGTTTTACCAAGGGGGGGGGGCGCTAAATATCTGATCTTGCCTAGGGCACCAAACTGCCTTGCACCGGGCCTGTCGGGTGGGCAATGTCTCCCAGAGAGCTGCATTGGCCAACACAGTTCTCCAAAGAGGCCACCTGCCCTGCCAATCTCTCCCTTGGGGAGAGTCCTCAAAGAAAAGGATTGGGCGAGTGAGCTGCTGTCCTCTCCAGAAACCCTGCCCACTCAGTCTTTTGCTCTGAGCCCTCGGCCAAAGTGAGAGATTGGGTGGGCGGCCTCTCTGGAGATCCCACCCACCTGATCTCTCGGTTCGGGAGCAGGCTCAGAGTGAGAGATGGAGCGGTGGCTGCTCCTCTAAGGATCCCTGCTTGCCGCTCTCCTGCTGCATTTGCCACAGCAGGCCAGCACGGCCAGTGCAATCCACCACCTTTCCCAATCTGCCGCCTGAGCAGGAGATTCACTCAGCCTCATGAGAGGGCCAGCCCTGGTGTTGGCTGCCTCAGGTACTGACTTGGGGGTGGGGGAGTGGCAAGGTGTTGGAGGGCAGAGCTCTGTGTGTACCACAGCCTGCCCTGCTCCCCCTAAGCTACCCTGCTGCTCTCAGGTGCACAGAGAAAGCTGGTATTAAAGTACCAGTCTGGTCAGCTGTTGTACATGGAAGGGAGGGTTGCCATCTTGTCCTTCAGCTCAGGCAGCACCGGCCCTGCCCAGTACATTCCAACCAACTCATTGCTCTGTGCCAGGCCTAGACCGTGTAGCAGCCAGATGCAAACCCAATGATGGGGCATGTTGAGAGGCTCTCTCCTCTCTGGTGGCAGAGCCACAGCCTTCCTGTAACAAGTCCCATTGGATCAGAGCAAGGGTTCGTCTAGTTCAGCACATCCTATTTCCAAGACTGCCCTGCCAGATGCATCTGTGAAGCCTGCAAGCAGGGCAAGAGGGCAATAGCCCTCCCATTCCTGCTGTTTACATCACCGTGTGATGGTGAGTGCTTGGCTACAATACAATTGAGGAAACAGGGCATTTAGGACAGTATCCTTAACACAATACTAGCCGTCTCAGGATAGGAATTCTGTTTCTGGAAGGAGTTTCATTTCCCTCTGACCTCACTGCTAACGTTCCTTTCTCTCTACATCCATGTGTATATATACCTGTCAACTGAGGATAGCATCGGGTGAAGTGGACCCCAGTCCACAAAAGCTTATGCCATCATAAATTTGTTAGCCCTTAAGGCTCCACAAGCCCCTTTGTTGTTTTTGTTGCAACAGACTAACATGGCTACCCTTTTGGAAATAGTTCAAAGTATATATTTTCCTGAAATTCAGAAACATGTCTTGTGTGGGGGCTTCCCAGAGGCATTTGGGTGGCCACTGTGGGAACAGAATGCTGGACTAAATAGGTCTTTGGTCTGATCCAGCAGGGCTCTTCTTATGTCCTTAACAACATTTTCACATTCAGGACCATTGAACATATTAGATGGGACAAGTGCACTTTTGTCTCTGTGTCTACCCAGCAAGGAGATGCAAACAATCTTTGAACCCTGAAATGTATACCTGTAACACATGTTTGCAAACATTTTTGCCATATTTTATGCATGTGTGTGCACGCGCGCGCGCTCACACACACACACACAGATAAAGAACAAGTAACCAGCAGATGTCATAGCTATGCGCATTTTTATATTTACACATCTTATCCCTAAAACACTACAGTTGCAATCCTATACACACTTACCTGGGAGTAAGTCCCACTGAACTAGATGAGACATACTTCTGAACAGACGTGAATAGGACTGTGCTGTAAAATAATTTACATATTTACATAGCGGCAACATGCTTCATTTACTGAGAAATTCAATCCTGGGGTCCTTCCACACCCACTGTTTTCTTTGGAACTGACATCATGTATTCACTCAGTTCGTATAGAGAATCCAGATGAAGTTCTTGCCAAACCATTGCATTCCAGCATTTCCCCCTGTTGTTCTCCAGTCTTTTTTTTCCCCCCTTTAAAGTTCTGGTTTGTACTGATTTTTCTGACTTTCGATAGAACTGTAGTGCTAGCCCTTCACCTGTGGACTGGCAAAGTGCTATTGGCTCACCTGACATGCAGCAGTGGTCTATGATGCAGTTGAATGATGACGCTGGTGAACCTCTACATTTCTGTATTGCTTGTCCTGCATTTCCTCACTAAACTGCCACCATTACCCACAATGCATCCATGGAGCCCTTGCAAGAAAGGTTAAAATCCCTTAGGTCAGCTGTGTAGGAGGGGGAACAGAGGATTACATTCAGCCTCTAGATTCAGGATTCCTCCACTCAGGAAGGGTCATACGTCAGTGGGAGAGCACATGCTTTGGTTGCAGAAGGTCCCAGGCTCAATCTCCAGCATCTCCAGGTAGGGCTAGGAAAGAATCTTGCCCAAAACCCTGGAGAGCTGCTGTCAGTCAGTGTTGACAATACAAGGCTAGATGGGCCGATGGTCTGAATCAGTATAAGGCAGCTTCCTGTGTTCCTCTCTCATAATAGTGGAACCCAATGGGGTTATCCCATGAAGCTGACTGGTGGGAGATTCAGGACAGACAAAAGGAAGTCCTTCGTCACACAGCACATAGTTAAATTATGGAATTCAACTTCCACAAGATGTAGTGATGGCCACCAATTTGGAGGGCTTTAAAAGGGGCTTGGACAAATTCATGGAGGAGAAGGCTATCAATGGCTACTAGTCCTGATGACTATATACTACCTGCAGTATCAGAGGCAGTATGCCTAGGTACACCAGTTTCTGGGGAACATGGGTGGGAGGGTGCTGTTGCACTCATGTCCTGCATGTGGGATCCGGTGGGCAGCTGGTTGGCCACAGTGTGAACAGAATGCTGGGCTAGATGGACCCTTGGTTTGATCCAGCAGGACTCTTCTTATGTTCTTATGACATTACCTGTTATGAGATAGGCATTGATAAGGCATGTAAGCAAGTGACATCTCAGCCTAAAATGTACATGTGGGAAAGTGCGTAGACAAAGCTGTTATCAGATCAGGTGTTTATTTGTATATAGTTATCAGACCATCCCAAAGCAAACATTTCACAAAAGACACTAGATATCAGTACAAAGATATACTACTACTACTACTACTACTTATTTAATTTCTATACCACCCAATAGACGAAGCTCTCTGATAACCTATTTACATAACATTAACACCAACCCAAATCATATAGAACAGCCTTCTTCAGCTTGGTGCCCTCCAAATGGTCATGCTGACTGGGAATTATGGGAGTTGCAGACCAACACATATGGAGGGCACCAGATTGGGGAAGGCTGATATAGAATAAAATTCTGGATCTCTAGCTAAAATAAGTAAAATTACACAAATGTATATAAAATCACTCATGAACTTACAGTTCTGAATCCCCCTGGCAAGGCACAGCATTCTCTTATAAGAATTTTTCCCTAGCCCCAATTACTGTAGATCATGGTAAACATGCGGACTTTGCAGTCAACTTGCAGTCTCATGGACAGACCTCCCCAAGTGCCTCTCTAAAATCTGATCCAGATATTGTTCCCTTAGTGGATTAATCAAAGGACAATATATAATAATATGTAGAAGATTTTCCACCTGGTTTAAACCACAAGGACAGGTACACTCAGAATATGGCCTATTCCTGTATCTTTCTTCTAACACAGCTGAAGGCATCAGATTTAACTGAGATTTAGTAAAGGCCATCCTATCTCTAAGTCTCTGCAAATCCTTTAACAAGGGAGAACAAAAGGAGCGCAAGGGGAAATTCTTATACATTGTTTTAGAAATGGATATAGTTGCATATTTACCACCCTTGCATATCATGTCTGTATATGCCAAAGTCATATTAGGATCTGCACATGAACATGCACACAGATGCAGCAATTTGATGCAAGTGTGGGGAGCATCTGATATATGCGCTGAGATCTCCCCGCCTGCATTGCTTTCTCCACTCCTTCAATTGAACAAACAATTCTATGCTAGGAATGGGTGAACAAGTTATTTTTTTTCGATTGCTGAAATTCTCCGAACGCCACCTTGAAGTTCGGTTCCCCTCATTTCCTGTGCTTAATTGCACTCCATTTTTGTTTTGATCGAATGGGGAAAGTGTGCATTTTGAATGTGGGAAAATGTGCATTTTTAAAGACTGTACCCAAATGTGCAATTTCCTACCACAGAGTGTGCATTTTTTAAAGTGCACATTTTTCAAATGCCAACGCAAGTTTGGTAAATGGCAAAATCCCCCCCCCCCCCGGTGCTCAGGTTCACATTCAAGATTGCGAATGGGACACAGTTGCATGATTTGTGAACATAAATGAAATTCTTGTACATCCCTACGGCCCGATTTGCTTGCATGTGCAGAGCTGCTTCCTCCATTGACATGCATGGGGAAACCTCATATGCACAGAGATAACGGGGGGGGGGGGGGCAGATTGGTCTGACTTGCTTTCCACCCACAAGATCTATCCTCAGCATTACAATCACCACAGAGACTGCACTTTTTATAGCACTCCTCTACTTACATTTTTATATGCAGACATTACTCTTCAAACATCCTTTGATTGTTGGATCTGATATTCTGGGAAATTAACACTTCAGGTTAATTACAGCTTCTAGTCAAACTCTTTCCCAGACATCTTCTCCTCTAAACTCCTCACATTGTGTTTCAAAGATCAGAGAGCAGCAAAGTGTTGTCAAGCTGCCCTCTGGAATGACTTTCTTTGAGAAACATGCTGGATAATCTGGAAAATGCATGAGTAATAAGGCCTTTTGAAGGCTAATAGAAGAAACCTTTCCACAAAAATATTATCAGTGAGAGCCTGAGCCAAAAGGGGAATGATTCATATTAAAAAATGAATGTGCCAAAAGTACTGAAGAAGGGGATAGAAAAGGAGCCCATCAGACCCTAGCCAGAGGAAAGGAAATGATAAAGCATGACTCTTTCAACAGCCATAAAAAGCTATCTCAGTGGCTTGCAAATGACTGATGCTCTTGGAAAGAATGCAGGATAGAGAATACGTAATGCTTGGCAGAGAGGCATCCTGGAGGTAGGAAAAACGTGGTGTTGAGATTGATGAGCAACAGCCAAAAAAAGAGTTATATGGTGTTCTCAGGCCTTCCATGATTTCTTTGGCAACCTCAGACAAATCACTTATCCTCTTTGAACCTGAGCCTTTAAATAAAATAATAAAGGAGGGGTAAAGAACAAATGTCTTCTCTTACAGGAACATTGTTTGGTTCATTGCATGGCCTGTTGTTGTGATGTGGGCAAAGAAAGGAAATGGAAACTGCTAATTCATGGGGTAGGCAACATGATGCCTGTGGGTACCAGTATGCCCCCAGACACCTTTCTTGGTACCTGTTGAGACACCCTGCTCCTCCCAATTTTTATTTTAAAGTATTTTCATATTTCCTTACTGGCATCTGGGATTGATTCAAAGCAAAGTGGGAGCCTCTAGCTGCTGCTATCTTCATCTCCCATGAATGCCTCTGGGCAGGCTACTTGTCCTTTGTGGCTAGCCACGCCCACCCATGGCAGCCATTTTATGGTTATGCCCAGGACAGTTTCTCAAATGTCCAAATGTGCCCATGGGCCCCAAAGGTTAGATCTCCCCTTGTGCTAGTAGTGGGAAGACGTGCCCAAAGAATCAGGAAGAAACAGATGGAAATGAGACCTTGTGAATCTGTTTCATCTGTTTCATTCTGTCCTTCCAGAAAAAGGATGGGAAATGAAGTACTAGAAATACAGGCTATATGATAATTGTATTAAAGCATAATGTATGTCAAAGAATTACAGTGACCATTCACAAAGCAGTATTGATGAAAACGCAAACATCCTGGCATTTCTAAGCAAATGCACACCTGTAGTGGGATAAAAACCCAGTATCTCAATTCAGGCCACGGGTGATAGAACTGAACTTCTGGAAGTTCTTGAAATTAGCATTTCAACATTCCTTTCCCATGCATGCCATCAGTCTCCATGGAACTCATCAGGATTGCTTATTAACATGTTATGAATCCCTTGTGAATTTAAGGTAAAACATGTGTACTGATTTGCCTCTGTGGCATGTTGTAGTATGAGATACCTGTATCCTCTCTGAAAAAGAATTTACCTGTTTGAGCCACAGGTTTAGGCAGCAAAGTTACTTAACAGCACTCTTTTAAAAACTATGGCTGCCTATGTTAAGTTGACCCTAGCTGCAGTTCAACATGCTGTGCCGTGGGGGAGCCATTTAGACTGTGCACATCACATCAGGAGCACCACTTCAATCTTGTTCCTTCTATGAAGAATGGTGTGTTTGGGAATCACACCGTTCTGTCAGAGAAATTATATGTGGAAATTTTGGATGCTGAAATTATTGTAAAGAAGGTGGGACAGAATCTTCACATCTGAAGTCAAATGGAGCAAACCGACCTATTTCAGTGGATCGTCTCTGAAAGTCAGCTATTTGTCATCTTTACTTCTGTTTCTGTGTAAAGTGCCATGTAGATTGTAACAAACAAACAAACAAACAAACAGGGCAAAATTAACACAAATTCATACATAAAGGAAAGGGGAAGTACAGAACTCAGATAATATTAAGTGGAAGCCAATACATAAAACAATGATGCCAGCATAAAACAAGTGCTTCCAGCATTTAAATAAATACAGTTTCAACTTATAGTCACACTTATTCCACAGTTAGCTTGTTACCGTTCTGTCTTTCCTTCACCCCACCTCCAGCGGGTTGACACAAACCTCAGGAAACACAACCCCCTTAGAGGCACAATCCTATGCGTATTTAGACAGAAACCCCCCCCCCCCCTACAAGTCTTGGTATCCCCCAGACTGCCATGCTGTCTGGGGAATGCCATGAGTTGTTGGACTTTTTCTGTCTAAACATGCATTAGATTATGCCCTTAGCCACCCCTTCAGCTTCAGTCAGGCCAGACACACAGCCCTGATCTCTGGTTCTTTCAGGAACAGATGCTTCTTCTGTTAACAGTAACTGTTTCCCTCTCTGTCAGCCATGACTTTCTCACTCCAGTTCTTCTCCTTCTCTCCCACCCTCCACATCAACTACCAACCTTCTTTTTCCATTGCCTGGGCAACCTGCTCCCTTCCCTCGCCCCTCTACTGTATCTATCTGATCATTTCAGTTCCTTCTACAACATGGATGGTAATAACACTATAGACCTCTTTTTAGTCTCATTGGGCAGATTCCCAGTGAACTTAGTTGCCAGTATGTCAAGTAAAGCAGCAATTCCCAATCACATTCCTAAGGTGACTCGTTAATGAGATTTCATCTTTCATCAGGACACATCCAGAACACACTAAGGGTAGAACTACACATTACAAAGGACCAGGGGATGCAACCCCCTTTTCATTTTCCTTCCTCCCACTTTGCAGTGTCTAGTTCCAGGGCCAGAGTTGAGGGTAGGCATGGTTGGGAACCTACTGAGGATCCACACCCCAGCAGGGGCCCACTGAGAACAGCCACCTGGAGCTGCTCCTCATCTTCAGCATAGCAACATGCTTGTTCACCTGCCTCTCTCTCTCTCTCTGGCCCAGACAACGGTGGCGTTGAGGAGGAGGAGCAGGAGATGCCACTGCTGACTTACTCACTGGCTCCCTGCCTGTCAAGCAAGGAAGTGGTAGCAATGATGAGAAAGAGGATGAGGAACACTGACACAGGAGCCATGGCAACTGGTGACAATGGCAGTGAGAAGGTAGACTCACAGTGAGGGAGGGAGCCCATTGAGGGTGTCTTGCCCAAGGGCCCTCCAAAATCTGGAGCCAGCACTGTCTAGTTCAATTCCTGTAGCCTGACATGGGGTGATCCAATAGACGGTTTAGTTGGACTTCCAGAAGGCTTTTGACACTCCTAGTGTTACAAAACTGTATTTTTCTGAGGTAAAGTTGGGATAAATCAGCAGGTGTTTTTCTTACTTTCATGAATATCTGAACAGATGCTGCCAAGGGATAACCAGGGTCAAGGCCAAGACAGTCTATTGCAGGGAACAATAGCAGAGTCCCTTTGTTACTCAGGACAATGAACAGGCCTGATGTGGAAGTTTTAATAGAAATCGGGCAGAATCACATGACCTATTGCTGTTAAGAAGCTTTTTTGCAGATTCCCCTGTAGTTCTATCCTTCATAGTGGTGCACATCCCTCAGGTAACAGGTTCAGGACCTTCCAAGTGAGGCCCACTGAACATGTTGGAGCAGCATTAGGACTCTCCTGACCTACCCAGACACTACACTTAACATCTGAGGCCTTCTGAAGAGAGCCACCGCTGAGGGAGGCTTGGTTGGTGGCAATAAAGAAGAGGGCCTTCTCAGTGTCAGCCCCCCAATTACGGAACATTGAACAAGCTCCCCACTAAGGCCCGCCTGGCGCCAACTCTGTTATCCTTCTGGTGCAAGGTTAAGACTGCCCTCTATGCTGAAGCATTTAATGGCTTTTAATGGGATATGGGGGGCTTATGTCTTCAGTGGTCTAGCTTATTGAATGTATTGAATGTGTTTAATTGTTCAAATGGTTTTTTATTTTTGGTTTTAAATTTTGCATTGAGTTTTATGCTGTTTTTATTTTATTTTTACTGTATTTTTACTGTTTTTTATAAATTGTTGTTAACTGCTATTGAGCAGTATATAAATGAAATAATAAATAAATAAATAAATAAATAAGGCAGAGTGAGACAGCCGCCATAGACAGCAGAAGCTGGAAGCAGGGAGCAGCAGCAAGGTATTGGAGGACAGAGCTGTATGTGCAACATGGCCTGCTTTCTAAGTAAGCATGATGCCCTCAGGTGCATTGGTGGACACTGGCCCATCAGCAGTGTTGAAATAAGATTCAGCTATCAGAACAGTTGGCTTTTGTTCACGGAGGGAAAGTGCCATCTTGTATTTCAGCTGAGCTACCAAATGTCTTTGGCCAACCCTGCGAAACAGAGATGGATGAACTCCATGGGTTATCTACTTTAAGAGTGTGAGAAGAACAGGTTCATAGAATCATAGAATCATAGAAAAGTAGAGTTGGAAGGGGCCTACAAGGCCATCGAGTCCAACCCCCTGCTCAATGCAGGAATCCAGGTCAAAGCATCTCTGACAGATGTCTGTCCAGCTGCACCTTGAATGCCTCCAGACTGGGAGAGCCCACCACCTCCCTAGGTAGTTGATTCCATTGTCTTATTGCTCTGACAGTCAGGAAATTTTTCCTGATGTTTAGGTGGAATCTAGGTTCCTGTAACTTGAGCCCATTATTCCGTGTCCTGCAAACTGGGATGAACGAGAAGAGATCTTTGCCCTCCTCTGTGTGACATCCCTTCAAGTACTGGAAGAGTGTGATCATATCTCCCCTCAGTCTCCTCTTCTGAAGGCTAAACATGCCCAGTTCTTTCAGTCTCTCCTCATAGGGCCTTGTTTCCAGTCCCTTTATCATCCTTGTTGCCCTCCTCTGAACCCTCTCCAGTTTGTCTATGTCCTTCTTAAAGTGAGGTGCCCAGAACTGGATGCAGTACTCAAGATGAGGCCTAACCAGTGCCGAGTAAAGGGGAATTATCACTTCCCGCGATTTGGAAGCTATACTTCTATTAATACAGCCCAAAATTGCATTTGCCTTCTTTGCAGCCACGTCGCATTGCTGGCTCATATTCAGTTTGTGATCTACCACAATTCCAAGATCCTTCTCACTTGTAGTATTGTTGAGCCAAGTGTCCCCCATTCTGTAACTCTGCATTTGGTTTCGTCTCCCTAGGTGCAGCACTTGGCATTTATCCCTGTTAAATTTCATTCTGTTGTTTTCGGCCCAGCGCTCCAGCCTATCGAGGTCACTTTGAATTTTGTTTCTGTCTTCCAGAGTATTAGCTGTTCCACCCAACTTTGTGTCATCTGCAAATTTGATAAGCATTCCCTGTACCTCCTCATCCAAGTCATTAATAAAAATGTTGAAGAGCACCGGGCCCAGGACCGAGCCCTGTGGTACCCCGCTCGTTACCTCTCCCCAGTTTGAGAAGGAACCATTGATAAGCACTCTTTGAGTCCGATTCTTTAGCCAATTGTGGATCCACCTGATAGTTGTTCCATCTAGCCCACTTTTAGCTAGCTTGCTAATCAGGATATCATGAGGCACTTTGTCGAAAGTTTTGCTGAAGTCCAGGTATATAATGTCCACAGCATTCCCACAGTCCACAAGGGAGGTTACCCGATCAAAAAATGAGATCAGATTAGTCTGACAGGATTTGTTCTTGACAAATCCATGCTGGCTTCTAGTAATCACTGCATTGTTTTCAAGGTGCTTGCAGACTGACTTCTTTATAATCTGCTCAAAAATCTTCCCGGGGATTGATGTCAGACTGACTGGCCTATAGTTCCCAGGTTCCTCCTTCTTGCCCTTTTTGAAGATGGGAACAACATTTGCCCTCCTCCAGTCGTCTGGCACTTCACCAGTCCTCCATGATTTCTCAAAGATAATAGACAGTGGTTCTGAGAGTTCTTCTGCCAGTTCCTTTATTACTCTAGGATGCAGCTCATCAGGCCCTGGAGATTTAAACTCGTTCAGAGTAATCAGGTGCTCCTTGACCATTTGCCTATCAATCTCAAGCTGCAATCCTGCCCCTTCAGTCTGCACTTCAGGTTTGCCAGGGGGGTCATAGACCCTCTTTTGGGAGAAGACCGAGCCGAAGTAGGAATTGAACACTTCTGCCTTTTCTTTGTCTTCTGTTATCAATTTGCCATCCTCATTGCGTAGTTGAACCACCAGTTCTTTCTTTTGTCTTTTACTGTGCATGTATCTGAAGAAAGCTTTTTTGTTGCTTTTAGCATTCCTCGCTAACCTTAGCTCATTCTCAGCTTTAGCCTTCCTGACCCTATTCCTGCAGTTCTGTGCTACCTGCCTGTACTCTTCCCCTGTAGCCTGTCCTTCCTTCCACTTCCTATACGTGTCCTTTTTTGTTTTCAGGTCATCTTTGAGTTTATTGTGAAGCCACATTGGTTTCTTCTGTTGCCCTCTGCCTTTTTTCCTTGTGGGAATTGTTTGCAATTGTGCCTTTAAAATTTCCTTTTTTAAAAACTCCCACCCCTCCTGGGCTCCCTTTCTCGTGAGAGTCACTTGCCATGGGATCTTACTAATCATTGTTCTGAGTTTGTTAAAATTGGCTTTCCTAAAATCCAGGGTACGTGTTTGGCTGCACTCAGCTTTTGCTTCTGTTAGAATCAAGAACTCAAGTATAACATGGTCACTTTCCCCCAGAGTTCCCGAAACTGCCACTTTATCCACTAACTCGTCTCTGTTGGTTAGAATCAGGTCAAGGATAGCCGATCCTCTAGTTCCTTCCTCCACTTTCTGTAGGAGGAAGTTATCAGCAGCACAGCTCAGGAATTTCTTGGAGGGGCCATGTTTGGCTGAATAAGTCTCCCAACAGATATCAGGGAAATTGAAGTCTCCCATTACTACCACATCGTGCCTCCTTGAAACACTGGCAATTTGCTTTTCAAAAGTTCCATCCTCGTCTTCTCCTTGATTGGGTGGTCGGTAGTAGACTCCAACCGCCATGTTCGCTTTATTCTTTGCCCCCTTTATTTTAACCCAGATGCTCTCAATGGGGCTGCCAAGCTCCTCTTCCTGTATCTCTGTGCAGAGATACGTATTTTTAACATACAGTGCAACTCCACCTCCCTTTCTGTTGCTTCTGTTCCTTTTGAACAAGTTATACCCTTCAATTGCTGTATTCCAGTCATGGGAGTCATCCCACCAGGTTTCAGTTATCCCTATCAAGTCGTACTTGCCCTCATGTATCAAGAGTTCAAGTTCGTCTTGTTTATTGCCCATACTCTGGGCATTAGTATAGAGACATCGAAGACTATGTGCTTTATAGTCCGACTTTTTCCCTACATTTTGTGGTAGACTATCAATGGGCACCGCTGGAGCTGTTCTCTCCATTGTGGCATAGAGGCCTTCTTCCATTGGTACCCCTGAGTTTATGTCTCCCTCCCCTGTTGGATTCAGTTTAAAGCCCTCCTGATTAAGTTCCTCATGCTGTGTCCAAACACATTCTTCCCAGTCCTTGTGAGGTGCAACCCATCCTTTGCCAGCAGTCCATCTTCCAGGAAGTGTAGCCCGTGGTCCCAGAATCCAAATCCCTCACGTCTGCTCCACCTTCGTAGCCAGTCATTCACTCGGAGTATTTTTCTTTCCCTTTCTATGCCTCTTCCAAGTACTGGAAGGATGGATGAGAAAACTATCTGGGCCCCGAAGTTCTTAAGTTCCCTTCCCAGCTCTTCAAAGTCTGCCGTGATTTCTTTGTAACTCCGCTTGGCAGTATCATTTGTACCCACGTGGAAGAGAAGAAAGGGGTATGTGTCGGTGGGCTGCATGAGCCTCGGCAGCTGCTCTGTCACATCCTTAATCCGTGCCCCAGGGAGACAGCACACCTGGCGAGTCCATGGGTCTTCGCGACATACTTTGGCTTCGATCCCCCGCAGGAGGGAGTCTCCCACTACGAGTACTCTTCTCTTCCTCTTGCTGTAGGCCTTGGTTTGATTGCCTCCACTTGACTGACCCTCAGCCTCTTGCTCGCTGTCACGTTGGGTGCCCGGTAATCCGTCCTCTGCAGGCTGTCCTCTGCTCTCGTCCTCAAGTACATGGAAGCGGTTCCATAGCTCCACTGCTTCCACAGGCGCAGAGTGTCTTGTAGTTCTTCTGCTCCTAACAGTCACCCTTTTCCAGGGAGTTCCCCCTGCGTTATTTTCCCTTGCCTCTGCAGTCTCCGACTCTGCCTCATCCTGCCGTTGCCCTTCTGGCTCCTGTACTGTGCTTTGGTGCTGTAGATCCACCGTTCTGTCTAAGAACTCCTCGCTTTCTCTTATGCTCCTGAGGGTTGACACTTGCTGCTCCAGTCCTCTGACCTTTTCTTCCAACAGCGTGACCAGCTTGCACTTGTTGCACGTGTAGGCCATGTTGATCTCCGGCAGGAAAACAAACATTGCACACCCCTTGCAGGTCACCACCACTGCTGAGTCCTTTCCTTCCATAGTGCTCTGTTTCTGTCTTCCTAGAATATATATATATATATATATATATATATATATGTATTTATTTATTTATTTATTATTTTTTATTTTTTATTTTTTTTAGGGACCTCCCCTGCCAAACTCCTGTTTGCTCTCCCTGTTCGCTCGCTCTCTGGGAGCCTGCTTGCCTTTTCACAGTCCCAAAAACAGCTGGAGCCTCTCTCCTGTTGTGCTCCTGCTCAGCTGGGAGTCAGGAACAGAATGAGCTCCCAGGCCACACCCTGCAATCAGCCCCACTTCCTGCAATCAATCAGCTGCAATCAGCCCCAGGTAGTTGCAGTCAGCAGGAGCTTCTGCTCAACAGAATGAGCTCTCAGGCCACGCCTTTCCCTTGCAGCACTTGTTGTTGTACTACTCCGCTGCCAAACTCCTGTTTGCTCTCCCTGTTCGCTCGCTCTGTTTGCTCGCGCTCTGGGAGCCTGCTTGCCTTTTCACAGTCCCAAAAACAGCTGGAGCCTCTCTCCTGTTGTGCTCCTGCTCAGCTGGGAGTCAGGAACAGAATGAGCTCCCAGGCCACGCCCTGCAATCAGCCCCACTTCCTGCAATCAATCAGCTGCAATCAGCCCCAGGTAGTTGCAGTCAGCAGGAGCTTCTGCTCAACAGAATGAGCTCTCAGGCCACGCCTTTCCCTTTAACAGAGTTGAATGGAATTCCCATGTGTAGTTCTGCCTTTCCCCATTAGAAAACAACAGCAATCCTAGGAGCTAATAAAGTGGCCAGTGTGACTGTTTCAACTCCAAGTCACATGGGACATCATGGTGTGCACATGACAGTGCTACCAAAAGGAACAAGTGTCTCACTGCCTACATACAGGAGAGTCGTGTGGAATATTGGATGCTAGACTTGGACCAGGAAAACCTGAGTTCAGATCCCTGGGGTAGCCTTGGACAAGTCATTAACTCATTTCCTAATATATTTTGCAGGGTTGTTTTTAGGACAAAAATAGGATAACCTCAAGTTTAAAGTTCTGATCTCTTTGGATGAATATAAACAGACAGACAGACAGACAGAAAGACAGTTTAATCTGCAAAGCTCTTCAGCCCTTTTTATTATTGCCCATATCACACCAGTTTTAAAAGCACTCCACTGGCTGCCAATCAGTTTCCGGGCGAAGTATAAAGTGTTGGTTATTACCTTTAAAGCCCTACATGGTTTGGGTCCAGGCTACCTACGGGATCGCCTTCTCCCGTACAATCCACCCCGCACACTTAGGTCCTCTGGGAAGAATCTGCTTCAGTCAGCCAAAACTAGGCTGACTAGCATTACCCAGAGGACCTTTTCTTCTGCTGCTCCCAGATTATGAAATGGCCTGCCGGAGGAGATACGTCAACTTGTCAGTCTTTTGGACTTTAAAAAAGCCATAAAGACTGAACTCTTCCGGCAGGCCTATCCGGTGGAATTTTAGGATGTTTTAAAGATGTTTTTAAGATGTTTTTAAGATGTTTTTAAGATGTTTTAAGATGTTTTTAGGATGTTTTAAGATGTTTAATAGTATATATTGTGTTGTTTTAGTTTAGGTATTTTATATTTTCTGTTGTTCCCCGCCTCGATCTAGATGGAGAGGCGGGTAATAAATAAAATATTATTATTATTATATTATTATTTATTCTCACACGAGATAGGGAGCATTCTACAAATGGGAACTGCATGTCCAAGAAAGCAGATTCCATAAAGCAGCTTTCCCCACCTAGTGCTCTCTAGATGTTTGGGACTTCAACTCCCACCAGCACTGGCCAGCATGGCCAATGGGCAGGAATGCTGGGAACTGTAGTCCCAAACATCTGGAGGGCACCAGGTTGGGGAAAGCTACCCTAAAGCATCACAGTGAGCCCACTGCAGAGGTGAGACTCAAACCAAGATCTCTAAGCTGCAAGTCTAACTCTGTCCATTGGGCCATGCACAGAAGGGAACTATTTGTCAGCCAGCCGGTTTGGCACTTGGACGATATACATTTCCCATTCTCCATGGCAACCTCAGAGCTGAGAATCCTCTGCTGAGCTTCCAGGCCTGACTAAGATTCCATCCTTGACCTGCTCCTCCTCTAAACCCTACAATGACATCCTTCTTCTTTCCCTAAATCCCTGACAGCTGAGACTGAAGAAGAGAGTTTTACGGGCACAGTAGATGGAAACACTCACCTTAGGAATTCTCATTCTGTCTATTAAGTTTAGACTCACTGGTGCCTCTTTTATACCTTTCCTTTTTATGAGCTTCTCCTCAAGATCATAAAATTGCAGGTTTGAGAAACACATGGAGATGTTATTTGAAGGGAGTTTGTTTTTAGGTACTCATACACATCTGATATTTCTGTGTGCCTCATCAGTTGTGGATCTGGGCCTGTGCATGCATGTAATTGGCTTCTCCTTGATCCTACAGCTACAGACTTGCATATTCCACCACTGAGAAAGAAACAACAATGAGGCAGACGATCTTTATCTCCTACACTAACATCACAACTCTGTTTAGGCTGTGTTGCAGCTTTCTCTTACCTATAATATGTTGAGTGATTGTGTTTTGTTTTGTTTTGTTTTGTTTGAGAGGCGGGATTCAGGGTATATCATTACCTCTTACACTTTAAAATTATATCCTGATGTAGGATGAAGGAAGCTGCCTGATCATTGGAGCAGCTCAGTCAACACTGACCGGCAATGGTCCTCCAGGGTTTCTGGGAAGAGTCTTTCCTAGCCTGGAGAGGCCATAGATTGAACCTGGGACCTTCTGCATGCAAAGCACGTGCTCTACCGCTGAGCTATGGCCCTTCCCCTTTGCAGTCCCCCTGCAGAAACAAAGCCCATTTCAAGCACAGAACACCTGGCAGTGCTGAGATGAAATGAGCAAGCCTGATATAGATGTTTTTATCCTCTCTTAGGGGCACATGCTCAAACTGGGTCATTTATTTGTACCCCATCCTTTGCCCAATTAAGTCTGGGTGGCACATTTGGGATCTCCCCTCTCCCCCATTTCAGTCCCACAACAACCCCGTGAAGTAGATTAGGCTGAGCAAGTGTGACTGGCCCAAGTGAGTTTTATAGCTGAGCAGGGATTTGAATCCAGCTCCGTGGTCAAACTCCAACAGTCTGCCCACTACACCATCCTGTGTGGTAAAGTGAAGAAAGGATTGAGACACATAGAATCATAGAATCATAGAATCATAGAAAAGTAGAGTTGGAAGGGGCCTACAAGGCCATCGAGTCCAACCCCCTGCTCAATGCAGGAATCTAGGTCAAAGCATCTCTGACAGATGTCTGTCCAGTTGCACCTTGAATGCCTCCAGAGTGGGAGAGCCCACGACCTCCCTAGGTAGTTGATTCCATTGTCTTATTGCTCTGACAGTCAGGAAATTTTTCCTGATGTTTAGGTGGAATCTAGGTTCCTGTAACTTGAGCCCATTATTCCGTGTCCTGCAAACTGGGATGATCGAGAAGAGATCTTTGCCCTCCTCTGTGTGACATCCCTTCAAATACTGGAAGAGTGCGATCATATCTCCCCTCAGTCTCCTCTTCTGAAGGCTAAACATGCCCAGTTCTTTCAGTCTCTCCTCATAGGGCCTTGTTTCCAGTCCCTTTATCATCCTTGTTGCCCTCCTCTGAACCCTCTCCAGTTTGTCTATGTCCTTCTTAAAGTGAGGTGCCCAGAACTGGACGCAGTACTCAAGATGAAGCCTAACCAGTGCCGAGTAAAGGGGAATTATCACTTCCCGCGATTTGGAAGCTATACTTCTATTGATACAGCCCAAAATTGCATTTGCCTTCTTTGCAGCCACACCGCATTGCTGGCTCATATTCAGTTTGTGATCTACCACAATTCCAAGATCCTTCTCACTTGTAGTATTGTTGAGCCAAGTGTCCCCCATTCTGTAACTCTGCATTTGGTTTCCTCTCCCTAGGTGCAGCACTTGGCATTTATCCCTATTAAATTTCATTCTGTTGTTTTCGGCCCAGCGCTCCAGCCTATCGAGGTCACTTTGAATTTTGTTTCTGTCTTCCAGAGTATTAGCTGTTCCACCCAACTTTGTGTCATCTGCAAATTTGATAAGCATTCCCTGTACCTCCTGATCCAAGTCATTAATAAAAATGTTGAAGAGCACCGGGCCCAGGACCGAGCCCTGTGGTACCCCGCTCGTTACCTCTCCCCAGTTTGAGAAGGAACCATTGATAAGCACTCTTTGAGTCCGATTCTGTAGCCAATTGTGGATCCACCTGATAGTTGTTCCATCTAGCCCACTCTTAGCTAGCTTACTAATCTATTTACACAGATCTATTTAGGGTTTTTTTTTTTTTTTTAAGGCACATCAGAAAAGCAACTGGGTCTTATAATGCTCCCAAAGACTACCCTGGCTTGAGGAAAGGACTACACAGTTTAGCAATGAAAACTTTATGCACACCACCATGGGTACATTTCAGTGCCTCACGAAACGGCATTCATTGTGTATTTCTTTGCTCAGATCAGGTACAGCTGTAGCATGGGGCAGGGGTGGGTGGGTGGAAGTAGGCCTGGCTTATGCTGGCTCAGCTTGTCTGAGCGTGGAAAGCTAAGCAGGGTCAAGCCTGGTTATTACTTGGATGGGAGACCCCTCCTCTAGTTTCCTGCATTGAGCAGGGGGTTGGACTCAATGGTCTTGTAGGCTCCTTCCAACTCTATTATGAAACTAAGTATGCACAGATTAATAGCATAGCAATATGTAGGGTGGCCTCTAGGTGTCCTACTTTACAGAGGGCACTCCTCTATTTGAAGAGCTGGCAGAGGACCTTGAGTGCCATTTTTGAGAAGGAAGGCAGGGTATAAATCAAATAAATAACAATAATAATAATATTTGAAGTTGTCCAGTCCAAGTCTGGTTTCAAGACAAAGAACCAGGAGAGCTGGGGCCCATCAACAGTCACCAGCTGGTCAGTCTTCTCCATTACGACTACTATACAAAATATGTATCGTATTTCTATTCAACTTATAGTTATTATTTCTAAATTTGCACATATACATATAGATTTGCATGTGCAACTTTTATGCAAATTGGTTTCCTCTTTTGTCCTCTTTTTCGTGATGTATTTCCTCTTTCATGGCAATGCATAAGTGCCCCCTCCCTCCAGCAACACAGGATAAATCATGATCCTACACATGAAAGGGGAGAACTCACTTACTCACCATGGGGATGTTTCTCAAAGTATCCCCATGTTGCATGTAACACAGTCTTCCCCAAGCTGGGGCCCTCCAGATGTGTTTGGGTACAAGCCCCATCATCCCCAACCAGCAGCCTGGGGATGATAGGAGTTGTAGTGAAACATATCTGGAGGGACCCAGCTTGGGGAAGGCTGATGTAATGTATAGTTCTGCCCTCAGTTCAAAGCTTTGAAGCTTAAAGAAGCTTTGCATATAAATGACTAGCTGTTGCCCGCGGCTGTGCTCACGTGGATTTTAGGATTTGGTACAATGGAAAAGATACAGTGTCTCTGACTGAAAGTATAATGTTTAGGCTGGGTGCTGGCAGCAGAAAACTTTTCTGACAGAAATATCTGATCTTAAAGAAACATCAGGTTAATCCTGAGAGTCTACAGGTGATGAAGAGTGACCGTGCCAAGTTTGGGGTAGATTCGTGAAAACGTGATGGAGCCTATGTGACGATGCCCCCCACACAACAGTCAGTCAGTCATTTAAAAAGTTTCCCTCCCTTTTCACCCCCTCAGAGAACATTTTAAATGGCCTGGGGGAGATTTGCATACCCACCCCTATTGGCCCCTGTGTTCCCCCGGGACTACACAGTGAAATCCCTGTTCCCCCCCTCCGGGACTGCACAATGAAATCCCTGCTCCCCCCTGGACTGCACAATGAAATCCCTGCTCCCCCCCAGGACTACGCAATGAAATCCCAGCTCCCCCCCCGAGACTACACAACAATGAAATCCCTGCCCCCCCCCCAGGACCACACAATGAAATCCTTGCTCCCCCCAGGACTTCACAATGAAATCCCTGCTCTCCCCCCCCCGGGACTACACAACAATGTAATCCCAGCTTGCCCCCCCCAGGACTACCCAACAATGAAATCCTTGTTCCCCCTTCCCCTTGGGACTACACAACAATGAAATCCCTGCTTGCCCCCTCCCCCTCGGGACTACACAACAATGTAATCCCAGCTTGCCCCCCCAGGACTACCCAACAATGAAATCCCAGCTCCGCCCCCCCCCCCTGTAGGCCCTGGCTGTGATTCATATGAACATTCTGTTTTGACGCAGGAGAGATTTGCATACCCACTCCTGATTGGGCCCCTATGGCAGTTCATACGAACATTCCATATGTCGTTGGAGTGATTTGCATAACCGCTCCTGAATGGCCCCTGCGAACATTCCAAGTGATGCCATTGGCTCTAATCTATTTTGGGCTGTACAGGCGCAGCGAGGGTTTTTCGGAGATTTGAACCTGCCAGTCTTTGTCCTTGGGTGATGGAGAGTATGCGTGCCAAGTTTGGGGTGGATCCATCAAAACGTGATGCAGCCTATGCGATGATGCTCCACACACAGCAGTCATTCAGTCAGGCAGTCATTTAAAAAGTTTCCCTCCCTTTTCACCCCCCCCCCGAGAACATTCTAAATGGCCTAGGGGAGATTTGCATACCCACCCCTATCGCCCCTGCAGGAATTCATATGAACATTCTAAGTGTCGTATGGACTATTTGCATAACTGCTCCTATTGGCTCCTGCAGGAATTCTGAGGTGAGGCCGATTTGCATAACTGCTCCCCTGTTGTTTTGCCCATAGGAGATATGAGAGTGGGGCGATTTTGCCCCCTTTTTTCACCCCCTTAGGGATGGAATTTCCAAAAATCCTTCCTTAGTGGGTGTCTACGTCATAAAAACAATGTCCCTTCAAAATTTCACGTTCCTAGATTAAACGGTTTGAGCTGGGCGTTGATGAGTCAGTCAGTCAGTCAGTCAGGACTTCTTCTTTTATATACAGTAATACCTTGGATTACGAGCATAATTCATTCCAGAACCATGCTTGTAATCCAAAACACTCACATATCAAAGCGAGTTTTCCCATTAGAAATAATGGGAACTCCGATGATTCGTTCCACAACCATTTACTCACTGCTTTGCTGGTTCCCTGGCAGGGAACCCCATGGAGGGAGCCTGCAAAGCAGTGATTAAATGGTGCGTGGAGGGCAGGCGCGGTGCAGCCGCTTGCTCTGCAGGTTCCTCGCGCGCTGCCATGCCGGCGCCCGGGCAGGGAAGCGGCACGGCAGCGCGCGAGGTGCCCGCAGCGTGAGCGGCCGCACCTTCCTGCCAGGGAACCGGCAAAGCACTTTGCTGGCTCCCTGCCAGGGAGCTGCATGAACGCATTCCCGCTGCTCCCTGCCTATTCCAGGGGCGGTTCGCCTCTCCTCGGCGAGCTGCCCGCACTGCCATCGCCGGCCCCGTCGCGTCCCTTGCTGCCCTGGAAGTGACGCGACGGGACCCTCGCGCTGCCGCTTTGCTCGCCAGGGAGCTGCGTGGAGTTTTGCCAGGGAACTGCGTGGAGGCGTTTCCGCTGCTCCCTGCCTCTTCCAGCGGGGCCTCGCCTCTCCGCGAGCCGCCCGCGCTGCTATCGCCGGTCCCGTTACGTCCCTTGCTGCTCCGGAAGTGACGCGACGGGACCCTGCAGTTCCTGTCGCGTCACTTCCGGAGCAGCAAGGGACTGCTTTACTCCCTGGCGAGTAAAGCGGCAGCGCGAGGCGCAGGCAGAGCGAGCGGCCGCTTGCTCGCCTCCATTCGGCTTCCTGACAGGGAGCCGAATGGAGGCGTGGCGCGGCCTCTCGCTCTGTGTGTGCCTCGCGCTGCCGCTTTGCCGGCTCCCAGGCAGGGAGCAGGCAAAGCAGCGCGAGGTGCATGCAGAGTGAGCAACGCGGCTCCCTCGCCTCATCTCCATGGGGTGCTTTGCTGGCTCCCGGGCAGGGTGCAAGGTGCTGCCGCAGGGGCGCAAGGCGCCCGCACAGTGAGCGGCCTCACTTCCATGGGGCTCCCAGGTAGGGAGCTGGCGCAGCAGCGCGAGGCGCCCGCAGAGTGATCGGCTGCGCCTCGCCTCCATGGGGCTCTCTCTCGGCTAGGCAAAGCCGGGGAGCTGGCACTTTAAGTGCTAGTCGGGGGCACAGCATGTGGCTCATATTCCGAGACACGCTCATCCTCCAAATCGAAACAAATGATAAAATTTTGCTCGTTTTACGAGAAGCTCGTATACCGAGTTACTCGTAATCCGAGGTATTACTGTATATAGATTGTTAATAGCAACAGTGGCAACGTTATGGATGTGGTCTTGATAATCTTGTTCTTCAGCAAACAGCAGTTCTGTTGTTGTTATTTTAAATATACTGTGCTCTGAATAAAATGCCTGCAGGGCAAATCTGTGGGTCCCATTATCAGTATTTCTTTCATAGCAGTGATGTTGGTGTAGAATACTGACCAGGGAGGATGCCTGAAATTCTTTCCAAACCGCAAATGCTCTCCAACCCATCACAAAGATATTGTCTGTTGCTCCAGTCTCTGGAACTCTTGAAAAATGCAATTAAAATTAAGAAGTTGGGAGGCTGAAATATCTCCAGTTCAGTCGGTTTCTCTGCCTATAAAACATTCATTAACAAAGCCAGCCTTATATGACAGGGATTCAATAGAGGCAGCTGTCGGCCGCTATCCCAGATCATCAAAAGTTCATTAGAGCCCAGTTCCAAAAAAGAACCCAGCTCAGAATTAAGACCGCTTTCCCAGAGGTTGTGAGGAAAAGCTCATTTAATGGTTTAATGACCTTGAAATTGCCATTTACTGAGCTGACGACACACTTCAGCGCCACTCTGCGCACTGTGCTTGGCTGTGGGAGCTGCAGATGCAATCTGGAAAATGTGGGCCAGAGAGACTGCACAACTCACTTAGCATGTGTGGATTGCCCACCAGCACATTGCATGAATGGGACCAACCTCTTCCGAGCCTATAAACATACATCTTTTCAGTTCAAGTATTAAATAGGGTCGGGGAGAACTCAGGCCCAAAGGTTGAGAAGTATCTGGTCCTCTCACTGTTTGGCCTCTGCAACTCCTCTAGGCCCTATTAGTTTGGCCTCAACTCCAGCCTCAGCCTTATCTTCACAAGCCATGTCTGCCAAGAAGGTCGCTTCTAACCTTAAGAGAGCTATCCATGGTACTGAACCTATTGGGGCTAGGGTTCACCATGGATAGCTCCTTAAAAGTTCTGACTAAAATCCGGAGTGGATACAGCACCCCACTGACATTGGAGCCACCAGCCTCCACTGCCTGTCCCAATCCGGACATGAGCATTTCTGCTCATTTCCAGGGTTGCTTTAAGAAGCACTAATTCCCTGTTGCGCTGGCGGTGGGTCTTGCTGGTACAACAGAATGAGCAGGAGCGCAGAGACAGTAGAAGATCCTTATGGGTTTTCATAGGATCCGTGTCACAGAATGAATCTTAATGTTGCAAAAGGGGGGGGGAGCATTTAAAATTGTGACAGTTTTATCCAATGTGATTTGTCATGTGGTATGGTCCAATAAGAAGATGGCCCCATGGTGGTATCCTATGATAAAATTTGGCCATGGATTTGAATCCAGTTCATCAGATCTTTCTAAATTCTCCTTGGTGGAAAGCGCTCACTTTGCTTGGGTGTCAGCAAATGCCATCAGTAGTTTGAGATGGGTGGTATAACAATATTTTTCCAATCTCCATCATTTTACCTGTGGAAATGCAGACATTGAGGCCATTTCATTATATGTCCTACTGCCTCATTACTGAAGATGTAAGGAGTATGTTTTGTCTCACTTATTGGACAGATGATTTTACTTGCCTAATCGCCCAAAACTGAAATATTTACTTGCAAGTCAGACAAAACAAAAACACTGTCTTTGAAAGTAGCTGATTTTGGTCTGGCAGCTGCAAAACGGTGTCAAAATTAATTATTTTGATGCCTATGTCATGGACCACAGAATGGATTATTGATGCTTTCTAGCAGTTTGCATTGTTCTATGCTGTGTTATTGTTTGTGTATCTTTTTCCGTTTTTAAATAACTTCGTTATGGCTCATGGTTAAAGCAAATAACAGTAAACACAAAGTAAGTACGCTGCCCAATATACATTTCTGCCCTTGGGTATGTAATACAATTTCAATTACCGTAAATGTTTTAAATGGATTCTTTATAAGCTTGAATGCATTTCAGTTCAGTTCTGGGTTCTTTTTCTTCAGTAAGTTCATGTAATGCTTTACACAGACAATGAGTATTTCCAAAATTTCAGCATAACATTACCTGCATTATAGATGCACAAAATTTAGGCCTAGGGTAAAAAAAATAGCTAGATATTAAAATATTGTGTTTTAACAGGTAAATGCCACATTCTTTTTCTTTCATTTGTGCAATGTACTGCACTCTCCTAGACAATGTAAAAGGATAAAATTTAAAATACTTTATGGTGTTTTTTGTTTGTTTGTTTTAATAACTTTTGTCCTCCTTCAGGCTGAAAAACAGTTTTAATCAGGGCTCAGCTTATTGTGCATAACAGAAGATATCCCCGTTCCACAGTACAGAAATCCAGATTATGAAAATATATTGCCTCTATAAACCTGCACTGTTAGTTCTGATTGCAATATCTGAGGAGAGAGGGGGATTTGGAAGCTGGAATTTTCTGGCAAAGGATGGTTAAAATCTGGAAGTTTCACATTTGGCACATTGGTTAGGATCTGGAAATTGCACATTTTGGAAGTGCAAGAGTGAAAGAAGGAATGTAGGATGTGTAGGTAGGTAAAGTATGATGGTACACAAGGCAAAGGGACTAGGAGCTATTGGAAAAGCTAGGGAGCTATGCCTATGCTGGGTTCCTTAGTCCATTTCCCTGGCTACCAATGACCCTTTTCTGAGACTACTCATACAGTATGCTGTATGCTGATGATAATGTGGTCTCCGCACATTCAGAGGATGATCTCCAAACTATCCTAAATGCTTTTGCAGAAGCATACGAAAAACTTGGTTCTCACTTAACATCAAAAAAACCAAAGTGCTTCATCAGCAAGTGCAAGCCAATCCTTTGGTGATGCCATCTATCCAGCTTGGCGGGACAATACTGGAAAATGTCGATCATTTTCTCTATCTTGGCAGCTATCTTTCTGTTACAGCTAACATCGACAGTGAAATCCAGCATCGTCTGAGCTCCGCAAGTGCCGCATTTTCTCGAATGAAACATAGAGTGTTCGAGGATCGGGATATTTGTAAGAAGACCAAAACACTGGTTTATGAAGCCATTGTATTACCAACTTTATTGTATGCCTGCGAAACATGGACTATCTATAAACGTCACTTCCACCTCCTTGAAAGGTTTCATCAACGTTGCCTCCGGAAAATCCTGCAAATTACTTGGGAAGATAGGCGAACAAATGTCAGTGTACTGGAAGAAGCAAAGACTACTAGCATTGAAAAAATGATCCTTCAACGCCAACTTCAGTGGACCGGTCATGTTGTTCGAATGCCTGACTGCCGTCTCCCAAAGCAGTTACTTTACTCCCAACTCAAGGATGGAAAGCGGAATATCGGTGGTCAATATAAGAGGTTTAAAGATGTTCATAAGGCTAATCTAAAAAAATGCAATATAAACATCGAAAACTGGGAAGCTCTGGCCCATGAACGATCTAAATGGAGGTTGGCCTTTCACAAAGGTTCCATGGACTTTGAAGAAGCCCGAGTGCAAGGTGAAAGGGAGAAACGTGCTAAGCGAAAAGCACGTCAAATGAATCCTTTACAGGACCATCTTCTATCTGGTAACCTGTGTCCTCACTGTGGGAAGCTGTGTGGATCTAGAATTGGCCTCCACAGTCACTTACGGACCCATCGCTAGAGTCTACACAATCTTCTTTAGAATTTCCTCCTCTTATCCCGGAAGACAATCTTACTCGGTCACGAGTGATCGCCTGATGATGATGACAGTTTTCAATATTGCTGTGCAATCATGAGAACGAGCAACTTCCTTTATTAAAAAAAAAGAAAAGCGAAAGCGTTTCAGCACGTGACCCCTTTCCTGAAGGAACTGCACTGGTTGCCTACTCACTACTGGGCCAGGTTTAAGGTTTTGGTTTAAGGTTTACGCCAGTGTGGCGTAGTGGTGAGAGTGTTGGACTGGGACTCGGGAGATCCAGGTTCTAGTCCCCGCTCGGCCATGAAACTCACTGGGTGACTTTGGGCCAGTCACTGACTCTCAGCCTAACCTACCTCACAGGGTTGTTGTGAAGATAAAATGGAGAGGAGGAGGAGGATTATGTAAGCCGCCTTGGGTTCCTTGAAGGAAAAAAGGTGGGGTATAAACATAATAAATAAATAAATAAATAAATGTATAAAGCCCTAGGTAACTTGTGACCAGGATACCCGAGAGAGCGCCTTCTCCCTTATCTACTTCTGCCTCTCCCTCCCAATTCAGCATGCTCTGCAGAAAACACCCCCACCCTTACCCTGAACACTATTTTCCACAAAGACCTTATGACAGACATAGGGAAATAGGATCTGCAGGGAAACTGCCCCCTAGCCGACCCCAATGCCAGGCAAGGCTGGGAAAATGCAACCTCATCTCTTTAACCTGCATGCAAACCACCAAGCGAGCACGACATGGTAATATGGGGCTCTTGCATGCTTCTGAGACAGGCTATTAAGCACTGAGCTTATAACCTGATCTCTGAGGTAAAATTATCCTCTTCTGTTTAATAACAGGCCATTGAGCAAAACTCCCTAGGTCTGTCTGCTTAAGTAACCAGAGAAACAGACTACAACATGTCCGGTTTCAGGTTCCATAAAGAAAACTAGGGTTACTGCCTCCCACAGAAATAGACAGGCTGAGGGAAGAGTGAGAGTGCATCATATCACTGCATAGCCTGTATTTTCCTTCCTACCAAAGTATCATCTTGCTTGATCAGCATTCAGACAGGAAACCTTTTAGGGACCTCGGAAATGCTATTACTAATTAGTGAAGCAGGAGGCCCAGTTCGATATAGGAGGCCCCAGTGAACCCCATGATCTGCTCTTGTGATGCAAGGCAGACACAGGGAGTTTCTGTCACTAGCGGTGGACTTCTTACAATAAGCTAAAATTTAAGGTTTTCAGCATTTATTAGCAATAAGCACTGCAATTAATGCGTACTGGGAGGCAAGTATGACAAGATGACAGCCAGTGTGGTGTCGGGGTTAGAGTGTTGGACTGGGACTCGGGAGATATGGGTTCTAGTCCCCACTCAGCCATGCAGCTCACTGGATTACTTTGGGACAGTCACTGACTCTTAGCCTAACCTACCTCACAGGGTTGTTGTGAGGATAAAGTGGAGAGGAGGAGGAGGATTATGTCAGCTGCCTTGGGTTCCTTGCGGGAAAAAAGGTGGGATATAAATATAATAAATAAATAAGATCTTTTAAAAAGTGACTATACTGATGCCTTTGGAATCATAGATTCACACAGGGCTGAAAATGATCTGAAGAACTTCTAATCTGAACCCTTCTCTAGGGCAGGGAAGCTCACACCTACCCAATTCCATATTGAATACCTCCCTCCATCACAACCCAGTTAACCCCATCATCTGTACTAGCATAACATAGAACAGGAGCAAAGAAGCTATCCTCATCCCAGAGGAGTCTTTGCCATTTAATGGAATGATTTCATTAAACAATCCAGACAGATCGAGACAGTGAGCCAAGCTGCATGCTACCATGAAGGTAAAAAGGACCTAAAAGAGAATTCCTTCCTATCCACAAGTAAAGTGACATGTATGCACACAACAAGGCTACTCAGGTGGGAGCAATCTCATACCCCAGGGTAACTTATGGAGCAATCCTATGCATGTTTAGACAGAAAAAAGTCATACAACTCCCAGCATTCCCCAGCTGGCTTTTAAAGACTTTTTTCTGTCTAAACATGCATAGGATTGCACCCCTAGTTGTCTGTATCATCCTTCCAAGTGGCAAGGGGGATTTTATTGCACATCAGATGCAGATATGTGATATGATTGTCCTCTGCATTGACCCTAAAACCTTTGCATGAAGCAAAACCCATCACTCTTGCAATGCAACCCTAAGGACCAAAGAAGAGACTTCTTTAAATCTATGTCAAGTAGACCCCATGTGTTAGGGTCCCAATACAGCTTCATCCCCTGCACCTGCACTAGAGTAAAAAAAAAGGGGGGGGGAGACATAGCTGCTAGATCATAGATTTAAAATAATGTCTGCTTTGGCCCTAGGTGTTTGGATGTTAGGATTTAGTTGAATGTGTAACTGTACTAGGGATGAACAAATCTCTCAAGTTCTGAACAAGTCTCTCGAGTTCTATTCCAATCAGTTTCATTTTTCCAACATTAAGTTTGTTCTGTCCCATTTCTGCATCAGTTTGTGAAATTATTATTTTTTAAGTCTGCATGAAAATTTGTGCATCTTTTAATGAGCTTTTCTCTTAATATAATCATTTTTGTGCATACTTTTCCTTATGTATGCCCTTCTTTTTTTTTACAAGGAGTTTCCTCTACTATAATGTGTTTTTGTGCACACATTTCCCTAATACTGTATATGCATTTTTGTACTCTTCCCTGTATATATGCACTTTTTGTACATTTTTTTAAAAAATTGCAAACTAGATTTCAAAATTCAGTAAAGTGCGGATATTACCACATAACTGTGTTCCTGTTCATGTGTGGGTTCGGAGGTATAAATTTAAGTTTGCATTAAAAGTCAAGCCAAACAAATTCCTCACCCATCCCTAGGACTCACTGCACTTCCCTTTTAGATCTGAAGAAACTAGAATTAACCAAGGTTCAAGGGGGCTGACCCTCAGTGGGCAGGGGAACTACTGCTATTATTGTATTGAATTGTTTTGTATTTATAGCATTTTTATTCCACCCTTTAGCCAAAAAAAACAAAACACCCAAGGTGGCTTACAAAGATCAGAAATAAGACAGTCCCTGCCTGCAGGCTTACAATCTATAAGATATGAAAGGGGATTTTGAGGGAAGATGAGAAAAGCAAATTCATTCAGGTACTAGATTCTTAGTTGTAAAGTTCAACAACTTTACTAGCAGTATACTTTATTATTCATTTCATTTCATTTCATTTCATTTATTACATTTTTATACCAGCCAATAGCCAAAGCTCTCTGGGTGGTTTACAAAGATTAAAACCTTAAAAGCAACTTTTATTACTGGTAGTTCTGAATAAATATCATTTTATTTCAGACTTATTGATGCCTGGACTTTCCTGGACTGACCAATAAACAACATGTTAAGCAGGGCTGGCCCAAAACATTTTGCTGCCTGATGCTGAGCAGCAATTGGTGCCTCCCCACCCGCCCAATGTGCATAGTATCCAATGCCGGCCAAGTTATTTTCATACAGAAGGAAGAAACGCCCATAAGCACTGGTCCCCATCCCTGGCAGTAGAAACACAACAATAATAAAGTAAATTTATTAGATGAGAGGGAGCGCAGGGCCATTCCACCAGCCCTGCTGAAAGGCCGCCCTCCTGAAGGCTCCTCCCCCCTCTACTGTCACCACCACCAGCCATTCCAGCAGGCTGTGCAGAGGGAGAAGAGAGGGAGTGCAGGGCCATTCCTCCAGCCCTGCCAGGAGTATTAATAGATATTCCCCCTTCTTCCCTCCCCATTCCTTTTTCCTTGTGTGTCGTGTCTTTTTAGATTGTAAGCCTGTGGGCAGGGACTGTCTTGTTAATTGCTGTAAGCCGCCCAGAGAGCTTCGGCTATTGGGTGGTATAAAAATGAAGTAAATAAATAAAATAACTAACAATTTACTGCCCTTTTATGACACTCAAAATCTGCTGCTGGAGGTGACTGCCTCTCTCCTCCTCTCTCGGCCCTGATGTTAAGCATGTTTGCTCAGAAGTAAATCTAATTCACACTAAGTGCGTGTGTGTTTAGTTAAGCAAGTCTTGAAGCCAAGCAAGTAAGCATGGTGTCAGCCACAGGGATTTGGCAGTGCTTACACCTCTTGCCCACCTTTTCCAATACTTTGATGCTTGGGAGGACATTTGGGGTACTTTTCTCCTTCACAGCATCAGTCTTCTTCTAACAGGCTAGTCTCAGAGCATTGTGGAGCCCTAGATGGCTGAAAGTTAGTCAAGAAGAAATGCTCAATCAGTCTCAAATTCTCATGGTTGTACCTTGTCCAACCCCATAGTTCACATTCCTGAGAAACGGAGAGAGCCTGTTTTTACTCAAGTTAGCTTTTTACCATTAAAGGATTAGAATGGCTCAAAACAACCTCATAGCAGAATTAGAACTATGTGGATTTTTTTCTTAAGTTGTTTTGGGGGTGCATTTGCTAATCTGAATTGCAGGTTGATAGTGTGCTGGTTTTTCTTCCAGATTCTTCTTTGCTGATCTCCCCCAGCGCTTTGTTGTTTGGAAGCTTGGGGGTGGTCTTTGAAGGACAGTTTGTATCACAACTACAGCAGTGCACAGATGTCCTCTCAACATTCTACACCCTGTTTGTGGACAGGGAAGTTGGGGGGACAATTTCACCAAATTTCTCCAGGGAAAGGGGAAATTCTCAAACAGTTTCTCAGAGGTGAAGCTCACTGTTAACAGTGGTTGTAAGATAGCTTCTTTCTTTTTTCCTCCGGGTTTTTGTTTTTTGTGCTGCCACTGCAAGTGGCAACATCAGCAAATGTGTTGGCAGCCTGGTCACCATTTTACATCCCTCATCATGCCCTGTACCGAGTGTCATTCAAGGCATGGGGGGTGGGGGTGGAGAAGGCCACCACAAAAATGGTGGAGAAAATTTGGTGGTGGCCAAGAGGGCAGTGTGTGCTTTTTCTTTCTATTCTACATCTCTCCATTGCTCTGCAGCCTCCCAGGCTGCCTGCACTTTCTGATCCGAGAAAGCCCTGTGGGAGGAATTACCTCATGACAGCTTCCCCTGGGCTTTAATTGAAGTGTGGGAAGCTGAGGAGGTAATTGTGTAGTGAAAGACAGCAACACTCACACACACTCCTCGGCCACCTCATAAGTAAAGTAAGCACACGAACACTGAATCCAACCCATGAGAATTTTTCTGAAATGTTCTTCTCCTTTGAACTTCTTTCCAAGAACAATTTCTCTTCCATAAAACTGAATGAGAATGGTTGAAAAAAATGTGAAGACTTTTTTTTGGCACAGCACTAACAGAACTGGAGCTACTGCAAATCATGCCAGCCAAGTAATTGGGCAGTCTGACAAGCACATATGCTGGCAAGTTGGAACACATAATTACCGGTAGATGCCGCATGTATTTACCTAGCCTCCCCCAACCTGGTGCCCTCCAGATGTTTTAGATAACAACTTCCAGTATTCCTGACCATTGGTCATGCTGGCTGGGGCTGATGGGAGATGAAGTTCAACTCCTGGAGGTTTGGGGAAGGTTGGGGAATTCTGTGTTAACCTAAGGAGAGATCTAGATGCAGAAGATCCAAAGCTGAAGGCTCAAATCTCTAACCAATCAGACTCCAGAACTTGACTGCTCTCTTGTTCGTGGCCTCCTAGTTGTATTTTTAAAAAAGCAAACAACAGCTGCTTAAACTAGGCTGTATCAAAGTTTGCCCTGCAGTGTGATATGCCCACCTCTGTACAGAGGATCCAAGGAAGCCAAATGTGAAGGTGGCATTTGAACCCAATTGCAAAAATAGTTTGGGAGATGAATTGGACTTGGGTTCTAATCTCCTCTTCCCCTATGGTCCCACTATGTATGGCGGTAACTGCAGTGTCCCTGTCTGTAAAATAGAGATGATGATGATGATGATGATGATGATGATGATGATGATGATGATGATGATGATGATGGACTATGTAAGGCTGTCTTAGGGAGCAATCCTATGCAGGTTTAGACAGAAAAAAAGGGCTACAGCTACCAGCATGCCCCAGCCACCTATGCTGGGAGTTGTTATAGGCTTTTTTTCTGTCTAAACTTGCATAGGATTGTGCCTTTAAAGATTTTTAAAGCTCTTTGCAAATTAAAAAGACTATAACATGAATAATAAAGCTGACTGGTAGCAGCAGCTCAGATCTTTTTGTTGTTGTTGTGTTAAAGCCTGCTGCAGAAGTGCTGAAGAATAAATGCATTGCTAAGCTTGGTCTCTTACAAATGTTAGTTTAAGGTGCAATGGCTTACGCTGGCTCAGCTTTTCTGAGTGTGGAAAGCTAAGCAGGGTCAAGCCTGGTTATTACTTTGATGGGAGACCCCTCCTCTAGTTTCCTGCATTGAGCAGGGGGTTGGACTCGATAGCCTTGTAGGCTCCTTCCAACTCTATGATCTATGAAATCTATGAAATCCGATGCACGTTTAGACAGAAAGAAGGCCTATAACTCCCAGCATGCCCCTGCCAGCATAAAATACTCTCTCATGTGCAGAATATTTCAATATAACTGCTCTTTCTTGAGGTCACAAGTATTTGTATTTTGTGCACACATTCATGCCACATAGACACACTGAAATCCACCCATGTACTTTTGAGCTGGGAGCTTCCTTCTTTGTCTAATCGGAAGAGACCAAGACAATAGCCATTGAAGTTGTGGCCCAGGTGCCCAGGAAGAATTGGCTCATTCAGAATGGGCAATCCTAATATTGCTTGCCAAGATTCCAGGGAATGACAGCCCACCAAGATAATAAAAATGTAAAGAAAGAGCTGTAATAGAAATGAGTAGAACAAGCTCCCTGAGTAATTAAAGGTTACATTGCGCAATAGCATGGATTATTAACAGGACCGGTGCAAGGCAGTTTGGTGCCCTAGGCAAGATCAGATATTTAGCGCCCCCCCCTTCCCTCTTGAGAGCGCTGTCTTTTTTTCCAAGGCATTTCTGGCGCCCCCTTTAGCCCTGCGCCCTAGGCAGCTGCCTAGTTGGCCTAATGGTAGCACCGGCCCTGATTATTAATGCAATCACATTTGCTTCACTGAGGATCATTAATATACTGCCTGCTTGCAATTGATTACATTTTTCATCTGGCATGTGTGCATCATCAAAGTAACAATGGCTTCCACTGACAAGGCCCAGAAAGTAAGTCAGGTGCTACCGAAAGGCTTGTGATCAGGGAAGTGCTTTGGTGGAATGGTTAGTTCAGTGTTCTCCAACCTTGGGTCCCCAGAGGTTTTGGCCTACAGCTCCCAGCATGCCCCAGCCAGCTACGCTGGCTGGGGCATGCTGAGAGTTGTAGGCCAAAAACCTCTGGGGACCCAAGGTTGGAGAACACTGGCTTAGTTATTCTCCCTTTCTTGTTCTCAGTGGGTATTTTGGTAAAGGGGTGGGGGAACCAGTGGTGCAGCTAGGTGATTTTAGGCCCTGGACTTAATGGCCTTGTGTGTGTGTGTGTGTGTGTGTGTGTGCGCGTGTGCGTGTGCGGGGGGGGGGGGGCTTTAGCCAGTCATGACTTCAATTGTGAAGCACACAATTAACATTTCTTTCTCTCCCCCCCCCACCCAACATTCCATACTTTACAACTGCTTCTACATTCATAGACTTCATAGATCACAGAATTGGAAGGGGCCTACAAGGCTGTGGAGTCCAACCCCCTGCTCAATGCAAGAAACTAGAGGAGGGGTCTCCCATCCAAGTAACAACCAGGCTTGACCCTGCTTAGCTTCCCACGCTCAGACAAGCTGAGCCAGCATACTATGTTGGAGCAAAACAAACTCTTGGCCATCTCAGATTAAAAAGAAAGAAATATTCTGAGCATGTGCAGTTTTGCATTTTAAACTCACTTATATCACAGTGCCGCAGGAATAAGATGGAGTCCGCGTCTCCTGCCCTGATGCTAAACACATTCACTTGGGAATAAGCACCATTTTTGTTGTAGAAATGGATAATATATTCTTTTTTAAAGTAAAATAAAATGAAATAAAAAAAGCATCTGTAACCATGTATGCCCGACTGGCCACCCCCTGATTAAAAAATGTTTTAAAAAATAAGAAGGAAGAAGGAAGGATGCTGGGGGAACCAGCATCAGCCCCTTTGTGTTCCGGTATGCCCAAGCCAGCCCAGGTGCTAGCACGGGGCCTTATTGCCACACACTGGGTGGTGACTAGGGAGGCTCTGGTTTGGGGGGTGGGGTGGAGTTTGACCCTAGCTGCACTCACTAGCAGGGATCACAACCCAGTGGTAGAGCACACTTTTTTTGTGCAGACGTCCCCCGGTTCAGTCTCTGGCATCTCCAGTAAAAAGGACCAGGTAGCAAGTGATGTGACGTGAAAGGCCTCTGCCCAACTCCTTAGAGAGCTGCTACTAGTCAGAGTAGACGTAAGAGTTTAACCTGGTAGACAGCAGCCATGTTTCCTGGGGCTTCTCCCCAGATTTAGTGTTGTAGGGTAGGGTATAGTTCAATGCTTCTCAATGTTGCTGCAGATCCAGTTGATAGTTAGCTTCCTTCAGAGCACTTCTGCACCAGAAAACTGATGTAGAGGCAGTCCCATAGTCGGGTTCAATTACTCCTTTCCCTGACCAGAAAATGGATGGATGGCCATGGCCATCGGCATGAAAGCACATAACAAAAAACCATGTGGAAGGCTATTCTCTCACCTCATTCATTATCTGTGGTCAGGAAATAGTCTTCTTCCATATAGAATATGCAGAGTTGTCATGCTAAGGCAGTCTGAGCGCATTTTGCTTCCTTGCTTGATCATTCATTCATTTGTTTTAAATCTCACGCCATCTCCAAGGTGGCGTGAGATTTACAGGCTTACTCACTGACAAAATATCAGCTTCCTCAGTGTTGAACACTTCTGTCCTACCAGAGGGCATCATGGGGAGGTGGCAAAGGCATTTGGCTGTTTCAGCACCGTGCAGGTGCACTGTTGCTAAGCATGATAGCAGCACTGGGTGTGGGCAACTATGTTATCACCCTGTGCTCTCCTGCCACTACATTATGACACCCACAGTAAGGGTTCCGGAGTCCCCTGCCCATCCCAGTGGTACTTAGTGGCAGGAGCTGGTCAATCCTATGGCAAACCGCCACATGATGTGCTGCTGTGCTTGCACAGTAGTTAAATGTCTTTTTAAAAATTACATTAAAAAAAGAGAAAAGGGGAGAGATCCTTTAAAAATGGAATTTTCTGAAATATCCCATGAGCAACTCCAAATGAACTATTGTCCTATGGCAGTAACTGTTAGAACAGCTTGCAGTTGTTTATGAATGTCATGCTTGGATTTCATTCTTCCTTGGTCAGCAAATCAAGCCAGATTGTTTCTGGCTTCTTTATAGCCACAGTGCAACTGGACCTTGCATTAAAACTTAGGGAAGTGTGCCCCACCCCCACTCTCCCTAGGAATTTGGAAAGTACCCCAAGCACTAGTATTACACAGTCTGTTCTGTTCACATATTAAGCTTAACTTCACTTTGCACTCAAAGACACGATTTACATGACACACACTGCATACTGAACACACATGCAAATGAGGACTTTATCAGAAACTCTGTGGAGTTGGACAGTGCCGGCTCCATGATTTGAGGGCCCTTGGGCAAGATACCTTCAATGGACCCCTCCTTCAGTGAGTCTCCCTTCTCATTACCATCATTGTCACCAGCTGCTGTTGTTCCTCCTCCATTTTCTCAACAGTGCCACCACTTGCTTGCTTGACAGGCAGAGAGCCAGTGGGCAAGTCGGCAGTGGCATCTACTGTTCCTTCTTCTCACCGCTACCGTTGTCTGTGCCAGAGCGAGGGGCAGGTGAACAAGCAGGTTGCAATAGAGAAGAGGAGGAGCAAGCCCAGGGGGCTCTTGTCGGTGGGCCCCTGCTGGAATGTGGGGCCTTGGCAGGTGCCCGACCATGCCTTCCCTTGACGCCAGCCCTGGTGTTGGATCCAGACTAGCACTCAGCAGACTAGCACTCCTCTTCCACTGGGTCCTCAGTGCCACCTCCTGCACTTTTCCAGGGGTTTGGAGGACCCTCCAAAACAACATGGGAGGTGGTGCTGGGGGTAGCGGGGAAGGGGGGGGATCAGAGAAAATCACCATTCTGTCCCCTTTCTCCAGTGAGGAGCTTCCACTGGATCCTAGTTTCCTCCATGAACAGAAGGGGCCCTTCTGTTCATGGAGGGGCACATCTGGATCCAACCCCGTGTGCATACGTGCTAAAGAGAAGCCATAGGGCAAAAGTTAAATGTGAACCGAAGCCCGTTGTTGGCACATTCATCTGAAGAGTGCACCATAAAGGCTTAAGATGATATTAAGGAATAAACAGGTACGAGAGCAGAAAGTAGAACAGTACATTAATTTATGCTGTGGTTCTGGCTGACCCATGGAGGGGCAAAACATGAATCTGGAGGTGAGCTTTGTATTCTCCCTTAATTAGCATTAAGGCACTAAAATATCTTCTAGCTTTTAACAGTTCTCTCCTGATACAGTAATTAACGAGGTTTCTCTCTGAGGAAATGCCAGGCAAAGGTTCTGCCTGGAGAGAACCCCGCTTCCAAGGAGGTGCTAATTAGCTGCTGCTTGAGAAATCTGGTTCAGGCAAGCAAGCAGGTGTTGAGGAAAAGCTGAAACAATCGGTACAAACATGCTCCCTTCCTATGCAGCGGTAGCACTAATTATGCCTGACTGGGTCACGGTTTCAGTTTGCATAATATATCTATTGGAGACAAACCTCCACTGCTCTGCACCTCTGTTGCCTCATGACACACTTTGGGCCTGGCAGATTGTTTCAGGTTAACTCTGTTTACCGTACTGGCCAAATAGGAAGGTATGAGAATTTTGCTTCTGTCCACAAATCACACGGAAATGTGTGAAATGCGCATTTTTCACCCACAAAACCTGCATTTTGACGCTTTATTCTCAGAAATGCACTTTCCCCCTCTGGGACAGCAATGAACAAGTCTTTGCTTTCTTCTGTGACAGGAGAGCACTATCTTGTCCCCCTCAGACTTCTCTTCTCCAGGCTAAACCACCCACTCCCTTCTACCTTTTCTCATAGGTCCTGTTTTTCATACTGCTGACCAGCTTCGTTGCCCTCCTCTGAACCTGTTCCAATATGTCTATGTCCTTTGTGAAGTGAAGTGCCCAGAATTGGCCACAGTATTCCAGACGAGGTCTGACTAGTGCAGAATAAAGTGGAGCTATTACTTGTTGTGACTTGGAAACCATGGCTATGAATGCAGCCTAACACTTCATTAGCCTTTTTTGCAGCTGCATCACACTGTTGATTCACATTCAGCTTGTGATCAACTACAATCTCAAGATCGTTTTCATATGTATTACTGCAAGCCAGGTATGCCCCATGTACCTGTGCATTTGGGTTGGGGGGAGGTTGTTTGCTTGCTTGCTTGTTTTCCTATTTAATCCCATTTTCTTAGTTTGGGGTCGTTTTCCATTCTTCTGAAGTGGTAGCTATCTTTCCCAGTTTTGTATCACCTGCACATTTGATAAGGATTCCCTCAACCATTTCATCAAAATCACTGATAAAATGGTTGAACCGTCCCTGGCCCAGGACAGAGCCCTGTGGCACCCCACTTGAAACACCCACAGCATCCCCAATAATCCTCCCCCCCCCACTTTTAAAGATAAGATTAGTCTGGCATAAGATTAGTCATTAGTCTGGTTTATTCTCGACAAATCCATGCTGGCCCCTACTAATCATTGTACTGTCATCAAGATGCTTACAAGTGGACTCCTGTATGTTCTAGTATCTTGCCTGGTACTGAAATTAGGCTGACTAGTCTGTAGTTTTCCAGATCTTCCTTTCTCCACTTTTTAAAAGAATGGAATGTTTGCTCATCTCCAGCCCAGTGGCACCTCATCCATTCTCCAGGATTTCTCAAACAGCTTTAATGTAGGTACATTCCAGGATTCTTCAAGAAAATGTGCTCTTTCCGTTAAAAGTGGACCCAGGGCATCTCAGTGTAATATGTCAGTGTAATATGTTATATGCCCTAAAGGGCCATACTTTGAACAGTGCCCTCTGTTCATTTGTAGTATGAGAGCTGCATGGGATTCTATCCCTTTCCCAAATGTTTGCAAGGAACCGTGCACTTCCAGCTTTCCTGCAGGTCAGGCAGCTATTGATGCTGGGGCATTTGGATTAGCTGATGTGATGAGTACAGAGTGCTAATTTACATTGATCTTTTGGCATAAAGCTAAGATCGGTGGGCAATTTCAGGACATGGACACACACATTAGCAGCTAGGCAGCTTGATCCTCGTGACTCAAATGCCCCATTGCCATCGCCTGTTGCCTGTGTGGGATAATTAAGTTGCAGTCAAAACCTATGGCTCATGTTTCACCAGGTAGTTGGGTGAAATGGTTAAGATCACTGGTATCTTCTAGGGTGGATTCACTGGAAGATACTCATTGAATCATTAACAGAGCCCCAACAGGAAGTGGGCGTAGCTATCAGCTCTTCCTCTTTCTGCTGGGACTCTTAGTGAGTGTGGCACCAGTTGTTGGCCCCACGTTCTTCTAGCAGCAGCATGTAGCCAGAGTTGCTGGTCTGAACTCCACAAGTTCAGACCCCAAGTATTTCCAAATGAACTGTAACGAACTGTAAGAAACGTCTTTTAAGCCTGCCTGAATGAAACTGCATAATCTGAGTGAGTAAATGTTACTTTTAACTTTTACAAGACTGTGTCTCTGATTATTGTTCTGAGGGAGAGAAAAGGGGGCAAAACCAGGGAAATCCAGTCTGCCTTAAAGCAACCTGGATTACCAAATGCTAACTGGCTAACACTAGCCAAATCTAAGCTTCTTTTAAGCTGGAAAGGGACTCTATTCTGCTGATCTCACTAACGTGAGATAGGAAGGATATTACTCCACAATATATCCTCTCCTAGCATCATTTTCAAGTCCCAACAGCCTGTGCAGGGCCGATCATCAGCAGTGCCTATGGGAACACAAGTTTGTGTGTGTGTATGTATGTATGTGTATGTGTTGTGTGTGTATGCTTTGCAGTGCGCAGCTGGGCCCTCGCAGTTGTTCGGAGCTTTCATTGTTCCAGCAGCTGATATGAGTCTCGGTGGGGTTTACACTGTAAATATGGAAAGGAAACAAAACCCTTAAACAAACACAGCTCTTCTGTTAAGCTAATTCCAGACATACTGTCCTACAAACGCATCTTGCAAAGAAGCCAGTCGTGACTCAGAAATGCTTAAAGCTTGTTACAAAGTGGGATCAGTCCGATGATTTAGGAGCAGCGGCTGCCGATTGAAGCCGCTATCTTCAATCCAGGTTTTTGTCTCTCGGCACAAAAACCTGGAGCATGTAATATTTTCCTGGGCTTGCGCATGACTCAGTCACCCATTTGCCAGTTGCTTTGAGGGAGTCCAAAGAGCATTTGCACATGACTCTCCCCACAGGAAAATCAACGGCCAAAACCTGGCTGAGGCTGGCAAATGGTGGCTGTGGTTAACTAAAAACGTAAGAAGAGCCCTGCTGGATCAGACCAAGGGTCCATCTAGTCCAGCATTCTGTTCACACAGTGGCCATCCAGATGCCTCTGGGAAGCCCACAAGCAGGACACGAGTGCAACAGCACCCTCCCACCCATGTTCCCCAGCAACTGGAGTAGACTAGCCTATATTGGACATGGTAACTTATCAGCCTCCCCCAACTTGGTGCCTTCCAGATGTTTGCAACTACAACTCACTGCTCTGGAATCTGTTTAGATGCGGACTTGTGGAGTGGTGTTGAATGTTGTAGATAGATAAACTCCAGTCACCACTGATCATTGGCCTGGAGGTCACCAGGTTGGGGGAGATCGGCTTAGATTGACCCCCTAGCTACCAATTCAAAAAGTGCCTGAAATCTTATTTTGGACTCATCTGAAGACTTGTGTATTCCTTGTCTGTTGCTATGACAACAGGAACCTAGCTCTTTCCTCACCCCCTTCTTCCTGCCTAGTTATTTGTTGCCCCTTAACCTTGAGTGTCCTGTTAATGCTCTAGAATTGCTTAATTCTTGTGGGATGCCAAGCAGCCATTCTATCTTTGAACTTAAGGCAGCTCAGTTCAAATTACACTTCATTCCTGGGCAACATGCTTAACAGCATAAGCTTCCCTAATTGGCTTCGTAAGTCTGCTTTTTCAGATATTGGGACCCTGTGTGGTACAGTGGTTAGAGTATTGGACTAGGACTGGGGAGAACCAGATTCAAATCCCTGTCCAGCTACGAAGCTCACTGTGTGACCTTGGGCCAGGCAACATTTCTCCTGCCTAACCTCCCTCACAGAGTTGTTATGAGGATAGAATGGGGGAAAGGATTATATATGCTGCTATGTTGCCCTAAGCTACTTGGAGGAAGGGTGAAATATAAATATGATGATGATGATGATAGGTCCACATCACCAAAGGAATGGACACCTTCTGCCCTGTCTTGAATGTTTTCCCTATTAATGGGAATACACTTTTACTCCCTCAGGAAATACAGGCCTGTGGCTTACGCTGGCTCAGCCTGTCTGAGCGTGGAAAGCTAAGCAGGGTCACGGCTGGTTATTACTTGGATGGGAGACCCCTCCTCTAGTTTCCTGCATTGAGCAGGGGGTTGGACTCGATGGCCTTGTAGGCCCCTTCCAAATCTATGATCTATGGAATCTATGAAACATATGCTTGACACCACCTTAAGTCCACTGTAAAGGCCTGAACAAGGACTTTTAGAAAGCAGGTCACTAAAACATGTATAATCTTGCCCCTATCATATTATTCTGTGGTGGGGGGAAGTTTTCTCTCTCTCCCTCTAGCAGATTTTGATTTTTTTCTTTCTTTTATATTTGAATACCATAGGTTGAATCCAGGCGCAGTCTTACTTAGAGTAGACCCTTTGAAATCAATGGGACATGACGTTAGCTAAGTCTAACTTAAATTCCATTGCTTTCAATGTGTCTACTCTAAGTATGACTAAGTCTGGATCCAACCCCATGTGTTTCTGGTTTCATGGAAATGAGCCTGTGTGTGTGTGTGTGTGTGTGTGTGTGCGCGCGTGTGTGTGTTTAATGTTACCATATTGTTGTGCATATGGATTCAAACCTGTTGCAACAAATAGTTTGGGGTTTATATGAGATATGGAGGCATTGTCAAAGGCCTGGAAGGCTAAATAGAAAGCTGCCTGGGGGAAGAGTTCACACATTCAATTTGCTAGCACCAGTTACCAGGTGGCATGCTGTGATAGATCATGGTCAGTCCTAATCTGGTTCCCATTTGGGAGCATTTGCCTGGGGTGGAAAGAGGTAATGATCCGTGCGGTGACTGATGTTACCAATTCCAAAAATTTGTGCCATCTATTTTTTGGGTGTCTACATGATCAATCCAATATATAAACTTACCATTATGCTGTGGGGAAAGGTATGCAAGTGTTGTCTGGGGGGCGGGGGAGACATACGGTAATCTCAGGTAAATGTTCATGAGTAACTCAGGAAGTGTCACAAATACAACTTTTGCTCTCTAGGTAATTGAGTCCTGATGTACTGTGCTAGTATTGTGTGAGAAGTAACATTTAAACCAGGGCTGGGCACCTTGTGGTCCTCCAGATGTTTTGTCCTACAATTCTCATGATTGATTGATTGATTGATTGATTGATTGATAGCCCACCTTTTTTCCTGCAAAGAACTGTTGGCTATGCTGATGGGTGTTGTAGAATAAAACATCTGGAAAGCCACAAGCTGCCCACCCCTGATTTAAACCATTAAAAAAGCACAAACCTTCAAACTAAACATTACTTCAAGCATTACTTCATGCCCAACTGCTCATAACCCAAATATATTGTGGCCTGCCAGGTACATGATAACTGCCCAATTTTTGTAGTCCCAAATCAGCAGCAAAAACAGAACTACTGATGGTCACTACACAGAGGGGTCCCCATCAAATCACAAGGAATGTTTCTCACATCCAACCATTTCACAACACTCAAATACATGATGATGATGATGATGATGATGATGATGATGATGATGATGATGATGACGACGACAACTACTTCATACAGAGTGATAATTTCATCCCATCCATCACTCCTGCTGTACCTAATCTAGTAACTCTGGGTGCTTCAGAGATGAACTCTCAACGTTACCCAACAAGGACCAGCCAGCATTCTCCAAGCTATTTGAATGACTATATTACATTTAAAAAGCTGCTCTTGTGAGTTGTGAACCATGAACCAATTATCCTGTTTGCTCTATTGCATTGTGTATTTTTGTTATATGTATTAGTCAGGACCGGTGCAGGGCAGTTTGGCACCCTAGGCAAAGTTATATTTAGCACCCCCCCTCTTGTACCGGGGGGGGCTCCAGAGCAAAGCAGCCGGGAAATGCCTGCTTGCCCAGCGCCCCCCCCCGCCCACCGCCTCCGGCAGCCGCTTTCCTCGCTGCCAAGCCGGCCTCGCCCACCGCGCAGCATCTTCGGACTGGTCGCCGCCGCCACACGCGCTCCTGACCCGGCCTAGCTCCGGGCGCCGAGGAAAGCCGAGCGCGACCCCAAGCCCGCCCGGCGCCATCAATCCCCCCCGCACTGACCTGGTGGTGCCTTTGTCGGCGAGGCGGCCAGGCGGGGCAGGAGCGCGCCGGCGGCGAGGAAGAGTCGGCAGGAAGGAGCGCAGCGTTTCTGCGCCCTCTTCAGCCACGCGCCCTAGGCAGCCGCCTAGTTTGCCTAGCGGTAGCGCCGGCCCTCGTATTAGTCATAGTTTTTCTTATACAGTTACAGCTTTTGTTGTTGTTCACATGTTCTATCATTATGTTGGTGGTTTTCATATCTCGGGGGGAAGTCAGGGATGTAGTGTTTGTGGCAGGTCCATCCATTCCTTGAGCTAGGCCAAGGAATGCACTGGATTAAGCACAAATAATAACCCACACCAGGATATATACTAGACCAGGGCTCTCCAACCTTGGGTCCCCAGATGTTTCTGGCCTACAGCTCCCAGCATACCCAGCCAGCATGGCTAATGGCAAGGGATTCTGGGAGCTGTAGTCCAGCAACATCTTGGGACCCAAGGTTGGAGAGCCCTGTACTAGACTGTTAAGGCAAGGGCCAGTCTGCCTGTGGCTGTATGCAAGGAAGGGACACTAAACTAAACTGTTCATCTTCTTAATTTTGTTTGAAACCATATTCTTACTTCCAAGAGTCCCAGACCCCTGGACATAACACAGGAGTGAGCAAAAGGTAGATCTCCAGATCTTTGGGACATCAACTCCTAGAATGGCCAGGAATGCTGGGAGTTGAAGTCCAAAACATATGAAGATCTACTTTCTTCCCACCCCTGCTGTAGACCAATCCATCTTGCCACACAGACTTTTGTTTGATGAGTGGAACAGGCCTGTGGCTTACACTGGCTCAGCTTGTCTGAGCGTGGAAAGCGAAGCAGGGTCAGGCCAGGTTATTACTTGGGTGGGAGACCCCTCCTCTAGTTTCCTGCATTGAGCAGGGGATTGGACTTGATAGCCTTGTAGGCTCCTTCCAACTCTATGATCTATGAAATCTTCACTCCATTTTTATTAATCCACTCAATTGTTCCTTGTAGATGTTTTACATGGTTGGTTACTTCCACCCCAACCCCACTCTGCCCCAATCCAGATCTGAAACCTTCTCTCATTCCTCGGTGAATTTGCTTTGACAAAAGAAAACATGGGATGAATAATGAGGATAATGATGAATAATAACTCGCCCATTGGTGGAGGAGCTTTGATCAATTGATACGCCCAATGACTAGGTGTTCATTAGGGCTTAGTGAATTAGTAGATGTGAGAAGGGGCTATTACCTAGTTTCTGTTCCATTCCGATGCCTCAGCCTAGCTTCCCATTCCCATTGGTAGTTCCCACAGTATATGTTTGGAACATCACCAGTTTGGCAAGACAATGTACTTAATATAGTCATCCATGAATTGTTGGGAGTTGCACTTGGATTCTGTCCCCAGCTACCGTTCATTCTGCCACAATGTGACTTGGCTCTGATCCTGCAAAGAAGATGTTTCTTCAGTCCTTACCTGAGCAATGTCTTCCCTTTGTGCAAGGTGTCCCATCACCAATGTTCCCATCACCAAAAATCCCACTTGTGTTCTCCTAATTCTCTAGCTATGGGGGCAGAGTGATTTAATCTCATGCAGCATGTCTTGATATATGAGATCTCTGTCCCTGGCTGGGGGTTTTATAACCCTGGTGGTGTGCCATGATTGGCCGCAGAATGCACTGGAATCCTATCCTCCATTTTGGCTGTGGGGAGTGAGAAGGAGAAGTTGGAAGCAATAATCATACAGGGCTATCCATTGACTTCCATGTAAGTCTTTTAAGTAGCACTACCTCTTTTGTAGGAGTAATGGAATAATACTTTGGGATGTGGAAAAACGATCCCTGGAAGTTTCAAATTAAGGATCACTCCTTCCTAGAGATGTGATGTCCAGGAGAAAAGAACTGGAAAAAAATGGGGGGGGGGACATATTATATATATATATATATATATATATATATATTGTTTTGGGGCACAGGGCGGGTTTCCAAAGAAAACAACTTTCCCAAATTATGTACAGTATCCAATAGGACTGTTGCACTTACATAATTCATAGATTCATAGATCACAGAGTTGGAAGGAGCCTACAAGGCTATCAAGTCCAACCCCCTGCTCAGTGCAGGAAACTAGAGGAGGGGTCTCCCATCCAAGTAATAACTAGGCCTGCCCTCTTGGCCCTTCCATTGCTTAGCTGACAAGGCATTGAGACTCAATAAGTGCTGAAGGTGAAATAAGACATTAAAAACTCAGTTTTCTTCAAGGCCATCCCCCATGCCAGAACACACAACTATATTAAATATAAACTGTTTTTTATTATATTTATTTAACACTAAATAGCAGCAAGCAATATAAGCCAATTACTTACTTATAACTAGGGCAACAGAAAGAAATACAAATTTTCATCACTGTTTTATGCATTTTAAAAAATAAAACTGTTATAAGCGGGGGAATGCAAAAATTTGTGGTACTCTGTGGTGCCCTACTTCCCTTGGTGCCCTAAGCATGTGCTTATATTGCTTAATGGTTAATCCAGGGCTGCCTCTAGGGCAACGCTAATTTAGTGTAAACTGGCACAACAGGTTTGCCAGGAAAACCCATCACGCCAGATTACGCTATTAGCATTATGCTATCGGTCAATTACACTTGCGCTATGTCTGTTGTGTGAGTGCAGTGGCCTGCTGGATGCTTCCCTCTGGTTTTTTCTAATTTTTTTCTAGGTGTTCACGTCTCTACTCCTTCCCTACCTTTGCTCCGAACTGTGTCCAGTCCCCCCCCCAATTGCCCCCAGTGTAAGGGCATCATTGCACATGCATAGCTCCCCTGCCCCCCCCCCCCCGGCATAGCATTGTGCTCCTTAACAGGGGTTGGGAGCAATGCTATCCCACCCGGTCTATTTAACTAACTTCCAGACAGAATTACTCAGTCTTTCCCCTGCTTGATTCTGTTGTACGTCAGCTGGCAAAGAAACGTTGCCTATGCATTTGCCCATCCTCGGAGTCAGCTGGCTCAGTGGTTTATTGCTTCTGCTATCCTTTCAAATGTTGTAAAACAGTCTTCATAGTAGCTACTGTGTAGCATTCATTGGTTGGGAGGCAGCAAAAGATAAATAAAGCGATTAGTGGGGAATGTGCGCACGCACGCACACGCGTGCGCGCGCTGCGCGCACTCACACACACACACTTCAAGAGACATGCTACAGATGTTCTTAAGGATTTCAAATGTGAAATTGTTCAACTGAAACATGTAAGCAATTAAACCAGCTGCCTTACTAAAGAACTGGAAGGTTACTGGTATCACACCAAGTCTTTTAAAAAGGACCAAGATTAATTACTGACCTGTCCGTCAACTGTCCCAGATAAATTCATGGAAAGCCTGGTAAAGGCTAAAACAATTAAACATAGAGAAGAGACGGCTCTGTTGAGGAAGAAAGAACATGGCTTCCTCACAGGGATGTCTTCACTGACCTTTTTGAATGCTTAGAAAGAAGTACTGGTATGTAGATATGGGCAAGGCCAGTCCTACCATTAGGCAGAGTGAGGAGGACACCTCAGGTGGCAGATGCTGGGAGGTGGCAGCAAGGTGTCGGAGTAGACAGCTTTGTGCCAAGTGGCCTGCCCTGTGCCCCCTGCCTTCAGGTGTGGTGGAGGATGCTGACCCATCGCCAGTGTGGAAGAAAGATTCAACTGCCAGTCCAGTCAGCTTTTGAGGGGGTGCCATCTTGACCTTTGCCTCAAGAAGCAAAATGTCTTGGGCTGGCCCTGAATAGGGATGATTCAGTAGCGATGGGATTTCCAAGCTTTTGACAAAGTCCTCACCAAGGGTTCAATCCAATGGTGAATTTAGCTTAGCTGAATGTACATCTGCTTGCACAAGTGAGAGCACTGGATTTTCACCTCTTCCACTTAAACTCTCTGTTCCCCCTGAAAAGCTGCTTCTAAGGGGTTGGGGCTGGGGGGACATATATATGAACTTAAAGAGCAGAGCAGAGTATAAAGAGTAGTGGTTTGGGTTTGTTTTTTTTTACACAGTATACTTCTACAACAACCAGGTTAATGCTACGATTACATAGGATTGCTAAAATCAGTGGAGACTGAGGGCTCCAATGTCAGTGGGACACTGTATCCACTCTGGGTTCCAGCCTGAACTTTTAAGGGGCTATCCATGCTGCTGAACCATAATTGCAGCTAGGTTCAGCACCATGGATATCTCCTTAAAGGTTCAGACTGAACCCCAGAATGGATACATTACCCCATTGACATTGGAACCATCAGCCTCTACTGGCTAAAATAATTATCCACGTTTTAACTGCAGGTTGTTGTTGTTGTTTTACAATATTGCATCTTTTCTGAACAATCTCTGTAGAATTTGTGTCTAAAAGTACCATCCTCATTTATATTCACATAGGACATAAATGGATACCAAATTTGTATGAACTGATCTTGTTTGGAAATATCTCTGGCCCATCTACTGTGATGAGATAATTTTTCCACTGAGCAACATGCCATATTCTGCCCTGCCTTCCTTGTATGCTATTTCCATTTGGGTGGCAGCCAACAAGAGGATGATAAGATCTCTGTGTCTCTGATGTATATGGATCTTTATTTCATCATATGTATATAGACAAGGGTGCTAATAAAGTGTATGGGAGAATCTGTTGGTGTATCATGTCTAGTATTACTTGAAACATTTTTATCTAAAACATCTGCATGTATTAACTTGGGGACTTTCTGAAACAGAGTGGGATATTGCACAGAGGGGTGCAGTAGATAAGGGGGATTAGCAAAAATTGGGTGCTCCACCTTATGCAACTGGGAACACTTTTTGCTAAGGTAAAGCCACCATGATTGGATACAACCCTGAAGGTCACAACATAAACTTAGCCATCACTGGACAAGAGGTCAGGTCCTCTTATAAACAGGAAACCAATTAAAAATGAAATGCAACAAAGCAGAAAGTAAGAAGGAACACAGTTCTGAAGTTCTCAAGAATCTGTATTGGGACTACCTGGTGCTATTTAATTGATTCATAAGTAATCTGGAGACTTCAGGGTGAACAGTGAGGTAGCCAAGTTAACAGATGACATCAAGTAATTTAGGATGGTAACCTCTCAAACAGATGGTGAAGTTCTGCCAGTGCACCTCTGCAAACTGGCTGGCTGGCCAATAGAGCTGCAGATGAGGTTTGACATAAGTAAACATAAAATTATGAACTTTGGTTCAAAAGATCCTAGCTGTGGTCACATCAAGAGTGACCACATTTGGAGTCTGTGTATAATCCAAACTGTGTGTAATCACCCAGAAAAGAAAGTTTAACAATGGAATCTTATACATGCCTACTCAGAAGTAAGTTCCATTATGTCCAGTGGGGCGTGTCCCAGGTAAGTGCAGCCTAAGACTGCAGCCTAAGATTGTATGCAAAGTTAACTAGAAATGTCTGCTGCGAATAAGAAATTTTTTGGACAGTAATTATATATGTCTGAGGTGAAGCAACGTATAGAATATTGTGTGCAGCTAGCCAACCCATCACAAAATGCTGTATGATTGGGGAAATTTCTGGAACGGACAAATAAAATGATCACAGGGATCCTTCTAAACAAGAAAGTTCAGCTTTTTATAGAGCAATCTTATACACCAGAGTTGGGGAAGCTGTTGCCCTCCAGATGTTGTTGGACTACAACTCCCATTGCTCCCAACCAGCATGACCTATGGTATGCTAATGCTGGGATGTGCGAATGCTATGATGCACTGGTGCTATTATGCCCCGCTGCATCATGCGCCAACACTAAGCTGGCGGAACGGCCGGCCGCTGTATCCTAGATGTGATCAGCCCAAGAGGGGGAGCGGAAAAACACACAACACAGAAAAATCCAAAGATGGCATCACTGGAAACACAAAAGCCCACAAATGAAGGACTCTGATAGCAAGGACACCCACACATGCCATCCACACATTGAGGGGATCAATGAATGCACAGCAATGGGGTCATGCTCCCACCAGCACTAACACCTGCAATCACAACACATCATACAACGCTACAGTGCCCCTGCCCCAGAAGCCTCTGTTTCCTCTTTGCTGTGCCACTGGATGCCTCTCGGAAGCCCTCAAGCAGGATACGGGGACAATAGCTCTCTCCCACTGCTGTACCTCAACAACTCATATTCAGTCGAGCCTGGCTGCCTCTGATCCTGGAGGTAGCATATAGTCATTGTGACTAGTAGCCATTGATAGCCTTATCCTCCATGTATTTATCTAATAATCGCCTTTTAAAGCCATAGAACTATGTGCTGTGTGAAGAAGTACTCCCTTTTGTCTATCTTGAATGTCCCATCATTCAGCTTCCGTGGATGACCCCCATTTACAGTATTATGTGAGGGAGAAAAACTTCTCTCTGTCCACTTTCTTGACCCCACGTGTAATTTTATAAATGTCCCCCCACCCCACTTTCTCACCTCTCTTTCTAAACTAAAACACCTCAAATGTTGTGACCATTCCTTATAGGGGACGTGCTCCAGGCCTCTAATCATTTTGGTTGTCCTTTTCTGCCTCCTTTCCAACACAACAATATCCTTTTTGAGATGTGGTGACCAGAACTGTACCCAGGATTGCCAGTGTGGTCACACCAAAGATTTGTATAAAAAGGCTTATGCTGGCTTAGCTTGTCTGAGTGTGGAAAGCTAAGCAAGCCTGGTTATTACTTGAATGGGAGACCCCTCCTCTAGTTTCCTGCATTAAGCAAGGGGTTGGACTCAATAGCCTTGTAGGCTCCTTCAAACTCTATGAAATCTATGAAAGCATTACAGATGATTTGTATGAAGGATGTATTGCTCGAGCTGGAAGTAAGGACAAAGGGTTTAAGCCAATGAGAGGCAGCACCAGTAGGTATTCTGGGTATAATTATTATGAACATTGCCTAGTTCTTTCATTTCCCACCAAATGCTCCAAAAATAGTGAATGCCGCAGAAAGGATTGTAGAAGGTAGTCACATTTATGCAAATTCAAGAAAAGAATTTGGATTCATTTGCCCAGCTCTCAGGCAGATATCCCACAAAAATGAAGTCATTTCAGCATCCTTTTTGAGCCACTTCTGGCTCCTGAAAGCCCAAAGGGCCACTTCAGGAAAGGAAAGGCTTGCAAATCAATGCCATTGTTCCAATGGGTCTGACCCAAATTGATGAGCTACTTTGCTGCATTGAACAAACTGCAAGGCTTTGCTGAACATGGTTTTATTAATAGCCTCCATATCCCAAGCATTTTTCTTTTTTGGTTCTCACGAGTTATTTTCTCCGCACTGCTTCCTGTGATCACTCAGTTTCAGGGGTTGATTAGACCAACTGGTGGGATAAAGATGAGATTTTTTAAAAAAAAAACACATCAGAAAATCAAGAATGTTTCTATAAAAAGTTTAAAATCTGTGGTGTATTGTGGGTAGAGAAAAAAAACAGAGTGGGGGATGAGTTTGGCTGAAGATTGATTTCTTCACTTCAGTTGCAGAAGCACCTCACTTCTGAAGAGTGAGACAAATTTGGGCTAGGTTATCTACTCAACACAGACTGCAAATGGTGTAGAAAGTGAGATGGTTACCAACTTCCCCCACTGCAACCCAAGAGAGCTCCTGTGTCTTTAACAACTATTCCTAGCAGGGAAAGATAGTGATGGGGAAATCCTCTCCTGCTAAATTTCCAGGGGCAAGTAGTTGTTAAAGGCACAGGAGGGCTTCCGGAGAAGAAGAAAAATAAACATTGGCAGACCTAAGGAGCATGGTAGTACAAGTTTTCTCAGTGTGCATAACTTACCCTCTTGGGTTTAATATACTTTCTGAAGAGGATTCTTCAGCTGATCTGCCAGCTAGCGACGGTGCAGACAGGGTTTGATGGGCACAGCAAGGTGGTGGCTGGGCAGGTAATGGTACAGTAGGCCATGAGAATGGAAAACACCTGTTATTCAGCAGCCTCTTCTGAGATTCTGCTGAATACATGTGCACGCACACACACATATCACAACTGCGTATTCATTCCTTTGCATCTTGTGCTGTGTGATCACGTGCAAAGTTGACTTGTCAACATTCCAGTGAATTTCAAATATTTCTTCTCTGTGGTTTTCATGTCTCTCACTTCATGCATAGTGTTTCAGCCAAGGCCAGTCACGTTGTTCTCTGTATTGCAGATAAAAATATATCCCCCCCCCCATCTCCACATACACACACACCACTGTATTCTCCTGGGATAGAAGAAGAATCCTAATGGAATCATTCTTAGTCTTTCCGAGTACAATGTCTCCATTTATCTTTCTCCGGAAAGCCAGCTCTAAGCTGTTTACTGCTTGGTCTCTTTGTGGCTCTGAAGTCCCCAGAGCAGAACAGCTTGAATAGTCAGCCTTCTAACGCATATACCTTTTAAGGGACATGGATGATTATTACAGACTTCAGGGCCATTCTCAGGCTGTTTCTTTCCATGAGGTATTTGGAGACTCATCTGCTCATGTTGACTTTTTCAGAATTAATCAACAGTAGAGGAAGTGGGGGCTGCAACAAAACACTGTAGTATGGAGCACTCCTGTTCACAGTTCTTTAATTTTAATTTTCAATTATTATTTTGTGCAGGGCAGTAAATAGACACAAAGGCCTGGGTGGGTTAACAAGCTGGCCATAACTTTACTGGTTACAGTTTTTAAAAGATTCTGCTGGGGCACAGGGCATGGATGATGCCACCAACCCAGTCTGTATGCTGGGTGTGTAGGTGGGGGAAGTCTGGAGTGTTGGGTTCAGCACAACACGGACTGGCAACATGAGCCCCCCTCTGTGCCCTGAGTGTGAGATAGGCTAGGGTGGCCAGCTGGGAATGGCCTAAAATAAAAAAGAGGGCATGTATCTCCAAACAAAGAGGACAAAAGGAGCCACTTATTTGCATTACATATGCATTTGCTAATACATATGTATAAATGATTATTATAATTTAAATAGAAATACAATGCATCTCTCCATAGTGTGAAGGACTGTGCCCAGGTGACCTTTGTGCTTTGCTCAGTTTGCTGTCCAGGTGCTGTTGATGGGCAGTTTCAAGGCCCGGCTCTCCCTTTATACCAGACCTGGTCTGGACAGTCATTCAAATAGAGCAGTGTTCTCCAACCTTGGGTCCCCATATGTTTTTGGCCTACAACTCCCAGCATGCCCCAGCCAGCATAGCTGGCTGGGGCATGCTGGGAGCTGTAGGCCAAAAACATCTGGGAACCCAAGGTTGGAGAACACTGAAATAGAGGATGTCTACGAAATGATGCATTGTATATTATCTAATGAGGCATTTTTTGGTGATAGGCTGTGAACCACTTTGGGATTGTTTAAATGGGAAATGGTATATCAATATTCTAACATTTAAAAATAAAATAAAGGAGAAGACAGTTCTCTTGCAGCCCTTCAAAGAGAGGACTGTCCTCTGTAAAAGAGGACACATGGCCACCCTAGGCTTGGGCTTTGAAGTCATACCCCTAAGATTTCTTAAGAAGATCCTCATTGTCAGGAGTGGGGAGCAGGAAGCCCAATCCCACTTCCCTTTACAAATGGATCCAGCCCAATGCCTCCAATGGTCAGAAAGTTGTGACTAGTCAAAGCAGTGAAGAAAACTTATCTCATGGTATGCCATAACTGCCCTATGAATGTATTACTAAATTAAAACCACCACAATCGTTATCACCATCTTGCTATCGGGAAGGTGAAAACCCAGCAATGCTGGGCCAATTGTGCATGAAGGTAATATTCCTTCCCAGCTCTATTAAGTGGCATCTGACTCCTGTCCACAGCAAGTTAAAGATCCTTTATTATAAAAAAGTGACAACACCACATCCCTATGAGCCCTGGCTCCACAACACCACTGACTGCGAGCCCCAGCCACTCTCCCTTTGACTGCATGCTGGTCCAAAAGGAGGCTCTCCAATGAGTAGGGTACCACTGCTTATTTAAAATTATTTTTCAGCTGCCTTTAAGAATTGGAACCTCTTAAGGCCACTGTCACAAGGTGTGCCCCCTCTGCCAAGGGGGACATATCCCTTTCTCCTATTCTCATTCCAAATCCAGACAATGAAAATAACAACTAAAACCATCCGCCTAAAATACAATTCAGGGGAAAGCCAACAAAAACAAGCGGCTCTGCAGAGCTTTCCTAAAGGCCTGCAAAGAAGAGGCCAGATGAACCCCCAATGGAAGCTTATTCCAGAGGTGCAGGGCCACCACTAAAAAGACCCTCTCCCTTGTACTCGCCAATCAAACTGCACCCTTGGTGGAAAACAAGTAACAAGGGTCTCTGTTGATGATCTCAAAGTGCAGGCAGCCTGGTACAGGTGAAGGTTGTCCTCTGGGCAGTCCGTCAATCATGCCCACCACAATACTTCCTTCCCTTTCCCCTCCCTCCTAGTTTTCTGCATCTTCCTGCCAACAACAGTCAGTCAACATTCCATGCTCACTGAGCATTCTCAGTCCTCATTGGGCTGTTTTGGGGGGACAGGATGGCCCACTTAGGGTTTCCCCCCCTAAATATGTTTTGTACATCTACAAACTTTGGAGTTCTTCCACGCATGCTGATGCCTTCCTCTTCTGTGCAGGTGGCGCCGTTTTGTCTACATAGGGATCTACACTCAGAGAACTGAGGTTGCTGTTGGTATATATGACGTCTCCACCCAAGTAGTCCTGCACTTATGCACACACACACCACCACCAGCAGCAGCACCTCCTCCTCATCTTTCATTGCTTTGATGACTCTGTGCTAGCCCAGCCGAGATGACATGGCTTCCTTCACCAGAGGACAACCACAGAGGCAAACTGTGCAATCAAACTGCACAGAGAATCTGGCATGTCCCATGATGACTGTGAACTTCAAACTCTTCTATAATTACAGTATCTGGTAGCAATCTGTGCATGCTATGTCACATTTCAACGGAAGACACAGTCAGAGACACAGCTTGATTTCAAGGAAGGCTTTGCTAATTTTTCACATGGCCTTAGTTCAGCCTCATGGCGTGTTGAAGAAATAAGGTTCCAGTGAAAATCCAGCCCATCGCAACCCAGAGTTACTGCGGCGCAAGGCTAACAGACTGGCTGTGCCCAGGCTTGTCTGTACAATAGCTCTGTTCAGAACTGAGAAAACAAGATAATTGTCTCATTATTGCCATTGATGAGTTATATTCATATCCCATCCCATCCCATGGCCTTAGAATGTTTGATAGACTCCTAAAAATGATTATATAAGAGAACAGTCAGACACCCACCAAAATAGTGTGAAAAGAACAGTATAGAATTTGTGTCAGGTCTCAGCCCAGGCATCTGTTTTCCATACCAAGGTTCAACCCTGAAAGATATGGAGTGCAAATAATGAAAATGCTCATGAGCAGATGTGGGGTTACAGTGGCCACTACAAAGAGGACAAAAGAAGACACCAATTTGCCTAACATTGGCATGTGCAAATTTATATGTATAGGTGAACATTTAGAAATAATACTGGTAACTTAAATGTAAATACAATACATCTCACCATAGCGGGGAAGGCTGGCCAAGGTGACCGATGCACCTGTTCAGTCTACTGTCCAGGTGCTGGCTGTGGATGGGCTTCAAGGCCGCTGCTGCTCTCCCTTCTTATGGTTCTTTGACTTTAAACCAGACAGGCCTTCAAAAACAGGCCACCCTCAAATACAGGACTTTCCTTTGCCAGCTCTCCAAACAGAGGACTGAGCCAGGAAAGCTAAGCAGGGTCAGGCCTGGTTATTACTTGGATGGGAGGCCCCTCCTCTAGTTTCCTGCATTGAGCAGGGGGTTGGACTCGATGGCCTTGTAGGCCCCTTCCAACTCTATGACCTATGAAATCTATGTCCACTGTAAAGCACCTGGCCACCCTATGTGGGGTGCATCTTGCTCACTATAGAGTCATCCAATATCAGGGATAAGGAGGGAGGGCAGAGGCATGTCAAGACAGACATGAGCCTCGATCCTCTTTTTCCAAATTTTATTAATTTAACACACCATGGCTTTAAAGATGTGTTATAGTGGGGGGTGGAAATGCAAGTCGTGATTCCCCATCAGGCTCGGTATCAGCATCCGGCACTCTTGGGCAGCTACCAGAGCCCTGGTACCACAACAGGTCTCACTGGCCCTCAAGCTGGGCCTACCATGCCAGGCAGCTACAACAAGTCACCATTTTAAATTTCCCACAATGCCCGATAGTGACACTATATTGACTATTCCAAGGCATTGTGGGATTTATAAAATGGTGGCTTGTAGGAGGGGGCTCATTGAGGGCACTTATTTTATTTATTTATTTATTTATTTATTTATGTATTTATTTATTTATTACATTTCTATATCACCCATCAGCCGAAGCGCTCTAGTCGATTCATAAAACAAAACCAGAAAATACAATCACATGGTAAAGTATAATATTAGAACCTTTAAAACAGAATAAAACCAAACTAAAACCCAAGGTAAAAGCCAGCAGCAGTGCAAAGATCTCAAAATGCATTAACACAACTTCAGAAACAGAAAGGTTTAAAAGCTGGAGAAATAAAATGGTCTTCACCTGGCACTGAAAAGACTTCAAGGAAAGTGCCAGGCAAGACTCTTTAGGGAGGGGCTCTTTGCCAAGGGACACCTCAGATCTGGGTCTTGCCCCGCTCGTCATCTGTTAGCAGTTGGTTTAGATCTACCCCTCTTTCCCTTGGGCTTTGCTTCCTCCATCCTTTCACCCCTTGCTTCCTTTTGCCTCCATCCACCACCACTTCATCTTCAACCTTCTGTCAGGTCCTTGCTGGCCATCTCCTGCCCCAACCCTCCTCTCAGCCTTGCATCCAGCTTTCAGGAATGAGAAGACATCACATAAGAACAAGACCACAGCACTGAGTTAGCTGGGAAGGGGAATTAAGGTGGACTTTCACAACTTGTTGCTCCAATCCTACCCCCCGCCCCATTTTACATTGTTTTGCCCTTGATTCTGGTGTTAGCCGTTCCAGAATATCCTGTAAAAACAAAGGCAAATCTTTGTTTCCATCTCAACCTGACATCTGCATCTGATGGTGAGCCTGTAGACCCTGGAGAGTTTAGAAAGTGGGAGTTTTGTAAGCCAGGCTCTTATGTAAGTGAATTGCTATTTCTGTCCAAGGTTTAGTTGTGTGTTTTGTAGAGCTAAAAATACAGAAATAAGAAGTTAAGAAAATACACTTTCCCCCCAAAAAACCCCATTAGTTTGTCATTTACTTTCCTCTGCCTTTCCTTTCCCATCAGCTAGGATTGGCCAAGAATTTTGTATTTCCTACAGAGAATAAGGGCTCTCCTTTAGAACTGGGATCCTCCTCTCCTTTTCTTTGAATCACTTTTGATACATATTCCTGCATGTGTGTGACACTAGAGCTGCTTGCCTCATGGTGACATTATCCTGCCACAGCTGGGTGCTGTGGGTGCTATAGGGCTGCATAACAGGATGAGAGTGTGTGGATTACTCCCAACCATCTCAAACAGACTGGACGATCACACTGGTGAACAATTTAATAGACCTCAGATGATGCAGCACATAAGAATTGTCTTAAAGCTGATTCATATGGATGCCGGTCCTACCATTAGGCAAAGTGAGGTGGCTTCCTCAGGCAGCAGATAACGGGAAGTGGGGAGCAGCAGCAAGGTGTATGTGTGCACGCAACACAGCCTGCCCTCTCTAAGCGAGCCTGTTGCCTTCCGGCGCAGTGATGTATGTTGTCTTGTCACCAGTGTTGAAGTAAGGTTCAACTGTCAGTCCAATCAGCTTTTGTACATGAAATGAGATGGAACTAGGCACCATCTTGTCCTTCACCTCAGGAAGCACTGTATGGATGATTTAAGGTAGACCTACATGCTACCTTTGCTAAGGTGGGTTACGTCCGAAATATCATTTGCCAAACTGAGGCAAATGCAAGGCACAATCATGAGGGCTGTGTAACCTCTCCTGCTGATTTCCCCCTGAAAAACATCCTTCCAATGAGGCTGTTTTTCCCACAACTGGGCTTGCTTCCAGATTCCAGGGAAATAAATATAAGATTTAAAACATCCTGGGAAAGCATTTGCAGGGAAGGACCAGTGAGCAAGAGGACCTTCCACCCAACTCTCCCCTGCAAAACCCACCTCTTCCATCCCCCCCACCTTAGCATAATGAGACAAACATGGAGTTGGCCATTTTTAAGATGATCAAGGCGAGGACAGTGTACTTGTGAGGAAAGGGAGTTCATTCATCCACAGTAACAGAACTGTCTTCGCAAGATTTGATGAAATTTAAAAAGGGTTCTTTTGATTCAATACTGTAAGAGAATAGTCTACGGTGTGACTACAGGACATGCCTGCACACTGTCCAAAATGTGCCTGCATAATGCCTTGGTACAAGTACTGAGTTTCTTAAAACAAATCTGGAAATGAGACCATTCCCCCCACCCCACCCCTGATTATGACTAACATGCCTGCAGTCCCAGAAAATGTTTGATAGTGCCATACCTGGGTGATCTATTCCAGCATTCACTTATTTCAAGTGGTACTCTTACATACAGTCTTGGGTTCCAGTAGAGTTGTTGCCTAAGTACTGACATATGTCAGTGTTGGCTGGGCAGGATGGAAGGGTGAGTCTTAATTTTAAGGCTTTGGAAACATAAGCGAAACGCTCCTCCCCACACCCTAATTAGGCTGGTAATTATCTGAGACCTCCATCTCACAGGCAGGGCTGTTGCAATATGGGGAGGAGAAGTGACAGTTCTCAAGGCTATAAAGCACAAGTAGAAATATCATCAGTTTGTCTTCAGGAGGTTGTTGCCGGGTTGGTCCTGCACAATAAGAGAAATAATTTGCAGAGAGGCCCTGGTCCTGCCACGTCAACTTATAGGTGTACTGTAAGTACTTCATACAACTCTGTAGGCTAAAATGTAATAGCTGAGAGCATATATTAGAGATGGGTAGACCCCACACAACCTACCCTGGAAATGATCTAGAGTAAATTTCCTAGACACCCGCCAGGCAGAAAGTTAATCTGAACTCCAAATTAGGGCCAGGTGCAGCTCATGGGTTGCACTGGTGACAGGAGTTCCCATGGCTCCCAAGTTTCCCTGGATGTATTACTTTACAGAGGACAGTCTTCTACTTGAGGCGCTGTCAGAGGACAGTCCTCTATTGGAAGGTGTCCTCTATTGGAAAGGCTGCCCAGTCCAAGTCCATTTAAAAATAAAGAACTGAAGTTGCCTAACAACACTTAGTACCAGGATGGCAGACTGAACAGACGTGCAGATCACCTGTAAGTCTTCCCTACTATGTTAAGATGTATTATATTTCTATTTAAAGCAATATTTCTGAATTTGTATCTATACATATATGTCAGCATATGCAAATTTTATACAAACCTCTGTCCCTTTTTTTACCCCTCTTTTTCTGGTGATGCATTCTCAATTTTTTTGCCACCCTTCAGTGGATTCCAGCCCACAAATGGAACACACCCAGCCATCCTCTACATCTGTGGTAAGTAACAGGAAGTGGATGGTGGATACAGGGAAGAATCCATTTATGGTGTAAGATTCACTATAGCAGGGCTCTCCAACTTTCGGTCCCCAGATGTTGCTGGACTACAGCTCCCAGAATCCCTTGCCATTAGCCATGCTGGCTGGGTATGCTGGGAGCTGTAGGCCAGCAACATCTGGGGACCCAAGGTTGGAGAACCCTGCACTATAGGGTGCCTCTAGGCCAGGGTGTGCAACTTTGGGAGGTTTGGGGGCCATTTTTTCCCTCCTGGGCCACACCTCCCCCCACAGTTGCCAAAACGGGGAGGGGGGAGAGAAAGTGACATTGGGAGCTGCTACATTCTGCTAAAGAGTCAAAATTAGCTTCTTTGCAAGCTAACTTTGACCTTTTTGGATCTCAGTAGCTGCTATGAAGTCCCCAAAGGGTCAAAATTCGCTTGCAAACAAGCTAATTTTGACCCCTTTGGCACTTCATAGCAGCTCCAGATACCATTTTTGTTTGAAAAAATGTTTTCAATTTTTTTGGGGTCCCCCCTGAATTTCTGGAGCTGGCAGGGACCATGCTGGGGGGGCTATGGGGGCCACATATTGCCCACCCCTGATCTAGGCCCCTGACAATGACCTGGAAGACCTACCTTCAAACATGGCAAGGAACTGAAGTCCTGGCATAAACTGAGTAGTTCTTGGCCCAATCCAGATTCATTGCAGATCAGACATGTTCCCTGATAGTTCATAATCCAGTTAAGAATGTGGAGGCTGGTGACTCCTATTTCGGTGGGGCTCTTGAAATCCATTGCAGCTTTCATTTGGAGCTTTATAGGAGCTATCCATGGTGGTGAGCTGATTTTGAGGATGGAGTTCAGCATCATAGATAGCTCCTATAAAGCTCAGAATAAAAGCTGCAATGGATTAGGAGCCCACCGAAAGAGGAGTCACCAGCCTCCCCAGAACAAGAGACAGATTCCCCAAATCCAATAAAAAGCTGGGTGATTTCCCCACCCCCTAGATGTTCCCGGTACCTCTACAAAATACTCAATTGGCATCAGTAGAAAACAGGGGGCCATTTGGGAGGAGCCACGCAGCCCACAGCTGTCCAGAAAGAAAACCCTTCACATCCATCCTTAAGGCTTCGAGTAACCTGGGATTATATCCAGCCAGGTCTTAAAACATAGTTTGGGTTTAGTTAATGCACACATCTGCCTCTGAGGAAGATGCAGTCATGCCGATGTTTTCAGAAGAGAGGCAGCTATATTTGCATCTTCTTTGAAGGGTCAGTCCGTCAGTGCATGTCTTAACCTCCTTCAGTGTTACATTTGAAGAGGATTTCAGACACAGGAGTGGCCTGTGGGGTCATTCCTCTGTCACATAATAAACATAATGTGGGCAGCGGCTCTCGTAGTGCTCCATAATTATGCTGCGCTCTTGTATACTTTTTCTAGCATCCAGAACAGGCCATGCTGTTTTGACCCTTTTGTTTGCATGCCATTTTTCAAAGGCTAAATATAGACTGCAGAAAGCTACTATCTTCTAGCCTTTGTGGTGCTTGGAAATGAACTTAAATGAGGTTCACCCATCACTGGTTAAGAATTTTAGGATTTAAATGATATTTTCTAATTCTGGTGCTCTCTTCAGCCGAGACATCTATCCACAGTGGCAGGTATAATGATGATTTCAGTCTGCACAAGAAATGGTTATTCTTCTTCTTCATCATCATCATCTCATCATCATCATCTCTTCTCTCTCTCCCCAACTTCTTATGCAAATGTCCCGGCTCTATCTCAAAAAGGAGAAAAGCTATAAATAAAATGCAAGGAGCTATTTTGGGAGAAAGAAACACTTCTTGTTCCTTTCTGTAAATATCTATTATCTTCCCCCATTTATCTCAGCTTATCTAATCTACAACAAATTTCCAAGCTATGGCCAAATCATTTCATTCAGCTTCTCCCAAGGGCTTGGGAACACAGTGCCCAGGCAATTTTTTAATAGAGTGGCACTACATACGCCCCAGTTAGAGTACATAACTCCCATGATGGAGTTATGTACTCCATCATGGACCCTTCAACAGGCAGATTCCACACCCCTTTTTGCTTGCAGTGGTTCAATGTAAATCGGCAGGGTGCATGCCACAAAAGTCATGAGCACATTTGGACACAAGGATTCAGTGACTGGGTTCAGACAACACGATAGCCCACACTCAGGGGTTGAGTATGGGTTGAGTGTGGGTTGTTGTTGAAATGTGGGTTATCGTGTTGTCTGAACCCAGCTGCACTAACAAGCCATGGCTTGTTAACCATGAACAACCCATGAAGAGAACCCCTGGTTTGTTGTTGGGTTGTGAACTGTGGGTTATTCACCATGGTTTGTTATCTTGGCTGGGTTCAGACAACACGATCACCCATGTTTCAACAACAACTTGCAGTTCAATGACAACCCACACTCAACCCACACTCAACCCTTGAGTGTGGGTTCTTGTATTGTCTGAACCCAGTCAGTGTTGTAGTCAGCTTTTTCTATGTGTCCTAGATATTTAACCACAAGCCAATGCTGATCTAATGCACAAGTACTTGTTGTGTCTTGCCATATTTTTCAGCAGTTTTGCATTACAGAAGAATGTCTGACTTTCAACAGCATTGATAGTGGCTTTAGGCATGATGATGTCACAAAGCCAGCAAATGCATGGTCATTTCTGTGTTCAGAAGGTGGTGCAGGATTGTCATGTCCAGTGGGAAAACTGGGCAACAAAGTTGTGCTATCTGTATGTTGTGTTGTCCGCCTACCTGCAGCCTGAGCAACTTTCCTTCACATGTTTCTCTATCAGGCCCCAGAAGCCTACACCATCAGGCAAATGTGAAAGTCTAAAGCAGCCTTCCCCAAAACCTGGGAGTTCGGGACTACAAATTATGCATACTGTGGAGAAAGTGAATAATACTAGAACTCAGAGTCATCCTGTGAAACTGAATGGTGGGGGATTCATGGCAGATAAAAGGAAATACTTCTTTACAGTGCATGTAATTAAACTATGGAATTTGCTTCTTCACAGTGCTGCCAACTTGGATGGTTTGAAAAGGGGATAAACAAATTCATGGAGGATCAGGCTGTCAATGGTTGCTAGTCATGATGGCTGTATTTTACCTCCACTAGCAGACGCAGTATGCCTCTCAGTACCAATTGTTGGGGAACATGGGTGGAAAGGTGCTGTTGTACTCATATCCTCCTTGTGGGATCCCATGGGCTGTTGGTTAGCCACAGTGTGAACAGAATGCTGGACTAGATGGACCCTTGGTCTGATCCAGCAGGACTCTTCTTATGTTCTTATGGTATTTACCTGAAGTTATTATTTCACTGAGGAGCCAGTGTGGCGTAGTGTTGAGAGTGTTGGACTGGGACTTGGGAGATCCGGGTTCTATTCCCCACTTGGCCATGACACTCACTGGGTGACTTTGGGCCAGTCACTGACTCTCAGCCTAACCTACCTCACAGGGTTGTTGTGAGGATAAAATGGAGAGGAGGAGGATTATGAAAGCCGCCTTGGGTTCCTTGCAGGAAAAAAGGCAGGGTATAAATATAATAAATAAATAAATAAAGCCGCCACCTACAGTTCACTTGTTCACCACACAGGGCAACTGCTTGTAGAGCCGGAAGCTCCTGAGGATGACGTGAATCGGTTTGGGTGAAGCTGTCAGTTTCGCTTTCTCCTGCATTCATATTTTATAAATTTCATGTTCTTTTTCTCCCCAATATGACATTTGGGAGTTTTGGGAAACTCTTATGAAAAATGAAGTGAAAGGAAATGATCACCCATCTACACCAGCCAAAGTCAATAGGTACAGCTATTCCCAGCATGGAGAGGACCACAATGTACCTGCCTGTCATATAGCTGCCAAAGATGAGAAGCCTGTCAGAAAAAAAGAGGTGACAATCCTAATTAAGCACAAACATGGTTGAATGAATACTCAGGAATTCAAACCCAGACTTTTAAGAGCGAAGCACTCAAAGTCTTGGGCCTGGACGGATGTATCTCTCAGTTTTGGTTTCTCCCTCATTCAATTTTTTTAAAATCTCAAGTTTGTTTTGTCCCAAATATGGAGAACTTCACAAATCTGTGTAAATTCTAATCATAACCAAACTGAAACAAAATTCCCATCCATCCCTATTAGGGCTTTGCAGAGCCATCAAATATTGATGGGCTGAAGTGAAAGTGGTGTGTGTGGAGTTCTAGAAGCACTATCATATCATGAAGGAAACAATTGGAGCAATGTCAAGGTCATAGCCAAGGTCAAGGTGGCCTCGGGCGTGTTGCCTTTCAGCTAGCAAATATCACTCTGGTCCTTGAGGGAGAAGCCACAACAAGCCCACATCCTTTCCTCACTGCTGATAACAGCAGATAAAGTGCATGGAAACTCGCATGCCAGCCTACACAGCCCACTTGTAGCTTGAGTGCCTAAGCCACAAATTCAGAGGTTGATAGTGACGAAATGTCAACACAGAGCTTTAAAGAGCACACCCCTTGGGAATGCTGCTTTAAATACTCTGAAGAACTCCCGGGCCGTGAGCTCCTGTTCCCAGGCCTTGGCCCCGCTTGTCCTAACAGTTCTTTCTTTCTTTCTTTCTTTCTCCTTCTTCTTCTCTGCAATACAATAAGTAAAAGGACAGAGATGCTGGAAGACCAAAAAATATCAGGATTCATCTGCTGTGTCAAAAGGGAAGAGAACTTGGTAATTACTATTTATTGATTTATTGCATTTCTGTACCGCATTTCTGAAACCAACCAAGGCAGTTTAGAACAATTCAAAAAGCAAGAATGATAAGCATAATAAAACATTAAAGACAACATTAAAACCATAACATTTTTTTAAAGCTTTTTAAAATTGAAAAGATGCCTCTTGACCTCCTTCCCAAACACCAAAAGAGTAGGAATCAGACACAACTTCAAAGGGAGCACATTTCAGAGTCTGGGAGCAACACAGGAGAAAGCTCTTTCCTGCACGCCCAAGAAGCAGGCTTCTGTAAGTGGGGGTGTCTTCAAAAGGGCCGTTCCTGCTGATCTTAGTAACCAAGTAGGCTCATACAGATGGTCCCTCAGATAGCCAGGTCCTAAATCATTTAGGTCAATCCTATGCATGTTTAGCCAGAAAAAAGTCCCACAACTCTCACCATTCTCCAGCCAGCATTGTAGGAGTTGTAGGACTTTTTTTCTGGCTAAATATTTATAGGATTGTACACTAAGTGCTTTAAAGGCCAAAGCCAACACCTCGAATTGAGCACAGAAGACAATTGGCAACCTTACTAGAGTAAAGTTGCAATCCTAAGTATGCTTACTCCAGAGTAAGCTCCATCGGGCACAATGGAACTTATTTACAAGTAAATATGGATAGAATTGCACTGTTAAGCTGCAATCATAAGCATACCTACTTAGGAGTAAGCCCCATTGATATTAATGGGGCTTCCTTTGGGGGGAAAAAAACTGGTTATGATTGCGCCATAGATATCTCTCAAGATCAGAGATGGCTCACTGGTGACCCATGGGCCAATTTGGGCTTTTAAGGCAATGTTACCTGCTCTTTGGTTGCCCTACTGACTTTTAATCCAGGTGTGGTAAGAAGTTTGAGTCAGTTTAAATCTATGACAGTTTTGCCTAGCTAAATGTTATTTTATGTGGCTATATGATCTGCATCATTGATTGACATATTCCCTTGAAGAAAGGACTTTTGGTCTGAAACATGTTGGGACATTGGCTTGCATCCAATCTTTCCTTCTCTGAATGGAAGAGAATTGACACTAATGTAACAGGGCTTTCCTGTCATCGTCGTCATCATCATCATTTTATTTTGTATGCCACTTGCCCACATAATGTGCCCAAAGAAGTTTACAACACAAGAACAGCAATACAAAAAGCAAGAATGCATAGCTTGGCTTGGATTCAGATTTACTCATACATAGAGTAGACCCACTGAAATCAATGGGACTAAAATTAGTCTTGACTAACTTAAATCCAATTTATTTCAGTGGACCTACTCTACATATGACTAATTCTGGATCCAACCCCTTCTCTCCCCCTCCCCCCTGAACATTTGCTCCTTTTGGTTGGGGGACCCTTGGGAATGGTGTGTGGGATATGGTCCTGGGGTTGGAGAGATAGGAGGAACTTTGGTGGAAATCACACCTCCCTTACATGCATTGAGGAGCACCTTAGGATCTAAGCCAACCTTCTTCAACTTGGTGCCCTCCAGATGTTTTGGACTATACTCCTCCCAGCATTCCTGAACATTGGCCATGCTGGCTAGGGCTGATGGGAGTTGGAGTCCCAAACCTCTGGAGGGTACCAGGTTGGGGAAAGCTAAGCTAATCCATTGAGTATTTGCTTAGTTTAATCATTTTTTCCATGCACTTTCTAGAACAGGGTAGGCAACGCAGTGCCCATTGGCACCAATGTGCCCATCACCCCTCCCCTGCAACTCTGAAGTCCCATGCTGATAACCTGTAATTATTTTTATTTATTTTTTTAAAAATCCAGGTGACTAGGACTGCTTCAAAGTGAAGCACTGTGCTGTAGCCACCTGCCATTTTTATTCTCCTGATTGCCTCTTGGCGCCACATGACCTTCATAGGAAGTAAAGATGGTGGGTGGATGGGCGGAGGGCAAAATAAAGGACAGGAAGGAGGAGGCCCGCCCCATTGCTGCTGCCTGGTAAGGGAGACGCTTGCGGGTATCAGTGGGAGAGGGCTGGGGTTGGAGGAGGAGGAAGTGTGGGAAGACCAGGACTGGACTGGGGGCAGCCCAACAAGGCGGAAGGACGAAGGGGAGAAGCTGGATGTGCAGGGCTGGAGAGGAAGAACCAGGGAGATCAGGGATGAGGATGCGAAGGGTTAGGGAGGCCTGTGGGGTCACCACAGTGGGGTGGGGTGTGTACGTGAGGGAATTTATTTATTGCATTTCTATACCAGTCATCCGCAGAAGCTCTCTGGGTGGTTCACAAAACAAAACTTAAAACCATAAACTATAATTACATGGTAAAACATAGCATAAAAACCATAAGTTTAAAACAGAATAAAACCAAAGTAGGAACCAAGATAGAAGCCAGCAGCAGTGCAAAGATCTAAAAACGCACTAACACAATTTTTTAAACTGAAGGGCTAAAAAGCCTGGGAAAATAAAGTGGTCTTTGCCTGGCACCAAAAAGACCAGGCAAGCCTCTCTGGGTAGGGCATTCCATTCACCCACTCACTGTGTGTGTGTGTGTGTGTGTGAGAGAGAGAGAGAGAGAGAGAGAGAGAGAGAGGGAGGGAGGGAGGAAGAGATTGGGAGGTGATCCTGAATGAGAGTCCTGAGGGTTCAGAGATGTGGGTTTATGTTTTGGGGCTCATACTCCACTGCTGCCTTGTATTCAGGTTCCTTGGCAAGTTACTTGTCTTTTAGCACCACCAGTTTGCCCCTCTGTGAAATGGGTGCTTTGTGACTGGCCATGGCAGCCATTTTGTGAATGGGCAACTCCCATGAAAGCCATTTTGTGATGGCACCCATGACATTTTCTCAAAATTTCAAATGTCTCCACTGACCCAAAAGGGTTAGAAACCCCTACTCTAGAATGTAACACTGCTTGGTGTCATCATCCTTTTCTGTGGCTTCGTAAGAAATTGACCCACAGTTTCACTTGTAAGGAAAAGAACAAATTCTTTCAAGTCTTACTTGACCCTGTCTCCCAAATGACCCTATCTATTTACTAAGATCTACTTCAGAGATGCTACTTTGGGTTCCATCACCATTCAAGGTACAGCAGGACCAGGGGAAGTATACACACACGCCCCATGAGGAGAGGGACTCTTCCAGTTGAAACTAATGTCAAAAGGACCCTAAGATGGCTGCCTCCATGCCACTGCTGACATTGGTGCAGGAACAGTTAATGCTGACAAAGTTGTAAGGATAATGAATGTAGCAATTGTGACAACACTGCCTACAGACCCCACAGCGCCCACGCAGCTCCACCACAAAGCATCACCTTGACACCAGGTTAGGTTTCAGAGGTAGAGGGGGTGGAGAGGAGCTTGACACAGCCAAGCTTCACACAATCTGGCCACTTCACCACATTGGCTTGACCAGTGGTCAGCTCCCCACCCTTCTTGCTTTGCTCAGTGATCCACAACCAGGGATGTATGCAGGAAACATCCTGGACAAAAGCGGATATGCTTTGCCCTGTGACACCTTCGCAGGAAGCATGAGTCAGCCACAGAATTGCACACTGGAACCTCTTGGCCATGTGGGCACGGAGCAATAAAGACAGATTGAAGCACTGAACCTATTTGGATCAAATGACATGTAAGTGCAGAACCAATGATCCTACCTCTTAAAATAAGAGGGCTATCAAGACTGTAGGTATTTCTGAGAGAATGAAATAAAGTAAACATAGATACACTCCTAGAGATGGAACAGAGATTAAAACAGGGGTGGGCAGAAGGTAGATCCCCAGTTGTTTTGGACTTCAACTCCCAGAAGCCCCTGCCAGTATGGCCAATTGCCAGGAATGCTGGGAGTTGAAGTCCAAACCATCTGCACATCTACCTTCTGCTCACCCCTGGATTAAAGGAATTAAGGGCCTCATGCCAAGGCATGGTGTAGTGCCCTGTACTTGCTGACAAACAGTCAACCCTGCCATCATCTGCTGCCAGCTCTACAAGGCACATGAATGACTATTTGAAACAACAACCTGCACCCCACCCACAGAGATGCATGCAGGGTAGCTGGGGCTCAAAACCTACCAAAGGCAAGACTCCCCTGTGGCAGTGGTGGCAGCAGTTGGGACTGCATGCAGATTAGGGTTACCACCCTAAAAACAAAACAAAACCAAAAAAAGGTAGTCTTAAGGAATGGGCATTAAAAATAAAGAGGGCCTGAGCATTTAAAAATTAGCAAGGCCATTGAGAACTCAGCCAGCTGGGAGCACTGATGCAGAAATATACCCTTCCTAAAACGGTATCCAGTCCTGAAGCAGGCACGGGGAGGAGGAAAAAAATGAACGATGAGCAAAATGCCCAGTGGGTTTGGTTCCTGACTCGGCTGCCAAAATGCCTGCTGCGTGACCTTGAGCATGATGCTTAGTATGTGGTTTTGATGGTGCCATCAATTAGTGTTTCCCACTGCTTTGAGATCCCTTAGATTAAAGGCCTCAGTCAGAAGTATCACTGGGTTTATTTACAAAGAGCAGGAAGGGTTCTGGCAGGCAGCTTCTGTTTTGTGCCCCCCCCCTCTATTGGCTCCCAGGTCTTTTCCGGGCGGGTAACAGAAACTGGCGCAGATGATGACTCTGTGTTCTTTCCTGAAAGCTGGGGGGGGGGGGGAGAGGAAGGTGTAAGAGAGAGGCTGGTAATTGGAAAGGTGTCTTTTGTTACAGGAGGACACTTTCTTCCAGGGCAGAGAAAGACGTTACCTGTGGCATTCTATGTTCTTTGGGGTTTTCTTTTTCCTCCTGAGGGCACTCTTTCCACAGGACTTTGGTTGTTAACCCCAGGTTTTGTGTGTGCGTGTGTGTGTCCCTCTCCAGGGATATTACCTTGTCGAAGAAAGATAAGAACAGCAGCTGCTGCAGCTTCTGGTATAGGTAACTGCTCACATAACGAAAGAGGTCAGGGTGGGTGGTCCATTCGCTCTACTTTGATTTAAGTGAGCAGATTGTAAAAGTGGTGGAAACATAATGAGTGACGCAGAAGGCTTGGTTTGTTCTGGGCTGTGTGCTCTGCACAAAATTCAATATTCTGTGCAAAAAAGGGGAGATCTGTGATTTCTGATGATGATGCAAGCCAAATCACTTCCTTATTTTTGCAGAATTTGTGACGTCTCTACTACTGGTGTTATGTGGGGCACTAAAGCCCTTCCTGACTGCTTAGCATTTGTATAGTGCTTTCCCCTGTTCAAAGTACTTTACATGCAGTATCAAGTTGTACTCTTTACTGACATCAACCCGGTAAGGCGAGCATTATTGTGTCCCCCATAATGCAGATATGGGGAGCTGAGAGACCAGGTAGGGGTGACCTACAACCACCTGATGAGTTCTTGGCAGAGACAAGGTCGGGGACGTCATGTTTCATCACTCAGGTTCTTAGCTACAATGCTACACCAGCATTTTATTTGGATTGACTCTGATATGGATTTGAAAAATATTTTACCCCATTCAGGCATTTGGTACCAATGGGTACTGAATAGTGAGAACACAAGGGCTAACTTTGCTCTCTGGACACCAACATGTATGCCAGCCACACACTCCTGTCACCACATGTTCAGCGTCAATCTGAAGGGGGGGGCTATGTGAGAACAATACATTTTTAAAGTCCACCAGTTGAGTGTGGAAATTTGGGGGCCAGTGGACAGAGGGGAGCAGCTGAAACAGTGCACGGTCCTGAGGAAACCAGGAGTCTCCTGGAGTGAGGTGGGGATGAACAAGTGATCCCAGGCCAGAACAAAACAAGAAGCCCATTGGTGGAACCATAGACACTTGAGAACGACTTGAATGTTTTGGTCCACTCCAATGTAAATGGTCTATTCTGCTGATATCGTCGGGTAGGACACGGCCCACATGTCTCTATTTTGCTATGCTGTTACAAGCCCATTTGAAGCCAGCCTGTAGCCCTTTCAGCACATTGCACGACAACATCCATATAGTAACAGTGAGTGTTCCAAGCTAAGCCAGAAATGCATTGGCGGCACAGAGATGAAGGACTTGATGTAGCCTATTAATTCAATCCCCCAAGCGCTGTAGTTCCCAGCTGCCACTGCTTTTGATAAATTACCACATCACACAGTGTTCATATCCATGTTCTTTATCTGAAGGTCTGTTTTCAGGCTGAAGTCAATGCATGCCAAACAGACTTCCTTTCCACCCACCCCACCCCACAGCCACCTATGTAAATATATAGCTTTCGCTCATTGGATATACACTAAATACTCTGCCAGGCTGATCAACACCTTGGGAAGTCACATGTAGTGACTTCTCACATTAGGCAACCACCACACTTTGTCTCACTGCAAGACACCAGTTGCAGGGGAACATGGGTGGGAGGGTGCTGTTGCACTCATGTCCTGCTTGTGGGATCCCGTGGGCAGCTGGTCGGCCACAGTGTGAACAGAATGCTGGGCTAGACGGACCCTTGGTTTGATCCAGCAGGACTCTTCTTATGTTCTTAAGACTGTGTTGAAAATAACCTTAGTAAACTGGGTGGGGAGCTGGGGGCCAAATCTCACAATTGTTGTGTGCCTGGCCAGACAATTTCCCCACACCCTGACTTGCATTATGTATGTGAATAGGTCATCTGACTCTTTCCATCATGAGCAGGCAAAACAAGCTTGCCCCTGTACCTGATGAACCAGTATTAGGAAGGTTCTGAGTGGCATGCACAAACTGTGATCATGGGATTTAGTTCTGACATCTGAGGGAAAGAGAGCCTTTATTATAGTAACCTAACTTTTAAAAGATGTATTACCTCTTCATTCATGCTGACATATGGATCAGTAATGGATCAGTTTGGGAAACACATAAACCTTGGAGAGCTTCTGCCAGTCAGAAGAGATAGCACAGGGACTAGACAGAGCAACAGCCTGACTCAGTATAAGGCAACATCATGTGATTATTTGTTTGAGTCTTATCAATGGGTCACCAGTACCAGCCTTAGGTCTTGAAGTTAATGTGTCACAAGAGGATGTGTTTCTTGAGGGGGCCAATGGAGTCCAGCGCTAGAGAAGGAGGCAGAATGAGCTGAGTGAGGCATCACCACTTTGCAAGCAACGCAATTTCTAACCACATGATTGCATTGATGCTGCCCACATCCATCCTCTGAGGGTGACATCACCAAGACTGGCCCCACTTGATGACTCCATTGTACTGCAGGAGCCATCAAGTGCAATCATGAAGGAGAAATGAACATGAAGGAGAAAGAGGGGGAGATAATACATGGGATAAATGTGTGGAGTCCAATGGTATAACAGCTGCCATGGAAGTGAGTGATGTGAAAAGTAGAGATGGGTGGAAATCTGTCTGTTTTGCTTTTTATATGGTTCACATTTTTTTTTCAAGCACAAGTTTGTTCTGTCCTGTTTCCATATCAGTCAGCAATTTTTTTAAAAAAAATTGCACGAAAATTCAAATGTATTTTTATGTACACAAAAAGCATTTTTGCATGCAATCTGTCCCAAAATACAACTACTACTTTTTTTTTTACAGGTCCTTTCCCCTAATATATGCCTTTTTGTGTGCAATTTTAAGAACATAAGAAGAGCCATGCTGGATCAGACCAAGGTCCATCTAGTCCAGCATTCTGTTCACACAGTGGCCAACCAGCTGCCTATGGAAAATCCACAGGCAGGACATGAGTTCAACAGCACCCTCCTGCCCAAGATTCCCAGCAATGGGCGTACATAGGCATATTGCCTCTGATACTTGAGGGCACATGTAGCCATCAGGACTAGTAGCCATTGGTAGTCTTATCCACCATTAATTTGTCCAATCCCCTTATAAAGCCACCCAAATTAGTGGCCATCACTACATCTTGTGGTACTGAGTTCCATAGTTTAATTATGCACTGTGTGAAGAAGTACTTCCTTTTATCTGTCCTGAATCTCCCTGAATTTTGCCCAAGGTATGCATTTTTGTATACAATTTCCCAAATGTATGCATTTTATATAAAATGTGGAGAAGTACAAAAACTGAAGGATAATTGCGTTCTAGTTTGCATACTAGTTTAGAAAGTGTGCATGCAAACAAATGGTTTCCAACCCCATCCCTAGGGGAAGGGGTCTATGATGACTATTGGATGATCCACTCAGGCCATCTTGATTTCTGCACATGATGTAGCTGACCCTGTCCGTATATTTAAGTATTTCTCCAGATCCATGCTGGTTGGAAATGCATTCTTAAAAATAATGTAAACAGGTTTCAGGAATTTTAAAAAAAGGGACCACCAGGAAAAATCTTCTATAGACTCAGATTCACACACCATGATATTTAATACAGAAGTGGTCACACATTTGTCTAGACCTCTTTTATTTTTAGAAAGCTTTAAAATAAATCTGTCAACCTTTTTGGGCCTGCAGGCACATTTGTCCCGCAGGCATTTGTGTCTGCTAGCATTTATTTTTGGGATTCTCTCTTTTCTCCCCCCCCCCCCACTGCCTGGATTCTTTCGTTTCTCACTCACTCCCTTTCTGCATTCTTTCTTTTCTTGCCCCCCCCCCCATCCCTGGATTCAGTTCAATCTGATACTAAGTTAATCTGCACTAGCTAAGTGGTAAATCACCATACCTCTCCAAACACCATTATATGTGTTACCTTACTCACTTCTTCCAATAGTACACCAACATCTGGTCCAACTTGAGCTGAAGTGTCTCATTCAAAAGAGGGGTATCAGATCTCTTGGCCTGGGTCCTTCCTGGAGAAGAGCCGTCTGTATATTGCCACAGTGAAAAAAGATCTTAGTTTTGCATCCTCCTTGACACATGGGGAACTGCAGCCGCTTAGGCCCTGGCTACTGCATGAGAAGCTGCCTTTGCTGGAGAGACCCATGGACCAGCATGTGCTATTCTGACATCCCTGCTATTTTTTTTATTTCATCTGGATGACCTGCTACTGCCAGTCCCTTCCCTGAGACACAGTGGGGAAGCTCAGCAGCCTAGCTTGAGTTCTCTTTATTTCTATTATCTCTATTCAGCTTAGGTGCTAATGATGTTTTTGAATGCCATCCATAGCTTTGGCACAGTTCAGTGGGTTTGGTACTGTTACATTCAAGGTAGACTTAATTACACTGCAGTCTTATACATGTCTACTCAGAAACAAGTCCCATTGAGTTTAATGGGCCTTACTCCCAGCTAAGTGGTTATAGGACTGCAGTCTTAATCATCCACTAAGGAAACCTTCCCCAGCCTGGTGCCCTCCAGATATGTTGGACTACGACTCCCAGCATCCCCCAGTCAGCTATGTGATCTAAGGCATTCCCATATTGTTTTTACAAGCACTAATTTACTGTGTGGCCATGAGTGTGTCAAAAACAGCAAAATGTGGGTCACTTTGTGTCACTTTTGCAAGTGTTCAGTCATTGGTCTGTTCCATCCTGTTTTCACATTGTGACTGAGGCTTTTTTGTTTTTGTTTTAATCTGCACAAAACTTCGCTTTTAAATATATATTTAAATATGTATTTTGAATGTGCTCGCTCTGAAAATATGCATTCTAAACATATTTCATCTCCAAATGTGCATATCTAAATGTATTTCATCTCAAATACACATTTTCCAATGGATTGTGATATGGTTTTTGTGATGAAAACTGCATCACATTAATCCAGGAGGTGTGAATCAGATCAAGTTTGTATCAAAATCTGCAAAGATGTGAATTCCTCAGTCACCTTGCATTCAAGGTGCAGCTGGACAGACATCTGTCAGAGATGCTTTGACCTAGATTCCTGCATTGAGCAGGGGGTTGGACTCGATGGCCTTGTGGGCCCCTTCCAACTCTACTTTTCTATGATTCTATGATTCTATGATCCCTAGTTGCTAGTACACCAATCATGAGCACAGTATAATAGACATCTGGGGAAGTCCCCCCCCCCCATTATTGGCCCACGTAGGGATGATTCAAAACTAGATTTGGGCTTTCTCCAAGATTTTTGCCTTATGCTCAGCTCCAGGTTCAGGTTCATCAAGGCTCCAGGAGGGGCTACTATTTTCTTTCCCTGAGACACTTTTGTGTATTTGTCATAATGACAATACAAAAAAAGTATTTTCTCTTTTCAAAAATAGCATCATTCGTTTGTGTTTATCGAGATGAGATCTGCTGGTGGTACCGTATTTTTCTTCTTCTTACCAGAGTTTAAAGGAGAGAAGATTCCATTTCCACATAGAAATTTAATAAGCAATATGCACATTTCACTTCAGTTTAGTGACAGGCAAACTTGCCCTGTCAGGAATGTTAATTAGCTTGCCAAATTATGTTTGCAACCTTACAAATTCGGACAAACGTTCTCCATTACTTCAGGAATTTGAAGTATCTGAATTTTTGTGCATGCACATGACCAAAGTCTATAGTAGAGCAACATTAAGGCGGAGGCAGCAGGTGCAATGCAGGCAGAAGACATTTTAAACTGATTGGTTCCTTTGGTAAAAAGTAGCTAAAGTTTAAAGTAAAATCATTCCATACACATGTGAATTGCAGACAGGACATTTTCATTTCCTATTGAAACTATAGGACCCACATCTGAGTATCTGCAAAAATGGCAGAGTTTGGTTGCTTAGATGGGCAGACTGCACAGGTGCAAAAAATAAATAAATTAACTCATAATCAAGCTTAATTTGAATTACAAAAATATTAAAGTTTGTTAGACTGAAGTCTGGGATTTCAGATTCCAGATTTGACCTATGAATTGACTTTTTTTTTTTTAGTATCAACAGCATCCCTATTTAACTACCAATCTATTTAGAGTGAGAGCCTATAGATGTTCTTTACCAGCCCAGGTGTTCCGTGGTGTCCAGAGATTATGATGAAGGGGCAATCTCTGCTTAGTACAAGTATGTTTTGAACCTAGAATGAAGAGGGGTGAGTAGAGTCTTCACAAGGTCAGTGGTTGTATGAACTGGACCAACTATATGGAATTATATGGCCATGGCAACAAAAGAACAGAAGCAACAGAAAGGGAGGTGGAGTTGCGCTGTATGTTAAAAATACGTATCTCTGCACAGAGATACAGGAAGAGGAACTTGGCAGCCCCATTGAGAGCATCTGGGTTAAAATAAAGGGGGCAAAGAATAAAACGAACATGGCGGTTGGAGTCTACTACCGACCACCCAATCAAAGAGAAGACGAGGATGAAACTTTTAAAAAGCAAATTGCCATTGTTTCAAGGAGGCATGATGTGGTAGTAATGGGGGACTTCAATTTCCCTGATATCTGTTGGGAGACTTATTCAGCCAAACATGGCCCCTCCAAGAAATTCCTGAGTTGTGTTGCTGATAACTTCCTCCTACAGAAAGTGGAGGAAGGAACTAGAGGATCGGCTATCCTTGACCTGATTCTAACCAACAGAGATGAGTTAGTGGATAAAGTGGCAGTTTTGGGAACTCTGGGGGAAAGTGAACCATGTTATACTCGATTCTTTGATTCTAAGGAAGCAAAAGCTGAGTGTAGCCAAACGCGTACCCTAGATTTTACAACCCCCCCCCTCGTAGCACAGCCATTCCACAACAGACAACGAGAAGCAATGTCCCTGGCCAGCGACTCTCATGAGTGAAAAGGCAGCCCAGTGGGTGGGCAGTTTTACAAAAGGAACTTTTAAAGGCACATTGCACCCCCTTCCCCCGGAACAAAGGCCCGGCGCGCAGCGGAGAAGCCCCATGTGGCTTCACCCTCCTCCACGATGTCCTGCAAACAAAAGGCGCACGTCTGGAGAGAGAAGGACGGCCAGGCTGCACCCCGGGAAGAGTACGCAGGTAGCCCTGACAGAACTGCAGGAATAGTGTCAGGAAGGCTAAAGCTGAGAATGAGCTAAGGTTAGCGAGGAAAGCTAAAAACAACAAGAAAGCTTTCTTCAGATACATGCATAGTAAAAGACAGAGGAAAGAAATTGTGGTTCAACTACGCAATGAGGATGGCAAATTGATAACAGAAGACAAGGAAAAGGCAGAAGTGTTCAATTCCTACTTCGGATCCGTCTTCTCCCAAAAGAAGGTCTATGACCCCCCCCCCCCCAGCAAACCTGAAGAGCGGGGCAGGATTGCAGCTTGAGATTGATAGGCAAATGGTCAAGGAGCACCTGATTACTCTGAACGAGTTTAAATCTCCAGGGCCTGACGAGCTGCATCCTAGAGTGATAAAGGAACTGGCAGAAGAACTCTCAGAACCACTGTCTATTATCTTTGAGAAATCATGGAGGACAGGTGAAGTGCCAGATGACTGGAGGAGGGCAAATGTTGTTCCCATCTTCAAAAAGCAAAAGCTGAGTGTAGCCAAACGCGTACCCTAGATTTTAGGAAAGCCAATTTTAACAAACACAGAACAATGATAAGTAAGGTCCCATGGAGGAACCTGGGAACTATAGGCCAGTCAGTCTGACATCAATCCCTGGGAAAATTTTGGAGCAGATTATAAAAAAGTCAGTCTGCAAGCACCTCAAAAGCAATGCAGTGATTACTAGAAGCCAGCATGGATTTGTCAAGAACAAATCCTGTCAGACTAATCTGATCTCATTTTTTGATCGGGTAACCTCCCTTGTGGACTGTGGGAATGTGGTGGACATCATATATCTGGACTTTAGCAAAGCTTTCGACAAAGTGCCTCATGATATCCTGATTAGCAAGCTGACTAAATGTGGGCTAGATAGAACAACTATCAGGTGGATCCACAATTGGCTACAGAATCAGACTCAAAGGGTGCTTATCAATGGTTCCTTCTCAAACTGGGGAGAGGTAACGAGCAGAGTACCACAGGGCTCGGTCCTGGGCCCAGTGCTCTTCAACATTTTTATTAATGACTTGGATGAGGAGGTGCAGGGAATGCTTATCAAATTTGCAGATGACACAAAGTTGGGTGGAACAGCTAATACTCTGGAAGACAGAAACAAAATTCAAAGAGATCTCGATAGGCTGGAGCGCTGGGCCGAAAACAACAGAATGAAATTTAAATTTAGGGATAAATGCCAAGTGCTGCACCTAGGGAAAGGAAACCAAATGCAGAGTTACAGAATGGGGGACACTTGGCTCAACAATACCACAAGTGAGAAGGATCTTGGAATTGTGGTAGATCACAAACTGAATATGAGCCAGCAATGCGATGTGGCTGCAAAGAAGGCAAATGCTATTTTGGGCTGCATTAATAGAAGTATAGCTTCCAAATCGCGTGAAGTGATAATTCCCCTTTACTCAGCACTGGTTAGGCCCCATCTTGAGTACTGCGTCCAGTTCTGGGCACCACACTTTAAGAAGGCCTTGTAGGCCCCTTCCAACTCTACTTTTCTATGATTCTATAAATAGAAATAGGTATGGACATGTTACAAAAGGAACAATGCCACTAGTGGAGTAAAATATTGGGTGACACTTATGTGTTGCACAGTTCCAGTTGACTTTCCAAGAAAGCTCAGGAGACCTCTGGATTGTTGATATTACAAGCCATATGGAAATCTTGGAAGACACATCTCTGTTTCTATGACCAGTTAGCCTACCTCAGCAGTGAAGACAAGAGTAGATGTGCCAGTGGCAGACCTATGGTGACCAGGTGTCCTACAGTGCCTTGCAGAAGTATTCACCCCCTTTGAGTTTTCCACATTTTGTTGTGTTACAACTGGAGTTTAAATGGATTTAATTAGCATTGTTACCACTTGATGTACACAAGATACCCAACACTGTGAAGGTGCAAAATATTTTTATTGGGGCACAAAAGTTAAGTAAACAAAAACAAACTGGCACATAATAGTTGCATAAGTATTCACCCCCTTTGCTGTGACATGCCTAAATAAGCTCTGGGGAAACCCACTGCCTCCAGAAGTCACATACTGTACTGTAAGTAGTTGAATGGAGTCCAGTGCAATTCCAGTGCCACATAATCTCAGATTAAATACACCTGTTTCTGGAAAGTCCATGAGTTTGTCAGAGAGCATATCTAAACAAACAGCATCATGAAGACCAAGGAACTATCAAAACAACTCCAGGATAAAGTTATGCAGAAGCAATAATCAGAGTTGGATTATAAAAAATATCCCAAACAATGAACATCCCCCGGATTACCGTTAAATCCATTATTACAAGATGGAAAGAATATGGCTCAACCACGACTCTGCCTAGAGAAGGCCGTCCACAAAAACTCAGTGACCAGGTAAGGAGGGCATTAGTCAGAGAAGCAACCAAGAGGCCAATGGTAACCCTGAAGGAGCTGGAGAGATCTGCAGCTGGAAACTGTCCATGGGACAACTATCACCTGGATGTTCCACAAAGCTGGGCTCAGGGTGCTGCAGGGTTCCATCCTCTCCCCGATGCTATTCAACATCTACCTAAAGCCGCTGGGGGCTATCATCAGGAGGTTTGGGGTGCGTTGTCATCAATATGCGGATGACACGCAGCTCTACCTCTCTTTCAAGTCCTCACCAAGGTTGGCCGTCGAGACCCTGTCCAACTGCCTGGAGGCAGTGGGTGGTTGCATGGGAAGGAACATGTTGAAACTGAACCCTGACAAGACCGAGGTACTTCTGGTGGGAGACAAGGGGAGGTTAGAGGATGTTGACCTGATGCTGAATTGGGTACATCTTCCCCTGAAGGACCAGGTCCGCAGCTTGGGCGTCATTCTAGACTCCCAGATGCCCATGTCCATGGAGGCTCAGGTGTCAGCTGTGAGCTGGGCAGCGCTGTATCAACTCCATCTGATACGGCAGCTGCGTCCCTATCTTCCTAATCACCTGCTCCCATCAGTGGTTCATGCCTTGGTCTCCTCTCACCTAGACTACTGTAATGCACTACGTGGGGTTACCCTGGAAGACGGTCCGGAAGCTTCAGCTGGTACAGAACGCGGCGGCTCGCCTGATTAAGGGCAGCCGCCGGCGTGATCACATCACGCCAGTGCTTAAGGAGTTGCACTGGCTACCAGTTGCTTGCCGAGCCGAATTCAAGGTGTTGGTTTTGACCTTTAAAACCCTATATGGCTCCGGCCCAGTTTATCTCAAGGAGCGCCTCCAGCAACATCAAGTAGGCCGCTCAACAACATCTGCCACAGACGGCCTTCTCCTTATCCCATCAGCCAGAGCAGCCAGGCTGGTGGGGACTAGGAAGAGGGCCTTCTCTGTGGCGACCCCCAAGTTATGGAACTCCCTCCCTAGTGATCTTCGCCATGCCCCCTCCGTGATGAGCTTCCGCCGCACATTAAAAACATGGTATTCCAGGCGGGAATATGGGGTGGGTTAAGATTTTAAAAGACATTTTTATACTGTTTTAATTATCATGTTTTATTGTTTTGTTTTAATTGTACATCACCCAGGGTGGCCAGATGACCAGCCAGATGGGCAATTAACAAATATAATAAAATAAATAAATAAAATAAATTGTGGAAGAGTGGTGAGAAGAAAGCCATTGCTGAAACAAACCCATATCAAAGCCCATTTGGAGTTTGCAAATAGGCACTTGGGAGACATAGCAAACATGTGGGAAAAGGTTCTCTGGTCTGATGAGATCAAAATGGAACTTTTTGGCCTTGCCCCAAAATGCTATGAGTGGCATAAAGCCAACAGTGCTCATTGCCCTGAGGACACCATCCCCACGGTGAAGCCTGGTGGTGGCAGCATCATGTTGTGGGGATGCTTTTTCTCGGCAGGGGCTGAGTCCGCTGAGAAACTGGTCAGGATTGAGGGCAGATCTGTTTCAGTCTGCAAGGGACCTGGGACTGGCCTGGAAGCTCACCTTCCAGCAGGACAAACACACAGTCAAAGTAACACTGGAGTGGTTTAAAAACAAGAACCTGAAAGTCTTAGAATGGCCCAGTCAAAGTCCAGACCTCGGTCTGATTGAGAATCTGCAGCAAGACTTGAAAGCTGCTGTTCACCAACGGTCCCCATCCAACCTGACAGAGCTGGAGCAATTTTGCCAGGAAGAATGGGCAAACATTGCAGGATCCAGATGCGCAAAGCTGACAGAGACTTACCCAAGAAGACTCGCACCTGTAATTGCTGCCAAAGGTGCTTCTACCAAGTATTGACTCGGGGTGTGTGTGAATACTTATGCAACCAGCAGGTGCCAGTTTGTTTTTGTTTACTTAAGTTTTGTGCCACGATAAAAATATTTTTCACCTTCACAGTGCTGAGTATCTTGTGCACATCAAGTGGTAACAATGCTAATTGAATCCATTTCAATTCCAGGTTGCAACGCAACAAAATGTGGAAAACTCCAAGGGTGGTGGTGGTGAATACTTCTGCAAGGCACTGTACTTTACAGAGAAGAGTCCTCTAGTTGCAGGTTTGAAGGGCTGTCCAGTTCAAGTCAGGTTTAAAAATAAAGAACCATAAGAAACTATAAGGAGGGCAATCGGGGCCTTGAATTTCCCATCAACAGTTAGTGCCTGGTTAGCAGACAGACTGAGCAGGCACACAGGCCACCAGGTCACAATCTTCCCCACTGTGGTGAGATGCATTGTATTTCAATTTGAATTATAGTACGGTAATTCTTTCTAAATTTGCATCTATAGATATAAATTACCTTCTGCCTTTTTTGTGCAGCCCTGTTTCCTCTTCTGCCCCCCCCTTTTGCAGTGTGTAACTGCCACCCTAGGCAGAGCTGTCTGTTTCAATCTGACCCATATTGCCTCCACCCTCACCCCCCACAATTTCACCACCCCACATTGACCATCAACAACATTGGCAGGAAAATTGGCAGGGCAGTGTCTTTCCTGTTGGTGGCAGCAGCTGCACTCCTCTCAGTGGCTGACAACTGCAATTTCCCCCCCAAGAAAGCTTCAGCCTTGCTTTAAATATGAATCTGCACCAATTGCATATACAATGATTTAAAGAGCAATTGGGGTGCAAGGGGTGATGGGTTAATTAATAAGAACATAAGAAGAGCTATGCTGGATCAGACCAAGGGCCCAGCTAGTCTAGCATTCTGTTCACACAGTGACCAACCAGCTGCCCACAGGATCCCACAAGTAGGACATGAGTGCAAAAGTATCCTCTCGCCCATGTTCCCCTGCTGAAACTTTGAGCTTAGTTGCAATTTTGCCCATGGCCCTTTTAAGATAGCTCTGCTTAGGCTGGCTGCCCATAGAGAGAAAGAGAGCAGGGAAGGATCAGACACGACTTGAGGATCTGTATGTGTGCGTGTGCAGAGGGAGAGGTGAATGAGGGAATTTATCACATGATTCCTATCTTTATATTGCCAAAGATTTTATTTCCTCACAGAGCTGACTGTGCTTCTAACAGGTGAGGTACAGTGCCAGAAGAAAATGCAAGAAACTTCCCTTTCTCTCTGAAGCTCCATGTTCGGGGGTGTTGGGTGAGTGGGTGGGTAAGCTTCACCTGTTGAATTTGTGTCAATCCTGACAATTTTAAAACAAAAAGAAAGAAATTGCCCTGCAAGCACTGACCCCCCCCCAATGAAAAACACCAGATATCAACAATTAAGGGTTTAAGTAAGGTTTTTTTTTTTTTACAAAAGCCACATATAAAATATTATAAAATAATATATAATATAATAATGTAATAATTATAATATATAAGATTTTGTGTGTTTCTTCTAATAACTTTTTTACTTGGCCATGCCCTTTGTTGCCTGGCCATACCCTGGCCACGCCCTCATGTTGCTTAACCATACCTCTTACAAATCCACATGTGTGTCCCTGTTTTCATCTGTGAAATGTTGGAGGGTATGGAGGATGTGGTTCCCCTCCTGCCTCTGTTGCTCTTTAAGTCAGACCCCCTCCTCATGCACACACCTCTTTGACTGTGTTTGAGGGTAGGCCTGTGTAAAGAACCAGCTCTGCTGTCACGTCTGGTCTGGCCCTGAGGTAAAACCTTGGAGGATTTGCTAAGATCCTTATCCACTCTTAAGACCTGGGGAGCTGGGCGGAAAGAAAGGAACAACCACTCCGTCAGTGTTTGTCTTCCTGCAAACTGCCTTCATTGGCCTATAGCCCCAGGCAGAAGAGTCCACAGGGACAGCCTGGCTCTCTTTTCATTTCATTTCTTTTAGGCTTCTGAATGGAATTAGAACAATGAAATGAGGTGACGAGCACTGCCACAACAAAGTAATAATTCTTTTTCTCTCTCTCTATCTTCCTTTTTTTTCTTTTTCGCAGCTAACAAACGGGAAGTTGAAATGACAATGGAATAGAAATCCATTTCTTCTAACCAGAAGGGACTAGAAATGAATTTCAATTAGGAAAGACTTTGTTTTTCTCTCTCCTTACTTTGTAGTACTTTTAACTCCTTACTTGCTATGTGGACATTACCATACTGTTAGCTTAACAGGGCTGGAGCTAAGGAACTGTGATAGCACTGGCAGAGAGAAAGGTGAACTATGGTAACAGAAACCCTGCATGAGTTGAGTGATAGGAGAGCAGAGCAAAACACTGCCCAAATCAATCTGCTTCCTTCCACATCCATATATGTCTTTCCTCAGGCGGTTTGGTCGCAACGGTGGTTTGCTGTTCTGATCCATCCACAGAAAATACCCACAAAGCCAGGCAGGCTGGAGGTTTCAGCACCATGGAAAGCTCCAGGTGAGCAACTTACTCCAACAAAGGCTGGAAGTGGACTGAGTCCCTCCATCCAGTCCACCCCTCCTAAGCTTCACCCCACCGCCCGAAGACTGCAATTCTTCTTAAAGGGCCAGTCCTGTGGCCTGAAGACGAGCACTTCCCCTTTCTGTGGTCTCCCGCCTGGCGTGCTTCCTGCAATGTTGGACAAGCGCAATGGCAGGAGCTACTTGCTTCCTCAGACAAATTAGTCTTGAGAGAAGGAGTCTAGTCTGAGGGTCTTGGCATGGGTTCTGCAGGCTCAAGATCACTGGCCTCAGGTTCAGTGTCAGGAACCCTGTTCAGTTCCTCAGCCAGTGGTGCAGCAGCCCCAGACTTGGCCAGCTCCTCCTCTTCTGGGCTTGAAGCTGGGCCATGACACCAGAGAGTTGGCCTGGGAAGCTTACCTGAAATACTGCCTCCTCCCCTACATATCTATCCAGACTTTAAGACCTTTCTCAGAGGGCATGCTCTGAGTGCCCATGGCAAATGAAAGATGGGTGACCACTAGGAAGAAGGCTTTTTCGGTGGTGGCACCCTGTTTATGGAACAGCCTTCCCAGAGTGGCTTGCCTGGTGCCATCTTTATGGTCTGTTTAGTGGCAGGTTTTTATTCACCCAGGTCTTTTAAATAACATGTCTTTTAGCGTGGGCTCTTGGTTAAAAATCTGTGTTTTAATTATAGTTTTATTTTTATTTATTATTTATTTATTTAAACTATTTATATACCACTTGATATCATCTCTAAGCAGTTTACATAAAAATACATACAATGTAAAAACCAATGTAAAATGATAATAAATACATTTAAAATGTAACAAAAACAGTTAAACAGAGCAGTGTGATTGTAAGTCAGGGAAAGGCTGAGTATACAGGTGTATCTTCAAGAAGCATTTAAAGTTTGCCACAGTTTCTGCTTCTCAGCCTGCACATGGGAGAGCATTCCAGAGGGTGGGTGCCACTACTGAGAAGCCCTCTTTATGTGCCTTTTTAGTTGTAATAATTTGCCTTGTTTTAGACTTATTTTAGTCATGTATTTGTTTGTGATCAGTCCAGAGAACTTTTATTATGGGTTGGTGATAATAAATAAATAAACAAACAATATTTATAATAATACATAAGTAAAGGGGACATCCCTATGACCTGTTGTCTTCCATCCAGCCCCTGGTATTCAAAGCTACACTGCCTCTGACCCTTGAAGTTCCATTAAACTATAAGTCTTGTGAGGTACCTGAAGGAATGCCTGATCCCATGGAAGCCTTCCTGTCTACTGAGGTTATCTTTGGTGGCTCTCATCCAGGTGCCTTCACCATCAGAGGTAGGGGAGGTGGCAACCAGAGGGAGACCCTTCTCAGTGGTGGTGCTCCATTGGTGGAATTATCTCCCCAGGCAGGTCTGCCTAGTGCCAATGTTGTTATCCTTTCAGTGCCAGGCAAAGCTGTTTTTATTCTCCCAGGTTTTTAATGCATTATTTGAACAAGTCATTATTCATTGTATTTAATTCTGATTTTTGTATTTTATCTTGTTTTTATAAACCACCCTGGAAGCTTTGTTGAAGGGCAGTATAGAAACCTTTCAAACAAACGAACATAAATAATGTTTAAATGCAAATGATAGATTCAACCTCTATGAAATTGTGTGTTCCTTTTTAAAAGCCATCTAAGCTAGGGTATTATGAACTCTTGGGCAAAAAAAAAAAGGTCACTGGGTCCCCAACCCAACCGTAGTGCTGAAGAAAGAGCATCAACAACCATTTCTCCACAGAGCTAATCTGAACTGAAAGAATGCTTCTACTTCAGAATTTGACTCCAGAGCTTTGATATCACAGCACTAACAGTTCCTACCAGTGATTAAAGTGGAACAGAGATTGTAAAGGAATTGTGTTATATTCAGAGTTTGTGTGTGTAAAATCTATAAAAGAGAATATGTGTCTTTTTGTCCATCCATCCATCCATCCATCAGTGCCATAGACCATGAAACCTAGACACCTGAAACTTAGCATGCATACTTAAGGAGACCTGAGGGAGATGTGCACCTCAAGGTTACTTCATTTTTTAAATGCATTAATTTTAATTTATTTACATGTTTCCATGTGGTTGAAGTCTGCAGTAACATCTTCACCCACTAGGGGCAAACTTCCCTAACCAGCGCATAGCTTTGTGGTCCATACAGTAGGCCAGTGTTTCTCAACCTTGGGTCCCCAGATGTTTTTGGCCTACAACTCCCAGCATGCCCCAGCCAGGTTGAAGAACACTGTTGTAGCTTAAAGTTCTTACTGCCAATAACTAATTCTTAGGAGAGGCATTTCAGCCTTTGAGAATGGGGAAAAAACTGCACAAAAGCTGGGAAACCACCAAACGATCCATGGTTGGGGGGAAGGGAGTGGTGCCATTTGGGGCCAGATTTCTCCCCTGGGCCTAAAGTTCTGTACCCTTGGCTTACATTATGTTTGTTTCTGTGTTTTAAATGGATACTAGTTTTGGTTTTTGGTTTTTTTGCTGTTTAGAATACGACGTTTGGCAAACTGAAGGCCTTATGGAGCCATATTTGGTCTGGCTAGAAATGCTGGTAAAGAAATAATTCAAAATTGTCTGGACTCTGGAGCGGGGGTGATATGGGGCTCTTTTGGTTTTATTGTCACACATTGAGGTAAATCTGGGGCATGCTGGCTACGCTTCTGCATGCCAAGCAGGTGCTCTGTCACTGAGCTCCATCAATAATATCAATAACCTAGAATGGGACCAGTAAGGTGTGGCTTGGAGAGGGGGACACGGCCTGGGGGGGGGTATGGAGGTCCAGATGGAGAGGTGTGGAGGTCCACATTTGGGCTGCGGGCTGGAGGTTTCCCCCTGCTTTACAGGTTTGTGTTGTACATAATGCAAAGGCTAGTTAGCAGCAGCAGTCAAGAATATGCGTTTTTCACAATGGGCAGTATTGAGATGAATGAATGAAATTGTCTTCATGTAGATGTAGTGAAAGCAGGTCAATGGTGTAAATTATAATTGGGCATGTACTGAAAGCCAGAAACCAGAGTTACTTAAGGCAGTTTCAAACAACAACAACTACTACTACTATGATGATGGCTACTTAAATATGTATTTAAATTCAAATATAGATGTTATGGAACACTGCATGCGAAATGAAATTATGCAACTATATATATATATATATATAATAAAATTTCAACAACACAAAACAAAATCATAAGAGGGAAAAGAAAGAAAAAAACCCATAACCACATAGATTTGAATATATTAATTTCAATACATGCATATGAAATGTGTGTATGTGTATGTATGAAAATACAGCTTTCTAAAAATTATGCATAAACTTCAGCATAGGCAGACCAAATATCCATACCGTATATGTATCCATTTTCAACAGAAATCTATATACCACCTGTTCAAATGTTGAAAGTGTCCTCAATCCAGTGCATTATAGGAGGTGAGTCCTTCCAATGTTGTCATATCAGTCTTTTAGCTGTCAAAAGGGTGTGGAGGATTCATTTGTGCTGACCATGCGCTAACTTCCAGGAAGCAGGTAGATAATTTAAGAGGATATGTGCATCAGTAAATATTAAAGAGTGTTCCAATACGAAGTTTATCCATATAATAACCTCCTCCCCAAAAGAGGCAACTATTGGGCATTGCCATAACCTATGATTAAAAGAAGCATTATTATTATTATTATTATTATTATTAGTAGTAGTAGTAGTAGTAGTAGTATTTCTAAACCGCCCATCTAGCCAGTACCCAGCCACTCTGGGCGATTTGCTGCGTTACACCTCCAGTAATTAGCCAACTTAGACAAACCCTTATTAAAGAGATGTTGTGGCATCCAATAGACATGGAACAAGAGTTTTTGCAGAATAAGATGTAACCTGAGATCCATTGACACTTCAGATACAGACGCTGAAGCGGCAATCCATTGATTAGGCAAAATGGGACAGTCCAGTTACCTGTTCCATTCCTGCTTAAGACCCTGTGTATCATATTTATTCAACAATAAATTTATAAAATATATAAATTTATATTTATAAAATTTGGCAACCCAAGGCATTTGTTGCTGTTTTTAATTTTAAAAATTGGAGGGTGGATCCAAATCTCCCCTCAGGGGGAAAGCATGGGTACCATACTGTGAGTACAGCAGACGGGGAGCAAAGGTATGACTGAGGTCAGAAGAAGATGGCAGGAAAGGAGAAGGGTGTGCAGCACAGAACATTGCTCCCCGTTCCACCCCACTGTCACCCTAGAGCTCACACACTCGCACAGTTCCCTGTGGTACTAATCTTCATGCCTGACAGGCAGGGAGGATGACTGCTTTCCTTTTCCGCCAGGGCTGACCCCAGACATATTGCTGCCTGAGGCGAAGAACAAGATGTCACCCACTCCCATTCCATGTACAAAAGCTGACTGGGCTGGCAGCTGTATCTGTCTTCAAGATTGGCAGTGGCACAGCATCCTCCGCAACACCTGAAGGCAACAGGCTGTCTTAGGGGGCAAAGGGCAGACCTCTTGGCAGGCACACAGTTCTCTCCTCCAATACCTTGCTGCTGCCTCCCAGCATCTGCCACCTGAAGCAACTGCCTCACCCTGCCTGTTTCCAGCATTCCCTGTCCATCCCCCAGACAAACCTTCACTCCTGGCTTCCTGTTCTCCCTATCTATATGGAAGAGCTGGACAACAAGCCACCCGTGGGCTGCATGTGACCCCCTGGCCACTGGTGTGGTCCCTGCTGCCCCTGCCCCCACAGTGCCACTGAGATTTGGTGGTGTGGAGGCGACAACAACAACAACAACAACAAGCCCTGCAAGAAAACTGGTGGTTTTGTAAACAAGCTAAATTTGAAACTTCTCAGCCTCCATAGCAGTTTGCCACTGAAATTCAGTGGCAAAGTGTCCATTTTCTTCTGTTTTGGAGGGGGCACCTTTGCGCTGCTAGATTTCAGTGGGCTGGCAGCGGCAGTAGTGCGGCCCATGCGGGGTTAGGCTTGGGGGGAAGTGACCCCTGGACCCCACAAAGTTGCCGACCCCTGCTATATGGGGAGGGGCATGGAATCTGAATCGTGTGTGTAAGTGAGGCTGTTTTTTTTTTTTAATGGCTGATACCTGAGAAAGCTTGGAGCCAAAGGTAGCAATCCTACTTTACCTGCTGAAATCCTGCTTGTCATGCACCTGTGAAAGGCACAGCAGCTGCCAGTGGCGGGAAAGAAATGCTGGCGACCTTGTGACCGCATAGTAATGGATGCCAGTTATTAATGAGACAGCATTCAACCCACATGAACAGCGCGTGCAGCCCCGAAGCACACGGATAATTACGCTGGCTTTCATTTACTCTGGATTCCCTTTTCTTTTCCTTTCCCCTGACAAACATGCCCAAAGACCAGGCACCGACCCTCCTGGGCTTTACGGCTTTTTAAAATGATCTTGAGGCAAATGAGCCTTGAAGAGTAATTGTAACATTACAGGAAGCAAATGATGCTGAATTAGGCAATGACTTTTAAGAGGAGCTGTTTAGTTGATTGGCTGAGGGAATGAGAGGGAGCTAATTAAATTTTATTTTCATTTTATTTATTTATTTACTTTGTTTAAAGAAATCGGGAAGACCTTTGAACAATGAAAAGGTGACAGCTGCTTCGGAATGAGAATGGAAAACTTTAAGATACAGCTCTGGGCGGGCTGGGCAAGAAGAGATAAGGACAGAAAAGCAAGCAGCGCCTCGAGGCTCCTGAGAGCCTGTCAGTCGACAACGGTTGCTTGCGTGCTCCCAATCTACTATTATTATTATTATTATTATTATTATTATTATTAAACTGTGCATGTGTTATCGCAAGGCCTAGAGGACATGAGAGAAATGGGAACTGCACTGTAGGTGCTTCAGTGTGGAAGAGGAGGAGAATGAATCACTGCCAGGGTTTCTGCTTTCCGTCCTTGTGCTCCTCTAACAGACTTCACCTGCATGGCCCATTCCTCCTAGATCCACCTTTCTCCTTTCTGCCACATTGTTTGTGCCGGTAACATCTTTCCCGTCTCTCTAGCCATCAAGGCAACTTCCTCACTCCCACAGATCATATCCGGGACCTAGGGTGGCCTTTACAGAGGACAGTCCTTTATTTTAGAGAGCTGGCAGAGGACAGCCCCCATGACATCAGCGTTCAGGGCCACACACCCTGATGTCATGTGATTCCCGGCCAACAGGAGTGCAGCCTCATCCGGAACAGGCCAGCCAACAGCACCTCACTCTTGTCTGGACAAAGTTTGAAGTCCATTGGCTCTCGTCCAGTTCATTACTGATTCCAGACGCTGGTTTAGGAAGATACTGTTGAGTTTCTGCTCCCCTGCTGTATTCCTTCTCCATGAGGTTTGAATGTGTGAAAGGGACTACAGTGTCAATGGGAGAGGGGGTGAGACAGACATAGCTCGGCTATGTTTTCAAATGTGGGCTGCTCTGTGTGTGATCACTCAGATTCAACTAGAGCAACCGGGTTGTCAGACTTGAATGCACATACTTATGAAAGGGAATTGGATATTTTGTTCTCTTTCAGACCAGCCCTATGCTTAAAGGAGGTTTCCTGTTTGCTTTGCATGAGCCACAAGAGGAACCTTTCCAGGTGTAAGAGGAGACCTTAAGTTACCTCTCCCGCTGCCTCTCAACCGTCTATGTTTAAATACAGGTGGCTGTTGTTGTTGACACAGAGTGATAAGTGGAGACTTTTTTCCATCGGAAAGAATCTCAAGAATCTCCCAGTTCTTTTTTCTTTTCTTTTTTTGTACCATTTTCCTTCTGCCTCTTTGCATCACTGAGTCATTTAGTGCAGAATGTGGATAAGAGATGGAAAAAGCCCATTGGGCATCAATCTATCTGTCTATCTATATCTCAGACTAAACTTCCCCCACAGCCTAGCACTGATGGGTACTGTTCTCTTCTCTCTCTCCCTGTCCCTTCAGCAGCCAGGTAAAATAAAGTTAAAGTTTTTCGTCTGCCTGCAGTCCTTTTTCTTCTTTTCTTTACTGGGTTGTCATATCCTTTTAATAGTCATATGGCAGGCAGGAATGCAACAGGTGAACCTTCCTGCATCATCTGTATCTGCATCTGTATTAGGGAAGTTAGATCAGGTTTTCCTGGTTGATCTTTGGCTGATTTGCAATAGATCCGGCAGCATTTCTGATTCCCTGTTGCTTAACAATAGTGACAACTAAATAGCAACAACTGATTTATTTAAAAACAGTTTAACTAGGCTGCTGAAATTACAATAGCCTGAGAGAAATCCAGGGAGTGGGTTTTTGTTTAAAGGGACTTTGAGCTCAGTTCTGGTACCGAAAACAAATTCGGTGTGCTCAGACAGAGGTACTCTGTTCTTGAATGCGAAGGGTGTGTCTGCCCCCCTGAGCCCCTATTTTGCAATTGGCTCTTGTTGGTAGACCTTGGGGTTCTACTAAAAAACAGTGTCAATCCCGCAAACCTGAAGTCTGCCCACCACTGATATAGATGCAGATATGGATATAGATATAAATATAGGTATAGATATATAGATATAGATAGAAATATATAGATATGGATACAGTGGTGCAGCTAAGTAATTTTAGACCCTGGACTTCATAGAGTCCAGCTTTACATAGCAATTTGTATTACAGTAATACCTTGGATTGCAAGCATAATTCATTCTGGAACCGTGCTTGTAATCCAAAACACTTGTATATCAAAGCGAAATTCCCCATAAGAAATTTGTACACATATTTTTAATTTAAGCTGCAATAAAGAATGATAGTGTAAAGTCTTCATTTTTCTTGACCGTACTACAGTACTTGTATTGCAAGACATCGCTTGTTTATCAAGTCAAAATTTATTTAAAAAATTTGCTTGTCTTACAAAACGCTCTCAGACCAAATTACTTGCAACCCAAGGTATTACTGTACTTCAGTTGTGAAATACACAACTAACACTTCTCTTCTCCCTCCTCCCACCTTTCCATGCCTCACAACTGCTTCTACATTCCTGATATTTTACAGCAATCCCCCACCCCAATACCTGTTTGTCAACCCTGGGGGGGGGGGGAACCTCTGAGCATGTGCAGTGTTACATTTTAAACTCACGTAAATCAAAGCACTATCATGACTACAGGAGGAAAATGGAGTCTGCTTCTGCGGCTCTGACACTAAACACATTTACTTGCGAATAAGCACTGTTTTGTTGTAGGAAAGGATAATAGATTTTTAAAGTAAACATAATACAAGAAGCATCTGTAATCATATACTTGCCCAGCTGGATGCCCCTTGACTATAAAATGTTTTTAAAATAAGAAGAAAGAAAGGGTGCTGCAACTAAGGACGTGTTTACAAGCAAAACTCAAGATCGTCAAAGTTCTCCAAATTCCACCTTGCAGCTCATTCTGTCTCATGTCCACACCAGATTGCGATCTTTGTTTTTTTCTTTTCGCATGAGAATTCATGCACATTTTCATGTGTATTTTCCCGGACATATGCATCAATTGTGCATGTACGTGTTCTTCTTCCATTGATTAAAGTCTGTTACTGCGTATTTTTCAAAGTATGCATTTTTGTGCATATTTCTCAGGGTATACACTTTTTTCAAATGTGCACATGCTCTCCAGTGCATTTTTGGGGACCTATGACCCATACTGGAAGCTCAGAAATGTATGGACTTTGACCGCACATTATATTCAAGTCCGTGTTCAGTCCAGACTCCAGAAGCTGTGAACTGGGTAAATCTTGGTTTAAAAAACAAGAACAAACTGAAATGAATTCCTCATACATTACTAGCTGTGGCAAGCCATGTCATCCCTGGTGGGCCATGGCATGCTCAGGCTGGCCCAGGTGTTGATGCTGGGCCTGTTTCTATTGCCCCCATCACCTGCTGGTCTCTGGGTGGTGATTTGCCCCTCCCCTGGGCTGGGGGGCCCTGGACTTTGGCCTCAAGATCCAGCCCGATCTGTCCCACTCTATAGATATAGATCTGTCCCTAACTTCGTAAAATGCACAAGAGCCCTACCAGAAGAAAGACAGCAAGTACAGACCCCTTCGGTAATGGACACCAGGACCACATGATCCCTTTGTAGCTTCTGCCTACAGCTAAAGTCCTACAGCTAAACTCATTTGTCATCATGATCAGTGTGTGCTTCTCATCATTTTATCTAGGCTGAAATACAATGCAAGATGCCAGGTAATATTGCATACTGTTGAAGCAGGAAATGTCATCAAGTGTGCATGTTTCCCGAACCCAAGCTGAATTAGCTAATAGCTGTGATCACATGCAGGGTTTCCAGCTCTGCTTTTCTGATCACGTTCCTGTACCTCCAGCAGCTGCATTATGACTTCCAACCAGAAAGTCCAGGAGGTGAAGATTTTCTACCATCACTGCGACTGTACAGAAGGGAGATAAAACTTATCTGCTGGGCACTTGCTTGTTATCCTGTTAAAGGACAGAGGCACTGACCTGGGCGGGGGGGGGGGGAATTGGCAAACCTAGCAGAGTCTGAGCTGAGGACACTGGATCACCTTGAAAACTGTAGTGTACAGTACCCCCCCCCCCCGAGGGGGTTGCTTTCCACATGGGGTTGCCAACTGCTTTTCTTGGCCTAGCTTCTGTGGTGTTAACAACTGCTTACACATCAAAATTAAGTGGGCAAAACTTTTCTTTCTTGGCAAAGAGATGAGAAAAGGCTTCATCTGATACACTTCTGCATGTAAGGCTGTTGCTTAAGGCACAGGAGCAGAGTATAGCATAGTGGCTAAAGTATCTGAGTTACGAGTCCTTAGTTTGAATCTCAGTCTGCCATGAACTCACAAGGTGGCCTTAGGCAAGCTACTTTCTCTCAGCCTCAGTCACCCCATCCACAATATGAGGGATAATAATACTGATTTACCTTACAGGGTTGGTGTTAGGATTACAACAAGATAATGTGCATGCATTAATGCACACGCTTTGAAAACTGGAAAGTGCAATAGAAATATCCAGTTGCAGTTTGGGGTTAGCTCTGGCTGAAGTTGTTCCAATGTGGTTCCAGTTTATGCCAGTAAACGTTCAGTAACCAGTTTGGCATACCTTCCCCAACCGGTTCACATGGAAAAACACAAATACCATGCACATTACAGTACTGATTCAAATATGTGATAAGGTGATACTATTGCTGTGACAAAATATATCTTAATCTTAATAGTATGTGGTTACAGGTACTAGAGGAGCTTGCACTGTGTACATGGCACTGGAACATTGATGGGGAAGGAAAAAATAGGGAGGGAACATAGGAGAAAAGATGAACTGGTCCTGGATTATTACTTCATCTTGAAATATGTAATGCGATGGGATGTTACTTATTTTATTTCATTTTGGTTTTTACTTATTTGTAACTGGTAACTGTTTATGTATTGTAACATGGGTTTTAGTATTGTTGTATGTAAACCGCTTAGAGTTTTTTATTATATTAAGCAGTATATAAACATTATTAATCAATCAGTCAATTAATTAAATATACAAAATATACATTTCAAAATGCATTTATTCTCTCGCTTGCAGACACACACCTTTTATCCCCATGCTGCCAAGCCTCTGGTCTCTTGGGGTGCTTCCAGATGAGGCTTTTATTGTGCAATCATCCTGCCTCATTCATGCAACTTTACAGGGGGTCTAGATGATGTCATCTTCCATTTGTTCTCCCATCACTTTTCCTGTCTTTTTTCTTAGCAGGGGAAAAAAAATCTCTTAAGGAGAGAAAGATGGAACAGCTGCACAAAGCCTTTTGATTGCCAGTGTGGAGAGTTCTCCAACCAGGAGCACCCTGGGATCTACCTTCTCCAGAGCCAGGGTTGTAATGGCTGTTGTGACTGGCTATTGAAATAAACCATTGAGATCTGGGGCCTGGAGGTGAACATGGCAGTTGTGAATGCACACTTAGTCCGAGGCAGGAAAAGGCTGGAGCAGAGAAGCCAATATGGCAAGTAAGACTTGGCATTTAGGGATGTGCGGATTTTCTTAATTCCACTCCATCTGTGTTTCTTGGATTGTCAGGAGCCTTTCCTTCCATTGTCTGCTCATTGACGGAATCGGATTGGGATGTATGAGAATTTTATTCCACTTGCACAAGTGTGCATCAGCATTACTGTGCATTAGCACACATGCAGATTTGTGCAAATCTCCCCCAAAGGTAAAAAGCCAGCCCACAAGTCCACAGAATCTGCACAACTCAGAAAAAGTCAGTCTGCTGTGGAATCCACAGGCCAGATTCATGGAAATACGAACTCATTTGAATCCGTTGTGGATTTCTTCAACATCTGTATTTGGGACTCGGCTCAGAGGCAGAGTTTGTTGACCAGGTTTGTGCAAATAAGCAGAAATACTTAGCTGTTGCCCTCATGCCGATGCTTGTTGGGTTTTTCCAGCATAATCCTCACTGCCACTCCCTGCATAAGACAGTCCACCCTAACCACAACGGTAAAAACTACATATTTAGCCGCTCCATCCATTTCTCTGCCACTGCTTGGAGGACTGGCAATATTGGGGGAGCAGGATCAGTCCTCCTTCCTGCTTTATTTATTTATATTTATTTATTACATTTATATCCTGCCTTTTTTTCCTCCAAGAAACCCAAGGCGGTGTACATGATCCTCCCCCTCTCCATTTTTATCCTCACAAGAACCCTGTGAGGTGGGTTAGGTTGGCCCAAAGTCACCCAGTGAACTTCATGGCTGCATGGGGACTAGAACCAGTTCTCCCTAATCCTAGTCCAGCACTCTAACCAGTATATCACACTGGGTCTCCCAAGTCCCAATCCAACCACTACACCACACTGCTTCACCCCACTGCCCACTCCCACTCTAAATGGGAAAAACACCATCTCTGCTTATCCTAGGTCAACTTTTCCCAACCTGGTGATCTCCATAGGTATTGCACTACAACTCTCATCACCCCCCCCCCCATGGCTGAGTCCAGTTGATATTTTCCTGGTTCAACATGTTGCAAAAATGCTGTGAGTCCTTTCCCCAAAGAACTCAATTGCTCAGAGAAAGGGAAGCAGCACGCACCAGCAGTGAGTTTTTCAAAGTTTTATTTCTGCGCAAAAAGGACCAGCTGGGACGCGTGCCCAAATCAAAGCTGGACAAGGATCAGTGGGATAGGCAAGCCTTCTTATACATTTTACAGCCTTGGGTGGATCTTACTTTCAGCAAATCAGATACAATCATTAAACTGTGCCAACCAGTTAGATTCCGTGCCCCCTTTATGACGACAACCAATCAGATGTGTTTCTCTGAACATGGCAAGTTTTAATCTCTAATTAGATAGATGGCCACCTGGCCATCTTCTTGGCTAAAGACGTGGTTTCTCATGACCTCTTAGGTCACTTAAGATATCGGGCCTTGCTATTCTTGGTGAACATCTTATCACTCAAAGGGGCCCTTCTCTCGCCTGTATTCTGGGATTTGGCACCTAGGAATAGGCTTTTGGAACTAGATAACAACTTAAGCGAAAACATGGCGGCCAAACATACAATTCAGGACAAAGAATACAATACAATCAAAACAGACCTTCAAGGTTCTCTGTCTGGAGCAACAAAGCAGATAAACAAAGCAGGTGCAGTGGCAAATGGTATGCGGGCAGAATCTAGGTCAACTAGCGGGGTGCAACACAGAGTTCATGAGGCTTCTGGACCTTTTACCTTTTACCAAATGCCTATGGACAGCAAGGTGGTCTTTCAGGGATCTTTGGCCTGTGTGAGGATTGTTCCCTAATGTCACTCTTGCTGGCCAGGGGATGCTGGGTCTTGCAGGACCTTTCTGTCTGTCTAAACATGCAGGAACTGGGTCTTCTGTGCAGCTTTCTACATCAGACTTCTGTCATGCTAGGTTACATTGGTCTTTTGGTATTTCAGGCTTGAAACTGGGACCTTTTCTGAAGGCAGGTGACTTCTGGGAATCTTTGTGTGCAAGGCAGGTGCCTTGTTGCTGAGCTTCTGTGTGGCCTATGTGAATGGGCAATGCCTTTCACACCTGGGGTCTTAGGTGTTTTGGGTCTGGCTGGGTCATGATGATGATGATGATGATGATGATGATGATGATGATGATGATGATGATGATGATGGCTCATTCTGCCCTTCGTTTGCCTGGCAACAGTTCTTATGCTTACATGAAATAGGCAGGCATTGTTCTCAAAAAGTATCTCTTTGGCCAGACAGAGACATTCTTAAGAAGTACTTATTCTGGGCGCATGGCTAACTAACTGATAACACTTTTGCAGGCAGCCGGCCAGGAGTGTGTGTGCGCCGTGTGTCTGACTTGCTTGTTTGCAAGAATGAAGCTAGTGATTTCTATGCATGGGCCTGTCTACACGTGAAAGGCAGGAGCTTTCTGTACATGCCTTGGGTCTATTTTTCTCTAACAAACATATTCATAAATGTGATTCAGTTTGCACTTTCATGGACAAACCCCTATTACAGACACAAAACACCTAAGCGCCTCTATGTGTCCAGTTCACATACAGTCCTTGTAGAAACGAGCACTTTTCATGAGCATGGACACAACAGATTTGCAAGTTGACATAGATATATCCCCAACATGCCCTGTGCTTCTATATCCAAGGCATTTTAATGCAACATGTCTCGGTTATTTCATTGGAGCAGGATTTTTCTATCCATTTCCTGGAAAGCATGAACACTGCAGATGGCAGAGACCTCTCCAAGTAATTTGCACCTGCAGACATAGGGCTTTTCTACATGAGGCATTTATCATGTGCTCGTTATTCCCTACTCACAGTTTTTTACAGGTTCTTTAGTCTTGACCCTCCTGTTTCTATGTCTAACCAGAGAGCTTCGGCTGTTGGGTGGTATATACATAAAATTAATAACAACAACAACAACAACAACAACAACAACCAGCACTTCCAGGGAGTATTTTTTTTAGAGCAGGGAAAATGCAGCATTTAATTGTGAAAGCAAAAGAAAGCACTGTTTCTGCTTGTGTATTTGCGCTATTCTGCTATACCACAGTGCCACCTAGAGATTATGCGGTAGAAAAGCAGGAAAGGAAATGCTCTTCATGTAGTGCTCAGATCTCAGTTCTGCGACAAAACCAAAATTAGATACAGCAGATTAACGTTTTAACAGCCTAATGTAGAAAAGCTCCTTAAGTGCTTCTGCTCTTCTTTCTCTCTCCCTCTCTCTCTCATCAGTTATGCTGGCATCAGTAGAAGCAGAGCCAACAATCATGCCCTGCCGTACTGTATGATGGAAAATATGAATGATCTTTAAAAAAAAATTAAAAGCCTTGGGAAAAAGCCAAGCCCAAGGTGTCTGCCCGAGGCGCTCTGGGAACTTAACCAAACCAGCAAGTTCACTGAGGTTAGGCTGCAATGCAGTCACTAATTGCCTGTCTTTTCTGCTGCTGTAGTCAGCTTGTAAACCCCTGAGAGCCTCTTCCTTTTCCATAAGCAAGAACAAAGCACAGCAACGTTAGTGAACAGCAGGATCCAGCAACAGCCTTGCAGGTTTTACACAACCTGGATGCTGCACTGGCCTTTTGGGTAAAGCTTGCCTGTCCCCTCGTCCTTGATTACTTTTTAGCCAACTCACTATTTTCATTGACAAGAATGGTTTCACAAGAAACCCATCAGCCAAATGTTAGAGAATGTGCCTGGCATAAGATCAATGGGTTGGATCCAGCATCAGTTAGTTGCGTTGCATGGGTGGGGAACCTGTGGTCCTCCAGGTTTTTTGTTGGACTACAAATCCCATAATCCCTGACTACTGGTCACGCTGGCTTGGGCTGATGTGAGTTGTAGTCCAACAATATCTGGAGGGCCACATGTTCCCCTCCCCTGTTGTACTTGGTTCCTATGGAAATCAGTGGCACTTGGTAAGTCATGACTAACTTGTCCCATTGATTGCAATGGGACTCAGGTTCAACTAACTTAGCCTGAATGTAACCCAATGTGTGTTGCATTCCCTGCTCTATTACAGATTTGACACAGTGCGGCAAATGGGATGGGAGGGATGAATCTCAAAGCCATCAGACAGGACAGGACAAGAAGGCCTGTGGGCCCTTCTATACACACAGTGCAAGAGAGGCTCAAAAGCACATTTTAGAGTCACATGTAAAAACAGCCTGAAGTCCAACTCTCCAAAAAAAGAAAAAGAAAGAAAGGTAGAACTAGAATCCATCCCATAGCAGCCTTGCTTTCCCGTGTTCTGTCCCTCCCACGTTCAGCTCAACTGAGCATGAAATCTCACAGCCATTCTCCAGACTGGCTCCCCATGGAAGTGATCTCACAGTCACCTCATGACAACAGGCATGTGTGCCTTCTGTCTGTTCCGTGCCATGTTTTTTGTGCCTAAGATCCATAGATGCAATAGGTATAGACACCAAAGTGGTGGTCCACTGATTATGAGCATTTTAATCCACACAAACACACACTCCTGTGTGAAATGATCAAGATTAGCAAGGTTTGCATCTCTTTGGGACAGGGCACCACACTCTTCACAATGGGTCAGATTTTTTGGGGAAAGGAAATGCTCCCTGAGTTTGCGATACACATTCAATGCATCCCATTTAAAGTAACGCAGTGCCAAGGAATAGTTTACGCAGCCATTGTTCCACTGATCTGCTGTTGCTTGCGGGGAGGGGAGGGGAGGGGTGCGGAGTGCTTCCCTGTTGCCAAGGCAACTTAGCCAGTGCTTCCTTGCATTGGGATGTGCATGCAAATGCAGACGTCACTCCTCTGTAGTATATATTAATTTAAATGGGATGTACATTTGGATGCACATCCCAATGTGAGGGGGTGAGGGATGGTTGCCTCGGAAACAGGGGCATGTTCCCTCCTCAAGCATCAGCAGATAACAGTGGCTATGAACAGGCACAAAAAAGTGCAAAAGAATAAAGGGGGAGGTTGGCAAAGCTCCCCACAACCAAAACAGGAAGTATTCTAGATATTAAAAAGAAGAAGAATGGATAATTTGTTCTGTAGCAGGAATTGAAAAATGAACCACGATTATCCAAGATTAAAAACAGAGAGGTGAATTTAGGATTGTAATTCTCTACATCAGCCTTCCCCAACCTGGTGCCCTCCAGATGTGTTGGACTACCAGAATTCCTGACCATTGGCCACATAGGCCGGGCCTGATGGGAACTGAAGCCCCAAACATCTGGGGGGCACCGGGTTGGAGAAGGCTGCTCTGTGCATTCATCTGGGAATAAGACCCACTGTGAATTAGTGCGACTTGTTTCTGAGTAAACATGCATGCTCATTGTTAACAGACTGGTCTTCCCTGGTTGACTTTTGGAATGCAAACAGCTGAACTTTCCAAGGTTGTTCAGATTGTATCTTTCCCATGTTTTAAGTTATCCGCTTTGTGAGTGATCTGCTTAGTTTATTACATAGATTTTTAAAAAGAAAACCAGGCATTGTAAGGAAAGAAAAAGAAAGCGGTGGTTGTGTGTGTGTGTGTGTTTTATGATGCTTTATTTACTACAGAGACCTTGAATGGAGAAGAACAGCTCATTCTCTGCTCTTGTCTGACCTGCACGTAACTGAGAGACCCGTTAAGATTCCAGGCACAGAAGCCTCACACGCAGATGGCATTAGTCATGAGGGTTGCTCACTCCACACTTGCGTGAAAGATTATTCCTCCTGCGTTCATCAGCACAGAATCCTCGACATATCTTCCCTCACCGGCTGCATTATTATTTTTCTCTCGCCTCTTCAAAGGCATCGCTTTTCCGAAGCTCCCCCTTTTCCTCCTCACGTTCCCACCCACATCCAAACAGCCTCAACCCATTCATCAGCACTTCCCACCTCTGCCATGGCTACCGTCTTCACATTGTGGGGCCCCAAAGGGCCCCAATGCCACGTACGGCAATGTGGCTAACATTCTGAATCGGAGCAGAGTCGCCTTTAACTCCCCACACATTTTGAACTCAGAAGGACGTGATGTTCAGTTACTCTGCGCATCATCCTGTCAAAGGTGAGAGTAAAATCCAGCCAGCAGAATGAATATCAGTTTACTGTGAGGCAGGACTCACAAAATGTCATACTGTCATTCCAGATTTTCCTCCTTAGTCAGCTTGGAGAGTTTCAGTCTGTGATGCTAAAGCATTCATTATTATTTATTGTTTCAAGGGCAACTATTAAATAATTCTGTTTTTCCTGGCCTCTGTGTTCATTTGGAAGGAATGCAAAGTTCCAAGTATGTCACGCACATAACCACAGCCAGATCTCATGCAAGCTGTCAGGGCTGGCATCAGACGTCAGCACTGTCGGGCATCTGCCAAGGCCCACACTCCGGCAGGGGGCCTGCTACTTATCCACAGAGCCCCTGGGCCTGCTCGTCCTCCGTGCTACTGCTGCCTAATCACCTGCCCTCTCCGAGTGATTGAGCAGGGGGAGAAATGAGAAGAAGCGGTGACCTCCGTGCACCTCGAGCTCTCCTCGTGGGCAGTGGTGTGTGGATTGGGCCCAGAGGGAGAGGGCAAGCAAATGGGATGTGGTGACAATGACAAGTGGGTGGTGTGTGCCTAGTCAGGAAGGAGGCATCTTCCCCAAGCCAACACAGCAAGCCGTGATCCACAGACCGCTTAGAATTCATTTCAGAATACTGTTCTATGTTAGAAAAGGCTGCAATCTTATGCATGCTTATTCGGGAGTAAACCTCCTTGAAAGAAGGGGACTATTTTTCCAAGGGAGTATGCACATTATCAGGCCGCATGTGGCTCACGCTGGCTCAGCTTGTCTGAGTGTGGAAAGCTAAGCAGGGTCAGGCCTGGTTGTTACTTGGATGGGAGACCCCTCCTCTAGTTTCCTGCATGGAGCAGGGGGTTGGACTCGATGGCCTTGTAGGCCCCTTCTAACTCTATGATCTATGAAATCTAACAGCCAATGGCCCTGTCGGAAGGATTCCAGCACACGGAGGCAGGGAGGGGCCTCAGAGCCTGCTCCATTTGGACTAACCCCCCCCCCCACACACACACACACACTGCATCAACCACCAGCTTCTCTGTGAGATGTTTTCTGGTTACTTATATTTTGAATTTTTTGGTTGTGATTTTATTATTGGACTTTGATGTTACGTCAGTCCCCCTGGAAGGATTTGTACCCTGAAAGCCCTGATTGCTCCCTCTCTCTCTCTCCCTCTTTCTCTCTTACACATACATATAAGCAAACTCATTATATTACTCATTATATATCATATATTATATATAATATATAATATAAATTCATTAGATGACTGGAGGAGGGCAAATGTTGTTCCCATCTTCAAAAAGGGCAAGAAGGAGGAACTTAGGAACTATAGGCCAGTCAGTCTGACATCAATCCCTGGGAAAATTTTGGAGCAGATTATAAAGAAGTCAGTCTGCAAGCACCTTGAAAACAATGCAGTGATTACTAGAAGCCAGCATGGATTTGTCAAGAACAAATCCTGCCAGACTAATCTGATCTCATTTTTTGATTGGGTAACCTCCCTTGTGCACTGTGGGAATGCTGTGGATATAATATATCTGGACTTCAGCAAAGCTTTCGACAAAGTGCCTCATGATATCCTGATTAGTAAGCTAGCTAAGAGTGGGCTAGATGGAACAACTATCAGGTGGATCCACAATTGGCTACAGAATCGGACTCAAAGAGTGCTTATCAATGGTTCCTTCTCAAACTGGGGAGAGGTAATGAGCGGGGTACCACAGGGCTCGGTCCTGGGCCCAGCACTCTTCAACATTTTTATTAATGACTTGGATGAGGAGGTACAGGGAATGCTTATCAAATTTGCAGATGACACAAAGTTGGGTGGAACAGCTAATACTCTGTAAGACAGAAACAAAATTCAAAGCGACCTCGATAGGCTGGAGCGCTGGGCTGAAAACAACAGAATGAAATTTAATAGGGATAAATGCCAAGTGCTGCACCTAGGGAAAGGAAACCAAATGCAGAGTTACAGAATGGGGGACACTTGGCTCAACAATACTACAAGTGAGAAGGATCTTGGAATTGTGGTAGATCACAAACTGAATATGAGTCAGCAATGTGATGTGGCTGCAAAGAAGGCAAATGCTATTTTAGGCTGCATTAATAGAAGTATAGCTTCCAAATCACATGAAGTGATAATTCCCTTTTACTAGGCACTGGTTAGGCCTCATCTTGAGTACTGCATCCAGTTCTGGGCACCACACTTTAAGAAGGATGTAGACAAACTGGAGAGGGTTCAGAGGAGGGCAACAAGGATGATAAAGGGACTGGAAACAGGGTCCTATGAGGAGAGACTGAAGAACTGGGCATGTTTAGCCTTCAGAAGAGGAGACTGAGGGGAGATATGATCGCACTCTTCCAGTACTTGAAGGGTTGTCACACCAGTGGCGTAGCGTGGGTTGTCAGCACCCGGGGCAAGGCAAGTAATTTGCGCCCCCTAATGTTTTGCATTCCGAGCACAGTAAGAATCCCGACAGACACGCTCCTTGGAATACATGGCGGAATTGCGAGTCGGCTCGGGGCGGTGGGTGGGTTCGAGCTCCGCACTCGGGCAGCGCGGCTGCTCCGGGCGCCGGGGCTGTGGCTCCCTTCCATTTGCCCGGCTCTCGCCTCCGCCCGAGCGCGTTGGCGCTGCTCCCCCGGTCCGTGACCCACCACGACGACCCCGAGGGCGAAACGCCAGAGGGCGGGCCGGAGTCCGCGCCCCTCCGGCCAGAGCAGCGAAAAGGGCCTCCTGGAGGGGCGGCGTGGAGGTGCTTTAAGCGGCCGGGGGCCAAAGCCCCGCCGTCCCCCCATTGCCTCGGTGCAGCTCCGCCTTCGAGCGCCGAAGCAGGCGGCAGAGCCGAGCAGGGATCCCGCCCGCCAGCCGGCCCGCCTCCCCCGGGGGAGCGCTTGACACGCGCTCCCTCTCACACGGGCGGCCCTTCTTGACACGCTAGCACGGTCACGCAACACGGCAATTAGCCGGGGATTTCTCCGGCTGACACGCACGCCCGGCTCGGGACGGCGCGCTCCTTTCTTTCTTTCTTGCAGGCGGCTCTGCCTTACAGACGCGAGGCGCCGCTTCCAGGCGGGGGGGGGAGATAAATGCCTTCAAAAAAGCGCTACAAAGAGGATTCGCGGGGAAACGCTTTCCTTGGCTTCTCCTTTCCCTTCTCTTGCCTTGACTTTGGCTCCCCGCGATCCGCCCGTCCCTTTCTTGTCTCGCATCCTCCCCCGGGAGTCTATCATACATTTCAGATGCCTCAGTCGCGTGGCGAGGACCGCGCCGCCAACATCAAGGGCAGAGGAGCCAGAGCGGGGAGAGAGAAGCGACCCGCGCGAGCAGGCTCTTACAACAAAGCTCCTAGTCCGGTCTTAAGGAGACCCCGGGTCGCGCGGGGATTGGCTCTCGGAAGTGCACATGACCTGGGCAGCCGGCGCCCGCAGCTCCCCGCGGGGCGGGGCTCCCTGCCTGCGCTGGCTCCCCGCGGGGCGCTCCGGGGACCTGCTGGCGCTTGTGCTGCGGACGGGTGCTGCGGACGGGTGAGCCAGGCAGGGGCAGAGAGCTGCAAGTGCGAGCGCGAGCGCGCCCCCCCAGATGTTGCGCCCGGTGCGGCCGGCCCCCCCTGCACCCCCCACGCTACGCCTCTGTGTCACACAGAGGAGGGCCAGGATCTCTTCTCGATCATCCCAGTTTGCAGGACACGGAATAATGGGCTCAAGATACAGGAACCTAGATTCCACCTAAACATCAGGAAAAATTTCCTGACTGTCAAAGCGATAAGACAATGGAATCAACTACCTAGGGAGGTGGTGGGCTCTCCCAATCTAGAGGCATTCAAGGTGCAGCTGGACAGACATCTGTCAGGGATGCTTTGACCTGGATTCCTGCAGTGAGCAGGGGGTTGGACTCGATGGCCTTGTAAGCCCCTTCCAACTCTACTTTTCTATGATTTCTATGATTCTATGATTAATTGTGTGTGTGTGCGTGTGTGTGAACTCATTATATTCAGACACTTAGGATACAGATGTTGTTGTCTTCCATAGGTAACCCTCCTGTGTTTTCCCACTGCTTCTTCTATCTTTTTTTCTTACCACAGAAAATCCATTCAGAAAGAAAAGACAGAATAGTCACACAATGTCTTTTGATTGCTGGTGCTAGGAGCTTTCCATCTAAAAGCACCCTTATTTTCAAATAATTGTGCCCATGTAAACCTCACTGAAGGTAGGGGAAGCTGTTGTACCTTGGGGGCTGGAATATATCTGTCAGCAAGTGCTGAGGGAACCTTATTATGTGAGATAAATTATTGTGATTAAGCAGAAGAAAAAAAGCTTCACCGCAATATTGATAAGGAAGAGGCAGAAGAATGAGTACCAAAAAAGGTACGGTTGTTTTCCATGTGCTACTTGAATCTAATCTTCTGTTTCGTTCTTCCATTCGTTCATCTTTGTGTTCCTGCTGAACACCCTGTGGGAACTTCAGTTTCCAGAGCAGACTATGGAAACTTCCAAAGCACAAACACTTGGGGCATATTCTCACAGGCCTCTCAGCATGTGGCAGCTGCAGTTTTCAGCCAGCCCGTGGAAATGTCCTAGCTGGGGCTGCTACAGGCTGAAGTGAACACATGCATGTTCACGGTACATGCCAAATGCTGGCACAGGTTGGCATGCCGCCGTGAGCAATCAAAACGCTATATTCTACACAGTGGTGTGCCAAGAGCTGATATGCACTGGTTGTAGCACAAGCTGTTGTGGGGCCAGTCCCACCATTAGGCAGAGTGAGGTGACTGCCTCAGGCATCAGATGCTGGGGGGTGGGGAGAGGCAGCAAGGTGTTGGGAGGACAGAGCTGTGCGTGCCAGATGGCGCTGTGCTCCCAAGCAAGCCTGCTGCCCTCGGGTGCAGTGAAGGATGCTGTCCCATTGCCAATCTTGAAGTAAAATCCCACTGCCACTCTGGTCAGCTTCAACACTGGGAATGGAGGGGGTGCCATCTTGTTCTTTGTATCAGGCAGCAACATTTCCTGGGCCAGTGCTGAACCTGCATAGTTGCGACTGCCTCAGTCCGTGGCAGCTTACTGTATGTCTGTCTGTCTGTCTATCTATCTGTCAGATGTTTGTATCACATTTTAATATACAACCATCAGGATGATTTTACAAAAGTTAAAATGGAGTAAAAATAAAATATCAACTGTAGTTGGATGTCACTCAGTATGAACTAAACAAAAAATGCAACACCATTGAGCTGAGACGCATGTGAAGATGGGCATGAAAGCCAGTTTCATGCTTACTTGATTAAAGCATTTCTCTTTGTTGTGACCTGTTCTGTGTGATATTTGTACTTGGGAAAATGTCATGGGGACAGCATCATGGTTCTGACATGAATTCCACTGTTCCAGCTACTATTATTACTACACACACCCGCACGCGCACACACACACGCGTGCCTTTGGACCTCAGTCAGGCCCATTTCACAGGTCACTTTTTGCAGCTGCTTCCAAATGAATGGTTCCAGAACCAGAACAACGCCATCCACAGTCCTGTGGCCCTTAGCTGCATTACAGAATTTAAATCTCTGTCAGAAAAAGTAAGATGAGAAGCAATTTTCAGATGGGACTCTGACACATACACTGCTGAAAGTGTGCCTGTCCATTCATAGATTTTTATAGATCATAGAGCTGGAAGGAGCCTACAAGGCCATCGAGTCTAATCCCCTGCTCAATCCAGGAAACTAGAGGAGGGGTCTCCCATCCAAGTAACAACCAGGCTTGACCCTGCTTAGCTTGCCACGCTCAGACAAGCTGAGCCAGCGTGAGCCACAGGCCTGTGTGAGGATTTTTTTTTTTTTTTGGTCCCTTTGACCATGTTTCCCTTGTTCTCCTGTGTCCATCTTAAAGATGCAAGTAGAAAGAAATCACATTGGAATCAACCCCAAATGGATAAAAGACCTGGCAGGGAAGAACGTGGTTTTAGCAGCATTTGCTATGTGTGTGTCGGCAGGGGGGAGGGCTGGAACAGGACGGTGGGTGAAATATAGATTTCTTAGCTGCATCTATGAGGCATTGGGGAAGAAGGATGTGGTGGTTTTCATGTATGCAGCAGGGATGGGGACTCGGACTCCAGGACTCGACTCGTGAGTCGGACTGAGGCCCCCCTCTAACTCGAGTCAGACTCGAGTCCCAAATGGGACTCAAGACTCGACTCGGGACTCGAGACCAAGGACTCGTGTTCCAAAATTGTGTTCCTCAAATGCAACATGGATAGGTTTTAGGAAGTACAGCAAGTTTATTTTTTAAAATCCTTTTCCTAAAATGCAATCTTTCAGACATTTTGGGTTTGGCTGCCTCTGCCTGCCTGTTTGAGGTTCCCAGCCTCCTCTGCCTGCCTGGTCTCTTCTTAACCAGTTCCACAGTTTGAATTGTCCAAGACAAAGGCCTCTGCCTGCCTGTTTTGGGGTTCCCTGCCTCCTCTGCCTGTCTGGTTATTTTGGGTTTGTCTGCCTGGTCTGTTCTTGCCAAAATCAATTGCAGTTTTGAAATAAAAAGGCACACTTGTGCCTAGAATTTATTTAAGCCACACATCTGAAATAGCCTTATTTTGTTGGGGGAAAACCCCATTGATTTTAATAGGGACTCGTGGAGTCAGCTTCGGTAGTGACTCGTGACTCGTGAGTCACCATTTTGGACCAAGGACTTGGACTCGAGACTCGGGTCCAAAGACTCGTGACTCGACTCGTGACTCGACTCGTGACTCGAAACCAAGGACTCTTCAACATCCCTGGTATGCAGTGGATCCTACCTAGCAAGGGCTGCATATAAATTTAGTAGGTGAAGATTTTCCCACCACTTAATTCTCTAACACGGAATATTTCTCTTGCTAAACATCTGTCCATCTAGCTGCTGTTGTAGGACTGAGCTGAAATGCTTCCCCTGACTTCGCCATCCTTTTGACATGCTGCAAAGTTAGTCATGGCTTTTCTATGAAGCCGTCCCTGGATCACCTTTTTTTTTTTTTTTTTTTTTTTGCTGCTGGTCATCTTTCCCACAGTGCTCATGGCGGGAGTTCCAACAGCTGATGGTTGCCATTTTGCCAATGTGGCCATGTGTACTCTTTTACAGGGGACAGTCCTCTGTTTGAAGGGCTGCTGGAGGACCATCCTCTATTTTGAATGTGTTTTCTATTTGAAGGGCTGTCCAGTCCAAGTCCATTTTAGAGATAAAAAACCATCAGAAGGAAGAGCTGGGCCTTAAAGTTGTCCATCAACAGTGAGCACCTGAACAGCAGAACTATGGTGAGATGTACTGTATTTCTATTTAGATTATAACAAATCTGCATCTATACCAATAAATTAGCCTATGCAGCATTTATGCAAATTGGTATCCTTCTTTGCCCTCTCTTTTGGTGATGCATGTCCTCTTCTTTGGCGATTCACAAGTAGCCAGCCAACATTTTCTCCCCAGCAGGCTACACAAAGATACCGGGGGCAGGCCTAGTTAGTGTGTACTACATCAGGGCGGGACTAGCCATGTGTGACTGGCCACCCTCTATCCCAGGAGTGCCATCACCACTAGCAGCAGTAGCAAACAAACAAAGCAAGCAGCAGCAAAAGAAAAAAAAGAATGAATAAAAGAAAGAAAGAAAGAAGTTAATGGCTTCCCTAAAAGTGGGTTTCCACCCTGACCAGACCCCTGACCCCCATTTCAAGCTGAAAACATTCTTCAAAACCTTTTGCTCAGCCCTAGTTAAAGACACAGGTGCAGGGCCAGTACTAAAACACCACTACAATCCTACTTACTACATAGGGCAGTGTGTTCACTGACCACTTTCTTTGTATGCTTTGCAAGAAATAGCATGAAATAATTGTTGTGTGATGTGACAGAGCGTACTATGTGATCAGGAAGAAGGATGGTGGTGGTAGTGACAACAAAAGAAGAATAAGATGCCGAGATGCAAATAAATATAATCTCCTCGAGGTAGCAGCAAGCAAATGGAAGGTGCAAAGCTGGTAATTAAGTTAGTCACCCGGTAGCAAATTACAGCTCTGGACCTGCAGTGACTCTAAAGAATCTTCCATCCACCTTCCCCCCACCCTCCCTCCTTACAGCACCTGCCTGTTTATGAAAGGTCTGTGACAAAACAACCCATTAAAAGAATTATGAAACGGAGCTGCCTGTAACCCTTTCTATGCCTGAGTTTTCCATCTCTTCCTGCTTCACACAGCTATGTTAGATAATTGTGCTCCCAAGGTACCAGGTGCATTCACCCCACTCCCAAATTAATACAGCTCTTTTCTCTAAAGACAGCTTAAATACCTGATATATTAAAAAAAAATAAAAAATAAAAAAAATAAAAACATGCTAGAGCACAGTCACATGGAGGATCTTGGAAAAATATTGTATGTGAAGAGCAAGGATGGCAACGGAAAAGAAAAATGGCATCCTGTCTAAAACATGGACACTGCTTATAATAATTTACAGTGCAATCCTATGTATTGGTGGGGAGCTGCACCCAAAGCCCTGCCAACTCACTATGTCCAAGGCAGGAGGTGTCATCTGAGCATTTCCTTTTCACTTTCCATTGACTACAGTGGAATTAACTACAGTGGAAGGGAATTAACTACACCTGCCCCTCAGCTGGCACAGTGTCACGCACTTGGATGGGGGTATGTTGAGGGACTGAGGGGACTTTGGATCCTGCAAACCCAGGGCCTCCTCAGCCCCATCCCACCCCACCCCCTCCTGACATGTCTGAGTTCACCCCCCCCCCCAACACCACAGAAGCTTCTTGCCAGTGTACTGGGGGACCTCTGGCTGTGTGCGTTTCTACAGGGCCTTTCGCCGCCTTCTCAAGCACCTTAGGATTGCTCCCTAAATAAACATATGATATCCATCCTGTGCAAAAGAGAGGTGCCTCCCAACCCTATGCACATTTATCCAGAAGCAAGTCCCGCCGTGTTCAATGGGCATAGTCAATGTGTTTAGGATTGAGGCCTTCGTATTCTTGAATACTGGAAGATATGGATTATGGCTGCAGTCCTCTGCACATTCATCAGTCTGCTTTGCTCCTCCCTCTCCTTTCCCAAATCCAAATCGAGAAAGGCGAGGCGGGAGCAAAGCTGGCTCCCGACTGAGCCACTTGCTCAAGGAGTGCTCCTTGACCTGGCAGCTCGGTCAGGAGCTAGATTGGGCCCTCTCTACTCCTCAGTTGACTGGTGTGCATTGGCTGAGGATTGGAGCGGGACCACTTATCTTTCCAATCATGGTGTGCTGGGCAGGGAGGTTTATCTGTGTGAATGGTGTGTGTGTGTGTGTGTGTGTGTGTGTGTGTAAATGAGTGTGGTGGGTGCATGCCAGCATGTGGCTCCCAGCATCCCAGCCTGGCTGGGGCCAATTCAGTCCTTGGATTGAAAATAGTTCTCCACCCCTGAGTTAGGCCATGAGTTTCATGGCTGAGCAGGGATTTGAACCTGAGTTCCTTACAGCCAGTCCCATAATTCTATCCATACGTATCATCACATTCTAAAGATGCCTTGTGTTCTGGAACAAGCAAACTCCCCTTTAATTAATGCTTGTACTTTTATTTATTTATTTATTTATTATATTATACCCCACCTTTTTTCCTGAAAGGAACCCAAGGTGGCTTACACAATCCTCCTCCTCCTCCTCCTCCTCCTCCTCCTCCTCCTCTCCATTTTATCCTCATTTGTGTTTTATCAGTCACATCTCAAAGAGCCAGTGTGGTGTAGTGGTGAGAGTGTTGGACTGGGACTCGGGAGATCCGGGTTCTAGTCCCCGCTTGGCCATGAAACTCACTGGGTGACTTTGGGCCAGTCACTGACTCTCAGCCTAACCTACCTCACAGGGTTGTTGTGAGGATAAACTGGAGAGGAGGAGGATTATTATGTAAGCCGCCTTGGGTTCCTTGCAGGAAAAAAGGCGGGGTATAAATATAATAAATAAATAAATAAATAAATATTAGATATGAAGCCATTCCTGCTTTATTAATGAGCCTGACCATTACCATGAAGAAACCAAGCTGTGTGGCAAAATACATTTCTGCTCCCAGGCCACCACCAGGAGAACACAGTCTCTCTCCCCGTCAAATTCATAAGCTGCCTATCTCTGGGCTAGTAATGGGTGAGAATTTTGTTCAGTTCATTTTTGGATAAGAATTTACCAAAATTTTCAAATTGCTACATGAACATGATGGAAAGATTTTTACACACACACACCATACACGCACACACACACACACACACACACACAGTTTTTATTAATACGGGAGAAAGTAAAATTGTCAGATTCGTCCATCTAGGTTTTCAGTGTTTAGCTCATGAAAGTCTAGGTCTGAATCCCTGTGTATTGAGCCCTGTTTGTGGTGCTTAATTAGACTGGGTTCGGGTAACACAATAAGCCACGGTGGCAGGGCCGGTGCTACCATTAGGCCAACTAGGCAGCTGCCTAGGGCGCAGGGCTAAAGGGGGCGCCAGAAATAGGGAGGGAGGGCTCAAGTGGGAAGGGGGGGCGCTAAATATCTGATCTTGCCTAGGGCACCAAACTGCACCAAACTGCCTTGCACCGGCCCTGCACGGTGGGTTGTGTGAGCCATGTTTGTTTCGGAGTGGCTTGTCGTGTTGTCTGAACCCAGTCTTAGGGCTGTCGCCACTTTTCTTTTCTTACAGGCTCTTCATCTTTAACAGCTACCTGGCAGGCAGGTACAACATGATCCTCTTCTCCATGCTGCGAATAGCTTTGCCTACTGAATTTGGCTGTGTGCAGATGGGTAATATTTGGTCCATTCTTTAATAAGAACTTGCCAAAGTTTGCAAATGTCTTCACTAATGGGATGGGAAGAATGTGAGATTAAGGGTACAATCCTATGTCCTCCTGACTTTGTCTGGGGGGGGGGGATATAGGATTTGGCCTGAAAGGCGCTGCTTCCTCGGAAATCTCATCCGAGGTTGCAGCGCCTCGGAGTGCCCCCCCCACATCTCGTAGCCAGTGCGGTTCTTTCCATGCCGGAAGGAAACCACAGGGAACCAAGCACAGATGACCATCTTCGGTTCCCCTGTGTGTGGCAGGGGGTGTTCCTGGGGGCGGGGAGGGGAGGGGCGAGGAGAAGTAAAACATCTAGACGGCCGAAATCAGCCGTCTAGATGTTTTTGCAGGCGGGAGGAGCACAGAGGATACCCTATCCTCCGCGCTCCTCCCACCCTCAGTTGGATGCCCGCCTGTGATCTTCTGAGTTCAGACGGTTACGGGCAGCCTCATAGGATTGCGCTGTCCAAAACTGAATGTGGGAGAAAGTGGAACCGACAGATTACCTTCTTCTCCATCCCTTCTTTGGACAAGACAAAACAAGCAAAAGAAACTGAAAAACAACGAAATTGCTAAGTTCCACTGATTTTGGATGGGAAAAAGGTGTGCTTTGTTAAATTTAGGGCTTTCTTTAAAATGGCATTAGGTTCGACTCCCAAATAAAGTGAATTATGGGTGACAAAACACAGCAATCAAAGAGATGGGGGGGGTCTAATAGCCCCCCAATCCAATGCATGAATACTCACAAATAACTCCAACTATATTACCGGTAATTGGAAATTACTTGTGTGTAAGTGCATTGCAGCCCAAATGACCAACGGCTACTTTAAGCTGATGTAGTAGCAAAGATAAGGAATTGTTAAATCCATTCAGAGTGCAATCATATGCATGTTTAGACAGAAAAGTCCTACAACTCTCAGCATTCCCCAGCCAGCCCATGGGCTGGCTGGGGAATGCTGGGAATTGTAGGACTTTCTTCTGTCTAAACATGCATACGATTGTGCCCTCAGTACATTTGTTATTCATACCTCCAAAAGATCCCAGGTGCCAGCCTTCTGCAGTTTTATCTTTGTGAAATGAACTATCATCCTTTCTATGAGTTCATATTTTACATCATTGTCAAATATATCTTATCTTTTTCAGAAGGCATGACAAACGGTGAAATCCTATACATGTCTACTCAAATGTTAGTCCCAATGTGTTCAATGGGACTTACTCTCAGGTAAGTGTGTATAAAATTCCAGCCTAAATTGCAGTCTTGTTGACGCCGATGAGTAAAGTGTGGCATGTTCAGCTTATTTATTGTGGCTTGAATGTTTGTAAGTTACAGTATGGTTTCATAAGAGTATGAGCTATGAACTGGGGAAACTTTAGGCAAGCAACTGTCTCTCTCAACATCATAGTGTAAATAAGAGCTACAAGCAGTTGCAATAAATTCTGTGTGAATGAGAACCAGAGTGCTACAGTAGAGAGAGCATTGGCCAATCATTCTTTCTCAGCTAACCTACTTCACAAGGTTGTTAACATGGATAAAATGTAGGGATGCTTCTGAAATGCTCCCCAGCGTGCCACCGGATTTTGGGGTCCCAAATTATTTGATCTGTATTAGCAATCCACCATTCTCCCATCTTTGATTTCCAGACTTTCTTGATTTTATTACAATGCCAAAAAGAAAGAAAGAAAGAAAGAAAGAAAGGGATCTCGATGCCACTGTGTGACTTTTTGCATTCTGTAGGTAACCTTTTCTTGTACTTTTGTAATCCCCCTCCCCCAATTTTCTTGCAACTGTGTGTGACCTTTTGCATCTTGCAGCTAAACTTGATAAGACTGCATGATTGTATCAATATTTTTGAGTGGTGTTGTAATGAATGCACATATGATATATGCTCACACGCTCCAGAAACATAAAATAAAAACTACAGCAAGATATGCAAGTATCCATTCCAAAATGTCATACATTCTCTAGGTTAAGTCAGAAAACAGGCAGAGAAGAATGCAAGGCAGAGCTAGCCTATGGAATAATATAGAACTGGAACAGGGAACACCCAGTAGTTGTCCCTAATGAAATGTGATAATCCCCCCAACTTTGCCACCTTGAAATTCTTGGTGGAAGGGTGAGATAGACATACGATTAGAGAATGGACCACACAGGTCTAAGGTAGACACAGGCTATGCATGTAAAAAGTCTCTGGCTAAATTCCTGGCACCTCCAGTTAAAAAGGATCAGGTAACAGGTAATAAGAAAGGAGTTTGCCCAAGACCCTAGAAAGTCACTGCCAGTTAGAATAGACAGTACTGCACTAGAGGGCAGAGCCGTCCCTCTCATGAAACAGGGTGAATCCTCTACTCAGGTGGCAGATTGGGAGGAATGTTGGATCTCCCCTACCACCACCACCACCACCACCACCACTGCCACTACCAAGAGAGTACCCTGCAGGCACTGCTTTTTTTTTTTTAAATTTTATTTACTTTTCAAAACAAAATATAACAAAATACAATAACACAAAAATTGAACTTAAACTACATACAATAAGTCATAAGGTGCACCCCCCCACACACACCCTCCTAGGGACCAATTTATATACTTCCATCCCCTTAATCAAATGAATTCCAAATTCCAAAAATATAACATATCCTGACAAGGCATACTCCCCTTCCCCTTTATTAATACATAGTCTAATAATTGATTCCATATATCCATAAAATGATTCTTCTTTAACTGTCCTTTTTTTGCATTTGATACTACAAGTTAGTTTATCATTTAGGGCTATATCCCAAATTTACTTATACCAATCAGTTATTAGGAAAACATGTTGTACTTGCACCAGCCCCGCTCTCCTGCTGTGGCAAATACCACAGCGGAAAGAGGTCAGCAGGCTCCTCAGAGCAACTGCCCACCGAATCTCTTGCTCTAAGGGGTCCTCAGAGTAAGAGACTGGATGGGCGTGTTCTTTGTAGAGCCTACCTGATCTCTCACTCTGGGGGAGCCCTCAACAACATTTTGTACATGATACAGGCCTGTGGCTTACGCTGGCTCAGCTTGTCTGAGTGTGGAAAGCTAAGCAGGGTCAAGCCTGGTTATTACTTAGATGGGAGACCCCTCCTCTAGTTTCCTGCATTGAGCAGGGGGTTGGACTCGATAGGCCTTGTAGGCTCCTTCCAACTCTATGATCTATGAAATCTATGAAATCCAGTCCATGTGCATAATCTCTTACAGGCCTTGGGGAATATGCATATCTCAACAGAATTTTTCAGAATTCCCACTTCATGGACAGAACATGGCATATTCTCCATGCTGTGTGGTGCAAGTGCACAGTGGCTGGTTGTTATGGATATTAGCCCTTCTGCTCACACTACCTCAACACACACACACACACACACACACACACACTAATAGCAAACTCAGGTGCTGGGTTATGATGATTATGCAGCAGCTACTAACAACTAAGGGGGAGGTATCAGCATGCTCAGGGAACTCCAATGTTTGCAGAGGTAGAACAAACCTTTAGGAGAAGGGAACCTAAAGGCGCAAACCCCATAAAAATAGCCTATTGAGGTCAAGACGTGCGTGCACATGGTTACAGAATGCTGAGTGTCTGTTGGTGGGGGAAAGGGGATGGAAAACTGGGTGTGGTTTTATTTTAGGATGCTAGATCTAACAGAGTTGATGGCTTCAGTAGACTTTGGTAGGCAGAACCAGTTTCATTACTGAGTTGACTCACTACCACATCTTGCTGCTTCTTCAACCATTTCGGAAGGTTTCCCAAGACGTGGTGCCTTTTGAAGACCAATTTGAATTTTAAATGAATCCTCCTCAAATGTCAACTTGGCTGAGCTCAGTCTCTGAACTATGGTCATGAAAATCGCCCCTTAATTAATGGCATTTCCAGCTTACGAAATGGTAGCATCCCAGATCTCCTAATGGGTTTATCATGAGATCTTGCCAAAGTGCATTTGCATAATTTAGAAAGAGACTTCCTGATTATAGCTCTTTATGCAAAAGACAGCCAAAAGAATGGCCCAACTGCATTTGGAGTAAGTTACAGGAAATTACTTCCCAACAGCAACTATTTGTATAATCTCTCCTGGTCCTCTCTTAAATCCACAAGCAACTATTTCTCAAAGATCTGACCTTGTACCTTGCAACACAGAGCCAGTCTGTTTAGTACAAAAATCCATAAAACCTTCTTTTCTGTCCTTTGTCTTTAACATGGCGCTGACAAATGCGGTTCATGGACATAGGTTAGTGATAGCAAATCATATCACTGGGGCGTGGGGAAGACGACAATATCCATTTTCATCCCCTTGCCTATAGTGGGCAGCATACATTCCAGATTCTTAATGGTAAGGACCATACCATTAACAACAAGTTGTAATTTTCTATGTAAAATGAATGAATGGAGGGACAACACAATCAACCCAAATATTTAAATAGGGCTTAAGCATGTGCTTAAAACACTCCCACTGAAACCAATGAGAATTAGAATTACTGTATGTATGTATTTTGACTGGCCTGTGCCTGAAATTTCTACAAATCCTTTAAAGGTGTGAATGGGAATTAAAATACACAACAATGCCAGGCTTTTTGTATAAATTATAGCTCATAATTGTATAAGTTATCCTTTAAACTGTTGGAAATTGTAATCTTGCCTGCTTAAATCAACAAGGCAACTAGTTACAGTGGGAGGAAAGGGTTAATTGAACCATTCCCCCCTCCCTACTTCCTGCCTCTCTGTGGCCAGCTCTCTCTCTCTCTCTCTCTCTCTCTCCCCCCAACATGATGGACACACACATATGAATAAAGGCACTGTAAGTAAAACTAATAAATGTCTTTATTAGTTTTAAACCCTGTGTGGACAATCCGTTTCCTTTTAAGAGCCTTTTAGCAGGGTTTAACAACCCACGTGGTGGTAACCAGTTTCAATAACCAGGCTGTGCATAAGGGGGGAAACTCTGCTTCGGCCTAACCAGGATAGGACCCACTCCTTCCCATATCCTCCAACATAAACAACCCAGGGTGGATTCAAAAACTTGTCTTTTTGAGGGCCTGTCAGTAGGTCCCACATTCTCTGCTGTTCAGATGAGGGGCGGGGTGGCCAACCATGCAACAACAGGATTCCTGTGACTTTAATAGTTGTGTGTCTGAGGGAATTTTGGCAGGTGCAACTTTTCAAACCCTGCTGCACTAGAACAAGCTATGCCTGCTGAGATTCCCTCTGTTAGATCCTCTCCTAGGACTATGTAAGTCCCGTTGAGCCCTACAGGATAGGGGTGGGGAATCTTAATTTCCGGACATTTCCAGGGAACTCCCTTCCCACAGAGGGAAGGGCCGCCAAGGAGCAGCTTCCAGCAGCAGCATCCAGCTCTCCCCCGGCCCCGCCTTTCCTGCTCTGGTGGAAGTATTCCCAAATAGAAGGAGCAGGGGGCAAGGTCTTTCTCACCTGCCTCCGCCCCCAGGGGTAGTTGTAGTCTTGTTTCTCTTAACCAGTGGATCCCACCCTGAGCAGTCAAAGCTTCAGGATACAACAACAACACCTCAGCACTATCTTCCTAGGCATTACAATATGTTGTATTTATTTATGGTATTTATAATACAGTTAAGAATCTATAATTTAAATGGATGGGGGTCACACATAGGAATTAACTTAGAATTAACCATTAATTAATTGACTCATGGGGGAAATGGATGGGGGAGTCACAGACAAGAATAAAGTGCTAATTAATTAATCAATTAACAATTAATTATTGTATGTGATTCCCCCCCCCAAAACATTTTCCCCCCTGTGTCAATTACTCTTGATAGAAAAAAAGGTTCCTCACTCCAGCTATTGGATTTCAGGCTTAAATCATAGAATCATAGAAAAGTAGAGTTGGAAGGGGCCTACAAGGCCATCGAGTCCAATCCCCTGCTCAATGCAGGAATCCAGGTCAAAGCATCTCTGACAGATGGCTGTCCAGCTGCACCTTGAATGCCTCCAGAGTGGGAGAGCCCACCACCTCCCTAGGTAGTTGATTTCATTGTCTTATTGCTCTGACAGTCAGGAAATTTTTCCTGATGTTTAGGTGAAATCTAGGTTCCTGTAACTTGAGCCCATTATTCCGTGTCCTGCAAACTGGGATGATCGAGAAGAGATCCTGGCCCTCCTCTGTGTGACATCCCTTCAAATACTGGAAGAGTGCAATCATATCTCCCCTCAGTCTCCTCTTCTGAAGGCTAAACATGCCCAGTTCTTTCAGTCTCTCCTCATAGGGCCTTGTTTCCAGTCCCTTTATCATCCTTGTTGCCCTCCTCTGAACCCTCTCCAGTTTGTCTATGTCCTTCTTAAAGTGTGGTGCCCGGAACTGGACGCAGTACTCAAGATGAGGCCTAACCAGTGCCGAGTAAAGGGGAATTATCACTTCCCGCGATTTGGAAGCTATACTTCTATTGATACAGCCCAAAATTGCATTTGCCTTCTTTGCAGTCACATCGCATTGCTGGCTCATATTCAGTTTGTGATCTACCACAATTCCAAGATCCTTCTCACTTGTAGTATTGTAGTATTGTTGAGCCAAGTGTCCCCCATTCTGTAACTCTGCATTTGGTTTCCTCTCCCTAGGTGCAGCACTTGGCATTTATTTCATTCTGTTGTTTTCGGCCCAGCGCTCCAGCCTATCGAGGTCACTTTGAATTTTGTTTCTGTCTTCCAGAGTACTAGCTGTTCCACCCAACTTTGTGTCATCTGCAAATTTGATAAACATTCCCTGTACTTCCTGATCCAAGTCATTAATAAAAATGTTGAAGAGCACCGGGCCCAGGACCGAGCCCTGTGGTACCCCGCTTGTTACCTCTCCCCAGTTTGAGAAGGAACCATTGATAAGCACTCTTTGAGTCCGATTCTGTAGCCAATTGTGGATCCACCTGATAGTTGTTCCATCTAGCCCACTCTTAGCTAGCTTACTAATCAGGATATCATGAGGCACTTTGTAGAAAGCTTTGCTGAAGTCCAGATATATAATGTCCACAGCATTCCCACAGTCCACAAGGGAGGTTACCCGATCAAAAAATGAGATCAGATTAGTCTGGCAGGATTTGTTCTTGACAAATCCATTCTGGCTTCTAGTAATCACTGCATTGTTTTCAAGGTGCTTGCAGACTGACTTCTTTATAATCTGCTCCAAAATCTTCCCGGGGATTGATGTCAGACTGACTGGCCTATAGTTCCCAAGTTCCTCCTTCTTGCCCTTTTTGAAGATGGGAACAACATTTGCCCTCCTCCAGTCGTCTGGCACTTCACCTGTCCTCCATGATTTCTCAAAGATAGTAGACAGTGGTTCTGAGAGTTCTTCTGCCAGTTCCTTTATTACTCTAGGATGCAGCTCATCAGGCCCTGGAGATTTAAACTCGTTCAGAGCAATCAGGTGCTCCTTGATCATTTGCCTATCAATCTCAAGCTGCAATCCTGCCCCTTCAGTCTGCACTTCAGGTTTGCCAGGGGGGTCATAGACCCTCTTTTGGGAGAAGACCGAGCCGAAGTAGGAATTGAACACTTCTGCCTTTTCTTTGTCTTCTGTTATCAATTTGCCATCCTCAATGTACACCAGCCCACTGCATTTCCGTGCCAGCCTCAGAAGCCAGGATGGAAACCAAGCGGACAGGCAGGGGAGGGACAGAGTGGTCTGCCTCTCTCTCCTCCACTATTCATCCACTTGGTAATGTCAGAAAGTTCTGGATCTGTATGCCACTGCCCCATGTGGTGAATCACTAAACTGCAGGTGACAGCCTTCTGGTGCTGGACTGACTCTGCCCATCCAAGCTGGTCACTGGATCTTTAGAGAGAGCCTTCTCCCTTACCAACCTGCCTGGTCACTGAGGCCATCGGAGGCTACTCTCCTGGTGGTTCCACATGGACCTATGGCCTGACTGGAGCCCACCAGGAGAAGAGCCTTCAGTGTGGTGGCTCCACTTCTATGGAACTCCCTGCCTCTGGAGGTCAAGCAGGCTCTGACACTGTATTGTTTTTGGTGCCTCCTGAAGACATCTTTGTTCTGGGAAGCCTTCCTTGCTGACCAGCCACGGTGTTATCCTGTTTTTAACACATTGCTTTTATTCTTTTATCTGTTTCATCCTTTTATTGTTCGCCACTCCAGAATCTGTCTAGATATGGAGCAGTATACAAATGCTGTAAGTAATATCAAATGTAAAAGGGGACAATTAAAAGAAAAACAATTTTAAGGATATATGGGGATTATTTTTAGATTATGTTTTAATTGAGGAAAAGGGGACTATACCATGTCAAGATTTGATGTATTTTTGGAATGTAGGTTTAATGGTATAGATAAGTAGTAATTGTTTATCATATTGGTCCCAAGGTGATGGGAGCACAGGTTTGATTGTATTTGATTTGTTTATGTTATTAAATAAAAATAAAATAATAATTAAAAAAAACAAATGCTGTAAGTAAATAAATAAAACAATCTTCCTAGGTAGGAAGGAGTATAACAGGCTTCCTGTCTGAGTTAAGCCTTGCTTGAGCATCATGAGCTTTGATGTGTTCCTGCATCCTTGGTCTTTATTTCTTTGGTCCGAAGTATTGGCTTGTCCTGTGGCTTCGGGTTCCTGGCTCCTAACTCACCTCTGGCAGCTGTCCATGGTCCAGCCCTGGCAGGTAAAAGACACTTCTTTTTTTTTTTACTAGCCTGTATTTCCATGTTGGCTGTGGAGGAAGGGGCTTCCCTCCTCTAAAACTAGAATGAAAATACAGGTTTTAGGGTGCAATCCTATGCATGTTTAGAAAGAAAATAGTCCTACAGCTCCCAGCATGCCCCCAGACAGCCATGGCTGCACTCCATATTTATTAAGACATTATCTACTTGGAGACTCAAATATTTGCATTGCTGGGTTGTTGTTTTTTCTTAATGATCTGTTACATACAAGCAGCTTTGGCTATTAATTCTCTATAGTTCTTGTCTTTTCCAGTTATGCGAGGAGATATTTGTAAAGGTGAAAAGTTTGCTTTCTCTTTGATTCAATTAAATGCATCCACACACCTACTCTGTACTTCATTTTCTGGGAAAAACAGTAGGCCTTTGTACTGAGGAATCAATTTATCCCTCACACTCTGAGATCAGTTTGTTCATTTGAACACTTATTTCCACTGAACAATCAAACCCACTGGGTCTTTCTCCTGAAACCCAAGTCATGTGGCAAGTAAATGCCTATAATAAAAACAATAGAGATTGAGCTCACACAAACAGTGATGTGCTTTCAAAATAAGTCATTTTATATGTAATATACAATATATAATTAAGATTGTTCCAAATGATGGTGACTCAGATGTTCCAGTCATCTTTCTTGTCAGTGGTGTGCAAGATGTAATTCGAGTCATTTTTTCCTCTGACTTTGGACTCTAGAAACAATAATTAGCAGAGTCAGCGTGTTACCAGCTTTTGTCAGTAACCTTTCCTTTGCCATGCATCAACTGTGTTTGGTCACAGATAAAAACCCTAGAAGCGTAACTCCTTTGGTCTTCCTCTGTCTATGAGAAATCATGTGAAAAATTACAAAGAAACTCTTGTGTCACCAACATTAATGTTGGGGACACTTGATTTGGGGATGTTGCTTCTTAGCGCTTTTCAATTGCCCCCTTTCATTAGCCAGATTGGCTACACACACACACACACACACACTGTGTAGCCATCGGAAGATTAGGACTATCCATATAGTGTAGCTATTATTTGAATCAGTACAAGGTCATCCTATATAGCTGGTACTAATTTGAGCAACAGCTACACCAGAAATATAATATTTCCCATTCAAGAGCTCAGCTCTGTGAGGTAATAATAAAGAAGAGACTATCTCTGAGAATGTGCAGAGTTTGTGATGCCACATCATAATCAGAACTGGTGCCCGTTGGTCTGTGATTAGGGTCGAGAGTTTCCAGAGCAGTGGAATGAAACACTGAATCTATGGTAGGATTAGGGATTGTGGAGAACTTTGGTCTAATTAATCAGAATCAACATACATATACATGGGCCTGGACCACACATCATGCTGCATTGCCTGGTTTGTTTAACCCAGGAATTGCCAGGGATGAGCAAAGTGACAAGCGTGTTGCCTCCCATGCACTCATCGTTTCCACTTTCAATGGACAATTGTTGGGTTAACTCTTGGTTGTTTAATCCATTAGCAACCCAGAGTTTCTGTGTTCATACATCATGAAACAACACAGGAACAGGGTGTTTCTGGGTTATTAATTGAAAGTGGAAATGATGAGCACACTGGAGCCAGCGTGCTCATCCCCAGGAATTCCTGAGTTAAACAAACCAGGAATTGCAGCATAATGTGTGAACCGGCTCAATGAAATACAGGAGGGAGTGACAACCATATTTGAGCCACCTTGGTGTCTCCAGGTGCTTGGTGTCTCCAGGTGCTTGGTGTCTCCAGGTGCTTCTTATAGTACCTTCTTCTGTCTTTTTCCTTAATGCAGAAAAAAGAAAAGACGGAACGGCTATACGATTCATTCTGGCTGCTAGTGCTAGGAGCCCTCCATCTGGAAAAACCTTTGGTCAGCCTTGCCCTCTTCCAGGATACTCCATTTTATTCCTCCTCCCACCCAGCTTTTCATCTCTAACATTCAGGCAGCATTCCATTGCCATGGAGCATGCTCAGTCCTCACTGAGCAGTTTGGGGCATTCTCCCCACTCTGTTTTCACCATATTTGTGGTACTCCTGCAAACCTTAGGCCTTCCTGTGCCTGCTGATGCCTCCCTCTCTTGCACAGATAGTGCCATTTTGGCTACATACAAAATGATACACAGGAATAGAGGGAACCACTGGAACCTGCAACAAAATGTTGCAGTATGGAGTGCTCCCTGTTCACTGCCACCACCATTCCCCCTGCCCCAGTTTTCCATCTCTCCCTCTGTCAATCAGTCACTATTCTGTGGTTACTGAGCATATTATTATTATTATTATTATTATTATTATTATTATTATTATTATTATTAAAGCTAAAACAGCAATAACTATAGGAACAGTGCTAATCCATCACTTTCTCGTAGGTCCAAATTATTCCCTGAAGGCCTGCTGGAACAAGAAAGTTTTTGCCTGCCTCCGAAATATACCAAGGAGGGTGCCGTTCTAGCCTCCCTCAGAAGGGAATTCCAGAGTGTTGGAGCAGCCACCTAGAAGGCCCTCTGCCGCGTTCCTGCCAGGCGTGCCTGAGATGGTGGCGGAACGAAGAGAAGGGCCTCCCCAGAAGATCTCAGAGTATGTGCAGGCTCGTAGGGGAGAATACAGTCTTTCACATATCTTTCAGATATTTAGTTCTCCTTTGGGGGTCCCCCCTTAGGGTTTCCCGCCCTATTTGGGGGGTACTTCTGCAAATCTTGAGGTTCCCCCCAGGCGTGCTGATAGTTCTCTTTTGTGCGTGGATGATGCCATTTTGGCTACATACTTACATCACAGATCACTGTGTCTTGAAACAGCTTTGAAATGCTGGTTAACTTCGAGTTCAAACTTCTGCTGCAATCTTCATCATCATACGTATGAATAGCTATCTTAATAGTGTCGCCACTATTCTCTGTGATGTAAGTACAGGGCGTTTACAATGCATAGGGCTGTTTAGCTTAGGAAAAAGGCAAGTAAAGGGAAACATGATAGAGGTGTATAAAAGTGTGCATGGTGTGGAGAAAGTGGATAGGCCTCTCTCATAATACTAGTAGAACCCGGGGTCATCCCATTAAGCTGGATTTTGGGAGATTCAAGATAGAAAAGGAAGTACTTCTTCACACGGTGCATAGTTAAACTATGGAATTCCCTGCGGCAATATTTAGAGACGACCACCAACTTGGCCATTTTCGGACACCAATTTTGGCCATCTAAGTGTTTTGCCCGGGAGTGCAAAGAGGGGACCAAAAACCATTTATGGACCAAAAACCTATGGTACAAACCCTTTACAATCAAAAGATGGCACCAAACTCTTAAAAGACAAAGAGTCTATTGCACTGCATTGGAAAGAGCATTATTATGATCTTTTAAATCGTAAATCTAAGGTGGATAATGAGATTTTTTTTCAAATCCCGCAAAAACAAATTAGAGAGGAACTTGCAATACTCCCCACTTTGGATGAAGTTATAAAAGCCATTAATCAAATGAAGAATAACAAAGCTAGTGGACCAGATGGGATTCCTGCTGAAATCTTTAAAGAAGGCCCCCCCGAACTTGTACAATATCTTCATAAACTCACTGAAAAAATCTGGATAAGAGAAGAGATCCCAGAAGACTTCAGGGATGCCATAATTATCACATCGAAAACTGGGAAGCTCTGGCCCATGAACGCTTTAACTGGAGGTTGGCCTCTCACAAAGGTTCCATGGACTTTGAAGAAGCCCGAGTGCAAGGCGAAAGGGAGAAACGTGCTAAGCGAAAAGCACGTCAAACGAATCCTTTACAGGACCATCTTCCATCTGGTAACCTGTGTCCTCACTGTGGGAAGCTGTGTGGATCTAGAATTGGCCTCCACAGTCACTTACGGACCCATCACTAGAGTCTACACAATTTTCTTTAGAATTTCCTCCTTTTAAAATTTTTCTTTTTGTAATTTTTTTATCCTGGAAGACAATCTTACTCGGTCACGATTGATCGCATGATGATGATGATCATGATGATGATGATGATGATGATGATGAAAGAGGGGAGGCTGAAGCACTGCCAGGATACTATGTATGCTGGCAGAGCCTTTCTACTCCCCTCCTGCACCCCTCCCTGCCCACAGAACTCCAGCTCCGAGGCTGCTCTTGCGACCTCGGGGACGCAGCCGGAGCAGTTCTTTCTACACCAGCTTGGAGGGCAGAGGGAGGGCACTCCGAGTTTGGAGTGCCAGCTCCAATGTTGGAGCGCGTTTCCGAGGTTGGAGCTGGGACTCTGAATTATCCTATGGCCTCTAAACTCTGTCTGGAGGCCATATGATTGTGCCTTTATTGTATTTTTATCCCACTTTTCAGGCAATTAGGGAGCAATCCTAAGCATGTTTAGACAGGATAAATTCCTGCAACTCCCAGCATGCACCAGCCAGCATGGCTGGCTGGTGCATGCTGGGAGTTGTAGAACTTTTTCTGTCTAAACATGCATAAGATTGTGCCCTGTCTCCCAAAGCAGCACACATCAATTAAAAAAAAGAGAGTTCCCCCCCCCCCCCAAATCAGGCTTACAAACTAAAATGAAAACACACACACACACACACACACACACACACACATGCATAAGGGCAGGGGAGTGGAGGGAAAAGGAAGACAAAGGAGATCAATTCTTCAAGCAAAAGCAGAGTAACCAACCACTAATGCTGACTCATCATTAATCTGTGGGATCTGCCTATCCCAAAATGTTTGGCATGCTGCACTGGATAAACGGAATGTTCTTTCCAGGACAAAATCTGCAACTAACCACATCAAGAGTGCCATGAAGCAATTGAGTTTTATTGCTGATCATGGATGATAAACAGCAAGTTCTTTCCAGGCCACTTCCTGATGCATTTATGTTGTCATGGCAAAGCAAGAAGATTTGGATAAAATGGAATGGGAAATATTTAGTTTGTTGGAATCTCTATTATATATAATTAAGGGTATGTTTGCATCAATATTTGCAAAGAGCAGGAGTTTCCTCCCACCTAACTTCAGTAATAAAATAATGCACTACTAGACCGATTCCACTTGTCCAGGTGTCTTCCCCAGGTGCTGATCTATTATGTATTGCAGGAGTCTGTACTCGAATAGCTCTGATTTATCATACCTTTCAGCCCTATGTAGGCATTCGCACAGGGACTTGTAAGTGTGTTGAGACGAACGCACTTACACCGTTCTCACAACCAGGAATCCCAATAAGGGAGGGTTTGTGATCGCAGGTAATGCATCAGCATGCTCCGCCAACTGCACTTATGAGCCACTATGTGGACCTTCATGCTCAACGCATGAAGGGCTCTGAGGTAGCTGGGCACACGGGGAGCTTTGGCAGTAGGGCATGCGTCAGCACAGACATCCTTGATCACAGACATCCTTTCCCCAGTTTGACTGTAACTGTGTTGCCGGCGAATACCTGCATAACCCTTTAATGCAGGGATGAAGAACCACAGGCATGGGGGGCCCATCCAGCCCTCCTGGAGTCCCAAACAGGCCCTTACAGGGTTCTCCAGAAGGCCACACCCCTTTCCCTGGCCCCACCCCTTTCTCCAACCACCAATCATTTGGTAGTTTCACAGCTTTTGTGCAGGGTTTTTTTTTTCTCATTCTAAAAGGTTGAAATGCCTCTCCCAAACCTTAGTTATTGGCAGAAAGAGCTTTAAGCTAGATGATGATGATGATGATGATGATGATGATGATGATGATGATGATGATGACGACGACATTTATATCCCACCTGTTTCCTTCTTGCAAGAAACCCAAAGTGGCTTACAAGGTTTTCCTTCCCTCCATTTTATCCTCACAACAAGCCTGTGAGGTAGGTTAGGCTGAGAGTCAGTGACTGGCCCAAAGTGACCCAGTTAGTTTTATGTCCAACTGGATCCTGGACAAGAACCTGGGTCCCCCAAGTCCCAGTCCAACACTAGCTGCTATGCCACAGTGGCTCTCTCCAGTATTTTGGCCCCTACTCCTTTTGCCTTCAGCCTCATCCACCACTGGAATGTGGCCCTTTAGTGCTTCTTCCAAATGGAATTCGGCCCTTGGGCTGAAAGAGGTTCCCCACCCCTGCTTTAAAGTATCGTATATGGGAAAGCAATGGCCCAGTTCATGTGATTCTTCCCCCTCACCAATTTTTTTTTTAAATAGCGAGGAGAAGTGGAAGAGCTTAGGAAAACACACCCAAAAGTCTGGAAACCACCAAATGATCGGTGGCCCGTGGAAATGGAGTAGGACCATGGCCATCTCGGGAACTTCAGAGGTCTAGATTGGGACCCCAGGAAGACCAGATTTGCCCGTGGGCCTGAGAATCTGCACCACTGAACTAAAGCAAGGCCAGTCTTCTCCAGACAGGCCGCAGCTGGTGAATGAGCCAAAGCTGATAAAAGCTGCTGCTAACAACCGACACCACCTGAGCCTCTAAGCATGCAATCCTATGCATGTTTAGACAGTAAGAAGTTCTAAAACTGCCAGCACTCCCCAGCCAGCATGGCTGGAGAATGCAGTGAGTTGTATGACTTCTTTCTGTCTAAACATGCATAGCATTGTGTCCTAGGCCAGTGTTGGGGAACCCGTGGCTCTCCAGATGTTGTTGGGCTCTGACTTCCATAATCCCTTTCCATTGTCCATGCTGGCTGGGGGTGATGTGAGTTAGAGGGCCACAGGTTCCCCACCGCTGCTCTAGGTCCAGAAACACACACACACCCAACCTAAATCCACAAACTTGGAAGTGCAACCCCATCCAGAACAGGTTGTATATCTCTGTCTAAAGCAGTAGAATTCTCAACCAACAGGAGGTAAATTAATTTACCACTTGCACTGGCTCATTCACAGTGCAGAGTTTGCATATGCCATGGCTGACCCTTTGGCCACCTACAGCCTCTACAGTGTCACTCCCATATCTTTCACTGTTGAAAAAAGTGCATCTGATTCATAGATTTCATAGATCATAGAGTTGGAAGGAGCCTACAAGGCTATCGAGTCCAACCCCCTGCTCAATGCAGGAAACTAGAGGAGGGGTCTCCCATCCAAGTAATAGCCAGGCCTGACCCTGCTTAGCTTTCCACGCTCAGACAAGCTGAGCCAGATGGATGACTCTCTTGTGCTTTAAGGTCCTCACACAAAAGGATGGATAGGCTAAAGAATTACGGTAATTGTAAATTTGTTAACGGCGCGTAGATTAATGATAGCAAGAAAATGGAAAGTTCATCAAGTTTTCTCTATTACTGACTGGTATAAGGAAGTGCGGGATATGATTTTAAATGATATGTTGACTTGTAATATCAAATGTAAAAGGGGACAATGAAAGAAAAACAATTTTAAGGATATACGGGGATTATTTTTAGATTATGTTTTCATTGAGGGAAAGACCATGTCAAGATTTGATGTATTTTTGGAATGTAGGTTTAATGGTATAGATAAGTAGTAGTTGTTTATCATATTGGTCCCAAGGTGATGGGAGCACGGGTTTGATTGTATTTGATTTGTTTATGTTATTAAATAAAAAATAAAAAAACAAAAAAAAGGATGGATAGGCAGCCTCAGTGGACTAAGCCTCCATAAAAGCTCAAGTGGTGGCAAAGCAATTTAACAAGCAGAAGCAAAAGAGAAATAACCACTGTAATGGCCCCAGCAATTTTCTATTAAAAACTAGAGTGGAGGGAATAATTTTTAGTGAATAATTTATTCAATGAATCTCACCTCAGGAAGAATGTAATATCATCCAATTTGTTATGGATTAAATTCACCCCCTGAGAAGAGGGCCAGCAAAAGGCAATTAAACCATTTAAATCCCACTTAAGCTCATCGACCTCACTGGGACTGATCAGTGGCAGAGTTAACGGAGCAATCCTATACTTACGTTATGCCAGTACAGAGATACACCGCCATGATGCTGCAAGAATAGGTGGCAAATCCTATGCCTGCTCAGCCAGTGGCAAAATAGTGGGAGTTCCCAGGATGCAAGCCCACACCGCAAACATCACAGACCAGCTTTCTAAGCACTCAACCACAGCAGCAGATAGCAATCACACACATCATGGAGCATCTGTTTTTTCCACCCCAATCAGAGATGCCAGGAACGCACAGGCTGTCGGAGGAGCCCTGGTCTCCTGGAACAAGTCACATTTTACATGCCAGAGGTCCCCGGTTTGAATCAAGGGCACAACCCCATGCTAAGAAAAGGGGGAAAGGGGATTTCACAATCATGCATGCCGGAGCCAATCAGGAGGAGTGCTGCATGGGCCAACCAGGCCTTTTATCCCACCCCTCTCCCTGGCAAGCCACTTGTATGCCCCTGCTACCTGATAGGTCAGCTCTGCCAGGTAGCATCCCAGCAGGGCTCATTACTTCTCCCCCATCACACAGGGTGGTACAGTTAGGGAATGATCCTATTGCCCCTAGACGTTGTCTCTAAGCAATTTACATTACAATACATTAAATAAAGTATTGATAAAAACATTAAAACTATGTATTCCTAGTACCATAATGAACACATAGACTGGGCAGCACAATCACTCAGGGAAGGCCTGGCTGAAGAGCTGGGTCTTTAATTGATGCCTAAAGCATGCCATAGTTAGCGCCTCCCAAATACCATAAATGTATCTTTGCATCTAACTTGCCGGGTTTTTAAAATGCAAATTGCTCCAGCTGCAGGCGGGGTCGCTAATAATCAGAGCAGAGCAAGCATGGAGAGGGAATTCAACCCTTTTATCCCCTGCTTCAGTGCTAAGGGAAATCCTTCCTCTGGAGCTGGTTTTTGCTTTGAGGGGAAATCTCCAATTGCACACATAGGGGATTTCCTCCCCATGCAATTACTAGCTTCAGAAGAAGGTTTTTCTTTAGGACTAAAGCAGGAGATGAATGGGTTAAATTGCAGGATAAAAGAAATGTGTGTACGCCATGGGATTTTAAAGATTTCTTCTTTTTTTAAAAAACAATTTTTGGGGGGTACACTTCAAAATATGGGGGCATCCATCTTTTTTCTGCATGATGTCCCTGGTAATGACACCATGTTATCATACAGCATTTCTCCCACAGGTATTATCGGCCCCATTTTCAAAGCACACAGCAGCCATGTTGCCAACCTGTGGCTCTGCTTTTTTAAAGTGTACTGTACAAAACTTTTTTTTAAAGCCATTGAACCACCTCCTAAGTCAATTTATAAGGCCTCCCCACTCCTACACACACACATAAATGTCCACCCTCAATCATTAGAAGGGTTTTCGTTCCCCCAATGTCCACTCCCCTCCCAAATGTAGGAATGGACGAATCGATCAATTTCAGATTCTCTCCTCTTCTCATTTTTCCAGTCTTCAGTTCATCCTGAACTTGGCAAATTCTTTTTTTTAAAGTTTGCATGAAAATTCATAAGCATTCTTGGGCACATTTCTCCCAATACATGCATTTTTGTCTAATATTATAAACATATTTTTGCAAGCAATTCTCCTAATATAATGCATTTTTAAATGCTATTTCCCCGAATACACACACTTTTAAATGCATTTTTTAATTGGAGAAGCCCATTGCAAAATTTGGGCAAAGTGCAAATTTCAAAGGATAGTTGAGTCTCAGTTCACATAGTTGTTTGAAAGTGCGAAATTAGGAAAATTCGCATTAAAGATGAACTGAACTGAACTTCAGCTGGACCCGACGTTCAACCCAGCTCTAGTTTTGAGCACGATCTAAAGATAATCATCGGTGGAGGGACGGGTCTTGGAATGTTGTTCACACACACCCTGTGGAGTTGGGTTGAAACCCCTCTGACATGGAGCACTTGAGTGGAGAACAACAGGACTGCACACAGACAATAAGGAGCCTGTTCACAGCAGGGCATGCCACACTAGCAAAACCCATTAGAGCGCAGCAGTGCAGCACGCAGGAGGAAGTACAGAAAATAAAACCAAAGAATCTGTGGCATTTTCATGCTCAGCTTATGACATCCTCTTCTTCAGGCACACTCTACTTTCTTAGTTATGTTTATCAGATGAAGCTGATAGCTTCTGGGTGCTTTCGTGGTAACCTTGCAGTTACAGGCCGTTAAAGGGAGCGAACGTGCGGCACAAGCTTCCTTTGTGGCTTTCCCCTCCCCGCTCTCTTTCCTATACTGTTTCCCCCCCTTCCCCACCCTTTGCTGTGTCTCAGAAGAAGAAAAAAGTGAACAGGGCTCCATTCTTAACATTTAAACAACTATCGTTGAATGTATTGGTTTTTTAGCTGCAGCTGCTACAGGGGATCTAAGCCAAGGATGGGGGAGAAATGCATTTGATTTGCATTTTGCATTTTAATGCGAACTTACCGAATTTCGCACTTTTAAATTGATCGTTGTAAAAAGGGCTTGATCAATCCTAATGTGAACTATTATTTTATCTTTTCCTGAAAGGCATATGTTAAGAAGGCAAGGTACAACAGTGTCATGTTTTATTTCCCCCTTTTCCATACTCTCTGTATTTTACTGAAAGTATTTGTGACTATCATTTGGATACGATGTGAAATCTGTATATACAAGAAAAAGAAGGGAAGATATAATTTTTTAAAAATACACATTCAATTCAAATGCTATTCTTCAGGGGTGGGGTGTGTGAGAGAGAAGTACCCTGGAACAAGTCATCCAACATTTCAGAGAAGAAAATGGGCATCCTCATTTTATTGCACATTTATAGGAAAATTACTGCATATGGCAGGGAGGGGAACCCTTTTCCTGGTGAGGGCTGTGGTCCCTCACAAATAGTCTGTCAGGGGACACATGTCAGTGGTGGGTGAAGCTGAAGCCAGCAGTGAGCAGGATCAGAACCCAAAGTCACCCCTTTCTCTTTCTGCTCTCCCATTTCTCTCTCTCCCTTTCCACCCAGCAGACTGCCAAGGAAGGGACAGAGATCATTCTTGCAAGAGGTCTGAATTGATTGCATGCAGAGGGCTTTTGAAATTAAGCTGAGGGCCGCATGAAATTAGGCAGAGGCTGAAGGCCACAGATTGACCACCTCTGATATATCGTAACCAGCAGGGTGGATGAGTGACCTCCACGTAGACCCAGTGCCAGCATGTTCTATGAAAGACTTTTTGAAATGGTCACTGCAGATAGCTAATAAAGGTATTGCCCAACTGTGAATACAAAAATAACTACACTTCAGTGTCATCTATTTTACTGACACACACCGGAATGAACACACAACGGCAGTTCTTCGTGTTTAAGGGCCACAACTTTATTAGTAAGATGGATCTGCAACAAATAGCAAGTACCTAACTTTCTTACACTCCATACGTTCACCATGTAATGGGCAAGAAGACCCGGCAGACGTTCACCTCATGGGTTATGACTTTTGATGATATATGCAGGACATGATTAAGTGGCCCAGAATGGGAATTGAGTCACCTTAATCAGGCATTAAATGTGAATACATCCAGTTGCATACCCCCAAGGTGCTGCATAAACGCTGTTAAGCATGATGGTCTGGTGGAGATCCCCACTCTTGAGTGCAGCACCACAGGACAATCCCATGTTGATTAGATTTGTGCAGGAGAACCTGCACTGTTAAGACTGGTATTCATCCTGGCCAGGGGGACTTCTTCCCTTTCGTTTTAGCTTTGTTTAAAACACTACAAAACAAAACAACACCTAGGGGGTCCACTGCCGGTTATTCAATCATCTCAGTTCCATCATTATTTCATTTGTTCCTGCCAGCTTTCAGTCCCTTGCTTCTTTGCTAAAATCAGTTCACATGACACAGAACTCAGGGCTTTGCCAGAGAGCCTCACCACCCTTTCCCCCCAGAGCACCCAGTTCTGGTAGCCTGAGCCCCACTTCTGCTGAAGTGGAGGCACAGCATGCATCAGCCAGGAGCCTTGCCCAAGGCCGCTTCCCCACAAGAACTCCTTCACACCCTCAGCTTTGTCTTCAAGATGATCCATTGGGATTTCTGCAAAGGTAACTATTGAACTCTGTCCTATCTTCTGGACGTCCTTTCCCTACAAATCACAGCCTCCACCCCTTTTACCCACTTTCCTGTTCGGATGATGATGATGATGATGATGATGATGATGATGATGATGATGATAATTTTATTTTTATACCGCCCAATAGCCAAAGCTCTCTGGGCGGTTTACAACAATCAATAAAGAATACAATGCAAGTGCATCTTGCATCTGTGATGGTGCTAGTGCATGGTGAGACCTGTGCTACGCCAGACGCTTTCCTTCACTTGACCTTGCAATTCTCTCCCCCACCCCCACTCTCTCCCTCCCTCCCGGAAGCCTTAGAAACCCGATTTGCTTAGCTCCAACCCTAACTACGCCCTATGTGCCATAATCCAACTCATCCAGGGCAGAAACAGGCACATGTAATCACAGCCTAGACCTCAAGCACTCTTTAAGTGATCTTCCCCTCCACCTTTGAGTCCTATGTATTGAGCTGTACAATCTCTAGTTGGTCTTCTGCCTCATATGTTTAGAGTGCATATAGAATTGTCAGTCATATATGAGCTAATTAATTCCCTATTTAAGTTCATATAGTGCCTATTACCAACAAGTTAATAGGCAATGTGACCATTATGTACTTTTTAAAATTATTCTTGTGTGACCAATAAACCAATCCTCTTTGAAACAGAACCTGTGTGTGTGCGTGTGTGTATCATTCAGACAAATCTGGTATGACACATGACTGCCAACCAAGGTTAAAGGATTTTTTAATATTTGTTTTACACACTCCTCTTGGATTGTGCATAACTCTTCACGCGCATCTGGAGAGGGCATTAACAGTGGGGAGATCTCACACTGGCAGGAGTGTTAGGATTTTTTACTAGAACCTTGAGATCCACCAACTGGAGCCCGATGATGCAAAAGACACACACTTCAGATGAAATAATTCAGAGCCAATGATTTACCAGAACTGAGCTGTGTCACAACCAAACAGAGCTCACATCCACTCTTGGTTACTCCAAGCTTTCTTCATTTCAGATGTATAATTGGGGGGAGGGGGAGTCATTTTGTCATTGCTATTCTTAAACAATTGGGAGTTGGCAGTCCTTGCCGATATACAGGCAGTCCCCGGGTTACGAACGTCCCGACTTACGGACAACTCATACTTAAGAATGGACTGCCATTTAGGGGTGGGTGAATTGCCACTCCGACTCTGTGCTGACGCTTGGCAAGGCGCTCAGTGGACTTCCAGGTCCCCCGTGCATCACTTCCGGGGACCCAGTGCTGTGGCTATTCGCGGCCGTTTTAAGGTAGTTTACCTTGGATTTTACAGAAAAAACGCAGCGCCGGGTCCCCGGACAAGAAGCACCGGGAACCCAGAAGTACCTTTCCCCGGCTCCTCTCTGGGCAGTTGCGCTGAGCCAGGGAAAGGTAAGTTCTGCGGGGCTCAGGGGGGTGAGCGGGTTGAGTTCACCCTGCTTCCACACACCCCTCGAGCAATTCGCCCATCCCTATCATATATGTAAAAATCTGAGTTAAATACAATGGTTCATACTTACGAACGCATGCACTATACTTTGTGACACTTTGCAACACTTTGAAAACATTGTGCAGCTTCTGTTTCGACTTACATACAAATTTGACTTAAAGACAGACTTACAAACGGATCTTGTTCATAACCCCGGGGACTGCCTGTACTGCAAATCTACTGGAAATCTACCAGTAGATCCAGACCTACCTTCTGCCCAGCCCTGGTTGCACCTCATGAAAGAGTTAATACACTTCTGACAATTTGTCATGATAGGAACTTACATAAACCCTGCTCCTCTTCTGTCATAATGGCTGCTTTTAAATGCCAGATCGGTGCAGAATAAGACTTCACTCATCCATGATCTAGGAGTGGATGAGGTGGCTGATCTGGGATGCATTACCGAGACCTGGGTGGGTGAACAGGGAGGAATTAGTCTCTCCCAGTTATGCCCACCAGGATACTTGATACAACATCAGGGAAGTCCTGAGGGCCGGGGAAGGGGGGTTGCCATGGTCTATAGGAATTCTCTCTCTCTCTCTCTCCAGGCTCCCTGTCCATCTGACTACTGGTCTGGAGTGTTTGCACCTTATGTTGGGCCAGCGGGAAACATCTGACTACTGGTCTGGAGTGTTTGCACCTTATGTTGGGCCAGCGGGAAACATTGGGGATTCTGTTGGTGTACCGCCCACCGTGCTGCTCAACAGACTTCCTATCTGAGCTGACGGAGGTGGTCTCAGTTGCTATGCTGAGGTCCCCCAGACTGTTGGCACTGGGAGGGCGTTAACATCCATGCTGGGGGCACACTATCTGGGGTGGCTCAGGATTTCAAGGACTCCATGGCAACCATGGGACTGTCCCAACATGTCATCAGCCCAACACATGTAGCAGGGCACACTCTAGATCTGTTTTTTTCAGCCGGGCATGGGGATAGTGCTCTGAAGGTGGGGAACTTTGAATCAGTCCCTTTGCCATGGTCAGATCACTGCCTGCTGAGATTTAGACTGACGGTGACTTTCCCCCTCTGCAAGGGTGGGGGACCTATTAAGATGGTCCGCCCCCGGAGGCTGATGGATCCGGTTGGTTTCCAGAGCGCCCTCGGGGGGGTTGGGTTCTGGCTGACATGGCTGGGTCCTGTCGAATCCCTGGTCGATCTCTGGAATAGAGATGACCCGGGGGGTTGAAACAATCGCTCCCGAGCACCCTCTCTGTAGCAAAGCTCATACGGCTCCGTGGTACACCCCAGAACTGAGAGTGATGAAACAACACAGGAAACAGCTAGAGTGCAGATGGAGAAAAACTCCTAGCGGATGCAATCAAACCCTGGTATGTGCCTACAATCAGGTATATCTAGGGGCAGTGAGGACGGCAAAGAAACATCTCACTGCCTCTATTCAATCCTCCATTTGCCACCCAGCGGAGCTTAGAGTTGTCCGGGGGCTCTTATATGCTGGCCCCAAGGACATCCTGGACCCCTCTGAGGTCCGCTGCAATGTTTCTAGGCACTTCAGGAAAAAATCTCTTGCATCCGCCGGGACTTGGACTCCAATGTTATGGCAGTTGAATCAGGTGACGTTCCCAGAGTACAGCTCGGTCATGTTTTCTTGGATGAGTTTCAGTTGGTACGGCTCGAGGATGTTGACAAGGTGCTTGGACAGGTTCGTGCAACCACATCTGCACTGGATCCTTGCCCCTCTTGGCTTATAAAATCTAGCAGGGAGGGAACAGCAGGCTGGCCCAAGGTGATCAATGCCTCCTTGTGAGAGGGAGTGGTCCCATGCCGCTTGAAAGAAGCGGTGGTGAGGCCACTCCTGAAGAAACCCTCTGGACCCAGACGATCTAAACTTTAGGCCGGTAGCGAATGCTCCTTTCCTGGGCAAAGTCCTTGAGCAGGTGGTGGCCAACCAGCTCCAGACCCTCTTGGATGAAACTGATTACAGCAATACCTTGGATTGCAAGTAACTTGGTTTGAGAGCATTTTGCAAGACAAGCAAATTTTTAAATATTTAATTTTTTTTTACTTGATATACAAGCAACGTCTTGCAATACAAGTACTGTAGTATGGCTTAAATTAAAAATCTCTGTACAAATTTTTTTGGGGGGATTTTGTTTTGATATGAGTGTTTTGGATTACAAGCACGTTTCCGGAATGAATTATGCTCTCAATCCAAGGCATGACTGTATCTAGATCCATTTCAGTCGGGGTTTAGGCCTGGTTTTGGCACGGAAACAGCTTTGGTCGCCGTGTGGTGACCTATGTCGGGAGATAGACAGGGGGAACGTGACTGTTGATAGATACTCCTAGATCTCAGCGGCTTTCTATACCATCAACCATGGTATCCTTCTGGGGTGGCTGGGGGGTACTGCATTGCAGTGGTTCCGCTCCTACTTGGATGGCCAGCTACAGGTGGTGGTGCTTGGGAGATATTGTTCAGCCCCGTGGACTCTCCAGTATGTAGTTCCTCAGGGGTCGGTCTTATCCCCCATGCTATTCAACTAGGGATGTATCCGCGAGTCTCGGGGGGGCTGAAAGCAGGCCAAAATTGGCCTGCTCGTCCCCCCCAAGACTCTCGCGCCTTACCTGGCCGCCGCTCGATCCAAAGACGCGCTGGGGAAAGGAGCTTCTGGTTTAAATCAAATCCACCATGTTAAGGCTGCAATCCTAACTTTCCCAGGCTAGCTGAAAGGCCTCAGGAAGTGGCGTAACTGCCACACCAGTGGAAGAGAGGTCCGCTGAAGGGACAACTCACTGCTGGACGTCCTGCAGTATGCTTTCAGAAAGCTCCACCGGCATAGATGTTTTGCCAGTGGTGTAGGGGAAAGCCAGGTATGTCAGGGGGGTGTGGGGAAATCCAAGGTCTCCAATAAATCCAAAGCCTCCACTTTCCCATGGCACACCCACAGAAATGGCTCAACACCCACCCTGGGGCTTGCACAATTATTTCCCTACCTTTATAGACAATGGAAAAGAAAAAGCCCTCTCCGTGCCATCTCCCAACCTGCAAGGAAACAGGAGGGCAATGGATGTGGTGATTGCTCCACCAGCAGATTTCTCCCTTCAATCCCCAATTGGCATAAATGCAAGGCAGGATTGCTCTCTTATCCCACTACTGCAGGAGTGGGGAACCTGTTTCAGCCTGAAGGCTGAATTCAATTTTGGAGAAGCTCTTGGGGGCCACATTCTAGTGGTGGGTGGGGCCAAAATACAAAAAACCTAGCACATTGTAGCTTTAAGCTCTTACTTCCAGTAACTAGGAAAGTCATTTCAATGTTTTAGAATGGGGAAAGAACTGCAGAAAAGATGGGAAACCACCAAATGATTGATGGTTAAGGGAAAGAGAGTGGGGCCAGGAAAGGGGGTGTGGTCATCTGGGGACCTTAGGAGGGCTGGATTTGGCCCCTGTGCCTGAGGTTCCCCACCCCAGCACTAGAGATCATCCAACCCCACCCCATCCCAGTTCACTCTTCATGGACATTTATCAATAAGTTTGTGGGAAAGCAAGAGTACACATCTTAAAGACAGGAGTTTGGAAAGCATTTTCAAACTTTATTTACAACTGTCACAGTGACAAAAGTAGTTTGAAAAAAATGCTAGCTTTTTCCCTGAGGCTCAAAAAAGAATTTTACAGAAATATAGAATGTAATATTAATATACAACTGGAGAAGTTCAACTGCAGTGCTTTGTTCTTCAGACACATTCAAAAGTGACAGAAATACAAGCGACAATTTGAAAAATAAAAAGAGAGGCAGAAAAGGGATATACAAATATTTAAAAGACAAACAGCATTTCTTTCCACTCTGATTGCAAATATTAAGGATCTTTGCTTTTCTGACTGGTTAACATTTGACAACTACAAACCTGGGACAAAAAAAATTGGAAACAAAAAGTAACTTTTGGAGAAAAAAAAGTAGGGTGATCCAGAGCTTTGTGCAGGTGTAAAAGCTCATTCTACTGAACAGCGGGAGAACAGATGTCCAGGATACAAAACCAAAAAAATCTGGATCTATCGGTTTTAAAGCAACCTTCGCTAGGTAAGGACTCAAGACAGGTTTTCAGTGATGCCAAAACATTCACCAAGACAGGTAGTACAGGTTCTTGGCTGCCAAAGGAACACACAAGAACACCCAACTACATCCCTACTTATTATACTTAAAAAGAAAAAAACAACTCAGGCCATAATCTGCAACCTCACACCTACATGTAACAATGACTCACAGCTGTTAAAAAGTTATTGCCATTATGTTGAAAAACACAAGCAAGACAAGACTGGAAAAAGGATCCTGCTGATTTTAACAAGCGAATTCCCCTAACCCCTTACCAGCATTTTTACTACTCATGAGGTATCAAATACAAATATATACACACAAAGTCCCAATAGATTTCTTAAAAAAGAAAAAGGAAAAAAAAAGAGAGCCAACAAACAAGGGATCTGGGAGATGAGGGATTACTCTGAATATCCTGTTAAGGCCATGATGTGTGTGAATTACATCTTTTTAGTGTCTCCATAATTAAAAGGGAAATCACTGTCTTTTGATTTCGCAGAGTGGTCCTTTCATACCATCAAGTCTCAAACAGGGACTTCCACCAAGCGGCCAGGCACTGCTTTCCCTAGAAAGCAGCAAGTTTAGCTCATCCTGCAATCTGTTTTCCCTCTTCCAAGAGAGAATAAATAGGACAAAAGGAGTGAAGGTTATTACTGTAAACTTGGAACTTACAATTTATGCCCATTGATAAATCCAATAGAAATGTTTAAAACAAATATTATCTTCTCCACAATACTGAGAGACCGTAATACTTTCCCCCCATCTTTTTCTGAAGAGAAGACCCGCTTTCCTTCAACTATTACTCCTGTCTTCAGATTGCCTCCAAAATTCTGTTTAGGCTCACCATACTTGGTGGCCCCAGTTGACTCCTGTGAGTCCTTGATAGCGCATTTGCACATGCTGAAACCGCACAACCCCACTGCCACCAGAGAAACTGACCTCTCACTGCAACCAGATGTATTATTGGCTGGGAGGCTTAACTGCAGCTTTGGGGACAGGAAAAGGAAATATACTTAAGTTACTTTTATGGCAAAATCTCTTGCAAAACAACAACAACAAAAAACACTTGCCAAAATAATAATAACAATAACAATAATAATAAAATAAATGAGACAACTTGTTTGTTACCTAGTGCAGGATAAACAAGACTATTGCAGAACAAGTGGCAAAGGACCATTTCTAAAGACAGCAGCACTCTGCCATGAAAAAGCTATTCAACATTGCAAAATTTAATTGTATACTTTCAAGAAAAAGTGGAGGGAGGGGAAAGAAAAAAGAAGACAGATTTTGTGTAACAGGCTGGGTAAGCCAGTGCCAAATACCAGCATTCCTACAAGTAAATTGTGTGACTTTAGGAGGAGATACTGGATTAAAAAAGAAGTTATTGATCCATTGCTCCTCTATCCTACTCAGCAGGGAATACCTGCCTTACTCAGTAATGTCATTAGAGCATTTGAGTGGCATGTTACCATATCTCCCAATCCCCAAAGGCACGTGCGCGTGCGCGTGCACGCACGCACACACGTACACACACACACACACACACACACAAACAGAAGCACTATAAGAAGGCAAAGTTTTGAGAGATGAATACTATTCTCAAGCTTTTGTAGCCAGAGGCAGTTCCTTACATAAATGCAGCTGCATTTTACACTTTGTAGTCACTTCTTCCACACCACACGCTTCAGAAAAAGTGTGCTTCCTGCCTGTCTCACCCTCCACCAAAGCGCCCTGTAATTTCACGGCCGCCCCAGATAACCTCAACAGAATTCAACAGCGATCTTGAGAAGAGCAGCCATAGTTTTCCCCCTGCCCAACTTTCTTCCTTAGTTTCAGCTGGAGATTGTCATGTCAAGCACTTCAGTTCTCAATAGAGAATATGAAAAAAACCTAAGATCTTGCAGGTGCAAAATTGAATGTCTTTTGTAGAAAAAGACGCTTCAGAACTTTTGTTCTCCCTCCTCAAGATGACATAGCATCTTAAGTTGTACAGAATACTCTGTGCCATTTATTGCTCCTTGCTCTCTTTCTTCGCTTCATCACAGTTTTCTTCCTCTTCTTCCTGGACCAGGAACTCCTCAGGTGGCCATCTTAGCTCTCCGCTCTCCACATCTCCTTCCGTGGGCTCTACCACAATGGAAGGGAGACGGTCCTTCAGCTTACAGTAACGATCAAAGTCTGAAGGGTCAGGGAAAATCTGAAACAAGAGATTTACAATAGTCAGCATTTCTACAGCATGCTTTGGTATACTTGACATTTTTATGTTATCATAACTGTGAGGTAGACAGTGACTTGTCCTGAGGGAATGCAGCCCTTGTCAGAAAAAAGGTTCCCACCCCTGATCTAGGACAAAAAGCTTTCATGCAGCAGTTACAACTGGGATGAGGTCTGGCTCCAAACTATTGGTCAGTGCACAAGATTTAGCTAGTTGCATTGACCGTGGTTTCCTTGTGGATAGGCTATCTAGGCTGGGTGCTGGAGGTACTGCACTGCAGTCATTCCATTCCTACTTGGATGGCTGATTTCAGAAGGTAGTGTTGGGGGATTATTGATCTGTCTCTTCACAGTTATGCTATGGGGCATCACAGGGCTCTATTTTATCCACCATGCTGCTCAATATCTACATTAATCTATTGGGGGAGGTTATCTGGAGACGTGGACTGAGGTGTCACCAATATGTGGATGACACCCAGCTCTATCTCTCCTTTCCATCAAATCTAGGTGAGGCTGTTGGGTTTTTCTGAATCAGTACATGGGTGCAGTAATGAACTGGACAAGGACCAATAAACTCAGACTCAATCCAGGTAAGATGGAGGTACTGTTCATGGGTGGTTCTAATGCCCAGATGAGTTATATTCAACCTGTTCTGGAGGGGGCTGCACTCCCCCTAAAGGATCAGGTTAGTAGTTTGGGAGTGCTCTTGGATCCAGCATCGTCACAGGAGGACACTTAAGTGGCCTTCGTGGCACAGAGCATCTTTTATCAGTTTAGACTGATATATCAACTATGATTCTATCTGGACAGAGATAGCCTAGCTAGTTATCCAGGGTCTGATAATGTCATGTTTGGATTACTGAAATGTGTTACGCATGGGGCAGCCTGTGATAATGGTCCAGAAACTTCAACTAGTCAAAAATAGGACAGTGAGATTTTTTACAGGGACTTTCCAATCTGACTGTATTACATCAGTGCTTTTATGATCTGCACTGGCTGCCAGTCTATTTCTATGCCCAATACAAAGTACTGGTATTAATCAACAAAGTCCTAAATGGCTTAGGACCAGGTTACCTGAAGGATAATCCATATATAGCTGTTCAGACCCTAAGATAATCTTCAGAGGCACTTCAGGGTGCCCCCGCCAAATGAAGGGAGGTGGGAGGCTAAGGAGAGGGTCTTTTCAGTGGTGGCACCCTGACTGTGGAATGCCCACCACAGAGAGGCTCACCTGATGTGTACATTGTGATATTTCAGTACCAAGTGAAGAACTTTTTATTTTCCCAGGCTTTTTAGATCTTGGCACCGCTTCTGGTTTTTACTTTGGTTTTATTCTGTTTTAAACATTAGGTTTTTAATATTATGTTTTACTATGTTATTGTATTTTATGATTTTAAGTTTTGTTTTACGAACCACCCAGACAGCATCTGTGGGTGGGTGATATAGAAATGTAATAAATAAATATAAATAAATTCTTCACATTCAGGTGAATCAAATGACTATTTTTCTCCTCTTCTTAACCCTTCCCACACTGAAAAGTTAAGATAGGAAATCTGCCCAGCAATTCACCCTTTTGTCTACAAACAAGCACCCAATGAGATCTTAATACATTTAACTCCAACACATGTCCTACATGGCACTTACTTGTAATATCACACAGTATGTAGGTCTGATCCACAGCTAGAGCTGGTTCATACATACATACACATATATGTATTATGCTACACTTGATGAAAACACTACTGAAGAGCATAGTGCTCATCGCAACAGAAGGCAATATGAAAGTTCTGATGGCCCGGTTCACGCATGCATGTTCATGACTTGACTACTGCAACATGCGTGACCCAGCTTCCAATAATGCTCCAACAAAACATTTTCCAGTAAAGGAACAACCAGCACTGGAGCACCCTACCCTTCTATTAAAATGTTCATGTTGGAAACAGTTCTACATTGGACCCTAAAGCTTCCAGAAGAGCCTTGCAAATTGGCCAAGGAGCATTTAATCCTAGGAATGCAAAAGTTCATCCTTCAACACTTGCCACAAGCTCTGGAGTATGCAATATTTCTGTCTGATCACACCACCAATGCTGCAGAACAACCCTAAGCAAAGGGAGGGCATTTTGGAAGGGGTGTCTTTTCCAAGCCTTAGACTGATCATTTTCTAAGCTAATGCAGGGAGAGCAGGAGAGAGCCTGACCATCAAGCTAGCTCACAACTGGGTTTAGAATAGTAGGATAGACCCACGCTCGGTTAGGGAACCACCCTAAAGATGGTGTGGAAATAGTCCGGGTATTAAATTATAAGTCCTTCAACTAATCTCGCAAGAGCTGAAGTGTTTCATCCCATCAATCCCTCCCAAGACATTAAGAGCTTTTCTACACGAGGCTGTTAATCCACTCTAGATAGTTTCAGTTTCATAGCAGAACTGAGATCCAAACACTACACAAAGAGCATTTCCTTTCCTGCTTTTCTGCTACATAGTCTCTAGGTGGCACTGTGGTAGGGCGGAACAGCACAAATACACAAGTGGAATAAACTGTTTCTTTCACTTTCACAATTAAATGCTGCATGTTCCCTGCTCTAATAAAATTCGCTGAAAGTGCTTATTAGACACAGAAGCAAAACTGGAGGGTCACAACGTTGTCTAAAGAACCCATAAACAACCGTGAATAAGGGAATGACGAGTGCATGATAAATGCCTTGTGTAGAAAAGCCCTAACAGGGTGTTATCATCTAAGCTGTGTGATCTCTCTCATCACTACAGCACATCAGAATTGCTTTTATTATAGAGTCTACTCTGGTTGAGTGAGGTCTGCCCCCAGACACCATGGTTTGTATGCTGCATATCAAGCTGATCTTCTGTACTGAACATGGGTTGGATCCAGATTTATGCTGATGGAAGTGGACTTCCCCACCTTCTCTTTCCCATGGCAGCACCCCCCCCCCCCGCCCCTTGAAAATGTTACACAGAGAGGCAGCAGACCCTGCTGAATGGGGCGAGCTGCCATCCAGGGGGGAGGGCCCTTCCTCTTGCAGAACTCAGATCCGGAATCCAACCTAACTTACCTAATTGTAAAACAGCAGAGGGCTTTGGCATTTAGTTAGAGCAGTGCTCCAGGTCTCATGGACTTCAACTCCCATCAGCCTCAGCCAGCATGGTAAATAGTCAGGAATGCTGGGAGTTGTAGTCCAAAACATCCAGACAGCACCAGGTTGGGGCAGGCTGATTTGTGGCATCAATAGGGGAACAAAAGAATTATAATCTGATTATGCTGACAGTGACCAGCAGTGCAGGAAACACCAGAAGATTCACTGCTGCCTTAGGTACATTAGGTCAAACCTAGAATAGCTGTTTTGAAAATAAACTGTCTGTTTCCGCCCACCCCCTTTTTAAAATGAGGAATAAATGATTTCCTTAAATAAACTTCCCCCAAATGTGTTGTGCCTGGTGTGTGTGTGTGTGTGTGTGTGTGTGTTTAATAGCCTGAACAATCTTATCTCCAACAGCTGCAACAGAGGAGGTCAGGATTTTTCCACTAAGTCATGCTTTTTTAAAATCATCAAGGCAACATAAAAAATGAGACGTTGCAATTGCATTCAAGGATGGTCCAGCGGAAAAATAAATGAAGTCACATTTCCCAGCACACGACAGACCGGGAAACAAGACAAGGCTGTCTATGGGAACAAAGGAACAAGAGTCTTTGGGTATTTTTTTTTTAATCCATGAAGGAGATCAACTCAATATACCGTAGTCTGCTCTCTTCTCTTTACACAAGAAGCAGATTTCCATCCTTGGACTTCGTTCACACATCCAGTTCTCCCAATATACAGCCCCTTGGGATGTCAACAGATCTGATCAAAGCATCAGCAGGAAGACTAAAACTGCCAAGTCAGTACCTTAATCTCAAGGAGCGCCTCCAGCAACATCAAGTAGGCCACTCAACAAGATCTGCCATGGACAGCCTTCTCCTTATCCCATCAGCCAGAGCAGCCAGGCTGGTGGGGACTAGGAAGAGGGCCTTCTCTGTGGCGGCCCCCACGTTATGGAACTCCCTCCCTAGTGACCTTCGCCATGCCCCCTCCGTGATGAGCTTCCGCCGTGCATTAAAAACATGGCTGTTCAGGCGGGAATATGGGGTGGGTTAGGATTTTAAAAGAATTTTTAATACTGTATTAATTATCATATTTTATTGTATTGTTTTAATTGTACATCGCCCAGGGTGGCCGGGTGGCTGGCCAGATGGGCGATTAATAAATATAAGAAATTAATTAATTAATTAATTAATTAATTAATACCAGCCTGACAAGAGACACCTTTCCATGATATCAAGGAAAATAATGTGTTTGGCTCCACTGGAATGTCAAGAGGTGAGACACAGGTTCTGTCTTGGGCTAGAGAGTCTCCTGCTGCTGAACAGATCCTTGAAATTCAAAGCACGAACTTACACTATCTATTTCAGGTTTGTATCACATCTATTTATGCAGCATGTCAGACTTTGACGGGGTTCAGACAACACGATAACCCACACTCAAGGGTTGAGTATGGGTTGTTCTTGAACCGTGGGTTGTTGCTGAACTGTGGGTTATCGTGTTGTCTGAACCCAGCTGCGCTAACAAACCATGGCTTGTTAACCACGAACAACCCATGAAGAGAACCCATGGTTTGTTGTTGGGTTGTGAACTGTGGGTTGTTCACCACACACTCCAACAACAACCCACACTCAACCCTTGAGTGTAGGTTATCGTGTTGTCTGAACCCAGTCTTAGTGTGAAAATATGTATTTAGCAGACCATGGGTGAGCCATCTGGATTATAACTCATCAGCCCCAATCAGCATGGCCAATGGCAAGGGATTATGGGAGCTGTGGTGCAAAACATCTGGAGGTCAACAATTTGCCAACCCCTGGTATAGATGTAGATCCAATACACATCATTTATTTATTATTTACTACCCAGGTCCTACCGTTCTCATCCTAGGCTCTCCTCCAAGATGCCCCTGCCAAATGCAGCAAGGCAGGTGGCTACAAGAGAGAGGGCCTTTTCAGTGGTGGCACCCTGAATCCAGAGAGGCATGCCTATGATATGGCTTTTTCAGCTCCAGGTAAAGCCCTTTTTATTTCCCCAAGCATTTAAAGAACTGTTTTAGTGCTTTTAGAGCTCTACATTGTTTTATGTTTTGCTGTTGGGTTTCGCTTTGGTTTTTTTTAATGTGCTGCACTGTTATGACAAACCACAGCAAGCTCACACACACACACACACACACACACACACACACCTCCTCCTCTCACATGGCTGTGAGAAGAACAGAAGCTTCCATTTTGGATGAAAAGCACAGTTTAGCATGACATCCAGACCCCAAACTGTGGTTAACCAGAGCAGGAACAGGGAAGGAGTCAGGGTCCTCACATTGCTAAAGTATGGCTTTGCTTTACATACAAATCAGCTCATAGTCAAACTATGTTCATCTTTACAGGTCAAAATTTAAAGTTAACTGGGGATTTGATGACCATAGGACTATTCCATGGGACAGCTTTCCTGCACAGTTCCTATTCCGCAAAAGCATGGAGGATATAACAGGAGTGGGACACACATGCCCCCCACATCCATCTTTTGCCTGGGGCAAGCTGCCCGCACCGCTGTTGAATTTGCTGCTGTGGCAGCAGCAGAAAAAGCAGTGATTTTGGAGGAAAACGCTCATTTGAAGCAGAATTGCCCACCCGGAAGACTCCCAGGAGCATGATTCTGCTTGTAAATGAATCCCTGCGCAACTTGCTTCCTTCTAAAATGGGGGGTGGGGGTTTGTCGCTGTGGAAAATTTAGCAGTGCCAGGTTGTGGCTGGATTGCGGGGGGGGGGGGCAATGTGGTCTCCCAAGCTCTGAAAGATGCCCAACCCTGAAGTAGATCCATCTATCAATGCTTATTAGCCATGAAAGCTAAAGGAAACCTTCACCTGTGGCTCCAAGTACCAGGAGCTGAGAAGAAACAGAAGATGGCCATCAATTTCAAGACTAGCTTGTGAGTTTCCACAGACATGCTGTTGGCCACTGCTGGAGTAAAGGGATCTTTGATCTGATCCAGCAAGACAGTTTTTATGTGCATGCATATTTATGGTATGCCATAGAAGGCATTTCATCGTAAACGGACGGCCAGCTACTTTAAAATATGTAACCAGATACAGTAAAGCAAAAGCTCAAGCATCAATACAAAGCCCATGCGCCTACTACGCAAGACGGTAGATGAGAGCAACCATTTTTCCCAATTTTAAAAAAAACTCTCGCAAATGAAGCGAACCGAGCTTCGAGGAGGAATTTGAAGAACCTAAATGAATGTGAACATCGCGTGTTCGCCCACCCCTAGACTTTCCACGTAACTTTATAGAGGAATTATTTCAGATCTGCCTCCTGAACCACGTTTTAGGTAGCTTTTCTTTTTCCTCTATTCAAGGCAGAGGGATTATTATGGGTGTGTGTGTGTGTGTGTCTGTGTGTGTGTATGTGAATAAGAGGCACTGGTTATACTTCAGTGCGGTCCTGTGATAATTGCAAAAAAAACCTGCCCACATAGTCAGCGTATGAAAGATTGGATCACTGGCTTACCCCGATTGTGCTGTTCCATGCCTGCTCGGCCCCTCTTCTTAAACTGAAGACACTTCGCCTCCATACAATACTAAACCCATGGAAGCATAGATTGTGGAGGAGAGGTTTTGGTGGTTGCTTTACTGCTGTGGTAGTATCGGAATAGGCCCAATATGCAGGAAGTCACTTGACTTCTCAGCAAACATTGTGGTAAGCTACTATGCATTAATTTATTTCTTTTAGAACATTTATACCCTGCCTTTCGGCTACAACAGGAGTGCAGAAGCTCAGGCCCAGGAGGCCAAATCCAGCCCTCGGGGGGTGGGGGGCAAATCCAGCCCTTAGGGGAGGGGAAATCCAGCCCTTGGGTCCCCCCCAAATCCAGCCCTCCGGGGGCTTCCCAAAACTGTCTCTGAAAACCACACCCCTTCCCCTGGTCCCAAACCCCTTACTCCCAGTCCCAACCTCTGGCGTTGGTAGAGGGTTTCCCCCTATTCTAAAAAGCTGAGATTCCTCTCCTGAGGTTTCTAAGAGCTCTTGTACTGGTATTCTTGGCCCTACCCCATAGCCTCACCCATCACTGGAATGTGACCCCCCTGAGAGCTTATCTAATATGGAGTTCAGCCCTTGGGCTGAAAGAGGTTGTTCTGCACCCCTGGGCTACAGGAACCCCCCACGGAGAGCGGAGATCCACTGATCAAAGCACCGTTTGCCAACCTCTCATTGGAGATCTATAGAGAATAGCATTCCAGTACTAGAGTCAACTGAAGCCATAAAAAAAAAAAAAGCACTTATTTCAGAGATGAACTGAAATTGCAGCTCTGCACTTAAAGACATAGACTTTTTCTGTGCCTGGCGACACTCGCCCCCCCCCCCCCAACTCTGCTTCCTTTAGATTTGACTGAACTTGGCACCGAGAGTGGAAAATGTTTTAACCGCCACAAAAAGGCTTGCTGTATGCAAGCCTGCTCTTGGGTACAAACTAGGAGAGCTCTGCTGCAGTGCAAGTTGCCTATAAGGAACCATGCTAATAAGGAAACCAATACTACTGGGGAGAGATTAAAAGATAGCTATCTAGCCGCACCATTGACTCCTTCATTGTCCATATAACCAGTGAGCCCTTCATTAAAACAAGCAGCAAGGCGGCATGGGGGATATTTTGCAGGCCTTGCCAGGGTGTAGGCCAGACCCAGTTTGCCAGCAATACAGCTGGCTTCCAAAACCAGGCTTAGGCAATGGCTGGGTTCAGACAACATGATAACCCACATTCAAGGGTTGAGTGTGGGTTGTTGTTGAAATGTGGGTTATCGTGTTGTCTGAACCTGGCTGCGCTAACAAACTATGGTTTGTTAACTACGAGCAACCCACTTAGAGAACCCATGGTTTGTTGTTGGGTTATGAACTGTGGGTCGTTCATAGTTAACAAACCATGGTTTGTTAGTATGGCTGGGTACTGACAACACAATAACCCAAATTTCAACAACACCCCACAGTTCAATGGCAACCCACACTCAACCCTTGGGGTTATCATGTTGTCTGAACCCAGCCAATATTTGACCCCATCAAGCCAAATGCAGCCTACCAGTTTTTGCTGCTTGCTTGGCAAAAACAGCCTAGTAGCCAAGCATCTAACAAGCCATAGCACACAGCTGGCATGACTTGGTTTGGTGCATCACAAGCTGTGAAGGCTTGCCCTAGACCACGGGTGCATAACCTCAGGCCTGCGGACCACATCCAGCCCTCTAAGAGGACAAATCAGACCCTGCAGGGCTTCCCAGGGCCCCCCACATTCATTTCCTGACCATCTGGTAATTTCCCAGCGTTTGTGCAGGGTTTTCCCATTCTAAAAGGTTGAGATGCCTCTCTGAAGGCTTAGTTACTGACAGTAAGAGCTTTAAGCTAAAATATGCTGGTATTTTTATTTATTTATTATTATTTTTGTATTTTGGCCCCACCGCTTTTGCCTTCGGCCTCACCCACCACTGGAATTCACCCCCCCCCCGCCCACCCAGAACTTCCCTGAAATTGAATTCAGCCCTCAGGCTGAAAGAGGTTCAAGTACCCTCCTGCCCTAGACACCCTTTAGAAAGAACAGCCACAAGATCAGCCCAAAATACTTTGCTGCTTGCAAGCAACTCCGCCTTGCCATCCTAGCAGTGCATCCTGAGATCGCTTGCACATTCGCAGGAGGATGCCAGAGGACAATTCTTGACCCCGTGCAACACACAAAGCAAGAGGTTCACCCTGACATCCTCTGCAAACATGCCATTGTTCTGGGGCGCAACTCTAGCTGTTTCTAGAGGCAGCCTGGGCTGCTTGTGCCTTGAATGCTCATTCTCTTCAGAATCACTGGAAATAGTTAGCCGGCTGTTCAAAGCAAGTAGTAAAGTCAAGCATACCGTTTGCCTGGCACAGCTGCCACAACCAGAGAGATTTGTCTGAATGGCCATTAGTTCAGATTCCATGCCAAGAGGATTTAAAAGGTGGGGGGGGATTCAAGTCAAAGGCATTGTTTTGACAACAGAGTACTGAAAGGATGTAGTCCTTAGTCAGCCTCCGTTTCAAACACCATCATTAGTGCTGCAGTCAAATGGCATTAACAGTGAGCTTGCAAGGAGGTGATTAAGCATTTCCAAACAGTAAGCACAACTCAGGAAGGAAAGAAGGGAGGGGAAAAAGCCTCATAGGGATGCGCTGCTGAGTTGGGGGCAGTGGTTCTGCGGACTTCCATCTCCGCGACAGACTGCAGTTTGAGCATTTAAAAGCAACAACAACTAAGGAAATTTGCACAAATCGCACTATTTGCATAAGGCAAATTGCATAAGTAAGAGTTATTTTGCATGTTTTGTGTGAATCAGCACCCGAAAACCTTGTGGATCTAGCACAATTTGCATAAAATCGGCCAATTTGTGCAAATTGTGCTAGATTCATGCGCTTTTTGGGTGCTGATTTGTGCAAAACATGCAAAATACCGTGATTTACACAATTTGTATAAAGTTATGCAAATTGCGCGATATGTGCACATTTCCTTAGCGTTTAAAAAATGCGCAAACCGTGACCCGTCTTAGAGACAGAGCTGGCTCAACGAGCTGGCTCAGCTTGCATCATAGCGAGTTGGCACCAGTGCAGAGCTGGCGAACCAGAATCCAGGGGGCCAAATTATGAAAATCCATCGGATTTTCACACATCCCTATCGGATTCCTCACAGATCCCTAGGTAGAATACTTAGGAATATAGGAAGCTGTCTTATACGGGGCTCAAACAACACAATAACCCACACTCAGGGGTTGAGTATGGGTTGAGTGTGCGTTGTCATTGAACCACGGGTTGCTGTTGAACCGTGGGTTATCGTGTTGTCTGAACTCAGCCGAGATAACAAACCATGGTGAACAACCCACAGTTCCCAATCCAACAACAAACCATGGGTTCTCTTCATGGGTAGTTCGTGGTTAACAAGCCAGGGCTTGTTAGTGCAGCTGGGTTCAGACAACACAATAACCCATGGTTCAACAACAACCCACACTCAATCCATACTCAACCCGAGTTTGAATCATAGAATCATAGAAAAGTAGAGTTGGAAGGGGCCTACAAGGCCATCGAGTCCAACCCCCTGCTCAATGCAGGAATCTAGGTCAAAGCATCTCTGACAGATGTCTGTCCAGCTGCACCTTGAATGCCTCCAGAGTGGGAGAGCCCACAACCTCCCTAGGTAGTTGATTCCATTGTCTTATTGCTCTGACAGTCAGGAAATTTTTCCTGATGTTTAGGTGGAATCTAGGTTCCTGTAACTTGAGCCCATTATTCCGTGTCCTGCAAACTGGGATGAACGAGAAGAGATCTTTGCCCTCCTCTGTGTGACATCCCTTCAAATACTGGAAGAGTGCGATCATATCTCCCCTCAGTCTCCTCTTCTGAAGGCTAAACATGCCCAGTTCTTTCAGTCTCTCCTCATAGGGCCTTGTTTCCAGTCCCTTTATCATCCTTGTTGCCCTCCTCTGAACCCTCTCCAGTTTGTCTATGTCCTTCTTAAAGTGAGGTGCCCAGAACTGGACGCAGTACTCAAGATGAGGCCTAACCAGTGCCGAGTAAAGGGGAATTATCACTTCCCGTGATTTGGAAGCTATACTTCTATTAATACAGCCCAAAATTGCATTTGCCTTCTTTGCAGCCACATCGCATTGCTGGCTCATATTCAGTTTGTGATCTACCACAATTCCAAGTCACCGAGTCAGACCATGGGTCCATCTAGCCCAGTATTGTTTACACTGACTGGCAGTAATGGCTCCCCAGGGTTTCAGGCAGGAGTTTTTTCTGCCCTACCTGGAAATGTTAGGGATTGAACTTGGGACCTCCCGGTTGGAAAGCATTTTCTCCACCACTGAGCTATGGTCCTTCCCCAACACAAAAGAAAAGTTATCCTAAGCTAGGCTGCTAAAACCACGGTAGGCTTCATCCTTTTTCAGCCTTCATTTGAACATCTGTCCACAGTGGAAAACCACATTTGAAAGAGTTTGTAGTCCTGCTGCTCGCATGCAGGACTAAAGTGAGGTGTGGGAATGTGCGCATGCACACAAGCCCTGCCCCAAACATCCCTACATGCCCAGCTGCCAGTTAGACCTTTGGACGTTGAGCGCGAAAATCTAAAAAGGGCTCTGTAAGTGCATTTCGTGATCGGAAAGCTGGATAAGGCAGGGTTCGTGATCGAGAGTGCTCTGTAAATGCGTTCAGCTGAACTGTACCTGCATGTCCCAAAGACATTTCCACACAGGTCAATGCCACAGTAGGCTTATACTGATTAATTAACCAGCCACTGGCAGATGAAACAGCACTTGAGAATTTTAGAACCATACATATTGGCACTGGAACAGCATGCCCAAATCCTGATGTTAGAGCCATTTGGATATGCCCCACGGTATATATTAGTCCTCCAAAGAGATGCATCAGAAAACTGAATACTTGGGCAGCTGCTAGGAAAAAGGAGCAGGCTCTTCATGTATCTACCTTTAGTCACAACCCTCAATACATTCAATCTTAACCAGCTTATTGGATTTTGCTCATTTAACTTCTTGGTGGGTAGAGGTGGGCTGAAGAAGATGTAGGCCTACCATCTTCCAGGTGTCAGCTTTCTCCAGTTATACAGCTTTATTTTTTCCATTCATACATATAGATGTATACACCACTTTTTAGGCCCCAAGGGCAGCTAACAGTCAAGAACCTGGGAAGGCAACCTAGCAGATTGCCTTCCCCTATGCATACGCCTTCCCCTATGTATACCCAGCTGTTTTTTGAAGATCCTCAGAGACCTTATTGGTGATTTCGCAATCAATGCAACGTCACCATATGACATCTCATAAGTGAGCCTTCTCAGTAGTGGCACCCACCCTCTGGAACACCCTCCCCCATGCAGCTCGGGAAGCATAAAAGGTGGAGAGGTTTTAAGTGCCTCCAGCTTTCCCTGGGGTGTAATTTATTATCATGATGTTGCTCCACTTGGTTGTTTTCTACTGTTGGGTTTTTAATTGTTTTTATTTTTGTTTGTTGTAGTTGTAATTGCTTTTTTAAACACCCTGTTATGTTCAAATAAGGAACAAATTACTTTGAAACTGGCAAGTTTGCCCTAATTGTATTTGCAGTTAATATCCATTCATTGTTACTACTGAACTTATGAAACAGAAAATTTCCCCAGAAAAATTAAGCACTGGAAACATTTCTGGTTTGGAAAAAATTTCCACCCCATATCACTGGTTCTTAAAACCAAAACTCAAACCAGAGCCAAGCAAAGTAAAAGCTTGGAGAGGAAGAGTGGGAAGCAAAGACAAGATCAGCTGGGCTGCTCCTTCCCCCTCCCCTGTGCCATCCCCAGAGTCACGAGCCACCAGTTGTTCTCTGGTAAGGATCCTGATGATTTCTTATGTTTTGATATTGTTTTACTGCGATTTTATTAATGTATTTTGATTTACTTGTAAGCCACCTTGGAAAAATGTATATCCTTAAAGGCAGGATAAAAGTAATACAAATAAATACATTTTATTTATTTTTTTTAAAAAACTTATTTAAAATAGCATCTAAAAGGGCCAAGGCAAACGAAAACATTTTTGCAGGGTGCCAAAAAGGCATTAGAGTCAGCACCAGGTGAGCCTCCCTGGACCCATTTTTATATGGGCAACTAACATGCCAGAAGCCTACATGGAATATATGTCACGTCTCCACGCTGACTGCTGCTAGTCTAAATGCAATGATAGCTCCAAAAGCCCTAGGATAACAGGTGCTTCATCTGGGAGCTACCTCCTGTTTTGCTTTTGGGTTTGCAGCTGTCATTACTGGGAATGCCAACATCTGGAAATGTCCTATCCAATGTAAACATTTTTTTGTAGTCGTAACATTTTAGGATGAGTAGTGAAATGCTCCTTCCCCACAAAAAATAGCATAACGGGGATGGCGACGATGACACACACACCATAATTTAAGCACTCAAGACCTATCTAGTTCTTCTTGCAGAATCACAAACCAGCAAAACAGTTGCAGAATTCCAGTGGACTGCAATTCTGCAAAGTTTCCACTTATGACCTCTTTCAAGTCTTACAATAAGAAAAAACACTCTTCGACTTAGATCAAAGGTGGGCAGAAGGTTAATTGGGATCTGCTGGTAGATCTCTGGGTGATTTCAAATCTTCTTTTGTGACCTGCCCAGAGAGCATCAGCTACTAGGCAGAATAGAAATGTAGTAAAATAAATAAATAAATAAATAAAACTATTTGCAGAAGATTAGGGGTCTCCAATCTTTTGGGGTTGGTGGACACATTTGGAATTTTGAGAGGGTTGTGGGTTTTTCTCACAAAAAGGCGGCCGGGGGGGGGGGGCTTGCCCATTCATAAAATGCCTAACATGGTGGGCATAGCCAGTCACAAAACACTCATTTCTGAGAAAGCAAACTGCTAAGACCAAAAGAAAACTAACTGTCCAAGTACAATGCAGAAGTGGGGCATGAGCTCCAAAACGGTGCTGGAGGGCAGCACTTCACTTTGCAGTGTGCCAGCCTCCCAATAAAAACAAATTAACTAAAAAAAGAACTTAATAAAATAATCAGGAGGTGCAGGGAGCCTGGCAGGTACCAAGAGAGGCATCAGTGGGCCCATTTGCACTCATGGGTACCACACTGGAGACTCCAGCAATAGATAAGAAAGGAGGATCTCCAACTCCCTTTTTTAAAAAAACAACAACAACCAGCAACAATGTTTCGGTCTAAATTAGAATGCTAGAATCTCTGATCTGTAGTAGATTAGATGCAGGTTTGTATTTGGCTATGTAGGTCATCCCAGTGTACAGTTCGTGAGGTTCAGGAGGTAACTGGCTCTGCCCCCTAAGCCACCATTTTGCATCTGGCTCCAGATGGTGGACTGAGGTGTTCTTGTAAAAAGAATGAACACAAAGTAGATTCTGCAAGCCTAAGGTCTGTCCTCCCCTGCCTTAGATGGATGCTACTCTACTTTTCTATGATTCTATACCTGGATTCCTGCATTGAGCAGGGGGTTGGACTCGATGGCCTTGTAGGCCCCTTCCAACTCTACTTTTCTATGATTCTATGCAATCTATCCCAGCAGGCATCACATAGGAACACATATCCTTCCAATGCCATTTTTAACTGCATACCTGGTGGCAATGAGTTCACATCTGGATCTTCAGTTTGCCTCTCCTGTCCAGCTGACAGGTGAACCAGCCAAGAACGCCTGTTTGCCCTTATGTTAAATCAGGAGAATGCTAAAAATGTAGGCAATGTTCTAATGGGCGTCTAGAGAGTGCCACGATGTGGCTAGTGTGACTCAATTCTTACACTAAAGATGGCCTGAAGCCAGTGTTTGGAGTCTGCAAGGACACAGGCAGTTAAATAGGATGAATGCAGATTTAGCAGCCTGAAAACATCTGAAAAAAGGGGTGCAGTCATAGCACAAACGTGAGTCAAGCAAGAGCTTTAAAAGTCTTCTGCAACTTCCATGATCATTTTGATTGGCAAATCTTGCAAAAACACAAATGGGCTTCTCAGCCAGTGTGGCGTAGTGGTGAGAGTGTTGGACTGGGACTCAGGAGACCCGGGTTCTAGTCCCCACTCAGCCATGAAGCTCACTGGGTGACTTTGGGCCAGTCACTGACTCTCAGCCTAACCTACCTCACAAGGTTGTTGTGAGGATCAAATGGAGAGGAGGAGGAGGATTATGTAAGCTGCCTTGAGTTCCTTGCAGGAAAAAAGGCGGGATAGAAATGTAATAAATTAATTAATTAATAAATTATTGACTTGTTAGGCAATGGTCTTCCATCTCATTATTTGAGCACCTATATCAACTTTCCCCAACCTGGCATTCTCCAATGTGTTGGACTACCAACTCCTATCATCCCCAAGTCTGCCATGCTGTCTAAGGGATGCTAGGAGTTATAGTCCAACCTATCTGGAGGGCACCAGGTAGAGGAAAACTGACCTATATGAAAATATAAATGAACAGTTTGCCTTTTGTCACTGGTAACTAAAACCTCTGGTTGGATGGGTTAAGAACAAAGTGAACAGGACATCTGTACTGTGACAAGCCATACCCAGATCTGTCCTAAGCACCAAGATATGCCTAAAAGAAAAGAAGCCCAACCGTGTTCTGTTTCGTATCATGACTTTGTAACACGCATTTGTTCCTTGAGATGGTGGTTAACCAAAGTGCATTTAAGAACACTTAAAGGGTGAGCTACCAGAAGATCATTTAGAAGAAAAAAGTATGAACATTAAGCCAACCTCAACCAACTATTTGTTGACTGCAGCTCAGGACTTTGTGAAAAGGTGGCCACGATCCACTGCAGCATTAAGCAGCACACTTAAGGCAACTGATTTCAACAGGCTTAGCCACCCTTCAGTCTGTCCTGGATGGTGGCCTAGGTGTACTTATATTACTCCAGATTGCCAAAAGTATCTTTGAGCCTCGACGTTCAATTACTCTAATAATACATGCCATGTCTTAAAAAGCCAAGTCCCTTGAACCTTACATTAATTCAGAACTGAAAATCCATGTGGATTTTTAGTTCTTATGTAATGTTTGGTAATTGTATACTTCTGTGGGGAGCCATTCCAAGTGTACTGCCAAGCAGGGAACAAAACATTGTGTCAAATCAGGCCTGAGTTAATAAACATAACTCAACCTTCTTTTTGGCTGAAAAATAAATTTCTGCATCAACTGGTGGGGAAGAAGAGACACAGAAGTGACACACACAGGTTCCATTTTCTCTGCTTGAAGGCAGAGCTGAAAGGCCTAGTGGATAACCTAAGCCACTTTAGGGATAAACAAACAGGGTGTAAGCAAAGTAACTCCAAAGAGGCTGTCTTAACTACAAAATGACTTTGACAAGATCTGCAGCACAATCCTAAATAGCACAATCCAGAACACAAGAGCCCTGCAGGATCAGACCAAAGGCCTATCCAGTCCAGTATTCTGTTTGCACAGTGGCCAAGCAGATGCCCACGCCAAGCCCACAAGCGGGACATGAAAGCAATAGCACCCTCCTGCTCATGTTCCCCAGCAGCTGGCACTGAGAGGCATACTGCCTCTGATACTGGAGGTAATATAGCGCCATCATGATGACTAATAGCCATGTACAGAATCAGGTTGTTAGCACAACTGCTCTTCCAAGCAAGCATTCCAAGCTGTTGTTAAGTTTTAATATATTAATAGTAAGACCAGTCTGTTGAAAGAGTCACCTTCTAATCCCAACAGATTCCATGGGGGCCACTAGCAGCTAACTGGCTAACTGTTTCATGATGCACAGCAATCTTACCTGATAGGATAGGCCGTCTTTGCGGGGGCTTAAACCAATCTCGTCCATAGATGGAGCGCTCATCACCTCAGTCATGTCAGCTGATCTCAAATAATCAGGGCTGGAAACAGAGTCAGAGATAGCTTTAGCTGTTACAGTTCTGTTAAGTTAGTAGCAAGGTAAGTTAAGCTGAAATGTTACTAAGAACTAAGGCTTCATATTGTTAAAGAACCATTCAGATGTTGATCATTGCTAAGCCATTTCAACACAGACCTTTCCAGTTTTTGGAAGGACCTTGGTTTTTGTTTTGTTTTTGTAAACAAAACATTTCAAGCCATTTTGAAATCATAGGAATTGAGAAGCCCAAAGGTTTCCTTGCCGCAAGGAAGATCTTGTGCACACCAAACCACCCCCAGACTAAATATTAGAAGACAACCTGGAAAGAGCCTATAGCAGCTTTCCCCAAGCTGGTGCCTTCTGGATGTGTTGGACTACAAGTCCCATCATCCCCAGTCAGCATGCTCAGCTGGTCTAATGGATCTTTTGTAGTAGACTAACCTGTACAGACCCGAGATCTTTAACCCAAGAAAACAGGGCCTATTTTCAACTTTTACTGAACCAATCCATTCATTCCCCCCATGATTCTAATCAATTTGTTCTGGAACTACCCTCAGGGATTTCGACGCTAGGAGTAAAAGAAGCACTTTTATTACACTCATTGTTTCCAGCATAATTAATTGTGAAAGCAAAAGCAGATTTGCATACATATCCTGTAACTTCTGCATTTTCACATATGCTGATACTGTTTCCAGGCACAGTACTTAAAAAAAAAAACCACACCAAAAAAACACTTGAATGCATTTGTTATTGAATTAAAGAGTACCAGTTGCATGGTGCTGCCATAAAGGAAAGCTGTATCTTAGCTTATAGGTTGCTCTGAACCAACTTCACAGATGATCACACCAAGTGATGCTGCAGATACACCTCAGAGAATAAAAGGCAAGGGGGCTATATAACAGCATCGGGAGTGTGCTCCCACTAGCCACCAGTGGCCAGTCTATGGTGAATGGCAGGACACAGCAGCAGAACGGAAAGAGCCTCCTTCACTGCACATGCCACGCTGGGTTGCTACTGATCTTATAAATGGATACTTCAAGAGCTAGAAATATTGACTACCAAGCTTAAGCTTTGATAGGGATATTAAAAAAGTAAGAACTGGTGCCCAAGTTTTGCTTTTTTCCTCCTCCCTCCCAATCCCTTTTCCTTTTGTTGTCATGTCTTTTAGACTGTAAGCCTGGGGGGCAGGGGCTGTCTCATTATTAATGTTTGTAAGCCAGTGTGGCGTAGTGGTGAGAGTGTTGGACTGGGACTTGGGAGATCCGGGTTCTAGTCCCCACTCGGCCCTGAAGCTCACTGGGTGACTTTGGGCCACTCACTGACTCTCAGCCTAACCTACCTCACAGGGTTGTTGTGAGGATAAAATGGAGAGGAGGAGGATTATGTAAGCCGCCTTGGGTTCCTTGCAGGAAAAAAGGCGGGGTATAAATATAATAAATAAATAAACTCTGGGAGCCTTTTTTTGGCTGAAGAACAGGATAAAAATACTGTAAATAAATAAATAAATAAAATCAAACAGATCATATAATAACAGATATTATTTAGTACAGTAAATAATACATTTTATTATTTATTTAATAATTTTATCATCATGCAATCAGTATACACAGCACTGGAGTTGATCTCTGCTCCAAAGAGCTTACATGTGCTAAATTTTGACTAACAAGAGTGAGTCATGAAAATAGCCTAACACATAAAATAGTTTTGCACACAAGTAAGAGCTACAGTCTAGCAGGATCAGCCTAGCTTTGCATATTACAGGACTGGATAGGCTGAGCAGCCTAGTGGATTCATTCCCCCCCTCCCAACTCTTTACCCCTAACTTTCATATATCCTCAGATCAAGGGCTGGAATAAGTAATTATACACTTGTGGTCCCTGTTCTCACCTGCCATCCTCCATATTTGGTCCTCAGAGCTATCTTTACAGCAAATCTGGAAAAAGGAAGCAAAATTGGGCATTGCTCTATTGTTTTAACTGCAAATGGGCCATCGGTTATTTAGAATCCCCTGCTGGAGTTATTCAAGACTATTAAGCAAAACAGCTTGATAGAGTTTGCTTAACTCTAGGCTGCTTTGGTTTGCAGAAAAGCTGTAAGATAAAGTTGTAACAGGCACCAGAGGTCAGGTAAACAGCTACCTCCTCTTTCAAATTCAATCAGAAGGGGAATAGAAGCAAGAGTTCGGGCTTTAATGGGAAATTGGCTTGCTGACTATCTGCAAGCTGGACAGCAGGTCACTGTCCCAGAGGCTAAAAACTGGCCAGTGCACAACCCACAACCCACATTGCAATATCTGGCAAGTATGACTATTAAACATCAGAAGTACCTTGCCAAGTAAGAGCATGGTTTGCAGACAAAAATACACTCGAGAGACAAAATAGATCACTTGCCAAAGATCTCAACACTTGTTTTTCCTAGTTCAGCTGATAGGTCTACTGAGCAGTCCACTTTGCTGCCGTTTCCCCAGTGCTCGCTCTTTTGGAAGCTGGGAATGGGAGTGTCTATGTACCATCCTTATGAGTGTACCTTCAGGCAGGTGGATAATTATGCTTCCAGTGCTATTCATTATGAGAGGCATCCAATGTTCAGGGTATTATGACAAGTCTTGGAATCAAAAAGGACTCTAATATGCCATCTAGTTCAGCCTTCCTCAGGCTGATGCCCTCCAGATGTTTTGGACTGCTACTCCCATCAGCCCCAGCCAGCATGGCTGCTGGCTGGGAACAACTGGCGTAGGAATCCAACACATCTGGAGGGTACCAGGTTGGGGGAGGCTTTACTAGTTCAATCCAAGTCTGCCAAAAGGGAGAAGTATCTCTCAACTCCCAACACCCCAGCCAGCACGGCCAGTGGTCAGGAATGCTGAAAGTTGAGGTCCAAAACATTGGGGGGGGGGGGTGGCAGTAGGTTGGGAGGAGGTGGATCTAAAGCATCCTTACAGACGCCTGGCCAGATGCATCTCCTGAAAACATCCCATCCCGGGGAAGGTGGTTACACAACTTCGAGGCAGCGCATTCCTTTTCTAGCAATTAAGAGGCTACGCGGAGCTCAGCAGCAGCAAGGTGCAAACGCAAAGAGTGGATGCTGGTTGTCCAAGAAGCACCTCCAAGACCCCCATCTTCGCAGCCAAAAGCACACATTCCAGGGCTTATTCAGAGTCACAGTTCTGCCCTGGAGCCAGTTCCCAAGCTCAAGACGCAGCAGCCTTAGAACACAGGATACGAAGCAATCGTAATGGTTTTAAAAGGAGAGCATCTAATCACATGGCGAGTGCCTTTCCCACATTACCGAGTAAGCACAGTCAGGTTATTTTTTTACACATCTGGGGCTAACGGTCAACTGAATTGCCTTAAATTCTTACACCTTTTAGATCAGCCATCCCAAACCAGCCCCCCCCCAGATGCTTCTGACTACAAATCCCAGCATTCCCGACTACGGGCCATGACGGCTGGGGTTGATGGGAGTTGCAGTACACAACATCTGGAGGGCGCCAGATTGGGAAGGAGGCTGCCTTCGAAGTTGTCCACTAAAATAATCTGTTCTTCTTCCATCCTCCTCATAACCCCCTTTGGCCAAGGCCGTCACTTCCTGAAGAGTGGCAGAAGCAGCAGTTGCTGCAGCGACTCCTGTAACCCCCGCCGCCACCGTCAGTGTCGGCAGCCCGGATCTCTAGCGCCTTTGTTGCTGGCTTCGAAAGAAGCAGCAGCTGCCGAGCAGCGAACTTCTTAGCGCGATTGCTTGCCCTCCGATTGCGCAATAAAAAGCCTGGTCTAGAATCCAAACCGCCCTCCTCCACCTTCTGGGGAAAGAATCCCCGAGAAGGAGGAGAGAAAAAACTTTCCAGGTTGAGGATCATCAATGCTGGCTGACAACCCCCGACTCTTGAAAAACAGGGTCGATTGCTATGCAGCGGTCCAGTCATGATCGCCTTGGATTGCCCCAGCGGAAAGCATATGCCACCAGTAACCCCCCTCCCGCATTGCCCGGGTGCAGCTCCAGAAGCGACAGAAAAGCGCTCGCCTGCAAAAGCAGCCGCGATTGCAAGATCGCGCCCGGAAACGAGCCGCGGTGCAGTGCCCATTCAAAAGATGCCCCTTACACAAGGCGAGCGGCGGCCGCCTCGCCATACAGCCGGCGCCGGCGCGGCTGCTCCCGCCAGCTCCTGTTGCAACAACCCCAGATCCGCCGGAGCTGGTTCCCCTGGCGGGGGTGAAGTGGAGGACAAACGCAGAATGAATAACCGCTTAACAGGCAACCTCTCCCCACCCGCCGCCCCGCTCTCCCAGCAACAGAGCGTGCAGCGACTGCTAACTGGAGGGCTTGCGAAATTCACGGCTGCAGCTCTCTAAACGCTTATGCGGACGTAAACTCCACGGAACTTGGCCGGTCTTACTTCCGAGTAAACGGGCAGAGGATCGGACTGCGGGGGCTTCTTTCACGTTTGTTGCGGTGTGTGTGTGGGGGCGGAAGGATGTAGATTCACACACGAACACACACACACACACACACACACGGATCGCTTTTAATATCTCCCTCTTTCTCATCTAGCTTTCTCCGCGCCTCTCCGCTCTTTGGCGGTTCACTTCCTTTGTTTCTTAGCCTCTCGCTTCCACCCTGTGCACAACCTTCAACATGCCTTTTAAAGTTCCCGAGCGCCGGAGTTAAGTTTTGCACAGATTTCTTCCTACAACCTCCCCTGATAGAAGTTATTCCACCTCTAACCGCGACACGTACCTCGTAATCCACATTTTGCAATCCCCGCGCACATGAATGACAGTCGCAAGAACCAGCCGGTACTCACCAGTGAATGGGGAAAAATACAGACATGAAGTCCTTAACAAAGAGGCTGACCCAACGTCCTTTGTATCTCAGCACAGCGGCAGTGCAGGGTATTGAAAAAAAGAAAGAAGAGTAGGAGCGGGCTGATCCTTCTCGTGAAGAGCGATCACCAAAACGATCTACACGGAGGAAGGGCACACGTTTAGATTTTTTAATATATATTTTAAAAGATGATTTGGTGTGATTAACCCACACGCAAGAACCTCTCCTCTGCTTCTCCCTCAAAGCTGACCCACACAAAGAATTCAAGAAGCTACTTTTATAGACGAGGGGGGCGTGCCTTGGCCCACAAAGCCCGCCCTCTCCCTCCGATGATGTCACCAAAATCATGAATGGTTTCGTGCGTTCAGCCTGTTGCAGACCGGCGGCTCGGAAGAAAGGAGCGAGCTTCTGAGCCCTCCTATTGGTTGGCTCCGATGGCATCATCCTTAGCACGAACGCGGCTTGCGGCTGATGTCTGTTGTTACCTAACCCAGATCTCAGTCAATCAATCCAAGTTTGGACATAACCCCCGATTTCCCCTCCCCCCTTTCTTGAATGCATGGCTTATGGGCATCATCATCATCATCATCATCATCATCATAAAGCATCCCACTCCTGTGAGAAATGGAGCCCCACCGAGGAGATCATAGTATCTGCCAACGCAAGAGTTCTTCACAAGTAGGATGCAATCGCTAAGAAAATCACAATGAGGTTCAATTACGGTCTTTCATTCATAACAGCGGGGGCGACAAGCACACGGTGTATACGGTATATCTACGGTATCTTCCATACACTCGAAAAGGCAAGCCTCTTCGTCTGCAATGCATTAAAATAAAATCTAGCTATACCAGCCACGTCTGGTCTCCGAAGCATTTTTTTTTTTAAATGAAGGTTAAGCAAGGGCTTGAGCAGCAACCAGTCTATTTCCTTTATGATTTGGGAGTATGCACATAGTTCTGCCCTTTTGTCTCGACCTGTATAGGAAGGGGGGTGAGAGAGATGGGATCGGCTGGGCTGATTTCTATTTTTGTTTTGTTTTTTTTCTAATCTGGCTAGGAGTAACGTTTAAAATAATCCATGGGAAAGTGGAAGGAAGTAGTAGCTTTTTACAGGATCATACATTACTGGGCTGGATGCCTTTGTTTTATACCTTGCTCTCTCTAGGATGGAAATCATTTTTGGCGTGTTAGTATATGGTGGGAATAGGAAACAGAGTTTTTTTATGTTGCCGTGTTGTTTTCCCACAAGACTGTCCTCTCATATGAACATAGGAAGCCGTTGGTCTATCTTGCTCAATATTGTCTGCACCAGGGGCAGGCACACTTGAGACTATGGGATCTATTTAGGGTGCAGTCCTATGCATGTTTAGACAGGAAAAAGTCCTGCAATTCCCAGCATGCCCCAGCAGCATAGCTGACTGGGGAATGCTAGGCCTTTTTTTCTGTCTAAACATGCATAGGATTGCTCCTTTAGTGTTTTTTCCTTTGTTTTTCAGTAGAACCTTGAGATCCATCCAACAACCAGAGCCAGGTGGCTCGGGCAGACAGAGATGCACTAACAATTAAGGACGAAGATGCCTCTGAGTCTGAGCACATGCTCAGCTCAGGAATTTGTGGCCAGTATCACAGCCAAGCTCACAAGTCCTTTCATCACCCCAAAATCCACACCTGGATTTCTCCGGAGTGTTCTTTTTCAGCAACCTAATTTACGGGGGGGGGGGGGGGGAAGCTTTTTAGTCCTTGTTATCACGGGATAGCTGGGAGTCACAAACCCTTACTGCCAGTCACCCAGACCTCAACCAGTAGACCCTGATCTACCATCTGCCCACCCCAAGTCTACGCCAGCCTTCCCCAACCTGGTGCCCTCTAAATGGGTTGGACTACAACTCCCATAATCCCCCAGCCAGCTTGGTCTACACTGAGTGGCAGCAGCTTCCCAGGGTTTCAGGTGGGGGGGGGGCTTTCCCAGCCTTGCCTGCAGATGTCAGGGTTAGAATGTTTTGCAAGCAAAGGATGTTCTCTATCATTGAACTACAAACAGCCCTTCCTCACAAACATGGAGGTTTGAGGTTAAATCCTTCATTTTGCCCCAGTAAGCAAGCAAACATTGGCTTTATACCAACATTTGCTTCCTGGTTCCCAGAATGGTTACACAGCGGTGCTGTAAGGATATAGGAATAAAGGAGTGAAGATAGATGAATAGAGGAGTGACCTACTTACCCTATTTCATTGTGATGCAAAAAGGCCCCTCAGAACTGAAGAGCAGAGGTGCCACTGGTTAACATGGGTGTTGTGAGAGAAAGCTGAATGCTGTGCCTAGTGCTCCATTCTGAAGCTTTCCTGCTGTGCCACAGGAAGAAACTGCAGCATAGAAATCCTTATGTAAGCCTGTGTATAGTTCTAGAATGTCTTTTTTCAAATGAAGAGGAACCATGAGACTAAAATAAGCCAACAGCCTCCCCCCACCCCTTGCCTCTGCATTTTTTCACTGTCAGGAAAAATACATTGATGACCATAAGGCAGCATTGGGCAAAGGGGGCAAGGGTGGTGCTAGATCTGGAGCTCAGGCCCACAGGGCAAAAAAAAAAGAGAGAGAAAAAGCGACAAATTTGCATATGCTAATTTACATATGCTCTAAAGTTGCTCTGGGTGCGTCTGTCTTTAAAGGACCCTGTCTCCTAAAGACACCCCTAATTGTAAAAAGGGATGTTTGGACAAGGGAGAGGGCATCTGATTTCAGGGGGGGGAAAAACCTCAGACAGAAAGATTGGGGGGTGGGTGGGTAGCAGGAGGTGAAGCATGTGTGGACAAAAAGCCAGCTAATCCAGGGGGATGAGATACAACAGAGATCCTCAGGGTCCCTGTGCCTTTATTTCAGCAAGTGCCCATGGACAGCAGGGTGGTGCGGCAGATGGCCTCCCAGAGATTCAGAGCTCCAGCCCTAGTGGGCCGCCCCCTCACACCACCTCTGAAAGGGAGTTCTGTTGGCATTTGTCTTCAGGTCTATTACATTCATGTTTACTGTTCTATTTGGTGATGAGGCCTCTGGCATCCTTCTGAAGTCCTTTCCTGTTGTGCTGGTGCTCCCACTCCTGCCTGATGTCTGCACCCAGGGCCAGTTTCAAGGGTAGGTATGGTCAGGCACATGCCAAGGGCCCACACCCAAGCAGGGGCCCAGTGACAAGAGCCCCCCTGGATGTGCTCCTCGTCTTCATCATTGCAATCTGCTTGTTCACCTGCTGCTCACTCTGGCCCAGACCACACCACGGTAGTGGTGAAAAGGAGGAGCAGTAAATGCCACTGCTTGCTTGCTTGCTTAATGTTTCTTTGCCTGTCAAGCCAGCAAGTGGTAGTAGTGATGAGAAAGAGGAGGAGGAGCAATAGCAGCTGCTGACAATGGGGGTGAGAAGGGCGAGTCACCAAGGGAGGGGCCCCATGCAGGGTGTCTTGCCCAAGGGCCCTCCAAAACCTGGAGCCAGCACTGGTTGCACCTGCACGAGGCTGCCTACCTTCCTTCCTCCTGCCTACCTGCTTATTCCAGGAACTGTGGCCACAGTTTCTGCCATTCCTGCTGCAGAGGGTGGATCTGCAGTGGCTGCAGTTGCCTCTCCTGCTACCTGCACTGTATGCTCCAGCAATTCACATGGTGACAGGCTGCTCCAGCAGCAGGAGAGGTGGTCATGGTCCCTGGGGCAGCTGCAGGAATGCTGGGTTAGCAGCACAACTGGAATAGAAGGGCTGAAGCCTCCAAGGTGCATCGAAATGTGTTTACTAAGCCCAATGCATTTCCATGCTTCTTTTCTTGCGTCTTCCTGCATTCCTATTTTTCTTTTTAATCCAGCAGCACACCTGGTCATTTCCCTTCTTGACTACTGCAAAGTGATGGTACCAGAAATAAATATCTAGGTGGGCAAAGATCAGGCAGAGTAGATCTGAGGGGGCAAGCTCCATTGGACATATTAAACCATTTATATATTTCCAATCCTAATTATATTTATTGAGAAGTAAATTTCACTGATTTCAATAATGTTTACATCTGAGTAAGCATTGTGGTGGGGGGGAATGCAGTCAATTAAAATTCAATTTTTTTCTATTTCTGACTTGTTGCTGTGGAAAAATACAACCCCCCCTTTTTTTGTACAGAGGACAATAGAAAGCCCTTCCTGATCTAATTTGCAGAAATAGGTCATGTTCATGGAAAGGTTTGCTTGTTTAATGTAAAATTTATATCCAGCTTTGTGGTCCTGAGAGATTCTCCAAGAAGCAACTTACAATTTGTCTCCTTTAAAAAGGTTTTCTTTTAATCTTTTGCATCACATAAATTCAACTGAAGAAGCTTTTTTCCAGGATGAAGATACAGAGATGGAAAGCTTTGCCTACTGAATTTCATGTGTGTTATGCAGCTGTTAAAGCTTCTTTGAGTGTTCAGACCAAACACTTGAAAAGGCCTTCAGGGTTTTAGGGGAATACTCAAAAAGCCCTGGGCACTTTTGAGACAAGCAAGAGGGTGATATAGCTCATGCCTTGGTCCCACAGTTTTGGAGCCAAGCAGAGAACTGACACTATACACACACACACACACACACACACACACACAGCACTTATTCTCTCTCAGAACAAAAGCAGCATGAACAAAAAGTGTACTCCAGCCTTCTCCAACCTGGTGCCCTCCAGGTATTTTGGACTTCAACTCCCATAAGCTCCAGCCAGCATCACCAATGGTCAGGAATTTTGGGAGTTGAAGCCCAAAACATCTGGAGGTCATCAAGCTGAAGTGTAGTGTGCCCTGCCTTTGGATCATTCTGAATGCCCCATCTGACACCTCTCATGGGAAAAACCTCATTCACAATTGGCAATTGTAACTTGACCCAGTCAATACAGTACAAGAGGGAAAGGATGCAGGATCTTGGGAAAAGCTAAGCTAAGCAGAGCAAGAAAGATAATAATGAAGTCATGCAACCTGAGGCAGGCAACTGTCGCTGTGCCTAGTAACAAGGCAGATTAGTATTTAAATGAGAAAACTTTAGGACAGGCAGACAGACAATACACAACCACATCTTGAAGATTCCTAGGGGGGACAGGGGAAAGAAGCCAGAATGTCAAGTTGTCCAACATAGGGTTAGTTTATCACACCTATGGCCCTGTGGGATTGCATCACAGAAAAGTGACTTCCACATAGCTGTGGCTGTGTATGAAAGTTACCTGCACATTCAAAAGAGTGTAAGCTTGCGGAAAACAACAGAGATGCAGTCCAAGAAATTCCTTGATGCTGGAGTTCATGCCCTTTCCTCAGAAAAGCCATAAACTTCAACGTTTGTACTGGAGATTGCAGTACTACTGTCTGCAAAGAAGTCTGTACTTCTCTCGCTTATAAGGCATTTGTATGTCTGCTCACCTGCTCCTTCCAGTGTTCCCATAGTAGAAGTACAGCCATGAAAACTCAGACTCTTTCCTTATGTCTTAGGGCAGGTAATTCTTGGACAATTATGCTATCTCCAGGGATGCATGTACACTACAGTATATGCTTGGGTTTCAATCATCCTTCTAGATTCTTTCCACATTTTGAGCATGTATCTGTGAGAATTAAGGCAATTATTCCCTTTGCCTCTGCATTTAAACAAGACAAGCAAGTGCTGACTTGCTATCATGCATCGGGGTTCTTATAGCAAACCTGTGAGTTTATCCAATCATACAGATTATGAACACAAAACCACACATGGAACATCCACAAACATTACCTTTTGAACCAGGAAGAATGGGCAAGGAAGTGTAGAGGACTTCTATCCTAAGCAACAGTCACATGGCCTGATTTTATCTTTTGATTGGAAATATGATACAGTAGACAGAAATTTGAGTATAGGTATGTGCGATCTGTTTAGCCATGGTGGGAGGCCTTGAGAAGCCCCTGCCTTAACTGACTTCACAGGTTATTGTAAATCAGATCAAAAACTAAATACTAGTAGGACAGCAGTGATAACTGCATTTAAGCCATTGATTAGATCTATGCATTATTTTGGGCACTTAAAAAAACCTTTGAGAAACATTAGGGGCAGGCAAAAAAACTAGTATAGTAGTACTTCAATTGTGAGAGTGAATGCCTGCAAAATACCACCTGGACTGTGCATGGGACCCGTGCAACAAGCAGCAGGCATGGGTCAACTCACAGGAGGATCCCTCTAGCAATACAGTAAGGCTCAGATGCTTTATAAGGCAATATACAGGACTAGGACAACATGGGGCATCTTTGCTGGTCTCTGGCCCTCTATCCTCCTCATCCGTATTTGGGCCTGAAAGACCAAGGGAAAGTGTGGGAGCATGGAGGATAAGTTGTAGGCAAGCACAGTTTGTGACATTGCATAACATCTTCGCTTCCAATTTCCTGGCTTTGTGGTGCTTGAGCCAACATGAGATAGCCGTAACCGAGGTCTTAAACCAGTAAGTTTTTTAAATCACTGAATACGCATGTGAAATCTACACTTCATGTGTTTGGTGTGGGAAACTCCCCTTGAAGTAGCAGGTGAACAGCTTGGGCCTCGCTCTTGGCCAGACAGCAGTTGCAGCCAGGAATGCTTTTCCAGAATTCAGTTGGTGCATCACTGCACACTTTTCCAGAGAAGGCCACAGTCAGACATGCTTTGGTCACATCCAGACTAGATTGCTGCAATGTGTTTTATGTGAAGCTGCCTTTGAAAACTGTTTGGAAACTTCAACTAGTGCAAAATGCTGCAGCTAGAGTGTTTACCAGGGCCTAGTTTTGGGAGCATGTTACTCCAGTATTTTGCATTTTCCTTTGTCTTTTGGTCCGTTTCCAAGCCCAGATCAATGTGCTGGTTATTACCTTCAGAGCCCTAAATGGTTTAGGATCAGGAATACTTAAAGGGCCAGGATACTTAAAGGTGGGCATTACACATGGTAATGCCCACCTACTTAAATCTATGACAGAGGCCCTGCTTCATGGCACATTCCCAGAAGAGGTATAGTTGGTCAGAACTCCTCCCCCGCTCCCACCTTGGCATCTGGGTGGGTGGTGCCCTCAGCAGCTGCAGCTATGACCATCATCTTTAGTTTCCCAAAATATAATGCACTGGAAATTCCTGTTCTGGAGCACTGTGTGTTCAAAAAAAAAAAATGACTGTCACCACAACAAACATGGTGGCTGCCATGTTTTTACCCACAATGTGCTGGGAAGTCCAATTCTAGCACAGTATGGGTAAAAAAAACCAGACTGGTGTGTACAGCTGAGGCAGTAGTAGGCTCCCCGGCAGGCATCACCATTGGTGTGGACCTGGCATTTGCCCAACCTGCATGGTGAGGTGGGTCTGCACCCATTCCTGGGAGGCCATAGTCTCCAATTGCCCCCAAAATGCCTGGACCATCATGAAAACCCTTAAGCCATTACGGCTTCTCACTTTGTCATGCAGAGTCCCAAATTCCTCCGCCTCCCACAACTGCAAGCTTCTTAAAGGGGTCATGGGCAAAATTTCAGCTAAGTTTGTAGAATCATAGAATCATAGAAAAGTAGAGTTGGAAGGGGACTACAAGGCCATCAAGTCCAACCCCCTGCTCAATGCAGGAATCCAGGTCAAAGCATCTCTGACAGATGTCTGTCCAGCTGCACCTTGAATGCCTCCAGAGTGGGAGAGCCCATGACCTCCCTAGGTAGTTGATTCCATTGTCTTATTGCTCTGACAGTCAGGAAATTTTTCCTGATGTTTAGGTGGAATCTAGGTTCTTGTAGTTTTAGCTAAGCTGCAATTTTGCCCATGGGCCCTTTAAGATAGCTCTGCTTAGGCACCATTAAAAACTGTTTTTCCTCAATTATATTTTCTGTGCTTACTGAATTCTGTGCTCACTGAATATGTGTATGTGTGTGTGTGTGTTTCCAATAACAACACCCAGCTCCTTGTAATCAAATACCGTAGTATAGAATGGGACAGGTGCAATTTGTGGGATCCAACAACCTGCTTTTTATGCTCACAAAGGACTAATCAGAGTCCCAAGTACATTTGACTTCTGATGGCTAACATTCAGACCCTGGGACACAGGGACAGCAGAAGCCTTAAGAGAATTATGTAATCAATAATATGTAATCAATAGACCTCATGCTGCCCCCCCCCCAACACAAAGGAGAATTTAATCCACTGAAGGGCATCAGTGAAGTTTATAGCAACAGAGATTTTTTTTTTAAAGAGTTCTTGAACAAAGATTAAGAGCTTGAGGCTTGTTTGCGTCTTCCTTTAAAAAAAATTAAAAAAATAAAATTGAGCCAGCAAGTTGATCAAATAAAAAGCAACCCAGGTCTCCTTGGCAAAATCAAACAATCACAAGGTTCAGTTTTGCAAGGGTGAATGGCACCCAAGATCAAGCACTTCAGAAAATCAAGGTTAGTTAAAAGTTTATTGTCCACCTGAAATGGCTTAGTTGCTGCGCTTATTCAGAAAGCCTGCTCCTGCAAGATGAAAAAAAAATGTAAACAATACAAGTGGGGCCTGCAACAAAATGTTGCAGTGTGGAGTCCTCCTCATTCAAGATTGCAGCCACTCCCCCCTTTCCCCCCATTTAGCCCTGTGTCAGTCAGCATTTTGTGGCCACTGAACACACACAGTCCTCCTTTAACTGTTTTTGGGCTCCCTCTCCTTACATTTTATTTCCCCTCCTTCTTCAGCACTTGGGTTTCCAGTAAACCTGATGATAACTCCCAGCTGGTGCTGTTTTGGCTACATAAGCAACAGCATTCGCAGCATGAATGTCAGAAATTGATGAAATGATTGACTCTCTTGGGTGAAAGCTGACAATGTCAACCCCCATGATATATAAGATCCTATATGTTGAGCTTTTATTCCCCCCTCCCGCAGATTACTTGCTCTTAATATTTAAGCTTAGGTATATTCCACCTTTCTTGAAAATAGTGGAAGACCGACAACCTGGTCTTCTGCGCGGGTTCAATGCTAAGGGAGTAGCGAGTCCTGGGGCGGGCCTTCTCCGAGGTCCCCAGCGTCTCACCCTTAGCCCAGAACAAAGGGATAACTTATAGCCACAAAAGTATCTTTTAGAAACAAGTTTATTTACAAAATTACCTTTTGTAATTACCAGACCCACGCCAGCAATACAGCTTATCAGTACAGGTACAAAGTAACAAGCAAAAGCCTCAAGGACAACGTGATTTCAGGGCTCTCAGCTAGTTAGTTTAGCTCGGGTCCCGGCAGAGGCCTGGTCAACCGCACACTGCTAGCTGGGTTCCCGGCGAAGGCCCGGTCTACCCAAGCGGCTAGCTGGGTTCCCGGCGGGGCCCGGTCTACCCAAGCGGCTAGCTGGGTTCCCGGCGGAGGCCCGGTCTACCCAAGCGGCTAGCTGGGTTCCCGGCGGGGCCCGGTCTACCCAAGCGGCCAGTGATTTCAGCTTGGTTTCCCGGGGTTGCTGATCCTTCGTTCCCTTACCCCAGGCATGGGCAAGATTGCTGATCAGGTCCAGAGAAAAGTTTCCTTGTGCAGGGTGTTTTATACCTTGGTGTTTCAGGTAGCCCCTCCCTCCGTGATCAGGTGGGTTGACACCCTCCCTGAGGGGCGGCCTTTTGGGTCAGGTGGGGTGATGCCTTCCCCCCGTGGGATGGGGTCCCTTTGAAGCCACTTGCTTAATGGTCCCATCCTATGGTGTTGAGTGGCCATTTCTTAGGGGTGCCGAAGTGTCTGCCCTGGAGAGGTATTCAAGTCTTATGTAGATGGGGCTGATATGCAAGAGCATTGACAAACCTGGTGATGCTTCCTGCCTTCCCCCCTGGGGTGATTCTATGTAGATGTTGTTTGTCCCCTTTGGCATCTGTGGAGACTGGTTGTCTCCCCCCCCCCCCAGGGTCTCCTTCCCCCCTCCTTGGTGAGTGTGTGTGTGTTAGGCAGGGGGCTTAGGTTGGCTTTCTCCACAAAAATGAAATGTTTTCTGAGTTTTGAGGAAAATACTTCTGTTTTCTGAGCCCACTTCCAAACCTGACCGGCAGCAACATGAGCCCAATGTGGCGTAGCGGTGAGAGTGTTGGACCAGGACTTGAGAGATCCAGGTTCTAGTCCCCACTGGGCCAGGAAGCTCACTGGGTGACTTTGGGCCAGTCACTGAGGGCTGGTTCACACGACACGGGAACCGCGGGGGAGCGGACATCCCCCGCGGTTCCGGTGCCATGCGAACTCCAGCCCGGGGCGCCCCCGTGGGACAGCCGCGCACTGGAAGCACGGACACTCAACATGGGCAGGGTCGAAGGGTAAGCCAGCTTCTGCACAGAGACAGCAGCCCAGAGTGGCCGATGGTCCAGCTGCCGGCCAAGCAAAGGATGCCGGCATGCAGGCGTGCAGCGACCGGCCAAGGCACCGCGAGCGGGTGCGGGGGGCAGCCCACCCAGGAAGCGGCAGGCCAGGCACCCCCCCTCCCTGCAGGAGCGCAGCCAGCCCCGGAATTCCTTGCCCCCCATGGACACTGCGGATGAGGAGGGCCCCAGCAGCCCACCGGAGAGGCACTCCGGCACGCAGGACGGCCACCCAGTAGAGAACTGCAGCGGCAGCTGGGACCCCGGGGGGGGGGGTGCGCGGCGTGGCCAGGCAGAGGCAGCGCTCCCAGTACTGGAGTGAGGAGACAGCCATGTCCATCGACCTGTGGACCAGCCCGGAGGCCCAGCCCCACCTGGCGTGCCCACGGCATGACACCATCCTCCCCTGGCCCACCTGGGGCCTCAGCTGCAGGGGCCACACGTGCACCGCCGCCAGGTGCAAGGTCAAACTGCATGCCCTGAAGCGGCGGTACCAGGAGGTGGGAAACCACAACAAGTGCCCCGGGGTTGCGCCCAGGACAACACCCTCGGTGTGGAGGCCGAGCCCAACCAGGCCCCTGCCAGCACCAGTGGCGAGGCCCCGGTGCCCGGCAATGCTGCTGTGGGGGTTGGCCCTCGGAAGTGCCACTCCACCCAGGAGCTGGACTACCTGGTGGTGTGCCATCCGTGACACGGGGCAGCCACCAGATGCCTTGGCATCAGACACCGAGGACGCTGTGGGCACGCAGGCAGCAGCCACCCAGGGCGGGGCCTGGGCCCCTGTGCCACCAAGGAGGATGGAGGCGAGGGGCGGGGCAGGGGAGGGGGGCCGGGGCACGGTGCCCTCACCAATGCAGAGTGCACAGCGCGTCTGTGGGAGCTCGTGGCGACCATCGAGGAAGCTGGAGAGCGCTGCCTCGTGGCTGAGGAGCACATGGACAAGCGGAAGGACTGGAGGCGTGAGGCGGACCGGCTGCTAGCCGTCTGGGCAAGCTACACCCATCGCGATAGTGCCAGTGCCACAGTAGATGCTATGCGGCAGATCGACGCGGTGTGCGAGCGCGCCATGGTGGGTGGCTGCCTGGGGGGGGCGCGGGGGGCTGTGCGCTGGCACCATTCCGGGCCTGGCCGCCCCACCTGCCCTGACACAGTGCTGCGGCTGCCCACTCGCACCGTGCTTGTGGCGGTGCGGCCGCCCTCAGGTGGCCAGTGCACTGCAGCTACTGGACCTCCTGGGCTGCCGCCTGCTAGCACCGGGAGGACCGCACTGCAGGGGCTGCTGGCTCCGCCACGGTCCACTCACGCATGCATGCGGGGCTTGGGTCGTCTGTGGCACCCTGCAGGGCCCCGCATACAGCCCCATGGTGCCTCCCCCGCTCGCCCCTGGGTCGTGTGAACCAGCCCTGACTCTCAGCCTAACCTACCTCGCAGGGTTGTTGTGAGGATAAAGTGGAGAGGAGGAGGACCATATAATCTGGCTTGGTTTCCTTGCAGGAGGAAAAAAGATAGGGTATAAATGTAATCATAAATAAATAATATTCTCAAAACAGGCAGAGAACACAAAGAAAATGGAGGGGGGGAGAAAGATCAAAACAACTGCCCCATGACTTAATCTCAGTGGGTTGGATTCAGATTAAATCTGGATCTACAATGAAATGGGTCTACAAAAATACCAAGGATACCAGCATATTGTAGCTTAAAACTCTTACTGCCTTTGGAGAGCCTTCGGAGAGGCATTTCAACCTTTTAGAATGCGGGGGAAACAGCACAAAAGCCAGGAAGCCACCAATTGGTGGTTGGGGGGGCGAAGGCGGTTGGGGAAGGAGGCGTGGTGTTCTGGAGAACCCCGCAGGGCCATATTGGGACCCCAGGAGGGCTCGATTTGGTCCACAGGCCTGACGTTTGCCACAGCTGATGTAGTGAAACTGCAGGTTACCAAGTTTTGCTAACCCCTTCCACTTCCCTGTGAGGGATTGAGGCCTACACAGGATTGGGTTTGTTGAGGCCTACACAGGCTTCAGTTTGTTGAAGCCTGAAGGCCCAAACACTTCCCTCAAGTAGTGAAGCCTGAAGGCCCAAACACTTGGATGGGAGGGGGAGTTTGAGAGTTTTAAGTTACCCAATAGAAATTAAGAATCAGATCTCCTATTCAAGGTCACATGATTATAACCTTCCATTCCTGGGAAGGCTATATATGTGGGGTGTGGTCAGCTAGCAGTTAGTTAGTGCTGGGAGAGAGCTAGAAGTAGCAGCAGAGAAACAGCAGAGAGAAGGAGAGAAAGAGAAAGAGAAACTGGCTGCATAGGAAATAGGTAGTCTGAAGTTATACTAGAGAATATTGAATTGTTTGTTTGTTTGTTTTATTTTATCATACTTGCTTTTGGATTATAACCACTCTATTAAGTAAAAACCCTAATATTATAAGTAAAGTGCTGTTGTTTACCCTGGAGTTTGGAGTGACTTATTCACCACGTCTACAGCCTACACCCATGCTATTGGAAGCTGTAAAAGGACTTGATCTCCTGGAACGGGAGGGGCTTTGAGGAGAGGCAGAAATCTCCCAAAGGAAGGTTAAGGGGTCCCTGCAGTAGCGGAACCTTGACATTCCCTCACTGCACTGTGTATCAAAAGGCTGTTGCTCCACATAAGAAGAGCCAGGCTGGATCAGACCAAGGGTCCATCTAGTCCACTCCAGCATTCTGTTCACACAGTGGCCAACCAGCTGCCGATGGGAAACCCACAAGCAGGACATGAGTGCAACAGCACCTTCCCACCTGTGTTCCCCAGCAACTGGAGTACATAGGCATACTGCATCAGAGCTTCACGTTGCCCATAGCCATTAGATCAAGGCAGCTTAAGCAATGCCCTGGCTGGGGGCAGGGAGGGGGGTCTTCACAGGCAACAAACAATGTTTTCATTTTTATATAGTATATATAATTTATCCTTCTTTTATACAAATAAAAGATACCCCTATACATGTACATAGATTCCATGATATACAAACATACAGATTTTAGCTTATTCAGGTTTTTAAGGTATTTTCTTCTTCTTCTTGTCTAAAACACCACCACCCCCAAGAGACAAAATTAACACCCTATGTCCTATTTAAACCTGACACGTTGTGCACAAAAATGCTTCTTTATTTAGTAGCACTTGAATTCTATGACTTTCTCTTTATCGGCCTGGGCCATTTCCTCTGAGATAGTATCTGATTGGGATCTTTTGTTCTTGATTTTTCAAGTACCACACTGAATGAAAACTGCTGAGTGATTAATCTGACTGACTTGAGTCCAGACAGAGTACAAGGCTGGAACAGCTATTTCAAGTCAGCCCCCACATTGTAGGGAGCAGTTTTGCTTCTTAATAGCAGAATTTATTATTATTATTATTATTATTATTATTATTATTATTATTATTATTATTATTATTTTAAGTAGAGCTTTGCAAGACAGGAAGGCACATTTAACGTCTCAGGGCCTAAAACTTAGGCTGCCATTTTTGGTATTCCTTCCCAAATCCAGAAAGTGATAGGGTCTGTGGACTTGCTTAGGGGAAAAATAAAAAATCTTTTTGATCCAAGGCAAATATTCTGTTTCTGATTAGAACAAATGCCACGGTGTCATAGGGCTGAATCATGTATAATATTCTACTTTTTGCAACTATGCATTTGGTTGCATTATGCATTTGGTGAATGGGTCATCTGCCCTTTCATGACCATATACCCAATTTGCCATTTGGTATGCCATACCTAAAAACACAATAGGAAGGTTTGCAGAAGATGCCACACCATAGTTTGTGCTCATGATGAACTATTCAGATGAGCTGTTTATGGGCACAAGGGAATCGAGGCTGATCAACCATGTACAAACTGTGTTCTGGTCATGTGAAAAATAGTTGAACAAATCAGCCACCAAACAAATCAGATTTACATTTTTTCTTACCGAAAGCGTGAACAGCTTTTTCAGCCCATTCAAAAGATATCATGAGCTGAAGAAGCATTGCATATTTAAATGGCATGCATGTACAGGTTGGGCACAAAGCCACAAACGGTGTTGATGTGCGCACTCATCTGTACATAGTGCCCTTTGAGATGAGCCACTCAAGGCTGCAACATGGAGGAAGGAGAGGCAGTATTATCCTCCTGGGGTTCAGCCAGTGGAGGCTGGTGCCTCCAATGTCAGCAGGGCTGTATATCCGTTCCAGAGTTTACTCTGAACCTTAAAAGAGCTATCCATGGTGCTGAACCTGCTCCAGATCCCAGACAGCCCATGAATTTCTCCTGAAACTTAGGCATGAATGGTTCCAGGTCAGGCCTAGATCTGTGCCTGGGCAAAAGTTAGACTCTGGCCTTGTCTATGTGTCTCCCTTGTTGCTCTTTAGGTATTTCTGCCTATCGCCATGTCTCCCTACACACCTGCCAAGTTACCAGAATCCTCACCTGTTTGCTTGCCATCCTGCTTCCCATGCCCCCTGTTCTAGCCCCCTGCAGGTAGACTCTTGAGCTTAGACCCTTCCCTGCAATCAACGACTGCCTCTGCAGTTACCTTCTGTGTCACCTTGATGGGAAACTGCCTCCTTGGACCTTTTCCTTCCAGCCCATCAACACTTAGAATGCTATACTGAATTCTGCTATACTAAGTTAGCCTAATAATTACCGTACGTAGGTTGTTGTGGACAGAACCTGGCGCTCTCTCTCTGCATCCAGACCCCCTTGTCTTCCCTAGTGCTGTTGCCTCCCCTAGTGGTACTCTGCTCTAAACAGCAGCCATTCCATGTGGCCATTTTGACAGCTTGATGGGTGGAGAATAGTGCATTGTCATTGCCTAGCAACCATGACCACTGTGAACCAATATAATGGAGAGTGTAACCCACAGCTGTGCATAATTGTGTATATTTAAATTGGTTAAGGGGACTGTACATTTAAGAACCTTATTATATTGTTGCTGCAGGGAAGTGCTCTGTTCTTCTCCATCAAATGGCAACTGAGGGACAAGAAGACCAGAAGAAATAATAGAATTTAGATTGCCAAATTCAAGCCATACATTCACCTGCACGGAGCTCCCTCTAAGCAATCAGCATAGGCGTAAATGGTTACCTTGTACTAATATTTTCGGTTCTGTCAGGACTTCAGGCAGTCTCTGCTGACTTTAACAAGTTGCCGTCACACTTTACTTTAGAATTCATGCACCTTAAGACCCCCAGGCTTAAACCTTAGGCCCCCAAGGCACCATTTCAGATTTCAATTACAGGGGATGAGGTAACAAAGCAGAAAAGGGAGAGCTGAGGATTCATGCTGAAGAGAAAATACGCATCCTCCTGTAAGAAACTGAGCCAAAAGAAGACACACCTCTATGGGTGGTTGCTGAGAAGATATACGGTAGATTTCCAGTATAAAGAAACAAGCAACTCTGAGCCCTGAGTGAAAAGACTGAGGCCTTATTAGGGGGAAAGAACCTCCTCACATCCTTCCTGCGACAAGTTAAACTGTGGGCAGCAGAGCTCTCTCTCAGTGGGGAAACACCTCCAGAGAGAGGGGAGGTACAAGGGGAAATTGCTGTAGTTTTTGTTCTGCTAATTGTTGTCACCCTGCTCCTGTCTGTTTCCCTGTGTTTTTCTCTTTTGTTTGCCCATTGGCACATGGCCACCCCTTTTGCCTTCCGGTGTTATCGTAAACTCACTTTTCCACAGAAATATTTGCTAACTTTTCCCCTAGGTTGGTGATGTCATTCTGGTGCCAGCATTTGGGAACCACAACAAAGGGCATTGGCACACTAGTATAGTGTATTCTATATCGCTCCATTTAATTGTTTATAACCATTGACTTGGCCAGAAATACAGGTATTCCTGAACAATATTGAATGTGTTTAGAGGCCAAACTACCTGCGATGCAATGAGCTAGCTATCTGAGGGAGAGGGGTGGTTAGCCCTTTCCCCACAAGCTATTTCCTCAATGCAAATTGTGCACCCCATGAAACTGTGGAGGGGGGAAAATATACAGGTACAAGAGAGATGATTTGCATTAGGGAATTAGCATGGTAGAAAGGGGTAAGCTCCATCTCCCCTAGCATCCTGCCCCCCCCCAATCCAATCTCTCTTCCCCCACCCACACCATTAGGAAAATAAAAAGACGTTGGGAGATGCCATCTCAGATCTCCTGCATCACATGTAGTTTGGTCCTGCAACACAAGGTAGATGATGGCCACTTCCTCCCCCCACCCACCCCAGCCTCTTCTTAAAGGCTGCTCCTGTTCTTTCTATCTCAATCACTGTTCAGCAGTGGGAGGGAATAGTCGTGGTGTGTGCCTTTGCAGCCATTGTGGAGCCAAGCTTTTAAAGGTACTGGCTCCTCTCCAGATGGTTACCTGGCAACCCTAAATGCAGGTAGCCATTTTGTCATACTATCACTGTCAGCTCTCAGAAACCTTCTGATGGCACAGTGAAAATGTCAGCCCTTGATAAAACCTGCACGTTGGAGCATAGTGAAGCAATCACATAACTATTTCGTTGCACACACACCCAGATTAATTTTGTATTTGCCCTACCCACTTCATCAAGGAACCCGTCCGTGTACCATGTAAAACCCTCTGCATAGATTGTCTGGCTGTTTGTCTCTGTCTGTCACTCTCGTATGCAGAGACTCCAATGCTCACTTAAGTATGATTTCCTAGATTATAATTTGACAACAGAGAAGCTCACCGACAAACCACTCCCAAAATTTTATTTAATTTAACAAAGAAACCAGAAAAAAAGCTGCTAGCTAGTAGTGCGGCTAGGATTGGACTTCAGGGCTGAAGTCCAGGGTCCCACAGGCTAGCCCCCACCCCAATGACCACCCAGAGATTGCCAGATGATGGGGGCATTAGCAAACAGGCCAGGTGTCAACACTGGGACACAAGGGGCAGGCCAGATGGCCACAGCATCCTTCCTTCCTTGTTTTAAAAAGCATTTTATAGTTAGCGGTCAGCTGACTGGCTATGTACATGGTTATAGATACAAATTTTACTATTTTTACTTTTTAAAAAGTATTATCACATTCAACAACAAAATGGTGCTTACTAGTCAAGTGTATCAGGACAACAGAAGCAAACACAATTTTATTCCTATAGTCATGATGGCACCATGATGAGTTCGGTGAGTTTAAAACATGAAATTCTGCACATGCTCAGAAACTCTCAGAAAACCAGAGTTGCCAAACTCATTTATTTATTTATTTATTATATTTATATCCTGCCTTTTTTCCTGAAAGGAACCCAAGGCGGCTTTCATAATCCTCCTCCTCCTCTCCACTTTATCCTCACAACAACCTTGTGAGGTAGGTTAGGCTGAGAGTCCGTGACTGGCCCAAAGCCAGTCTAAAACCTGGTGCCCCCACCCCCATAAGACCATTAAGTCCAGGGTCTAAAATTACCTAGTTGCACCACTGCTAGCTAGTGAGAGCCCATTCTCATTACCTTTTCAGCATCTGGTATTTAGGATGGCTCTGCAGCAGTATTCCAAAGCCAGATACAGCCTCTGCTGACACATGCACTCATCCAGCAGCTCAGCACAAGCCCAAGTATCTGGGAGTCGGTGCTGCCTAGGTTGTCAGTGCTGCAGTGCTGTCTGCAATGCAATGTGGCTGTGTATAGACTTGGGACTCTTCCTGAAGACTGAAACTGCAGTTAATTAAAGAATTTTAATTCGATTAGAATGCATATTTTTTCCAAGGGTCATTCATACATTTCAGACGTAAAATCAAATCACACAAGTAGCTACTCATTTTGTTGGCACGGCATCACAACGTTCAAATTGTCTACAGTTTAATTTTTCCAGAAGAGTCACAGCAGGAGTTTCCTGTTCCTTTCGCTGTTGTTCTTTGTCATACATTGATTGCACATTACAGCAGGCAAGGAAGTTGTATAGCTTGCCTCCAGAAAGGGTGCAGCCAGAGCCATGTATTTATTAAAGTGGGAGCCAGAACACATGTTGCATTCAGTACGTGCATGCCATGGAGTACAGCTACCCTTTGGTAAGTGATCATGCTCCAGGGCATAACATGCTGCCTTGGTATTGTGATAACTCTACATTGCTGCTTGCTGCTGGCAGCAGTATGGGTATGATAGTAGTGACCTAGGTGATAAGTAGTTTCACACATTATGATCAGAATCTCTTACCATGTGGAGTGTCCTTTGGGCAGCATCTGATGCAAATATATTGATAACTACTGTCCTCCATATATGTGCATAGGGACAGTAAGCTCCATTCAGCTCCATTCGGACCAATGGACCTTACTCTTGAATGAAGCAGCCAGTATTTTTAAAACCCAGAAGTGACTTGCAAGAGCATTCTTGGGAAATAAATATGTAATCTAGGATTTCAGTGCTTGTTTCCATCATGCCTAACCGCTCAAGGAATAATCATTTGGAAATAAAACAGAAAGATGCCCTTATTATCCCCTGATAGAGTGGTGGAGTCATCATTGGCAAGGGCATTAATGCAGGGATTAGCAATGTTAATACCGAGGACAATGCTGATGCCAAAAGTGACACAACTTCTGGCATCACAAATGAAATAGAGGTGATTAGTAGCAGAAAGGGAAGAGAACACTGTAGATTCAGACATGCCTGGTGGGAATTGGAAGTGTCGGCAGTGTGGACAATTCATCCCCAGCTTCCAGCCTCATTCTTATGAGTCCGCAGGGCATTTCCAGTTTCTAATCGCATTGCAAGGTAGAAGCCCTGTGGAAAAGAGCAGTAGGACCCCAGCCCATGAGCCCAATATATTCCACCTTTAGAGACAAGGATCTATAACTGTTCATTCTTTGGTAGTACATATAGATTCATAGATCATAGAGTTGGAAGGGGCCTACAAGGCCATCGAGTCCAACCCCCTGCTCAAAATGCAAGCTATTTCCTTGCTTCTCCCTGCTGCTGGGGTACAATGGCACTTACCAATCACATCTACATCTATGAGCAAACCTGCACATATACATACATATGTTCTCTGTTTGTCTCTCTCTCTCTCTCTCTCTGTGTGTGTGTGTGTGTGTGTGTGTGAACACCTTCTTCCCACACAAAGCCCCAGATTGGTGGCACTCATTGGTGAGCACCTTTCACTGATATCCTACATGTCCACCTTCCATCAGCACACTCCTGCATCTGGCAGCTCTTATGTGAAATTTGTGGGATTGCTGTAAAGTCCCATTTCTCTCTCTCTCTTTCTCTCTCTCTCTTTCTCTCTCTCTCTCTTTGGAGAATGTGTCTGGTCCCTGAGTGGTCCTTTGCTGCTGTTACTAGCTACAATTTTGTTTGCTCACTCTGAGCTACAGATGTGGTCACACACAGTTCAAATAGATGTTCATCCTAGTATGAAAGACACTGATCTAGTCCACCCTCCCTCAGTTAAGCAAGGCCAGTTCTGCTTGAATTATTCTCCAGCCCATTGTGCATCGTCTTACCTGAGCTTGTCCCAAGGCAACCTCTCCTTCTTACCAAATGTGCTCCTAGCTACAGAGTGTATCAGTCTATTTATCTCACTGGAAAAAGGGGTCTCATGGTGTCATTCTTTCCAGTTACTTTCCACAGAACCTCTTCAAACCTATCACATTTCACAGTGGCATCCAGATGGTGCTTGAATTTCACTGCTGCTTATGGAAAAGAAATGGCCAATCAATGTTTCACTCTCCTGCTTGGTGCAATTTGTGGAAGCAAAGGGGAACAAGTGGAACAGTCTGAACTAAGGCTGGAAGATGTAGCGGGGATTAAGAAATGTATCTGCGTGAGAAAGGCTTGCTGACTTCCTTCCTGGCTGAAGCTCTATGCTTAACATCTGTGTGAAGATGCAGTGATGGGGACCACTGCAACTGCTGAATTTCTGTCTGTCATGCAGCTGGTAAAGGCATGGAGAGATTCTGCCAGGAAAAAGGTACAATCCCAGAGAGGAAGGAAGAGCAAGGAAGGTCAATATTATTAGTGGCAAAAGCACTGCAGTACAGTTTCACCAGGGCTAGTAAAAGCTAAGGTAGACAGGTGAAGCTTTTCCTGGAACAGATATGCAATGACAGAAAGGCTCTTTTCTTTCGGTCATGTGGCTGTTAAAAGTACAGGAGCCCCATAAGTGAGGGGGGAAAGACTGAAATACTTCATCTGCCTTAAGTTAAAGTGTATTCCCACAGTCTTTGTCAATGGTTGACAACTGCCCTATTCTCACTTTCAAAAACTGTGTTCACTGAATGCATGGAGCGGGTAGCAGGACTGCAGAACATTTCCAATTGCAAGGAAGAACCTATGTACATGGTAGGAAGTGCATAGAGTTCTGTTCACACATTCCACTAGATTTATTCCACTAGTCACAGGTAGGGTCAGAGGGTGCAATTCCATTACACCCAGCACATGTTCAGTGAACATGGTTCTTGAAGGTGAAAACAGAGCTAGAGAAAGCAAGTGTGTAATAGTGGCTAAGACATGTAGATGATGGGAATTGTAATCCAACACATCTGGAGGTCACCAGTTTGAGGAAGGCTGATCTAGAAGTTGGGAAGTCCTGGATTCAAATGTCACCTCATCCACAAAGTCATTACATGGTCACAGGCAAGTACGGTAACTATTCTCTCAGCAGCAATATGGGGATAATCCTAGCATATCTGACAAGGGTGTTGTGAGAGTCATTGACATAATGTTCTCATGATCACTCCAGCCCACCATGGTTTATTTAAGCCATAATGAGCTGCAGCAGCTGTGGGCACCAGGTTGCTTATTCAAGCCCCGACTGTGGCTTGTCATGTCATCTGAACCCAGGCTGCAGGGTTTGTTTGAGGCTTTAGGATTATTTGAGGGTTGTTTACCCCTCAACCACTGCTGCCTTGGTTCAGATGACACAACAGACCATGGCACATACCCCCCAGGGGTTGAATATTCAAAATGACCACCAGCATGTGCTGCAACACATGTGATTGTGTGAACTGGCCCACTGTATGTGAAGTGTTAAGGGGTTATAGCAAAGGTTATCATGTGCTATAAATAAATGCTATCATTTTCAGCCTAATCGTATGCATCTTTATTCAACTGAAGTCCTACTGAGTTTTATTGTTTGTATTTTTATATTGTATTTTATTGTAAAATTGTATAATTGTTGTAAACCACATAGAGAGCTTGAAAATCATCATCATCATCATCATCATCTTACTCCCAAATAAGTATATGTAGGATTACATGCCTAACATCCCATTTTTATGAAGGATAGGGCACACTTAAAATAATAGATTTCAGAGGGTTTAGGCAAGCCTAGGACTGCACAGAGTGAAGTTGTATCTACTGATTTTTCAATAGCAGTAATTACTTGGATTATCTGGTGCATGGATTCTACTGGTTTCCACAGGAAGAGAAAGGTTCACACTTAGGATCAAGTTCTGAATATGCAAGCAAAAGAACACACTGCAGAACAACAAACAGAGAGCACCTGTCCTCATGTTTATATAAGTGAAATGAATTTGACTTACCGTAGGTGTGCTACATGGAAAAAAATTTAGTGGATCACTGCATTTCACTGTTCTTTTGCTCCAGCAACCAAGTTGGTTTGTTCTGTTAGCAAAGAATTCACATAACAGGATACCTCAATAGTTTATGCTCCTTTTTTAAAAAGTGGTGTTAGATGAGTAATTGGGGGGAAAATAGGCCAGTTGATCATAAAGGCAACATTTTAGCGCTTCAAACTACAGGGAACATAATGTTTAGCACTTGTCTGCAGCGCTTGAAAGCAGCAACAGAGTCAAAGAGTAAAATCCTGACCCCATTTTAAAATCTCAATCAGCAAGACCAACTCAACACAGCTTGGACTGCATAATTCAAGATATCTGACCCTGAGAATTTTAAGTGGAAGATATATTAACACAAATAAGGGCAATGCTTTGAAGTCTCTAACCATGCACACGGTCTGCATTTGGCCTCAGAATAGAATTTCCTCAAGTGGGGTGTTAGGGCTGGAGGCCTTGCTTGTTCCAGTCTCTGCTCCTGTGTCTGTAATAGCAGCCAATTGGCAGACAAAAGCAAGTGATAATGCTTTATCTTCATGTTGTGGAAAGCTTTGCCATGAGATTTCAAGTAATCAAGCTGACCTTAAAAGGTACAAGAGCAAGGCAAGATATGTTTTTCTTTCCTGGTCAATTGGCAAGCCTAGGTGTGGTTTCTTCTGCTATTGTGGCACTCCTGATGGTAGAAGCAACATCTGCTGAACGTCTCCCTTCGTATAGATATTAAAAACACAGGGACCCATTTGAGGTCAAAAATTGACGAAGCTCAGTAGAAGGGGGTGAAACTCATTGGGGACCAAAAAAAAAGAGAAAGGAAGGGCTAATGAGAATCTCTGCCTTACACAGCATGGGGTTAAAAAATGAGAAGAGTATCAGCGTGGCCAGGATGGAAGTTACTGATCCGCTGGGAAAGATTTGTGTGACTGGCTTTGTTAATATGGTTCTGATATTCAGTGGAGTGGGATTGCACTATCGGGGTGTGGCTTCCACACCACTGTGTGTGAGAGTATGAGTGTATGCGGTGGGGGGTGAGTGAAAGAAAGAGAGAGACAAGGAGGTCTAATTCGTGATCCAAATGGGAATTCCTTTTCTTTTAAAGGCTTCATGGCACTGAGAAATTGGAAAGGTAGTAGATATTGCCTTTACAGTCAATGACTATGGGTAGCTATCCTTGCTGGTGATCAGGAATTAGATGTAGAAAGCAGGGCCTGATATTGGACAGTTTGTGTTTGTTTCTTCCTTCATTTTTGTATAAGACATGCATGCTGCTCCCGCATGAGTTTCCTTACTCCACTTACTGTGCATGTCTCATTACACAGCGTGATGCTGCCTGACATGGAGAAAGACCATAGGTTCATGACCTTATGAAACAGTTACCGAGTTGAATGATATCCAGCACATTTCAGACATCTTCCCCAGAGCTGTTTAAGCTACAGTCACAGTTTTAGCAGTAAGTTCTTCAAATCTAGTTTCTCTGAGATGTTCTCTTGCTCTAAAATGTAAAATGAGAGTCTATACATGCACAATCAGTGTTCAAGCTAAAAAGGGTGCTTTGTAGGTGTGTGCAAAAGTTATTTAAGGATAGGCCCTGACTTTCATTGAAACTTTCATTGGTCACAGAAACTGCAAAGCTTTGTAGGAACATGTGCAAAAATTATTAAATGTTAACCCTTTATTCTTCATGAAATTCTCATTGATTGCTATAAACCATGTGGGTCAGCTAGTACAGAACACTTAGGCCCAGTTTACACACAACAACTCATGTCATGAACAAGCCACCATGCTAGTCACTGTGGCTCAGGTGCTCTTGCTTGGCTCCTCCTGCTCGTGGGAGTGGCTAAAGAACTGAGGGATGCTCCATCCCTGGGTTGTTATTCATGACATCCAAACCCGGAAATCTGGCTTTGATGCGGAGCTGCAACAATTGAAGGCAGTTTGGAAGCTTCAAGCCCCTTAACTCACAGCCTTGCTAGAGCTGAGATGGGGAACATATTCAACCAATCTAGTGGCTAATGGGTAGCTTATGGGACTAATTCAAGATGTTATTTTTCCATCTTTAAAAGGCTTCACAACCTGGGACCTGTATCTCTCAGGGAGTGTCTCTCTCCACCCAAGTTTCCTTACTTGATGGGATTAACCGGAAATGTGTTTCTCAGGATAACAATGACAACAATAATTCATAAAGCATCAGAAAGACACCCCGGATGCCATTCTTTAATTTGATCATTCATTCATAACTTCGACAAAGGAGTATGTTTGAAAATGGCATCCACACAGAACCTTGAGTTCTTTATTTGTATATAGGTAAATCAGTTTTTCAGAACGTTATTACCTGCCCTGAGTTTTTACAGGCATTTTAGCTTAGAAATCTAATGGTAAATCAGTAAAACAAATACTGCCCTTATATTGGTTGCCTACCAAACAAAGAGATTTCCATGGGAAACAGGATTTACTTGACCATTCTCAAGTCTAGAGAAATACTACTGGGAAGGAAGAGTCTTTTGGTATAAATGCAAGCTGTCACTTGACACTGCTGTCATTGAGCGATGAACATGCACATGCAACTTCAGACCAGCCTTATGAGGCACAAGACTTGGCAGTCCAAGCTGAGAGTTTGCAGCATCACAACCCTGTAAAGAACAGACCTAAACTCCCATGTCTGAAAGTAATTTTCTCTTCCCAGCACTCAACTTGTCAGAACTTTTACATCTGCGATAGTCTGCACAGATCTTTCTCCAGTGCTCTGAGCTCAGTTAATATATAAATCAATTTCTTGCTCTGCTTTACTGCTGATCCCCTCTGCTGCAAAGGGACCTTCACATTCTTCACTGCTTGTTTGGCAGTCATGATGGCCAACAAAGCATATTTTGAACTAAGTGAGCCAGAGATGGAATATTTTTCCAATTACATGCAGCTAGAGAGGGTCACACTCACCATTACTTTGACAAGTACATTGCTCCATGGGCTTTAAAGGAATGACTCCTGATTTACTCTGATGGTAGAAACATACTCAAGATCATCAAAGGTAGGAAACCTGAAATCAAGTTGGTTAATGAAAATAAACGGTGGATTTTCCCTAAACTTTTTTCAGTGTGTGCTTATGGGATTCTAATTTCTGTTGAGAACTGAATGAGGGAATGGTAGTTATTTCAGATTAACCTGGAGTAACATGAGACAGGGAGGGGTGTTAGGTTTCCTGGGAAAGACATAGTAGATGATTATTTCACGGTAATAGTTACCCCAGGTTTTTTTACACCCTTGAAGAGTAAGTGATGAACCAATTTCAGCTGCTTTATTCTGGGTTCACAGGGATGCAAGCAAGCAAGCAAGTTCAGGCCGAGCACCCTGGGATTACCTTTTACAGAGCTATTCTGCAGTCAGGCTAATCAAGGTGGATACTGATACACATTCTCTCCTGGCCTGATGTAACTATGGAGATAATGCACAATTCTGTCTGTCACCACCTTCACACAGTTACCACTAGGGATTGGTAATGGGAGGTCAGTGGTGGGGGTGAGGGCTTCAGTCTGGCCCTTTGGAGCTTCCCATCTGGCCCCGAATCCCAAGAATTCATGATTATTATTAACCTCAGTCAGGCTAAACCATACATTCCCTTAGGGGTGGGCAACTGCAGGGCATCTTTGCCCCCCCTGGACCTCCTCCCGCTGCATGGGTTGTGCTCCTGCCTGCACCCCATGAAATTTTTCCTGTGCCCCACAACGATGGCAAAAATCTTGGCAGTTTGCCACTGAAATTCAGTGGAAACCACCACAAAGTGGTAATTAGCAGTAAACAGCTGGCTTTTTTTTCTTTTCTTTTGCCAGTGCCGCAAATTTCAGCAGTGGGGGACAGAGGGGACCACATGTGACTCATGGGCCATGTGTTGTCCACCCCTGCATTGCCTGAATTGCATGACTGTGAGCAGTAATGTTTGAAAGATAGTGATAACATGGATGGATTAAAGAGCATGGTTACTTCCTATGCCAATGTAGTCCCAACTTGGAGGCTAGAATGGCTGCTGTATGAAGTAAACATGACAGCAGACCTACACATTTGATGGCCTCACTTCAAACATTCCCAGAACGATGCATGGGATGTTTTAAAGATGTTTTTAAGATGTTTTAAAGATGTTTTAAGATGTTTTTAGGATGTTTTAAGATGTTTAATAGTATATATTGTGTTGTTTTAGTTTAGGTATTTTATATTTTCTGTTGTTCCCCGCCTCGATCTAGATGGAGAGGCGGGTAATAAATAAATTATTATTATTATTATTATTATTATTATTATTATTATTATTATTATTATTATTATTATGGGCAGGTATGCTGCAGTGACTCCCATGCTGTTCAGGTAATGAATGCATTGGACCTCATGGCTTCCAAAAACCAAATAAAGGGCTCTTCTACACCAGTCTGAACAGGAGCAGAGGTGTTGGCAAAACCCTGTCCTTATTATTCGATTTAATTATCCCCCTGAGACAAAGGTAACCTTCCTCCCCCTAGCATGAACAGCAATAGCAGCTCTACCAGGATTCTGAAATTATGCACGTCAGTCAGCTGTCCATTTCTTGTGCAAATCACAAGGGGAGAACACAAACTGGGTAAGAGGGGGTTAAAGAGATCTCTGGCCTCTGCTCATGCAGAAGTGAGACAATGGTAAAATCCAATACTGCCGGCCTGGCTTCAGGGCCGGCGCTACTGCTAGGCAGACCCAGGCGGCTGCCTAGGGCGCGTGGCGGAAGGGGGCGCAGAGTTTCTGCGCCCCTTCCTCGCCTCCGGCACGCTCCTGCCCTGCCTGCCGCCTCCGCCGCGCCTCCCCGCCCGCTTGCCGGCCGCTGCCGCTGCACCTCCCCCCCCGCGCCTGCGCGCCCGCGCGCCAACCACCTACCTACCTTCCCGTCGTAAAGCGCGGGGTCCCATCGCGTCGGAGGAGGAGGCGGCGGCAGCAGCAGCAGCAGCCAGCAGCCAGCAGCGGGGGCGGGGGGAAGGTAGGTGGTGGTGGCGGCGGCTGCGGCGCGGGGGGGGTGTTGCAGAGCAGGGCTGCTTTGCTCCGGAGCCCCCCCCCCACGGCACGAGGGGGGGCGCTAATAGGGCCGGTGCTACCATTAGGCAAACTAGGCAGCTGCCTAGGGCGCGGGGCTAAAGGGGGCGCCAGAAATGCATTGAAAAAAAATTGCCAAGCTTAACTAGCCTTAAATCCTCTTGCTCCCCCCCCCCCGCAGGACCGTCTGCCTGCTTTTGCCTGTCTCGTCGGCCCCTTCGCTTCCACCACCACCACCACCACCACCTCACCAGCCACCAGATTGGTTCTGGAGTTAAGCAGCCGCGAATGGAGACTATTTTCACAGGGCGTGGGGGGTGGAGTAGAGAAGAGAAGCGATCTGAAGCCCCCAATGTGCTGGTTGCTGCAATGCAAGCCCCAAAAGGAACTTACCCCGGAGGAGCAACAACCCAAGTTTCAATGAAATGACTTCATTGCACGAGGATAGTCTGCTTGTGCAGGAGAACTTCCGAGCTACGTTGCGCCCTTAGCCATCAGTTACCGCCCCCGCCCCGTAAGAGCGAAAATCAGAACAGCCACCATCATCCTCTGTCTGTAAAACTACCAGCTTCATCTGAGAGAGAGAGAGAGAGAAAGAGAGAGAGAGAGAGATCGCGTCTGAAGAAGAAGAAGAAGAAGACCCGATCAGGGCGGCAGACTTCAATGTCATAAGAGGCGCTATGTGACAACCATCTTCAACCTACTTGATCAGGGAGTTTCACATTTAATGTGAAATCTATGGCCCCAATCCTATCGTATCAAACGCCAGCAGTTTCTTCTACAAAGCCTTTTCTTTCATCAAAGTTTCCCTAGATTTGCATTTCCAGCACTGTTTGTGTGGGAAATGCAGTCCAACTTTTTTTTTTTTAATCTTCACGTTAGTCCTTTTGTGGCACAATCCTATGCAAATCTACTCAGAAGTAAGCCCCACTGAGTTCAATGGGACTTACTCCCAGGTAAGTGAGTTATAGGCTTGCAGTTTAAGGGAGTGTGTATAGGATTTTTATTTCATAATGGGCATAGGGCTGGAGGGAGGGAGGGCTCAAGTGGGAAAGGGGGGGGCGCTAAATATCTGATCTTGCCTAGAGCACCAAACTGCCTTGCACCGGCTCTGGGCGCTAAATATAATTTGGCCTAGGGCAGCCAAACAGCCCTGCACCGTTCCTGCCTGGCGTTTCAGCCCTTGTTCAATTCATTTCAAAACGTGGCTTTTTCGAAATGTGAATTGTCAACCAGAACCATACACCGACTGCTCCTGGTTCATCTCCTGTTCAGGTACTTCCAACGGACATCTCCTAGCGCTACCTATCAAAATACTTTGCAGAGTTAGTCTGTCTTTTCCTCCTTAATGGCTTTTTTTTGGGGGGGGGGGTTGAAAATTAAAAAGACAGAAGAAATGGTTACAAGGGTTACAAGTGGAGGAGGACATCATCTGGACCCCCCATAAAATTCCATGAATGAAGCAGGGTGATTGCACATTTAAAAAAAAACAACCGTGTCTGGAAGCAATATTTGTGACAAGTCCCAAATGTCAGTAGTCTGTAAGGCACGATTTAATGGAAGACATGCTCCCCCTTCTGGTAAGACAAACAATTTGCAAGAGCAACACAATTCTGTACAAAAATCACTTGTAGCCATGTGGGCCTATGAGGAAAAAGAACCAACCCCTGAAAAGTCACAGTAGTAGAGCAATACTTTGTTAGGGCCAACTAAACTATCCTAAAACGAAGTTTTCTCATTGTAGTTGGCCCTCATAAATGAATTATCCTACTCTTTATTTTAGATGATGTTGTTTCAGACATCAGTAGAGAAACATTCAGAAATATCATAATCCCTAATGTTCCCCAGGTGAAAATATGGACAGCCCTTTTCTCACCTAGGATCACTGCCTGGAGCTCCCCAACTCCCCCCCCCCCCCATTATGCATTACTATACTCCCTTCTCGGTCTGCTGTATGCTAACGTTCATTTACTTTGCCTGTCCTGCACTGATTTAAAAGCAAGATGATATCTGCTATACAAAAACATAACAGTCCTATAAAGTGTTCCTAGTTACCACCAGTTGTAACTACATTGATCAGTTAGGTAATTTTAGAGGCTGGACTTAATGGCCTTACAGCCCCCACCCTTTAAATGGTAAGATGTATTGCTTCACTTACAACAAAACATACTGCATTTGAGGGACCCTCCTGCTCATTCTGCTGAATGGGGCCCTGGACATCTGGCCCAGAGTCCTACCCTGATAGCACCACCGCTCAGTGTTCATGCATTCTCATGAATATGCACTAGAGCAGTGTGGTCAGATGCAAAAGAGGACTGGACTCCTGCACCTTTAATAGTTGTGTAAAAGAGGGAGTTTTGGCAGGTGTAGCTTGCTGCGCTACACCTTAGATAACTAAAGGCGTAAGGCTATGCCTGTTTAGACAGAAAAAAGTTCTACAACTCCCAGCATTCCCCCGCCAGCCTGGGAGTTGTAGGACTTTGTCTGTCTAAACAGGCATAGGCTTGCACCCTTACTGATTTTCCATAGCAACTTCACTTTTTTTTCCCTTACTGGTTTACTACCACAGTGCACATACTTCGTTCTCCAAACTTCTCCCCACAGATATACACACAATTAGTTGATACATTATCTCTATATTAATCCGATAGTCAAGTGGACTGGTCAACATTTCAGCAGCCATGTCTGTCAGTGGAGTAACAGCTTTTATTCCTGGCAGGACGTATAGATTCCATAGATCATAGAGTTGGAAGGAGCCTACAAGGCCATCGAGTCCAACCCCCTGCTCAATGCAGGAAACTAGAGGAGGGGTCTTCCATCCAAGTAATAACCAGGCCTGATCCTGCTTAGCTTTCCACACTCAGACAAGCTGAGCCAACGTGAGCCACTTCTGTGTCTTTAACAGCTGTATGAGTGGTAGACATTCAGAAGGTCATGTTTTTCCCAGCATGGAATTGTGCGGTGGGACAATGTTCCCTACTGAATTTCTGTCTATGATAAACTGTAACAGCCGGGGACCGTCAGGAACCATGCCAAAAAACAGAGGCATCGGTTCTAATCTGTCATGATAAGTTGGCAGAGAACTGAGCAATGATACCTTCTAGGGCTGCGTGAGAAATTAATTGGATTTGCATTTGAATGTGAACTTACCAAATTCTCACTTCCTGAACCTGCACCGAAACAGGAACACAGTTATATGGGGATGTGCACACTTTTCAGAATGTTGCAATGCAGTTTGCAGATCAAAACATGTGCACAAAAACGTGCATAATATGAACAAAATGTACACAAAATGCATATACTTGGGAAGAGAGTGCACAAAATGCATTCTGCCACTTGGGGAATTGCTCTACTCTTCTTTTAACTGATCATCAGGGTAAGACTCTTAGCAGCTTTGGAGCATCTCTTTCACAGGCTCATCTGAAACCTTGACCCTGAACATGCATGGTGTTGCTGGGTTATTTCTATAGCTGTGAGAAAATGAGCAAATTACAGCTTCACAAAGTCCCCTTCATACTGGAATCAGATATCTGTAGTTTTCCCTCCAGACTCAGACAATCCCTTCTGCTTGGGCTTCTTCTCTTTCCTTGGTGGATGTGGAGAACTGTTTCCTTAAAGCAGCCACAATATGTCCACAATTACTTAAAGGCAAGTTCTTTCCAGTTAAGCAAGAGGCCTCACAAGAAGGCCTTAGTTATAATTAGAAAAATGTAGGTCAGCAGAGTAGAGTCTTTTACTTGCTAGGAAGTCTTAATGGGATGACGAATGACCCGAGATCATTTCTTGATGTGATCTCCTTTGCCTTGAGTGGAGTTTCACCTGTACAATATTTGCCTCTAAGAGCCTTAGCAAGTAATCTTGGGGGATTTTTTGACTGATCCCAGCTTGCAGAGGCCTGACCCGTCTGGGTTAACAGCACCACCACCTGCCACTTTGCATAGGTATGGCTGTCATCCAGATCCCATTCGTACAGCATGTCAACTTATAGCCACAGGAACTTGGCCTGGTTGGAATCAGCCCAGCAAAATAATGAGCAGCAAGAAACTAGACCAGAATGGTATTTATTCATTCGTTCGTTCGTTTTCTATACCGCCCAATAGCCAAAGCTCTCTGGGCGGTGTACAACAATCAATTAAAAAACACAATACAATACAGTTAAAAATATAAACAATAAAAACATTATAAAAATTTAAAACCATTTTTTTTTAAATGTCACTAAAACAAGTTAATGAATCACGACCGCTAAAAACAATTTACCACCCCGCCGTATACCATTTAATTATTAAAAGCCTCAACGTAGAGGGCAGTCTTAACCTGGCACCAAAAAGATAGTAGAGTTGGTGCCAGGTGGGCCTCAGAGGGAGCTTATTCCACAGTTGGGGGGCTACCACAGAAAAGGTCCTCCCGCTTGTTGCTGCCCTCAGAGCCTCATGTGGAAGTTGGAGTCAGAGGAAGGCCCCAGATGTTGAATGGTAAAACATGTTCACTGTCTTTGATCAAATGACATTGATCCCAAAGTTGAGGTAAACTCATATTAGCCTCAGTGTACAGTAGAGGTTTGGGTATTACCAAAGACAGAAGCTCCAATGTTTCTTTATCCCAGCATGCCTCTGTATAACCTGACTCAAGATCTTTTTCACACAACATAGATCTAACCTCTTTAGTCTGCAACTTGAAACAAATAGCAGACAGGACTTAATGCTAGTGCTGTGCTGAAAATTTGTCCCACATTTTTTTTCCCGACCACTCCAATTCAGTTTAATAGAAAATAAATTGTTTTTGAAAAGAAATTCAATGGTGAAAGAAATTTCAGAGAAATTCCCACGAGTTGGGTTTGGGTTTCTTGTGCTTACCTTACTTAGGAGGTATGCACAAGTGTCCTGTTTTTCATTGTGCTATCATCTCTCCAGCAGCCTGCAGACTCCTCAGCTTCCCACACTTCAATTAAAGCCCAGGAGAAGACATCATGACATAATTCCTCCCATAGGGCTTTTTCAAATCAGGAAGCACAGGCAGCCTGCCTGGGAGGCTGCAAAGCTATGCTATGCTGGCTGGGGCATACTGGGAGTTGTAGGCCAAAAACATCTGGGGACCCAAGGTTGGAGAACACTGAGCTAGCACCACCAAAATAAATTATAAAGCACCCTGAGAAAGAAGCAGAAAAACAGAAGCCTCTTTTATGAGGAAGAAAACTTTGGGGAAACTGGAGGACAGATTTTGGCACAGTGTGAGCTCCACTTCTTCCCTGGAGCAAGACACAATGCTGCCCCCCCCCCCCCACCTGCATTGTGGTGGATGCAAAATGCACGCGCACGCGGGGGGGGGGAGACTGCTAACACAGTTGATGCTGTTGCCACTTCTAGTGGCAACACAAACCCCCCAAAAATCTTTACACAAAAAAGAAAACGCTGTGCTACACCCTCTGCTGAGGGTGAGCCATAGGGTGGAGAATTTTGAGAGGCCATTTGTGCACAGCTCTAGTTAATACTAAGATTCTTGTAACACGTTAAAGACTTAACACAATAAATGTGTTAGTCTTTAAGGTGCTACAAGACTCTTTGGTTTTTTTGCTGTAGGCTACCCTTCTGAAAAGGGCTTAATGCTTGAAGGACTTAGAAGAAACATCTTTCCCCCCTTTTAACTGTTTTGTTTCATTTAACACCCAGCATAATAAAAGCATTATTTTACTGTCCCTTTTTGAGTATAGTCCTACTGCTAATTTTGTGAAATCAATAATAGAGAACAAACAACAAAGAGTCTTCTAGTTTTAGTACCTTAAAGACTAACAAATTTCTTCTGGCATAAGCTTTCATGGACTGTAGCCCACTTCATCAGATGCATGGAGTATTATGAAGAGTTTCAGGTTTATGTACAGTACATATGGTGGGGGAGAGAACTGTAAACCATAAGGGAAATTAAATGCAAGTGTCATTCATATTATTAACAGTGGTCATTTACAGTGTAGTTGTAGCTAATGATCACATATAGTGTGATAAAAACCCTTTATCCCAATTCAAGCTTCTGGCAATACAATTAAACCTGTTGATGAATTCTAACTCAGTTTAGAAGTCCATGAAAGCTTATGCCAGAATAAATGTGTTAGTTTTTAAGATGCCACAAGACTCTTTGTTGTTTATGATGCAACAGACTAACATGGCTACCCTCTGGAAGGAATAGAGTTTTCCCTTTACATGGGCCAAACACTGGGAGCTTTTTTTAAAATTACGATTCCTTTTTCAACGTACTAGGTATAGTTCTGTAAAAAGACTTTACATTGTTTTGTAGATTCGTGGTGGGCAGACTTCAGGCTTGCAGAATAGACATCATTTTTTAGTAGAACTCCAAGGTCTACCAACAAGAGCCAAGTGTAAAATAAGGACTCAAAGGGGCAGACACACCCTTAGAATTAAAGAATAAGATGCCTCTGAGCACATGCTCAGCCCAGGAATTTGTTTTCAGTACCAGAACTGAGTTCACAAATCCCTTCCAACAAAAACCCACTCCTAAATTACCCTCAAGTGATCTTAATTTCAGCAGCCTAGTTAATTTTTTTAGTAAGTTTTTTTTAGGACACAATCCTATGCATGTGTAGACAGAAAAAAGTCTTACAACTCACAGCATGCCCCAGCCGGCATGTCCCAGAGGGGTGTGGGCCCTTGGCAAGTACCCGACAATGCCTACCTTTGAACCCACCCATGGAATTCTTCAATAACAGAATGAACAGAGTTTGTTTCAGAGCCTATAGTTTCAATGAGCTTGGAGCTGGAGCTCCCTCCCCATCTCGTAATACCTTAAGCCATAGCGCAGGACAGATCACCGTGCCTTCACCTACACTAACACAGTGTGCACTATGAGCAGAGGTCATTTATTTCCGCATCTCAATTGCCCATATTTCCCAATGTGTACTCCATGTTGCTTCTTTATCAGCGTAAGCCTAAATAAATATTAATTTAAAATGGCTGATTATCCAAATATTGTTGATAACCCAAGGGCAGGATGTTATTTGGACATGTGGCTGCACTAAGACACAGATAGATAAGCAATTTAGACAATGTGTTGTACTTGATAAATACAGTCTGGTGCAAGGCTGGATTAGCACAGAATGTAGTACGTTGGGAGAAAGAGCAGAGTCTCAAGAAAGCTTGCCTTGGCTTTTGCATTAGCTCCTCCGTCTACAAGGAGTAGATGCTATTATTGGGACAGGGATTGCACTAAGCCAGCCTCCATCAACCTGGTGCCCTGCAGATGTGTTGGACTGCAACTCCCATCATCCACATCCTGGCTGGGAATGATGGGAGTTGCAGTCCAACACATCTGCAGGGCACTGGGTTGGAGAAAGTTGCATTACACTATAGCCCTGAGCCCTGGACACAAGATATCAACATCTGCAGCTGGCTTATACTGAGCAGACCATGGATCCTTCTAGCCTCTTCAGACTGTCAGCAGCTCTCCAAGGTGTCCAGGCAGAGATCATACCCGGCCCCAGCTGTCTGAGATCTTTTTAACCAGTGATGCCAGGATTGAGCCTAAGACCTTGTGCATGCAAGACCTTCTGCATAGTGCACACAATGCCTTTTGTGTAGCAGCACCTGGTTGTGGAACTCCCTCCCCAGGGAGGTTAGTTTGGCTCCCTTGTTATTCAACCTCTATCATCCCCCACTGGTTGGTGGTGATGGGAGTTGTAGTCCAACACATCTGGAAAGCACCAGGCAAGGGAAGGCTGTTTTAGTGGGCTCCCCTGTTTATTTATTTTATTTATTACATTTATACCCCACCTTTTTTCCTGCAAGGAACTCAAGGCGGCTTACATAATCCTCCTTCTCCTCCCCATTTTATTCTATTGTTCTATTGTAATGTATAGTCTCCAGTGAAGTGCAACCATAATGCAGGCCACATGCTGAAGCTAAGCAGGTATGAGCCGGGTCAGTGCTTGGATGGGTGGTTGCCTGGGCTGCCCACATCTGTTCTCCTGCATTGAGTAGGGGGTTGGACTCGATGGCCTTATAGGCCCCTTCCAACTCTATGATTCTATGTATTTTATCTGCTTTCTTTTTTAATTTTTCAGAAATCATATTTTATTTGTTTGATGGTTTTATTGTAAATGGCCTCGAGCACTCATTGAGTGGAGGGGAAATTTATTGAAAAAATACATAGGATAAATAAGACAGTGTGCTGTGCCATGGAGCCATGCACCCTTCTGCAAGGATCCATGCTGAATCTGTGCCATGGGTTTTAAATAGATTGGCAGATCAGCTTATTGGCTTCAATACAGATGATGAAGTGATACTCTTGTTAAAGCTCTGCAGTTAATACTAATGATAGAAAGATGATGGTAACCAAGGTAAACTAAACTTTAAAAACTTACAGAAAGAAGGATATTGAATGAAGGTGGAGGGTTGGGAGAGGGAAAAAAACAACGTTCAAAGTTATGCCCCAGAACATGACACTGAAGTAATCATGTTCACACAATGCCTTTTGTGTAGTAGAGAATTAAGAAGAGTTCTGACCATGTGTCTTGCTTGTTCTTTCACCCTGGACTCGTTTGTGTTATGCCACTGTAGCAAGTCTCAAGAATAATTAGGTAAGAAATATATTGTTAAAGGCTCTCTCAAGTTTAATTGGGCCACCTTATAAAAACTACGTATTCAAGGTAGTCTGGCAGAGCTATTAATAATGAAATAACCCTTTGCAGCATGAGTACTGCTCAAGGAGAAGTGTTTCAGCATATGCTAATTGGCCAGCTGTCCCACTATTGTGTAACAACCAAAGGTTGCAAGGTCTAGCTTCACTATTAGCATCCCTTTCATTTCACTTCTTATAATAGAGTGCAATCTATATGGCCTGGGAGGGCATCTAAGGACACATGCATCTTCAGCTTCTTCACCCAGAGCAGTTCACTGAGATCATAAACTGAGGCCCTCCGCCAGGTGCCCCCACCATCTGAAGTAAGGTGGGTGACAACCCAGGAGGGCCTATTCAGTGGTGGCTCCCTCCCCGTCATTGGAATGTTCTCCTTAAGGAGGCTCTGCTGTTACCTGCATTGCTCTCATTTCAGCATCATGAGAAGGCTGTTTTATTTGCACAGGGGTTTTAATACCTGGTCTACCTTTTAGGCTACTCTGTAAGTATTATCTGCACGTTACCGTTGCCAGGTCCATTACCCAAAAAACATCTTTCATCCATGACTTGATCCTGGATGAGGGTGCGGACCTGGCATGTATTACGGAAACCTGGCTGGACGAGGCCGCTGCTCCAACTCTGGCGACCTTGTGTCCGGCTAGGTTTCTCGTATGCCCAGCAACCAAAGGTTGGGGGACGGGGAGGGGGAGTGGCTGTTATCTACCGGGAGTCCTTGGTCCTTACCAGACTCCCTCTCCGGGAGACCAAGTTTATTGAGTGCATGTACTGGAGGCTGGGTCCAAAGGGCAGTCTGGGGATTCTGCTCGTGTACCGTCCACCCCGCTGCACGACAGACTCCCTGGCCGAGGTGCTGGAGGTGGTCTCCGATGTGCGTGTGCTGTCCCCCAGGCTATTGGTGCTGGGGGACTTGGCTGATCTGCCAATCTATTTAAAATAGAACCTGCATTCGGGGGCTGCCCTCACGGGGGCACCTCGGGACTTCATGGAGACCATGGCTTCCTGGGAGCTGCACCCTGTATTAACTGAGCCTACCCATGTAGCCAGTCAGGCACACTGGACTTGGTTTTTTCATTTCTGGAGAGGGGGAAAATGATCTGGAAATCAGGGGTATATCCACCACCCCCTTGTCATGGTCCGATCACTATCTGGTGGGGTTGGATTTCTTGGTGCCACAACCCCTCTGCATCCATGGATCCGGATGGATTCCTGAACGCGCTTGGGGAATTGGAGCACACAAACGGTAGCTCGGTCGAGACCCTGGTGGACGACTTGAATGCTGCAATGACCAGGGCATTAGACCGAGTTGCCCCAAAGCGCCCTCTTCGTCTGAACAGAGCTCGCACGGCACCATGATTCACTCCTTCGCTGTGAGCTCTGAAACAAGAGGTGAGAAGGCTAGAGCGCCGATGGCGTAATTCCCGCTCCGAAGATGATCGAACATGGGTTAGAGCTGCATCTTCAGCCTACCGGGTGGCAGTGGAGGCAGCAAAAAAGAATTTCTATGCTGCCTCCATTGCATCTGCGGAGTGCTGCCCCAGGAGGCTGTTCCAAGTGGTCCGCAGTCTGGTTGGTCCAGTCGCTCTGGACCCGATGGAACAGGCCTCCTGTGAGGCTTTAGCAAAGCACTTCACAGATAAAATTGATCAGATTAGGAGTGGGATTTCATGCGTCGTGGACACAGGGAGTGAGCGGGAGGAGGCCAATGGCAGACCGGTTTTGTGGGATCGGTTCCAGCTTCTTCCTTCTGATGAACTGGACAAGGTGCTCTCATCTGTGAGGCCGACCACCTCACTTTTCATCTAATTGTATCCTACCATGCTAAGCCTTAATCTATTGCCTTTTGTTTCTCCTCTAGAGACAAAGACAAGCACTTATACCCCATCTTATTTATGGCAGCCTTGTATCTATTTAGCGAGTGTTCTCATGACGTCCTTATAGGAACTGCAGATTTGCACATCAAACAGAGCAGAACAGAAAATAATCAGGTAAACAAAGTAGGTTAGTCCTTTTTGTTTGTTACAGTCCCATGCAAAAACGATTTATTTTTTATTTTTTAAAAAGGTAACACAGGCCAGTTAGCACAAAGATCAGGAGATCGTTCCGCTCCTCGTTCCCATGTTAAGAAATTCATTACAGGGAACAAAGGAAGAAGAAATACTTACTTCAAAGAATGAAGAAGATCTGGCCTGGTAACTGTTCTGTGTATGGGTGAGCAGTCAGTGTAGTCCACTGGCCACAATGCTGAATTTATGAGAATGTGGCTTATGTTTTGCAGGCTTTAACAGCACAATCCTATGCATGTTTACTTGGAAGTATACTCCCTGTGTCCAGCACAGGCTTACTCCTGGACTACAGCCCAGGTTACTGTCATCTGAGTAGCCTGGAACACTCTTGCCAGAGAACACCATTCTGCCTCCCTTTGAGGTCCTCGAACTATCACCTTAACTCAAAAGTCTCAACTTTGTCCAGAAAGATTAGCTGGTGATAAGGGAGGGGGTCTAATGAGGGAGGACAAAATACATTTGAAGTTCCTGCTAACACTGTCTATTGAGATGGACAGGGGAGTGACCTGAGACCTCTTAGAATCTCCACTGCCTAATCTTCTTCCATTTCCTGATTCAATCATGACAACACTGCGTCACTTATCAATTGGCTGTTGAGAGGCCCGAGTTCTTGAGTGACCTCTCAAGTTGAATGGTAACACACCCGCTTAAAAAAGGGTTTGGACAACACGCCACGGCTTGTCATAGGTGCCATGTTGCATATGCAACCCCCACTTGGGGGTTGTTGTGTCGCGTGAACCTGGTGAATGTGGGTTATGCGAGGTTTAAACAACCCTCGAATACCCCACAGGCTATTTTAGGGTTATACAAGGGTTGTTTAACCCTCACATAACAAATACTCACTGGTTCGAGCAACACCGCTGAGTGGGGGTTGCACATTCAAAATGGCATCCGCACATGCCCCACACAGTAGGCTGTCGTGTCATGCAAACAGCCCCTTAGAATCAAGCGCGCATGCGTGCGCACGCGCACTGCGCGCGCACACACACACACACACACCTTTTGCAAGAAGGAAAAGATAATTGTCTTTCTTTTGTTCACCTGGAAATCACTCTTCCAGGACACACACACACCACCAATCTTTTGTATTGTTTCTTTTCTAAAACTGTAACTGTCTGAGACCCCTGAACTCAATGTGATTTCCAAAGCAGGCCTGATGCTGCTCTGCCTGCCTACCTTCTGGAGCTCCAGGATTGGTGCCCGTTCTTTTACCTCTGAACTCAAGATGGTTTGGGTGGGAAAACAGTCTCATTGGAATAAACTCAGCCTGGCTGCCTCCTGAGTGATCACACTGAACATTTCCAGGATAAACTCAGCCTGACTGACTCTGGGGCTCCGAGGTTTGGGTGCCCTTCACTGCACCCACCCAGCTAGTGATCCCTGCTTGGTAAAGTTTTGCCATGGCCAAGGAAAGCCTCCATCACCTTAATGCCAAGGACCCTTATTCCTCTGTCTGTGGTTTAGACTTTTTCTCTCTATTTCCCTGGGCTTCTCTACCTGAGGCATTTATTGTGCTCTCGTGTGATTCCTCACCCACAGTAGTTTGTGGGTGCTTTACACAACATTGTCATCTTCCAGGGCCTCTCCCGTGTTTTCTGGCCATTCCTGTGGCCTTTTTTAGAATGAGGGAAATGAACTATTAAAGGGATAGCATGCTATGAAACGCTACAAAATGGTTGTGTATTTTCGCAATTCCGCTATACCACTGCACCACCTTGTGGTTGTGTAATGGAACAATAGAAAGGCAGAGAAAGAAAAACCCTGGGGGGGGGGGGACACATGTAAAGGAGCTGATCTTAATCCCACAAAGAATCCGGAAGCAGAAGCCTCGGTAAAGCGGTGGGTTAAAAGCCTCATGTAGAGAAGCCCCCTGGCTCCTTCTTTTGCCAGCTTTCTATGATCTATAATCTCACTATCACAAACACGCTCTTTCGACAAAAGAATAAGTTTAAAACATCGTGGCAGCACCCACGGTCAAAGCACTGGCATCTTCTGGATTATGTAATTGTCCGTGTTAGAGATCGCCGCGATGTACTTCTTACTAGGGCCATGGTGAGTGCCGACGACTGCTGGACAGACCACCGACTAATCCGGTCCACAATGGTTATCAACATTGCTCCCCAACGTAGGCTTCAAGGAAGGAAACCAAGGCGTAAAATGAACATCCAAGTCCTTCAAGATCCTATTAAGCAAACTCGTCTTCAATCACTTCTTAAGGAACATCTACCTAGGGAACCTCCTGACAACATTGAGGACCATTGGTCTAAGCTGAAAACCTCCATTACTGCAGCTTGTGAACAAACTATTGGATATGAAACTAAGAAACATCAGGATTGGTTTGATGAAAATGACAATGAGATTAAATATATAATTGACCAAAAAAGGAAAGCCTTCCAAATATGGCAAAATGATATTAACTGCGCTGCCAAGAAAAAAACCTACGCTAGCGCAAAGGCTGAGGTCCAAAGAAGAACAAGAGAACTTAAGAACGCTTGGTGGAAAAAGAAAGCTGAAGAAATTCAACAACTTGCAGAATCTCATGATGCACGGGGCTTTTTTAAGGCCACAAGGGCCATTTATGGACCAAAAACCTATGGTACAAACCCTTTACAATCAAAAGATGGCACCAAACTCTTAAAAGACAAAGAGTCTATTGCACTGCGTTGGAAAGAGCATTATTATGACCTTTTAAATCGTAAATCTAAGGTGGATAATGAGATTTTTTCGCAAATCCCGCAAAAACAAATTAAAGAGGAACTTGCAATACTCCCCACTTTGGATGAAGTAAAAAAAGCCATTAATCAAATGAAGAACAACAAAGCTAGTGGACCAGATGGGATTCCTGCTGAAATCTTTAAAGAAGGGGGCCCCGAACTTGTACAACATCTTCATAAACTCATCGAAAAAATCTGGATAAGAGAAGAGATCCCAGAAGACTTCAGGGATGCCATAATTATCACCCTCTTTAAGAAGGGTGATAGAACAGACTGTGGAAACTATCGGGGCATTTCTCTCTTAGCAACCGCAGGTAAAATATTTGCTAGGATTCTCGCAAACCGTCTTCTATCTATTTCAGAAGAGATCCTCCCTGAAACTCAATATGGTTTCCGCCCCTCTAGAGGGACAGTAGACATGATTTTTACTGCACGTCAGCTCCAAGAAAAATGCCGGGAGCAAAATCAACCCCTTTATATGGCATTTATCGATCTGGCTAAGGCCTTTGATACTGTAGACCGTACAGCTCTCTGGACTATCCTTATGAAAATTGGATGCCCCAATAAATTTGTGAATATCTTGCGACTTCTCCATGACAACATGACGGCAATGGTTTTGGACAACAACGGCTCTCATGGTGCTCCATTTAAAGTGGGATCAGGTGTTAAACAGGGATGTGTTATCGCCCCAACATTATTTGCCATTTTCATCGCCATGGTTTTACATCTTGTCAAGGGGAAACTTCCCACCGGTGTGGGAATTATATATCGAACAGATGGAAAGCTTTTTAATCTCAGCAGGCTGAAAGCAAAAAGTAAGGTAATTACAACCTCCGTTGTGGAACTTCAGTATGCTGATGATAATGTGGTCTTATCAGAGCACATTCAGAGGACGATCTCCAAACTATCCTAAATGCTTTTGCAGAAGCATACGAAAAACTTGGTCTCTCACTTAACATCAAAAAAACCAAAGTGCTTCATCAGCAAGTGCAAGCCAACCCTTTGGTGATGCCATCTATCCAGCTTGGCGGGACAATACTGGAAAATGTCGATCATTTTCTCTATCTTGGCAGCTATCTTTCTGTTACAGCTAACATCGACAGTGAAATCCAGCATCGTCTGAGCTCCGCAAGTGCCGCATTTTCTCGAATGAAACATAGAGTGTTCGAGGATCGGGATATTTGTAAGAAGACCAAAACACTGGTTTATGAAGCCATTGTATTACCAACTTTATTGTATGCCTGCGAAACATGGACTATCTATAAACGTCACTTCCACCTCCTTGAAAGGTTTCATCAACGTTGCCTCCGGAAAATCCTGCAAATTACTTGGGAAGATAGGCGAACAAATGTCAGTGTACTGGAAGAAGCAAAGACTACTAGCATTGAAAAAATGATCCTTCAACGCCAACTTCAGTGGACCGGTCATGTTGTTCGAATGCCTGACTGCCGCCTCCCAAAGCAGTTACTTTACTCCCAACTCAAGGATGGAAAGCGGAATATCGGTGGTCAATATAAGAGGTTTAAAGATGTTCATAAGGCTAATCTAAAAAAATGCAATATAAACATCGAAAACTGGGAAGCTCTGGCCCATGAACGATCTAAATGGAGGTTGGCCTTTCACAAAGGTTCCATGGACTTTGAAGAAGCCCGAGTGCAAGGTGAAAGGGAGAAACGTGCTAAGCGAAAAGCACGTCAAATGAATCCTTTACAGGACCATCTTCTATCTGGTAACCTGTGTCCTCACTGTGGGAAGCTGTGTGGATCTAGAATTGGCCTCCACAGTCACTTACGGACCCATCGCTAGAGTCTACACAATCTTCTTTAGAATTTCCTCCTTTTATCCCGGAAGACAATCTTACTCGGTCACGAGTGATCGCCTGATGATGATGATCTATCTTCCACCATGCAGCTTCCTTTGGCTTTCTGCCATCTCAATCTCGCTCTTCCACTACCCTGCCTTTCTCTGGGACAGTCTGTAACTGTTAATCCCAAAATTGCCTTTTCTTTTTCCTTTCTCAGTAACACCCCCTACTCTCTCTCTCTCTCTCTCTTCTGGAAAAAAAAGCTCCAATTTCATCTTTATTGCTCCCTCCTGAATACCTTATGAAGGCACTCCACCATCTTGATGAACGTTCCTACATCCATACACACTGTGTTCCTGTGTATTTTGGAAACATGCTAGTTTCTTGACCAGCTTTACCAGACCAAAAGCAGCTGTCCTCTGCAGAATACAGTCAGGGCTGGAGAGGGGAGAAGACCCCCCTGTGCTACCGCTAAATCCCTCATATTTATATTCCCGAAGCAGGGCCGACCCTACCATTAGGCAGGGTGAGACGGTTGCCTCGGGTGGCAACTGACGGATGGTGTCTGGCTGTTCCCCTCTTTGGGAGGACAGAGCTGTGTGTTCCAGGAATTCTGCTCTGCATCCTTCACCTCAGGTGAGGTGGAGGATGCTGTCCCACCACCACTAAGATTCAACTGCCAGTCCAGTTGGCTTCTGTAGGTGGCATGGGAAGGGCGCCATCTTGTCCTTTGCTTCAGACACCAAAATGTCTTGGGCCAGCCCTGTCCAGAAGGGTTTGTCCCCTGAGCACAGAGAAGAAGATTCCAGACATGTATGGAGATGCATGTCCTGAGCAAGTGTGGTAACATCGCCTTTGTCCTGATCCAGTCATCTGTTATTAATACAGCACAAAACTGAGTTCTGCCTGCCTGCAAGGGCTGCCCTGTTCATTTCAACGTAGGCAACAGGTCTGCATGTGAGCTCCTTGAGCATATTGGACCATACTCGGGGCTTTTGATCAGGAAAACTCAGCTCACTATCTACAAAATTGGAATTATAATGACCTAATTCAACACATCATATGAAGATACAAATAGACATAATATAATTCTGTACACTGAAATCTTCCATGTAAAATATTACCAAAGGAGCATATCTCAAATTCATCAGGTGATTTATCAACACCTGCTTTACAAAATGCTGGAGTCCAGCACTCCAGGAACTTTTAATGTATTTATTTGAAGTATTTTTATCAAGCTCCTCAGCAAAAAAAAAAAAAAAAAAAAAGGCTCCATGAGCAGCTTACATATAATAAGTAAAATGAGACAGTCCCTGTCCGCAGGCTTACCATCTAAAAAGACCCATCACGTAAGGAAAAAGGAATGGGGAGGGAAGAGAGGGAAAATGAAGTCTTTCAGCAGGGCTGGTGGAATGGTCCCACTTTGCCTCCTCATCTCCCTCAGTATAACCTGTTTGAATGGCTGGTGGTGGTGACAGTTGAGGGAAGAGGAGCCTTCATGGAGGTGGTCTTCAGTAGGGCTTCTCTAACAATGAAACAAAGCAAAACACAGAAATGGTTAGCTTTATTTCCTACAATGAATATGTTTTGCTCTCCTGAAAAGGCAAGTGTTGAGTAAAAATCTTTCCGTTCGTTCCTGTGATTTTTCTTCTGAACAGCAGAGGGAAACGTTGAGCTACTTTGAAACCTGCTTCCAGCTCTTTGTACTAAACAGACCAGCAATATTGGGACCACCCATTGTGCTAGCTTCCTGTAGTAGTCAGCTTCAAAGACTGGGCAAGCCTGAAGACTAAATTGCCTCTCAACAGTCCCTTGAATTGGTTCTTCCTGTGTGGTATCAAACAGAATTTATTGGAGATAATTTGTTTTTTGGTACCATGACCATCCAATGGACACTACAACCTATTTCATTTCTTCCCTCCACTGGTTACCCACGAATGACTCACAGCCTTACCTAATCTTCTCCCACAGACTGCAAGAATATAGGCCGTGGCACTGGAAGCAAATGTGTTTTTCTCCAAACACAAGTATTTCAAGGACAAAGCATGTTCAGGAAGCTGAGTGGCCTTCTTTCTTTCTTTCTTTCTTTCTTCCTGCTGGGCTATAAGGACAGAGGGGAATAGGAAAAGTTTCAGAATCAGAGTGTGTGGTAACCATATCCAGGGTTACTTAGCTACCCTCCATCCCAGAGTTTAAGGGTGTGTCTAGCCATGAAAGCTAGATTGGGCCTCCATGTTCAAAGGTGGCATGCCTCTGTCTGGCTATAGGCAGTCCAGTTCCAAGACCTGGGGAGGGGGCAAGCTGGCAATCTAAGCAGGTCACAGGCAGGGGGCACAGTCCCAAGCAGGAAGAGGTTGGTTTCCAGAGTGGGCAGCGCCTCACAACAGCCAGAGCCAGCCAGCAGCAGCAGCAGCCTCGACACAAGGCAGAAGTTAAGACTCAGTGCAGCAATCTGGAAAAAGGAGCAGGAGCTTGGCATAGTCCTCATACTAGAGCAGTGTTCTCCAACCTTGGGTCCCCAGATGTTTTTGGCCTACAACTCCCAGCATGCCCCAGCCAGCTATGCTGGCTGGGGCATGCTGGGAGTAGTAGGCCAAAGACATCTGGGGACCCAAGGTTGGAGAACACTGTACTAGAGAAACACTGCTTAGACTAAGCTCAGGTCAGGGCTTTATAGGGCTGGGTGTATCAGGATTGATCCCTGAGGTCAGTTGACAATGTTCAGATAGGCTGGTAGAGAGCGCCTTTTGTTGGAATAGCAATGGCAGGGGATCACACTAAAAAAAAAAGGTGCAAGCTAAGGGTTAATTTGTTCTTAAAGTATGTCAAACAGTTAGTAGGTGCAATAGGAAGGGTCACTCAGGGTGCAGAGCTAGGTCACAACTCTGGATGCATCAGAGAGCCTTGGAGGCAAACAGGGGTCACAAGGGGAGGGGAGAATATTGCCTAGCAAATAGGTAGAGCCAAATAGATTTCCTTTTAGCCTGGGTTTCTTGTGTACAAGAAGACTAGCATGTTCAGTACGTTCTGTAGTGGTGGTGGTTTCATTCTGTTAGAAGCCTGGTCTGACTTGCTCTGCTGTTTTATAGGTCTGACTGCTTAGCCAGAGGACTATCTCTTTATGACTCAGTAAAGTTTGTCAGGCTCTTCACTTTCTGCATTCATTCTGCTTTATTCAGCCACTTCTGCCAACACCTTTGAACCACACGACTCAGTCTGCCAGACTTACAGACAGGGCCGGCGCTACCACTAGGCCAACTAGGCTGTTGCCTAGGGTGCGTAGCGGAAGAGGGCGCAGAACGCTGCGCTCCTCTTCGCTGCCGGCGCGCTCCTACCTTGCCCGCCCGCCTCACCGAGAAAGCCAGGTCAGTGCGGGGGATTGCGCCCGGAGTAGTGGTGGGGCCGAGCCTGGGCGCCTCCCCCCCACCTTGCCTCGCCTCCGCGCCGCCTCCCCCCCACCTCGCCTCGCCCTCGCCTCTGCGCCGCCTCGCCTCTGCGCCGCCTCCCCCCCGCTGCCTCCCCCCACCTCGCCTCGCTTCGCTTCGCCTCCGCGCCGCCTCCCCCCCGACACCTACCTTCTCCGCGCTGTTTCCGGAGCCCCACCCGCGCTCTGTTTTGGCGGGTTTCCCCCGGGCAAAAACAGAGCGCGGGGGTCCCTTTTCGGAGGAGGCGTGGGCAGGTAGGTGGACGGGTGGCAGCGGCAGCGTGCGGGGGGGGGTCCGGTGGTGGCGGCGGGAGGTTGCAGAGCAGGGCTGCTTTCCGGAGCCCCCCCCACGGCACGAGAGGGGGGGCGCTAAATATAATTTAGCCTAGGGCGCCAAACTGCCCTGCACCGGTCCTGCTTACAGAGATGCCAGAGCGCTTCATGCTGCACAAGAATGGCACAAGAGGTAAAGCACCATTGCCTGACTGCTGGAAGCCCTGGTTTTAGACAGACAGGCAGTCAAGGCAGGCAGACACACACAGACAGACAGACAGACACACACACACACACACACACACACACCTTCACAACCTCTGAAGGTTGTTGCCTTCATGCCCTGCTTGTTGGCTGTCCACTGTGGGGAACAGGACACTGAACTAAATGGACGGTCAGTCTAATCCAGCAAAGCTTTTCTTAACTCATAGATGCAGTTCTAGTAATATAGACGGGTCCTTCTATAGAATAAGTACTGTACATCCACAAATTATCACTGCTTGTAGCAGAAAAAGAGCCAGGGTTGAGAAGAAACTCAGGAACTCAAATGGTTCCTTTCTCTCCAATGAGTACCATTTTACAGAGATCCCCCTAAATTTAGATTGTAAGCTGCACAGTGCTCAGGGCAGAGGACTTGTATTTTGGGGGGTGGGTGGGTTATGTCACTCTGCAAAGCACTGTGTACCCTATCCCCAAAATAGGTTCAGCACCACGGATAGCTCCTTCAAATTTCGGAGGGCAATCCAGCCCTGCTGACACTGGATCCACCAGCCTTCCAACTCTATGATCTATGAATCTAGCCTCCCCTGGTGTGCCCTGATGAGTATCAGAGCATTAGTAGATCCCTGCTGAAACAGATCAAAGGGCCACCTAGTCCAGCATCCTGCTTCCCACAGTGGCCAACACAACCAGATGCTTTAGGAAAGTCCACAAGCAGGGCTTGAAAGCAATAGCCCTCTTCTACTGCTGCTCCCCAGCAAGTGATTTTCAGTGACACAACTGGGACTTGCCACAAAATGGTGCAGCATGAAGCACTGCCATTCCATATTCTTTCAGTATTCTCCATCCATCCCCTGCCCCCAGTTTTCTGTTCCTGCCCCCCAACAGTCAGTCACCATTCTATGCCCACTGAGCATGCTCATTCCTCATTGGGCTTTTGGGGGACGGACACACCCTGCCTCCCCAAGAACCTCCCTAATCCTGCAGATGCCTCACTCTTGTGCATGGACGGTTCTGTTTGGGCTGCATAAAGACTGGCACGTGGAGAACTGAGGTTGCGATGAGTATCTATGAAGGTAATTGCCTCTGAACGTTGATGTTTATATAGCCATCAGGACTAACAGTCATTGATTGACCTAGGCTCCATTAATTTGTCTATTCTACTTTGAAAGCATGAGTGGACAACTAAGATCAGGTGGGGGTCGGTTGAAAATCCAGGCCTCCGCAGGCCAAATGATGTCAGAGGGCTCTGGCCATTCTCCCCTGATGTCAGGGAGCGGTGCCATGATGCCTGACATTATTTGGCCCCCCGTGAGTGAGCCAGGAACTGGCTTCACTGTGCACGGGACTTCTCCCATTGGAGAAGGCTCACATGGAGCAAAGCCACTTTGCCTGCCCTGCACCTTCTCCCATTGGGAAGAGGACATGGAACAGGCATAGCTGCTCAGTCTGGCTTCACTCGTCCTTCACTTTCCCTCCGAGAGGAAGGCAAAGGACAAGCACAGCGCACTCATCCAGCGTTCTCAGGAGCCCCTGTGAGGGGAAGATGAAAGACAAGCAAAGCACACTCGTGCAGCATCCTCAGGAGCCCCTGCGAGGGAGAGACGAAGGACAAGCAAAATGCACTCGTCCAGCGTTCTCAAGAGCCCCTGTGAGGGGAAGACGAAGGACAAGCAAAGCACACTCGTCCAGCATCCTCAGGAGCCCCTGCATGTGCCGGACAGAGGGAATCCCCTTGTCATCTCTGATCTCTAACAAGGACCTCCTTGTTAGATTCCTCTCCCCATCTCTTCGCACAGACCCTGGTAGTCTCCAGGCCAGGCTTGGGAGCCCAAGCCTCCACAGGCTAGATTAGGCCTGCAGGCCAGAAGTTGCCCAGCCATATTTTAAAGTAGCCTTCCCCAACCTGGTACCTTCCAGATGTGTTGCGACTGCAACTTCCATAACTCCCACGTAGCATGTTCCGACACATGTGGCACGTCGGAGAAAGCTGTGGTAAAGACAGCTAAGCTAGCAACCATCACTACATTTTGTGGCAGTAATTCAACAACATCCTGCTACAATAAAATAAATGGATAAACACCTAATAATATATTATCGTCATAGGAGTTATGTTGCATTAACCCTCTGGCCAACGATCGCTGGTATCAGAGCATGTAAACTTGACATTCTACATGCTGAGGGCGAACAGTCGATGACAGGCTGAGGCAGCTGCTGTGTGGGGCATGGAAGGTCAGTTAGACAGGGGGAAATCTCTTACAGGTCCTGGGGACAGGAGGTGCTCGGTGAAGAATATAACGTGGATCCTGCAAACCACTACAAATAGCATATGCATGTAATATAGCATAGTCATACTAGTGGGGGAAATTGTATAGAAAAGTTGTTCAAACCTGTACAAATATTGAGAGCCAGTGTGGCGTAGTGGTGAGAGTGTTGGACTGGGACTCGGGAGATCCGGGTTCTAGTCCCCGCTCGGCCATGAAACTCACTGGGTGACTTTGGGCCAGTCACTGACTCTGAGCCCAACCTACCTCACAGGGTTGTTGTGAGGATAAAATGGAGAGGAGGAGGAGGAGGATTATGTAAGCCGCCTTGGGTTCCTTGCTGGAAAAAAGGCGGGGTATAAATATAATAAATAAATAAATATCTAGTTTATCTTACTATGACTGCATTTGGATGATCGTGTCTTGGCTTAATAAACCAAGATATGAATGAGCCTTTTTGCCTGCGTACACAGACCCTTTGCAAACTCCTCCCTTCCTGTGAGATGGCAAACAAACCAGGAAGTCGTCAATTAATTATAGTTTCCCATTTTGTTCAGTCTAGGAAACAATGGTTAACATCTTTGGAACAAGTCAGTATATTAAACCATGGTTCGAAGTTGGCTTAATATCCTGCCATATTCCAAAGCTGTGAACCATAGTTTCCTGGTTCAGACAAAAGGACCTGGTTCGCATGACATGGCCGGGTTAAAAAAACCTCGAATAACCCATTATGGCTGGGCTCACATGACATGGCAGAACCTGATTGCCCCGATTGGGGCTGCATATTCAAAATGGCGACCAGCAAGCACTACGGCTCACCCGGCCATGTCATGTGAACTGGCCCAATGGGAAATGATAATTGAAGACTTCCTGGTTTGTTTGCTGGCTCACACAAACAGGCTGCACGTGCTGGCAAACAGCTCATTTTTTTATCTCAGCAGATTAAGCTGAGATATGAAAATCCAAATTCTCCCTATAAGTTGTTTTAATCATTAAAGTTTTTCAGTACATATATTGACGGATTGCATAGGATATGTTAATTATAACTTAATATGAAAACTGTGTGAATGTGCCCATCATTGACTGAGTCAAGAAGGGAGGGGCTCAATTAAACTAGGGTAATTTTTTCAAAATTTTAGCAGTAAGAAGCCCCTAATAATATACATAGCTCTAAATACGGTAGTATCAGCATATCAGATCAATTTTGTTTGCTGGGCATGTGAAATGAGTCACTTCCCACACAGCAGCCCACTTGCTGGAGGAGGTCTTCCTAATTTGTTCATCAGATGATCAATTTAATAGCTGTGATTGCAAGACAGATCTGGAGAGCTGTGAGAGCTGCATGTTTATGTGACTTCAGTGTGCCTCATTGTCCGAAGAGAGAGGAATTCAGGAAGCAATGTGATGCAAACACTCACCCTCAAAGAACCATCTGCCAACTAAAGATAATATTGCTTAATTTATTGGAACTCATTGCTTAATGTATCGGAAATGTTCCTTTTAAATTATTTTTGTGCTGCTAGCTGATCACACATAGTAATATAAGGGCTTTGGGCACTGTTTCAAAAATATTGCATCTGTGTACATTTATGTATCATGCCATCTGTCCCAACACATTGCTTTTCTAAATTTTGCCAGGCAGGATCTCTCTAGTTATTCCTGAATTCTAGCGTTGTCATATGCTGTGTCTGGATTTTTAAAATCCGGATATTTATTTTTCAAGAAATTTCAATGTCTTATACAACCAGGAACAGCAAACGGACAGTTCTGGGTGAGACTGTTTTAGCACAGATCCTCTTGTTCTAACCTAAGACAAACTACTTTTAGGCTAAATAGTTATAAAAAAATGTTTGCAAAACCACTACAGTTCTGTTCTGAAACTTTTGAATGTAGTCGTATCTTTGCCAGTAATCCTGAACCAGTAGATGCCAGAGGAATGCAATGAACTGGGTACAGTTGCAGGCAGAGAAGGGATCAAAACTTGATGCCATATCTGGGATGTTCTCAGCTTAACTGGAAAGTGATGGAACATGTGTAGGACCAGCCCAAGACATTTTGGTGTCTGAGTGGAAGAACAAGGTGGCACCCCTCTCTTATTCTATGTACAAAAGCTGACTAGAGTAGGCAGTTCAATCTTTCTTCAGTAGTGGAGATTGGACAGTGTCCTCCAATACACCTGAAGGCAGCAGGCTATCTTAAGGGTACAGGGCAGGCCAAATGGGACACAGTTCTCTCCTCCAACACCTTGCTGCCACCTTCCTGCATTGGCCACCTTGCTGCCACCTTCCTGCATCCACTACCTCATTCTGCCTAATAGTCCTGAATGTGTGAAAACTCCAAACTGCTGGTAAATCAGAAGAGGTGTGCTTTGAGAGCTGCTACCTGAAGTTACCCCAGAATTTGGCTTGAAGTAAAATTGAGGTAAAATTTAAGACAAGTGCAGGTCCTGCCCAGGTTAAACATCTGTAGGAATTCGAAGGGAAGTTAAAAGAATTCTGATAACAAAGTTTCAGAAACGTGTGTGTGTGTGTGTGTGTGTGTGTGTGAGAGAGAGAGAGAGAGAGACGAGACAGACGAGACAGACAGACAGACATAGCTATAGTCCTCATCAAATGTTGATGCAGGTAGAACTATTCTGAGAGAATACACCATTAGCTCTTTGGTTTAGCAGAGAAAACCTGGGACTGAGGGTGTTTCCTGGAGATGATTTTATTGTGTAATCACCCTGCCTCATTCATGGGATTTTGTGTGATGTGTGTACGTGTGGCAGGGTGTGTGTCCAGACATCACCATCTTTCCTTTGTAACCCTCCCATGTTTTCCCACCACTTCTTCCATCTTCTTACCAGAAAAAAGAATCCAGTAAGGAGGAAAATACAGCATAGGTGCACAATGCCCTTTGATTCGTGGTGCTAAGCACTCTCTAAGTTTTTCTACATGAAGAAGTTTTGTGCCCTAGTCATTCCCTATTCATGGTATGGGTTCTTTAGATGATGTTGTGACCCTCCAGTTTCGCTTCTGTGTCTACCAAGCACTTTCGGCAAAAAAATTTTAGAGCAAGGAAAATGCAGCATTTAATTGTGGAAGCAGAAGAAAGCATGATCTCCTCTTGCGTATTTGTGCTATTCTGCTATACCACAGTGCCACCTAGAGGGTATGTAGCAGAAAAGCAGGAAAGGAAACACCCCTCGTGTAGTGCTCAGATCTCAATTCTGCGATGAAACCAAAAGTAGATACAGCAGATTAACAGCCAATTAACAGCCTTGTGTAGAAAAGCTCTCCATCAGGAACCCCTGAAATGTGAGAGCTTAGGTTTCACCCACACTCCCAGCCCTTCCAATCCAGAAGTTAATGGTAGCTGTCAGAGGTCCTGCCCAAGTTGGAGAATCAAATGAAGCTGTCATATGTTCTTTGGCAATCCACCCATGTGGAACAGTATTGTCCATTCTGATTGGCAGGAGATGTGCAGGGTCTCAGGCAGAGGTCTTTCTGAACACCTACTACTGGATCCCTTTAACTCAAGATGCCGAGGATTGAACCCCGGGCTTTCTGCATGCACAGTGTATGTTCTGCCACTGAGCTATGGCCTTTCCCAAGACTTCATACTGCTCCCTTCTAAAATTATGGAAGGAGGAAGTGCTGCTGCAACAGCCTCTGGTAGGGCCGGGACTCGGGAGTCCGCAGGACTATTTTTAGTTGGATCACTGCTGGGCATAATTTTGAAGTTTTTCCATTGAAAGTTGGGGACAAAAGTTCATGGACAAAATGTTTTTCTTCTTTCAAACCCTCCTGATGCAAGGATCGTTTCATGCCTTTAGATCAGCTTGGACTACAGGAGCTTCATTGTCTCATCTGCACTGCACCTAGGAAGTTTGCTACTACAAGGACATGCGGTATGCTGACATCCCCCAACCTTGTGACCTCCAGATATTTTTGACTACAACTCCCATCATGCCAGACCATTGGCCATGCTGGCAGGGACTGATGGGGAGATGCAGTCCAAAATAATATTTAGAGGGCACTATCTTGGGGAAGGCTGTGATATAATGATTGTGAGGACAACCATAGTGTGTGTGTGTGTGTCTATATTTCTCAATACACAATGTGCAAATGGCAACTACTACAGTAGTGATTAAGAATTATTAGTCATGTATTAACATGTGTATTAGGTCAACAGATTTCATGATGTACTAAGATATACTACTGGCCACAGCAGTTCATCTGGAAGGAAGCATTTGTCATATTTAGGACTGAATTGCTGTGCACTCTAGGTTTGTTCCTTCTTCTTGTCACTTTCTTGTGACTTTATGCTCAATGTACAGTCGAGAAAGTATGACCTGTTAAATTTCTGCCTCATGTGGACCTGTCTGAAGGCACAGGGGCCCTGATGGCAGGGGGGAAAGTAGGCTAATTGGGATAAGTCACACTCTGTTCCCAATGTTTTAAATTTCTTTTTCATGCTCTGAGCTGTCACCCTGAGATTGTGTCAAAGAACAAGAAATGTACAACCAGTTAGGGGGAGGGAGCGGTAATGCACCAAAGACCATACAAGTTGACATCGGTCAGAGGTAGGCAATCTTTTCGGGCCGTAGGCACATTCAGCAATTTGAGATACTGTCCTGGGCACCACCACAAAATGGCTGCTATGGGAGGCATGCCAAAGGACAAGCAAACTACGTTAAAAGTCAGAGTACAAGGCAGAGGTGGGATCTGAGCCTCAACAACTAAACAACTGCTTTGAACACACAGTTTTCAGCAGCAACAGAAACCTATTTCACAGCAATTCCAGCGGCTAGTAAGAAAATGTGTTAATTAAAAAAAAAAAGGCAGGAGGGGCAGGGCACCTTGGTGGGCACCAAGAAAGGTCTCTGTGGTGCGTTGGTGCCCATGAACACCACATTGCCTACCCTTGTCATAGGTCATCCAGGAAGCCAACCACCACCACAGTGATCTCCATCCTGAAACCAGATTGCAATATAGCGAAATAATCAGTTTCATTCAGGTGTGCCCAGAATTGCATGACACTCGGCCTTGAGAGGCTACTGGCCTTAAAGGTGGCCTAGAAATAATTTTAGATAAGGCAGACCGGCAATCATCCTCTAGAGCAGCCTTCCCCAACCTGGTGCCCTCCAAATGCTTTGGACTGCAGCTCCCATCAGCCCCAGCCAGCATGGCGAAGGATCAGGAATTATCTGAGCTGTTGTCAAAAACATCTGGAGCGCACCATGGTGCCTACCCCTGCTCTAGTCTAGAGCACCTTGTCCCAAAAGGGGATATCTGCAACTGGCCGATAGTTGTTGCAATCCATGGGGTGATTTTTTTTAGGAGTGACCTAAACAGATGCCTTCTTTCAAGTTGGCCGGGACCAACACAGCCTTTGCCTAAACCAGTGTTCTCCAACCTTGGGTCCCCAGATGTTTTTGGCCTACAACCCTCAGCATGCCCCAGCCAGCGTAGCTGGGAGTTGGAGGCCAAAAACATCTGGGGAGTGGGGACCCAAGGTTGGAGAACACTGGCCTAAACGTTAAAAGCCAAGAAGAGCACAGGTCAAACGGGGACATAGTCAGCTACACATACTCCACCAAGCGCCTTGTCCATATCCTGCAGCAATAACAACTGAAATGTATCCATGCAAATAGAACTGCATAACTACTTGCATTTAAGCTGCAGCCGATGCGAGCTGTTTTATCTTCCGTGTATTTTGCAAGCAAGACCAGAAACCACCTGGAAAAGTCTCAGCAGGATGGCACTACGAGGACACAGCTGGTGGTAAGTAAATTGCAAGTGGAGAACTAGCTGGGAATAGTATTTTCATCATGTCCCTGCCCCAAAGCTTTTTTTCCCCTCCCCTACTTTCCTGGGTAACTCTGGAACACAAAATATCATAAGTACGGTAAACAGTTCTGGAGTAGGGAATATATCCCTTTCTTCAGAGGTTTCAAGTGGCACAATACATGGCAGCAGGGCCGGATTAAGAGCATTATGGGCCTGGTGCTGAGGATTTTGGTGGGCCTTTTTATGGAAATAAATAAAATGAAGACGCAATTTTATATTAAAACAAATTAAATATTTTAATTACCATTAAAGTGCCAAAACTCAAAAACTCCTGCAGCTCATCAGTAAGGGTCTTCCCAATTTCCCCCAAATTTATTTATTAAAAAAGAAAAAGCAGCCACAACAAAAAGCCAGGAAGCTTTGCTTGACCAAGAATAATTGTGTTGTTCTTGTTGCTTTGTTTCGTTTTCGTTTTTGTTTTTTTGTTAAACTAGCATTTGAACAATTGAGCTGCGAATCAGAAAGATCTTTTGCTCGAGGCTGGAGAGAGAGGTCCCTTCTAAATCTGAATATTACAGACCCTAGCAAGCCCCCATGTGCTTCAAAGAAATGTAGTAACAGTGATTGAAATGCAAAAACCTACCGAAATGCTAATTTGAGAACAACAGTTCTTGCTAGGTCTTGCCTCAAGCCTGTAATGCAGATGTGCTTAGAACACCTTTCTAATCTTGAAAAAATCATTAATTATGCTGAATGATAACGATCAGAGCTAACTCAAATCGTGCCGCATGCCCCTATATTGTGGGCCTATTGTCTGTTATGGGCCTGGAGCGGCCGCTCCAATCGCCCCTATGTTAATCCGGCCCTGCATGGCAGAGTTGCCAGGGTTTTTTTCTGGAAGGGTTTTTCTGTGCCATTAACAGCTATACAACAAGCATAAACTCAGTGGGTGATGTTTTCCCTAACAGCATCTGCAGGGCAGGAAAAGGTTTAGGGCGCAATTCTATGCAAGTTTAGGCAGAAAAAAAGGCCTACGACTTCCAGGTGGGAGCTGTAGGCCTTCTTTTCTGTTTATATCTGCATAGGATTGTGCCTTTAATCACTGAATTGCTGCTTATTATGTAGCTGTTAAAAGCACAGGAGCCCAGCCAGAAGAAAAAGTTGGTGACTGTGCTCTGTGTTTTCTTTTCCGAAGAGTATTTATAGAACTGTAATACGAACAAGGCCACAGTGAGAGAGCATTTTGTGTGTGTTTTTACTGTAATGTGAAGGCCACAGAGAGAGATGTAGTCTCAGCTCACAGGTATTTTTCCAACCACATCATTGTAATATTTCTGGAAAAGAAAAACACAGGAAGATTAATGAGCTTTTTCAGGGTCCTGCAGTGAGTTGCTAGTATCAATGGGAAGCTAACCTTAGAGTCTTGTTGGCAGGAAGAGAAGAATCTTGCTTATGAATAAGAACCTAATTATCTTTTGCAATTATGAGATTGCTCTCAGTACTTTGTGCCACATCAGCAGTTTCCTTTTAAAAATAAAAAAAGTGTTATTTTCACCAATATGTGGGGAAGGAAGCTGTCCAAGACTAAGCAGAGTCACCTCAGGCTTTTGTATCTTATTTTGCTGACCATGGCACAACCTCAATATAGCTCTTGTCTCCATCTGTCTACCATTCTAGGAAAAACTAATGCTTGCATCCATATATAAAAGGAGGCACAATAACCTGGAATCAGCCATATTAATTACAAGATAACTTCAGCCAGTTACATTCTCTGGCAGTTACAGGAGGTTAACGGGAGCAAATTCCCAAATTTTATAACAAGGTTCCAGAAGATATAACGCTAATATGGCAATGGGACATCCAGGATAGTTTTACAGGAAGAATTCCCATTGGATGCAAGAACATAGAAAGAACATAGTTCATTTGTAAAACAAACCAAAACCCCAAAACCAAAACCCCAACACACAAAACAGCAACAACAGGACTGTTTATTCACTAATACATGTTAAAGAGGAACCAATGAATATAAGAATAAATGTACTGAATAATAAATAGTCCAAAGGTGCTACAAGACTCTGTTTTTGCTGCAATGGACTAACATGGCTACTTGTCTAGAATTGTCAGCCGAATGACAACATTAAGCCAAACTGGTTTTCTCCACACCAACTCATACTCTCCCCAGCAATCAAAGTCTCATGATCTCCACTGCAAACACAGCTATAATCAAACCTCACTCTTTCTGTACTCTGCCATCTCAACTTCTGGTAACAAAAGCCCTGCTGAGACATCCGTTGAGCTCAGCGTCCTGTCTGCAACAGTGGCTGAATGGATGCTTCCGGGAAACCCACAAGCACAGCATAGGCATAGGGGCAACAGCCATCTCCTATTCCCCCTGCCACTACCACTACCTGGTATTCCAAGGTATAAGCCAGTAGCCATCACCATATGGGTGGAATCTCATAGGAAACTCTGTGCCAGGGATGGGCAACTTCTGGGGACTTGTGGGCTGCATTGCCTCCCGAAACCTACCAGGGGTCACACCCGTCACTGCACCTGAATTTGCTGCCAAAATTTGAGGGCACAGTGGCAAAAAACCCATGTTGTTTGGAAGCAAAATCATCCTCCCAGGAGGCTTCCACAAAAAGGGTGTGGGCGGCCACATATGGGATATGGCCCATGGATTGCACTTTGCCCTCCCCTGCTCTATGCATTCAAGATTGCTGGTAATAAGACCCAGTTCGGAGCTCTTTGCTCAGCATCATCCACTTACACCCAGTGGTAAATTCTGAAGTGCAGGAGTTCATCATAAAAAGGCCCACAGCCATGCATCCAAGGAAAATCCATAATCACCCCCCAACACACACAGAATATTAGATAGATGATAGATACATACATACATACATACACAGACAGATATTACTTTTCTATTATTTATATTCACACAAGCAAACTACTAATAAATGTGTTGTTAATGTTTTCATAGTTTACATTCCCCCAGGCAAGTGCTTTTGACTGGGCCTCTAACAGCACCTGAATTCTGAGATACTAAAAACAATTGGGAAAAGTAGTTTTAGGCAGAACTCAATGGGACTCACTTCTTAATACCACAGGCCCGTGGCTTACGCTGGCTCAGCTTGTCTGAGCGTGGAAAGCTAAGCAGGGTCAGGCCTGGTGATTACTTGGATGGGAGACCCCTCCTCTAGTTTCCTGCATTGAGCAGGGGGTTGGACTCGATAGCCTGGCAGGCTCCTTCCAACTCTATGATCTATGAAATCTATGCATAGGATTGCTCTGTGAATTCTTAAGAGTATCATCCCTGTTCAGAAGTTTTTTTCACCCTTCAGAAACTGTGCATGATGTCTCCAGTCTCAGTTTTACAGTCAGTAGCATCCATCCGGCTCGGTTCAATGAATACTTGTACATCTGCATATCCACCATCTGCAGGCCAATCCCTGTTTAAAAAGACATATTTACCTTGTTTAAACGAACTGGAAAAGAAAAATGACAAAACAGATCTACCCATTTTTTTTAACATACACATTCACATACACACACCACCTTAGAAGTCAAATATTTATACAAACTTTGTTAGTTTCTTTAAAACGCTGGTATTTGAGTTCAATTTCAGTATTAATATTTATTCAAGTTCATTGGATGAATGGAATATTTAAACTCCTTAAAACTCAGACATGTAATCAAAATAATATACTTATTTGCTATAACTAGCCATAGAATATTACTGAATTGCCAAATTATTTCTATGGCCTAGGGTTGACATTTTGGTCCATTAACTGGTCAGATACTTTATTTACGTATTTATTTTTTAAAAAGTATTTCTAGTCACCTTTCAGCAGAGAAATGTTAAACTTTTAAACAATTTACAGTGCAAGCCTGTAAACATGACTACTCAGAAGTAAGTCTCATTACGTTCAACAGGGCTTCCTTCCTTCTAGCCAGGTAAGCGGAGATAGGAAGGATTGCGGCATTAGAAATTTAGAACATCACACACAGCAAAATTAAGAACAGGAGATATTATCAGCTGACCATTGTCAAATATTCCAACTACAGTGTATGTGTCAGCTTACCATTTTTATTTCATTATGATGTGATTTATTAGCAAAGGCAGGGAGTAAGGACTGCTTCCATCCTTGCCCTGCAGCAACCAGAGCAGACCTAGCAGCATAGCAAAGCTTTTCCTACGGGCCATCTCACAGGCAAACAAGCAGTCATCTGTGGCAATGACCACAAAATTTCTGGGGAGGCAAGGCCCAGCAATTTCTGGGGAGGCATGTAAGGTTAAAGGTGCAATGTGTGGAACATTCTCCTGGAACCAATCTTGTTGTCTGATTCTCAGGTGGTGGGTGTTGGCCAGGAGTACTTGTTATCGGCTCCATTTGATACTATACCCTTGCCAGAGAATGGAGATCTCGACATTGTCATTCATGCCCTGAGAACTGACTAACCAGGGATCCTCAAACTTTCTGAGTCAGTGGGCACATTTTGAATTTTGATAAAAGTGCCATGGATGTTCTCACAAAATGGCTGCTGGGTGTGTGTGGTTGCCCATTCATAAAATGCCTGCTGGCATAAGGACAACAGAGAGGTGGCCAGCCTAGCCTCCCTTGGCCAGGAGTCCCAGACCCTGGGAGCAGCCTCTGAGAAGGCCCTTTCTCACATCTCCACCAAATGGAGCCAGTGTGGTGTAGTGGTGAGAGTGTTGGACTGGGACTCGGGAGATCCAGGTTCTAGTCCCCACTTGGCCATGAAACTCACTGGGCGACTTTGGGCCGGTCACTGACTCTCAGCCTAACCTACCTCACAGGGTTGTTGTGAGGATAAAATGGAGAGGAGGAGGAGGATTATGTAAGCCGCCTTGGGTTCCTTGAAGGAAAAAAGGTGGGGTATAAATATAATAAATAAATAAATGTGCCTCTGATGGTGGCAGTACCAAAAATAGAGCCTCCCTAGAAGATCTTAAAACCTGGGCAGGCTCGTATGGGAAAGGTGAACTTTCAGGTAGCCTGGTCCCAAGCCATATAGGGCTTTAAAGGTCATAAGCAGCACTTTGAATTGTGCCCAGAAACAGACCGGAAGCCAGTGAAGCTGTCGTAACAAGGGAGTCATGCATACTCCCTGTAACCAGCCCTGGCCAACAGTCTGGCCGCAGCTGAAGTTTCTGACCAGTTTTCAAAGGCAGCCTCATGTAGAGCACCTTACAGTAGTCCAAACAGATGCAACTAAGGCGTGCATGCATGACCGTCGTCAGATCAGACATCTCTAGGAATGGGTGCAGTAGGTGCACTAGCCACCGTTGTGCCAACGCACTCCTGGCCACTGTCAAGACCTGGGCATCCTGGTTCAGGGCCCAGTCCAAAAGTACACCCAAACTGCAAACCTGAGTCTTCAAGGCACAGCCATAAGTGTTGTTTTTTTTGGGGGGGGGCTGTGGGGCCCTCTCTGGATTTTCCCGTAAGGCCGAGCCTCTCCACCCCAGCAGGGTGCCCGTGCCAGGCAGCACTGGCATGCTCTTGTGATGGGCCCAGTGGGCTATCTTCTCTCAGTTTCAGCCGCAGCTGCTGCAAAGGACAGGATTTTATCCTCACCATTTTATCCTCACAACAACCCTGTGAGGTAGGTTAGGCTGAGAGTCAGTGACCAGCCCAAAGTCGCCCAGTGAGTTTCATGGCCGAGTGGGGACTAGAACCCGGATCTCCCGAGTCCCAGTACACTACAAGGCACTAGTGGACTCAGCATGACTCATCAATTCCTTTAGGGTTCTCTGTGTTGGAAAGGGAGGGTTTCTGGAAAAATACAAATGCCAGATGCTGTGTATCAGATTCAAGTGATATCTGATCAGAGAGGCCAGAGAGAGCCCCAGAGGGGAAGCCCACCAAACTTAGATATCTTCTTCCATTGCTAACTGTGAAGGAAGGGGAGCTGGCTGACTCTGCCAACCCACCCTTTCTTCCCAAGACCCAAGATCCAGAGATCCCAAGGTGCCAGACTGCCAGCCTCAGCTCTGCAGTCCTGACTTGAATCTCTGCTCAGGGACTTGCCCTGGTCTATACCCTGGATTTAGAGCTGAACCAACAGAGCAACCACAAACGCCATGTGGGGTAAAAACCAGGAAGGTTTATTCAGGTAAACAGATTACAATAAAAGGGTGGGAAATGAGGGAAGGAGACAAGGTAGAGAGACACTTTGGTACAAACAATAGAGCTACAAAACAATAAAAGCTGATTCCTTATATCTCCCAGGCACTCACCAGTTACCTGGGGGGGTCCGTCTGCTTCAGGGCTTACCTCAGCCTGGCCCTGCCACACGAGGAGACCACCACACCCACCCTAAGGTCCGGGATGGGTGGCCCTCTTCAGGGCTTGCCTTAGCCACAGCCCTCATTTAGCTTTGTTCATTGGGAGCTCCCCAGGGTTGGTGGCTGAGGCCTGACCGGAGTCATGAACCTACTTGCAGCTTGCGGCCTGAAGACCAACAACAAATCCCAGAAGCCACAGCTGGCAATATAGATTCTTCCCCCCCTCCTCTTTTCAGTAGCCCAGCTGCTTTCAGCCAATCAGGATTAACTTCACCTGGCCCAGGCAGAGGGGAAGGGTGACTCATGACTATAGGGCTTGGACTACATTTGCGTGCTAAAGGACCTAGCAGACATTGAGGCGCCAGGAGCCATCAAGAGGAACTACCGTATTTTTCCGTCTATAAGACGCCCCCATGTATAAGACCCCCCCCCCACTGGGCAGTTTCGCAACCGCACGGTTCTCTCCTTGGCTTACTTCCGTGTATAAGACGACCCTCAATTTTTAGTCTAAAAATTTTAGGAAAAAGTATAGTCTTATACATGGAAAAATACTGTAGGTACATTTTGCCCCTCCCAGCCTCTAGCAGGGACCACCTGGTTTACACATGAGGAGGTGTGTGTGTGTGTGCAGGCTTTTTCTTCACACTAACCTATAATCATTACAGCACCATCAACCCCCTTATCTGTTTATCTCTTCCTTTCTGAGTAACTTGACTGGAGGGGATGCTCTTCTTAGCTATCATTCTATTGTTTAAGAAAATAAGGCAAGCAGACCCTATAAGAGTAATCTCCAGAGAAGATTCATCCAGGCACTGCCAGATTGCAGTCTCCACATCCAAGCTCTGCCTGAGCTCAGTGTCCACCAGAATGACTTCTAGAGAAGGACCCCGCAGGTGGGGCTTGTTCCAGCTTTGCTAGACCCTAATCCCATTTAGCCAGATTTATTCTTCCTACCCTTCTCCCTTGGTTCTTTCCCTTCTCCACGTTGGCTATTTTGAGCCCTTGTCAGGGCAGGGGACATTGCTATAAAGTCCCCCTTTCCAGACTTAAGCTCCAACTTGCTCAGGTCAGTCAAAGCCTGACAAAACAGAAGGCATCCTAATCCAAGCAACCCTCTCCAGTGAAGAATAGTCTTGCTTCTACTGTGTGTGCTGAGACATGGTCATATATCTGTGTTATATTCTTAATTTTTCTGTCCTTCAACCTTTATTTTCCACCACTATCCAGCTTGGTTGCATCTTTTCCACCAAGTTCACCATACTCTTGAGTTAATCCTTTGTGCACAGGCCTCCCTGGGTCTCCTGTATGTCACTAGAGCTAATTCCTCACTATATCTGCACCTCCTTTACGCCATCCCTGTCTTGCTGGAGGTCAAAGGTTCTTTGATTATTTTGACTAACCAAAGTAAGAGCTTTACACTGGTCTATCTCCTTCTCAGCCTACTTAAATATATGTTCCCTTTTTCTTTGAAAGCAAAAATGGACAAAACTTCTACCCTAATTAAAATTTGTTATGCCCACCTAGGGCCAAATAAACATTACAGTAATACCTTGGATTGCAAGTAACTTGGTCTGAGAGCGTTTTGCAAGAGAAGCAAATGTTTTAAATAAATGTTGACTTGATAAACAAGCGACATCTTGCAAGTAGGGATGTAACCGCTCGCCTCGAGCGGGCTGAAATCGGCCCTGCTCACGGCCGCCAGAGACTTGCTTTGATATAAGAGTGTTTTAGATTACAAACATGGTTCCGGAATGAATTATGCTCTCAATCCAAGGTATTACTGTACTTTGGAAGGCAGGTTTGTTCAGCGTGGTGGAAGTTGCATGAGGCAAGGTTCACTCCCAGGTTAGGCTGCTTTGTTTCAGGGCCGGGGCCAGGGCCAAGTGGGCTGTCAGCATAGTGCGGGCGTGAGCAGGGCCCTTCTAGCACCATGCCCTCCGCCACCAAAGCCCTCTGCCTGCCTGTTGAAGCCAAACCCCACTCGCCAAAGCCCCACCTCCTCGCCCCCCAAGCCACCTGCCAGCTTCTCCCACTCCCCTGCCCAGCTGCTGAAGCCGCCCGCTCACCCCCCCCACTGAAGCCCCCCCCCGACTGCTGCCACCATGCAGGGTGTCAATAGTCCTCCAAGGCAACCAAAGCAGTCTCTGTCCCATAACGAGACCTGAAGCCAGATTGGAATGGATCTAGATAATCCCTCTCATCCAGGAACCCCTGGAGCTGAGGAGCCACCACACGCTCCAGCATCTTGGGATATTGGAGACTAGCTGCAAATTAGCCAATACAGTAGGGTTCAGGGGGGAGGGTTTTTTGAGCAGAGTTCTTACCACCACCTTCTTTAGGCAAGAGAGATTCACACCTTGCTGTTTTGTTTTACGTTACTGATCAATTTTTATAGAAAAGAAGTTTTAAGGCTGCAACCCTACCCATGCTTGACCAATTATATATGACCATATGAAGTTCCTGAGTCAGACTATTGTTGAGCATCATCTATTCCAGTTGGCAGTGGCTCTCTACAGCAGAGCTGCTTTTTAAAAACAAAAACAGGAGATGGCAAGAGTTTTGAACCTGGCTGGAACCATCAGAACATGGTGTTCTATAGCTGCCTTGCCCACTTACCTGGGAGTATATCCAATCCAACTGAAAACTCTCATCTGTGATAAATCTTTCACTCTCTCTTTGGCTGCTGATCTTATGAAGCCCTATTGTGGAGGAAGGGGGGGGCTGGCTGGCCCGCCACACCCCCACCCTTTCCTACTCCAAAGGAACCAAGACCCCCAGAGATCTCAAGGTACCAGATTGCCAGCCTCAGCTGTCTGCAATCCTGCTTGGATCTCTGTTGAGGGACTCGCCTTTAATTCTGTAACCTGGATTTAGTTACTGAAGCCACAGAGCAATCCACAAACACCATGTGGGGTAAAACCAGGACAAGGTTTATTCTGGTAGCATTTAAACAACAAGATTAGGGGAAATGAGAGAAGCACACAAAATAAAGAGAGAGACACTTTAGTACACAGTAAAGCTGCAAAACAATAAAACCTGATTCCTTAATATCTCTCAGGCACACACCTGTTACCTGAGGGTGTTCTCTTCAAGGGTTAAATCCAGCACAGCCTCGCTGCCCGAGGGAGATTACCACACCTACCCGAAGGTCTGAGATGGGTAAAACTCCCACAAGGCTTGCCTTTACTAGAGCCCTCAATCCAGCTAATTTCACCAGGAGCTGCCTGGGGTCCTTGGCTTATCGCCATTACCACAGCCGGGTAGAACAAAGACCAAAACCCACGCTTTCGGAAATATACCTTTTTCCCCCCTCCCCTCCTCTGCTGCCTCTTAGCCAATCACCATGCACCTCACCTGGCCAGGCAGGGGGAAGGGAACTCATGACCAGGCAGGGGGAAGGGAACTCATGACTCATGGCTTGAACTATTTACATATGAAAGCCCTAGGCCAGCTTCTCCAGGCATCTAGGTGCCATTCATTCAAGAGGAACTATGCACCCCCCCCAGCCTTCACACATGAGGGGGTGTTGTGTGTGTGCATGCATGCAGGAACCCCCAAAGGCCCCTTTCTCCACACGCTAACTATGCACACCCCACCCCAGCCGGTTCACACATGAGGTGTGTGTGAACCCCCCCAAAGGCTCTTTTCTTCACACCTATCAAACTCAGCAAGTGAGGAAACAAAGGTTGGATTTGGTTGCATTCTCAGCTCTCCTGCTTATATAGATGCTCAGCAAACAACAACAACCAAAACAACCAAAAGGCTTGTGGCACTTTCAGAACTATAGTCCAGTTAAATGCATGGTATACTGTGGAGTTTCAGGTTTTTAATACAGCACATAATGGGGGGTAGGGGGTGCACAAGCATGAAAGTTTGTGCCAGAATAAATATGTTAGTCTTTAAAATGCCACAAAACTCTGTTATATTTGCTGCAGTAGACTAACACAGCTACCCCCTGGAAATAAAAAACAAAAGACACATAACCAGGAGGATGGAGTGTGGCCACAATGCAAGTCTAAAGGGCCACCAATAGAAGGCATAAACTACTAGTCCTGATGGCTATAGCAGCCCTGGATTAACCATTAAGCAATACAAGCACATGCTTAGGGCACCAAGGGAAGGGGGGGGCACCAGAGTAACACAAATTTTTGCATTTGCATTTCCCCCTTATAATGGTTTTATTAAAAAATGCATAAAATGGTGATGAAAATTTGCATTTCTTTCTGTTGCCCTAGTTATAAGTAATTGGCTTATATTGCTTGCTGCTATTTAGTGTTAAATAAATGTAATAAAAACAGTTTATATTTAATATAGTTGTGTGTTCTGGCATGGGGGATGGCCTTGAATAAAACTGAGCTTTTAATGTCTTATTTCACCTTCAGCACTTACTGGGCCAGGTGAAGTCTTAATGTCTTGCCAGCTAAGCAATGGAAGGGCCGAGGGGGCACACAGTCACTTACGGACCCATCGCTAGAGTCTACACAATTTTTTTTTTTAGAATTTCCTCCTTTCATAATTTTCTTTTTGTAATTTTATCCTGGAAAACAATCTTACTCGGTCATGAGTGATCGCCTACTACTACTAGAGCAACAGCTGGCCTTAATCCAGCCCTGGGCTATATGCTACCTCCAGTATCAGAGGCAGTATGCCCATGTACACCAGCTGTTGGGGAACATGGCCAGGAGGGTGCTGTTGCACTGTTGTCCTGCTTGCGGGTTTCCTATGGGCAACTGGTTGGCCACTATGTGAACAGAAAGCTGGACTAGATGCACCCTTGCTCTGATCCAGGATGGCTTTTATGTGCTTAAGTTTCCGTAAACTCCCGCTCCTTCGCCTGGCCCTTTAAGAAGCCTCCCCTCCCAGCGTTTGTACGCTGCCAGAGCAGCCCGGAGCGGGGGGCGGGGCACAGCCTCGGAGGGCGGGGCCATCAGCCAGCATGGCGGTGACTGACACTATTGGGGGCGCGGCGTCGTGCGCGGGGCCAGGAGGAGGCGGGGGGGGAGAGAGAGAGAGAGAGAGAGAGGCGGGGGCGGGACCAAGAGTGAGTCTCTCAGCTGAGTTGGGAGGCCGGCGCTGAACCGACAGCGAACCAGTCGACGGCCGGCGCTTGAAGCCGTTGCTCGGTTGGTTTCTCGGCCTCTCCCTCGCAGCCCTCGGCTTAGGCCGCCGCGTAGTCGCTGTCCACCCGCAGGTAACGGCTGTTGCTCGCGCTGGGCTTGAGAGGCTGCCTGAGGGGAAAGGAGGGCGGCGGGGCCGGGAGGCGAGTTGCCGAGGAGGCGGCGGGCCCTGGCAAGGCTCTCTGGGGAGAGGCCGCCGGGCGTCTTGCTGCCGCTGGCACCCCGCTTCTTTCCTCCTTCCTTCCTTCCCTCCCACCTCTGCCTCTTGTTTGACGAAGGGGGTCCCTAGTCCCATATGCGCGTGTGATGGGTTGTTCTTTTTTTGTTGTGTTTTCTCTCTCACTGGCACACACAAGCACGCGCAAACACCCCGCCATTCGTCCTTCTTGTATTCATCCCGCTCCCCGCTTTCTAGCTCTTCTCCTCCGCTCCAGTCATAAACACCCCGAAGCCCCTCCCTCCCGCACAATAACGCTCAATATGGCACAGCAACGCGCGCGCCCTCATGCCCCCCCCTCCACCCTTGATGCATCCTCATAATAACAATAACAAGAGAGCCTCCTTTCGTTTGGGAGCGCAGCCTTCCGCGTCGCCATTCCACTCCTCTGAGCCTCCCTGGAATCGCAAACCACAAGAGCACAAAGCCTTTTGTCCAGTGGGAAGCCGCACGCCCCGCTCTCTTGCGCCAAAGGGATTCTAAACTGCAACTGATATTATCCCGCAGTATAGGAAACTCGCTAACAAGCTCCTAGGGCGGTATCAGTCTCTTCTTTATCTCTCCCCACCGCCCAAGGCTTCCCAACACCGCCCCTCGAAAGCTGGTTTTTTTCCAGTTAGGACAGTCGAGTGTGTCCTAACTGGAAAAACAGCTTTCGAGAGGCGGTGGGTAGAGAGGTGCCTGGAACACTGGCAAGGAAATAAATTCGATATTGGACAACAATTCTCCCTCTGCTTCCGGTCTTTTTCTGTTTATTCCTCTTCCCCGCCCAGGCCTTATTATTCTCCGGTTCAAAACATGTCACCGCAGATTAGCCCTAATAACTTCTCCTGCTTGCCCCTAAAACCAGACATCCCCCCCTTCCTCACGGGTTTCGGCGGAACCCCTGTTCAGAATCATTGATGTCCCCTGCCACTTTATTTCTAATTCTTTTACAGTAGCTTCCTTTTTTTTCGGCACGCTCTAAGCTGCCTCATCTCTGTTCACATAATTTATGGCAGTAAATGTGTGGGATAAGTAGTTTCCAAATAAAATAGTTTTTTGAGGCGACTGGGAGAGAAGAGACAGTTGCTTTCTGTTCTGGCTGTGCGGTACCACCACCAGCAACTTGGGGCCCACAGGTTACTCTCGTCAGCTGTTTCCTCTTATTTGTTGTCAAATAGCCTGTGCTTCTGGGATAGCCTCATTCTCAAACCAGACATGGGCCGATCCTTTGCTGATTGGATGCTGTCAGCCATGTGACCAGAATCAGGGCGTGCTCCCTTCCTCGACTGCCTTCTTTGTGTTATGTCCTATTTGGATAATAGGAGCAGGAGGACTACATATTTTGGGTATATTGAGGGAGGTGGCTGCCTGGAACATACTGCTTGCCGTGCTCTGCAGTGGATTTTTAGTGAGGAAGATCATGCTGCAGTGATGGTGTTGCTGATTCCGTTCTTGCCATGGCTCTGCTGTCTATAAATATAGCAGCTGCCTAAGTGATTAAAACATTATCAGAGGGGAGCAGGCTCTGCTTTTTTCACTCTCTCCTTCTAATGTTTAGTTCTTCAGTGCCAAGCACCTTATGCATGGTTTAGAATGATTTCGGTTTTCTAGGAAGTTTGTATAAACTCTGTGGTGAATGCAAATCTTGAGAATCCTTGATTCTGTTTCAATCCCCCCCCCCATCCCACCGCACCTCTGGGAATTTAACAGCTGTTAAAATGTTTTCGTGGGTTTTTTAAATCTCTTTTTGCATGGGACCAAAACTTTTTAATCTGGTATGACAGATTTACAATTGTCGGGTTCAAATAGAACTTACCTTGGAATGTTCAGCTTACCCCTACACAATGAAGTGCATTTTGCAAAAATATGTAATCTTTTTATATGTAACATTTATCTGTATTTTATTATAGTTAGCCATGTTGAGCACTATTTTTATTGGAAAGGCGTGATTTAAATAAAAAAAAGTTTTAAAGTATTCCAAATATTTCCCATTTACCTTATAACAACTTTGTAAAACAGGCTTATTAATAATTAGTGGCTGAGAGAGGGTGGCTTATTTAAAATTAATTAGCGATCTGATGGCATAGGTGAAATATGAACTCTGGAAGTATCTTGGTTCGCAACTCAGCTTTGTACTTAGAATAGACCCATCAGAATGAATGGGACTTAAGTTAGACTAACATTAGACATTACCTTCAGTCTGTGGTCCTCCAGATGTTGCTGGACTGCAACTCCCATCAGCCTTAGCATAGTCACTGGATAGGGATGATGGGAGTTGCAGTTCAACAGAGTGTAGACCAGTGTTCTCCAACCTTGGGTCCCCAGATGTTTTTGGCCTACAACTCCCAGCATGCCCCAGCCAGCGTAGCTGGGAGTTGTAGGCCAAAAACATCTGGGGACCCAAGGTTGGAGAACACTGGTGTAGATTAAAGGCAGATGATTAAGTCTGGGTCTGATCAGTGCCTTGATGGGAGACTGCCTTGAGTTTCATGGTGGAAGAAAGGTTAGATAAAAATCTATTAAGTATAGGCTAGGGAAATGGACTTCCTTTCCCCCCCTGAACTCTGGAGACTGTGGGGGAGGGAGAACTGGTGAAGGGCAAGAATCCCAATGTGATAAGAGACAGAATGTTGTCCTTCCTCTATTCCAGTGCTCTAAGAACTCTGGGGAAGGAACTCCACAAAACAAAAAATCTTGATTAGAGCCCCTACAGCTTATGTGGGTTACATGTTATTTCAGTTTAGAAAAGTGATTCATTTACCTGGCTTTTAAGCATTGTTAGCATGCCTATGTCTCAACTGTTCTACTAATACTCATGGAGTTTTGATTTTCTCTCTCTATATAGCACAGTTATTCTAGTCATTTGAGTATTTAACGTAACCTTTCCAACAGGCACGTGTATTTTGGGGCACTTTGTTTGCTCCTCTGGTTCAAATGTAAAAACTTCTGAATAGCTTGACACAGACCTGAAGTGGGTTGATTTGTTCATGATACCAGAATGCATTTGGTATTGCAGTTGCATAGAAGTAAGCCACCCCATGGAAGAAAAAGATCATGTGAATCCCCTGTGGAAGCCCAATAATGTGAAAGGGAAGTAATAATCCTTATGGAAGAACTTGTCTGAATGCAGGGGGCTGGAAAAAAAATTATTTTTACTGTTATATGTGTGGAGAAAAGAGCCTCTGAGGGTTCGTACACACACTCACACACCTGCACACACCTGCACACACCTGCACACACCTGCACACACCTGCACACACCTGCACACACCTGCACACACACACACACACACGCCTCCTCATGTGTAAACCAAGTAAAACCGGTTGGGGGCTGGGAGGAGGCGAAATGTGCATAAAGTATCAGATGGGGCATGGCGAGTCATGAGTCCCCCTCCCCTGCCTGGCCAGGTGAAGTGCATCCTGATTGGCTAGAGGCAGCAGAGCTACAGAAAGGAGGAGGGGAGGGGGGAAGAGCTATATTCCAAAGGTGTGGTTTTTGTCTCTTTGTCTTTGTTCGTCGCATGGTTGCCGTTGGATCAATGGCGGCAAGCCAAGCAGAGGTACAAGCCTTCGGGCGGCCTCAGGATCCGACCCCAGGTAACTCCTGGTGAAATTAGGCTGAATGAGGGCTTTGGCAAGGCAAGCCTTGTGGAGGGCTACCCATCTCGGACCTTAGGGTAGGTGTGTAGTCTCCCCGGGCGGCAAGGCTGTGCTGGAACCAACCCTGAAGTGAACTGACCCCCAGGTAACTAGCTGTGTGCCTGGGAGATATAAGGAATCAGTAGGTTTTGTTATTTTGCAGCTTTACTCTGTGTACCAAAGTGTCTCTCTCTATTTCGTGTGCTTCCCTCATTTCCCTATTCTTGTTGTAATATGCTACCTGAATAAACCTTCTTGGTTTTTTACCCCACATGGTGTTTGTGGATGCTCTGTGGTTTCAGCAACTAAATCCAGGTTACAGACAAAGGCAAGTCCCTGAACAGAGATTCAAGTAGGATTGCAGACAGCTGAGGCTGGCAGTCTGGTACCTTGAGATCTCCGGGGGTCTTGGGTCCTTTGGGGTATGAAAGGGTGGGGTGTGGCGGGTCAGCCAGCCCCCCCTTCCTCCACAATATGGCTTTATGAAACTTAATGGCAGTCATCTTAAAGACTAGCTCTCTGCAAACAAAGAGAATGTACATATTGCTAGAAAGGATTCAAATACAAACACTTGTCTGGATCTGAATCCCTTTCTAGTAACATGTGGATTCTTGGGAAATTCGATTGTTCATGACATAACAGGAACAAACATTATGCATTATCTCTCAAACATGCTCTGAAATAGGTACAAATTTTAAGGCAAACCATTTCATGCAACACCTGAATAACCTGTGGAGGTTATTGCAGACGCCTATTACACAAGAGCTACAAAATGTGCAACCTACACATTTCCTGTTATCTATATTGGGACAAAAATCCTAGTTACAGCTTAGTAAGAACACAACTGCCTATTTAATAAATTGCGGAGACAACTTTTATTGTACTAAACCTTTAACTGTGCGTATTTGAGAGATGTCTAAAAATGACTTTATATCTTACATTAAGAAGCAGCATCTTAATTCAAACTCTTGGTTAATATCACATTTGCTCAGAAGTAAATATCACTGTTCAGTGTGGGTTATTCTCAGATATGTGTGCACAGGATTGCAGCCTTGTCCTGTTTATAACACTTCCTGTTTTTTTGAGAGAGCCAGTGTAGCGTAGTGGTGAGAGTGTTGGACTGGGACTCGGGAGATCCGGGTTCTAGTCCCCGCTCGGCCATGAAACTCACTGGGTGACTTGGGGCCAGTCACTGACTCTCAGCCTAACCTACCTCACAGGGTTGTTGTGAGGATAAAATGGAGAGGAGGAGGAGGATTGTGTAAGCCGCCTTGGGTTCCTTGCAGGAAAAAAGGCGGGGTATAAATATAATAAATAAATAAATAAATTTTGCCAAGTGCTTCTGAAAGCTGGTGGAGATGGTTAAGGCAACATTGCCTAAAATTATCTGGTGATGTTGACATGTTGATCCCAGGGAAGAAATGATAAAATAATTAAGATGGCATTTCTCTTTTAATACTGAAGTGTGATCAGAGATACAAAGAAGGCAAGTATCATTCCGGCGGCGGCGGCTCTGCGCCGCTCAGAAGAGCGAAATCGGGCCGCCGGGATCGGGGCCCATGAGCTGCTCTGCCGCCACTGCCTGCCCAGCCGCGCGCCGCTCTGGCCCTGCACCCGCCCGTCTCTGCTGCGGGGGGGGGGGAGGCCGCCGCCGTTTGCCCAGCCGTGCGCGCGCCACTCTGGCCGTGCACCTGCCCGCCCACATCCCTGCTGCTGGGGGGGGCGCCGCCGCCGCTTGCCCAGCCGCGCACACGCTGCTCTGGCCCTGCACCCGCCCGTCCCTGCTGCTGGGGGGGGGGCCACCGCTCTTGCCCAGCCGCGCACACGCGCCGCTCTGGCCCTGCACCCACCTGCCCGCCCTGCTGCCAGGGGGGGGCGCCGCCGCTTGCCCAGCCGCGTGCCGCTCTGGCCCTGCACCCGCCCGTCCCTGCTGCCGCCGGGCGGGGGGGCTGCACCCGCCCGCCCCCGTCCCTGCTGCCGCCGGGCGGGGGGGCGCCGCTGCTGGAGCAGCTGAGAGGTGGGGATTCAGCTGTGAAGCGGCAGAGGGAGGTATGAAAAAAAAATAACGTTATTTTTTAAATATTTTTTTTAACAATATTTTTACAGTATTCACTCCATAACACGCACAGACATTTCCCCCTATTTGGGGGGGGGGGAGTGCGTGTTATGGAGTGAAAAATACGGTACATTAACAGCACAATCCTATGAGGCTGCCTGTAATGCTCCAAACTCAGAGGATTACGGGCATCCTATTGAAGGCTTCCACCCTCAAAAACATCTAGATGGCCGATTTTGGCTGTCTAGATGTTTTCCCTCTCCTCCCAAGAAGAGGAGGCTGAGGCTTCGCCTGGATTCCTCAGAATCCTGGCAGAGCCTCGCCCCTCTCTGCCCCCAGGAATGCCCTCCCACAGAGGACCGAGCATGTGGTCTTCTGTGCTCTGTTTCCTTCCTGCATGGAAGAAACTATGCTGCTACGAGGTGGGGTGGCCGGTGCTAGGAGGTGCTGCGACCTCATAAGGGATTTACGAAGTCACAGCGCCATTGACGTCATATTCTATGTCCCTCCAGACGAAGTCAGAGCGACATAGAATTGTGCCCTAAAACACAATTAAAAACACACCAATAATAGAAGAAAAATGCCACCCAACCCAATAGCCTGCTTACACACCAAAGGCCTCCTTGAATAAATATGTATTTACCTGCCAGTGGAAATTATTGTGTGAATCTGTGAAGGACCTCCAGCAGGTCCTTTGCATGAGTTCGGAACAGAAAGGGTTAACCAGCACAAAGGAACCCTCCCCTTGCGGCTCTTGCCAAAACTAAAGCCAGCTGCAACCTGGATTGACACGAGAAATAGACCAAACAGCAACCTATGCTTGTTTACAACACCTTTAATGGAGCAGACTAATAAACTACAGGAATTCCACAGTAAAAACAGATGAGTCACATTGGGGATCAATTGAGTGTAGGATAGGCTATGTAACAGGCTTGCTAGACACAGAGTAACAGAACACCAGAGAACCTAACTTACTAGTCTCAGTCTCTCCTGTGGGCGATCACCGGCGCCTGGGGCTGGAGGGCTGCTTGCTGACCGAAGTCAGGGCTTGATCCGTGCAGAGCGTGCACCAGCTTCCAACAACCTTGATGGTCAGAGGTTTGCCCAGACCCGTTCTCCAGACCCTTCCCCGTCCCAGGTGATTCGCCAGGTGGATTCCCGACCGCGGAGGGATGGCATGGGATGGGTGTTTCTAGGGATCATCTTGCAACTCTTTCAGACTGCAAGATGTTTTGCACCTTCTCGGGGTAAATTGTAAATGTGCCCTTTGTGTGAAATGCAGATGTGACCTGTTATGGCTATGTCTCCCTTGCCCAGGTTGAGGATTATGCAGGGAGGCTTATGCAGAGCCTGGAGGGATGGGGAAACAGGAAGGAACAAGATATACCAGAAAATTCAGGGATGATGGGCGATCAGGCTTTTTCTCCACAGAATCAAATAAAACTGAGTAGTATAAAATATTTGTCCATTCTTTGCTTACATTTATTTAAAACTTTTCAAAAAGGTATTACTTTCTCCAAAACAAATCTTAAAGTTTTGATGCTTTGTTGAATAACAAACTGAAGTTTATAGATACATAGGGTGGGAATCTTCACAATCGTGTTTCTATTTTCTTTCCAACAACTTGGATACCCTAGAAGACCCAGACTCCTTGCAAGTAAAGTATAATGGGGCAGCATCCTGGCTACTGTGACTGTCCTGAATAAACTATATGTACTGTCTCAAGTGTTGCTCTTGTCTTTTGTCTTTCCCTTGGTACCAGAAAAGTAGAAGTCTTTATGGATGAAACATGTTGTTAAATAATTATTTTGAATCTCCTTCATATACTTTTGCATTCAGGGAGTTTTAGTAATAGTGGGTAGAAAAAGCAGAGCAACAGAAGTCAAGTTATTGTAGTGGGTGTTTCTCAAGCCTTTGGGAGCAGTAGGTGAATAGCCTAGCACCAGTTCTCTGGACTCCTCAAATTGGCCATAGAAGGGTGTGTAACAGTATTGTACAGTTCTGTTCAGGGAAATAGCTGTGTCATTCGTAAGCTGGCTGGGCTTGGATTCCGCATTGTTCCAGGATTATACATCTGCTGTACTTTGAACATATAATGTTTAGGCTTGTTAAAGGGGAAAGTTGGCCTTTCTATCTCAAGATCTCTTGCAGAGAGAGGCCTTTTCCAGCCTTGCTACCCAAGGTTCTTTTAACTGGAGATGTCAATTATAGAATCCCTATGGTTTGCTGGGAGGATGATCCAACCTTTTGAGCAAGGTGTTGGACTTGGTGGATTATTCTGGTCTCCTCATCCAGTCCCCATACAAATGTTATTTGTGAAATGCACCCACAGTTCAGCATGAGGGCTAATGTCTTAAGATGATGGACTGCCATGTAGTGAACAAGCAGATGCTTGTGAACAATCTTTGGGGACAGCCCTGCAAATGATGTGGGGTGGAAAAATTTCAATTTCATAAGTTTATTAGTAAAAACAAATTATGCCAATTGCAAACACAATATTAGGCAAGCCTGGCAGTTTCAAAGTTGTAATTAATGTTTTTCAGGTGATTATCCCTTGCAAGCATGTGAGAATACATGTATTTCATTGAAATACATATATGTCTCCCGTGATATGGAACTAATAAGTAGTGACAGCAAAACTGAAGGTGCTGCAACAACCCTTTGGTGGAAGAGCGTTGAACTCTGTTGAAACAGATGAGAGGTTGTTAGCATTTTATGCCCAGTTTTTTTGGTTGCTGGGCAGCCCCATCCAGTGTGGGTGCCCTTAACCCTCCAAGCTCGGAGGATTACAGGCATCCAGTGGAAGGTGGGAGAAACATGGTGGCTAGGATTGCTGCCATACTCCCCTTGCCCACCAAAACATTTAGACAGCCGATTTAGGCCATCTAAATGTTTCTCTCCTCCTTGCGAGGAGGAGAGGCTGAGGCACCACCTGGATTCCATGGAGGACGAGGGTGCCTCGCTCCCCCCCCCCGGGAATGCCACCCCCATACCGAAGATGGTCTTCTGTCTTCGGTTCCCAGCCGTCATGGAAAGAACTGCGCCAGCTTGGGGGGGGGGGTGGCGCTGCAACCTCGGAAGGGATTTCTGAAGTTGCAGGGGGGACTCTGACATATCCTATGCCCCCCCAGACAAGATTGTACCCCAAATTAGTGTGTCAGCCGTTTTCAGAACCTTTGTTTTCTTAAAATTTAAACAATGTAAGAGAAGTACATGCTATTGTCTTTACATTTTTGCAAGTATTCCAATAAAAAATCTACATAATATAACATTTAAATTGCATGCTGTGTGCTTTAATTTCCCCCCTCAAATGTTTTGGATCAAATACTTCTGGTATATTGCTAAATTAGATCTCTCTAGGGCAGGGCTCTCCAACCTTGGGTCCGCAGATGTTGCTGGCCTATAGCTCCCAGCATACCCAGCCAGCATGGCTAATGGCAAGGGATTCTGGGAGCTGTAGTCCAGCAACATCTGGGGACCCAAGGTTGGAGAGCCCTGCTATAGGGTATCAGAAAATGTTTGGATGCAAACTGAAAAATACCCAATGCAAATGACTAAGTAACCTAATTTGCACTGGAAAATTTTCCAATTCTAAATTTTCCAGAAAGCCCACAACACAGAGCCCTGCACAGAGTGCCTTGCTCCACAGGATAAGTACTTGAGGAATTCAAACTTGTAGTATAGAATAATAATATTTTACAATTCACATGTAATAAATCAAGACTCAACTGCCTACAATAAGCCCGTTTTCCTAATTATACCGGTTCTAAAATGTCTTTTCAGCTTAGCCTTTGTCAACTTAGAAATGCTGATGGATTTGCCATCTAACATAATCAGTCCTTCACCATCTTGTTTATTGTGACTCTTGCATAGTGATCTGAATTATGTACCCAAGAGCCTGCTGCTCCCCCACCCCCGTATTTTTACCAGTCCATCAGAAATAGGTGCCAACTTCACAGTATGAACATCAGCACATGAAAAAATGTTAACAAGACTTGCCAGTGTGAGTACTACCATTGCATGGAGACCACACCAACTTCCTGTTTAAACCTAGGTAGGAATTAACTCATGGTAATGAAGGAAAAGGAGTGCCTAGTTAGAATGAGTAGTAGAATCACTTCCCAAAACAGTTACGTACATATTTGAAGTGCTTTACCTGCTTCAGTTAATGGAAAGCACCATATGTATAAGAGGAAGAGACTGAAAAGTCTAATGGTTTGCGGCCCTGAGAAGTTACTTAGGGTTTGAATTTCTAAATGTAGTTCCTAACATGAATACTCAGATCCTTTGTGCTTAAATAGTTCAGTTTAATCATAGGTTGTTTTACCCAATTTCTAGATATAGCCTGAATACAAACCAAAGTGACAGTATAAAACAAAAGGATGTATGGTGCAATTTGGACTCTCCCCTCCTTGATGAATAACACTTCTACAGCTCTTCTCAGTTCCTGTCCCCAAAAGCCTCTCCTCTACCTGAAATACATTGGTGGCATGTCTGTTAACTAGACTTTCGGATAGAAAACACTTGAGAAGTTCCACCAGGACTTCAACAACTTTCACCCCTCCATCAACCTGAACCAAGACAAGTTTACACAGCAGGTGCATTTTGTGGGCACTACTCTGCAAGTGGACATATAAGTACCACTTCATATCAGAAACCTACTGACCACTACACATACCTACATGCTTCCACCTAGGGCACACCACATAATCCACCATTTTACAGCCAGGTCCTTTGATACAACCACGTTTGTTCTGACTCAGTAGGCAAAGACTCACAACTTAAGGATCATAGATCATAGAGTTGGAAGGAGCCTACAAGGCTATCGAGTCCAACCCCCTGCTCAATGCAGGAAACTAGAGGAGGGGTCTCCCATCCAAGTAACAACCAGGCTTGACCCTGCTTAGCTTTCCACGCTCAGACAAGCTGAGCCAGCATAAGCCACATGCCTGTGATTTCAATCAGAATTTTTTTAGAGTACAATACCCACCCATTAAAGGAAAAAAGTAGATCAACACAGCCAGGTTGGCACTCTACTACAGGACAGCCTAGAAGAGAAAGTGAGAACACCGCTTGTCATGTATAGGTCTCAGCTAAAGCCACTCCCACCATTTCATCAACGAACTGCAGCTCATCCTGGATAATGATGCTTCCCTCTCACAGGCCTTGGGTCTTAGGCCTGTCCTTGCTTACAAACAGCACTCTAACCTGAAACAGCTGTTCACAAGCAACCACAGGCCACATAGACCAGACCCTGCAACAAACCCAGATGCCAACTTTGTTCCCATATCTGTGCAGGCAACAATATTACAGGACCTACCAATGTCAGTCACAACATCAATGGTTTGTTTACTTGCTCATCTTCCAATGTGCTTTATGCTATCATCTGCTAACAATGCCGTTCTGCATTCTACATAGGGCAAACAGGCCAGTCTCTAGGGAAAAGATTAAATGGGCACAAATCTGACAACAGAAATGGCAATATTCAGAAATCAGTAGGCAAACATATCAGTAGAAGAACAAAAGAATTTCAAAAGGATATTCCAGCATAAAACTGCTGAATTAACTCTTATCAAAAAGCTGAATTCTGTTATTTGTGGCATGAATTGAGTTGCTGAGTTTTTGTCCCTGCAAGTGTTAATTAGCTTACCAATGTCAGGATGCTTGCTTGTGTTATCAACACTGCTTTGTGTATGGTTATTGTAATTATTCCAGTGTCATTGTCCAGGAGGCCCTGGAATGAGTTGTACACCTCCCATGACACATAATGTTTCCTGATTTATCTTGATCCTGTGTGTGATGTTCTTCCATGTTTCCATTTCCCACATCTGCTTTCACCCCCTTTCTTCAAAATTGCCACTTCATGTTATCTTTCCACAAGTGCTTTCTGTGTTCTCTCCAAAAATTCTTCATCTTCCAAAGTGTGAATAGTCATGCCTGAAGCCCTTGTACCTTCTCTTCCAGCAGAGATACCAGCTTGCACTTGCTGCGAGTGTAGTTTTATACATTCTCCAGCAGAAAAACAGCACAGATCTTGTAAGTCACTACAGCAGCTTGCTCACTGGCCATGTTACTTGGCTGTCTGTAGGAGTACCTCAGCCTAGCTGGACTGCTCCTCAAACATCCCCACTAAAGTCCCATGTAAAACTCGGTTGCTTGCTGTCGATCACAAGCTCCCTGCGACTAGAAGGCTACTCATGAAGCATAAACAGCTGTATAGTGTAAATAATGATCTCATTTATTGATCTGTTGATATATATAAAATTACAAACAGCTTTTCACTCAGTCTGTTTGATACTGGGTTCTGGGTGAATTAGTCATGGATTCAGTTTTGAGAAAAAAGTGTAGGTTTTGCTCTAACTTGTGTATTAAATTTGATTTCACACTAAACAGTTTTCATAAAAGGAACTTAGTGTAACGTTAGAGGATTAAAACCAAATTTAATATAGCATTGACTTTGAAACTTACTTCAATGGAGAAAAATGTGATGTGTGATTTAAAAAGCAGTATAAAATGGAGAAAAACTATATAACTTTGAGGGTTTCTTTATAACAAATCAGAGCATGATTCAGCCTGCAGAATCCATACTGACAGCATCTGAAAATGTGTAGCTATACCATTAGAAGTTTCCTCTTAGCTCAAGTATAGTATGTGAGATATTCTTGTTAACTATAGTGTGATACAAATATATGGGGATCCCATACTTTCCCATCATGTATGGGCTATATGTGGCCAATCTGAGTTTAACCTTGTGGAATATAGGCAGCTGCCTTATCCCAAGTCAGACTATTGGTCCATCTAGCTCAGTATTATCTTCACTGACTGGCTCTCCAGGACTGCAGACAGGAGTTTTTTCCAGCTCTGTCGAGATGCCAGGGATTGAGCCTAGGACAACCTTTATGCAAAGAATGTGATCTACCACTACCCATTGGCCCTCTCCCAATGTAGCCCTTCTTGTGCTGTCCATTGTCGTGTGCGTGCATGCGTGCGTGCACTTGTACATGTTCACTTTATGTGACACAGAGCCTGTGGGCCAAACTAGATATTAATGGAAAACACATGTAATATCCTGACACTTTTTCAATGAAAAACAGATTTAAGAGGCTAAGTTTCAGCAGAGGATTGGGGGAAGGGGCTAATTACCGTAGCTGTTTTTCTGGACAAAATTGCCTCCCTTGCAGCTTTTCTATCCTTGAGGAGGGTGGTGGTGGTGGTGGTGCGAAATACACAGACTTTGCATACCTGAAGAGCCTTGTTGACTATTTATTGAAAATCCCTAAGGAAGAGATTGTACATTATTCCCTCCATGCTTTTTCAAAGATTTGATAACATGAATTGTCAGCACTGTTGCAGTATCTCTTTCTTCCCTCTTTTAGGGCTCCAGCATACTTTAAAAATGGGCCGAATTTTCTTGGATCATATTGGTGGTACTCGTCTATTCTCCTGCGCAAATTGTGACACAATCTTGACCAACCGCTCAGAGCTCATATCTACCCGTTTCACAGGAGCTACTGGACGAGCCTTCCTATTTAACAAGGTTAGTTAAACAGACCTAAAGCTCCTTCGGTGGGGGTCACTGCACTTTTCCTGCCATATGTAGCTGGGTGGAACAGAAAATGCCAGTCTGAGGTTTATACAGGTTTATATGGTAGTAAAAAATGGCTAAGGGCTGCTTCACATATCAAACGTCTTGCACAGGTATTCATTCTGTATAGGGTAGGCACCTATTTCCCTGCATGTACATGTGCTGAGAAGTAATGGTCAGTCAATCTTGATATTTTACATCAGGGATGGGGAACCTTTGGCCCACCTGCTTCTCTGATCAGTCATTGGAGATAAGGGATTTCCCTCGTATGCTGCAATGAGGCTTTGGGGGGGGGGTATCAATGGAGGCTCTTTAAAAGTCTGATTGCAGTGTGGGGCACATTTTCGGGTTGTTGCTGCTGGGGAGGGATGGGCTAAACCTCCACTCCCCAACACTGTGACTCCCCTCAAAAAATCACCCCTCCCCTGCTGCAGTCAGGCTTTTAAAAAGCCTCTGCTGGCACCAGTGGAGGCTCCTTTAAAGCCTGACACAGCGTGCAAGGGTGGAGGGGAAATCCCATATCTCTGACACCACTGCCTGATTGTAGTGGTGGAGGGGTGGGGTGGGGTGTTTGTGAGAGTGAGTGAGAGAGAGAGAGAGAGAGACTGAGACTGTTTGTATATGAGTGTGTGAGTGAATGGAGTGACAATAATGTAGGAGCCGCATGCCAGCAGTGGGGTGGTTCCACCCACTGCTGGCATGTGGCCCCTGATGTGCTTGCCTAGAATTAATTTTTGCCCCTCAGGCAGAATACGGTTCCCCACCCCTGTTTCGCATGATGGCCCTAAACTGTCACTGAAATGACTGCCATTATATGGCCCATTGGTTGTTCTTAAAGCTTGAGAATCCCAGCAATCACTTTTGAAAAAAGTCAGCCTTCAGTTGCAGAGAAGTTTGAATATGTGAACATTAAAAATGCTGAAAGATTTGGAGAGAAGTAAGTGGGAGCCAACTTGCAATTTTGGTTTTTGGAGTCTAACTTGGTGTTCCACGTTTGTAGGGACCATTTTGGGAGGGGGGAGACATTATCAAGTGTCCCATTAGCTGGTGTTTGTTATGGTAGGCAAGTATGTTAATATAATTACTCCTTATTGGAGCACGTCATAATGCTTCATTGGCTTTTGCTGAATGTTGCCAACCCTTGCTATAGGGCGGTAACAGACACCCCCAAAATCCATGGTTTGCTTGATTTGCTGGAGTGGGGGCATTTAATCTCCCCAAAACAGGGGATATGATTTCAGGGGGAGGGAAAACCTTTTGTAGGGGGTGTGGTGTTTGCATGGTGATCGTGACAGCTTCCTCTATTTATTTTTCTTCCTTGAAACAGTTTAATAGCCCCTGGCTCTGGCAGCAGGAGCAGAGCTCTCCACAGCTACCATGCTTTCTTTCCAGAGTGCCTCAGGAATGACATTACTAGCAAACCTTTGGAAGACTAAAGGCACTGAACTATCCCAAAGTTGTCTAGTCACAGCAACAATTCCAAACCCACACTGTAGACTTAATATACCTCAAATTATTTTTATCCCTTTTATAGGTAGTAAATCTGCAGTACAGTGAAGTCCAGGACCGAGTCATGCTCACTGGCCGCCACATGGTTCGTGATGTGAGCTGCAAGAACTGCAACAGCAAGCTAGGCTGGATTTATGAATTTGCCACTGAAGACAGCCAGCGTTACAAGGAAGGGCGTGTTATCCTGGAAAGAGCTTTAGTCCGAGAGAGTGAGGGGTTTGAGGAGCATGTTCCGTCTGATAACTCTTGAATGGACATTCTCATTGTCTTCAGGCTTTCTCTGTTGAAACTTTAAAAAAGAGAAAAATCAACAAAAAAATATACTTATACATACACTGTCACCTTAGCATCAGCGCTGGATTCATGAACTGCACAGAGGGAAAGATTGTAAGAATTCCAGATGGAAACGTTCCTTTGTTCCTTTTTTTTTTTTTTTTACCCTTTCTTTCAATTGTTCTTGGAGAATGTTGTATGGATGCTGTAACTTTGCCTTTTCTTCTGCAGTCTCAGATATGTACACACTTGAAGTTACAAATCATCTGAAATGAAAGGAATTTGGGATATTTCTTTTTATTAGAGAGGAATCTGGTTTTTAGTTTGCAAAACCTATTGCATTGAGAAGAAATTTTAGTCTAGCAATGTCTTTTAATTTATTTCCATTTTTTGTCCTAAGTTCTTAATTCATTTTTAGCCAGACTTTTTTTACCTGGTTTAAGAAGAGATTGAATTTGTGATGAGTGCTAAAGGTTCAGTGTTTAGTCAGGTTTGTGCTAGCCGTTGATTTACATTCTTGTTGGGGTTCACTGGTAGTACAGAGTCTGTGCTTGTCTGAGTCTTTTTTTGTGTGTGTAACCCAAAGTTGTCATTCTTCATTTACTTAGGCACCCCTTCCACCATATGACTGGTGTTGACTATTACCTTCAGCAACAACAACAGGGCAAAACTGCTTGTCTTTCCAGTTTCCAGATGTAACTTACACAATAATATTAAGAAATGGCTGTCCAGTCTTGTGTTGCTTCAGAACTATGTTGGTAGTGATGGGGACTGAGCAGTTGCTGTAGCTGCAACGTCCCCCCCTCCCTTGGCTGACCTCCTTAAATAGAAAATTTGCAACTCTTACTCTTAGAGCTTTTCTCCCTTTTAACCTGTAGCTTTGCATTAAAAACCTGGCTGTAAGGAAGAAGGGCATGCCAGCATGTACAATCATGCATACAGCCAGGCATCTGATCTACATCTTTTCAAACAGCTAACAACTTGTCTTCAAATGCTGCATCTGATGTCAGAGCTCTTACTCTTAGTTGCATCTTACCATTGTGGTGCTGAGCCTTTACTGCTTTTACCAGCATAACAAGTTCATGTAGCTGTACTTAGTCGCTGGGTTACCTGGTGCTTCTTGTAACAGTTAATTGTGTCGCAATATTAGAACTTGCTCATCTGAGCAAATGTTTCTGTAGACTCTCCTTACTCAGGGGTGCCCAAATATTGCTGCCAGCATGGCCTGCCCAAGTTACCTTTTTTGGAAATCCAAAAGCTGCATCTTAGAGGATTAATCACAATTTTATACCCTCCTTGTCAGTACTACGTATTTCATAGACCAAGGTATTTGCCTTACTGCAACTGATTCTTAAGCACCTGTTAAGTTCTAACAATGAGCAAGGAATGGAAAGAGAACATCTCTACAGCTGGTGGAATAATGGTCATTACTTCAATCCTAACCACACTTGCAGTGGCTAGGATGGGGTGTGTGTGTGTGCATGCCACTGCAAGTGCCTTTAGGAATTATGTTCCATGAGCCCTGCCTCCCATATGTGACTAGCAAACTGGAGGGGGGTTGTGGTTGTATGTTTCACACTCCACAGGTGGCATTCTGGCCACTGAGCTGCAGTTTGGGCACCCTTCTTAGCTTGAAGTAGCTCTAATATGCAAGTTAGAGGGAAAACATGTAGAATTGTATACTGCAGCTAAGTTGAGGGATGCTTAAACAATAGTGCATTGTGCCTCAGATGAGTAATCTTTACTATTGACTTCAGTAGATCCCTGTTATTTTAGTAGCTGAGTTTCACTAGGCTGGCAACTTGTCATTGGCACAGTCCTTGATGGATTACTCTGTATTTTTGATGTTGCAGTACAATAAAGTATGTTTTGTCCTGCATGGTCTCCAACTATATGCTTCACATTTTGTCAAATATGCTTCAGATATCATTTCTTGAGACTTTCATTGAAGTGGAGATCATGAGTAATTTCAACATGTACTTTATTGATTATTCAGCCCATAGCAGTTCTATTTATTTACTTAGCTTAAACTTTTCTCCCCCACTTTTCCTCCAATGTCTGAGGCTGCTAACAACTATAGACAATTAAAACATAATATAAGATAAAAAATGCAAAAGCAACAAAGCTAAAAACAGCAGAATAAAAAGCATCCACTAATGCAATCTCCCACAGAATTAAAAACAAATTTAATCTTGGCTTAAGCCACTAAAGATCCAAAAGCCTTCCTAAAAAGTAAGGTTTTTCACTGCATAGCAAAAAACCATTAATGAGGGGACAAAACAGACCTCCTTTGGGAGGGAGTTCCAGTGCCCAGGCACAGCCATTGAGAAGACCCTTCCTAGTTCCAACCAAACATTCTTCTGGGGACACTGAGGTATGCAAATCTAGAAGATTTTAGAAAGCTAAAAGGTTTCTATGACAAGATGGTCCTTTAGGTATCCTACTCCCAAATCATAAAGGACTTTAGAAGGTCTTCACAAACATTTAGAATTGGGCACAGAAACAAATCAGAAGCCAATGTAGTTGTTTCAGCAAGGGAACACTTTTCAAAGGCACCCCTGCATAGAACATGGAGAATTTTTACTGACTTAAACCATTTCTCCACCTGACAAATGGTTTTGTTTCCTTTTTGTGGTGATGTGTTTCTGGCATATGTCTAGGGCCTAGATTCTAGGCAAAACCATGTATGGCACTGCTGTGTCAAGTTAGTATGTGTTGGGGCTATCCCCTCAGGTTCCGACTCCCTAACTCCAAAACAGCACCGGTCAGATTCCATGGGAATGGATTCCGGAAGGGGAGGGGGAGTTAGGAGCGGGCTGTCAAGGTTGCAGCCAGAGGTGGGAGGAGTAGTAGAAGAATCCCTGGGAAAAGAGCTCCCAATGGGAGGGGAGGAAGAGCTCCTGATGGGAGGGGGGAGCCAGCCTCTGTGACAGATCCTCGGATATCAGGAGGTAATGCTGACAGTGTTACTACTGCATGTGCTTTAAGAAATCCTATTCCTGTAGTCACAGTGGCTTACATATGGTTTCCAGATTGTACTGTGGGCTTTCGCAATGACAGTTTGCTCCTCATAGTATCACTACACTAGCGAAACGGTGTTACATACCTTTTTGTCCTTTCCCTGAAATGATGGAAACTCCCTGGGGTGTATATGTAAATAGCTGCTAAAAGAAAATAACACAAATATGGCTGTTGAACTGTAATATGAAGAAAAGCCAAATCAGCTATTGTAGCTAACATGCAGATTTTTTGAAAGTGTGGAGGCTGTAGTATCTTAGTACCTTCTCTACCCCAATGGTCAAGTGTCACTGGATGACTAATCCTACATCATGGCTTAAATAATGGGATTGCTGTTACAAAGAACCATGACACCCACAAAGCTAGTTACAGAAACTAAGGATAGGTTGCCTGCCATTCCTGAGAAGGAAAGAGATTCTAGAGTTGGAAGGTTGCCTGCCATTCCTGAGAAGGAAAGAGATTCTAGAGTTGGAAGGGGCCATTTAGGTCATCGAGTCCAACCCCCTGTTCAGTGCAGGAATCCAGTTTAAATCATACCTGACAGATGGATGTTCAATCTGCTTGAATACCTCCAGCAATGGAGAGCCCATCCCTCCTAGGCAGTTGGTTCAATTGTCTTAACTGCTCTGATTGTTTGGAAGTTTTCCCTGATGTTCAACTGAAATCTGCCGCACTATAACTTAAGCTCGTTATTTTGTGTCCTGGATGATAGAGGACAGGTTGCAGTCTGCTTCTGCGTGACAACCCTTTAGGTATTTGAAAAGCACTATCATACTCCCCACTCCAGCCGGCTACCCTCAGCCGTCTCAAATTAAGCATACCCAGTTCCTTCAATCTTTCCTTGTAGGACTTAATGTCTAGCCCAGTGTTCTCCAACCTTGGGTCCCCAGATGTTTTTGGCCTACAACTCCCAGCATGCCCCAGCCAGCGTAGTTGCCTGGGGCATGCTGGGAGTTGTAGGCCAAAAACATCTGGGGACCCAAGGTTGGAGAACACTGGGCTAGACCCCTAATCATCTTTCTTGCCCTCTCTGAACTCGTTCCAATTTATCTGAATCCTTCATAAAGTGTGGTGTCCAGAACTGGACACAGTATTCAAGGTGAGGTCTCACCAGTCTATAGAGCAGAATGGAACAGTCACTTCCTGTGATTTTGAAACTTCTAGTGATGCAAACCTAAAATTGCATTTGTCGTCTTTGCAGCCACATCACACTGCTGACTCATATTCAGCTTGCGATTGACTACAGCCAAGATCCTTTTCACATGTACTATCATCAAGCCAGGCATCTAAGGAAGTTACCCAATAGAAAAATGGTCAGGTTCTTTTGGGTTTACCAAATGGGTCTTTCTGCTTTACAGTAACTTCCAGGATTGCTTAGCTTCACCTCCAGTTGTATTGTCATTGGGCCTGTAAATGTTGCCTTTTAAAGGAATCTCCCCCTTGGTTTTGCAATTAAAAACAAATGGGATATCCCACCATCTTGTCTAGCTGTCCCTTCAGTCTCATCGCTACCTATTGGATATTCATTGTGATGGTACTAGTATGTGACAACTCCTTTCCCAGCAACCTGTTCCTTTTTGTGACACTTTTTTGAAGGATGGGGGTGGTATGGTACAGTATTTCAGAAGTTGTGCACTTATCCATTAGCCAACTCTTAAAAAATGCAGAAGGATGAACAATAGCCTGACCTAATACTGTGTTGTTCCGAGTATAGGCCACTCCTGATTATAAGCCGCACCCTTAAAGTTTGGTGCTATTTTTAAAAAAGTAATTTTTAAACTTTTATAAACTTCTTAAAACTTCTGTGAGCGGCGGCTGCTGCTGGGGGCAGTCTCCAGCCGCTCTGACAACTGTGGTGACAGAAAAATCAAGCACTGAGGCTGCAGTTTAAGGTTGTGTGTGTGCAACGGGTAAAATGGAGGGAGGAGGTTTGTTAAAGCCCAGTTCTCTTGCCGACACCCCCCCCCTTCTCTTTCCTACAGGGCAGCCCTCGTCAGGACTTCACACAGGCAGCTCTCAGCTGTGGGTGGCCGCAGGGACCCAGTCTTCCCCCAAGCACGTGAGCGGCGGCAGCTCCGCGGCGTCTGCTTCTGTGAGCGGCGGCCGCTGCTGGGGGCAGTTTCTGGTGCGGCCGCCGCTCAAGTCTTCCCCCCCAGGCGCGCGAGCGTCGTCGTCTCCGCAGAGGTCGCTTCTGTGAGCGGCGAGCCGAGGAGTTCGGCCTGCTACGCCCACCTCGAGGCGAGCGGGCACACACCCCTATGGCAGGCGGCGGGGCAGTTTTTTTGTTTTTTGTTTTGCAACATTCCGATTGTAGGCCGCACCCCTAGTTTAAAGCGTTAAATTGGGGGGGGGGGGAAGTGCGGCCTATACTCAGAACAATACAGTATACACTACAATATTCTCTTCCCACTCCCCTCCCATTTCTGCCTAGTCTATTACATGCATGCAAGCAATATATCATCGAATGACTGTTCTTAAGTCAGTTCAGTTGCAACTGTATTGCACCACGGCTAAAAACACACATGGCAAGATTTCAGTGATGGTAGCTATGTCAACATCCTAAACTCTACCGCCTAGTGAATGAATGGAGAATATGACCTTTTCCAATTTACTCCATTTTCTTTTGGTATTGCAGATTTACATAATGCCATCATAAAATTGCACACCTAAATTTTGGAATTATGTATGCAGTTTCATAACTGAGAACTGTGTCATAACATTTGGAAAAGTGCTAAATCCAGTGGATTTAGGAACCCTTTTGTCATTTGATTTGTTAAATGTTGTGGGTCTAAGTGCACTGTTTGGGAGATTCTGGTTTCATAGCATCATTATCACAGATCCATCATAGAAGCCTTACACCCTTCTCAACCAAAGTTCTGCGTTAATATCTTCAAGCATTGAAGATACTAAAATAACTGGCTGGAAGATACCATCATTTTGCATTATGAGGTTGCCTGACTAGGAGCTAGCTATGAATTGCCAGTCAGTTGTATAAGACTTCTCGTGCATCCTTCCTTTCTTATTAAACTTGTCTTGCAGCCTACTGTGGGGTCACATGGACTACTCATTCTTCATCTGTCTCATTAGAAGACAAGAGTGAGCACTTATGTCTCCGGCCTGCAGTGACCTTGTAAGAGATGCAAATATTTGATCATTTAGTTAGTGAGGCTCATAAAAAATGCATTATGTAAACTTCATGCTATATTCAGGATGAGCACTATTATATATTCTTACCAGAATACCCTCTCTAAGTAGGCCTTTTATGCTACTGGGGCTGCATCAGTCCTGTTGTGGTCACTGTTAGCTGTGCGGATTGGCATAGGACCACAGACCAAGGTACCACTTCAGTACTACTTGGTGGATCCATCATCAAATGATGACTTGCATGTGTGACTGAGTTGTAGAACTTTTGTATGCCGCAAAATGCAACTCGGGGAATGCACATCAAGGATTCCACTATTTAAGAATAAAGGAAGTGATAGACAGATGGATTGACATGTGAGGCAGGCCTGTATTGTCCCTAATAGCCTCTTCTGACAGCTTAGCAATGCAGCCACAAGTGATCTATTGGTAGGCCCCTTCTCTTGATTTGGGAATAGCCAATTTTCATTCTTGGGATCAGGGCTTTCCTCTGTCCACTTTAGAAGATCCAAAATGAAAATGTCCCTCTAATTTCTCAAGCAGAGAAGCCCATACAGGTGACTGGCAACATCAGTCTAGAATCTCAGGCATAGGTCTTTTCCAGCCCTGCTATCTGGAGATACTGTAGTACAGTAGCTTAACATTTGCAATGGATTATGGGATATGTGTTAATATTTTGACTTATTTCTCTTATGGTTATCAGACTGTTTGACAGGTTTTGCTTTGGATGTGGTCTGTTCTGGCATGTAGAACACATACTTCTGGCACTGAGCATAGGATGCTAATTTCTATAACACACATTTATGAATGACTCAGGGATTTAAAATTGGTTTCTTACAGTAGATGTAGAAGCCGGAGTGCTTTAAATTCACACTAACTGCCGCAATGTATACTAAGTACTATATTAAGACAACCTGACAATGAATGCCTAGAGGCCAATATTCACATGCATCTGGGCATTTGCACTTGCTCTGAACAGGCCACTGTGCTAGATCAGAGCAGTTGTTTGACCTGTCTAATATAAATATAATGTGGTGGTTTCCCATTGCCTTCCACATCGCAGTGCTACGGCTGGTTATGATGGCTACCATCACACCTGCAGTTTTCCACCCTGAAGCCCTATCAACATCCCTTGCCTTGGTCTCCGATCGGTACTGACATTGCTGCTGCCCAAGGTCAGGTGGAATTTAGAGGTCATTTAATTCCTCAAGGCTCCACAAGCCTTGTCAAGCTCCTCTGCCCAAAGACATTGGCTTTCCCAGGGGCCGGGTTATTTACCAGCAACCGATACATGGTGTGGCTGAGGTATGTGGTGGCAGTACTCACCAAAGTCATCCCATAGGCCAACCTCCCTGCAATTCCATCTTTTCTAGTAAAGATATCTCCTAGCCCTTCTACCAGGGAACCTTGTGACAGGAGATACTAAGGATTTAACCTGGTATCTTCTGCAAACAATGTGCTCTACCACTATGGGGCATGTGGTGGTCTGGTATTTTCTGGCACTGCTGTTTTCCATCATCTACAACACATCTTGTCAAGGAACCAGAAGTTTAAATCCTTTGAGGTTCATGCACCCATTCACACCAACGTTTTCAAAGTTGATGATTTCAGATTGGTGAAAGAATTCAGGCTTTCAAAATATCTTTAGGTGTCTGTTGGCCTTTTATGCAAGATCTAAAGGTGTATCTCAAGGCCTAGCACTGGGATAAAGCTGTTGCTGTAATCTAGAGTAACATTGACAGAGTTTTCAATACATTTTCCATGGATCAGATAATAAGGGGCAGTCTTCAGCGTCCATTTAGCCTAGTACTATCTTGTCTGAGGGGTGATGGCCCTCCAGGATCTCAGTAAAAGATCTTTCCCTATCAGGGCTATATGACATTCTTCAAATGAGAGAGATGTCAGGAATTGTGCATGCAATGCTCCTGTTCTACCGCTGAACAATGGCCCCTCCTATAGCTGAATGGCATTGTCTCATTTGCATTAGATGAGATCCTATCCCAATTAAACTCAAACCTGGAATTCCAAGTTCCAATTAGGATGGGAGCACTTTTGGAGCAGACTGGAATTTGGGACCCAGTGTATTCTAGTGGTGCTGACCCTGTTCTGGAAATAGTTTTCAGCAGCATTCCTGGGCTGTAAAAGCCTTACATGACCACAGGCCTCTGGTACACTGAGAGCTGGACTTGTCATCACCTGCTCACTATGCCACAGGCCTCTGGGCATTGGACATGATGACTAGTGAAGCCCAGGGAAAATTCCAGCCTGTGCTGGGACCTGATTTGGAAGCTCTGGATTTCCCAGTGTGGTAAGTGGGTGGTGACACCACTGCACATTCTACACTTGGGAGGTCTGAGCATGTAGAGAGGCCTAGTCATACTAGGCCTGTCTGTGCCTTGAATGGATGACAGAATCCATCCTTGTCTCCCCTATACACTCTGGAGGTTTGGTGGAGAGAAATGGATTCATTCCTGGCTCCAACAAAGCTTTCCAAGGACCAAGAGGATCCACTCATCCTGTCTACATGTATTCAGCTACACAGCACAAACTTCTATGGACTATCTGTGGTGGTGTCCATAGAAGTGAGGTTTAGGCCTCATAGAGACTGACCAGTACTCAAGTCCATCTAGGGGCAGAGGAAAGCCTAGCCCAGGGCTAGGCAACCTGGTGCACTCCAAATATTTTAGACTACAACTCCCATAATCCCTTACCATTGGCCATACTGATGGGCTGATGGGAGTTGTAAATATCTGGAGGGCAGCAGGCTCCCTGACCCTGGCCTAGCCCCTTGGCTTATAGTGTAGCAATGGGGTAGTAGTTCATCTGCCTAGGTACTGGGATACAATATATGGATAGCAAGTCATATACACAACAACACTTGGATAAGAGAAGAAGCAGCAGCTAGAACCCTTTGTGCAATAGAGAGATTGTGCAGGAAGGAATAGCTGAAAACAGCCATCCTCAGCCAAATCACCAAGACGTTGCCTTTCCCCCCACTGAATTGTTATGTCCACTTAGGGAAGAGTGAAAATCAAGCTAATAAAAGGAAGGAGTCCTTGGACGCCAAGTACATTAGGGCTTGGCGTGCTGCTTTGTTTCTGTACTGCACAGCTAGAGTAGAGGAAATACACTTAATAGGTTTCTGTTATCGGGCCTGTAATGTCTCTAACAGCAGCTCCTTAAGGGACATGGCCCATGCCAGTGTTTTAGACCTGCTTCTGCACTTTGCAGTAAGATACAATGCCATATTTCTCTGAATGCTTATGAGACAAGACAGCAGCGGGATGCCTACTTTGGATCTGCGCTGAAAAATAACTGTAAATCATCATCTTGGGGATGATGGTGGTGCAATTTTGTTTTCTAAATGGCTTTTAAAGCCAGAAGCTGAAAACTAGTTCCCAGGTTGAGTGCAACTGCTATAAGTTGTAGTAATACCCAATAGGTTTAACTGCTGTTAACAGAAGGCTAAGTGAATTCAGGCAGGGTACGGATATTATGAACAGCTACCAGACAAAGTGATTGGGGAATGCATCTTCATGTTAGGAGTACCCCAAAAAGTAAATGGAAAAACTGGCTGTGAACTTCAGGAATTATTGCCCAGTGCACTTCTATACTTTCTGTCAAGCTTTTTATATGGAGCATTACCAGAAATTGAACTAAACAAACTATTTAATCTTGAAAGTATATTGTTGCGCAGCATATTGTTGTGCAACATGGAAAAAAGAGGTTTGGTTTTTTTATGCTATGACTAAGACCATTAATAAATATGACCATCTCTATTTTCCTTAATTTCTAATTTTCAGCTTGCGTGTTTCAATGGTACTCATTTTGATTGCTCAAATGGGTATTACACATACCTAACCGACAAGGGGGCTAGTGTGGTCGATTGTATATTAGACCCTCTATTGTCCCTTATGTGTAGTCTTTGGCAATAGAAGATAGACCCGAAAGTGATCATCTGCCCCTGTGGCTGACCCTCAAACTTCGAGAAATAAAACCTGGAGCTCTGACAGACTTAAAAATGCCAGAACATTTACAAGGTGAGAAACAACTTAAACGGTCCCTCCAAATTGATGCCAACGTAAGGCAGATGCTAGCCTCTGACAAGGTCCAAAAGCTGAGACAACATGCACTTGATAGTCCCTGGGATATTTGTGAGAAATACCAGGATATAATTGGCACACTCAGATCCCACCTGACCACTGCCTTCTCAGATAAAACCTTAGTGGCTACACGGTCTTGGTTTGACAGGGAATGCAAGCTTAAGGAGGAGGAGCTGAGGTGGGTGAGGAGGATTGGCACCGAGGAGTCCACTTCTGCCCTGCGACACTGGCGCAGAGAGTATAAAACTATGCTCAGAGAGAGAAGGACTTTTTTGTTGTTGTTAATAACTGGAAATCTTTGGGCCTTGCCCTCATCAAGGGAAATGAGCCTAAGTTTTGGGAATTAATTCAGGAGGGTTTCTCACATAAAACATATGCGATTGGTCCCCCAATTACTCCTGAAATATGGGGTTCGCACTTCAGTGGCATCTTTGGGAGTAAAATAGTAACATATCCAGTCCTAAATAGGAATCCTACCAAGCTCCCCAATTGGTCGCCTGTCTCCTCTGATGAAATAGAGATTTCGATTTCGTTCCTACGATCTGGTAAGGCTCCTGGGGAAGACATGATTCCCCCAGAGGTTTTTACCATGGATGTCAGCTGGTGGGCGCCAACTGTTGCAAACCTATCTACCTATATCAACTTGACTGGCAATTTCCCCCTTGGTTGGCAATCCAGCATTGTTGTGCCAATTTTTAAGAAAGGTGACCCAACAAATCCTCGAACTATAGACCTATTAGCCTTTTAGACGTGGCCTCCAAGCTCTATTCACAGTATCTTTTAAACAAGGCGTAATTCTCGCTCCGAAGACTATCGAACACGGGTCAGAGCTGCATCTTCAGCCTACCGGGTGGCGGTGGAGGCAGCAAAAAAGAATTTCTATGCTGCCTCCATTGCGTCTGCGGAGTGCTGCCCCAGGAGGCTGTTCCAAGTGGTCCGGAGTCTGGTCGGTCCAGCTGCTCCAGACCCAATAGAACAGTCTAAAGCCTCCTGTGAGGCTTTAGCGAAGCACTTCGCAGATAAAATCGATTGGATTAGGAGTGGGATATCGTGCGTCGTGGACACAGGGAGTGAGCGGGAGGAGGCCAATAGCAGACCGGTTTTGTGGGATCGGTTCCGGCTTCTTCCTTCTGATGAAGTGGACAAGGTGCTTTCATCTGTGAGGCCGACCACCTGCTTGCTTGATCCTTGCCCGTCCTGGCTCATCATGAGCTGTAGGGAGAGACTGGGTGAGGGGATCAAGGCGGTGGTGAATGCCTCCCTCGAGGAGGGAGTGATGCCATCAGCCCTCAAGGAGGCGGTAATAAGACCACTTCTAAAGAAGCCCTCCTTGGATCCCCAGGATCTAAACAACTTTTGCCCAGTCTCCAATTTACCATTTCTGGGCAAGGTGATCGAGCGGGTGGTGGGTGCACAGTTGAAGGCACACTTGGATGAAGCCCATTATTTAGATCCATGCCAGTCGGGCTTCAGGCCTGGACATGGGACGGAGATGGCCTTGGTCGCCTTGGTGGATGATATGAGGGGGGCTTTGGATAGGGGCGAATGCTCCTTTCTAGTCCTCGATCTCTCAGCGGCTTTTGATACCGTTGACCACGGTATCCTCCTGGACCGCCTGGAGGGGTTGGGCTTGGGAGGCACTGTATTGCAGTGGTTCCGGTCCTTCCTCTCTGGAAGGTACCAGAGGGTAGTTCTTGGGGAGGAGGCTTCGGACCCTCGGCCGCTCACTTGTGGGGTGCCGCAGGGTTCCATCCTCTCCCCGATGTTATTCAACATCTACCTAAAGCCGCTGGGAGCTATCATCAGGATGTTTGGGGTGCGGTGTCATCAGTATGCGGATGACACGCAGCTCTACCTCTGTTTTAAGTCCTCACCGAGGTTGGCAGTTGAGACCCTGTCCAAGTGCCTGGAGTCAATGGGTGGCTGGATGGGAAGGAACATGCTGAAGCTGAACCCCGACAAGACCGAGGTACTTCTGGTGGGGGACAAGGGGAGGTTATGGGATGTTGACCTGGTGCTGAATGGGGTACATCTACCCCTGAAGGACCAGGCCCGCAGCTTGGGGGTCATTCTAGACTCCCAGCTGCCCATGGAGGCTCAAGTGTCAGCTGTGAGCCGGGCGGCGCTGTATCAACTCCATCTGATATGGCGGCTGCACCCCTACCTTCCTAATCACCTGCTCCCATCAGTGGTTCATGCCTTGGTCTCCTCTCGCGTAGACTACTGTAATGTGCTCTACGTGGGGTTACCCTGGAAGATGGTTCGGAAGCTTCAGCTGGTACACAACGCGGTGGTTCGCCTGATTAAGGGCAGCCGCCGGCGTGATCACATCACGCCAGTGCTTAAGGAGTTGCACGGCTACCAGTTGCTTGCTGAGCCGAATTCAAGGTGTTGGTTTTGACCTTTAAAACCCTACACGGCTCCGGCCCAGTTTATCTCAAGGAGCTCCTCCAGCAACATCAAGTAGGCCGCTCAACAAGATCTGCCACGGACGGCCTTCTCCTTATCCCATCAGCCAGAGCAGCCAGGCTGGTGGGGACTAGGAAGAGGGCCTTCTCTGTGGCGGCCTCCACGTTATGGAACTCCCTCCCTAGTGATCTTCGCCATGCCCCCTCCGTGATGAGCTTCCGCCATGCATTAAAAACATGGCTGTTCAGGCGGGAATATGGGGTGGGTTAGGATTTTAAAAGAAATTTTTATACTGTTTTAATTATTATATTTTATTGTATTGTTTTACTGTGTTATTTTGGTTGTACATTGCCCAGGGTGGCCGGGTGACCAGCCAGATGGGCCATTAATAAACATAATAAATAAATAAATAAGCTGCTTGAATGGGACCGTAGTCAATCTATTATTATATACGATGAACAGGCTGGCTTTAGGAAAGGGAGAAGCACAATAGACCAAGCTTTTATTTTACATCATCTGATTTGAAAAACTATTAAGGGCCCAAATAAGTTTCTTTTTACCGCTTTTGTGGATTTTTAATCAGCCTTTGACTTAATGGATAGGGAGCACTTATGGTATAAAATGGCCAGGACAAACATCGATTCCAAATTACTCTGATTTATTCAGTTACTCCATCAAGAAAACAACTCATTGCAGGTGAGAACTAGTTTACATGGTACCCTATCACAAGCTATCCATATCAATTGAGGGATGAAACAAGGGTGTATTCTGGCACCCATTTTGTTCAACTTCTATATTAATAATCTAATTCCTGGAATGGCTTCCCCTTCTTCCCGCCCCCCGCCCCATTGGTAACTGGAAAATATCAATATTACTTTATGCTGATGATTTGGTTTTGCTGTCTTTGAATAAAATTGGCTTTAAAAGGATGTTAGTAAAATTTGGGCAGCTCAGTAAAAAGGAACGGCTGTCTGTTAACTACTCCAAAACAGAAATTATGGTACTTGGGAAGAGGGGCCCAAAGTACAATTGGGTTCTTGACGGACACACCCTAGAGCAGGTATGCTCATTTAAATATCTAGGGCTACATTTTGATAAGAAACTTTTATGGATGCAACACTTAAATGCCACTAAATTACTGAGTGCTAGATCTATTGGACTGTTTAGAAGGTTCCTTTATTCTAGAGGGGGCCAGCTAATAAACCCTGCTCTTGAGGTTTTCTGTGTCAAGATCCTAGTGCAAATGTTACGGTATATGGGGCAGAAATATGGGTAGAGGGAACCAAATATGAGCTGGAAGTTCTACAAAATAAGTTCATGAGGCAGATATTGGAACTCTCCCCTGAGGCTCCATCGGCCCATCTCAGAGCAGAGCTAGGCCTGCTATCAGTTGCTGCCAGAATTGATCTGTCATTCTTTAGATCAGTGTTCTCCAACCTTGGGTCCTCAGATATTTTTGGCCTACAACTCCCAGCATGCCCCAGCCCGCTACGCTCAATGCTCAATGCAGGAAACTAGAGGAGGGGTCTCCCATCCAAGTAATAACCAGGCCTGACCCTGCTTAGCATTCCACACTCAAGACAAGCTGAGCCAGCGTGAGCCACAGGCCTGTTCTGGATTACAACTCCCAACATTCCTGACCATTGGCCACTGGCTGGGGCTGATGGAAGCTGAAGACCATCTGAAGAGCACCAGGTTGGGGAAGGCTGGACTAGGGATTTGTTTTCGGTATAGGAGCTGAACTGAACTCACAGCCCTTTCACATAAAAGTCCGCACCTGTTTAATCCAAGCTTTCTGCATTTCATCAGCCTAATTTAGGTGGGAGGGGGGAAATCTTTTTGTTGTTGCTACTGTTAAACAATTGGGAGTCAGAAAACCTTGACAATCTGCTGCAAATCTGTCAGTAAATCTGTAAATCCCAGTCAGTAAATCCCAGTCTACCTTCTGCCCACCCTTGAATTACACCAAAACATGATGATTTCTCTCTCTTAAGCTATAAAATGATGTTTATCTATTGTCTCCAAATTTCAATGAGTTAACAAAAGCTTTAAATAGGAAAAGAGCAGAGATGCTCTGATTCTGGACTTTTCAAATCCCAAGACTAACTTATTATTCACCAACCTTCATCCAGTTTTCAAATTAACATTTCTGAAGCTTCGGCTGTTGGGCAGTATAGAAATGAAAATAATAATAACAACAACAACAACTACTACTACTACTACTACTACTCCCTCAAGTCCCCACCTCCCCGGTGTTGAGAGCACATAATGCAGGCCACATGCTGAAGCTAAGCAGGTGTGAGCTGGGTCAGTGCTTGGATGGGTGACTGCCTGGGCTGCCCACATCTGTTCTCGTGCATTGAGCAGGGGGTTGGACTCGGTGGCCTTAGAGGCCCCTTCCAACTCTACGATTCGATGATTCTATGATCCTTACTGCTTTTTCAATATGTGTGTGCACGTGCGCGCACACACACACACACACACACACACTGATCCAGCACAATCTGCGCAGATAGGAAGTTGACTTAAATTGATGAATTTAGGTCTGACTTCTCTCATGGAGTCACTGTGTAAACTAGGGGCAAAGCACCCTCCCTCAGCCTCAGTTGCCCATCTGTAAAATGAGAATAAATGTGGCTTACTCACACACATTCCCCTATAATCCTGGGTACATTTAAGCATCGGGAGGCACCTCCAGGCCATGGGAATCTGTCACAATATTTATTGTAGCAAAGTGTCGGCACTGATTGGGCCCTGACTGCAGGCAGAAAATTGCTTCCCGTGCAAAGCTAATTATAGCCCCCTTGAAATAGCTCTCTCTTCACCTATAAAATCACAGCTATCAGTATTCCACTAACCTGTGTGCCATATGGAGAGAACGGATTGCACTCCCTGCCCGCTTGCATGGCAATGGTTAACTGAGCCGGAGAGATTGTGCTTGTCTCAACAAAACCACCGGCAGTGAGAAAGGGAAAACAATGAATGGGTGGAGATGAACAGCCCCCGTCAGAGAACAGCTATGCATTCTGGCTAGTGCAGTCCAGGCTGCTGCAATGACAGTCTGAAGGTTGCAGCAGCCTCTGGAATCTGCATTTAAATTGAACATCAGCCTTCCATTGCAGGGAGGGGGTGGTGTCCTTTTTTGCACAAAAGGACTTGCTCATCAGCTCTCCAGACATGGCCAGTAGTAACCAGGCCAGCTTGCAGGAAGCCCAGAGCAGGCATTGCAAGTTCTTATCCTATATGTTCTACCAGGCTGTCAGAGATCAGAAGCCTGTGTGGATGCTGGAAGACATGAGGACTATGGAGTATTTTTACTGGGAAGAAAATGCCAGCCAGAGGACGTATTCACCTTCCGAAGCCCTGCTCTATGCAGTGGTGCACAACCACCTGCCTTATGCCCAGTACCTGCTGTCTCATTTTCCGGAGGAGGCTCTCAAAGTCCCCGGGGAGCATTTCTGCTATTGCCCATCCTCTGCCCCTCACTTAGCTATGGCTGTAACCTACGACAGGAGAGACATCTTGGGGCTGATCATCAGCATCGCACACAAGCAGCCCAGCCTGAACTCCTACATCAACAGGGCTGGCTGCTTTCACCTGGAAGATGGCAAGACCCCTCTGCATCTCGCCTGTGAGCTCCTGAGGTCAGAGACCGTCCTCATCCTCCTTGGGAATGGGGCATCTCCCCGGATAGAGGATGGCAAAGGGCTCACCCCACTGGATGTCATCCTGGAGCAGATGTGGGACTCCAAAGTCAATGTGGCATCCAAAAAGCTCTGCCTCGATTACCTCTTGCTGTTTATGCCTAACCCCCGGTTCAAGATGCAGAAGGTCCTGCGGGAGCATCCGGAGCACTGGACAGTTCTGCTCGGGGAGGACAAGTTCAACAGCCTGGTGGGGAAGACACCTGCATCTTTATACCTGCAAGCGATGCAAACCATCCTCCAAATTCTTCCACCTTCCCATTTCCCTAAAAGCATCCAGGAACTACCTATACCTCAGGCACTTAAACCTCTTCCTTGCTTGGGCAAACAGCATCCGACAAAAAAGATGGTAAATGTTTTTCCATGATCTCTTCTCTTCTTTTCTCTCCCCCCCCCCCTTTTATGTCAAATTCAAATGTAGCCTGTTCAGGCGGGATTTTCAAGGGTGCCTCAGGCTGAAAACCAAACCCCAGCGTAATTTCACTTGTGTTAAATAGGACTACTCTTGGGTATATCAAAGAAGGATTGCTGCCTTATGGGAATACTGTATGTTGCCCAGTCACCACTGAAATCTGGGCAATGGTTTGTCTCTGGTGCCACTGAAAAGCCTAACCTTAAAATATTTTATTAAATGCAATCCTTGTATTATTATTATTATTATTATTATTATTATTATTATTATTATTATTGATTGCAAGCATGGCACTTTCAAAAGGTAAAACAACAATCCCTTCCATTTTGTTTTGTGCATGTGAAAGATTAAATTGAATCAAACAGTTTCCAATGGACATTTTGCCCATGCAAATCAGTGTAGCAGAAAACTTGATTTATTATTTGTACTTTACTGTAAACAGTTTAAAAAGGGCCGTGTATCCAGAGGGCATTATATGGACTTGGGTTCCAATTCTGCACATAGTTTGGCTGCTTAACTCCCAGTAACACCACTGAGATTTAAGCAGCCTGTTTGCAGGATTGCAGCCCCTGTGTTCTACCAGATCACTGTGCTGTTTATGTGAGCATAACATAATGAAGCAGGGACTCAGCTTCTGCATAATGAACTGGCAGTTAAGATCAAAAATGCCATGGCCCTCAGTATTAGCAGTGCAGTGGTTAGGAGTCCCTCTGGCTGCAGGATTCTGTTATGTCATCTTAATAAAATGTTGGGCCTCTGAATGAAAAACTGGCTAGAATCATTCTTTTGGAAAGACTGAAGGACCTCTTGGATATCCGCACAACTGGAATTCCTTTGGAAAGCTGTGTACTGTCAAAAGACCCACTTCCTTTCTGTCCGGAGGGGAAACTGCAAATCACAGTGTGCCAGAGATGCTCCCCCTTCCCAGTTCCTCTCCACTCAAGGAGTCCTTCTAGTTTCCGGAGTGAAAAGATGTTGCTTAGTTTGCTGCCTTGCATTAAAAACCTATAGCCTCGGGTTATCTGCATTTTGGGGGGGTCACTGAAAGAAGGAATGCGATATTACAGAAATTGAATTGCTGGCCCTCCAGGAGGCTACAAGAGATGTGAGGTCATCCTTATGGTTGGGTTGCTGAGAACTGCATCACACTGACAGTTGTGATTTAGGAGAACTAGACGCTGCCGATCCTAGAGGATGCCTTGTCAGTTCACACATGACAGTCTTCTTTCCAACCAAAGAGTTTAGTAAAGTGGCATGTTTGCCTAGAGACATGTTGCTGCCCCCTGATCCCATCCCAACTTATCCCGCTAGCCACTGATGTAACCTAGTGGAGCAATGCCCCATCAGCAACTCCATACCACCAGTGTCCTTAAGTGTATCTCTGCAGCCATAAGTGCTGACGCTCTGGAATACACCAGGTATGTTGAGGACACTGCCTCAATATTTCTCCTAAATGTACCTCTGCATCTCATTTCAGCACTCTTGTGCAACTAAACATAAGGGATTTATTGACTACTGAGTTACTATTTAATGCTTGTAAGTGGCCATCTGATCAGATATACATTTCCAGTGAAAAATAACACCACCATCATCGGCATCATCACCCATCTCCTATTACATTTCAGTTTGGGCTATTTGTGCCCCCCCAAATAAAACTGTGCAAAAGCCCACTGAGACTTTTGCCTACTGAATTTTGACTGTATAGCTATTAAAAGCACAAGAGCACCCTTTTAAAAACAGAGTTTGGCAACCCTCTTTCTTCTTTGCATGATCTCTCACTGAATCCTCATGACCCTCTAGCACAGCTTTCTCTAACCTGGTGCTCTCCAGATGCGTTGGACTATAACTCCCATTATCCCCATATGCTGGCTGGGGATTATGGAAGTTGTAGTCCATCACATCTGGAGGGCACTGTATGGGTTGGGGAAGGCTGCTTTAGCTGCATCTCAAAGTTTTCAGGATTGCCTTGGCCTTTCCAACCCTCTTTTTTGAAAGGGTGGGTTGAAGTAGAGCCTTTCTGTCGGTCCAAATTAAGGTCTCCGGGCCATTGTAGCGCAGGAACATAAGAGTCAGAATCTGCTGAACTTTTCTCAGGCAGCTCTTAAATGTTCTGCAGTACATTTCTCATACAAAAAAAGAGGAATAATTCTCAATCACACTGGTGCATGCACACCCAAATAAAAGACAAAAGTCAGTGAAAAAATAGTACTTCAAATGAATAATAATAATAATAATAATAATAATAATAATAATAATCTATAAGTATTAAGTTATATAATTATACTACGTTATACTATAATAATGTATTATTATTATTATTATTATTATTATTATTATTATTATTATGTACACACACACACACACTTACACTTATTTGAATCAAGCAGTACTGAAATATTAATAACATTACAAAGAAGAATAGTAGATAAATGCACCAGAATACATTTCAGCACTCAGTGTTGGCAATTCTTTTGCTTTACAATATATTATGTCTCAATGATGCATCATACCCTAGCTAACATTTTTAAGAACTCGAGATTATCTTTAATCTTTTCCATCCTATTGGAAAGGAATATCTCCTGACATACAGGATTTTAATTAATTTTTTTTTTTTTTAACAGATTGTAGAAGCCACAGCAGACAATACTTGTGAGGAATTCCCTAAACTACACAAGCTGCTATGTTTGCAGTCTGTCACTCCTCAGAGGTGTTTTCCCTTCCCTGCAGATGAGGAGCTGAGCTGAAGGGAGATTGATTAGCAAGACAGCTATATTTGTAGCAAGGACTTCTAGAAAATCCTGTAAAACATTCACCAGCGACTCCAGCCATAGCTTTGTATCGGCCCCCAAAGGCAGGAAACAAAGAATCTCTTTCCTATCCACTGCAATGGATTGGCAGAACAACAGGGAGGTTGCTGGGACTGGTCCCCAGCCTGTGTCAGAGAGACATCACATCAGTTGTTGGAATCTCTGTGGGGGAAAAGACTGGTCCTGGTGTTCATTTCATTCCTATCGAAGCTGCAGCTTCTAATTTGGCTGTCGGAAGAGGAAAGATGGGAAGAAGGGAGCAGACAGACATAATGGGAATACTAACTCGGCTCCGGTAACAGGCCCTATTCAGTAATTGCAGAAGGGAATGTTGTTTATTGAGCATTTTTAGGGCCGGCCCTACCATTAGGTAGAGTGATGCGGCTGCCTCAAGCAGCAGATGCTGTGGGGTGGGAACGATGGCAAGGTGCTGGAGAGCAGAGCTGTGTGGGCCGTGCGCTGTGGGTCTGCACCCCCCTAGGCTAGCTTGCTGCTTTCAGGAGGATAAGGTGGGGGATGATGTCCCATTGCCGGTGTCGAAGTAAGATGCAACTGCAAGTCCTGTTGGCTTTTGTACATGGAATGGGGGAAGACGCTGCGACAACACGGCCCCTTAAACTTTAGGACCAGGCACACAAACCCTTCTCAGGCTAAGCACCAACACTTAAAAACCTGAGGGGAAGGTCAAATGAAACCTTTCCCCTACCAATGAGGGAAAAGATTAATACTGGTTATTAAGGATCTAGCTTAAATTTATGATACTGTGGGTACAAAGGTGTGTGTGTGTAGATTTAAAAGTAATGCAGGTTAATAACACCAAGCTGACACTTAGGATTTGGGTAGCAAACAAAATAAAAATAAGTTTATTTTAATTCTCAAAATCTTAGTTCCAGAAAATAACTTTAAACCTGCCTACACCAAACACTTTGTGATTAACCCAAGTCCCTATAATTCTAAATACTTTCACTCCTCAGACAAGCACTGATTTCTCTCAAAACTCCTGACAGACAAGACACGAATAATCCAACTAACCTAACTTCCCAACTTCCAACTCTCCCCACACTCCAAACACTCTCCCATAACACACTAACTACTTAACACACTCAACAACCCTACTAGTACTCTGACATCACTCAAACACTCCTTATATACTCCCCCCACCCTTTCCAAGACATCACAAACCACATCCACTCAGTTCAACATTCTATATTCACTAAACATACTAAAGCAGACATACACCAGGGAACTGAATTGTGGGGTTACGTCACAGACGCCATTATGTCTTTCATCTCAGGCAGCAAAATGTTTTGGGTGAGCCCCGGGTGTTTTTATACAGTTCCCGTTCCCCATCAGCTTTCTAGGGGAACCCAAAGTGCCATGGGATTTCCTGCAAAGCTCAAAAGTCAGCTCTCTGCCTCCTTTTTTGACCCAGTTCCAGCAGCAATTGCTCAATAATTCTCCTGCTTCCTTTGCTCTTCTTACCCTATACTCAGTCAACACATTCCTTGTGGGGAAGGAAGATGCCTCCCATTCACTACAGCTGGGCAGGCTAAACTTGGCCAACAAGTTTGACTCATTCTAGCAGTCTCTTTTCACAACCATAGACTCACAGGGTTGAGGCAGGGGATCCTTAAGAGATCATTCAGACTAACCACAAATCTCATTAAGTTATCATTTGCTAATGTTCACACCTCATGCTGCTGTTAATTGCACAGTTACAGTGGCCATTTCATAAACGAAGGTTGGCTCTGAGCATGGCTCTTTTAAAACTGAGCTGCCAGTGTTGGGCAACACATGTTTTCACATGTATGTATATACGATCATAGTAACACATAAACCTTAGCAGTAACTGAGGGTTTCCTTACTCTGGTACATGCATGAGACAACCCTGCCAGTACAGCAGTAAAGGATCAATTTTGGTACTGCTTTCAGCCTTCCTGAATGATTAATTTTCAATACTGCCTGTTTTTATTGATAACCTACAACTGACATACCCTTGCCCATGACACTTTGTATACAATGCTGCCCTCATCAACTTTGCAAATGTGAATTATCCATCTAAGCCTTTTTTCTTTGAAGGACTGCTAACCCACAGGAAATGTTGATCGGGGGCCACAGCCAATGGTGGGTAGAGCCAGAGCCCAAAGTGGGTGGAGCTTGTAGAGCTCTCTTTCTCTCTGCTGCCTCACCCCTCCTTCCTTCTCCCTCCCTCCCTCTCTCGCCACCCCATCTCTACAGGCCGCATGAAATTAGGCCAAGTGTCACAGGTTCCCCATCCCAGATTGAAGGTTTTCCAACCCACTGGTCTATCCTGACTACTTGTTTTGGCATCTTTGCTGTACCTCATGACCTAATGAGTGGATAGCCCATTAGTGTTACAACTGCCTCATTAGCAAGCCTAAGCCTGGTTCATACACTGTCACTATACCTGTGATGTAATGTGTGGTGTAGCTATATACATGCAGATGACTGATGATATCTTTCCATGGGGGGGGGGATATGGTGGGGTAAATAGCACGAATTGTCTGTGCATATGTCTGCATCCCACTTTAAGTGTTGAGAGTACAATGATATTCATGCTCCCCTACCGAACCTGTGACAGGTCCACATAAGAAATGCGCCATAAAGTCATAGTAGAGCCAAGGATTCTAACCTACCCCTAGGATTGATTTGTTCCTTTGTGTAACGCAGGGGTGGGCAATTTGTTCCACTCTACATGTTTTGGCCTACAACTCCCATGACCCCTTACCATAACAAGCCAAATGTCTGGAGTGCCACAAGTTGCCCACCCTTGGTCTAATATGTCTTGCTTGTCTTCTTAAGCAGAAAGGAGAATTCTACAACCAAGTCTACCTCAGGCCCGTTGGCATTTAATTTTGTTAACCTGTTTTGCTTACAGCTTGCTCGTCATGAACATCTTTCAATAATAAGCCTTCAATGTAAACCCTCCAGTTTTTCCTGTCCATTTATCCAGGCTTGCCCAGAGGAGGGAAAATCCTTGCATTTGCATGATGAAACATATTAATATAGTTTATTTTTTATAACCAAATGGACTGTGTGTGGAACCAAGATGCAAACTGTAGTAAATTGGACAATATTTATTTACCCAGATTATTCTAGCAGAGGGGGAGAGAGAGGGAAAAGAAACAACATATGGATAAGAAATTATCTTGGCAGGATTTTTATTTTATGCCAAATGTATGAAGCAACATTGCAAAAGACTGGGCTGCTACTACATGTACCCTCAAGTCCTCCAAGAGGGATTTGGGACTAATGTTCATTTGTTTCTTTTTTTTTGTAACGCAGAGTCCTCAAATCTTCTCTCAAGGTAGCAGTACTGTTGCAGGACATCACATTTTCTGAGCACCCAGAATAGGATAATTCCCCCACAGAGGTTGTTCATTCTTATCATGCTAATATATGGTTAAATTCAACATTGCACATTGCCCTCCACCAGCCTGCAGCCCCCTGCACAGTGCACACTCCCCAGATGTCCTATGTGGGGGTTCCCCAACTCTCCAGAGCAGATTTGGAGGGCACGGGAGTGGGGCTCTATGGAGAGGGGAAATCCGTTTTGCCAGCAGTTTCTATTCTGCTGGTGGATGGCCAGCCAGCGTTGGATCTGACCCCTTGTTAGAACACGACTGTGTGAGTATCACAGGTACCTACTGGATAGTTCTGTGTTCTGTGAGATAATTTGTGCCGACGCTGCTGTAGTGTGATGGCTGAAAGAATGAGCTGCGATCTAGGATGTTGCTGGTTCAAATCTCATCTCATCTGCAAGCTCATAAGGTGGCCATCAGCAAACCACTGTTCCCCAGGCCTCAGTCTCTCCCCCTCCCCCACACACATTTGCAGTATGGGGATAATAACACTGGTCTACCTTGCAGGGCTGCTGTAAGGCTTAATAATACAGTCATGCCTTGGATTGAGAGCATAATTCGTTCCGGAAACGTGCTTGTAATCCAAAACACTCTTATATCAAAACGAAACCCCCCCAAAAAAATTTGTACAGAGATTTTTAATTTAAGCTGTACTACAGTACTTGTATTGCAAGACAACGCTTGTATATCAAGTAAAAAAAAATTAAATAAATATTAAAAATGTTGCTTGTCTTGCAAAACGCTTTCAAACCAAGTTACTTGTAATCCAAGGTATTACTGTACTAACACTGAAATTAGGGACTCGGTGTTTAGAGCATGCTCGGAAGACTCCAATCCACTGCTACCAGAGAGCCGAAGGAACAGACTTCCCAACCCCACCCAGCTCAATGAACTGAATTCTTTTTTCTTTCTTTCTTTTTTAATTTTGAGGTTTTAAAAAAATCACATTCAAAAATGCAAGTTCAAATTTTGCTTTGAAATTTCTCATTCAAAAATAATGACTGGTGAAGCTGGAAAAAATGGCTGATTTTCAAATATTTGAACATTTCTCTTTCAGCCATACTCTGCCCCTCAGTATGCAGGATTTAAGTTTAAATTGGCATATGCTGATGTTTACTGCGTAAAATGAAATCTTGATAAATCTATCTTACCACTGAGTATAGCTTTCTTATAAAGTAAAGCCATATTTTGTAATTTAAGTTTCTCTCTTTCTCTCCCTCTTTCAACAAAGAAAAGGACCTTTTACCTATGTGATTGTACTTTACCCTCCGCATGCTAACAGATGAAGATTATAATATATATTAAATTAATAAATAAATTATGTTGATTACAAAAATTATTTTATCTGATTGTATTGAACCATAATAAACCTCCAACATAAATCGGATTAGTCTTTTAAAAAATTTTTATTGCCCATTGGACTGACTGTGATTTTTTTAATATGTTGGATTTAAAGTGCTGTGTTAATTGCTTTTTCCATTGTTTTAGTCTGCGCATGTTCAGTCCTTTTTCATTACTGGAAAAATATATTGGTGTTTCAGAAGTTCCATTTTAACATTATGAGAATTCTGTGTAAATAGTTACTCCTACTTTTGTTGCTAATTTTAACTGGAAAGGCTGTAGCTCAGTGGAGGAGAGCATGTGCTTTAGAAGCTTCCAGGCTCAGTTCCCAGCATCCCCAGGTAGGGCTGGGAAAAGACCCTTGTCCGAAATCCTGAAGAGCCGATGCCAATCAGTGTAGAAAAAATTGTCCTAGATAGACCAATGGGCTGACTTGGTCTATAAGGCAGCTTCCTATGTTAAGATCAAAATTCAGAGCAGGAAGGAAAGAGAAAAACCGAATGGCTGCCTGTCAAAGCAAAAGAGGACATTTGGGCCCATAAACCAAAGAGCTTTGTGAAGGAAATTACAATACAGAATTTTCAACTGATCTCTTCTGTTCTCTTCTTATAGATTTCATAGATCATAGAGTTGGAAGGAGCCTACAAGGCTATCGAGTCCAACCCCCTGCTCAATGCAGGAAACTAGAGGAGGGGTCTCCCATCCAAGTAATAACCAGGCCTGACCCTGCTTAGCTTTCCAGTTTCCACACTCAGACAAGCTGAGCCAGCGTAAGCCACAGGCTTCTTGTGGCTCCTCTCTCAGGGATGTTGAAGAGTCCTTAGTCTCGAGTCACGAGTCGAGTCACGAGTCTTTGGACCTAAGTCTCGAGTCCGAGTCCTTGGTCCAAAATGGTGGCTCCCAAGTCCCGAGTCACTCCCAAAGCTGACTCCACGAGTCCCTATTAAAATCAATGGGGGATTTTCCCAACAAAATAAGGCTACTTCAGATCTCAGATGTGTGGTTTAAATAAATTCAAGGCACAAGTGTGCCTTTTTATTTCAAAACTCTGCAACTGATTTTGGCAAGAACAGACCAGGCAGAAAAACCCAAAATAACCAGGCAGGCAGAGGAGGCAGGGAACCCCAAAGCAGGCAGGCAGAGGCCTTTCATAGACTTCATAGATCATAGAGTTGGAAGGAGCCTACAAGGCTATCGAGTCCAACCCCCTGCTCAATGCAGGAAACAGGAGGAGGGGTCTCCCATCCAAGTAATAACCAGGCTTGACCCTTTGTCTTGGACAATTCAACTGTTGAACTGGTCAAGAAGAGACCAGGCAGGCAGAGGCAGCCAAACCCAAAATGTCTGAAAGGTTGCATTTTAGAAAAATGATTTAAAAAAATAAACTTGCTGTACTTCCTAAAACTTATCCATGTTGCATTTGAGGAACATGATTTTTTCTAAATGTTTGGCCCCCATTCTGGAACGGTGAGATCTCATCACAATTCCACCCTCACTGAACACCCGCTCCACTGGTGATGAACTTGCTGGAACCAGAAACACACTCAGAGCAGCCACACAGAGTCATCTCAGGTCCTTCTTCTGCCTCTCCCAAGTACGCAACACATCAATCAAAATAAATCTTGACACACTGTTGGGGCTGCACTCCTGGTAGCCGTCCATAGTGGCCGAGCAGCGGCACACCTCACTTCCCTGCGCTCTTCGCCGGCAATCACGCTCCTCTCCACTCCTTCTGGCACAGCCCAGGGATGTTGAAGAGCCCTTGGTCTCGAGTCCCGAGTCGAGTCTCGAGTCCCATTAAAAATATTGGGACTCGAGTCCAAGTTGAGTCAGAGGGGGGACTCAGTCCCACTCATGAGTCGAGTCCTCGAGTCCGAGTCCCCATCCCTGCCCTCTCTATGATAATCCCCTTCTTCAGCTGTTTCCTCCAGCTGCTTTCCAGGGACAGGTTGAGTGAGATGCTTGAAATCATCTACAAGACTAGAGAAAAGCTAACAGGGCCAGATTGTATTGAACCATAATAAATAATAAAGGCCTTATGCATATAACTCTTCCACCTCATCACAGAGCAAATCTACACCAGAGTCCCTTTCGTTAATCAGGAGGCTCTGTTGCGTTGCAGTATTCATGCAAAACGCATCCACTGCTGTTGGGGCACATGCTGATGAATGCGGTGTGTTGAAAACGTGATCGTGCGTTTTTTTTGGTGTGTGGTAATTTTGCCCCTGCCCCTTTTTCCATGCAATTGTGGGAGAAGAAGGAGAAGTTTGAAAGGTGATGTGTGCAGGGAAAGTGGCCCTTTAAGAAAAATGTTTTTACAGTAATACCTTGGATTGCAAGTAACTTGGTTTGAGAGCGTTTTGCAAGACAAGCAAATTTTTAAATATTTATTTAAATTTTTTTTACTTGATATACAAGCGACGTCTTGCAATACAAGTACTGTAGTACGGCTTAAATAAAAAATCTCTGTAGAAATTTTTTTGGGGGGATTTCATTTTGATATAAGAGTGTTTTGGATTACAAGCACGTTTCCGGAACGAATTATGCTCTCAATCCAAGGCATGACTGTATCTTCTTTCGTTCATCTATGCGCAGGTGTGAAGGAGCGGTGGAGTGAAGGAGTTTTTTAAAAAGGAAAGAAAAAAAATTGACAGCTCCTCCTGTCCCCTCACACAAAAAATCATCGAGAAGGAGAGGGGGATGGGAAGAGACGACAATGGTGGGGAGGCTTTGCTGCTGCCGCCACCCTCCCATGGGGTGAAGCCAGGAGGATCAGCACCCCCATTGCCATCCACCGGAAAGCAAAATCAATGGCCAGGCCATTGAAAGCAATGTGATTTACTTCTGAGTAAGGCCATTAAAGATAATGTGATTACTTCTGAGCAGGACCGGTGCAAGGCAGTTTGGTGCCCTAGGCAAGATCAGATATTTAGCGCCCCCCCTTCCCACTTGAGAGCGCTGTATTTTTTTTCAAGGCGTTTCTGGCGCCCTTTTTAGCCCTGCGCCCTAGGCAGCTGCCTAGTTGGCCTAATGGGATCACTGGCCCTGCTTCTGAGTAGACATGCATTTCGGCTCATTTTCAGCAGTTGTTCTTTGAGCCAAGGGGTTGAGACATTCCAAACTTTATTTTTTCAAAGGGGAGGGGAGGGGGGGAAGCACTTACTCTCCAGTTCACTTAGCAAGTTAGAGAGAGAGAGAGAGAAGCCATGGGAGGGGGAGGCGGGAAAGCAATCTCAGAGTTGCTGCATTAAATAAGCTCCATTAAAATCAATGTGATTTATTTCTGAGTAAGGCCATTGAAGATAATAATGTGATTTACTTCTGAGTAGACATGCATTTTCCGAAGGGACATTCCAAACTTTATTTTTTCAAAGGGAAGAGGAGGGGAGAAGCATTTACTCTGAGAAGCTGCGGGGAGGGAGGGCGCTGGAAAGCAAGAGTTGCTGCTGTTTTGCAAAGTCCCCAATAGGACACTTCCTCTTCGCTTTGGGAGACAAACACTGAATGTTCCCACCCCTTGAAAGCGATTGGCTAACACAGGTAATGACATAGCACCCAGTGAGCACACACATAGCTACGTACTGCAATAGTGAATTGCAATAACAAGAAAAAAATGTAATAAAAATAGTCCAGGAAATTACAGAAGAAAAGAAGAATGAGAACGCAAGAGAAACACAACCGGAACAGAAAAGCGAGAGCGCTGTGTGCCTCACACGTCACAGAGGCGATCCAGTACTGGAATAAACCTCAGGTGTAGATCGCCCCACAGTTAAATTAGGGATGTTTATGGACTCTACCCCCAATTTTGAAGTTGTGCTTTACTGGAAATGTTTTCTGGAGCAGAACGCAAATCTTCAGAATCTGCACTATATTTTTAGAATTTTGCAGGCTTGAAGAGAAGAAAATGAGTATCCTATCTTTTCACTGCCTGCCAGCTGGCACTATGCGAAGAGTCCAGCATTGGCTGGAAGACAGAAAGGATGACTGGTTTTACACTCTACATTTATTTTGTGCTTGCCAAACTACACAATTATTCAATTTTTGCAGTTAGACAACTCTATGCTATTGTTGTTATTTTAATTTTTTTAAAGTATGCTTTTGGGATGCCAGGAATGAATGAATGAATTCTGCCACCATTCTGAAATCCAGATCTCCAACCAGAATTTAACCAGATGGGAACACACGTGAAGTGGGAATCTTGGAACAATTATGGTCAGGGTGGGGAACCTCTTTCAGCCCAAGGGCCGAATTGAATTTCAGAGCTCTTGGGGGCCCACATTCCAGTGATAGGTAGGGCCAAAGGCAATGGGGGCATGGAAAAAGGGGCGGGGCCAAAATTACCACACACCAAAAAATACCAGCATATTGCAGCTTAAAACTCTTACTGCTAGCAACTAAGGAGAGGTATTTCAACCTTTTCAAATGGGGAAAAATGGGGGGGGAGCTGGGAAATCACAAAGCAATCAGCATTTGGGGGAGAGGGGCAGAGTTCAGGAGAAGATGATGTGCCCCCCATGGGAAACCCTGGCAGGACGGAGTTGGCTCCTGGGCCCGAGTTTCCCCACCCTTGAATTATGGAATGGAACTGAGGGAATGAATGCTCTCATTCTTAGTTTAAAATAAATGAATTTGCTACATGCACTAGGAACCTCTTAGTCAACATGTTTAGGAACACATCGTACATTGCTATCTTTCACAAAATGCAAAATGATCCACAGGATTGCACCTGTTAGTTCACAGCTGGAAGCAAATACCACACAGGAAAATGGAGCCATTACTAACAGTCCAATGTGATTTAATAAAAAAATCTAATAACACTGTTTCAAAAGGTCCCACTGAGACCTGGCATTGGGTAGTGGCTAATGTACACACCTTGAGATGTGAGAGCCCGCTGTGGATCTGCAGTCACCGCTGTCAGGGCAGACATGCACGTTTCAACAGTGAATTGAACCCAGCAGCAACCAGTTCTTCCTGTTCCCAGAAGAACAAGAAGCTAACTGTGCAGAGTGCTGATTGGCTGGCCTTGATGACAAGACAATCATGAAGCCACCTCCCTCCTACTTCCTCATCTGGCTAAGCAGAGTGCTGATTGGCTGCCCCTTCTGGCAATCACACAGCCATTCCCCCACAGACAGAGGAAGCATAAAAACATAAATGGATTGGCTTTTTATAAAAAGGCACTGAATAAATGTTTAAAGGCACAATCCTATGCATGTTTAGACAGGAAAAAGCCCTACAACTGGGAGATGCTGGGAGTTGTAGGACTTATTTCTGTCTAAAGATGCATAAGATTGCATCCTAATTGTCTAAGCATGTTAGATGCCTGAATAAAAAGGTTTTTAAAAACCCTGAAACCTGTCTGAAGGAGAAGGGGAAGGGGTGGAGTAAAAACCATGCTGGAGTCACAGCAGGTATGTGCGTCCATAGAAGGGCAAAGGCAAAAGGAAGCTGCAGTGGGGGGGGGGGGATCACTCTTGGAAGGATGAAGATTTGTCTCAGGCTTTATAAGCAGAAGTTTCTCATTCAAATCTTGCCTCATCTAGGAATGCAGTAGGTGACCTCACTCAATCTGCTATCTCTAAGCCTAAAGATCCCATGTACTATATGGGGATAATAATACTGATTTCATACAGGAATGTCATATGGATATTGAGGTAATGACTGGGTTCACACGACATGGCAACCCATTGTGGGTTGCTTGCTACCCACAATGGTTTGTCGTGTTGTGCAAACCCAGACCGATTTTTGCAGGGTGGCTTGTCTGAAGGCAGCAAGCCATGCTGACAATCCATGGGTTGTTCTAGGGGTTGTTGAACCCATGATCGATTGTTGTGTCATTCAAACCCAGGCAATTGACCCCATCATGGGTACCATGAATTGGCTAGTGACTCACTTGGCAAGAGTAGCAAAAGCCCCTTGCTGGCTCTTGCCAAGCACGCCCTAGCACTCACCTGTATCAGCTGCCCCAAAAGTGCCCAAGCAGAACTTGGGAGCTGCTGGCACTGGCTTCCCTGACTCCCCGCTGTGATCCTGAGCCATTTTGAGCTTACCATGGCTTTTTTTCACTTTACCCCCTTTTTTTCTGGAGATCGCGAAAGCTGGCTGTCAAGCCAGCTTTCACAGTCCTCGTTTTGACAGCTATGGACAGACCTTTCAAAGTTCCCATGCAGCACCTTGGAGGGGCTGGCCATGGTTCCCAAACATTTATTTTTTAACACCCCCCAATTTTCTCAAATATTTGCAAAGAGGTTTTTTTTAAAAAAAAAAATTACCCTCATTTGCACAACTGTGGACATCCGGAGTTGTACGGGTGTAGGAATGGGGAGCCTCGGGTAGGCAATGTGCAGGGGGTGCCTTCTGGCAAAGTCCAGCAGGTACCCATCCTGGGCATTGCCCCACAGAGGTTGCAGGTAAGTTTATTTCCCCCCTTGGTTCCATTTGAAAGCTGTCAAAAGGCAAGCTGTCAGATGTAAACAAAGGCACGAGTAATCTTAGCTTGTGAAGAGGGATGATGCCTCATTCAGTTCCTTTATGACAAGATCCTCATGTTGTTGTTGTTTTGGACTCATGTGCCATCAGGATGCCCTCACTTTTGCACTTCCTCCTGAGTTTCTACCACCTGGGGAATATGCAAAAGTGCAAGCTACCCTATTTACAGGAGTGGTTACTTTTTTTATTATTATTATTTATTTATTTATTATATTTATACCCTGCCTTTTTTCCTGAAAGGAACCCAAGGCGGCTTACATAATCCTCTTCCTCCTCCTCCTCTCCATTTTATCCTCACAACAACCCTGTGAGGTAGGTTAGGCTGAGAGTCAGTGACTGGCCCAAAGTCACCCAGTGAGTTTCATGGTCGAGCGGGGACTAGAACCCAGATCTCCTGAGTCCCAGTCCAACACTCTAACCACTACGCCACACTGGCTTTAACAGCTGTCAAAGGTAAAGCTCCTTTTTAAAAATGGGATTTAGAGAGGGTTAAAAAAAAATTGGCTGGAAACTATACCAGCATATAGAGTCTATATACCTGTATACTTAATCCCCCACGACATCAAAAGAAAGTTAACAAAATGTGGAACAGGAGAAATGGCTACTGTAAGGTGACAATGCCCAGAGGGATAGCCATGTTGGCAAAGAGTCTTGTGACACATTGAAGATTCATTGTGCTACAATAAACCTGTTATTTTTAAAGATACTTTGTTGTTTTTACTATAAAATGGGTACATGATTGATTAACATCACGTGTTAGAAGAACAAAGTGTCAAGTACTGCTCTACAGGTATTTGAGCTTTTTAACGGGTATGGTCTGTATATGACTCCCCCAAAACTGCCAGAGGCACTCCCTCCCCACATGTATAACTTGTCCTGTGGAATATATATTTGAGTTTAATGTCTCGTAGTGTCTATTAGATTTTATAGTCAAAGTTCATTACCATCCCCACTGTCTTATATAAACACACCGTAGTTGATCTTGGCTGGCTATCCTGAATTTATAGCACTTAATAACATTAGATAATTAACTCCAGAGTTTTAAAATTCGTTCTTGTTACTACACACCCTTTGGATATATGTGGATAAATTCCTAAACAATACTGTACAATTAAAAAAAATAAATCTGAATAAGCAACCCCAAAAGTCTTAGGTAGCAAGGTGTGACACTTTGGCCATGGTATGGTGCACTGGCAAGTAGAGTTTCAAAGACAAGAGCATCACAGGTAATGTGAATATGATGGTGGAAGGAATGGAGATAGATTTGCTATGAGAGAGACTAACCATCTTGCTATTTGCACCCCTCCCCATTTATACACTTTAAGACAACTGGCATATGTAGCTCCAGTGCACGAGCCATACACTGGAGAAGTATACAACCTCTCCTCAAAATTAAAAGAACCCTTTTTAAAGAAATCAAAAGTTCCCACTAAATCAAAAGTTTATAGACATGCACAAGTATGGAGGGCAGGAGGGTGGAATTATGTCATGGGTCACTGTCATGGGTCACTGTAAAAAAAAAAAAGACTGCAAACATGAGAGGAAGCACACTGTGGCCTCTGCCATTAGATATCATGGTCCCCAATTCCAAGAATGAAGTACAGGTTGTTTCACCCAGGGGAGAACATTTGTTACCTGTCCCGTGTCACCTACTGGAGGATATGGCCCTCCCATCATCCTCAGATTCAGCAGACGAGTTCCCAACAGCACCTCTATCTCCTCAACTTTGCAGAAGCTAAAGGATAAAAAAAAATCAGGCTAGGGCTCTTTAAAAACTATAACCAGCTTCTTCAGGGAGGCGGGGCCAACTATAGTGCAGTCCTTGTCAGCCTATATCAGTGATGGCGAACCTTTTTGAGCCCGAGTGCCCAAACTGCAACACAAAACCAACTTATTTATTTCAAAGTGCCTTAAATTTGGCAGGAAGGAGGAGGGGGCACAAGCTAATTGCGCCCCGCTCTGTCTCAGGGCATGGCTCTTCACCGGGCGCGCAAAGATTCGGGCGTGCACGTGCGTTGTGCTTCTGAGCTGTCTGTTCAGTTAGAAGGAGGGCTGGGTGCCTGCGCAGTCCGTTTCTGGGGGTGGAGATGTTGGAGTGTGCCTGTCTGTGGAGGCCAGCGAGGAATGAATGGAGAGGAGTTACTATGGAAACCCGACGCTGAATGCAGAAGAGGACGGTCTTTTCGCAATCTGGCGACCAATGGCTCGAGTGCCCACAGAGAGGTCCCTGCATGCCAGCTGTGGCACGCGTGCCATAGGTTCGCCATCACTGGCCTATATGATGCTTCAGTTGGCTTCAGTCTTCTGCTGGGACAACATTCCTCTCTAGAGCAGAGCCAATTTGTAGCTGTCCATGGTCCTGGTGTTGCTGTCTACAACTTAAAGCAACTTGACCTGCCTTGATCTGATGTTGTCTAACTGTGCCTGATATTGCCTGCCTTGGCCTGCCTGGAAAACACTTGGCCTTAATGTGACCACTTCTTCTGTGATCCTCAAGCCCTCAAAGGATAGGATATCATCCAGGTGACACAGGGCCACTGGGAGGCTGCACCCTCTGCCTCCCAGGAAGAACAACATGGCAAGGGGGAGACCAATATGGCCCCATCCATTGGACTAAAAGGAGCAGCTGTAGGAAGTTGCTTCTCCCCTCCTGTCAGAAAGGACATTCTATTCCAGCTGCTAGTTGGCCTGGCACTGCAGAACCGAATCAGCCAGAGGAATAAGGGCTGCTGTGTTGTGGGTGTGAGTTGAGTTTTCTTCTTTTTCTGAATACAACCTATTGTAAGCTGCATTGAGAATCACTTGATTGAAAGGTTGGGTCTACATCTTCAAAATAAATATGTCACACTTAATAGGTGTCCATCAGATATATAACTGTGGTGTAATGAGAAGAAGAAATCTCTTCCAGGTTACCAGTCTTGTAGCTGCACTGCAGTACGCAACTATTGAAAGCCAGGAGAAGTAGACAGAATATCAAATGGTGTTTCAATGGTTTGGCTCAGCCAACCATTCAGAGGATTGCAGCATAAATTTTATGCCAGTACTCCTTATCTGACCATATTTGCTAACTTTCACCACTAATGCCCGATATCCAATGCCTATGACAGTTACACAGCCACAGTAGTACCACACAGCAATTACACCAACAATTGCCTGTTTTGAGCATTGCCTTTTTCCAGTACTCCAGTGCTTACTTTCCCCACTGATATCCCATACCTGTGACAATTATACAATCATGTGCCACACACCAAATACATCAACGTGCTCTGTACTGGAGCCAACAAAGAATTGGAAACAGGAGGGGGGGGGATGGTGCCCTCTCCTGAATCTGCTGCTTGAAAGAGCTGCTTCATTCATATTGCTTCATGATAAGGAGTAAAACAAGCAATAATGAGAAGCTGGATCATACTTTGACCACTAGATGTCAGACATGTTCTATACACAATTTTTAAAAAATGGCTTATATCCTAAGACATTCAGAATACAACCATCCATGTTGCTGTTATTTGAAACTGGTACTTGGGGCAATTTACAGGTCACATTTACAATTTACAATTTACAGGCCAGAATTAGTCATGTGAGAATGTGGGCCAATTCTGACACAATCCCAGATGCGAGTCCACTAATATGGAGAGAGAGGGAGAGAGTGTGTGAACGGCTTCCCATGACACCATTTCCTGTAGGATAGCGATTGGGTCTTATGAGTAATGAGAAGAAGAAATTTAACTATTTGTCCATTTTAATATCCACCCTGCCACCAACCCTAAGAAGGTAGCCCACCATAGTATAATACCAAGAACAAATTGAACCTAAACATTATTTTTTTTAGAACATAATAAAATAAAATGAAAAATTATTATAATGAACTAGGGCAGCCCTAACTATTGGGCAGGCCCATCTCAAAAGGCATGTACTGGTACACCATTCTGGGGATGCACATTGAACTTGTTATTTTACCACATGGGATACCATTTAGATTTTCTTTCGTCTCAGGCACCAACATGGCTTGGGCTAGCTCAGTTAACAGCCATTTCCCAGCTTCACAGTGCCTACACAAGCCACGCCTATATGCATTATATTATGTTTTATAAGGTGTATAAAAGCTTCGTTAAATCTTCAGGAAAAGAGAGTTTTATAGCTGGGGAACAGCGAAGCCTCTGACAGTGCTTCTTTGGTGACTATTTTATATGTATTTTATTACATGTATATCTTGCCTTTGTTCCATATAGGGTGGCCATAGATTCATAGACAGAGTTGGAGAAGGGGCCAACAAGGCCACTGAGTCCAACTCCCTGCTCAGTGCACGAAACTAGAGGAGGGGTCTCCCATCCAAGTAATAACCCTAAAAAAGAGGAAACGTGTCACCCAAAAAAGTGGACAAAGGAGGACACAGATTTACATAAAAGTTACATGTGCTATTTTACATAGAGAGTGAGAGCAAACTCAAAAATAATTCCTGTCATTTACATGTAAATAGAATAGAGCTCACCACAGTGGGGAAGACTGTGTGAGCTGAGCAGGTGACCTGCTGTGTCTCTCCCCATTCTGCTGTCCAGGTGCTCAGTTTTGATAGAAAATGTCAAGGCTTCTTAGCTTTGAAGCTTTATCTTGAATGGGACAGGCCTTCAAAGAGAGACACCGTCAAATAAGAACATAAGAAGAATCAGCTGTATCAGACCAAAGTCCTATCTAGTCCAGCATTTTGTTCCCAGAGTGGCCAACCAGATGCCAAATGGGAAACCCCACATGCAGGATATGAGTGGAACAGCACCCTCCCACCCATGTTCCCCAGCAACTGGTATTTGGAGACACACTACCTTTGATACTGAAGGTAAAATATAGCTGTCCTGCGTAAAGTAGGACACGTGATGGCCTCCCTAGTTCCATGATGGAACTTAACGTGGTACACACACACTACTAGTTCCCAAGTAGTCTCTCTTCTGGGCACTGTCCAGACTCAGACCTACTTAGTTTCAGCAAAGTTGTTGCCTCTGCCCTAGGCCTGAGTATATAGAACACATTCTCAGCCAGTCCTTGGGGAAGGGACAATTGTTAGGCAATAATATTATAGCACTTAGCTTTTATGTAGATCATTTCAGGGTTCAAAACACCTTACAGACTTCAAAGCATTCTCTTATAACATCTATGGAGGGTAAGATTATACTACTATCCCCTACTGCAGGTATGTTGGGCCCAGACATACAGGCAAAAGAGACAGAGAGTCCAGCCTCCCCAACCCCACCCAGGAGCTGCCTTAGTTTACAAAGAAAGCAACACGCCCAAACTAAAAAGACAGATCACTTCTTGCAATGGTCTCCACTCCAATGAAGGCAGCCTGGAAGCAGGGTTGCCTCCTTCGGGCTTACAAACATTTTGCCACCTGGGAATGAGTATGTCTGACCGAGCTTCTGTTGCAAAGAATTCCTCCTGCCCTTCCAAAAAAACCCAACCCCCGCGCCCCCACCTATGGGCCTCTACAAAGAGACCCTAATTTTCTCTGACTTTCTTGAGGGTCAAACTAAACAGGCTAGTTCAGGAACAGACTCAGAGGCAACAAAGCAAACACATTTGCTGTATATTATCTATCAGTGTAACAGTTTAATAGAGGGCCTAATATACGAGTACACCATGGGAATAAAACTAGGGGTTGGATCCAGGTTTTTCCCCACCCATGGGAGCATTCCCTGAGTGGAAATCTGGTCAGAATGCTTCTGCCAATGGAACCGGGGGTGGGTGATCTTTGCTGATCCCTCCTCCTTCTGCACCCCAGTGCTACCTCCGCCACAGCACACATTTGAGGGGCATAAGAGACGGCAAGGCAAGGGGACAAATAAATCACCTTCCTCCCCTTTCTGCCAGTGGGATTTCTCCACAGCCTCCCATGGATGGAAGGAGATCTTCTGTCCATTGGAGGAAGATTCTGGATGCAACGCTATGGAAATATTAAAATAAATACAGTGACTTAACATTTCCCAAACTCCATACTCAATTACTCCTCCTTTCTCAGTATAAGGCATGTTTCCTGTGGTTTCTGTCTAGAGAAGCCTTCTCCAACCTGATGCCCTCCAGATGTGTTGGACTATGACACCCAGCATGCCTGGCCAGCAATGCAGTGGTACAAAAAAATCTCTTCAAAGCAGTGGTACAAAGAAAAGTAAGATGTGAAAGGAATAGGAGAACCCTGAAACAATTAAACACACACACACATTGGACAGCATCTGTCCATTCAACAAGTACAGAAATTGTCATGTCCCTTATAATTTATGAATTTCATAATTTCATAATTTATGAATTTACCCAAGCCAAGTTGTTCAGGCCAGGGTTTAAAATTCACTTCTATGAAATCCATATACTTCCCTGTCCAAACTACCCTGTCTAGCCCTTCCTAGATCCCTGTGTTCAAAAAAAGTCAGAAGCGAGTGTCAGCAAAAAGGGGTTGGGATGCACTTTTCCACCTTCCCAAGCATCTAGAGTCTCGGGAAAGAGTGGAAAAGTTGGGGGCACTGGGACCTATGGGGGGACACTCAAAATCCTGAGGATCTCACTTGTGAAAGGGGGGGGAAAGGTGCCTACCCCCTTTTGCAAGTGAAGATCACTTGTAGCTTCTCTTGGACTTGACAGCTCAGCTCACCTTTAGACAGCTGTCACATCAAAGCAAATTAAAAAACAAAACAAAAAAACCCTATTTGGAGCCTCTCTGGGTTAATGTCCAGGCTTGGTTACTGCTGCACTTTGACAGTAAGTACCCCACAGGACATTGCCCAGGCAAGGCTTTCCATTTTAGACCCATGGAAGTGCGCACCTCCGCAATTGCACAAGTCTGACTAGAATTTTTTTAAAAAAAACAAAAAAAATTTAAATTTTTTTTTTTTAAAAAAAACAACATAGTGGCAACAATAAGCCACTATGGCCTGGTTGTTGAACAAACAACCCACAGTGCACCTGGAGTTGATCGGGCTCACCGTGGGTTGCTGGCCCTCTCCCTCTCCCTCCCCCTCCTTCCCCCTCAGTCCTCCTCCGGGTATTCCTGGGGACACCATGGTAGGACCAACTTGTCTCCTCCCTCCCTGCTGGGATTGTAAGCCATTCTCGGCTCGCCATGGCTTTTTTGCACTTTGTCCTTTTTTCTTCCAGAGATTATTTATTTATTATTTATTTATTTATTTATTTTAGCCTGGGACATATACAGCCATATGACCCAAACAAAATGACCCACTCATTGCCCTGTCAAAACCCACTTTTAAAGGGGATCCAGAGTTTTGACAGCTAGCTGTCAAAGCTTTCAAAGGTCCTTTCCCCCAAAAGGTGTGTGTGTGCAATTTTGCACTTTCCTGAGCACCTAAGTGTCTTGGGAAGAGGTGAAAAATGCACACCAACCTGAGGATTGTCAGGGGAGGAAAAGTGGAGGATCTGGCTGCAAAGGTGGTGTAAATCACACCACCCCCTTTTTGTGAGCTAAGATCACTTGTGCCTTTGCTTTCTCTTGACAGGTTGCCTTTTGACAGCTGTCAAGAGAAAGCAAAGGGAAGAAAAAGCCTATTTGGAGCCTATTTGGGGCAATGTCCAGGGCTGATACTGCAGCACTTTGGCAGCAGGTACTCCCTAGGACATTGCACCAGCCAAGGCTTCAAATTCCCACATTTGCACAATGCAAACCTCTGCAGTTGCTCAAGTGCAGCTAAAAATTAAAAAAACACACAACAAACCTATTTGCACACATTTTGCGCAATACTTTTTTAAAAAAAGACTAAATCTGCCAGCCACTGATAGCCCCTGCAACATGCTGCTCAGGCACTTTTGCAATCAAAACAGAGATAGCAAAAGCCAGCTGTCAGGCTGCCTTTCGCACTCTCTGGGAAAAAGAGGGGTAAAGTACAAAAAACCCATGGCGAACTGAAATCAGCTCACAATCGTGGTGGGGTCATCCAGCCAGTGACTGTTGCATCCAAGTGCTGCTTGGGCACTTGTGGGGCGGCTGGCACTGGTGGGTGCCCAGGCAAACTTGGCAAGAGTGGCAAGGGGTTTTTGCTGCTCTTGCCAAGCAAGTCACTAGCTGATTCCCAGCACCCAGAGTTGCCTGGGTTCAGATGGGTTCCTTGCAGGAAAAAAGGTGGGGTATAAATATAATAAATAAATAAATAAATAATGACATGACAACCCATTGTGGGTACAACAACCCTTAGAACAACCCATGGGTTGTCAGGGTGGCTTGTTGCCCTGAAACAAGCCACCCTGTGGGAATTGGTCTGTGTTCACATGACACAACAAACCTCATGGGTAATATTTATTTATTTATTTAATACATTTTTATACCGCCCAATAGCCGAAGCTCTCTGGGTGGTTTACAACAGTTAAAACCATAAAATACAATATAATATCAATATAAGATTTAAAACCACAGACTAAAAAACAAACAGCAAACCTAGCAGCAGCGGTTCAAATTACAATAACAGAGTTAAAAACAACTACAAGATTAAAATGACTGAAATTATTAAAATGCCTGGGAGAATAGAAAGGTCTTTACCTGGTGCCGAAAAGAGTACAATGTAGGCGCCAGGCGAGCCTCTTTGGGGAGCTCATTCCACAACCGGGGTGTCACAACAGAAAAGGCCCTCTTCCTGATAGCCACCTGCCTCACTTCCTTTGGCAGGGGCTCTCGGAGAAGGACCGCTGATGCAGATCTTAGTGTCCGGGCAGGTACATATGGGAGGAGACGATCCTTCAGATACCCTGGCCCCAAGCTGTTTAGGGCTTTGAATGTTAGTGCCAGCACTTTGAATTGGGCCTGGAAACAGACTGGCAGTCAGTGCAGATGAGAAAGCACTGGCATAATATGTTCACATCAGCCAGTCCCCGTTAATAATCTCGCTGCCCTATTTTGGACCAGCTGAAGTTTCCGGACCGTTTTCAAAGGTAGCCCCATGCTTTTTGCTTTTTTTGGTCTGATCTTGTATTGGGCTACATCCAGCATTGTGTGAGCATACTTCTACTTGCATAACAGACCTTGTTCATTCTCTCCCACCCCCTGCTGTCCCAAAGATGGTCCCCAAAGCCCCCCGAGTAGATTGGGGGGGCACTACAGGGGACTGCAGGGTGAAGGGGGAATCTGCCCCACTGGTGGATGCTGTTCCATCAGTGGACAGGAAAAAATGGTTTTCATCCATTGTTTTTATTGGTATGTATCTTGTTGTTAGCTGTCCTAGGAATCAGTTGGTTGAAGGGTGGTCGACACATTGAGCTGGTTCACACATCATGATGGCAGTTCCTGGATTGTTTAATCCAGGAACTGCCGGGGATGAGCAGAGCACACGAGCCATTTCCATTTTCAATTAACAAACCATAAATGCCCTGACATCCGAACCTGGAAACTCTGGGTTGTTTATGGGTTAAACAACCCAGAGTTAACTCAACAATTGCCCATGGTTTGTTGCTAAGTTAACTCTTGGATGTTTCACCCATAAACAACCCAGCGTTTCTGGGTTCAGACTTCACACAACAACCCAGGAACAGGGTGATGCTGAGTTAATTGAAATAGGAAATGGCTTGCACACGCTCTGCTCATCCCCAGTTATTCCTGGCAGGGGTAAACAACACCAGAATTGGCACTGTGATGCATGAGCAAGCAACCAACCAACCAATCAGTAAAAACAAAACAAAATAAATACAGCTTGAATGTGCATAGGCTGTGCGCAAAAGTCCTGATCAATTTGTGGAGATTAGGAATCAGACCAGGCAGTGCATTCTTGCTCCCTTCTCTGTGCATTCATAATTTGCACTGTTTGTTGCCCACTATTGTGCCTTTGTGTATGGAGAGATGCAGAGAATAATAGATGCATTTCTTCCTCAGCCACAGTCTTACAATATTCAGGCCCTCGCTCGGCACACACTACCCATCATGATGATGGGCATTTGATTCCTATAATATAAAAAGACCAGATAATTTCTCTTCTCTTTGTGTGCATATATGTGAGTGAGTGAAAAGGTCAAGGATAATGAAAACTGCTAATTAGAAAGCATCTGGCCATTCAGACTAGCCACTTCCCTAATGCATACAATACTTTTAATGATGTTCTTGTTCAACAGTACTTAGCCAATTTTCTTTAATATAATAATACATCTGATGTTCCTTTGCCAAGTCACAGCAGATGTTTGGAGCTTTGTGATTGGATTCCCTACAGAAAAGAACTCAGTCACCTTGATTCAGAGTTCATTCTGAGTGCAATTGAGTTTACTTACAGCCATACAATATCCCATTTTCTCCAAATGTGGTGGCCCAAACTAAAAGTAGTATAGCAAATGAGGTTTTAATATAGCTTTGTCATCTAGTGGTGGGATCTCCAAAGTGGGGCCCATGGGAACCCAATGTGCCCACAGTCACTTCTCTTTCTACCCCCCCAGGCTCCCTGCCTCTCCTGATTGCTATTTCATTTCTTAAGATTTTCTTTAATTACACGTCTTCTAAAACTGGGAGGCTGCATCCTGCAATGTGAAGGGCTGTCCTCCATCACCATCTTTATTTGCATTCAAAAGAGTAGTTCTGTGTTTTAGAGCTCAGACCCCACCTCTGCCATTATGAGGTTCTTAGGCAAGTTGCTTTTCTTTTAGTCCCACCAGGTTTCCTTCTGGGAAATGAGAGTTTTGTGACTGGCCATGCTTACCATGGCAGCCATTTTATGAATGGGCAAGCTGCCCCCCCATGGCAATCATTTCGTGAGAGCACCCACAACATTCTCTCAAAGTTCCAAATGTGCCCACTCTTCCAAAAAGGTTGGGGACCTCTGATCTACTGTGTCTAAAGGTTTCAGATGGTCCAGAATGCTGACCTGCCTAGTGTTATGGATGTGAGACCTGGAGAATATAATACCAGTTCTCTCACAGCTTCATAATAGACTCCCAGGCTCAGTTCAAGGTGATGCTGTTGACCATAAAGCTGTAGACGGCTTGAGTCTAATCTCCCTGCTCCCATAGGAACACCCTGCCCTGTCAACTATCATTAGGAAGGGTCTGGGTGCTGACTTCTAGGGATTATAGGTTCGCTGATATCCAGTACAGGACCTTTTCTGTTTTGGTATGACAGCTATAGAGTACCCTTCAGCTAACACTTTATTGACTTATAGAAAGTAGGTCACTCATATCTGGTGGGAATGTAGCTATGTGTTTAAAAATATTGGAAATAAATGTTTCAGGGCATCTAAAGACAGTTCAGGCTTTGAGTTACAACTGAACCCTTTAACAATCATTTTGGGACATGTTAAAGATCAGGTTGGAAAGGTTCATATTGTTATGGTCATACACATGTTAACTGCAGCATGGACACACCTGAAGAACAGCCCGATCTAGGGATGTGCAAATCAGTGGATATCCGATCTATGTCAGTTTTGCATTTATTCAATCATAAATCCATTCCATCCAATTTCCACGTCATTCTGTGAATTAAAAAAAAGCATGAAAATTGGCATTCATTTCCATACACAACTTTCCCTAATATACACATTTTTAAAAAATAATTGTGCTTCTAGCTTTGGTTTAAATATTTTAAACATTTTAACTGATGAGGAGTCTTTTCTATTTGTTATGATGTATTTTAATCTCGGATTCTGCAAACCACTTAGAAATGCCTTTAGATACAGTAAGTGTATACCACTTACTGTATCTAAAGTGATTTCTAAATTGATTTAAATTTAAATTTCTAAATTGATTTAAATAAATAAATAAACAAACAAATTTTGTATGCATCTTTTTCCTAGTATACATGTTTCTGTACATATCTTCCCCTAATATCTGCAGTTTTGTACACAGTGTTCTCTAATATGTGTATTGTTCTGCACAATTTTTGAGCCAACAACCGCCTCACAAAATTTGGAGAAGTGCAGGATCCAAAGAATAGCTGTGTTCTGATCCACATATTAGTCCAGGAAGTATAAATTAGTCTGATTCACTTAAAATGCGGACCAAATGAAATTATCCAGAATACCTGTACTTACGGACAGCTCTTCACTAGAAGAGGAAGATGTAGAGTATCATGATCATGAACAAAATTACCATACATCCAAGTTGATGCTGTGTGTAGCCTTAGAGACCATAGCAGAAGTAGTATTTCAGCTTCCCAAATCTAAATCCAATAGTTTCACCTAGAAGTGGAGAGTTCCATATAACCCTTCCAGATGATTTTCAATTAGCCATAGACTAGTGGAATGTGTTGACCAAAGCTTTAATTACTCCACACACTTTCGCCTTTGTGCTTGGACAACATCACTTCTTCTGCATGATGTGTCACCAGAGAGAGAGAGAGAGAGAGATGTCATGAAATACATTACTGCTGTTGTGTCATGAAAAATTGTCAGAGCTCTGAATGAAGAAAAGGTTTGGAAGTTCCTGGCAGGTCCAGGAGGGAAACCTGCATGGTGGTCCTATGTACAATGGCCTACCATACTCTGTTTCTCTCAAGGGCAATTCAGTTTATTCCTCCCAAAAGATAAGATTAAGAAAAGATTTGGACCATTGCCCTCATTCATCTTGAAATGAATGAGGGTAAGAGGGTTGTCCATAAGCAGAGCTTGGTGGACTGGGCCCAATTAACTTATGAGAACTGGAGGCATGTATAACCATAGGCATACGTACCGAAGCAGAAGCATACTAGTGGAATGACCAGCCTCAAGATGACCAGAAAGCTACAGAATGGGAAAACTCTTGGTGCTCGTTCTAGGGCCAAAACAGACATTACATTAAATCTGTGTCTAGCAACTATGTCTGTCCCACTCCCACCCCTGCCGTTTTTACTCTAGAGTAGTTACAGGGGGCCTGATCCAAATTGGGAGCCTAGCATGGGGAGGTGTAAGGGGGCCTTTAAGATCTGGATAGAGCCCTTCTGGTCTTTGCTTAGTAAGATCACCGTAGCCACTATAGAAGGAAAACAATTGTTAAAAAGAGACTAGAATCCAGGGAGTAAACAGAATAGTTGCAGTATCCTTTGCGGTATTGAACTTTCTTTAAAGTTACTAAAACACTCCAATCCATATTCATATCTGGAACAAATCTCTAAATTGCATCATATTTTTAAGTATGTCTCCCAGCAGGCCCTCCTATTTTTTCACTGTGCATAAAACATATTTTCCTTCCAGCTCAGTTTTCTTCCAACCACATTCCAATAATCCTCATAGGATGGCTCTTTGCTGTTCCAATTAAATAAATTAGGACTAGCAGTAAAGAACTGTTCACTTGTAAGCTGAGTGTTTCTTAATTACCCACACACAAAACCATTTTTTATTGTTGCTGCTGGTTATTTCAGCAAATGCTTTATTTGAAAACCCTCGGTATCCAATCCATGCACAAATGAAATAATGGATTGTGCCACTTTGGGAGATTCGTCACTTTGCAGCACATTGGAAAGGAGGAGGTAGAAGACATTGTTGAATCATTGTGTAATAGGGATTACAATGTTTGTTCTGTCATTTTAAAGAAAGCTGAAATGCAGACAACAACAAGCACGTATTCTCAAACAAGTGCATTGCCACTTCCAGCCCACACATCCTCATGTCTGATTGTTCATGACTCAGTCGCAGTCATTCTTCATAAAAATAAATACATCCGTGAAGTGAAAAAAGCATATCAATATCCAGCTACTTACTGCAAGTTCCAAAATCGAGTTTTGTTCCCTAAATTGAAGTCCTTCAATTAAATGAACCATGGCGGAAATTCAGCATGAAAGATGTCATCAAGGCATCTTAAACACACCTTTTAAACTAGCTGTTCCATTAACAAAGGAAAATACACACCTAAACAGTCTATCTGCGAGGAAGAGCTGGTCACCGTAATAGGGCATATCCATGTAAACATTGTACATAGAAAACCATGGCAGAGACCATAGGTCAGCAACAGAGCATGTAGTTAGTATGCTAAAGGCCCCTGGTTCAATCCCTGGTGCATTCAGTTAAAAGGTTCAGGTTGCAGGTGACAGGAAAGGCCTTTGCCCATGAACCTCAAGAGCCACTCCCAGCAAGAGAAGACAATACTAATGGTCTGGCCTTGATAAGGCATTGTCTTATGTTTCCACTATGCCACTGGTGTCTTCACTGCAGCATTAACCACGTGCTCCTCACTGCAGACACAACCACTGTGATGTCTGCCAACTACAGAAAAGATTGGGGTAGGGGGCAGTGTAGATCTCTAGGATACTTTTTTTTGGTATCAGAATGACTATAACAGGCAAATCTATATGTTGTCTCATGGGGCAGAAACATACCCTCCAACATTTCACAGACAGACAGATGAAAATAGGGACACACATGTGAATTTGTAAATGGTATGGTTAAGCAACATGAAGGTGTAATCGAGGGCATGGCCAGGCAACATGAGGGTGTGGCCAAGGGTATGGCCACCCACCCCAGGATGCTCTAACCGTTTGGGCTCTGACCACTCTGAAGCCACTTTGATCTCCAGACCCATGACCATAGTGGTGATTGCTGTTGTTGTCATTATTGTTGTTGTTGTTATACCATCAATGTGCATGGTGCTTTACCGAGTATAAGAGAACAGTTCCCTGCCCCAAAGAGCTTACAATCTAAAATGTTATATAGAGGTGACAACAAATGGTAGGAAGGGGTAAACTGGGGAGGAATATGCCATTATTTCAGTCAAACATAACTTTCAGCCTACTTTCCCCACATTGTGCGGGAAACTCCTTGTTTGCTTGCAGGGCAAGGTTGGGGAAACCTGGGGTAGAGGGAAGTCGAAGTCCTTCTTGCCTGGTCTATACATGCAACTGAATTAGGTGGCAATGCAGTGGTAGAATGCAGAGGTTGTAGAATGGGTTCCATCACTTGACTGCAGTGGGGGAGAATACCATTTCTGAAGGCTCCACCACATTAAAGCCACAAACAAACAAACAAACCCTCCTTACAAACAGAAAACTAACACATCATGGAGATTTCCCCTAGCCCTTTGCCTGCTGCCAGGATTTGTTTTTCTTGAAATGTAGGAGAACTTTTTTTTTTTTTTTAAATGGATCACCCACTTGTTGTCTGAAGTGCATTCTACCACCTCATTCTGTTCCATGGATAGGCCACGCCTAACTAAGTTGCATCCAATATATAAATGGACCACCCAGCTGGTCCTCCTCATACATTCCCATTTCCTCACCCTTTAAATCAGCTTTCCCCAACCTGGTGCCCTCCAGATGTTTTGGACTACAACTCCCAACATTCTTGACCACTGGCCATGCTGGCTGGGGCTGATGGGAGCTGAAGTTCAAAACATCTGGGGGGCACAAAAATGGGGAAGGGTGCTTTAGATGGAGGATTGAGAAGCTCCTTCCCCAACCCAGGGCCCTCCAGCTTGGCTATTTTTCTCCTCTTGGCCTTTCCCCCTCCTCTTTCCAAGAAAAGAGCGTTTGTCCCATTTTCTTTCCTCTTTTTGTGCTTATTAACAATGATAAATTACCGTGTTTTTTAGACACAGGATCTTTGGTGTCATTTCCAGTTCAGTATCCTTATGCCCAGGGCAACCAGAAGTTTCTGGCATTTTTTTTGCTGTTAATGCTTTGCTCTGTTTCTTAATGAAAGGCTTTGTTTTATCCAAAATGCTTCATTGCTGTGACCTCTCTGGTTTTCCTGTTGCTTCAAGATTCCAGAATCATTGGTTGACTGCAGCATGATTCCAGCAGGCATCAATAAAATATTCAATACTTTACTTTATTCAATAAAGAAACTGGCATTCTGGCTGAATGTTGTTTCAATTCCAGTGCAAAGCAAAACAAACAAGCAAGCAAGCAAACAAACACCACAGGAAATGATTATATATCTATTTGATGCCTTTTACCAACAATATCTATATAGAAATGTGTGTGTTAAAGCTAGCAGAATTCTCTGTATATTAAAAAAACACACAACCAAACCAGCAAACACCTTAGCAGCCACCTGAATTTCTGAGGAAATTTATGCTGGACTAATAGGTGTGTGTGTGTGGGGGGGGCATTCAGATTTGCTCCTGTCAAAAAAATCTCAGCAGGGAGGGGAGGGGTTCAGACATTTAAGCAGTATTCCTGTGGAATAGGGACCTGCATTGGTCTTGATGCAAGGCAGGGGTAGATTACCTGGTGGCCTCCAGATATATGAAGTACAGCTCCCATCAGCCCAAGGCAGCATGGCCAATGGTCAGGGATTGTGAGAATTGTAGCCCCAAACATCTGGAGTGTGCCAGGTTGCCCATCCCTGATGTAAGGCGCCTGTGATATGATTTCTAGGTACACCTAGAACCCCCTACTCAAGGGACCCGTTCAGCTGCTGGAAAACACTCCATCTGGAACAGCTTCATGGAGACTCCATGTTGAAGGTCTGAGCCATCCATGGTTACATCCCAACCCCCTCATACCCCTTCCAGGCATCAACGTGTGCAAGCATAGTGACATCGTTTTTAAGCTGCGGCGGTATATACATACGTCTCCACTGGGAAGGAATGCCCATAACTGTGGATGCATCAGTTAGACATTACTCCTTTCTGGGTGCTGCTCAATATGGAGGATTCTCCAGCATCTGAACAGGCCACAGCTTTCTCCAACCTCCCCCTCCCCCCCCTGTCCTTTTTGAAAGAAAGTAGCGGCTGCAGCTCAGTGGTAGAGCACAGGATTGGCATGTGGAAGGCTCTAGGTTCAACCCCTGGCACTTCCAAGTAAGGTTGGGAAGGAATTCTCACTGAAACCCTGGAGTGCTACTGCCGGTCAGTATACAATGCCTTCCTAGATCAGGAGTGGTTTCGGGCTTGCAGGATCTACTTTGTTGTTGTTGTTGTTGTTTTTACTAGAAACCTGAGATCCAGCAACTGGAAAATGGTGCAAAAGACGTACACTTAGAATTAATGGATTCTGAGTCCAGGCATTTGTTTTGAGTACTGAATGGAGCTCTCAGTTCTTCTGCACAAACCCCCACTCCTGGTTACCCCAATCTTCATTTTAGCAGCATAATTTAGGGCAAGTGCGGGGTGGGGCGACTCATTTTGTTGCTGCTATTGTGAAAGAGCTCAGAAATCCTTGCTGATCTACTGCAAATCATCCAGAGATCTACCAGTAGATTCAGACCTGCCTTCTGTCCATTCCTGACCTAGACAAGCCAGTGGTCTGGCTCAGTCTAAGACAGCTTCGTTTGTTCAAAGAAAACTCCATGAGCTTCCCATGGGATGGAGAGACCCACCTCACCAGCCTGCAAAATTCTCTATCCTCCCAATCAGGATCTACCCAAGTCTCCTGCCTGTAGTCTCTCTTCCACCATTGCCTCCACCTTCCATATGACTTTAGGCCATATTTCAGGTGATTCAGAAAGGGCAAACCACTGTGATTCACTCTGTTCTATCTCTACTCCATATTCCCCGCAACATCAGTGGTAGCTATATAATACACTGAAGAATGTGCAAATATTTCCCCATGAAATGCCATTCAGATAAGCAAATCCTAAAAGCAAATACACTTTTGGAAACTGTCAGAACTGTCAGAATTTAAAATGGTTGTTATAAATTACATCACACTGCCTTGTTATTATTCTCTTGGAGCAGATTATAAAGCAATATAAACTCAGACTAGTATACACAGGTGAAAGTAAATATTAGGTTTCCTCCCAGCCACAGCTGCGGTATGGAATACAACTGAGCAACCTAAACTGGGGAAGAAGCAGAATACAAACTTTTGGTTCTCGGCCTTTGCTGTGCCCTGACCTTGTCTTTCCAAAGAAGAAATGAACCACCTGAGCTCCATCTTTCCTCAAGCATCCAGGGTTATTAAAAACAAAACAAAAAACACTGAAGTAATGATCCAGCTCAGTCCAGACGCAGGGAGGAGAGTGCAAAGAAGGGGCTCCTTGCAGAATATATTGCAGCAACCCTCCCTTCTCCTTCAAACGCCAGTCTTGTGCTCGGCGGCGCACTGCTGGACATACTGCAGGGAGCCCGGCCACTCCTGATATTAAGCCAAGGTCTTCCTGCAGCATCTCGTTGACATGCATCCCTTGGCCTGCTGCTCTCCCAGCCCCCATAGGCAGGCCACTTCTGCTCCTCCTGCTGTGAATTGCATCCGCACTGGGGCACAGGGGGCAACAGGATGCTGGATGCATGCAAGCAGAACCAGCCCAACCATTAGGCAGAGTGAGGTGGCTGCCTCGGGCAGCCTATGCGGGGGGGGGGGTAGGTGGGTGGGAGCAGCAGCAAGTTGTTGGGGGGCACAGCCATGTGTGCCATGCAGCCTGACCTGCCCCCTTCCCCCTCCCCCTCCAAGGCTAGCCTGCTCTCTTCTAGTGCAGTGGAAGGCAATGTCATATCACCAGCTTTAAATTAAAATTCAACTGCCAGTCTGGTTGGCTTTTGTTCATGGACTGAGGGAGGCAGGGCCGGCGCTACCGCTAGGCCAACTAGGCGGTTGCCTAGGGCGCGCGGCTGAAGAGGGCGCGGAAACGCTGCGTTCCTCTTCGCTGCCGCTGCGCCGCCCCCACCAGGCCTCCGCCGCCGCTGCGCCGCCCCCGCCAGGCCTCCGCCTCCCCACCCTCCTGCCTGCCGCCACCGCCGCGCCTCCCCACGCCTGCCCGCTCGCTCGCTCGCTCGCCGCTGCGCTCCCCCCCAGCCCCGCCCACCCACCCACCCACCCACCCGCCCCGCCCGCCCGCTCGCTCGCTGCGCCTCGCCCCGCCCACTCCGCCGCTGCGCTGCCCCCGCCCACCCGCCATCGCTGCACGCCCCCCATCACCCCCCCAACCCCCCCGTCACCTACCTTCGTCGCGTCGCTTCCGGAGCCTCGCCCGCGTTGTTTTGGCGGGAGGAACCAGGGCAGAAGGGCTTAAACAGCCCTGTTGCCATGGTTTCCCCCGGCAAAAAACAGCGCGGGGATCCCGTCGCGTCGCTTCAGGAGGAGGAGGAGGAGGCAGCAGCAGCAGCAGCTGCCGCCGCCGCCGCGCCAGGGCGGGGGGAAAGGTAGGTTGGTGGTGGCGGCGCAGGTTTTTTTTTTTCCCCTGATTTGGAGAGGGGGGGGGCGCTAAATATTTTTTCGCCTGGGGCGCCAAACTGCCCTGCACCGGTCCTGGAGGGAGGGCACCATTGTGTGCTTTGCCTCAGGAAGCAAAATGTCCTGGGCCAGCCCTGAAGGCAGGTAAGGGGCTAGAGGTCCTCCTCAGGTTAATAGAATTATGAGAGCCAGTGTGGCGTAGTGGTGAGAGTGTTGGACTGGGACTCGGGAGATCCGGGTTCTAGTCCACACACGGCCATGAAGCTCACTGGGTGACTTTGGGCCAGTCACTGACTCACAGCCTAAACTACCTCACAGGGTGGTTGTGAGGATAAAATGGAGAGGAGGAGGAGGAAGATCATAGAATCATAGAATCATAGAAAAGTAGAGTTGGAAGGGGCCTACAAGGCCATCGAATCCAACCCCCTGCTCAATGCAGGAATCCAGGTCAAAGCATCTCTGACAGATGTCTGTCCAGCCACACCTTGAATGCCTCCAGACTGGGAGAGCCCACCACCTCCCTAGGTAGTTGATTCCATTGTCTTATTGCTCTGACAGTCAGGAAATTTTTCCTGATGTTTAGGTGGAATCTAGGTTCCTGTAACTTGAGCCCATTATTCCGTGTCCTGCAAACTGGGATGACCGAGAAGAGATCTTTGCCCTCCTCTGTGTGACATCCCTTCAAATACTGGAAGAGTGCGATCATATCTCCCCTCAGTCTCCTTTTCTGAAGGCTAAACATGCCCAGTTCTTTCAGTCTCTCCTCATAGGGCCTTGTTTCCAGTCCCTTTATCATCCTTGTTGCCCTCCTCTGAACCCTCTCCAGTTTGTCTATGTCCTTCTTAAAGTGAGGTGCCCAGAACTGGACGCAGTACTCAAGATGAGGCCTAACCAGTGCCGAGTAAAGGGGAATTATCACTTCCCGCGATTTGGAAGCTATACTATTAATACAGCCCAAAATTGCATTTGCCTTCTTTGCAGCCACGTCGCATTGCTGGCTCATATTCAGTTTGTGATCTACCACAATTCCAAGATCCTTCTCACTTGTAGTATTGTTGAGCCAAGTGTCCCCCATTCTGTAACTCTGCATTTGGTTTCCTCTCCCTAGGTGCAGCACTTGGCATTTATCCCTGTTAAATTTCATTCTGTTGTTTTCGGCCCAGCGCTCCAGCCTATTGAGGTCACTTTGAATTTTGTTTCTGTCTTCCAGAGTATTAGCTGTTCCACCCAACTTTGTGTCATCTGCAAATTTGATAAGCATTCCCTGTACCTCCTCATCCAAGTCATTAATAAAAATGTTGAAGAGCACCGGGCCCAGGACCGAGCCCTGTGGTACCCCGCTCGTTACCTCTCCCCAGTTTGAGAAGGAACCATTGATAAGCACTCTTTGAGTCCGATTCTTTAGCCAATTGTGGATCCACCTGATAGTTGTTCCATCTAGCCCACTCTTAGCTAGCTTACTAATCAGGATATCATGAGGCACTTTGTCGACAGCTTTGCTGAAGTCCAGGTATATAATGTCCACAGCATTCCCACAGTCCACAAGGGAGGTTACCCGATCAAAAAATGAGATCAGATTAGTCTGACAGGATTTCTTCTTGACAAATCCATGCTGGCTTCTAGTAATCACTGCATTGTTTTCAAGGTGCTTGCAGACTGACTTCTTTATAATCTGCTCAAAAATCTTCCCGGGGATTGATGTCAGACTGACTGGCCTATAGTTCCCAGGTTCCTCCTTCTTGCCCTTTTTGAAGATGGGAACAACATTTGCCCTCCTCCAGTCGTCTGGCACTTCACCTGTCCTCCATGATTTCTCAAAGATAATAGACAGTGGTTCTGAGAGTTCTTCTGCCAGTTCCTTTATTACTCTAGGATGCAGCTCATCAGGCCCTGGAGATTTAAACTCGTTCAGAGTAATCAGGTGCTCCTTGACCATTTGCCTATCAATCTCAAGCTGCAATCCTGCCCCTTCAGTCTGCACTTCAGGTTTGCCAGGGGGGTCATAGAGCCCTCTTTTGGGAGAAGACCGAGCCGAAGTAGGAATTGAACACTTCTGCCTTTTCTTTGTCTTCTGTTATCAATTTGCCATCCTCATTGCGTAGTTGAACCACCAGTTCTTTCTTCTGTCTTTTACTGTGCATGTATCTGAAGAAAGCTTTTTTGTTGCTTTTAGCATTCCTCGCTAACCTTAGCTCATTCTCAGCTTTAGCCTTCCTGACACTATTCCTGCAGTTCTGTGCTACCTGCCTGTACTCTTCCCCTGTAGCCTGTCCTTCCTTCCACTTCCTATACGTGTCCTTTTTTGTTTTCAGGTCATCTTTGAGTTTATTGTGAAGCCACATTGGCTTCTTCTGTTGCCCTCTGCCTTTTTTCCTTGTGGGAATTGTTTGCAATTGTGCCCTTAAAATTTCCTTTTTTAAAAACTCCCACCCCTCCTGGGCTCCCTTTCTCATGAGAGTCACTTGCCATGGGATCTTACTAATCACTGTTCTGAGTTTGTTAAAATTGGCTTTCCTAAAATCCAGGGTACGTGTTTGGCTACACTCAGCTTTTGCTTCTGTTATGTATGCCACTTTAGGAAAGGAGGATTATGTAAGTCAACTAGGAAAAAAAGGTGGGATAGAAATATACTAAATAAATAAATAAATAATGGCTAGGTGAATTGTAGTGTGCATGGCACAGTGTCCACAGTAAGGCTGGCATCAGAGAGGCATGCATGGGAACTTAGGAAGCTACCTTATACCAGCTCAGACTATTTGCCCATCTAAGCCAGTATTGCTTACCCTGACTGGCAACAGCACTTCTACAGGGTCACAGGGAGAGGTTTTTCACAGTGCTGGCCAGCAAATCAGCGATTCCACCTCTGATCCCCAGAGAGAGACTCTGCACATCCTCATGGTGCCTTCAGTGCTCAGCTCTCTCTGCCTCTTTCTCTTCCAAACTAACAACTGCTGTTTTCCATGTACACGTCTGCCCCTCCTGTCACCAGGAATGGTGTCACCTCCTCCAGGCTACGATGACCATCTCCTTCAATGCACTCAGTAGAAATCTACAGCCATCAGGAGACCATCTCCTAACAGCTGATGAACCATCAAACAACCACCCTGGGCTATTAACCAGCAATCCTTAGCCAGCAGCTGTATCATCTAAGAGAGGCTTAAAGGGGAAAATGCACCCCAAGTCTAGTCTCAGCTCTCAACCCCTGCCCCAACATATGTACTAGACCCTCAAATTTCCCAGAGCCAGGTTGGAAGACCAGCTGCGCAAGGGATGATAAGCAAAGCCAGAAGATGGCAGTGCTGATTCACTTTACTGTCAAGCTTTTGCCATTTCCATTTCTGATTTCCCCCCTTAAAACTCTGCCTTACTCTTCTCCTGCTTGCATGATTTAGCTGGCTTGCCATGTCATCTACACCAGTGACAAATCAGCTAGAAAGATCCCACCAGTACCGGCAACCTCCAGACACCCCGCCTGAGCAGGAGTACCCCCACCATTCTCCGGTGCTCACTTTAAGACCACATTGCCCCAGAATCTAAGAAGAGCATGCCAGTTGGCTGCATCATTCTGAGCACTTAATGTTGTGCCCCTGATGGGACATTCGTGACTTTTTCTGGGTGGCGTGCGTCTCTGCAGCCCATCACAAAATGATGACACAGGCTTCCTGCTCCTGACAGCAATTGAGCACAGATGCATCACCGCATTTATTCATCACCGACGGGCCACAAAGCGAAGAGGATGGTTTTATGGATCCCATAAACATAACGTGCGGCACAATGGATGTGATCCCTTGATGCCACCTTGCGTGTGCGAATGGCTGCAATCATAAGCCTCTCCACCACTTCTCACCCCCATGTGCACCTGTGATTCTGTTAAAGTGAACGCTGTTTAATAGCCTGGGTGATAGCTAGACATTCGAATAATGATGTGGTTGGATAAATTGGAGTACAGCCTGTAAAATGGATGGAGCGGTGGGAAGCAGTCAAACTGTGAAACAGCAGGGGGACCTCATAGCAAGTATGGTTTAGTCACAGGTGTTCTCAACCTTTTTGGGTCTGTGGGCAGGTTTGGAATTTTGAGAAAGTGCTGTTGGTACTTTCATAAAAGAGCTGCCATGGGAGGGCTTGCCCATTCATGAATGGCTGCCATGGTCGGCATGGCACCCAGAAGGCAAAGGGATGGGACTAAACGAAAAGTGACTTGCCCATGAACCTAAGTATAAGGCAGAGGTGGGGTCCAAAACACAAAACCACTCCAACAAAAACACCTCTGTGTTCCAAAACATAAAACCACTCTTTTGAACCCACAGCTTTCTGTTCCAGCATCCATTTCACAGAAGGCAGGCTGATGAAGCTCAGAGACAGATAACTTGGCCAAGAAACAGAGTGCAAGAGGTAGGGTCTGAGTCCCAAATTCCAAATCACGTATTTGCCCCCACAAAGTAGGACAAAACATCCATTTCATGACAAGCAAACTGGTGATGCTCAGAGAAACACATGCCCAGGCAAAACACACAGTCACACCACACGCACACACACACACACACAAGTGAAACACATGCAGCACAGGCAAAAGACCCCGGCCTTGCTCTCCAGAACACATCCTTCCACCCCAACTGACCTTTTGTTTTTTTCTAGGTGGCTGGGCATGCTTCACCATTACTGCATGGTGAGACCTCTCTCTCTCTCTCTCTCTCTCTCTCTCTCTCTCTCTCTCTCATAATACTAGAACCCGGGGTCATCCCATGAACCTGTTTGGAGGGAGATTCAGGACAGATAAAAGGAAGAACTTCTTTACACAGTGCATAGTTAAACTATGGAATTCACTACCACTTTGGGCAGCTTTAAAAGGGAATTGGACAAATTCATGGAGGAGGGTGCTATCAATGGCTACTAGTCCTGATTTGCTATATATTACCTCCAATATCAGAGGCAGCATGCCTATGTACACCAGATGCCGGGGAACTTGGGCAGGAGCAGGGGAGGCTGGTGACTCCTATTTCGGTGGGGCTCATTTTTCATCGCCGCTTTTGTAGCTTTTATTTGGAGCTTCAGAGGAACTACCCATGGTGCTCCATGGTGGTGATCCTATTTTGAGGATGGAGTTCAGCACCATGGATAGCTCCTATAAAGCTCCAAATAAAACTTGCCAGACCTGCAATGGAAAAGGAGCCCCACCGAAATAGGAGTCACCAGCCTTCCCTGGGTGGGAGGGTGCTGTTGCACTCATGTCCTGCTTGTGGGATCCCATGGGCAGCTGGCTGGCCACTGTGTGAACAGAATGCTGGACTGGATGGACCCTTGGTCTGATCCAGCGTGGTTCTTCTGATGTTCTTAGAGAAAAGTTCTAGGCTGCAGCCACCCACCATTTCTGTGCAGCCATCTGGGCTCAGAGGCTTTCTTTGAGATAGAGATTGCACTGGAGGATGGCACTTGGCTTTGTAGCACGCCAGTCTCCCAGTTAAAAATAATAATTAATTCTTTAAAATCTAAAAATATTAATTAAAATACAGGAGGGACAGGGAGCATGGCATGCACCAAGATCAGTGTTTGCGGGCACATTGGTGCCCAGGGCACCACGTTCAATTGCCCAGGCTTAGTGGGTGGACTGTGTTGGACTTGGATTAGGAAAAACCGAGGTATAGATCCCTGTCTAGCCATGAAGCATATTGGGCACCCTTGGATAAGCCACTAGCTCCCTGCCTAATCAACCTCAGGGTAAAATGAGTTAACCCAATATATGCCTCCCTAAGCTCCTTGGGATGCATATGTGATACATCTTTGGACCTCCCTAAGTACAACCAAGATAAAGCAAAGTGTTTTACAATCCTTCATGTGTGACCTAATAACAGCACTATGAGATAAGTTGCTCTTATTCCCATTTCACAGATGATGGACTGCAGCTGAAGGGCAAACGAGATTTGTGACCGCAGATGACAAATGTTTCTTTTCACATATCTGTCCCATTTGTATCTGAAGTAGGAGCAGTGGAGGTTTACTTTAACAGTAAAAGGAGGAATGCCCTGCCTCCAGCTCCTGCACCTTACTTCCCATTGGTCTGTGGTTCCAGCCACTTTCTTCCCTTCCTGGCTCACTTCTGTTATCAGAGCTGGAAAAAGGGGAAAGTGTCTGGGATGCCAGGGAGGCAAGGCACAGAAGGGTGAGGGAATTCATAGCCCCTCTCCTATGTGCTCCCTTCACTATTACAGTAAGACACACACCTCTCACTTTATATATGGACATGAATGGCAGGCCTGAGAGCTTGATCTCCTGTCCAAGACCACTCAACCAGTCCATAGTAGAGCTGGAATTTGACACTCAATGTAACCATCTAACCTCTGGATCACACTGGTATTTTAGACTTGAGGAAATATATATGCTTTAAGTTTAACACACTTTAAAGGGAGGGATTCATAGATTCATAGATAGAGTTGGAAGGGGCCTACAAGGCCATCGAGTCCAACCCCCTGCTCAATGCAGGAAACTAGAGGAGGGGTCTCCTATCCAAGTAATAACCAGGCCTGACCCTGCTTAGCTTTCCACGCTCAGACAAGCTGAGCCAGCGTGAGCCGCAGGATGAATCCGTCAAGCTTGATTTCTTTCACCTAGTTTCTCATGTTTTCAATGTTAAGTTCATTCCATCCCATTTTCACATCAGTTTGAAATTTTTTTTTAAGATTCACATGAAAATGTATACATATTTTTGTGTGCATGTCTCAGAATGTGTGCATTTTTCTACACGCTTCTCAAAATATGCACACTTTTGTATGCACTTTTCCAAATATATGCATTGTTTGCAGGCAATTTCCCCCTAAAATAAAGCATTTTTGTGCATACTTTCCTGTTATGTACACATTTGTGTGTGCATTTTCTGTAATATAAGCATTTGTGTGTGCAACTGTGCATGTTTCTGTAACATATGCATTTTTGTGTGTACTTTTCCATAACGTATTAATTTTCATGTGCATATTTCCAAAATGTATGCATTTTTGTACACGTTTTATTGGTGAACTGCACATTGCCGTATGGCTGCATTCTGGTTTGTGTGCAGCTTCAGGAAGTGTGAATTTGGTAAGTTCGCATTAAAGTGCAAACTGAACAAATTTATCACCCATCCCTAGCTTGGAGTAGCTGGATGATTTAAAAGTGCAAGGAAGCACTATGCTTGCTGACAGTGACGGAGCAATTTGGGTGCGCTCATTCCTCCTGGCTAGTCTCTGGCTAGCAGAATTCTTATGCTAAATGAATCTTTCTTTCATTATTCAGCATATTAACTTGAGGTCATGCTCTGCAGACATTTGAAAGAGGTGACAGTCCACCGTCAGTCACACTTATGCACCCAAGCAGAATAAAAGGAATTTCAGATTAATAGTGTGAGGTTGCTAGTTACAGACCACTTAAGAGGGCATGTTCACACTTATGTATGGAGGCTAAGGGCGAGTCTGCACTACAGGAGCAGTGATCCACCTGTGCAGGGGTGTAGGACAGGGGGAGATAAATGAAATTGCTTTATATAGCACCGATGTCCCCAGGGCCATGTAATATTAGCTAGTTAATGCCCTATAAAAATTCATAGGTGGTGCCGTGGCTGGGTTTTTTTTGGAGGGCCAAGCCTTCCCTCTCCCATTACTCTTCTCCCACTTCTCCCCCACCTGAAAGGTTCTGCTTTACTCCTCTGTCCTCCCCTACTCTGCATACCAACTTGTCCATCCCCCCCCCCCCACTTACTACAGCTTCTTCATCCTAGTGAACCTAGGGCAGGGCCAGCTCTGGGGAAACAGATCTGGTCTCATCAGTTCCAGGGAGGGCTATCTATAGTCTAAATTAATTATTGACATGCTAGATGAAACATGGTAATCATCCCTTGTGTTTTGTCCTTAGCATCTGCTAATCAGAGATATACTGCTTCTGAATATGGAAATTCCATTTCTGCTGGACAGCTTCCCTGCTAACCAGACTTTTCTCATCCTTGAACCACAGGACTGTTCCTGTTAAGACAGGAATTGACCATCATGGTCATCATCATCAGGCGATCACTCGTGACCGAGTAAGATTGTCTTCCGGGATAAAAGGAGGAAATTCTAAAGAAGATTGTGTAGACTCTAGCGATGGGTCCGTAAGTGACTGTGGAGGCCAATTCTAGATCCACACAGCTTCCCACAGTGAGGACACAGGTTACCAGATAGAAGATGGTCCTGTAAAGGATTCATTTGACGTGCTTTTCGCTTAGCACGTTTCTCCCTTTCACCTTGCACTCGGGCTTCTTCAAAGTCCATGGAACCTTTGTGAAAGGTCAACCTCCATTTAGATCGTTCATGGGCCAGAGCTTCCCAGTTTTCGATGTTTATATTGCATTTTTTTAGATTAGCCTTATGAACATCTTTAAACCTCTTATATTGACCACCGATATTCCGCTTTCCATCCTTGAGTTGGGAGTAAAGTAACTGCTTTGGGAGACGGCAGTCAGGCATTCGAACAACATGACCGGTCCACTGAAGTTGGCGTTGAAGGATCATTTTTTCAATGCTAGTAGTCTTTGCTTCTTCCAGTACACTGACATTTGTTCGCCTATCTTCCCAAGTAATTTGCAGGATTTTCCGGAGGCAACGTTGATGAAACCTTTCAAGGAGGTGGAAGTGACGTTTATAGATAGTCCATGTTTCGCAGGCATACAATAAAGTTGGTAATACAATGGCTTCATAAACCAGTGTTTTGGTCTTCTTACAAATATCCCGATCCTCGAACACTCTATGTTTCATTCGAGAAAATGCGGCACTTGCGGAGTTCAGACGATGCTGGATTTCACTGTCAATGTTAGCTGTAACAGAAAGATAGCTGCCAAGATAGAGAAAATGATCGACATTTTCCAGTATTGTCCCGCCAAGCTGGATAGATGGCATCACCAAAGGATTGGCTTGCACTTGCTGATGAAGCACTTTGGTTTTTTTGATGTTAAGTGAGAGACCAAGTTTTTCGTATGCTTCTGCAAAAGCATTTAGGATAGTTTGGAGATCATCCTCTGAATGTGCGGAGACCACATTATCATCAGCATACTGAAGTTCCACAACGGAGGTTGTAATTACCTTACTTTTTGCTTTCAGCCTGCTGAGATTAAAAGCTTTCCATCTGTTCGATATATAATTCCCACACCGGTGGGAAGTTTCCCCTTGACAAGATGTAAAACCATGGCGATGAAAATGGCAAATAATGTTGGGGCGATAACACATCCCTGTTTAACACCTGATCCCACTTTAAATGGAGCACCATGAGAGCCATTGTTGTCCAAAACCGTTGCCGTCATGTTGTCATGGAGAAGTCGCAAGATATTCACAAATTTATTGGGGCATCCAATTTTCATAAGGATAGTCCAGAGAGCTGTTCGGTCTACAGTATCAAAGGCCTTAGCCAGATCAATAAATGCCATATAAAGGGGTTGATTTTGCTCCCAGCATTTTTCTTGGAGCTGACGTGCAGTAAAAATCATGTCTACTGTCCCTCTAGAGGGGCGGAAACCATATTGAGTTTCAGGGAGGATCTCTTCTGAAATAGATAGAAGACGGTTTGCGAGAATCCTAGCAAATATTTTACCTGCGGTTGCTAAGAAAGAAATGCCCCGATAGTTTCCACAGTCTGTTCTATCACCCTTCTTAAAGAGGGTGATAATTATGGCATCCCTGAAGTCTTCTGGGATCTCTTCTCTTATCCAGATTTTTTCGATGAGTTTATGAAGATGTTGTACAAGTTCGGGGCCCCCTTCTTTAAAGATTTCAGCAGGAATCCCATCTGGTCCACTAGCTTTGTTGTTCTTCATTTGATTAATGGCTTTTTTTACTTCATCCAAAGTGGGGTAGGAACAGGACAAAGGGTGACCAAGGCAGTTTCCGTTCTATAACCAGGATTGGAAAGGATCTGAAAAATCAGATTCATCCAAGAAAACCTAGAGTTGAGTCATCATCATATGCCCAAGGACCTTGCCCCCAAACAGTAGATTTGAAATGGGGTAATAATTGTTAAGAACAGCTGAAACAAGTGTTGGTTCCTTTAAGAGACCAATGGAAGATGTCTGATTCTGTGAGACAGGAGTAGTGCCTAGGAGTGATCATATCATTAACCTGGGTCATCTCCAAGTTGCAGTGATCAACTAGGGTGTCAACAAGACCTCCAGGCATATCATCCCGGAAAACCCCAAGAGACACCAGGAAACCAACTGGAGCCATAAATATATGCTGAACCATGCTATTAGGCCCCCACCCCTGCAGAGACTAGATATCACCATAAGCTTAACCCTACCTATGACCATGAATGAATAGGCATATTCTCCATCAATTTTTCGAACACACATGGGAGTGAATTTATTGTATCATGCTGAGTGACAAAACTCCTCTTAAGCCAGCATTGCTTGAAGTTATGAACTCATTTCCCAGTCTCTGAAACTGAAGAAAAATCTGCTGAACTCCATTTCAGGGGGTGGATGGACATCCATTTTTTTTAAAAAAAAAAAGCTCGGGAAAATTTACCTCTTTATTTACTGTATTATTTGGAAGAAAGCTCCATTGAAATAAATAAAAATCACATCCTAGCTTACTTGTTTACTATACAGTATTGTATATCCAGTAGGCCAGTTCAGGCTGGCAAGTCTGACCTCTTTGACCCGAGATGGAAACTTGTACATTCGGGATGGCTACGACATTGCTCCACAATACAGCCATTGTTCTATATTTCAGGTTGTCAACTATTATTCCCTAGAATTCTCAGTTGATTGAACATAGTTTTTCAAATGTTATAGTTCTCCAGGGCAGTATTATCACATATTGTGCTAGTGGGCTGTGAAACCAGATGTAATGAAGCTTTGCCAGCAGACTGAGAATTTTTCTTAACTACCACTTACAGGGGAAGCCGAAAGACCTTTGTATATTTCATAAAGGGGGAGAAAAATCCAAAGTGCCAACCTTATGTGCTCTTACAAAATAGCACCATGCCATTTTGTTCTATTTCACCCATTTTGCACCTACATTCTCACCCCCGCTCCCTATCAGTAAGGCTTATGATGTTAAGTTATTAGCCTCTGCTTTTTGATGCCAAATTCCCACAGCCATCTAAGGCAGCCTTCTCTAACCTAGTGCCCTCCAGATGTGTCAGACTACCATCATCCTCAGCGAGCAGGGCCAATCACCAATGTGGGGCTGGGAATAATGGGAGTGGAAGTACCAGCACATCTGGATTGCACCAGGGTGAGGAAGGCTGGTCAAAGGGCCAAGCTAGACATGGCATTAAATACATGCAGATTTTTAAAACTGGAAAAGGCATCAGCTGAAGGGGCTGATCATTACTGGGATCAATGGAGGCAAGGAGGGGGGATTTAATTCTATCTTCCCCTGCTGAGGTCCTCAGATAAATCTCTCTTCTGAAGGTGCTATATGTATTGCAAGGACATCCTGCCCACTTGCCCATTGGCACCAAAAGCTAGTAGAACAACATTTCTTAACTACTCTTTATGGGGAAAGCTGGAAGAACATTGGAAAAGGTGAATTATGAACTCTGTATACTCCAAAGGGGAGAATTCAAAGCACACAATAGAGGACCATGGTCCAAGGAAATGCTACCCCACATATCCCCTGGAGCCATAAGGGCTAGAACCTTGCTTTTTACATATGTAAAATGAAGGGGTTTGTTTCATGAAGCTGAATTCTGTGTTCAAATATTGTATTGTGCAGCACCTATGCACCTACCTAGGCAAAGGGCTGTAACTTTGCCATAATATTCTTTCTTTTCTTTTCTTTTTTTAAAGGAATCATATGCAGCTTTGCAGAAAACAGCCCCTACTGAATCAGACTGAATGGAATGCAAACATTCTGATAATATTTGTGCTGACTGCAATCACTAATCCATCTCAAAGGTTTTTTTTTCCTCAGGTCTTCTCCCCTCTCCCTCCCCCCAGACGTGAACTGAAAACATACCTGTGTAATACATCAAAGTCTTCCTTGGAATGACTGAGAAGTTTTGCATTACTTTCATCTCATTAAGATATTTATGTTGAGGTAGGATCTGCACTTGAGCCTACCTTGAGGGGGTAATTGTGTGTTGCTAATGTAATGGCTGGAGCTGGTGATCCAAATGGAAGTATATGAAAGGTCGCTGTGTACAATGCAAGGACATACAGAGGAAATGGAGGGAATGCAGAGCCAGTTTCACAGTTTGGGAAAAGTAGGAAGAATATCTTGAATTTTAAAACTGCCTTGTAATTCCTTGAGACAGCAAATGGAAAGCAATTGTGTATGTATGCATAGAATCCTAATAGTTAAGTGTTACAAGCCTAGTAAAATAATCAGACAATTACAGTGCAATTATGCAGGTTTAATCATAAGTACAGATGGCTGAGGATTTCAGGACAAAAAGATTGTGAGATATATATATATATTTTAAAAAATCCAGTGTGGGAGAAATAAAAACTGATGGCGGGACTGGGGGATTCCATCCAGACCCAGGGCTTTGAGTGCTTTGCTCTTAATAGTCTGGGTTTGAATCACTGTGTCTGTGTATTCAACCATGTGCTTATTTAGGGTTGCCACCTCTTTTTTTCTGACAGGCTCCTCATCTTTAACAGCTATATAACAGGAGGTACATCATGATCCTCTCCATGCTGGAAATACTGGATGTGGCTGATGCAGATGGAGAAGAAGTTTGTTTCAGTCTGCTTTTGATAAGGATTTACCAAAATGCATGAAGTTCTTCATACTTGGGAGAGAGGGAACCTGACATTTAAAAAAAAGAATCAAATGTGGGAGAAAGTGAAAACTGACAGATTAAACCATCCCTAGTCAGGAGTAAGCCACATTGTGTTAAGTGAGATTTACTCCCATTCACAGGACCTCAGCCTTCGGCACTTTCCTGGAAGTATAAGTGAACAGATAGTTTTGAGTGAACAGATATTGTGCGAGCAGCTATAGGATTGCAAAGCCAATAGGGCTGCTGACAAATCCCATGTTCAGTGGCAGGTATGGCACCCAGCTCTCCTAGACAAATTAACTCATCAGGCTCATCTCTCCAGAGACTCCAGGGTTGGGTGTGAGTTGTTGTTGAACTGTGGGTTGTTGTTGAAACGTGGGTTATCGTGTTGTCTGAACACAGCCAAGATAGCAACCCATGATGAACAACCCACAGTTCATAACCCAACAACAAACCATGGGTTCTCTTCATGGGTTGTTCATGGTTAACAAGCCATGGCTTGTTAGTGCAGCTGGGTTCAGACAACACAATAAGCCACATTTCAACAACCACCCATGGTTCAGCAACAACCCACACTCAATCCATACCCTTGAGTGTGGGTTATCTTGTCGTCTGAACCCAGACTTAGTCAAACCTGATATCTTCTATGTTGTTTGGTATCCCTTGATGTCATATATTAATCATGACTTATCTCTTTCTACTAGCCTCTTAGGGTGTAATCTTATGCATGTTTATACAGAAAAACCCCGTACAGTTCTCAGCGTGCCCCAGTCAGCTATGCTGGCTGGTGCATGCTGGAAGCTGTAGGACTTTTTTTTTCTGTCTAAACATGCATAAGATTGCACTCTTAGCCTATCAGTCCATCTGGGAAGACACATTTGGCTAAATGCCTTTTAATATACCCCTATCTTGCTGTTTAACTTACATGGCAACCTTTGCTTTCTTTTGTCATAATATGTATTGTGTGTGTGTGTGTGTGTGTTTTACTCAAAACTGGATGCCATCTCTTTCTTAATTTATGTTGATCCATAGTTTTATTTTGCATTAATTTTACCTTTGTATCCTGTTGATACTCAGTAAAAGGAATTATGGGTAGAATTACCAAAAGAAGAACAGCACTAAACTGCATTATAACAATGTATTGGTAGATATGGATCTAGATATGCTAGCTATGTAAATGGAAAAATAAATAAAAGAAAATGTTTCTAAAATGTTATACTTTTGGCATTTTTGCTCCCATAAAGCTAAGAGGGTTTTAGATCTTGACTATCTAGATCATGTGAGTACATTTTTTGTCTAGAGCTACTGGAAGGACATAACTAAATAAGATTCTAGTATATATGATATTTGGATGTTCTATTCTATTTAAAAGGTTGAGAACATCTAAAAGATGTTCTCAACCTTATTGACAAACTGGAAGCTGATAAATCACCAGGCCCAGATGGTATCCATTCTAGAGTTAAAGAACTCAAAAATCTGTAACATGTCCCTAAGATCAGCTTCTGATCAGCAGACTGGAGAATGGCCAATGTAACACCAATTTTTAAAAAGGAATCTGGGTGGGGGGAATCCAGGAAATTACAGGCTGGTTAGCTTAACATCTGTTCTTTGAGAGGGTCAATAAACATGTGGACATGGGTGAGCTGGTAGACATTATTTACTTGGACTTCCAAAAGGCTTTTGACAAAGTCCCTCACCAAAGACTTCTGAGCAAACTTAGCAGTCATGGAATAAGAGGAGAGGTTCTCTCATGGATCAGTAACTGGTTAAAGAACAGAAAGCAGAGAATAAATTGTTTATTTATAAATGGTAAATTAATTCTCCCAATGGAGGGGTGTAAATAGTGGGGTCCCACAAGGATCTGCATTGGGACCAATGCTTTTCAACTGATTCATAGATTCATAGAGTTGGAAGAAGCCTACAAGGCTATCAAGTCCAACCCCCTGCTCAATGCAGGAGACTAGAGGAGGGGTCTCCCATCCAAGTAATAACCAGGCTTGACCCTGCTTAGCTTTCCACACTCAGACAAGCTGAGCCAGCATAAGCCACAGGCCTGTATAATAAATGATCTGGAATTAAGAGTGAGCAGTGAAATGACCAAGTTTGCTGATGACACCAAATTATTTAGGGTTGCTAAAACAAAAAGTGATTATGTGGAGCTCCAAAAGGATCTCTCCAAACTGGGAGAATGGGCATCAAAATGGCAAATTTGGTTCAATGAAAGCAAGTGTAAAGTGATCCATGTTGGGGCACAAAATCCTAACTTGAAGTATAAGCTGATGGATCTGAGCTAGCAGTGACTGACCAAGAAAGACAGGTTTCTTGGTCAGGTTGATGAAAATGTTGACCCAGTGTGCGCCTGCTGTGAAAAAGGCAAATTCATGTTGGACATAATTAGGAAAGGAACTGAAAATAAAACTGCCAAGATCATACTCCCCTTATACTAATCTATGTTGGAACCACACTTAGAATTCTGTGTACAGTTCATTCTGGTCACAGCACCTAAAAAAAGGACATTGTAGAGTTGGAAAAAGTGCAGAAAAGGGCAACTAAAATGATCAAGGGGTTGGAGCAACTCCCCTATGAGGAAAGGTTACAACAGCTGGGACTGTTTAGCTTAGAACAAAGATGAGTAAAGGGAGACATGATAGAGGTGGACAGAAGTATGCACGGTGTGGAGAAAGTAGATAGAGGGAGACATTTTTCTCCCTCTTTCATAATAGTAGAACCCGGGGTCATCCCATGAAGCTGATTGGTGAGAAATTCAGGACAGATAACAGCAGCTGGTTGGCCACTATGTGAACAGAATGGTGGACTAGATGAATCCTTGGTCTGATCCAACAGGGCTCTTCTTATGTTGTTATGTTCTTAAATTGATTTTTAACAGCATTCCTCAGGTTTTTGTTGTGTGTTTTTTTTTAAAAAAATGCCCCCCCCCCAAATATTACAATTTAATAGGCAAGTTGTTGATTGAAACTAGAATTAATATCACCAGAAAAGGGGAGAGTGGCTCTCTTCCATCAAACAATGCATGGCTGTCAAAAACCTGGACTTTAATTGGGATGAATAAAATTTCATATTTCAAATGAATCAACCAAGGCTTCATTCCAACATCTAAATTTTATGACATCACTGGAAACTATTTATTACATTGTGGAATAATAGAGTTCTGAACAGATACATTGGAGCAAACTAGCAATATAAGTGGTAATATTATTATCAAGGTATCAATCTGGTATGAGAGCTCATTCTGTTGAGCAGAAGCTCCTGCTGACTGCAACTACCTGGGGCTGATTGCAGCTGATTGATTGCAGGAAGTGGGGCTGATTGCAGGGCGTGGCCTGGGAGCTCATTCTGTTCCTGACTCCCAGCTGAGCAGGAGCACAACAGGAGAGAGGCTCCAGCTGTTTTTGGGACTGTTTTTGGGACTGTGAAAAGGCAAGCAGGCTCCCAGAGAGCGAGCGAACAGAGCGAGCGAACAGGGAGAGCAAACAGGAGTTTGGCAGCGGAGTAGTACAACAACAAGTGCTGCAAGGGAAAGGCGTGGCCTGAGAGCTCATTCTGTTGAGCAGAAGCTCCTGCTGACTGCAACTACCTGGGGCTGATTGCAGCTGATTGATTGCAGGAAGTGGGGCTGATTGCAGGGCGTGGCCTGGGAGCTCATTCTGTTCCTGACTCCCAGCTGAGCAGGAGCACAACAGGAGAGAGGCTCCAGCTGTTTTTGGGACTGTTTTTGGGACTGTGAAAAGGCAAGCAGGCTCCCAGAGAGCGAGCGAACAGAGCGAGCGAACAGGGAGAGCAAACAGGAGTTTGGCAGCGGAGTAGTACAACAACAAGTGCTGCAAGGGAAAGGCGTGGCCTGAGAGCTCATTCTGTTGAGCAGAAGCTCCTGCTGACTGCAACTACCTGGGGCTGATTGCAGCTGATTGATTGCAGGAAGTGGGGCTGATTGCAGGGCGTGGCCTGGGAGCTCATTCTGTTCCTGACTCCCAGCTGAGCAGGAGCACAACAGGAGAGAGGCTCCAGCTGTTTTTGGGACTGTTTTTGGGACTGTGAAAAGGCAAGCAGGCTCCCAGAGAGCGAGCGATCAGAGTGAGTGAACAGGGAGAGCAAACAGGAGTTTGGCAGCGGAGTTCGGCGGGGGGAGGTCAAGGGGGAGGTCCCTAAAAAAAAAAAAAAAAAAAAAAAAAAAAAAAAACACACACACACATATATATATATTCTAGGAAGACAGAAACAGAGCACTATGGAAGGAAAGGACTCAGCAGTGGTGGTGACCTGCAAGGGGTGTGCAATGTTTGTTTTCCTGCCGGAGATCAACATGGCCTACACATGCAACAAGTGCAAGCTGGTCACGCTGTTGGAAGAAAAGGTCAGAGGACTGGAGCAGCAAGTGTCAACCCTCAGGAGCATAAGAGAAAGTGAAGAGTTCTTAGACAGAACGGTGGATCTACAGCACCAAAGCACAGTACAGGAGCCAGAAGGGCAACTGCAGGATGAGGCGGAGTCAGAGACTGCAGAGGCAAGGGAAAATAACACAGGGGGAACTCCCTGGAAAAGGGTGACTGTTAGGAGCAGAAGAACTACAAGACACTCTGCGCCTGTGGAAGCAGTGGAGCTATGGAACCGCTTCCATGTACTTGAGGACGAGAGCAGAGGACAGCCTGCAGAGGACGGATTACCGGGCACCCAACGTGACAGTGAGCAAGAGGCTGAGGGTCAGTCAAGTGGAGGAAATCGAACCAAGGCCTACAGCAAGAGGAAGAGAAGAGTACTCGTAGTGGGAGACTCCCTCCTGCGGGGGATCGAAGCCAAAGTATGTCGCGAAGACCCATGGACTCGCCAGGTGTGCTGTCTCCCTGGGGCACGGATTAAGGATGTGACAGAACAGCTGCCGAGGCTCATGCAGCCCACCGACACATACCCCTTTCTTCTCTTCCACGTGGGTACAAATGATACTGCCAAGCGGAGTTACAAAGAAATCACGGCAGACTTTGAAGAGCTGGGAAGGGAACTCAAGAACGCTGTTGGAAGAAAAGGTCAGAGGACTGGAGCAGCAAGTGTCAACCCTCAGGAGCATAAGAGAAAGTGAAGAGTTCTTAGACAGAACGGTGGATCTACAGCACCAAAGCACAGTACAGGAGCCAGAAGGGCAACTGCAGGATGAGGCGGAGTCAGAGACTGCAGAGGCAAGGGAAAATAACACAGGGGGAACTCCCTGGAAAAGGGTGACTGTTAGGAGCAGAAGAACTACAAGACACTCTGCGCCTGTGGAAGCAGTGGAGCTATGGAACCGCTTCCATGTACTTGAGGACGAGAGCAGAGGACAGCCTGCAGAGGACGGATTACCGGGCACCCAACGTGACAGTGAGCAAGAGGCTGAGGGTCAGTCAAGTGGAGGAAATCGAACCAAGGCCTACAGCAAGAGGAAGAGAAGAGTACTCGTAGTGGGAGACTCCCTCCTGCGGGGGATCGAAGCCAAAGTATGTCGCGAAGACCCATGGACTCGCCAGGTGTGCTGTCTCCCTGGGGCACGGATTAAGGATGTGACAGAACAGCTGCCGAGGCTCATGCAGCCCACCGACACATACCCCTTTCTTCTCTTCCACGTGGGTACAAATGATACTGCCAAGCGGAGTTACAAAGAAATCACGGCAGACTTTGAAGAGCTGGGAAGGGAACTCAAGAACTTCGGGGCCCAGATAGTTTTCTCATCCATCCTTCCAGTACTTGGAAGAGGCATAGAAAGGGAAAGAAAAATACTCCGAGTGAATGACTGGCTACGAAGGTGGAGCCGACGTGAGGGATTTGGATTCTGGGACCACGGGCTACACTTCCTGGAAGATGGACTGCTGGCAAAGGATGGGTTGCACCTCACAAGGACTGGGAAGAATGTGTTTGGACACAGCATGAGGAACTTAATCAGGAGGGCTTTAAACTGAATCCAACAGGGGAGGGAGACATAAACTCGGGGGTACCAATGGAAGAAGGCCTCTATGCCACAATGGAGGGAACAGCTCCAGCGGTGCCCATTGATAGTCTACCACAAAATGTAGGGGGAAAGTCGGACTATAAAGCACATAGTCTTCAATGTCTCTATACTAATGCCCGGAGTATGGGCAATAAACAAGACGAACTTGAACTCTTGATACATGAGGGCAGGTACGACTTGATAGGGATAACTGAAACCTGGTGGGATGACTCCCATGACTGGAATACAGCAATTGAAGGGTATAACTTGTTCAAAAGGAACAGAAGCAACAGAAAGGGAGGTGGAGTTGCACTGTATGTTAAAAATACGTATCTCTGCACAGAGATACAGGAAGAGGAGCTTGGCAGCCCCATTGAGAGCATCTGGGTTAAAATAAAGGGGGCAAAGAATAAAACGAACATGGCGGTTGGAGTCTACTACCGACCACCCAATCAAGGAGAAGACGAGGATGGAACTTTTGAAAAGCAAATTGCCAGTGTTTCAAGGAGGCACGATGTGGTAGTAATGGGAGACTTCAATTTCCCTGATATCTGTTGGGAGACTTATTCAGCCAAACATGGCCCCTCCAAGAAATTCCTGACCTGTGTTGCTGATAACTTCCTCCTACAGAAAGTGGAGGAAGGAACTAGAGGATCGGCTATCCTTGACCTGATTCTAACCAACAGAGACGAGTTAGTGGATAAAGTGGCAGTTTCGGGAACTCTGGGGGAAAGTGACCATGTTATACTAGAGTTCTTGATTCTAACGGAAGCAAAAGCTGAGTGTAGCCAAACACGTACCCTGGATTTTAGGAAAGCCAATTTTAACAAACTCAGAACAATGATTAGTAAGATCCCATGGCAAGTGACTCTCACGAGAAAGGGAGCCCAGGAGGGGTGGGAGTTTTTAAAGAAGGAAATTTTAAAGGCACAATTGCAAACAATTCCCACAAGGAAAAAAGGCAGAGGGCAACAGAAAAAGCCAATGTGGCTTCACAATAAACTCAAAGATGACCTGAAAACAAAAAAGGACACGTATAGGAAGTGGAAGGAAGGACAGGCTACAGGGGAAGAGTACAGGCAGGTAGCACAGAACTGCAGGAATAGTGTCAGGAAGGCTAAAGCTGAGAATGAGCTAAGGTTAGCGAGGAATGCTAAAAGCAACAAAAAAGCTTTCTTCAGATACATGCACAGTAAAAGACAGAAGAAAGAACTGGTGGTTCAACTACGCGATGAGGATGGCAAATTGATAACAGAAGACAAAGAAAAGGCAGAAGTGTTCAATTCCTACTTCGGCTCGGTCTTCTCCCAAAAGAGGGTCTATGACCCCCCTGGCAAACCTGAAGTGCAGACTGAAGGGGCAGGATTGCAGCTTGAGATTGATAGGCAAATGGTCAAGGAGCACCTGATTACTCTGAATGAGTTTAAATCTCCAGGGCCTGATGAGCTGCATCCTAGAGTAATAAAGGAACTGGCAGAAGAACTCTCAGAACCACTGTCTATTATCTTTGAGAAATCATGGAGGACAGGTGAAGTGCCAGACGACTGGAGGAGGGCAAATGTTGTTCCCATCTTCAAAAAGGGCAAGAAGGAGGAACCTGGGAACTATAGGCCAGTCAGTCTGACATCAATCCCTGGGAAGATTTTTGAGCAGATTATAAAGAAGTCAGTCTGCAAGCACCTTGAAAACAATGCAGTGATTACTAGAAGCCAGCATGGATTTGTCAAGAACAAATCCTGTCAGACTAATCTGATCTCATTTTTTGATCGGGTAACCTCCCTTGTGGACTGTGGGAATGCTGTGGACATTATATATCTGGACTTCAGCAAAGCTTTCGACAAAGTGCCTCATGATATCCTGATTAGTAAGCTAGCTAAGAGTGGGCTAGATGGAACAACTATCAGGTGGATCCACAATTGGCTAAAGAATCGGACTCAAAGAGTGCTTATCAATGGTTCCTTCTCAAACTGGGGAGAGGTAACGAGCGGGGTACCACAGGGCTCGGTCCTGGGCCCGGTGCTCTTCAACATTTTTATTAATGACTTGGATGAGGAGGTACAGGGAATGCTTATCAAATTTGCAGATGACACAAAGTTGGGTGGAACAGCTAATACTCTGGAAGACAGAAACAAAATTCAAAGTGACCTCGATAGGCTGGAGCGCTGGGCCGAAAACAACAGAATGAAATTTAATAGGGATAAATGCCAAGTGCTGCACCTAGGGAGAGGAAACCAAATGCAGAGTTACAGAATGGGGAACACTTGGCTCAACAATACTACAAGTGAGAAGGATCTTGGAATTGTGGTAGATCACAAACTGAATATGAGCCAGCAATGCGATGTGGCTGCAAAGAAGGCAAATGCAATTTTGGGCTGTATTAATAGAAGTATAGCTTCCAAATCGCGGGAAGTGATAATTCCCCTTTACTCGGCACTGGTTAGGCCTCATCTTGAGTACTGCGTCCAGTTCTGGGCACCTCACTTTAAGAAGGACATAGACAAACTGGAGAGGGTTCAGAGGAGGGCAACAAGGATGATAAAGGGACTGGAAACAAGGCCCTATGAGGAGAGACTGAAAGAACTGGGCATGTTTAGCCTTCAGAAGAGGAGACTGAGGGGAGATATGATCGCACTCTTCCAGTATTTGAAGGGATGTCACACAGAGGAGGGCAAAGATCTCTTCTCGTTCATCCCAGTTTGCAGGACACGGAATAATGGGCTCAAGTTACAGGAACCTAGATTCCACCTAAACATCAGGAAAAATTTCCTGACTGTCAGAGCAATAAGACAATGGAATCAACTACCTAGGGAGGTGGTGGGCTCTCCCAGTCTGGAGGCATTCAAGGTGCGGCTGGACAGACATCTGTCAGAGATGCTTTGACCTGGATTCCTGCATTGAGCAGGGGGTTGGACTCGATGGCCTTGTAGGCCCCTTCCAACTCTACTTTTCTATGATTCTATGATTCTATGAGGAATCATAGAAAAGTAGAGTTGGAAGGGGCCTACAAGGCCATCGAGTCCAACCCCCTGCTCAGTGCAGGAATCCAGGTCAAAGCATCCCCGACAGATGGCTGTCCAGCCGCACCTTGAATGCCTCCAGAGTGGGACAGCCCACCACCACCCTAGGTAGTAGGTTCCATTGTCTTATTGCTCTGACAGTCAGGACATTTTTCCTGATGTTTAGGTGGAATCTGGGTTCCTGTAACTTGAGCCCATTATTCCTTGTCCTGTAAACTGGGATGACCGAGAAGAGATTCTGGCCCTCCTCTGAGTGACAACCCTTTAAGGATATATATATATATATATATATATATATAACTTATTTATACAAAATTTATATGCCGCCCTTTTGGTACTAAAGCACCACACCAGCCAGCTTACAACAATTAAAGACAACCATAAACAAACAATAAAATTCTAAATACGTATACAATATAATAAAAACAGAAACAGAAAACAGAAACAGGTGCAAAGGATAAAACGCATCAGATAAAAACTTATCTATCTGATAAAAGGAATGCCTGCCTCAACAGGAAGGTTCTTGTCATCTCATGAAACATCATAAGAGGGAGGGCCAACTTGGGGCAGAGTCCCATAATTTAGGTGCAGCCACAGAGAAGGCCCTTTCTCGTCTCACCCCATCAACCGAGCCTCCACCCTATTTGGGATATGATATTTGGTCATAATGATGGGCTGTAGCTGAGTGGATTTATTAGTGCCAGCTTCTCTTCTAAGTTGGCTTTGACCCATTTTTCTTTCTGTTGGCAGTTTCTTCCTTCTTCGCTCTGTCCATTGAGTTTCTTCCCTCTGTCCTTCCCTCACCAAATCCTCCACTGCCACTCAGTTGTTCTTCTGGGCAGCAGTTGGGCTGGTTGTTCCTCCGCTCTGTATGCCTATATCCATCCTTAATCTGATACTTAGAGATCTGTTCAACATGGTAAATTTTGCTCATTTAAGTTGTGATTTGTGAAGTATGCAGTGGTTTGAGCATGGTAGTGTAGGGAATGATATTATAAAGCAGGGGTTGGCAACCTGCGGTTGTAGAGCTGCATACACACCCCTCAGCATGATTTCAAAAGCCCTCTGCAAGTGATCAGACCTGTGGCAAGAGTGATCTGCCCCCCTCCCCCAGCAGCTTGTAGTTAAGAGCCCCACTGGATAAGACCAAAACTCTACCTCTTTCCCCAACCAGATGCTTCTGGAAAGCCCACAAGCTGGGCACAAAAGCAACAGCCCTCTCTCACTATTGCTCCTCAAAAAACGATTTTCATTGGCTGGTGGCCTTTGAACATGGAATCCCACATCTCCATCATCAGTTCCTAAGGAGAAGAAGCACTTGGAGTGCTTTCTCCCAGGTGAAAGCTGCAGCAGGTTCTCTCATCACCGTCTATTATCCCAGTCTTCCTTTCAGCTTCCATACTAGGCTGGCAAGTGTTTACACCTTTACCTTTACAGAAGGTATTCCTTTATTTGAAGGCCTGTCATGGGCAAGTCCTCCATTTGAAGTCATCCTGTACTTGAAGGGCTGTCCAGTCCTTCAACTTCAGGGTCCCAGCAGGGGCCTTGAAGTTGCCCATCAACAGTTAGCACCTGGACAGCAGACTGAGAAGGCGCACAGATCACCTGGTCACAGCCTTCCCCATTGTGGGAAGATGTACTGTATTTCTGTTTAATTTGGGGGAAGGATTCAATGGGTTTTCAACCACTATTGACATTGCACAAGCATTGGTTTCTTTCTGCTAGTGCAACATAAATAACACTAGTGGCTGGACACCATTGGATCCTTCCCCTAGTAATTATTTCTAAATTTGTATCTAAAAATGCATGTCTAAAAATGTGCACCTAAAATTTGCAAGTGTTATGCAAATCTGTCATCTCTCTCTCCCCTTTTTGGTGATGTGTAAGTGGCCGCGCTATTTCAAATGGTACATCTCTGCCCATGCCTGCGAACCTTTTCAGAAGGAGAAGGAAGGTAGACAGACAGACTCACAGAGATGTGGAATGCTATTATGGAAAAGACTTCATACAAGTACCGTATGTCTTTATGCATACTCTTAAACAAATTTTGTTACAGAACAAAAGCCACCTTTAAGTTTGCCATACTGACAGTGAACATTAGCATGAGAATTGGGCCTTACCTTTGCTCATCTTGTCACATTCTTTGGTAACACTTGTATACTTTGCATGCTACTAAAGTATCTTCGAATCAAATTGAAGTGCATTCAGACTGCACTTACATCTGCTCGCCCTCCTTAAGGTCTATTTTGTTCATGAGTTGCAATCTCCTCTATGAATCAGAGGCAATGTGGAAGAGACTTCAAAACAAACAAAGCCTCCTGTCAATCTTTCCCCTTTCATTTCAAGCCTCCCCTTTGAAGGGATATATCTTGGTGTTCACAGGAAAACACAGTGCAGGGAAGAATTTGGGGGAGGGAAAGAAACCAAAGCAATCTTAGAGACCTTTTATCTTCTCTGCAAGCTCTCAAATGCAAATCGCTTTAATTGCCTCTTTGAACACTGATGAGCTTGGCTTTCTGACCACTGGAAAGCTGTAAGACAATTCTGTCTACCTTCAATTTCCTCAGAGGCAGTGACTGGCCCAAAGTCACCCAGTGAGCTTCATGGCCAAGTGGGGACTAGAACCTGGATCTCCCAAGTTTCAGTCCAACACTGAACCACTACACCACACTGGCTGCACCTTAGTTCACATTGTATGCAGCTTGTGATTACAGGGTGTGCTGAACATCTGCATCTGATACTCCCCAAAGCCGAGGAAGATGTCTCTTGCTGATATGCTTATGCATTTTGTGTGCATTTCTCCTAATAGACACATCTCTTGCAAGCAGTTTTTCCTAATATATTGAGTTTTTGTAAGCTATTTTCAACAAATATATGTTTGTAGTAGTAGTAGGCGATCACTCGTGACCGAGTAAGATTGTCTTCCAGGATAAAATTACAAAAAGAAAATTATAAAAGGAGGAAATTCTAAAAAATTGTGTAGACTCTAGCGATGGGTCCGTAGGTGACTGTGGAGGCCAATTCTAGATCCACACAGCTTCCCGCAGTGAGGACACAGGTTACCAGATGTAACATACCAGAAGTATGTTTGTACTTCTCTCTGAAAATGTAACACAAGGCAGCAAATCTCCTGCTTGGTAGAAGTGTTTCTGTTGCTTGCCTCCACTTGGTATGCTCTTCTTCTGTTTTTGTAAATCAAAAGATTGCTGCCAGCTGCCAGGGTTCCCTCCTCCAAAAGTAGCGAAACCCTGGTAGAGTTGCCCTTGGAACTTCTTCTCACCACTAGATGAAGTGGGGAGCACATAATAGCAATGTTGTTATTGTTAATAACAATGATAACAGGTTGGATCCAGAAATGTTCTGCCGCATGCAGAAAGCTACCGCTTGCAGAGCAGGACTCTCTATGTCCTCTCCACACCCTGCAGCCTCCTGTGCACCCTCTGAATCTCTTCTGGAGGCATCCCTCAACATTTCTGGATCCAACCCAATAATAACTATAATAAGACTACCTTCACCTACATATGCCCAACCAACCCTTGAGATCTTCTGAGGAGGCCTTACTAGTCATTTTGGAATCAATAGAAAGTCACCATTTAATAGCACATAAACAGGCCTTCTCACTAGTGGCACCCAACCTCTGGAACGTTCTCCCACATCTGGTTCAAGAGGCAGAAACTGTGGTAAGTTTCAAATGCTTCTTGAAAACATATGTGTTCACACGGGATTTCCCTGATCTGTAACGGATCTGTAATTTTTTTCTTTTATATTGTTTTTATATTGTATTATATGTACATTTTAATGTGCACTGCTTAGAGATTCCCTCCCCCCCCAAATATTAAATGGTATAGAAGCATTATAGAACATCATCATCAACAGGTCATGCTGAAAATCTACATGGCATTTTATAAGCAAAAAGATAACTATAACTATATATGGTTAACTATACCATAAGAGAAAAACTCGAAATGTTTCTCTTTCTAAAAACCGAACAAACAAGCAAACTCATATAACGCCCCCCCCCCCAGCCCCATTTATTCCAGGGCTACCTAGCAGCCATCGGTAAGGACATGGATGTACATCAAGCGCCACCCCACTTCATTACTCCTTCTCTGGCCTCTAAGAGTGATTTGGCTCTTGCAGACAGTAAGGTCTTGCTTGCTCACTTGTTACGTTCCATCAGGTTTGGCAGCAGCCTTGCATTTCCTGAGCCAGAAACACAGCTTTTCTCAAGCCATTGGCACAGCTCTATAATGCTTTCAATATGCTGACTTGGTGATTCCCACCACCCTTGTGGGGAAAACAGCTTGAGGTTTAGGAGAAAGCCATGGTTCTATTCTGGTGGAAGGGGACCCCTCGACCGATCCAGAGTTAGGGCTAGAGGAAACAAACTTCCCTGTCCCCTCCTTCCCATGGCAGCTCCTCCAGCACCATGAAAATACTACACAGAAGGCCAGGGGAACCTGCTGAATGGGAGTGAGCCGAGGACAGTGTGTGTGTGGTGGGGTGTGGGAGGGAGGATCCCCAAAATTCAGGTGGAGGCACCTTCCATGAGCAGAGAGCCCTATTGTTCACAGAAGGGATATCCTTGTCCTTGATTCAGCCCGTGATGTAGTCAAGACCTCAGGCAGATTAACAATAGAGGGTCCTCTAGTCAGCAGAGGGCAGCAGGGAAAGAAGAAAAAGGGAGCAATATGCCTTTGACTTGATAGGGCATCTTCTTCAATGGGAAAGAAGGAACAAACCTCTCTGGCTACCCCATATTAGCCACAACACAGAGCACAAGGGGAAATCTCTGAAGTATTAATTACAGCAGTTTTTGTGCTTGGAGCAATCCAAGGGGGTAGAGGAGTGAGAAATCATGGTGCAAAGAGCCCCTAATCCAAAGCCCAGTTGGACACATGCCAACCATAGCAGAAGGTGGAGGGATGGCTTTTTTCTGTTTTTGTTTTGTTTTGTTTACTTTATATCAGCTGTGAGACCAAACTTTTAAATTTTCCCTCTCATCATCGCTCCCAAACAAAGAGAAGGAAAATAACTATCCCAGCTCTAAGGCTGGCATAGTTTTTCCTCCCTTGCCAAGGGAACAGGAGGGCTTTGAATGCAGCAGACCCAAGGCTTCCCCTTATCTGCCCTCACGTGACCCTTTTCAGCCCCTCCCACTGTCAGAGCCCTGATGGTATTGGAAGTTTCTGCCTGTGGAGTGGGAGGTCTCCAATATCCTGCGATCCTTGGGATGCCCTCCTAGGGACCATAGCATTGCACCTTGAAATGTTTTACAATGACCTGTTGTTTCCAGAATTATACTGCAGCTGGGATTCGGGGTATACTGAGGACTGGCATCAAAGGTAGGCATGGTCAGGCACATGCCAAGGGCCCTCCTCACCCAGGCAGGGGCCCAACTGACAAGAGCCCCCGGGAGTTGCTTCCTGCTCCTCACCATTGCTTATTCACTTGCCTCTTGCTCTGACCCAGAAAATGGAGGTGCTGAGAAGGAGGAGCAGTAGATGCCGCTCGCTGCCTACTTGGTGACTATGATGAGAAAGCAGAGGAACAGCAATAGCAGCTGGTGGTGACAATGGCAGGGGAGGCTGTGACTCCTATTTCGGTGAGGCTCCTTTTCCATTGCAGGTTTTTCAGCTTTTATTTTGAGCTTCCTAGGAGCTATCCATGGTGGTAAACCTATTTTGGGGCGGGGCGGGGTTCAGCACCGTGGATAGCTGCTATGAAGCTCCAAATAAAAGCTGCAAAACCTGCAATGGAAAAGGAGCCCCACTGAAATAGGAGTCATCAGCCTCCCCTGGACAATGGTGGTGAGAAGGGAGACTCGCTGAGGGAAGGTGTCTTGTTCAGGGGCCCTCAAAACCTGGAGCTGGCACTGGGTATACTTCCTCTGAACATGGAGGTTCCACTCTGAGCAATCATAGGTGGTAGACTTTGACAGACCTATCCTTCATGGATTTCTCTAGTCTCTGTTAATGCTCACAGCCATCACCACATCTCGGTCAGTGAATTCCAGAAGTAAATTATGCGTTACACGAAGATATAATTTCATCTCTCTGTTCTGAATCTGGTATTGCCTATGCTACGATCTGGCACATGCCATGTCTTCTTCTTCTTCTGAACACCCTGCATTGCATTTTCAAAACAAATCTGCTCAAGTGAAATAATTGATGATGATGATGATGATGATGATGATGATACAACCATTCTTGTTAAAAGTAATTAAAAACAACCAGTCTAATAATTCAACTAATTATTGAATTAGGGTGACAGAAACAATCATCTTAGCTAGATTTAAAGTTACTAGTTCTCAGTTTTTCTCTACAGTACAAGCCACCAACAGTGCTTTGGGAGCCATGGTGCACATTCCTCCTTGCTCCAGATTGGCAGCCTTGCCCTTGCTTTTTTCTTTTCCCCTTTTCCTAAACAGTGTCATGTATTGTTTTCGCCACTAGGAAAATTAGCAGGTTTAATATTCTTGTTGCTGATTATTCGATTTGATTTTTCTTCTTTTTAGAAGAGATTATAGTTTTGGGTTGTGGTTTAAATCTTAATTTATTTCTTCCTTGGTACTAATTGGGAATTTGAATGACCAGGAGGATACCAAAATTATCCCCAGGAGAAAATTCCCCCCATTGCAAATTAACAAAACATCTATTTTAAAAAGTCTTGTTTTACGACATGCTCCATTGGTACTGCAGCATTCTGCCTATGTGGGCATATTTTCTAACACATTATGCAAAAACAAGTCAGGGAAGATGCTGAGGATTGTAATTTTCTAATTTAATTCTGCCATTTCCAGTAATGGAAAGCCATACTCTGGCCATTTATCTTCATAAGTGACAGATGCATTTCATTAAGACTTCCTTAAATAATTTCTCATGGCATTTGAGGAAGGGGAGAAAAAGAGCGAGGACATATCTGTTTTGCAAGCACACCCACATCAGTGTTTTGAAAGCTGTTAAACCCGCGAATGATCTACAACAGTGCATTAAAAAGGTCAAATAAAAAGACATTTGTCTGGTGTTTTTGAAATGTTGATGCCTGTTGAACAAGTCATGAAACAATATGACATTGTCTATGACTCAGTAATAATATACCAATAATGCTTGTATAATGCTTTTCTCTGTGAAGGATCCCAAGTGTTTTACATTAGAGTCAGGCAAAGAAAAAATGCTTAAGCTATCACTCACATTGATCTACTCCAGGAGTAGATATGGAAGGATCTGACAAAACTGGCCTGGAGTGGGAAATGAAAACACTATATCCATACTCTCCGACATTTAACTCAAATGGTTATGCTTGTTTTGTGTTAAATGGACTCATCTTATCATGGCAATGAGCAATCTTAGCGCATTAGGCCTGAAGCAGTTGACATACTCCATTAAAGAATTTTGGAAATGTTCACTTCAAATTTTACTTTTGGATAGAAACCAGAAGTTTGCATCACCAATTATGTTTTTTATTTGTTTGATTTATTATGCATGAACTGCTTACAAAATCCTGCCCCACCTTTTGCTCTAAAACAGCCACATTAATAAGGCAATATGATAGGTTGGATCCAGGTTCAGTCATACTTTGTGTAGACCCATTGATGTTGATGTTAGTCATGACTAAGTTAAGTCCCATTACTTTCAGTGCCTCTGCTCCAAGCATGGCAAAGTCTGGATACAACCAATAAATATAATTCTAGCCAAACAAATTAAAAGAGCAAAATCAGCAGATAAAAAAACAAAAAAGAAGATAAAATGGCAGAAGATCACATATACTATTAAAAAACCAAAGCACACACATTGCATGTTACCTGGCTGGCACTTAAAAGATAATATTATTTATTTGTTTATTATGTTTATACCCCACCTTTTTTTCCTGCAAGGAACCCAAGGCAGCTTACATAATGCTCATTCTTCTCCTCTCCATTTTATCCTCACAACAACCCTGTGAGGTAGGTTAGCCTGAGAGTCCATAACTGGCCCAAAATCACCCAGTGAGCTTCAAGGCCGAATGGGGAGACTCGAACCTGGATCTTAAGTTTATTTCATTTTTAAAAAAAAATTTAAATTTTTTTTTCAAACAATACATAAAACAACTAGTATATACTCAAGTAAAGTCGACCCTAATATAAGTCGAGGCCCCTAATTTCACCCCAAAAACCTGGGAAAACTTATTGCCTCCAGTATAAGTCTAGGGTGGGAAATGTACGAGGGGAGACTCCCGCCGCCACCCCCAGACACCCCCAGACACCCCCCGCCACCGTACCTGCACCCGCCGCCGCCGAAGCCCCGCCACTGCCAAAGCCCCCCCAGGACCCCCGCCGCCACCCCCAGACACCCCCATGCCACCCTACCTGCACCCGCCACCGAAGCCCCATTGCCGCCGAAAAGCCTCCCTGCCGCCGAAGCCTCGCCGCCGCTGAAGCCCCTCCCCCGCCGAAGCTGCGCCGAAGCCCCCCCAGACACCCCATGCCACCCCCACGCCACCCCCACGCCACCCCCGTCACCGTACCTGCTCCCGCCGCCGGAAAAGCCTCCCCGCCGCCGAAGAAGCCTCCCCGCTGCCGAAGAAGCCCCGCTGCTGCCAACTTCCGCTGCCGAAGAAGCCCCGCTGCCGCCGAAGAAGCACCCCTGCCGCCACCCCCAGACACCCCCCCACCCCCGTACCTGCACCCACTGCCGCCGAAGAAGCCCCGCTGCCGCCGAAGCCACGCCGGGGCGGCGGCGGCGAGGCTTCTTCGGTGGCAGCGGGGCTTCTTCGGCGGCAGAAGTTGGCGGCGGAAGTTGGTAGCAGTGGGGCTTCTTTGGCGGCGGAAGTTGGCGGCAGCGGGGGTTCTTCGGCGGCGGGGAGGCTTTTTCGGCGGCGGGAGCAGGTACGGTGATGGGGGGTGGCGTCTGGGGTGGTGTGGGGGTGGCATGAGGGTGTCTGGGGGGCTGCGGCGCGGCGCGGCTTCGGCGGGGGAGGGGCTTCGGCGGCGGCGAGGCTTCGGCGGCAGGGAGGCTTTTCGGCGGCAGGTGCAGGTAGGGTGGCATGGGGGGGTTTCTGGGGTGGCGTGGGGGTGCCTGGGGGTGGCATGGGGTGTTTGGGGGTGGCATGGGGGTGTCTGGGGGGGCTTCGGCACGGCGGGGCTTCGGCGGGGGAGGGGCTTCGGCGGCGGCGGGTGCAGGTACGGGGGCGGGGGTGGGGTGTCTGGGGGTGGCGGCAGGGGTCCTGGGGGTGGAGGGGGGTGCCTGGCGGTGCCTTGCGGTGGCAGCGGGGGTCCTGGGGGGGCGCTGACCCAAGTATAAGTCGAGGGGGCATTTTTCAGCACAAAAAATGTGCTGAAAAACTCGACTTATACTTGAGTATATACGGTAAATAACAAACATACAACTTATATAGTGCTCCCGTCACCACGGGACCATATAATACATTCTATCTCTATAATCTATAGTTATTCTTTATTCCAAAAATACAACATATCTTGACACAGCATACTCCCTTTCCCCTTATTTAACACAAAATCCAAAAATAAACCCCAAATATCCTTAAAATTGCTTTTCTTTAAGTGTCCCCTTTTGCATTTGATATTACAAGTTAACATATCATTTAAAGCCATATCCCACACTTCTTTATACCAGTCGGTGATAGAGAAAACTTGCTGAACTTGCCATTTTCTTGCTATCATTAATCTACCCACCGGTAACAAATTTACAATTAATTCTTTAACATTTTGAGGACCAGCCACCTTTTTGGTTATTGATAACAATGCTAATTTAGGACAAACTTCTAAATCAACACCAACAATTTCTGATATTTCTTCAAAGATCATTTCCCCAAAATCCAATACATTTTTACAACTCCACCACATATGAGCATACGTACCCAGCTCCTGACAGCCTCTCCAACACATTGGAGAACATGTATTATCTATTCTGTTTATTCTCACCGGAGTCAGGTACCATCTGCAAATTAACTTATAGAAATTCTCTTTTATCCTTATTGACATATTTTTCAATATTCGCCAATCCCATATCTTATTCCACTCTTCCTTTGCTATTTCCTCTTCAAACTCTATATCCCAAACTATCTTAAGATTTTCCGCTTGCTCTTCTGATTTCTGCATCATTTTATATATCTTCTTTGTAATACCTCTAGCTGATAAGTTTATTTCAATCGCAGGCGCTTAGTCGGAAATCTTTAATTTGAAACGACGCTGTCACAAGGATATCGAAAAGCTGACGCCCGTCACCCAGCGCAACACGTGAACGTTTTAGTACTGCCTTTCCCCAACCTGCTGCCCTCTCCGCCAAGGGCACCAGGTTGGTGCCAAGTGACCATGCCTGGGGAAAGGTCCATACTTTGGGCACCACCATAGAGAAGGCCCTCTCTCAGGCAACCTCTTGCCTGATTTTAGAATTTGCATGCTTTTATCATCAAATAATGTCTTACTGCTCAAATATATACTAAATTTTCAGGTTTCCAAAATGCAGCAAATAGCAAGCAATTTTGTCAGATCCACCAAGCACAGATCTGATTACATGTGCTGATCTCCATATTACATGCCACATCTTTGGATTATGACCCTGGTTCCAAAGTCTTGATCAGTCATGAACCTTCAGGCTTCAATCCTTTACCCACTTACCAAGGAGTAGGTCCCACTGAACTCAAAGAGGTTGCTTCTGAATAGACATATAAAGGATTGCACTGTAAGAGTACTGTTTGCCTTTCATGATCAAAATCTGAACAAAGAAAATTTGTAGATACAGGGCAGTATCCAATGGGGTTGCTCTGCCTGCATTGGTCCTGTTGCACTTGTGGGAGTGACTGCTTTTGCAACAGGGCTTTCATGCTTCTAAAAATAACCGTGAAATGCTAACAAGTGAAAATGCTAATTTCTCTTCTGTCAGCTCTACCCCATTCCAGAAATAAGCATTTCCGCTCATTTCAGGTTATTTTGGGAAGCATTAAAGCCCCATTGTGTGAACGGTCACTCCCCACGAGCACACAGGCACAATAGGATACTAGCTATGTTGAGTTTCATTTTTTTTTAATGCAGCATGCAATTTAGAACTATAGTTCTAGTCCTCAGGAAAGTCTTCTTCCTTAGAGAGGGGTCAGATTTTGTATTAAAAACATTAAGGTGGATTTAGATGATTTGGAGCCAAATGATAGTTCTTTAAAGACTTCCACATGATGTTTGTGGAAGACCTCCACAAGATGTAGTGATGGCCACCAAATTGGAAGGCTTTAAAAGGGGATTGGACAAATTCATGGAGAAGGCTATCAATGGCTACTAGTCCGGATTGGCTATATGGTACCTCTAGTATCAGAGGCAGTATGCCTATGTGCACCAGTTGCTGGGGGACATGGGCAGGAGGGTGCTGTTGCACTCATGTCCTGCTTGTGGGATCCCATGGGCAGCTGGTTGGCCATTGTGTGAACAGAATGCTGGACTTGATGGACCCTTGGTCTGATCCAGCATGGCTACTTCTTACGTTCTTATTCTTTGTAATCACAGGGGGAGGTCATCAACTGTAGCCCTCAATAACAGTTAGGCCCACCCTCAACCACCCCTTCACAGCCTCAGGTAAGTGGTGGGGTAATAATGTTGGGCTTAACTTTGGAATTCCCTTCCCAAGGAAACCCACCAGAACCATCTTTTCACAGCTTCATGTGCATACTTCCTTATTTCTCCAAGCATTTGGAAATAGGTGTTATATTTGTTCATGCATTTTGCAGCTGTGTTGGTTTTATTGCATGGCATTTTTTTGTTTCAATTCAATCCTTTTATTTTGCTGGGAGGGGGGTTGCAATGGATTATTGCAAAGAATCTTGAGTAACCTTTGATCCAGGGAAGAGGACTATACATTTTAAAGAAATAAGTAAATAAAGCTATATGGTAGAAAGGAAAGGATGAGCGCTTGCCCATATGGTTACAGACACCAAAGGGTAAGATTTTAATATCTGTGCTCTGTGCTTTCTATTTCAACTGCCTAAATGAAGCCAGAGCAATATTGTTATTTTTGTTGTTCTTGCAAAATTAAGGCACATAGCACTTTGTAGAATATCATTATACTAAAAACAGGCCTCTGCTCTGAGATTATTATAGTGGGAGAATAGGGCTAACATAACAGAAGAAGAGCCATGCTGGATCAGTCCAAAAGCCTGTCTAGTCCAGCATTCTGTTCACACAATGGCCAACCAAATGCCCACGGGATCCCACAAGCAGGACACGAGTGAAACAGCACCCTCCTACCCATGTTTCCCACAATTGGTATACAGAAGCATGCTGCCTCCGATACTGGAGGTAATATATAGCCATCATGACTAGTACCCACTGGTACACTTATCCTATCTTTTAATAGCTATTTGTATTCCTGGCCATCGCTACATTTTGTGGTAGTGAATTCCCTAGTATAACTACGTGCTTTGTTTTCTTTTCATCTGTCCTGAATCTCCCACCATTCAGCTTCATGGAATGACCCCGGGTTCTAGTATTACAAGGGAGAAAAACATCTCCCTAACCACTTTCTCTAGGGTTTCATAGATTTCATAGATCATAGAGTTGGGAGGAGCCTACAAGGCCATCGAGTCCAACCCCCTGCTCAATGCAGGAAACTAGAGGAGGGGTCTCCCATCCAAGTAATAACCAGGCCTGACCCTGCTTAGCTTTCCACGCTCAGACAAGCTGAGCCAGCGTAAGCCACAGGCCTGAGAAGAACACTGTAAATAAAGAATATGGGTGTGTTACTTTTGATTTGGGGTCCTTTATGCTATGCTACTGACATTCACAATGGTATATTAACTTACAGCAAAACAAATGGCTCTAGCCTTTTAAAACATATGGTTATAATCTATTCAGCCTTTTTTATCCAGTCCTTGAAAACAGGAGGAATATGGGGCAGTAAAAAGAGCAAAGCAAAACCACTGTGAGGTTGAGCAGTGCAGCGCGGGGACAGAGACTGCAGGCCCAGAATCTCTCCTTTCTCCTCCCCACCTCCCAGCCCAGCATTCCACCACTGTTGAACTTTTCAGACTGGCACTTTATCAATTGCCCTTTTATACATGAGAAAACCAGATACTGAGAAACTTCAAAGGAGCCCATTGGTCTAGCATTCCAGAGTCTGATGGAGCCGGGCAGCTTAAACAAGATAACGGCGGCTGTAGTTTGTTCACTTTTTGATACCATTTCGGGCAATCGCTAAAATATTCCTGTACGTGCTTTGTAAAAAAAAAAAAAAAATGCTGGATGTTCTGTGTGAATGGCAAAAAGTAATAGCCTATTTGCATGTATAAACAACAGGAAGACTCTTATTGAAAACCAAAAGCAACCACCAGACTGGAAAAAATGTTTAACACCTAACTATATAGTACCCATATATTACAGAGTGTTTACACAAATTGTGCATAGTAAGAGTTTACGTAACAAAAATGCAAAACTTTCTCACCCATACGATCTTGTGGAAAACTCATGTTGCACGTACACAAAAATACACTATGTGCATATTAAAGATTGAGATGTTATTGAGCTTTGTGATTACATAAATTGTGCATAATAAGCAGCAGACTCAGAACAGACTTGAGAGGCTATCTTGTCTGCACTATTTGCATGTTGTTGTGGAAAAATTGATCTACTGCATTGTGTTTTTAAGAGGTTCTTAGAGAGGAAAGTTTATTAGTGAATTTACAGATGGCATCTGAGCACAGTCAGGAATGCCAACCAGAACACAAGGGAGACACTTCCATTTATACTGAATAATATCATGTATAGGTCAGGTGACAATTGCGTCAGTACAGGAAACTGAGAGACAATTCAAAAGGAGACATTTAAACAAAAACAAAAGATCAGGTATTGCCCATCTTCCAGCCATCATGCTAATCCCAAGGTCTTTCCCAAGGTGATAATCCCAAAGTGATAATGGCTCACAGTACTTTTAGCATAAGAAGGAAAGAGGCTTAGGCAAATCAATAGGTGGGTGATTTGCCCTCACTGGTTGTTCTACAGAAGGTCAAGGAAAGGGTCTGACATGTCAGGACATGTTTCTGTAAGGTAGAAGGAAAAGTCTGACTTGCCCTTCCAGGCCTTTCTGTTAAACTGAAGCCTGGACAAATTTTACTTCTACAATGTATGGCTTAACTCACTTTTGTAAGAAGTGAACTGTGTCTTTCAGTGCTTCTGTTTTGTGTAATATTTCCTATGAGAATACTGCTGTACTTTTCATAGAACTTGAATTCTTGTTTGCTATGGATTATGTATCTTCTGTATCTTCATTATTGATAGCCCAGAGCTGCCAAATGGCTTGAACTAATCCTGACTCTTGGTCTTTTCTATGGCTAGACCCATGTAGCATGAGTATACCTAAGTGGAAGCTATGGTCGTTAAAATCTCTGAGTGTGTGGGATTACTCTGGACTTACTCTTTAACCTGTATTGACTCTTGGATTTGATAGCCCTTGACCCATTTAGTGCTGAGGTTCCAATGAAGATTTCAAGGTTCATTAAACCTCTGCATGTGTGGATTTGTTTAGGTCTTTTTCTAGAACCCATGCCTTTGATTGCCTGCGATGGCTTATGCCAGGAATCATTCAAGCCCTTGCCCTGTATTTTGAGCTGTAGGGATTGCAATGGGGAAACCAAGTTGTCTGGATCTCCGACATGTTTATAACTATTAGCTTTGAATTGTTTTGGAATTACTTATGGAGCCTATAGCTAATTGTCACCAGCTATATAATTTCTGAAGACTATAACCATTAAGCTTTTACTGTGGGATTTGCTACAATAAAAGATTCTCACTGATTTGGGGTGTCCTGCGTCAGAATGCCAAAGTGCGTGCTTGAACGATCAGGCCCATGACACTTCACCAACATATATATATATATATAGAGAGAGAGAGAGAGAGAGAGAGAGCAGGTTTTTGTGGGCGGGAAGGGGAGGGGTTACTTCTTCATACTGTCCTAGGTTTCTATTGTTTTAAAATGTTTGCTTTACTCTTAATGCATTTAAACAACTTTCAAGTCATTATTAATTTTTGTTTATACAAAAATCATTGTCATTTTATTCTTGATATGATACAATTTACATATTAGTCACCCTGATTATTTTTAAAACTGAAAGATGGGGTAGAAATGTCTAAGATAAAGAGATAAATATATCCAGGGAATTTTTTAGGGCTCTTTTTTTGTCCCAAAGGACTTGCACAGCTGTGCTGGCCATATCGTGTGTAACAGACATGGGGGAAAGGGCTTCCTGCCTTCCAGGCAAAGGGCCATGCTGCTTCACAATTTAATGGGGCCATTTGCTTTTACTCATCTCACACAGAAGTGGGATAAAAACTTGAAGAACAACTTCTACTTCTTCTTTGTTGTCTTCTTCTGCTTCTCCTCCTTCTCCACATTATCATCATCAACAGCAAAACAACAATAACAACTACAATGATGAAGCAATGCAAGTTACCACCCAGACCTCTGCAGCTTAAGCTAGTCATTGGGGCTGGCATATTGGTTATGTTGACAAAATAGCAATATTGATGGTAGAATAAATAATGGACTACCAAAGTGACTCTTCTGCCATTCATTGCAAACAGCATTCCTGAACTTTGTAAGTGTAAGCAAAGATTTGCTTGATCCATTTTGTTCTGAGCTGAATATTGATTTTGATCTCTAATCAAGATCAATGCAACCTCTCCATGGGGATAGGTTCTACGAGATTGTATTTCCAAGGCGTGATGCTCTGAGCTCTGTGGGTAAAAGAAGTGCTTTTGGAATGTACTGCAGAATAGTCTTACAGCTAGGAAGGAGTGGAAAGAAATAAACTCTTGATCCTTAAAGTTCCTTTCACTTTCTGATGTCTGCTAAGATCTAGGTAGACTTTCTTTTCTAAGGCTAGAATTTAGACAAACAGCATGTTATTTTAGGGTAGAATCCTATGCATGTTTAGACAGAAAAAAGTCCTACAACTCCGAGCATTCCCCAGCCAGACACGCTTTAGCATATGAATCAATGGACTGAACAGCTAAGTTCAGCAAGAATAGCTGACATAGTCAGATACCACTTTAGGGGAAGGGAATTTGAGAATTGACCTATGAAGCTTAAGGATGACTTATGTAGAAGCAATGGTTCTCCTTCCACACCCGATTTGATGTGGTGCCATTAACCAATGTCAGAAATCAGGGCCAGTGTCAAGGGTAGGCATAGTTGGACAGCTGCCATTGGCCCACACTCCAGCAGGAGTCCATGGATAAGAGCCCCATGGACATGCTCCTTCTTTTCACCACGGCAAGCTGCTTGTTCACTTGCCTTTAGCTCTGGACCAGACAACTGTGGTGGTGAGAAGGAGGAGGAGTAGATGCCACTGCCTGCTTGCTCATTGGCTCTCTGCCTGTCAAGGTCTCCCAACCCCTGGCAGTAAAAAGACAAAAATAATAGATGAATAACTAGCAATTTGCTGCCTTTTCACGGCAACAAAAATCTGCTGCCTAAGGCAGCTGCCTCACTTTGTCCAATGGTAGGGCTGGCTCTGTAGAAATAGACCCCTATATAATTTCCCCTTGCCCAATTAAATTGTGTGAAGTGGGGGGAGAGGGGCAGGGAGGGCTCCAAAGAGTGCCATGGTACGGCAATTATTATTTTGGATTGGGACAGGCTCTGGAGGATCTAGAGCCAGATTCAAAGCAGAACCTGGAGAGGGACTCATAAATTCTAGTGTTTGATGTACACACACATCACGTCAGATAACTGGAACGAGACTTTTAAACCATACTGAGAGAGAATCCAACATGATTTAAACTATTTAAGCTCTTCTCCAGGGATCCAATAAATCTGAATTGATTCACTCACTGTAGCCTCACACATGCTAACAGGATAACTTTCAGGCTAAGATAAAATAAAATAGGGCACTATTGAATTTGTGTGAATTCAGATAGTTCTTAGTGGCAAGTAGCCTACATAATATACAGTAATTAATTCTCTTTGCTTTTATCACACTTAAAAGTGGTATAAGCTACCATACAGATGGCAACTGGTTCAATATTATGAATACACCAAGGAAATCCAGATTTGTGTTTTGTTTGGGGGACAATAATGACTGCAGACTATGTCTTTTCAAAATCTTTTAGTTTCCAAAGTTCTTTATAGTTAGAATGAAATATGTATTAATACTTTTTTCTGATTAAAGTCTGTTTTCATTTGTCCTGAATATTATTGACTAATGATAGCATAAAATGCTAAGGCAGCACTTGCTTTATGACATGGCAAAGCTCCAAAATATTGTATTGATTTTGCCATAGTCACTTATGATCTCCAAGGTACCAGGCACTTTGGCTTTTTCCTCATGTCTCAGAGAGCATTGCTTGTAAGGAAGCAGCTAGTATAAAACAACTGCTTAGGACTGCAATCCTATATATATATATATATATATATATATATATACACACACACACACACACACACACTGATGTGGGAGTAACTCCCATTGAACTCAGTGGGGCTTGCTTCTGAATAGATGAAATAGGATTGCACTGTTGTACGTGTTTGTATAACACATTTTTATTCTCATTTGTTCACGTAGTTGGGTGTATACATGTGAAACTGCATTTTATGTTCACCGCTTTGATAGCACCAGTGGAAAGCAGTTTATAAATTTGAGTAATATATAAATAATAATAATAATATATTGTTTTGTATAGTATTTGCATTTTAACTTTGTATGTGTGATCACTCCTTAGGATGTTTTCTCTTTAAAGGTGCAATCCTATAGTGATGCCGGTGACCCTTCAAACTTGGAGGATTATGGGCATCCTCCGCACTCCTCCCACCCTGCAAAGCAGCTGGACGGCTGATTTCGGCTGTCTAATTGTGGTGCTTCGGAGCAGGAAGGAAAGAGGCTGAGGTGCCACCAGGATATGTTGTTTCTTGGCAGTGGTGGTCTCCTCCCCTCCTCCCCCCCTCCCCGCCCCCTAAACCCCTTCTCCGAGGTCGCTTTTGTGATCTCAGAGAAGCAGCCAGTGTGGATCTTTCCAGGCTGGCTACAGTGGGGAGGGGGTGCTCTGAGTGCAGAGCCCCAGCTCTGACATTCGGAGCTGTTTCCCGACATCGGAACTGTTTCCCGACATCAGAGCTGGGGCTCCAAAAAATTCTGTGGCCCTCTAGATGCTATCTAGGGGCCATAGGATTGCGCTGTAAGGCTGTAAAACCACCAATGAAAGCAACATGTAACACTTGCGATACACACACACACACACACACACATACATCTGTATATACACACACACACGCACACACACACACACGCACATACACAGCACCATGTGAGTACCTGAATATTTGACAGGAACAACAATACTACCTGCAAAGATCAAACTAACAGATGCTTATAGAATTAATTGCTCTCTGTGAATTCTTATGGATTTTCTCTCAGCAAAGAGCAAAATTTGCATCAATAGTGGAAGTGCCTAGCTTAGCCTCCAACATGCTCAGACTTTCTAAAAAAAAAACATCTAGCTCTTCTTAGTTGGCTATGCACACTGGATTCATGCTGGAGGGCAGCACACTCACAGGGCTTAGCAGTAATGAGGAGGCAATACAGGTTCCTTTTAGCCAGTGGCAGCAATCCTCCCAGTGCATTTCACCAAGAGTGGCATTTCATTTTACTCCCACTGACTGACTTTCCCTGAAAAGTGACTTGCTATTTATTCATAATTTTCTTTCATTAATTTCTTTAGTGGAAGTCAAGCGATTTTCTCCATTAATATCAGGCAATTCAGTTAGTGCATGTGTTGAGGTAAAATTGAGCCCATAAGCCTCTCAAACTCTAATGGCTCCTGTTATATCAGTTTGATCCCCTCCAGTTCAGATGCCTGTCATTTTAAGGAGTCTAATAGTATCAAATCCATTTTCACAATTATTTATTTTGTATCCTTTCAGTACTAGAAGGCCAGCACCAGATATCTTTAGGGCACAATCCTAGGCATGTTTAAACAGAAAAAAGTCCTACAATTCCCAGCATTCCCCGCCCAGCATGGTTAGCTGGGGAATGCTGGGAGTTGTAGGACTCCCCCCCCCCTCCAAACATGCATAGGATTGCTCCCTTCATTTTTCTTTCTGATTGGGTTTCCTCCTCCTCTGCCTTCTGCTTAGTCATGTCTGGCTTGGCCTTGACACTGACCTACCTTACTGGGCTACAGTTAAGGATTATTGGGATAATGTGTGTGAAGTGAATTCTTCACCTTCCAACTCCAGCTTCACACTTCAAAAAAATGTTTTCCAAAACATAAGCATCCCAGTTTGGTGACCCTTAGCTTTTGGTATTTTCTCCCCTCCCCACAACTCTAAATTTATTCCTCCAAACTGTTCCAAAGTTCTTTGAGCTGGAGCTGAAACATCCATCAGTAAACAGATAAAGATGTATTGTCTATTCATTCCAATGTATTGCGTATTCAAAATGCAAGCCTCCATAGTCAGGATCATCTTATGACCAAGCAAGCAGCAAAACAGGAAGTTTATCAAGCCCTAAGTGATAAACTACCACAAAAAAAGAAAAAAGGCTGCTGGGCTGCATTCAGTGACAACAAGTTATGCAAGCTTTTCAAAAAGTTATCCAGTCTTATCAATCATCCTGGCTTCTGCCCCTCTCTCCTTCTCTATTCCCTGCCAACCATTTCCCAAAGGTCCTAAATGTGCTGATTTCAGGTTTTGGTGGCCAGTACAAGGTATTTGTGCAACATTTTAGAACTGATCTCCAGATCACAATGCAATGCCAATACAACAGCTTTATCCAGCCTGGCTGCCTCCAGATGTGTTGGGATTACAGCTCCCAGCATCCCCAAGCTGGGGGTGCTGGAGGTTGTAGTCCCAACACATCTGCAAGGCGCCAGTTTAGGGAAGGGCTGTAGGGCAAAGACTCTTGCCCCTGTCATTTACATGCATTGTTCCAGTGTTGTTAGCTATTGTTGGCTGGGTTTCTTCTCTCTTTAAACCTTGCTTTTGGAAGAAAAGCAGCAGCTCCGAGGATACATTGAACAAGGAGGACCTGCAACAAAATGCTGCAGTATATCCTCACAGGAGGGCACTCAAGCTGGCTAATTCACTCTCCGTCTTCCCTGGTTTTCTTTTCCAATTGACATTCACCATCCTGAGGCTCCTGGAGGCCATTGAGTATACTCAGTTCTCTTTGGGCTAGGCAGGGGTGGGGATGCCCTCTTTGGGTATATATATATATATATATATATAGAGAGAGAGAGAGAGAGAGAGAACTTTTCCATTGATTGGATTACACCCCCTAGGATTCTGATTATCTGATACCTCCCACTTATTTCTCAGTGACCTCATTTTGGCCCCATCCTGTCAGCACTCAACCACCTGAGTTTGTTGTTAGAGAGAACTATTTGGTGTCTTTTCTTCTGGCCAGATTATTTCATGGTATACTGCTCCAAAGTGGGAAAGATTGCCTCTGTAATGAAGACATGGGACAGTAAATGGGCTGAACTACGGCCACAAATGTATTAATTTATATGTCAGATCTTCATCATCTTAATTAGCCAAACCTCCCCAAACTCAGGGTGAGTATACTTGCTGCTAGATTAAGGTTACTAGAAATGAACATCCCTGTCATTCACCTTGGATGGGCAACACCACCATAGATCCAAGCATCGGATTGGTGCTACAACTGGCCTTTGCTCTTCATTACTCACATGCTGGAAAGGTACAGAAAGCTCTATCAAGTCATCAAAATCGGTGATAGTAAGCCAATAAGAATCAAGGCAACCATCAAGGTCCAAGGGGTATCCCTACTTCAGATCCAGTTAATCCAGTAAACTGAGTGAGGTCATTTTGGTTAATCCTCCCTTCACCATCCTAATGCCTCAGCAAAGGGGTAAAGGAAAAGCTTCATTTCATCTAAATTGCTTTTGAAAGCACTGGGTGTTCAGTCTACAAACTCTAGACTCAGCTGCCCTTAAGTGGGTGCCTTCCCTTCTCATAACACACAGAAGGAATTCTGATGCTGGTCTTCCTTGAGCTGCAAATGATGGCATTTTGCTTGGATTCCATCCTTGTTGCGAAAATGTATACCATTGACTTATTGAGAATAAAGGTTTTACACATATCATTTAAAGAAATGAAGGATAAGGACTGGTATGTTTCCAATGGGATGCCAGCATTAATCTTATTTTGGGAGTATAATGGATGTGAATATGGGTTTGCAAATGCCGATCTTAACATAGGAAGGGCTTTCTATCCTTGAGCATGTCAGTGGTATGTAGTATAGAAATGCTGCTGGTAAATACTACTAATACTACTACTATTAACAACAACAACAACAACAACAACAACAATGGAACATTTATGTAAAACATTAGCTAAAGAACGTAAGCTCTCATCATGTAATATATAATGCAGCAAAGGTCCATTAAAGTATTAGTAGAAGACTGGAGCCGATTAAAGTGTGCATGGGTTCTAATCAAGAAGTGAAATCAAGTCTCCCCATCAACTTCTTGGCCTTCATTGCCCATTTAGGGTTGTGAAGTCATAATGCTGCAGTGACAGTAAATCTGCAGACTTCCCAAGCCAGGAAAAGAGACCTAGCTGTAGATCTAGCAAGCTGATGCCCCCTTTGGCTCCTCCCTTGCCTGCCCACTTCCTTCACGCCAGTAGTGCAAGCCTCTTCTCTCTCCAGGCTCCAATACTACTTTCTCCTTCGCTCCTCCTCTCTCTATTCTCCATCACCTATTGGGTTGGATCCAGACTTAGTAGTCATACTTAGAGTAGACCTATTGAAATCAATGGGACTTAAGTTAGTTATGACTACTCTTAGTATGATTGTCTGGATCCAGAGGGTAAACAAAGAAGATGATTTCCTGACCAATAAAAACCAAAGGAGAATGAGAGATCAGGACAAATAGCAAATCTTACACACAAGCAACAATAATATAATGATAAGATTTATAAAATAGTATAACACATTTCTAAAACGTGGCTCAAAATTAAAGAAAACAAAAAAAAATTAACAAAAGGTGCAGGTAAAAGTCAATTTTCAAACCAACTGCTAGAAAATATAAACAAGAGTTAGAAGGACAGGCAAAAATTCCCTCTAGCCTGTTTTAAGTATTACAGAGTCCAATTACAAAAGTAATCTGTAGAATTTAACATTCTTGTATGCCAAATGTGTTTCGCCTGGATAGTCATCTTCAGTGGCAGATTAAAGAGACTTCAGATGTCTGCTTTAACATGGAACCAAAGCATCCAATTTCAAAAATGGTATCACTCAGGACATATGCATATACTTAGAGTGTATACTACGAAATACTTCTCTATTCAAACCACTATGGTCTGATTTTTATTTTTATTTTAATTCAAGCTTGGAGCAGCAAGCGGCTTTCCAGTTAATTTCCACAAGCAGGAAAATTATCTCCACTGCAGTCCTACTGAATCCTCTGAGTCTTGATCCCACCTACCGTTTCTTCCAGTTCCTGATTTTCAGGATGCTGTGTCTTTCCCCCAGTTCCTTCAGCCACCCTGTATCTTGACCAGCCTCCCTAGCACACTTCTATCCTTCTTCCCCCTTAAAAACATGCAGTCCCTCCTGACCTTGTGTGTGAGGCTCCTTCAGAGTCCCCCCTAATAAGCCCCCCTTTTCTTAAGCCTCATTTCCCCCTATACTTTCTTCAGGGTTCTCTTAGTCCATTGCCTACTCCCACTGCACCAGTTTCCTGGCCTCTTAACTCCTTCTCCTATAGCTAAATTCCAGGACCTAGCCCTCCACTGCCCCCATGTGAGGTTTTAATCCCTGTCAAATTGACAATTTCCCCATCCCTGAAGAAAGCTGGACTGCAAATAGCTTCATTCCCTGAACTACTGACTATTCTGAACCATTACACCAGCTCAGCCAATCCATGCCAGAGTCTTCACTGTCACAAGCACAAACAACATTGTGTTCAGGATTACTATCTGATTACTGGGGATGGGACTGTTGCTATGGTTTTGCCTTACCACCAGATGCTGGGACTTGGCAAAGGAATGCTAATGGCTCAGAATGAGTTCTTTTGATGCTTTCTCAATGGGAGAGATAGAGATATCTCTCTGAGGTTGACACATCTCTCCCCCCCCCATCCCCTCCTAGGATGATGTAAGGTAGATCTGTGTGTGAAATGAATAGAAGCATGTTTTGGGACAGTGGGTAAGAGAAACAGCTGTTTTCAGTCAGAGACCTGGTTCCCATGATGACATGACAGCCCATGGGTTAAACAACTCATGCCCACCACTTCCAATTTTATTCAGCAACCCACAATCGGTTCCTTCGTAGGTTGCTGAGTGTGATGTGCGAACCTGGGCTGCTAGGTTGTTTAGGGGCTAAGCAACCCAGTGGTTAACCCAATAACAAACTATGGGTTAACTGCTGGGTTGTTTAGCCCCTAAACAGCCCAGCATGAGGGTTCTCATGTCAGGCTCAGCAGCCTATCAAGGAGCCAAACATCTGCTCTCTTCTGCTTGTCCCCGGCAGCCCATGGGTTGTTTCATGTCATGTATGTGAACCAGCCCAGAGAGAGAAAGCTGAACTGAGAGCTGTTGCTGGAAGTCTGAAAGCATCTTTGGAGTGCTGTGGTGTCTCTGGAGAACTGATGTGGGTCAGTAGATTTGCTGCTTGACTGCTTGTATGAGTGCTTAAGCTGTTTGACTCCTCCTGTGCTCAACTTCTAGTTAGGAAGGACCATAGCTCAGTGGAAGAGCACATATGTTGCATGCAAAAGGTCCCAGGTTCAATCCCCAGCATCTTCAGGTAGGGCTGGGAAGGACTCCTCTAAAACTCTGGAGAGCTGCTGCCAGTCTGTATATGCTGCTCTTCCCCCATGGAACTCACTTCATCATCTGGATTGCACAATTTAGTACTAAACCAGAAGTACAGGGAACAGTACTCACAAATAAGAAGTATACCATTTTGCACGGTGTTTTGAAGTGACCCAGCAACTCTTCTATTTGGATTGTGCTGCTTATGCTGACCCTGCAGATCCCTATATTCTGTTGTTTGGACTGGTGGGGATCAGCAGAGGGATAGGCACAGTAATTGGCTTCTGGAATTAGATTGCATTGACAGTTTACCTGACACCAGAAAAAGGTTGACAAGAAAAATCCTCTGTCTGGATGCTGTCTTAGACAGCTTGAGGTAAGTCATTGTGGCTCACTATTCAACAACTCTCAGAATACTCGCTTCCTGAACCTTCCTGTGATGCCCTTGTTGTTTCCAGCACCCCCCCTGTGGTATTACTCCTCCCATTCTGGAAAAAGAGGATGTGATTGGTCCCTGTCTTGTCCCCATCCCAGGCCTCTGTGCTCTTGGTCTGCAGTTTTAGAGGGAAGGGATTCCGTCACACTCATAATAAGAACATAAGAAGAGCTCTGCTGGATCAGAGGCACTATGCCTATGTACACCAGTGGCTCAGGAACTTGTGCTGTTGCACTCATGTCCTGTTTGTGGGTTTCCTGTGGGCAGCATGGCTCTTCTTATGTTAAAGACTTATCTAGTCCATGATTCTGCTTCCACAATGGCCAACCAGATGCCTATGGGAAGCCCAGAAGCAGTGGTACAGCTAAGACTGGATCCTGGGGCCGACCGAGGTCTGGGGCCCCATAGCCCAGGGGGACTCCCAAGGACCACACAGAGAGCAGCAGGTGATGAGGGCATCAGAGAAGCAGAATCAAACTCCATTTCATTCCTGTAGCTATGGTTTACGTGAGTTTAAAATGCAATAAATAAATAAAAATTAAATCATGGTTGACAAACGTCTTAACATATAAGGAATGTAGAAGCAGTTGGAAAGCATGACTGGCAGTTTGGGTGAGGAAGATAAATGTTAGTTGTGTGCTTCTTCACAACTGAAGTAATACGCAAGTCCATCTAAAGCCCACACCACCACCACCCAATGAGACCAATAAGTCCAGGGTCTAAAATTACCTAGCTGTACCACTGTCCTCACAGCAACCCAAGGAGGAAAGTTAGGCTGACAGATAGCAGCAAGGTCATACAACAAGCCTTATTGCTGAGTGGAGCTTTGAATCCAGGGTTCCTTGGTCCAAGTCCAACATACTCCCCATCACATTGTACTGGCTCACATGAATACCCGAACTGCGTGTGAAATTATCATAAGGCTGTCCTCTCATTCCTGACCACTTTTTTCTTTGGCCCCTGCAGCCAGCAGTTAATCTTTCACTGATATGCTGTTACCAACATATAAAGCACTGGCATTGCATTATTATTATTAATACAGTCCCATCGGCTGCCACGTTGGCCCTTGCCTCTCCAGAAAGGCAATTAAAGTTGTTTTTCTGCGATTAAACAAGCTCTAATGGTTGCAGCCAATGGGCCATCTATTATCATGAATGAGTGCAATTACTATCCCAGTCACAATCAATATTTGCTTACACGGAGTTAAGAGAGATATTGAAAGCTTACAGTGTGTTTAAATGGCTGTCGACACCAGGACAATCTGGGGAGCCCAAGAATGCTGAAGAATGTTACGTTAAACAAGGATAGCCTCTGACAATATTACTGAAGTCATCCGTGAAATGAACATTGGAAAGCATCGTTCCTGGCAATGGGCCCTTCACGTCGCACCAAGGAGAGAAGAGACTCAGAGAACAGGGAAGGGTTGTCAAGGCAGGAGGTTAATTGACTGTTTCTGAAATATCACGAACTGGAGATTTGGGAATTGCTCTATCCTCCTCCCCCTCCCCCATCTCATCCCCACACAACCATCCACCTCGGCTAGAATACTCAGGTCATTATGCCAGTCTGGGTTGGATTCAGAATGAAGGATAATTGTGAAGGGATTGATAAACCAATACTGAAGTCCTCAAATGTCATCCACAACTAATCCATAGGCACAAAGGTCAGGAATATTGTAACGGATGATAGATCACATCAAAAATCTCACATGAGCAGGAGATCAGCGAGGGGAATTAAAAACAGACCAATTCATAGTGTCTCAGGTTCAGAAGCAGGAGTTAAGAGTTTGCATAACTTAATGCTGACTCTCTCTTTAGACAATTAGCTTCTGCTCTGATTCCCCCCCCCCCATTTGTAGGGTTGAAATAGCAACATTAACTCCACATGATCCAGGGATGGTTGGTTGCTTAGTGTACAATTTGTGACAAAGTTAGTGGGACCTTTGTGTGGCAAGAAATAAAATTGGGAACTCACCTGCTGTGGCTGGCAGTTAGGAAACAAATGAAAGTTTCCTTCCTTTATTAGGTACGTAATCCCTCCTTCCTCACTTGGTAGCAGTGGTGTAGTGGAGGGGGGATGCAGAGGAACACAGCTCTGGGATATTTTTCATAGCAGGAGCAGTGATGCCATCTGCCAGAGCACCAGGGTAATTGACAGACCCTCCTTGTTCTGGCAAGTTAATGAGGTGATAATGAGGTTTCCCAATTTTGCCACAGACAAATGAATGACCAATGGGCATATAGCAGCCACAGGAAAAGTGTGTTGGCTCCCAACCCATGTCAAAGCCAATCATCCACTGCCACATATAGGCATCTTTCAGCATGGCACCCCATACAATGCTTTCAGATAGCTACTAAGTGCATTGCTTGTATGAATAGGCCCTCCAATACTTCTTTTCCCCCAGCTTGTGAAACAGTCTTTTAAAATAGAAAGTGGCATTGATTGGTTTTTATTTTTCCATGACAGCATGGGTGCTTGGATCAGGATGAGCCCTAAGTCAGCAGGTCCATGTTCTAAAATGACCGTCGTACCATTTTATGATATCATATGTGATCCATGCATATTTTATATTATACTGCTTAATCTTCAAATCTATGAGTTCTAGGAATATTAGGTCGGAGAACATGTTGTGCAATGCAATCCTATGCATGTTTGCTTAGAAGTAAATCCTACTGTGCTTAATGGGGCATAACACCAGGTAAGTCTGAGTAAGATTGCATCCTAATTCATGTGCTGAAAAAGAAAATGCCCTTTGGGTGGATCCATGCTGACTGGTAGTTGGTGTATTGTTGCTTTATCTCTTGCTCACAACCAGCTGTTCACCTTGTCATTGCAAAGCAACCAAAAACAAGCTGGGTGATGGCAATAATTTGGAAAACATGAGCCGAGTTGTCAGTGTGGCTCATGGTGAAGATGTTATACATGTTAAATTAAGCGCAGCTCCACTCTGTGCACATCCTCAAGATCCCACTTTTTGGTGTGAATTCAGAACTGATTCCCACACTGCTTTTTGTACTTGGGTACTTATGCATGGATCATGTGAAATTTGAATTCTGCATGCATGTGTTTAGTCTTCAATTTCTTCTGCCAAACACATTTGACAGGCAGCAGCTTACGTTCCTGCTCATGATTATTTGGAAGGGAAAAGCAATGAATAATATATGCATTCATATTTGCTACGGTGTGTGTGTGTGTGTGTGTGGCGGGTTGTATCTGTATTTGAAAAGTAGCTCCCAGAGAGCTAGTGTAAAAATGTGTGTGTTTCCTATGTGAGCTTTAAAAAATGGTTCAGCAACTTCAGCTGGTGCAGAATGCAGTCGTCTGAATCCTCGGTGGAGGCTGGGTGGTCTGCTCATGTGACACCCATACCGTGCCAGCTGCATTGGCTGCCAGTGCTTTTCTGAGTCCAATTTAATATGCTGGTTTTAACCTTTAAAGCCTTAGATATTTTAGGGCCAAGTTGCTTGAAGGACTGCCTTCTCTACCAGCCTGCCTGCACACCGAGGTCATCAGCAGAGGCCCGTCTCACCTGTCTACCACCAAGAGTGGTTAGGTTGTTGAGTACAATGGAGAGGGACTTTTCAGTGGTGGCCCCACACCTCTGGAATCAGCTTCCATGAGGGGATTTGTCAGGTTCCTTCTTTGCAGGACTTCAGGAAAACTCTGAGACCTGGTACTTGTTTTTGCTGGCCTGTGGGCTGCAGGTTTTATTGCTGTTATTTTAATAGTATTTTTTTGGAATATGTATGGAAAAGTATTTATTACTTTTCTATTGTATTTGCTTTAGCTTAGTTTTGTATGGTTTATTTTGTACACTGCCTTGGGAGGGTTCTACCCTTAAAGATGGCCTAAAATAATTTTAAATAAATACATAGATAAAGAGAGGGTGTGCAAGGTCTCCTTGAGTCCCTGGTGGCAAAATGCATTATTGTTTCCTGTTGCCCACATTCTGAATGTAATGAGACAGTGGATAATATAGAGGTGTCAAACTCCTTGGCTGGGTGGTAGTCAAAGGATTCCAATAAGCAGTGGAAGCTAGAAGATTAGTCTGGGTAAGGCACGGTGGTAAGACAAGTCTGACCAAAGCTCACTGAAAGGTGCAGCAGGAAACAGGAGCCAAAAACCTGGCAAGGGGGCAGTTGATTGATGTGGACTTAGGAAAGCTTTATAAAGATGATCCAAGATGTCACATGGCTTGACCGGATTGATACCAAGAGTCCACCTTTCCCAAGGAGTTGATGCAGTTGAAGCACCATTTTAATGTTCCCCTTGGGCTTCCTAAATGCTTAAGATTACCTTATCTGGTGGGTGTGTTTGACTAAAATTCATTACCCAGACCTGGTGGACCCGGGCTTCTCCCATAGTCTGAATGTTAGGGATGAATCGGTGACACGTTTTGGGTATAAAGGTATCACATTAAGATAGGAATGGGCCACATGTTCTTGAACTCCTTTATAGTTAAGAAGCAAAGACTACTAGCGTTGAAAAGATGATCCTTCAACGCCAACTTCAGTGGACCGGTCATGTTGTTCGAATGCCTGACTGCCGTCTCCCAAAGCAGTTACTTTATTCCCAACTCAAGGATGGAAAGCGGAATATCGGTGGTCAATATAAGAGGTTTAAAGATATTCTTAAGGCTAATCTAAAAAAATGCAATATAAACATCGAAAACTGGGAAGCTCTGGCCCATGAACGATCTAACTAGAGGTTGGCCTTTCACAAAGGTTCTATGGACTTTGAAGAAGCCTGAGTGCAAGGTGAAAGGGAGAAACGTGCTAAGCGAAAAGCACGTCAAATGAATCCTTTACAGGACCATCTTCCATCTGATAACCTGTGTCCTCACTGTGGGAAGCTGTGTGGATCTAGAATTGGCCTCCACAGTAACTTACGGACCCATTGCTAGAGTCTACACAATTTTCTTTAAAATTTCCTCCTTTTAAAATCTCCTTTTTGTAAATTTTGATCCTGGAAGACAATCTTACTCAGTCACGAGTGATCGCCTGATGATGATGATGATGATGATGATGATGATGATGATGATGATGATACTGTGAAAAGAACAGCCCAATTTGTGAAATGCAGGGGTAGGCAACCTTTTTGGGCCTGTGGGCACATTTGACATTTTCAGTTTTCTTGCTCCCCCTCTGGATTTTCACTTTCCCCCTCTAGATTCTCACTTTTCCCATGTTGAATGAATGCATGAGGAGAGGAGCACTTCAGCCCCATCTCCCTCCATCGTCGCATCGTCACCCTGTATGCCTCCTACATCCACACCAGCTCTCCACATGATTAAGAACCCTGGAAAAGCAGCTGCTACTGAGATAACTGAGCTTTAAGGTTAGCACTTGTGAATATTTGGACCCAGGCACAGAAGTTTAATTTGTAAGATCCAAGTTTGAGAATCTTGCTCTGCTAATACATGCAGGAAAACAGGTGCCTGTAATATATGCTGATGCTCCCTTTGGTTTCACAAGCCTGTGACCCTCTTATACCTCTTAAAATGAGCAGACACAAGAATCCCACATTCACTTTAGATGGGTCTGAATGAAGAACAGGCTGAAGCAGTCATTGCAATCAGCAGGTGTCACAACACTCAAAGTGTACCTGTCTATTTTAGCAAGAGATATTTAATCATATATGAAGGGAAGTTTACCACTGTTAGTCAGTCTGCCTTTGATACCTGATTTAGGGCCCTTAAGCTGGCCACAAACGTAGCATTTGATGAGCTGAAAAAAGGAGAATCAATTTCTATCATATTATCTTCTAGTGCTCTGGCTGATTTTTCAAGTGGGTGTGCTGGTGCTGCTAATGCCACTCTCGGAGAAATGTGTCTGTGTAACAACAGAGGTGAGGTGACTGCCCAGGCAGCCCCTCTGTGTAAGGGAGGAAGAATAATGGGAGAGGCCTGGAAGGAACCTAACTATAGAATGCAAGGCAGGCCACATTACTACTTAATAAACATCTGAGTAGGAATAGAATTGTCTAAATCTGACAATTACATATTTGGGGGTGGGGAAAGGGAAAGAAGGCCCCATCTCAAATGGATGATAACATGCTCTCAAAGAGCTTTTCTACATGAGGCATTTATTGTGTGCTCATCATTCCTTACTCACAGTTGTTTACAGGCTCTTTAGATGACATCATGACCCTCCACTTCCATTTATGTTTTTTAAGAACACTTCCCCAGGTTTTTTTAGACTAGGGAAAATGGAGTATTATTTCTGAAAGTGAAAGAAAATGTATTTTCCTACTTGTGTAATTGTGTTATTACGCTATAGCACAGCACCACCTAGATGTTATATAGCAGAAAAGCCAGAAAGGAAAACTCTTTGTGTAGAGCTTGGATCTCAATTCTGCAATGAAACCAAAAGTAGATACAGTGGATTAACAGCCCCATGTAGAAAAGCTTGAAGTTGACTCTACAAGCTATCTGGTGAGGAATGTGCATGCAGACTGAAGCATGTACAACAGTGGTTTTCAAATATCCCACTTTCAAAGCACACCATCTGCCACACTGCAGGTTTTCTGGGAAATGTTCTCAGGTGCATACTCAGAAGCATAAGCCTATTCCCTGGCATTCTGTGGAACATGTGTGGGTTTAAACTGGGGTGGGAGCATGTGCAAGCCCCACCCTTAACATCTCTGCACATGCTGGTCCTACCTCTGACCTTGGCATGTTTAGCTGAAGGGAGAGAAGGCAGGGTTCCCAATTGTGAGGACGCTTCTAAGTGCATTCAGCTAAATGTGCTTAGATTCTCCCTTCAGAACTTCATGCTCAATGTGTGAAAGTTTGAACCTTCCTCCTGTGGTGGTGGGGCTAACGTGTGGCCCTACTCCCCCTATATATGTGTTAATTTTGAACACCTCAAGGAGGCTATAGAAACTTATAGACTGCTTTGTACTAATCCAAACTATTGGTCCATCTGGCTCAGCACTGTTTACACTGAATGGGTTCAGATGACATGATAAGCCACACTCAAGGGTTGAGTATGGGCTGAGTGTGGGTTGTCGTTGAACTGTGGGTTATCATGTTGTCTGAACCCAGCTGCGCTAACAAGCCATGACTTGTTACCATGAACAACCCATGAAGAGAACCCATGGTTTGTTGTCTTGGCTGGGTTCAGACAACACAATAACCCACATTTCAACAACAACCCATGGTTCAACGACAACCCACACTCAACCAATACTCAACACTTGAGTGTGGATTATTGTGATGTCTGGACCCAGTCAGTGACTGGCAGGATGGCTGCAATCCAGCAGCTCTCCAAGTCATCCCTAGCCCTACCTGAAGATGCTGAGGATTGAACCAGAGACCTTCAGCATGCAGAGCATAAGCTCTTCCAAAGAACTACAGCCCTTCCCCATAGCATTGCTACATGTAAACTGACACTGTGAACTTGAAGACACTCCCCTGTCTGCATTTTACATGGGAAGATCAGTAACAGTGGGAATTTACAATTACTATTACAGATCTTCCCATAATTTTCCGAGTTACTCCAAAAACAGAACTTCAAATGATATACAGTATAGTACTTTCATTAATAAGCTTCACTACATGTACTAACTCCTTTAGCTTAGACAGAATGTGGTATAGTGGTTAGGGGGTGGGACTAAGACTGGGACCCAGGTTCAAATACATTCAGCCATCAAGTTCATTGGGTGACCTTGGGCCTGTCACAATCTCCCAGCCTAACCAACCTCACAGGGTTATCGTGAGGATAGTGTGTGTGTGTGTGTGTGTGTGTAGAGAATCATTTCAGTGCCACCTCAAACACCTTGTAGGAAAGGTGGGTTATAAATGTAATAAATACATTGACACCATTAGTACAACTAGAAAATACTACTTAGTGAATGTTTAAACAACCACCAATAATAAGACTCCACAGGTCCTGTTCTCGAATCACCAGCAATATCTGACTATATATGTGTGTCTTAAATCACAATTTTTGTTCATAGATTATTTCATCTTATTTTCATAGATAGATTTCATAGATCATAGAGTTGGAAGGAGCCTACAAGGCTATTGAGTCCAACCCCCTGCTCAATGCAGGAAACTGGAGGAGGGGTCTCCCATCCAAGTAGTAATAACCAAGCCTGACCCTGCTTAGCTTTCCACACTCAGACAAGCTGAGCCAGCGTGAGCCACAGGCCCTCCTTTTGATTCCATAGATATAGATATATATTTCCAACAATGGTCAACATTTTTCATGCTGATGTAATCTGCTGCAGGGTGATTTTCTAACCACTAGAGCTTTGGTACTGTTTGTGACTGGAGAGTTTTTGGGCATTTAAAAATGAATTACGGTAAATTAAGTACCGGTAGTTAAAGGCTCTGTCCTGCTTACATCCCTAGGTTCTCTGTCCTTGGCAAGCAAGTCGACCTCACAAGATTGTGCTGGCTATTTAGGACTGGAGGAGATGAATTTGCATGAAAGCAAGCCTGACAATGACCCATCTGTTTTTATTTCCCTAGTACAGTGCCAGGGGTGTGCAGAAAAAGGCTGGGAGTAAGGTGTGAATGCCAAACAAAGGATCAAGAACTTGGCTGGATCCGGTATGCCTTATTTGCTGCCATGTTCTTAATTAGAACATAAACATTGTCAAACTGTAACATTAGCATCTATAATTGGTCCAACAGAATGAGAGACTAATTGTCACATTAGTGGCCAGATTGCTCTTAGGCAAGATCAGTGTTCAAAAATGCAAAAGTACTAATTACCGTGATGTGATGAATGAAAGAAACAACAAACCCCAGGTTAATATGAGGGGGCAGTCTATGAAATGTGCAGTGTAAAAGAGAAAAGGAGGATGCTTGTCATGATGGGTGACTATGACAAAGTGCTTTGTTATTTTTCTATATCTGATGTGGGTATTTAGTCCAATTTTCATGGCCGAGAAGCAGCACTGGCAGCATGTTGAGTCCAATGTGCATTACAGCTGGCCATGCAACAGGCTGGTCATCTCATGGTTGCATTGAGCAGCCAGATTAATTTTTAGCCTGCAATGGATGAGTGTGAAGAAGAAACTTGCCTCATCACACACTGAAAATTGATCTGGCTAGACAACAGAGCAATCAGATGATCACACTGCTGCATTGCCAGCGGTAATGCTCATTGAACTTGTTACCTTGCTATGGACAATTTTTGATCAGGTGAACCATTCTTAAGGATGGAATTTCACATTTATGAGAATTGCCATTCTATCTCATGGGGGAAAGCAAAGTTCTACGCTGGGAACACTGTTGTGGTGAAGGCAAAACCAGGCCTCCAACCTTTGACTTAGGATGGGTCATAGGATAGGATCATAGCATAGGATCATAGGATCATAGAGTTGGAAGGGGCCTACAAGGCCATCGAGTCCAACCCCCTACTCAATGCAGGAAACTAGAGGAGGGGTCTCCCATCCAAGTAATAACCAGGCCTGACCCTGCTTAGCTTTCCACGCTCAGACAAACTGAGCCAGCATAAGCCACAGGCCTGTTGGCCCAGCCCTCACTTCAAAAAAATGGGAGAGCAGTGCACTGCACATGTCCCATGGATCCTAACAATGCACAGGCCCTCCTTCTTCTCCATCCTCTTCCCATTATTACAATGGGCATTTCCCTAGTAAAAAAAAGAAAAGGACAGTCTGCTACCTGTGAATGCAGCATCTGATGAAGTGGGCTCTAGCCTACAAAAACTTTTGCGGGTATAAAGAGGAAATAAGGAGCCGAGACACCAATAAGGGGTTAAAATTGGGCCCATTTTTTTGATAGTCAAAGACCTGTGAAGGGAGGGAGTGTGGGTTACCTTAGGCTGGCCCCTTGGCCGGTACTGCTGATCATTGGGTGATGCATCCAAAACTAAAGGGTGACGCTGCATCTCGCCACCGCCCAGTTTTACACCAACATGGTGCTGGGAGGCCTTCCTAGTTCCACCTCCTCTCGGAGTCACATGCCAACAAGCGGGTGAGGTATGAAGGCCTCAAAGGCGGTCTTTATCTCCAACAGACTGAGTCTCAGGATCCAGCAACGAGAAGCCTCAGATTATCGCCAGTCCCCTAAAAGGTGCCAATGGATGCTCACCGAACCCTGTCCATTGCCTAAACCTGCACTTACATGCCAAATGTGACCAAATTGAATAACCAATTGACAATGAACCCAGAACAAAGCACCCTGATCCTGCTACAGTATGGAGTAGGCGAAACACGCACACCTCCCTCTAAGGCCAATCAGGGAAATGAGCCAAAATTCCTACTCGGGCCCCTAACAGGTGACCAGAGGAGCCCACACTGTATACAGAGAGGGAGGGAACTGCAGAAGGTAAAAGAGACTGTGGGTGTGGCCGCCTGGCATAATATCAGTCTTGGCTGCCCTGCCCATTAATACCTGTATTGGCCCTATGTGGTTAGGTGTGGGTCTCTCTCCCTCATTCCCCCCACCTGCAAAACTCTCCCTGTCCACAGCTGTGCGTGTTCCGGGGGAAGAGAAATGCCATAATAAATTTGCTAGTCTTTAAGATGCTACAAGACTCTTGGATGTTTTTGCTGCAACATATTAACATGGCAACCCTTTTGGAAATGGTTACATCTTTAAAAGAAGCACCTGGATTTTTAAATTGCACACATTGGATTTTTAAATAGGAAGAAGAGTGGATTAGAAGGGCAAACAACCATTAGAAGGGTGAACCTTTTGGCCCTGATCCAGCTAGATTTAGTTGTGACTAAGACTCATGGGCTGGGTTCAGGCAACATGATAACCCACACTCAAGGGTTGAACCATGGGGTGTTGTTGAAATGTGGGTTATCATGTTGTCTGAACCCAGCCACACTAACAAACCATGGTTTGTTAACCATGAACAACCCACAGTTGACAACCCAACAACAAACCATGGGTTCTCTTTATCATTTGTTCATGGTTAATAACCCATGGGTTCTTAGCTCAGCAACAGCCCAGTGGTTCAACAACAACCCACATTCAGTTCATACTCAACCCTTGTGTGTGGGTTATCATGTTGTCTGAACCCAACCATTGGGACTAATGACCAAACTTAGTTGCAATTAGCTGAAGTACCATTGCTATTAACTTTAGCAGGATCCCCTCCCCCCCCCGATTTGATCACGTTTTGATCTATTATGGCTAAATTGTTTGCATTAGGCCTGCTTTGCTTAAAGTTAAGAATTAGAGCTGGTAATCATGAATTTGTTATCTACTCACTTGCTGTTTATTTGCTTGGTTCTGATTACATTTTAACTGCAATAGAATGGTTGCTTGAGAGAGTTCTACTGTGGGAACTCAGGTCATGTGTATTGTGACTGAAGTCCGTTTGAAGGTTTGTAATGACATTCTTCATCATGGTTTGGGCCCAGGGTGGAACCCCCAAGTGACCATTTCACTGCAGGAAAGTGGTAATTCAGGCTAAATATGAATAAAACTGGACAAAAAAATACAAATAAAATGAAATTAGCAACACACAGTGAGCAAAATGTCTAACTATGAGGGTCTGCTTTTAGCTTACCTTTCCATTCTGCCTGTGCAAGATTTCTGTAAAATGTCAGTGCTTGCAATCTCATTCACCCAAAGAAGTTGATCCAATTCAAGATATCGAGATACTTATTTTGTACCTCACATTCTTGGGAACCAATGTAGCCATAATTCATTCTTTCAAGCAAACTATTAAATCTGAGGCCGTTCATTCAGTCCTGCCACGCTAGCCCAATCATTGACATCTGGCACAAGTTTGTAAAGCTCCCCTTCTTTGGAGTTCTCCCTTTTCCCAACTTCTTTTCATACAGGGTATTTCTTTTTAACAGAGCATGCTTTCCCAGTCTGGCACCCTCCAAATATGTCGGACTACAATGCCTATCACCCCCAGAAAACATGATCGGGGATGCTGGGAATTGTAGTCCAACACATCTGGAGGGCGCCAGGTTGGGAAAACCTGCACTAGTGTCTCTCTCATTATTTTACTAGGGCTAATGTGTAAAATCACCAAGAATCCTCACTTGTTTTTTTTCAAAAGACTAAGACCACATCAAGCTTTCTCTTAAATCCTTGGAGAGTTTTGTTTCATTTTTGCTTTTATTCACCCATTGTCATGGACCATCAGTTCATTCCCAAATTAACCCATATGGACTCATATAAGTCCAGATCCATCACCCTATTTTCCAAATATCTTCCTAAGCTTCACTTTGCTAGAAGCTACTAAAACAAGATCCTAATTGTCCATATCACTTATTATCATCATTCCTTCCCTTAGTAAAGACCATTAAAACAATCAAATAAATAGCTCAGCAGCTCAGCCACTGGAGATTCCACACTGAAATTTGCCTCCCTCTTTATTTATTAATGGGCCTACTTTTTCCTCTAGTATCTTTGTCTCTCATGGTACATTAAATCCCTTGATATTCCTTTCAAGCCATACTAAGAAATGTATGTCTTTGATTTAGCTTTCACTCAAAATGCCTCATCCTGCGACTTTTATGATCTTGGAGCATTACATCTTCACAATGAGATGTGGCTAGAAAGGATGGTGCAGCTGTTACCCTTTGTACATGCCCCCCCCCCGCATTATGGTATTCACAAGACAAGCTGTTGTACACTGAGAAGCACATTCTCTGACTCCTTATAATAGTCCACATCTTCCACCAATGACCATTCTCCACCACAGCTGTGATCACAACTTTGTATAACACAAACCCCAGAAAAGAACAAAGCAATTATTTGCTTAGCTTTATTTATTTCCTTTAAAAAAAAATTTTTTTTAAAAAATCTGGTCTCTGGATAATCATAGAATGATAGGGGTGGAAGTGCCCCTTCCACCATCAAATAGTGTTTTTCCATGTGTGGACATCTTTGTGCCACTAAAAGAAGAAGATAAACCTTTTGCCCTGTGTGGTAGTGTGTGTGTGTGTGTGTGTGTGTGTCAGAGAGAGAGAGAGAGAGAGAGAGAGATGGTGGCCACTTATGAATCACCAAAAAAGGACAAAAGAGGGTGCCAATTTGCATAACATTTCAACGCTGCTGAAAGGCCGCCCTCCTGAAGGCTCCTCCTTCCTCAGCTGCCACCACCAGCAGCCATTCCAGCAGGCTGTGCAGAGGGAGAAGAGAGGGAGCGCAGCAGGGCCATTCCACCAGCCCTGCCAGGAGTACTAATTAATATTCCCCCTTCTTCCCTCCCCATTCCTTTTTCCTTGTGTGTCGTGTGTGTCTTTTTAGATTGTAAGCCTGCAGACAGGGACTGTCTTGTTAATTGCTGTGAACCGCCCAGAGAGCTTTGGCTATTGGGCGGTATAAAAAAAATGAAATAAATAAATACATAAATAAATATGCTAATTTATATAGAGCAATATGCAAATCTAGAAATAATGACTAGAATTGAAATAGGAATACAATACATCTCATTACAGTGGGGAAGACTGACTAGGTGACCTGCGTGACTGCTCAGTCTGCCATCCAGGTACTAAAGGTTGACTCTCCTTCCTTATAGTTCTTTAACTTTATTTTATTTAATTTATTAATTTATTTATTTATTTATTCGCTGCCTATCAGCCAAAAGGCTCCCTGGGCAGTTTACAAAACAAAGCAACAAATGAAAACAACCATCCTAAAACAAAAGCATCAACAATAATAACATAAAAATACAGACATATTAAAATATAACATGATAAAACCAAGCAGATAAAATCAATTCAATCCAGAGGTACAGTGGCAATAATAAAATTGATAAAATCAGCCATTAAAATGTTGGGCAAATAAAAAAAAGTCTGAAAGAATAAAGAGTAGGCTCCAGGTGCACCTCTTTGGAAAGCTGATTCCACAGATGGGGTGCCACAACTGAGAAGGCTGTTCCCCAGACTTGGACTGAACCACCCATTAAATACAGAACACCTTCAAATAGAGGACTGTCCTCTGCCAACTCTTCAAAATAGAGTGCTGTCCTCTGTAAAATGGGGCACCTAGCCACGTGTGTATGTGTGAAGGGGGCGGCGGGAAGAGAGAGAGCAGGACTTCCAGTAGCCACATTCCGGCATCTTACTTCTGTACCATACTTCAACTGAAGACTGGGCTATCTTCTTCAAAGTTGTCACCTAGCCTGCAGTATCAACTCAGCCACCTGAATGAGCACTCGGTCAGCTGATTCCAGTGTCCAATCCTGATCCATCAGGCCCTACAAAACCGAAAGGGGAGCAGTGCTGAATGTAAGGGGAGAAACTATTCTCAAGGTTCCAAAGAGGATTTATTCACTCGCAATGTGTTTTGGAACTAAGTTCCTTCTTCAGGGCCATTCAGCATTCTGCAAAGGTGAACTCCTTTGGTTTTTACTGACTCAAACCGATAGACAGGAGATGAGACAGGAGATGAAAAAAGATGCATGAAAAGGTAGAAGGTACAGTTTTTTGCAGACCTTTTCATGCCACCCCTCACCCCCCTCCCCCGGCAGCTTTTACATTGAAAATCAAACCATTTATAAATTCTGGCACAGGACTATTATGATCATACTTTGGCTTAGCTTGCTTTTTCTTCCTGGAAAGCCTGTATTATTATATCGTTTCAACTTCCAAGTAAGCACAGTGAATATCCTCAAAATATTTGAGGCAAATGTGCATCGACGCTGAAGGCAGCAATTGAAGTCCAGATCGTAGCATTGTTAATAAAAAAATGAGCCTATTGCAGGCAAAGTGGTTGCATGGGAAAAGAAATAGCTGTCTAACAAAGCAATCTCCCCCCCCCCCCCGCCCAGCTTTTCCTACTTTGCAGCCATGAACCATCAAATAGAAATGCAAGCTTGAATTCCTGCTCTCATGCTTCTCCCCTTACAGCAGACTTATCCATTACTCAAAACAAGGACTGAGATGTTCTGGATTTTAATGCATTGGCTATTACATCAACACTGAGCAACACAGATTAGTGGAACTCATCGAAGCACCCCTGGTGGTGTTTTAAGTAGATGGAAATCTAATCTGACCTAGCAGCCAAATATCTTGTAATCAATTCCTCAAAGAGAATTCTCAAAATAATTTCTTGCATTCCCACCAATTAATTTTCTGCAATAAATGTCTTTTTTTTTTTTTGCAAGAGACTTGCTAGAAAAGATAATGCTTTTTGTGAGCAAGAGAGTAGCCCAAAAAAATTGGATGTAAGAGAGAAAATCTGGACAATGAACTGGATCCCAGTGAAAGCAGACACCACTTTGCTTTAGTATTACAGGGTAGAGAATTCAATGAGCAGTGGGCTAGAACTAAGTCAGCTAATTATGGTTCTTCTGTTTTGTAAAAGGGGCTCTTGGGTCAAAAGGAAAAGACACACAAGAAAAGATTGTTTATATAATTTTACTTAGGTCAAACGTTGTTACTATGGAAAAGATTCATGTATTTGCCAGTTGGGGGTTGTTTGGCAGCTGTGTGGAGGAGGCTTAATCCTTTTTGGGTTGTTGTGCTATGCCTCTGGATTCTGCTTGGGTCAAGAAAGGGCACATTTTAAATCCAGTCAGGTAAGTCAACAAATAATTGGGCTACAGGGACTGAAGCTGGGATGGGCGTAGGGGAGATAAGGGTGCCCTTTCAGATTTCAGTGGGGAGAGAAATTTCAATGGGGGAAAAGATTGACAGCAAAGCTTAACTAGCTGCTCATGTATATATATGTGTGTGTAATAAAACATTTGCTACACTTACTATTTTATACCAATAACATACATGTGTGCAGGTTTTAACCAGAAAGATAGCTACAGATGATTATTTCTTGGTGTGAAGGACTGCCACCAGTCCTTTTCCGCGAGTTTGGGAGTTAACGGGTTAACCAGCACACTAAAAAACTCCCATTTGTGGCTTCTAAGTCATTAGAAATCAACCACACTGGAATAGCACTAAGTCAGAGGCACTAGAGCAAGCTAGCAGCTGTTTGTTTATAACAAGTTTAATTGAGCAATTTATATCCCATCTTTTTTCCTCTTGTAAGGAACCCAAGGTGGCTTGCATGGTCATCCTCCTCCTCTCCATTTTATCCTCACAACAGCCCTGTGAGGTAGGTTAGGCTGAGAGTCAGTGACTAGCCCAAAGTCACAAAGTGGGCTTCATGGTCTAGTAGGAACTAAAACCCAGATCTCCCAAGTCCCAGTCCAACACTCTAAGCATAAAACCATACTGGTGTTGTGGTTATGATATCAGAATTCGTAATTTTATATCATGTCATGTGGATATTTTAAAAAGGCTTGGGTATATCCTCACATACTGTCTGTAATTATCCTGTATATTCAGTGCAATGCAAGTGTAGTTGTAGAAAAGCACCAATTGATTTGTATTTGTATACTTGCAATTACTGCTAATTCCCTATAATGATATGGCAATGTACACAACAGAATAATGTTGCTGGAATTACTATGTAGTCAGCATACCTGCATTGTAAAAATACACACACTAACTATGCATACTAAGGGACATTCATTTATTTCAGTTGGCAGCAACAGTACCAAGAGGTGATTAGTTTTCATCCACACTGTAATTGTACTGTTTAAGCTTATTCTGATTCTGAACCATTAAAGTTAATGGCAAGGGTGCCAGTGTTTTCAGTTAATGTAGTGCTAATCATTTGGGAAATAATTCATTCACACATGTAACAATGTGGTCTCAATGACTTCAGACTCACAGTATCTGGAAGGTCCTGGATATTGCGAGACAATCAAGAAGAGGAAATCTCACAAGGGATGGGATTTCGGCCCAATTCAGAGATTTCAGTATGAAAACTGAAGACTTCCTGAAGAACTCCTGCTGTCCAACCACCATTTTAATGATACCTTATCTTCAATGTATTGTCTTTGTTTCTTTTATCTGTTTTTATCTTTTTATTGTTCACCGCTCTGGAATCTGCTTAGATATGGAGAGGTATACAAATACCATAAATTAATAAATAATAAATAAATATCAGGGCAAGGCTGTTATAGGCCTCACCCATTGCTTCCAGGCCTCCATGTTCATCTGCTCTCAATCTGATCCTGAGGTTTATCTCAGACATTTTCTGGTTCCTCCTTTTGGGGGCTGGGGAGTCTTCCCCCTTTTTTCTTTCATGTCATCCAGATTTGCTGGGGATGGGCATGTTTTTCACTTCCCTTGCAGTGGAGGCTGGTGGCTCCAATGTAAGCGGGGCTGTATATCCACTCCTGATTTTACTCTGAACTTTTAAGGAGCTATCCATGGTGCCAACTTATTTTGGGGATAGGGTTCAGCACCACGGATAGCTTCTTTCAAGTTTGGAGTAAAATCTGGACTGGATACACAGCCCTGCTGACCAAGTGGTGCCACCAGCCTCTTCTGTTTCCTTGAGGTAAACATTTAGGTTGTGCATTAGAATTTTAATAGATTTCTTTCCTGTAATATTTGTTGCAGTTAGGCAGATGGGACAATAACTAAGGGGAGAAGTAAAGCCTATAAACTGGAAGCATACTCATGAGCTAATAATACATGGACAGGAGGGGCGTCCCTGGGGTAGGGAAATGCCTGTACTTGACTAGCAGGCAGAGTGGCTGGGCAGGAACCAGCCAACTCACCTGGGCAGATACTGTAGATCACTGGGGGGGCACTTTGGGGTGGGGGCTGAATGACCCCCACCTACCCTTTGGGGGATGGATAATTTTGGGGCATGGCCACCCCTGCTGTCAGGACATGGCATCATCCAGTCACCGGCCAAAGCAGCAGCTGGAGCTCCAGCCAGCATTTCAGCTAGGGACCAACTTCTCTGTGTGCAGGCTTTCCCTGGCTGGAGAAGGGAAAGGGGGAGCAGTGTACAGAGGGAGCGGGAGTGGTATGCAGGGGAATCCCTGTTATCTTTGATCTCAGATCAGAGATAATAGCTGGAATTCCTCCAGGGGGTGGGGCTTGGCAGAACAAGGAGGCTCCACAGCAGGATGGGGAACCTCCATGGGCTGATTTCCTATCCCTGCTGTAAATGGTACCTGTTCACCGCCTAACCATCATGTGATGCTCAAGGCCTTACCACTGGTGGTTAGGTCCAAGTATCAGCATGGCTTTTGTGGTATGGACAGTCAAACCAGTTTCTTGGGTACAGGGAGAGTAAGGAATGACACCCCCCCCCACACACACACAACATTTTTGTGTGTCTCTCAGTCGGTCTTTCTGTAGTTGTATATAATAAAGGTTGTGTCCACCTCTTGTATAAAATAAAGGTTGGCATCTGCGTCTTTATTGCGGCTACCACGTATTTATTATCCCATCATGATTTCTAAAGGCATGTCTGCCCAAAGACATCTGGTTCTGGTTTGGTATGTTTGATGAGGGTAGTACTACTTTGAGTGGTGTAGCGTTAACCAAATGCCTAGATGCCTTAATAAGGTGGTGAAAGAACAACTGAACATTATTCCTTTGCTCAAAATGTCAAGCCTGCCCGTGCAATGGCAGAACAAAATTGTACCCTAAATCTTTAGAGCTAGTCCTTCTATCACTAACTCCATGTTGGAGGTGGGGGGGGACCTTTCCATCATAGAAACTCTACCATGCCTGCTGAAGCCCCTACTCTGCAAAGTGGACTAGCAGGAGATCAGTGTGACACTGTTGCCTACGCTGTGTTGGTTTGTGGGGATCAGACACACTGAATGCTCCAAGGAAGAAAAATGTGGACGACGTGCCGCTGGATCAACTAGCAGAGCCCTATGGAGAATGCTGTATCTGTATGCCAAGTTCAATCAGGTAGGGGAGTGGATTCCTCCTCCTCCTCCTCCTCCTCCTCCTCCTCCTCCTCCTCCTCCTCCTCCTCCTCCTCCTCCTCGCTTTCCCCATGTGTATAATTTGAATGAAAAAGCTATATTGGCTAAAAGATACATTTTTTTTTGTTATTAACAGTACAGTATGTTAATTTTTTTTCATTTTTCAATACAATACAGACAGTAAACCCTTCCACTCTCCTGCCCTCTGCCCCCATTCCCTCCCTTTTAGGTTTTCCCCTCCCTTCTTCGTATCATGCATATAAGTAAAATTATGAAGCAAAAATTAGATAAATAGTTACATATTTGGGTAAAAAGTACATTTAATTTTAAAACTGCTCCTCTCTTCCATGTTCTATACAGCATGAATAACGTTTGCAATTGGTGCCTTCCCAACTAAAATATATTCTTAGCACCATTTGTGAAAATGCCCCAAGACCTTTCCAAAACCATTTGGGCTGGCTTTGGGTGGTCTATAAAGAGGGAGACAATTCGTTGTTTTTCATCTGTGTGAGGTTTTCTCCTTGGAGACTGAACATTTGCAGGTTGCTCTGTTTGTTGTCTTTGTAGAAAAACAGTCCCCATTTAGTCATCTCTGACAGTACCTTTAAACATTTTCAATCCATTATACACTGTGTTTCTTTACCTTTCCCATTTCTTTGTGTGTAGTTGGTTATTTGTAGTTTAGAGACATGCATTATTTAATCTGATCTCTGTATGTTTGTCTCTGTGTCTTTTTAATTGCCTATAATACAGTGTCCCTTTTTCTGTATGAAATTTGGCAAGTCTGACCCTTTAGCATGGTAGTAAAGTGCCTGAAAATGTAATGCCAATTGGATGGAAAACACAGAAGTTATGGGCTGAAGAAGAGTAGCTGGGTCTCCCATTCAAAGCAATGAGAAATGAAAACGAATGGAAACAGCAGCAAATTAAATAATAGACCCCTTCACACATGCACATGTGAAGGGGTCTATTATTTCATTTGCTTCTGTTTCCATTTGTTTTCATTTCTCATTGCTTTGAATAGGAGATCCAGCTGTTCTTCAGCCTGTAACTTCTGTTTTCCATCCAATTGGCATTACATTTTCAGGCACTTTACTGCAGATATCCACAGCTGCAGAGGTGTGAAGACGAATCATGCAGAGAATGAAGCTAGAGGGCTGCACCTCTAGCCCCATCCTCAAGATCATGCATGGCTGCTGGCCCCACCTCTGACATCCACGTGGTAGGTGTGAACATCGGCAGAGTTCTATGTACATAGGATTTCCTCACATTCTTGAATTCTGCATGATCAGGATTAGGGCCAGAGATGTGGCCCCAGAGCTCAATTCTGTGGTTGATTCCCCTTCATACAATGTATTCATGAAAGGGGCTACTAACAACAGATATGATTTTAACAAATGATAATTAATTGAAGCACTAAATATTTTTTTTCTTGCACACTGCTAATTTTTCCTTGCTGGATGAGAGCAAAAGGCTATCCAGCAGAACCCAAAGAAATGGGAGACAGAATTCCATTACAACTCCCTGTATCAGATGGCAATGTTTTGCCTTGGTGGAAACAGAAAAGGAAGTTGATCCTAACAACCAAGGCAACAACAAAAATACAACAACAATCAAGTTGGGATATATAATATCAAATGAATCAATCAATACATTCTATGAACACTTTACAGATATATGTAACAACTGTTAAAGCCACAAGAATCAAAAGCAAGCAGCTCAATGCCTCTCTAAAGTACACTAAATAAGCATGAAAATACTCTTACATATAGACACCAAATACATTTCGACCAAAAATTGGTCTTCAATCATCTAGTAATATCACAATCACTATTTCTTTCATACGCATATGAAAAATATGGAGCCTTGCCTCTCAACTAAATAAAGTAAAACAATAATGTAACAGGGATATCACCAATTAAAAGCCACTATCATACCCATATCAAGGGCAAAGGTAATAAATGATAAAACTCTGTATATACCCACAGTCCTGGGCTGATAGTCTTTGTTATTTGGAACTCTTTGTGGTGTCCCATTGCAGCCTGGGATTAGGGATGACTGGAGTTGTAACCCAAGACATCTAGGGGGCACCAGGTTGGGCAAGGCTGATCTAAGTGGGTCACCGTCACCTAGATACCTGGTACCCCCTAGATGTCTTGGGCTACAACTGCAGTCATCCCTAATGAGTGGCTCTCAGTTTCTTAACTTACTAACCCCTCATGAGTATCTTCTCACAGGAATCATCACCAATTAATCTGAGGCATTCAGAGCATACTATACTTTATTTAGTGTGTGTGTGTGTGTGTGTGTGTGTGTGTAGTAGAGAGAACTACACATATACACATAGTAATTTTCTAAATATTTCTAAACAAAAATATTTCAAAATATTTTCTAAACAAAGTTAATTTTCTAAATATCTCTATTGGGTTCTGTTAACCTATTACAAGTTAAAGGGTAAATGCTGAGAAAATAACACAAGTAAAAGGTTAACTACTAAGGGCAGAATCCAATGGGGCGCTTCCACCCCCACCAATTTCCTCCCCCCCCGCCCGCCACCAGTTCCCTTCTGTAAGCAGTGGGTCCCACCAATTCTGTTGCACAAGGGAGACCCACTGCTTCTGCAAGCCAAACTTAGTGCTTTCTAGAGGAAGCCCCGAACCAAACGGAAATACTCGTTTCTGGAATAAGGCAGTTCAACGGAGCTCCCTTATGTTCTGCCAACCTGCCTCCTTCCAGAAACGAATGTTTCCGCTCATTCTGGATTGCACCGGAAGCACTAAATTGATGTTGCGAGCACAGTGGACTTGGCGGGGTATAAGAGAATTGGCAGGGGCTTCAGCACCCTGTTGGATTCTGCCCTGAGACCCCAAGATAATAATTTGGTGGGCTGTGTGAGAGTTGGACTGATCCCGGGTTCAAAAGCTCCCCTAGCCAATGACCCTCAGTCCCAGTCACGCAAGCGGAAGGAGGAGATAACAGCAGTTAATAAAGATTAAAGAGTTTATTTGTAAGACCCAATTACATGGGATTAAGGCAATCAATGCATCTCTACTCACTACATCATAGCAGACTCAAAACCTATACCCCAGTGGTAAGGCTAGATGAAGTGAAGTCCAGATCAAGACACATGTCGTGTCGAGACGAGCAAGCAGCAGAGAAGAGAGATGAAGAGGAATGACGGAATGAAGCTATCAGCAAGTGTGCCAGCTTATATAGCACAGACCCTGCACCTATGAATAGGACATTACTCACCCCAGTTGCACAACCTATTCATCAACATGTTGATCTGCTAAAACCTGTCCAAGGCTGCTGAGTCATCACCTCGAGACCATGTCTTATGACCAAAGACCTTCTGTACTTGAACACAAGTAACACCCACCAGGTCAGGTGATAATCCTGATGTCAGGTGGTAATCTCGTTCTGCCTATGCAAAACCTAACATCCCCCTGCTTTTGCATTTGTGCAGAACGTGGTTATTTACCTCATACAACAGCAACAGCTTTGTTGACTTCTGATGCTGTTCCTTCATCTATGGACTTTGATAAAAAAAAACTTTTGCAGGAATAACTTTACCTGCCAGAAATTTGAACCACCATCAAATCACTTCTGATGTATCCCTCCTTATGACACAGTTTTATTTTCAAACCCAAAACGTTGTGTATTACTATCTGCCTGCAGCATAGCAATCCTGTCTTGGTTTCCTGAAAAAACTGTAATAGGTTTTTCACATCAATCCCAGAATCATTTAAACTTTTTTTTACAATTTAAACTATTTAAACACATGCAATAACTATTCAAGCTTTACAATAGCATAATAGCACAATACATAATACAATGTATTCAGTTCAGCTTCAGTTGAACTCTAACTTTTAGATGATTGTTTCTACAAAATCAATCAAACAAAGTATGGTTATAAAAATAACAAACTTCAGGTGTGTTCTTGTTGTTCTTACTATCACAACCACAACTGGCATTTCTGTGAATCTGTAAGCCACCTGTGTTCTGACTTGTAACTCTTAGTCTGAAGTGTGATGTTCCTTCCAGATAACACTCAACTCCTTTTCAGAGCTCTCCAAGCATGTCCTGTTGGTCTAACAGTCTGCCCATTACACTGACAGCAATATCTGGCCTTGTTGCTTGTACAGTAAAGCTCAACAGCCCAATGCTTCTGTGTAGCATTCAAACTGCTTTTCCATCAGCATGTGCTTGAAAATCCCCAATTATTTGGAGTCTCTCACTGAGTTAACTATCTCCAAAATTCTCAATCACATCCATGATATTTCTCTGGTTTGATGCAGTAAGTACTGCCCTCTTGGTTCTCCTTTTCCCTCAACCTCTATTTACAAATAAACAGTTGATCCACCACCAAGCAGTTTCAATTCAATGAAATTCCAAACCCTGGATCAATTATATCATATTGCTTTTATCTGTCCAGAAAAAACAATAAATCATCCAACTAAACAAAGTACATACAGTCTATGTCTCTGTTCCTCCTGTTTAACAAACAAACATTGATCTGCCTCTCTGTGCAAATCTCACTTCAACAATGTTTGAGTTCAAAACAGAATTCCAGCCTCCAGCTGATTCTAGCTTTTCCTAAAGAAAATTCTCAGACAGTTTTCCAAAGACTTCCTCTCATTTAAAATGCTTATGTTCCAATATTTCAACTTGTGAAATATTCTTACATTTCCACATTCTTAAACATCAGTCTAACTGTTTCCAAAGCAAATTGTTGTTGCACTCATCTCATGATTATCCAGCTCCTTTTACTGAGCAAAAAATCACAAGCAACCAATCTTGCTATTTGTCATACATAACCTTTTCCAATCTGGTTAGTTTTCATTTAAAAAATCTATCTGGTAACAATGAGTTCCATGGACTGCTGTTTGTTTCCCCAGCTTCCATGTTTTGTTCTTTATCCAAAGAATTCAACTCAGCTTGCATAGCCTGAAGCTATGGTTCAGCTTCCTTAACAGACATTTTTTTCACCTCTTTGAAATTTTGAGCTTTCAAATGGCTTTTCCCTGCAAATTCATCCTGATATCTCACAGGTTGTTTGACTCACCTGTTCCTTATCTTATCAGTTATCAGGTTCCTGTTCCAATAAATTTGCACCAATGATGAACAATCATTTGTTTAGTCTCCACTAAACCAAATGTGTATCAAAGTTTGTCAAATTTACCTGACTGTCTTTCAGCAAATGCTTTTCTATTCTGACTCTGACCTTGATGCATCCCCTGCATTAACAGAATTAATTTTGAAAAATGATCTCACCTTTTCATTCAGCATTATACTCAACACTTCTAGATAATCTCACTATCCAAGTGTTGTTCATGTGAAACACAATATTCTCATTTCTAGAAAAATCTCATGTAAGCTCCCTTACAGATTTCTTCTAATTTTGAGGTGTATGTACCTACATATCAGATCCAAGATCCTGAAATGTTTCTCCAGAAGATTCCTCCTTCTACACTACTTTCTATAAGGTGTACAGTTCATCACACAGAACTAAAACTTCTATTATGTACATAATCAAAACATCTAAGAGCTTCTACCCAAACCTCATTATCCAAATTAGTATCACCTCTTCTGAGTGTTTGTTTACTCTTCCACACAATCCATGTGTTCAATATCACATCCTGTTAGAAAGTCATCAAAACATGCACTGAATTGAACTTCCCCATATCTCAAAAGAAATAGGTAACATGGGTAATATGCTTGTTCTCACCCAAGCACAAAACACCTTGACTTTGTTCAATATTTCAGCTTTCTATCTGACATGTACACAACCTGTACCTCGTGTATTGATCAATTGACATCATGAAACAACGTGCCTTTCCTCTAAAAACCATCAGAGTATCCACAAGATCACCAAGAACAAATTTAAATGAAATGAACTGTTTTTTTCAGCTTGCCTTCCAGTTTACCTGTTGAAGCTAGCATCCCTTGTTTATGTGCACAAAATTACTTTTCATGTGAAAATTACAGTTTCCAAATGCTTTCCCCACAACACAGTTTGCATTTTCTTTCACAAGCCTGTGAATCTAAATGATCAAACAATCATGTGATATGCATGCATGTACATGTCATACATATAAGCATTTAACCTTTTATAGTTGCAACAGTACAACTTTCCATTTCTTTATTACACCATTACAGTATGAAAGAAATAATCCATCTCTTAGCTTTGCCATATAAACATACCTACTAATTCAGCAGTATTTTACATTTTGCTACAGAAAATCCACAATATACTCAAGTCATATATACATTCAGTACATTTCCTGACATTTCAGAGCATATATTACACTTTCTTGAATCTAAGTTATCCAACTTTCAAGAAATACATTTTCAAAAACATGACTGTTAAACCTCTGACCATTTGCATAGTCCTCTTCCTGTTTATTTATGTCCAACACAGAAAGCTTCGTTTAAACAATCCACTGTTTTCTGTTCACAACAAAATAATGCCCATTTTGTTATGTCCTGGGTTAAAACACAAAGGTTTGTCCTATCAGCAGCACCCCTGCTGATTTCAAGCTCCTTTCTTCTGTGATCCCACATGAAGAAAATGAAGAACAGCTTCTCATTTTAAGCACAGCTTTCTCTGTTCAAAACTGCCGCGCTGCTTTTCCCTGCTGCTCTAAAACCACGCCTCCGCTGGTTTGATACAGCCTCCGCTGTAGTATCAGGTTTCCCTTTTGCTGCGACATGACACTCCAGACGCTTTACCCACGTCAGACGTAATCCACGCATTTGTAATCCAAGCCACTTGTTGATACAATGCAAAAGATAGCTGATCCGCTGCTGTGTGAAGAAAGCAAACTGTAAAAAGAAATATGATCCTCTCGTGCTGTAGCCTTGACTCAAAGACACAGAGCCTCCTGAAGATTATTTCTTTGCCCGATACAGCTCCTTGACAATCACTCCAGCAAGCTGTGGAAAACAAAATCCTTCTGTCCAGCGTTGTTCACTTTTCAGCCTAGTAGCTGCCCGAACCTCGGAATTTGCCAAGCCTGGCACCTCCGTTCCAGCTGCTTTCAAAACAAAAAATCCTCCCGTCTCTCTGTTTCTGCATACTTCAGTTGTGCTGCATTCCAAGCCGCTGTTATCAGCTCTAGCAGTAGCAACACTGCATCGCCTTTCCGGTTTATTTACAAACCGTTCTTACAAATAGTAAACAAATCCCTTAACTCTATAACTGCTGAATTTTCTCCAAACTGCGTCTCTGTGGCTTATCTGCCCATCAGATAACCATCAGATCGTTATCTGGGCCAATAACCGATGTGAGAGTTGGACTGACCCGGGTTCAAAAGCTCCCCTAGCCAATGACCCTCAGTCCCAGTCACGCAAGCGGAAGGAGGAGATAACAGCAGTTAATAAAGATTAAAGAGTTTATTTGTAAGACCCAATTACATGGGATTAAGGCAATCAATGCATCTCTACTCACTACATCATAGCAGACTCAAAACCTATACCCCAGTGGTAAGGCTAGATGAAGTGAAGTCCAGATCAAGACACATGTCGTGTCGAGACGAGCAAGCAGCAGAGAAGAGAGATGAAGAGGAATGACTGGAATGAAGCTATCAGCAAGTGTGCCAGCTTATATAGCACAGACCCTGCACCTATGAATAGGACATTACTCACCCCAGTTGCACAACCTATTCATCAACATGTTGATCTGCTAAAACCTGTCCAAGGCTGCTGAGTCATCACCTCGAGACCATGTCTTATGACCAAAGACCTTCTGTACTTGAACACAAGTAACACCCACCAGGTCAGGTGATAATCCTGATGTCAGGTGGTAATCTCGTTCTGCCTATGCAAAACCTAACAGGCTGGACCTACTCTTCAAAATAACTAGGAAGACAGGGGCACACCCCAGTTGCTAATTTCACTCCTGTGTTTTGCATTCCATTACTCCAAATTTACATCCCCCCCTCCCAGTTTACACCCGGTCTAGTCTACGAAAGCTTATGCCATAATAAACAGTTGTTAGTCTTTAAAGTGCAATAAGACTGTTGTTTTAGTCACAGGAACTATGTGTTGTAGTAGCTGCTACCAATTATTCCTTATCACCGCCACCCACATTTCTTGTCTTTCCACAGGCAACAAGGAAGACATAGATACAGAGAAAAGCAGGGTCAGCCCAAAATATTTTGCTGCCTTATGCAGAGCAGCAAATGGCACGTCCCACATATACACAGACAAGCCAAAGTGCATAGTCTCCAAAGCCAATCTTGTTATTTTGTCTTCTCATGTAGAAAATTGCACAAGCTTCGGTCCCGCCACCCCCCGCCACTAAAAATATAATAATAACAAATTAGCCAACAATTTGCTGCCCGTTCATGACACCCAAAATCAGCTTCCTGAGGCAGCTGGCTCATTCTACTTAGTGATAAAGCCAGCCCTCATGAAAATAATGTTTCATATTTTCAATATGATGCAGACCATAGGTGAGGCCTGAAGCAGTGGTAACCAGTGGGAAGCCAGATGCTCTTTTGTGGGGTTGCCATCTTTTTGTTCTTGCAAGTCTCCTGTACTTTTCCAGAGTTCATGACAGGTAAACATGTAACAGGTGCAGCACTACCTGGACTGCGATGACGAGATGGGAAGAGTTGCACCAGTTTATTTTCTGTCAGTTGCGCAGCTTTCTTAGGAATAGGGGATCTACAGGAACATAAAGGTTGACAACCCCTTTCCTCTGTGAAGCTATCAGAATGGACTCCAGCCCCCAGACTGTCAAATAAATGCTCTGTTTCAGCTGTGTGTTCTAATGATGGTGTCAGGGCTCAGTTGAGTCAGAGGCTAATGGAGTGATCTAGGGCAGGTGTGGGTCAAGTCCAAAAAGTGGCAACTGAGAATCCAAAGGGCCAGAAGTGGACTACAAAGTCCAAGACAGGCCAGTTGTAGAGTTTGGGAGCTATCAGACAGAAATCAGAGGGAACAAAGGCAAGTGACATTGTTCAAGAGAGGTCATAGATGGTCAGGTTCTAGATGGCAACAGAGGTGAGGTGGGGCGGGGCTGATTGCCACACAGGAGTCTGTATGGCTAGTCTAGCAATGGGATGTGTTGATTGGGGAGCCAAGCCTAGGGACAGTTCTATTTTCCTGCCAAAGTTGTGCTTTGGAGTGGCAGGCCCCAGGCGAGCCATGTCCTCCATAGTTCTGGTGGGGCAGAGAGTAAGGCACCAGATTCCCTAGTGTGAACTAAGGTCAGGTGAGAAATCTGCTCCATCAAATCCCCCACCCCTGGGTCTGCCCAGAACTTAATGCAGATCTGAATTTCTAATTTGCACTCAGAAATCCATAGATTTCCGAACTAGAGATGTGTTCTGCAAAAAAAGTCAATCATTAATGTGCACACATTTGAAAATTGTGCAGAGAAAACTGCATACATTTCTAAACTGCACACAAACACACTTTAGTCAATGGGGCGTGCATACAAAAATGTGTACATTTGAAAAATGCACACAAAAATGCATACACATTTCCATGTGGATATTATTATTATTATTATTATTATTATTATTATTATTAATATTAATATTTCTATACCACCCGATAGCTGAAACTCTCTGGACAGTTTACAACAATTCATAAAAATACAATAAATACATTTTAAAATATAGACAATAATAACATCATAAAAGTTTCACTACTAAAATTTAAAAACTGAATTTAAAAACAAGTTAGACAACTAAGAACAAATGAATAAAACTAGAGCTGCTAAAAAGCTGACATAAAAGCTGATATGTACAAAATATGTACAAGTTTCCCCACCACCACTACTGGTATAGGTAGAAAAACAAGAACTTCCACAAGAAGCAGCTGGACAGAACTGCCCATCCCAAGTCAAGTGTGAGTCTGCTGGTGCCTTACAGATGGTTAGCAAGTACAAGGTGTGTCCTTCCCTGCCTTGTTACTCACCTCAGCTGATTGGAAAAAACATAGTGGGTAAGGGAGACAGTGGGTTCTCTATCACTATACCCTACAGGTGCTCCTCCCGGATGTTGCCCTCAGTCTTACCACTGGAGAACAGGAAGGTTGTGTGTGGATTGCAGTGCCCTCCTGACCATCCTCCCTAGTTACTATGAATGATGATAGTGAATTCAGCATTGGAAGAATTCAGAATACAAAATCTCTCCATTTGGAAAGCCTTGCCCCATGCTGAGCTGAGCACAGAACCCTCAGGTCTAGCCACCACTTGTAAATCCTCTTGTCAATCCTCTTGTCACAGTACAGTATAAATCATGTTCATTTCTGTTGTATCATGCAACTGACTGAGCCAAAAAAATAAATCCAAACAAGTTTAATTTATAAACAACTGCATCACTCAGCAACTCATTTTATGCCCAGCCAAATTTTCTTCCATTCCTCCTAGAACACTGACTAAGGGTGCAATCCTATGCAAGCTAAAGACAGAAAAAAGGCCAGCTGGCTGGGGCATGCTGGGAGTTGTAGGCCTTTTTTTCTTGTCTAACTTGCATAGGATTGCACCTTTATTGTTACTAATACTTCCAAACATGTTTCCATTCCAGACCATTGGAAGAATCTGCTCTCTACCAAAACCTTATGCATGTAATTCATTCAGCTACTAATAAACCCCCTCCAGTCCCTCAATTTTTAATTTTACTGTGGTATTATTGTTGGTGTTGTTTTTTTTAAAAGTCCCTAAAAACTACTAAGCATTGAACATTGCATTGCAATAACACAAAGCAATAATCTCCCAGTCCTGATCTATAAAGTGTATTTGTCAGCTATATGCAAGAATATAGGAACAGAGATTACCTCTTTCCCATCTAATTTTTCATCACAGCATACCTTTGAGCAAACTGACCTAATAAGCAGCAAGCTTGCTGGGTTTCTGTACCTTGTGCTGTTGTTGCTGTGCATTTAATGGTAGGTAACCTGGTCTTTTATGTTACTCCCTCTGTTACTGACGCAGATACATCAGTGGCGCTATATGCATGGATATAGAAACAACAACAACAACAACAAGAAGAAGATGAATTCCCATCCCTGCATCCCCTGACCATTTTCTTGTCATGCAGCTGTTAGAAGCTCTGGAATTCCTCAAGGGGTGGGGGAGGGGGAAACACCCTGGCAATCCTAACCGTGAAAATGATGGAATTGATTTTCTGAGCTGGTGTCAGCTGAGATCTTCATTTTCTATATTCTCAACACCCCCTGTTGTTTTTGTCTGAACTGCCTCTGAGCATGTGTGTTTTTCTTCATTAAAATAGTTCTCTCCTGCCTTTTGATTTAAATTTAAATCTCCGATGTTGCTCACAGTCTGTACTAAAAACAATACAGATTAAAACTATTACATAAAACACACAGCAGCAAACTAATAAAAGCAGCAGAAGCCAAAATAAGCAAACAAAATAAGCAGAAAGAGCATTGAGTTATTAATTAAGCAGTCAGCAGCACACCCAAAAGGACTCAGGAAAAGAACAACCATGTCTGAATGCTGGCAAGAAAAGGGCATATGCTGAGTGTGCTACCTTTTACCCTTGAGTCATCATCACCATAACCAGCACCCACCACTGAAGGCAAAGGTTTTCGAGATCAGGAAGTGTGGCATTCTGAGCAGGCTTGACCCTCCGCAGAAGTCTCTTTTATCATAAGTGAAACAGAAAACCTGAGTGATGGTGCTGCTTACCAAATGACTGAATGGGCTAAGTTGGATGGCTTTCTCCAAAGATTCCAGCTGAGATCACAGTCTCTTGTGTTGTAACTTGGCTAGAAACAAAATTGATTCATTGGCTTGCATTGTACCTCCTACACTGGGAATGCTTTACAAACAAAGCCTACCTTTTTATTATTTATAATGTCAAAGGAATTAAATACATGTTAGTGTGAAAGTCACCCCAGTGCAGAGACTATTAATCTTCACCTGGCAGGAAAAGCTACATATATGTGACCTTCCATTGAAACCTCTGCCAAAGGGAGATGAAAATTACACTTCAGCCTTCAAACAGATCTAGGCAGAACATTTTTTGGTAAGTTCAGAATGCAATACCCAAGAGGAATCTGGTGGTCTCAGACATCGGTATTTTGACATTTGATTAGGTGTACTGATTTCATTTCAGCAAAGGGAAAGAAGTCAGAATGGGGGCAAGGAGGAAAGACAGAGGCTTTCCCCTGAGGAAAGCTTCAAATACAAGTTGTGGAGCCTCCAAATATTTTATTTAATTGATGGGAAATCCCTAGTCCTTAGTGATGTCACCAAAATGTGCATTTCCTGCTTGGCTCAAATTTTAATCTGAGCAAAAGAGAAGGATCCAGCTCCTTCCACCCAAATCCCCTTCCTCTCACTCACCCACTATAGATCCTTCAAACCCACCCCTCTGACCTCTTAATGGTAGCTGCTCTGGTGGCAAGTGAAAGGAGGAAAGACGGGAGGGAGATCTTCTCTCCTGTAGCAGCCTGAAAGTTTCTAGGCTGTGTGCCAAGAACATGAAGACCTGAGAAATATAGTTTTCCTAAGCCTTAGGACCTAAGGGCTATCATGGATGCCAGTGGCCTATGGGGAAACTATATTACCCAGGCTAGTTGCACCTGGTATGCTGCATAGGAGCTTGAATGTTGCTGTAGGGCATGGGCTAAGAGACCTCCCTCCCCTCCTTCTTCTCTCCCTCCTGCTTGCTGCCACTCCTGGAGCAGCTACCAGAAGTGGGTAGGAAAGAATGGGTTTGGAGAATTATTGGTGGGTAGGCAGGTGGGTGGGGATTTGGAGCTTATGTATTATTATTATTATTATTATTATTATTATTATTATTATTATTATTATTATTATTATTTCTATATTGCCCAATAGCCAAAGCTCTCTGAGCAGTTCACAAATAATACACATCACAATACAAGATAATTAAAAAAAACATAATATAAAAGCTCTAACATGCAAAATTTAAAACAACGGGCAGCACAATCTAATGTGGCTGCCCATAACCCTCTGAACTCAGAGGATTACACACATCCAATCAAGGGCGGGAGGAGTGCAGAGGTAAAGATCACCTCCGTGCTTCTCCTGCCCTGCAAAAGTCTTAGATGGCCAATTTCAGGTGTTCACGAGGAGAACAGGCTAACACCCTGCCATGATACGTCATATCCCAGCAGAACCTCTCTCCTCCCCTCCCTGCCCCCCAGAACACCCACCAAACGCCAGCTCCGAGGTCAGCCTTCTGACCTTGGAGCCGCACCCGGTGTGGTTCTTTCCATGCCAGCTGCACGGGGGGAGGGATGGCGCTCCAAATTCAGGGTCCCAGCTCCGACCTTATAGTGCATTTCTGAGGTCAGACCTGAGACTCCGAATTTTCCTATGACCATCTAGACTCTGTCTAGTGGCCATAGGATTGTGCCCTTAAGCACCTAAAACATTTACAATAAGATACTGGACCTGATAGAAACAACTGACATAAATGCCCTGTTTCTGTCTCTCTCCTACTCCCCCCAGCCCAGCCAGAATATCAAGCACAGCTCACGGGTTTCTTTGTAAAGCTTTATTAGGCAAAAGCAGGGCAACTCAGGTGGTTGCAGAAAAGTGTTACACAAAATGAAAGAAAGTAATTCAAGACCTTTTATCCCGTCAATGGGAGGTCAGGAATGTTAAACAGTTGATTCTGCACTGAGGTGTTTTGCACATCCTCACCCTCAAACTAGAGAACCGACTCCGCCCCTAAGGCGGGTCAAAAGTCCTGTTAGCCAACCAAGCCGAGCGACGAAGAGACGTCAGCTGTTCTTTCCGCTCTCGAGGATCAGTTACAGAGGCTGGTTTCCCACCCCCTTCCCTCAAGAGCTCTTCCACCCCTCCCCCCAGCTCTGCCTCCCCTGTTCCCAGAGATTCTTCTTCTCCCCCCCTCCCCCCGCCTCTGGCTGCCACCTTGAGGGGCGCAGCTGGTCCTGGTTATCTCCAGAGAGAGGCACAGCTGATGCCTCCTCTTCCCCCTCCCCCTCACCTTCCATTTCAGAGTCCATTCCCACGGAATCTGACCAGTGCTGTTTTGGATTTAGGGAATCAGAACTGGAGGGGCTAGGAGAGCTAGCCCCAACACCCTGTCACATGCCATCAAATGCCTGGGAGTAGAGGACAGTCTTAACCTAATGCCAAAAAGAAGAAGTGTTGGCACCAGGTGGATCTATTCGGGGGGGGGCACCAATGAGAAGGCCCTCTCCCTTGTTGCCACCTTCTGAGCCTCCCTTGGAGGAGGCACTTGGAGGAAGTCCTCTGATGTTGATCATAGTGTTTGGGTAGGTTCAGGTCAGGAGAGGCACTCCATCAGGTATTGTAGTCCTGAGCCGTGTAAGGCTTTATAGTTTAAAACCAGCACCTTAAATCAGGCTTGGAAACATACATTATGTTGAGTGGAAGGGAAGGGTCATAGATTTCATAGATTCATAGATCATAGAGTTGGAAGGAGCCTACAAGGCTATCGAGTCCAACCCCATGCTCAATGCAGGAAACTAGAGGAGGGGTCTCCCATCCAAGTAATAGCCAGGCCTGACCCTGCTTAGCTTTCCACGCTCAGACAAGCTGAGCCAGTGTGAGCCACAGGCCTGTATCAGCTCTCACAAGTAGTTTGCTGGGAAGGGAAGCAGTCATATTGCATTTGTTTTTTCCAGGCTTTCTTAGAAAAGGCTTGAATAAAACAGAGTTTACTTCCAAGGATTCTCTGAGAAACGAGACGTGGGACTAAACCTCAATTAATTCACTGAGTAGGGCCAGCTCAAGCTTTTAAAATATATATTTTAAACATCCTAGTTGCAGTAGGTGAGAGCATCCCCATATGAACTGAACATGTGTCATGTCATAGAGCAGTGATGGCGAACCTATGGCACGGGTGCCACAGCTGGCACGCAGGGACCTCTCTGTGGGCACTCGAGCCATTGGTCACCAGATTGCGAAAAGACAGTCCCCTTCTGCAAAACACTAATGATTTTGTTCTTTCTCACAGTGTGGAACAGAATGATTTTATTCTAGAATTCCTGTTACAGAATTCTTTTCTACATTGTTATCACATTTAAAAGATTTTGAAGAATGATGCACAGAGCCATGGCTTGGATGTAAAGCCCTAACAGTTGACCTGAGTGCTGCAAGTGTTGCTCTCAAACTAACGGAGTATGAGCCAAGGTTTGACAAATTATCAGCATGCACGCAATAGCAAAAATCACATTAACTGTGCAAAAGCATGCCCAATGCAAACTTTTACCTAATGCAGTGTTTGCAGTCCAAGACATAAAGTGTTTAAAATGTGTTAAGCACATTTAGTTTTCTTGTTTATCTTGCTCATCCTAGTACAGGGTGAGTTTTACTTTTACTAATCTGACACCTGTAGAAGCAGGGAAAGGACCCGGGGTAAAGCTTTCCCCATACAATTTCAGTCTGGCATATAATCATATTACAAGTTGAGAATCCCTTATCCAAAAATACATGTGCCTAAAAATTTAAAAAGTTTGTATAAATTCCCTTCAGGCTATGTGTACAATGTAGTACTATAATAATTTTTTGAGTTGATTTTTTTTCAACAAAAAACTGTTTGTATCATTGAAAGCTCTGTTATTGTGTTTTTCTTTTAAGACAAAATAAGTTAAGTAGTTCGGACAAATGTATGAGTTGTTTTTCTAAAACTAAAACCTCGATATTCAGGTTTAATTGCAGTGTTGGCACTTTGAAATAAATAAGTTGGTTTTGTGTTGCAGTTTGGGCACTCGGGCTCAAAAAGGTTCGCCATCACTGTCATAGAGGCTTCTGGGCCTCCCCTCAACTGTGTGGGGAGCTGTCCGTACTAGAAGCAGTGTAAGAGCATTGATTGGTTCCAGAATGATGGGCGCACCCTGGGCCACAGTATGGGAGAGGCAGCCTTGCTTCCCAGCTGAGTAGAGCCTACTTTCACAGGTTTGGACTGTGCCATAGACATCTCTTCTGTCATGTCTCTGAAAAAGAACTCAAGCTCAACTCAGCAGTAGTGATGGATGACATCCCCTTGGCTTGCCTCAGTTTCCACTCTCTTTTTGAGAACTTCCCTTGTGAGTGCTACTCCCCCACTACCAGTGAGGCTTTTTGTGTGCTTATAAAGAATCACAAGTTATTCAGTCAGGTGCTCTCTGGACAAGTACATTTCATGGTGCATCTTACACCTGGGACACCACTATTGCAGCATTCTAGATGCAGGAAGGAGAGAGGAGCAAGAGAAGGTGGCAGAGGCCACCCAAGAAAGAGGGCGGGACAGGAGGGGAAGGAGTGGAGGAGGGAGACACACACACACCTTGCTACTGCTGTCATTGCTGTCACTAGGAGGGAAAGGAGGAAGGAAACTGGGGGAAAGTTGCCCTTAGCAGAGTGGAGGCTGGTGACTCCTGTTTTAGTGGGGCTCCTAATCAATTACAGCTTTTATTTGGAACTTTATAGGAGCTATCCACGGTGCTGCATGGAGGTGAACTTATTTTGCGGATGGAGTTCAGCACCAGGGATAGCTCCTATAAAGCTCCAAATAAAAGCTGCAATTGATTAGGAGCCCCACCAAAATAGAAGTAGCCAGCCCTCATAGGAGGCCATAAAAACTCAGGCCCACACTTAGAAAGGTCTGGGCTTGCCTCACATTGAGATGAGGCATTTTGAATGGAGGGACCCCACCTCCATCTCTACTGTGCAAGTGGGTCTACTCAGTATATCTCTCTGCATTTGAAATGTTTAATCCTGCATCGCTATGCCAAGGCACTAGCCCTCACTAGCCTTGCTTATTCTCCATCTGTGTTCTATATACCCCACTTTATTTCTCCTAGGTGGTGACTTATATCTAGTTGTAGCAATTAGAGGTGGTGAATTCAAGGCCTCCAGTGCACATTCTGTAGTGCTGTTTCATGTGGGCTTGTCCCCCTCCCCTTTTTCTTTTGCTTGATCTGCTTAATTTTTTAATGCACAATTAGGGAAAGTGCATGATTGCAAATTCCCCTTCAAGGGCTCTCTCATTTGCCTAAAACAGCCAGCTTGTTCTGCTATCAGTGAAATGGGGGGGGGGGAGATCGCGAGCGAGCGAGCGACAGACAGAATGAATCTCGCCGCTTTTCTCAATGGCCGGTTCTTCTCCCGCTAGAGCCTCCCCACGCTTGTCTCTACTCATTTGCATAATGAATTCCCCCGAAATGGCCATTGGCTGCTAGGAGCCGCGCTCGTGCGTGATGTCAGCGCTCACAGGGTAATGCCTGGGTTGTGGCGGGTAGTTGGAGCCTGTAAAAATCTTCGCAGCGGCGGTGACCGCAGAAAGAAAAAGAAGAAGCAAGCGAGGCTGAAGACTAGAGCCAAGCAAGTGTGGAGTAACCTTCTGGAGTATCAGAAGTGGCGGTGGCGGTGGCGGTAGCAGCAGCGGCAGCAGCAGCAGCAGAGCACCTCCCTCCTTCGCTTTCTCTTCGCAAAGGCAGCAAGAAAAGGAAGGGCGAGGGGGACAGAGAAAAAGTCGGGCAACTGGCAGAGAATAAGACTCCTCGCCTTCTGGCCACCAGCCATAGAGACCCACGGCGAGCCATGAGGTAATTTTGAGGGCCCGCCCTTCCCGCCAAAAGGAGCTTCTCCATCACCTGCTCACGGCCAGGGCTACGGAAAGCCGAAACAGCGCCCACGGAGAGGAACGCAGGAGCGCGCAAAGGGGCGCGCAGTGCCCGCTCTAGCCGAAGGCAAGGGACTCAAGAAGGGCCTCCAGCAAAAGGGGCTCTTTTTGGGAACCTTTCCCGCCAGCCTCTACAGAGAAGGCGCCCTCCAGAGCGAGCTGACCGCGCGAGGAGCCCTTCGCTTACTGCGCAGCGACCGGAGGACGACGGACTTCGAGAGACTACTACACACGAAACGCCCCCTTGGAACTCGCAGAACCGGGCAGCCGGAGGGTTCCGGGGAGAGGCTGTTGCTTGGCGCCCCTTAGGACTCCGGGGGCTCCTCCGAGCGGACTGAGGGGGTTACGTACCCCCACATCCTACGGCGCGTCCTTTCGGACTCGGGAAAGGAGCGAGCGGGACACCGAGAAGGGAAACGGGCTGCCAGTACCTCTTTCCGAAACAGAGCCAATTGCCGGCAGTCGGGCGGGCAAGCGCTTCTTTTCGCCCTGGGCGTGAGACGAGGGGAGCCGCCGCCGTTGCCCTTCGCCTTTTTTTTCCCCCAAGGAAGAGTGAGCGAGTGAGCGAGCGAGCGCGCGCCACGAGGATGTGGCGGGACCTTTAGTCAGCTAGCGCGACCGGGAACCGGACTGCGGAGCCGCCAGCCCCCCTTTTTATCCTGGTGGATCTGGACTGAGGAGGAACCGAGTTGGAGGTTCGCCTGAGCGGCGCGGTTCCGCTGGCAACTCAAGCGGAAGGAAAGAAGGTTACTTTTCGCCATCTAGCCGCTCCGTCCCATGGCAATATGAGAGCGGCCGGTCTGCCGCCGCTCTTCTTCCTGGCCACTCTGCTCGCCTTGGCCGCGCAAGCGGTGCCCCTGGAAGCGGGGAGCCCTCCGTTGGGCTCCCGCCCTGGCCAGCCACCGCAGCGGGAGGCGCCCAGTTTCTCCCGGCTGCAGAGGAAGAGCCTGGCCATGGATTTCATCGTGCCGTCTCTGTTCCGGACCTACCTGCGGGAGCTGGTTCTGGGCGGCGGAGGAGAGCCCTTGCGCGCGTTCAAGGCGCGCTGCAGCCTGGTGCTCGAGTGCCCGCCGTTGCTGCGCGCGGCGGGCGCTTGGCTTCCCAGGAGCGGGTCGGCGGAGCCGGCTGGCCGCGCCAGAGCGCCGTCCAAGGTGCTGAAAGCGGGCTCGGTGCGAAAGTTGCGCCGCGCCAAGCAGCTGGTGCTGGAAGTGGGCGAAGCCAACCTGAGGGATGACTGCGCCAGGCATCCGGCCGGGGAAGGAGCCGGGGCCGAGGCCAGCCAACTCGAGTTCACCCTCAACGAGGAATTCAGCTGGTGGATCCGCTCCGGAGAAGGCAGGCTGAGAATCCGGTTGATGCCCGAGAGGAAGGCGTCTTTCCAGGGCAGGGAAGGCAGTTTATCCGCGGCGATCAGAGCTTCCCAGCCGCGCCTGTTCTTCCAGATGGCCACCAGAGGTGAGCGGCTGCTTAGCGACTTCTGCGTCCTGATAAGATCAGGGCTTTCCTGTACTCGCGGTTACCTAGTTGGAAGAGCCAAGTCTGCAGTTGGGAAAAGTTTGGGAAGCCTACCAAGAGTCGAATAGCAAGGGCGGGGGCAGGGGTCTCCTTGCCTTCCCAGAGTCCACCACTTTGAGCTAGGATGATTTGGATGGGGAATTGCGGGAAGAGCACTATGTTTCTGTTCTCATTTATCCCAAAAACCTTAATGAGCTATTTTGCTAGTGCTTTTTAAATTCACTCAACCTCTTCATAATATCAGTCATGTAGCTGTTCCCAAGCATCCTCTCCAGAGTTTGTAATCTGCTCTGAAAATGTCAGACAGGACCTTAAAATTAAAAAACAAACCAACAAAAAACCCCACCCAGCTATGCTCCACCATGGAGTGACCGGCCAGATGGGTGATTAACAAATGTAATAAAATAAATAAAATGTAAGAAAAGTTATGTGTCCCCGAATGAAATTGAAAGAGTTACTGGTAATTGAAAAACACCTTGTCTCTTCCAGTTGTGCTTGTCTAAATTCCTCTTCATCCCCATTCCCTCAGCCTTGAGGTGCCTACTGTAGAATAATGTACTGCAGGCTTGTAGGCACAGGGTCTTCCAGTGCTCTGTCCAGGAACCTTAGTTCTGCTTAGTAGAAGGCTGGTCAAAGAAAAGTTCCCCCTTTCCTTTACCAGTGACCTGCCCTTTCCCCTTTTAGAAAATAATAAAAGGGGAACTTAGTATAGCTGCAGTCCAGGAAGGAGTTACCTACATTGGAGCAATCCAGGGGACGTTGATGGGGCTACTAAGGAGTAACTGAGCTCTGGTTCTACAGGTTTGTTAATTTTATCTATGGAACTGCAAATGTTAGTTCCCTGTCTATCATTGACTAACATCTTAGTCCTATGCATGGTTACCCATGGTTACTTATTCTCAATTAAATGTGCAAGGTGATAATTCACATTATAAAGGAATGCTCAAGACAGAGAATAGCAAGGTCTTGAATCTGTCAGTCTCTGAAAATGTACAAACTGGACAATGTGATATATTGGATCAGCCATGTGTTTTGAAAAATGGTTGTGTTTTTGAGTTTCAAAAAACTTTAGCCTAGAAAAGACTTTGCAAAGTGGTTGGTTGGTTGGTAAGCAGGGTGTATTTCTTTAGCTGCAGTCCACAGGTCACTTACTCTGAACCAACATAACTGAGGTCCCATATAAGTCTATAACTGCTAAAGCTGTCAGCTGATTAACGACCAGTCAATGACCAATCTTAATTTTAATTTAACCTCTGCTTCCATTAACTAACTGATTAAAATCAATATCTCAGTATTTCAGTGCAGGTGCCTTAAATACATTGCCTGAATCAAGAGATTCCTATTGATTGTTTATCAGCATGCTTAAGAAAAAAAAAGTCCCATAAGACAAAATTTAAACCCCATAATGTAAATGCATAGTACATGAATTCTATGAAACAGTTAATCAGCTGTTCCTATAGTTTACTCTGTTAGGATATGGAGATTACAATATGGATTGCTATCTGGAGAGATGGCATAGGATACATCCCACTCTTTAATTTTGTTAATATGAAGTATTATGATTTAAGTTCATGTAGTCCATGAATTTCAAATGATTAAACTGCAGAAAAATGCAAATATTGAGGCTTAATTAGATTGTATATCAGACTGCCAGACTTCAGCCCTCAGTCTACCAGTTCCAGAGTAGTTCTGAGTTCTTTTTGGCTGCTTTAGAGTAAGTGGTTTGAAGAATGTACTGCATACTATGTACAAACCAAATAGCATGCTGAAAGTCTCAGAATTTATTTATTTAGGAAAAATACCTAGCCAATTCATAGAACCAATGCACAGAGACAATGGTCATATTCTCAAAAGATGGAGAAGTGCATACATGGGGAAATTCTTTTGCATCATGCTTTTCAGGGGCATTTTCCCATCCCAAGGGGATGCATCCATATTCTAAGGCAGCAGTGGCCACCTGGCAGCCTGTAGGCTGCCTTTGGCCTATGCTCTGATTCTTTCAGGCTCCTGTCACTCTTCATGACAGGATGGAAGCAGCATGAATGGTTGGATCCAATGGAAGGGAAGCTACTGGCAGAACTGATTCCCCCTCCCCTGCACCCCCTCAATCTGCTCCAGAGGGTTGGGGGACCTTCCAGAGCAGATTTGTTGTGCATGTGGTGGCTGCAGGGGGCAGGAGAGGATAAGGAAGTCCCACTGTGTGAGTGGAAGTCCTGTTTCATGAGTGGCAAGTCCCATTGCATGAATGGAATCTGCTCATGTGCAACATTGGATCCAAACCAAAGTCTGTCATGTGAGGCTTTTGCGCTGGAGCTTGAGGTGTCCTCCTATTTTGTCCTGGGATGGGCACCTGCTGAGATCTTCTCCCTAATGAAACTGAACCTTCCATGGCCAAGCTACGCTGGGGGCTGCAATGATTGCTTTGGTTTGGATTGCTCCAGCCCATGAAAAGCTTGACTAGGAAGGGTCTGTCCCTCTTGGATGAAGAAGCTGCCCACCCTATTCTGACCCAATGACTGGATACATGGATTCAATCCCATTAACTCCGAAGATTAGACCAGTGTGAGTGACCACTGAATTCCCTGCCCCCTCGTTCCAGTTTTTTCCAATGTGAATTTTCTAATCAAGATTTCATCCCTCCTTCTCCCCATATGCTTCATCAGTGAGATTGTCTGGACTGGAGCTTTTTGTGCAATTTTAAATAATCCCTAATTAGCATCATATCCCTTATAACATGCCATAAGGACATAAGCTGCCATTTATTAAACAGAACCCTAATCAGTGGAATGTTAGTAACCCCACATTAGTGGCCTGAAGAGTAGTCTTAAATAAATCTTTGAAGAGAGATCTATCTTCTGATTGGTTTGAAAATGAAAGCTGAAGCATCCAGCTTCTGTCTTATACAGGAATCAATGGGCCAGAAAGTTTTAAATTGCTGAAATTACTTCAGTGGGCACAATCTAGATTGAAAGCGGTCTAACTGAAATAAAAATTGGACAAGCAGAGCTCATACTCAGTTTTTTAAAGTCACTCTTTAAAAAGTGTCTCTGAAGCTCTGTGCTCAATTCCAGAACCATCAAAGATGTGAGTTTCAGAGAAACAGGTGGAACCTGATGGTCTTTCTGGTTACTACTGTGGTAGCTGTAGATAGCATTCTTTCTATGTGCTACCCACCACTGTTCTGGATAATTTGATGCAAGGCTTCATGGAGGCACGTGATACAACTATGTGTACTACTATGTAGATCTTCTGTCTCTAGACCAGTGGTTCCCAACCTTGGGTCCCCAGATATTGCTGGACTACAGCTCCCAGCATCCCTTGCCATTAGCCATGCTGGCTGGGTATGCTGGGAGCTGTAGGCCAGCAACATCTGGGGATCCAAGGTTGGGAACCACTGCTCTAGACCTTCTGTCACTGGCAAAATTCATACCCAATGTTTTAGCAGTCATATTGACCCTATTCTTAAGAATGACTATGCATTCAGTTTCAAGACATACTTGTGCAGTGCTATGTTAATAACACCATCCACAGGCATCAGCTCATCTACAGAAGGGCTTCCAATACTGTTAACACCAGCCAAGCTGTTGCAGGAATGACACAGTTGAGATCTTCCTCCAAAGACCTTTATGCAGTTGTTCCATTGCTCAAGTTAATTGGAAACATGTTGCAAACAATGCAATCCTAAAGTCAACAATGCAAAACACTCTCTTTGATAAACAATAGCTTTTCTTCCTTCCCTTTTTAGTGAGCAGTTCACAATTGCCACAAGTGGAGATACAAATTAACTTCCTAATTTTTGTTGTTGTTGGCTGGCAAAGTTGTTCTCCATGTAGACTGAGATTAGAATATTGATGGTCTGGGAAACAAACTGCAGCTGAACTCTGTCTGGCTTTCGAACAAACAAGAAGCTCCAGGAAATGTTCTTGTTGACTTAATTATCAACACATACACACGCACACAGTGAAGCTCATTAAAAAATAATGCTTAGGTGAAGTTCACCCTTTTCTTATTTAACAAATCACTCTTTCTATAAAGGATGACCCTCAGTGTGCATGGGCACTATTTTTAAGCAGACAGTGAAAGATTGCAAAAGAAGTCATCTTAAAGAATGACTACAGATGCTCTAAGGAACTTCTTCAGAATGTGGCAGTAGAAATCCTTAGATGAAATGCCCTACTGTCAAATGGTAGGCATGGCATACCTGGAGTGTGCGGATTCTGCACTGGGGTTCTTAACCTTTGTCATAGGATCTTCAGAGCTTTCTAAAACTTTCTCAGTTCACAGGTGAGCCTCATAAATTTTAGCTATGGCAAATTCTGCAATTTCTGAAGATTGAAGTAATACTTTAGGCACAGGACCGGTGCAAGGCAGTTTGGTGCCCTAGGCAAGATCAGATATTTAGCGCCCCCCACTTCCCACTTGAGCGCTGTATTATTTTTCCCAAGGCATTTCTGGCGCCCCCTTTAGCCCTGCGCCCTAAGCAGCTGCCTAGTTGGCCTAATGGTAGCACCGGCCCTGTTTAGGCAGCAACATTTGATTTAAAAGTTCTAGTTTTACATTTACCAGGGAGAGTTTTATTCTTGCATGGTGAAGAAGCGGGCTAATTCCAACCCCTCCACTATACAAATATATCTTGTGTCAGCCACATGTTCCACGCAAACATCCATCATATAGATGTCAGGTTCACACGATCTGCCCTCTATCCACACACTTCTTTGAGTGGGAAGAATCATGGAGACTAGGCCTCTGGGTGTGGTAGGGCATTTGTGTGGATGGAGTGCCCTGCTCACATGAGATATAATCTGTGTGGTGGAGGGGAGAGGGGTGAGCTTGCTCCTCCACCTTGCAAGGACAGCTCCAGCCCCAATGAAAGTATGAACTTGGGCCAAGATCTATAAACCATTGGGCCATGCATTTCAGCAATAGGTAAATCTGCTGATATAGTGCTGGAGATGTTTTTTTACTTCAAGCAAGTTTGTTGGGATGTTTCAGTAATCTGCGGAAGATAAAAAAGATTTAACTTCCTGTCATGATGAGTTATTACTTACATATTCAAAGATGCATGTTTGGGGGTGCATATTAAAGCACAGACGGCAATGTAGTCTGGAGATGATTCAGAAGGTTATGACACTTTGATGCATGAGTCAGATTGAGATGTTGAGCAAAGTTCCTAACAGTAATGCATAACATATCCAGTTGAGACTTGAGGGTACATTTATCCCTAATCTATAGTACACATGTGGTCTAATACTAATTTAACATGGGGTTATATCTGAAGCTATTCTGGTGCCATGGGCTTGTAATTGCATTCTTGTTACAGTTATTGCCATGCTCACACTTCAGAAGCAGATGGAATGTTGTTCTGAAGGCTTTCCTCAATGTAGCTTTTGCTTCCCATTTAGACTCCTTACCTGCCAAGAGTGGCAAGGGCAAGGCACCTCAGGTTTTAAGTATGCAAAAACCTGGCCACTACTTTTTCAGCATGCCAACATGAAAAGTCATATACAAGAAATGTTGTAAGAAATTGTTGGAAACCAGTCTATATACTGAATAGGTCAGGGTTTCAACTGGAATTCAGACCAGACATTAGGGTGCCAGTTGGGGCAGAATGATTTCTGAACTGGACCTGGGGCCTACTGCATTTTTTTGGGTTTTGGTCTGGAAACAGCTTGTGACATGAGGTTTAGCTTTGGCTGGAGATGTCCAGAAGAATCTGTTCATAGTGAAAGGCCATGCACAGCAAGAGATTGATGATGCTGTAAACCTCTGCATACTGGAGGCCACCAACCATGTGTTGATATGCCTTGCATGGCCTGAGAATGTCCACCGGGCATACGTTTCACTTTAAGCATGTCTGCAGTGGATTGCAGAATGCACTCAGTCCACTCCAAGCCCTGCTAAAACTTTACAAAGTGGAACCAAGAGATATTGCTCATTCTTACAAGAGACTCGTCGATCTCTTTGATACTGCCCATGCTAAGATGGCCATGAAACAGGAAGGGAAAGACAAAAATCTATGTTGAGACAGCCATGCAGCAAAACAGTAAGGAAATATATCAACCATACTGCAAAGCACTGGCACTTCTAGAGAATGAAATATTAATGGAAAGGATACTGAATGCAAGTATTTTAAATATATACAATAGGTGGATTAGTTGCATGGATGTATAAAGTCTCTGGGGCAACCATAACAACTTCTTGAGTATCTGGATTGCACAAGTTTGTAGTGCTGTGGTGTCTCTGGATAACTGATGTGGGTCAGCAGATTTGCTGCTTGACTGCTTGTATGAGTGCTTAAGCTGTTTGACTCCTCCTGTGCTCAACTTCTAGTTAGGAAGGACCATAGCTCAGTGGAAGAGCACATACTTTGCATGCAAAAGATCCCAGGTTCAATCTCCAGCATCTTCAGGTAGGGCTGGGAAGGACTCCTCTAAAACTCTGGAGAGCTGCTGCCAGTCTGTATATGCTGCTCTTCCCCCATGGAACTCACTTCATCATCTGGATTGCACAATTTAGTACTAAATCAGAAGTACAGGGAACAGTACTCACAAATAAGAAGTATACCATTTTGCATGGTGTTTTGAAGTGACCCACCACCCAGCAACTCTTCTATTTGGATTGTGCTGCTTATGCTGACCCTGCAGATCCCTATATTCTGTTGTTTGGACTGGTGGGGATCAGCAGAGGGATAGGCACAGTAATTGGCTTCTGGAATTAGATTGCATTGACAGTTTACCTGACACCAGAAAAAGAAAAATCCTCTGTCTGGATGCTGTCTTAGACAGCTTGAGGTAAGTCATTGTGGCTCACTATGCAACAACTCTCAGAATACTCGCTTCCTGAACCTTCCTGTGATGCCCTTGTTGTTTCCAGTACCACCACCCCCTGTGGTATTTGTCCTCCCATTCTGGAAAAAGAGGATGTGATTGGTCCCTTCTTGTCCCCATCCCAGGCCTCTGTGCTCTTGGAGTCACCTTGGTCTGCAGTTTTAGAGGGGAGGGATTCCGTCACACTCATAATAAGAACATAAGAAGAGCTGTGCTGGATCAGAGGCACTATGCCTATGTACACCAATGGCTTGGGAACTTGGGCAGGAGGGTGCTATTGCACTCATGTCCTGTTTGTGGGTTTCCCATGGACAGCTGGTTGGCCACTGTGGGAACAGAATGCTGGACTAGATAGACCCTTGGCCTGATCCAGCATGGGTCTTCTTATGTTAAAGACCTATCTAGTCTAGCATTCTGCTCCCAAAATGGCCAACCAGATGCCTATGAGAAGCCCAGAAGCAGTGGTACAGCTAGGGCTGGACCTTGGGGCCAAAGTCCAGGGCCCCACAACCTAGGGTCCCCCCAAATGACCACTCAAAGAGTGGCAGGTGATGAGGGCAGCAGAGCAGCAGAAGCAAACTCCACTCTATCCCTTTAGTGCTATGATTGAAGTGAGATTAAAATGCAAAACTTCACATGCTCAGAGTTGTTTTTAATCAGGGTTGGCAAACAGTTTTATTGCTGTTGTTCTAACAGAACAGGAAAGTAGAAACAGTTTTAAAGCATTTAATGGTGGTTGGAGGGGGGTAAGAGAAATGTTGGTTGTATGCTTCACAGCTGAAATAATACACATGGCCATCTAAAGTGGTGGTGTGCGTGCGTGCGTGTGTGTGTGTGTGTGTGTGTGTGTGTGATAAGGCCATTAGGTTCAAGATCTAAAATTAGTTACCTAGCTGCAGCACTGCCCAGAAACAGGACATGAGTACAATAGCACTCTCTCCTGCTTGTTTTCCCCAGTAAGTGGTATTGAGAGGCATACTGCCTCCGGTTCTGGAGGTAATATATAGCCATCAGGACTAGGAGCCATTGATAGCCTTATCCTCTATGAATTTGTCCAATCCCCTTTTAAAGCTTTCCAAGCTTCTCCCCATGCTCTTCGGTTGAGCACCCTGTAAGACCACTGAGGAAATCTTCATCAGTCCAAGTTTTGCTGACTCCAGAACAGCCCTGCCCTTAATCGCTCTCCTGCAAGATATCTGGGGATGGGTTTGCATCTCCAGGAACCATGTCATGGACAACCTGGCAATGGAGCTGTGGCTCTAGGAGGGTTTTTTTTTTTTACCTAGCCAGTGTTCTTCATTGCCAGGTACACTGCAGCTGAAACACCACTGACACTCTTGAGTCTCTACTAGTCGTGATGTTGCCTCCTCAGCAGTCCTTCAACTTGCCCTGTCTTTCTAGGTACAGGGTGGAATCCTGGAATTTCTCCCTTGGCTTCAGTTGGTTCCTGTTATGAGGAAGCTTGATATCACTGGCTGATTGGCCACTGTGGGAACAGAATGCGGGACTAGATGCACACTTGTCTGATCTAGCATGGCTCTTCTTATGTTCTTATGTTAAAGACCTATCTAAGAATTGCTGCCTAGTTGCTTTTAGGACTGTAGAGCCTTAGAGCTTGTTAGTGTCACACACTGTACTTGTTTACTCCTTCAGGCCACGGCGCACATAATATTCACTATGGAGAAGTTGGTCTCACTATGACAGTTGGCAGCATTTCTTCCATAAAACTTACATTACTACATGGATTTCTTTCTCTTATCATGTTGTGAGTCTTCATGTCCTGATGCACAATCCTGGGAGCCACCAGGTAGGGTGTAGATACTCTTAGCATGAGGCTGGATACCCATATGGTAAGTAGTTTGACATGCTGTGGCCAGGAGAGAGTTCACTAATTTCAACAGATAGGCCATTTAGGATAACATCTTGGTGGCAAATGTTACAAGTGCTCTGGCAGTTAGTTGCAGTGACTGCTTAATTTTCTTCTGCATAGCTGCAAGCCTACCTCTGTGCAATGATTTGAAGTAGTTCACTGGGAGCACATGAGAATCTGTTAGAAAGTAAACTCAATCTACTTTTAGCACAATTTTGAGGGCTGCTAGCAATTGCCTCAGAGTAATGGTGCAAAAGGTACAGTATACAGAAACTCTTAGGCTCTAATGTATATCTACACTGCAAACATTTATCGGTTTTACACCAGTTTGATTGGCATGGCTTCCCTAAAGAAATCCTAGGATCTACAGTTTGATGAAGGTGCTCAGCATTGTCTGTTAGAGTCCCCTAGCCCACCTCACAGAATTATAATTCGCAGCATTCCTTGGAGAGAAAGAATGACTGTTAAATCAGTTTACATCTGTAGTGCAAATATACCCTTAGGCTTAGAGCATATGAGATAATATTCAGCAGCCCCAATGGAACATTCATTTTATGTTGTGCCTTTTGTTTGCTTTGCTAATCCTAACAACAACAAAAGGGTGCTCAAGTGAAAAATATAAACTAGGGTATGCGTGGCAAAGGCTAGTGGGAAGAGCTACATCATTCTGCTGTCTGTCTAGGGTTTGTTTTGTTTTTTGTTTTTAAATCAACTCCCTGCAAGGATTTTGCTTGTGTTTAAGTCAACTGTATTTGTTTCATTGGACTGTGATTTAACTTCAGATGCAATGCAGCCTCCAATAGAATTTTACTATATCCAAAAGGAACATCTTTTCCACACTGATGTCAGTCAAATTTACAAGCATGTTTAATGTTTAATTGTGAAAATCTTTAGTTGGACTGATAATTAATTGCATGCATATTTAATGTGCAAAGGGCTTTCACAATTACTGCCTTCAATCTTGCTTAAATCCCACTACTTTGATGGGTTTTTAATATACACAAATGCAGTGTGTGTGTGTCTGTGTGTGCGTGAGTGTGTGCATGTAGGTATTTTGAAGCCTTTATTTTGTTCATGTTCTACACTACCCTGTGGGGTAATTGTAACTCCAGTTTACAGATGAGGAACTCATACTAAGCAATTTTAATTTGTCCAAGGCCATGTACAACTTGGATTTGAACCCAAGGTCTATTTTTTTTAAAGCCCTATCCACTGGAACCCAGTGTCCTATACAGAAGTAGGGTTCAGAGAGCAATTTAGCTGTAATATGAAGTATGCATGAAGAGTGGTTTCTGCATGACCTAAGCTTGACAGGATTTCTAAGCAGTGCTGAATTTTGTAGGCCCTTCTCCCTCAGCCCTGCTAGACAACCACTCTAAGCCACCAATGTACTGAAATATTGATATAGGCCACATACCTGTACAATAACGAAATTCAGTTATTCTCATTTACAAATGGAGAACAGTAGCACAGAAATGCTTAGAGTCCTCCTGGAGGCAAAGTGTCTGCAGAAGTGAAAGAAGTGAAGGTGCGCGAGGAAAAACAGAGTGCCTCGCATGAGTGAGATGGAAGATTTAAAATCCTATTCCCGTGTGCAGACGCCCATAAATCCACACACAGAAGTTCAGATCTGTCTCTCCCACTCCCAGCGCAGCTTTCCAACGTATCGGATGTCAGCCAGCTCAGCTTCCTCCTGTTTGCAGATTCCAGTGGTAAGGAAATAACTCTGTAAACTCCACAGGTCTATTTACTACCTGTTTATTTACTTAAGAAAGCTTATTCTACAGAGTATACATTTCCATGTGCAGAGTATAATGCATAGCAAGCATTTAATCCAGTGGAGCAAGTTGAGCTTCATTCCACTCAGCACAGACATTACATGATTGCATTTAGTCCAGCAAGCACTAGTCAGAAGACAAGAGAGTGAAGAAGAGAGAACAGTTCAACATCTCTCCAAAATGGCTACAGACAGAGAAAAAAAAACAAGTCAGTACGTCATCAGAACATACAAACCACATGACCAGCTCGTATTTCTTTCACACCTACTTTTCCCATGAGAAACACACAGGAAGTAGGAGACAAAACATAACTTGTTTACCAGCCATTCTGTTCCTTTCATTTGTAAACAATGTGCCACAGCTGGTGATTGTGATACATGTCACAACAAGAAGTTCCCAAGGGGACTGCTGTACTACCTCCCCCCATTTCAGTACCTGTAACATGTGGTGCTGCTGGTATGTTGTTTATTATGCTCCAATCATCACCAATCGCAAATAGAGTCCAGGCCTGAGGGGTTTTCAACAGTGTTTCCTTCAGGACTGGACTTCCTTGGTACCAAATATTGGCATCAAGAATTTAAGTTCATTTATAGTTCTTGTTCAGGAGAAGTTCCCACTGAAGCTGCACCTTAAATATCTAGTCATGTTTAGTTAAGAGGACAAGTATTTCTGCAGCCAGGATGTCTGGATTCTCTTTGATTTGCCCAATAAAACATCCCTTTTTAATGCAGTGAGTTACTTCCCTCCTCCTTTTCCTGAGCAGTTTTCATGAAAAATAATTTATTTGACAAACTGTAGCCTTGTTCCCTGTTTGCAAACTGCTCATCTGTAGCTTATGGATGTCTCGGAGTTGTCAGAGTTATTTGCCATGTAATTTCAGCAAATGTTTCTTGGTCTGTAACTTGTTTACGCGAAGGTCACAGCGTACATTTGATATTCAAAGTTCAAGCTTCTCTTTGAAGGCTGGGGTATGGATTTGTTTCAGCTCTGAGTCTCGCGCTTAGGTAGACTTGTGCCAATGAATCTGAAATTTGCTTTCTTGAAATATAATTTAATTTTACACTTGCTTAAAATTCAATTGGCTTTTGTTTGAATTCCTAACAGTAACTCAATCTGCTAAAATATTGATAGACAATAATACATTGTGCAACATAACAACCAAACAGGAACTGTGTTTAATATAAGGGAATAAATATGGGGTTTCTTTAAAAGTGATTACTTTAGCTGGGGCTATTTTGTACATCTGTTTCTGAAAACTGGCTGTCCCTCAAGGGACTGTTTTATGTAAATATTTAGTAGAAATAAAATTATGTGAAAATCAACAGAAGACAACAAGTCTGCATGCAAACGTATTGTCCAGAGCATTTGAAAGCTGAATTCAAACTGCTTTCTATTTGTTTATCTGAAGGGAAGGTAGCCTAAAGGTGCAACCCTATGCAAGTTTAGACAGAAAGAAGGCCTACAACTTCCAGCATGCCCCAGCCAGCATAGCTGGGAGTTGTAGGCCTTTTTTCTGCCTAAGCTTGCATAGGACTGCACCCTAAATTAGCATATTTAGAAACTGAGGCCTGAGATTTGTTTGTCCAAGATATTTTGGCAACAATCCTATACATACTTACCTGGGAGTTAAATCCATTGAACTCAATGTGGCTTACTTCTGAGTAGACATATATAGAATTGCAGTGTTAATGATTCAGTGACAGACCTGGAGCACAAGCACCATCTCCCAAGACAGCTTTTTAAATCCCCGTTGAACTCATTGAATTATGACTTCTCCTTTATTCAAAGAATATTCAGAAATGTGTGCTACAACATAGGCAGCTATGCATAGATGAAAAAGGTCCTTTCTGAAATGAGCTACATTTGTCTTGCCTCTGTAATTCAGAAAAATTTGGTTGGAGAAAAATGTCATGGAAGCATAAATGCAGATTTGATAAGTTTGACCTTTCTTCTCTTCAGAACAATAAATGTCAGAAAGCTTAAAATGACAAGGTGAAATAGCTGGAGGTTATTTATGTGTTTAAATATTTAGGCAAGAAATGCATTTTGAGACTAACATGCTGATCCCACTATCCTGTTATCCTGCCATCCACAGCACTATAGCCACACACCAGAATCCTGTAGCCACAGCCATACGCGCTCCCAGCAGCAAAGTAGAAAACAAAGCGTTAACCCCAGCACACACTCCCAAAGCATCAGTGATATCTGCACCAGCACCAGTCCTGCATGGCATTATGTACCAACACCACCACATGTGGGGTGACCACATGTCCTACTTTACAGAGGACAGTCCTTGATTATGGAAAGCTGGCGGGGGACATCCATCTATTTAAAGATGTCCTCTGTTTGATGGGTTTTTCAAGCCGTGTCTGGTTTAAAGTCACCAGCAGCAGCCATACCAGCAGGCTGAGATGAGGGAGCTCAGAGGGGGAAGCAGGACCATTCCACCAGCCCTGCTGAAGAGCAGCCCCATGAAGGCTCCTCCTCCCTCCGCTGTCACCAACAGGAGCCATTCCAGCGGGTTCCGCTGAGGAAGAGCAGAGCCATTCCATCAGTCCTGGTAAAAGAATTCCTTTCCCGCTCTTCCCTCCCCATTCCTTTTTTCCTTGTGTGTCATGCCTTTTTAGATTGTAAGCCTGCGGGCAGGGGCTGTCTTGATTATATGTAAACTGTTTTGGGTGCCTTGTGGGGTGAGGAGCGGCATAAAAATATAATAAATTAATTAATAAATAATAAATAAAGTCAGACTGAGCAGGCCAACAGGTTATCTGGTCAGTGTTCCCCACTATGGTGAGATGTATTTCTACTTAAATTATAGCTATTATTTCTAAATTTGAACCTATACTCACTGGGTGACTTTGGGCCAGTCACTGACTCTCAGCCTAACCTACCCCACAGGGTTGTTGTGAGGATAAAATGGAGAGAAGGAGGAGGAGTATGTAAGCCGCCTTGGGTTCCTGGCAGGAAAAAAGGCGGGTATAAATATAATAAATAATAATAATAATAATAAATAAATCTGCATATGCAAATGTTATGCAAATTCATTGCCTCTTTCTTGATGATGCAGTTCCTCTCCTTTTCCCCCCACAATGCATAAATGGCTACCCTACTGCAGTACTCATGGATGGAGACCATCAATCAACACACAGTAACAGTAGGCATTCCATGATATTATGGAACAAAGTTCCACACACAATGTTCAAGCATGTTGCCAAGAAGAACCCACAGGGCCTCCAATGACTAGCAGTCAAGGGGGCCAGTGACTGATGCATACAACCACAAAGGCCAGGGCTTCTTTCAGACAGGATTATTGTAGTGAGGCAGCCTGCCTCAGGCAGGGGCATATTGGACCCTCCCTGGTGACCAGCCCAGCCCAATCCCAGTAAGTTCAGGTTTAGCAGAGTGCCAGAAAAATAGGTCACCACTGAAGCCTATCACCTGACCAAATGCTGAGGTCTCAGGTGGCTGCAGCATAACTGAGCTAATTACACAAATGCCACAGCTGCACCTGGTGGTCAGCTCAAGGGCTGACAAAGAGGGTGGGCCAACTGGGCAGTATTTCCAGGCTCAGCCTGATAAGAATCCCCAACCTTTATCGGGGAGCGTGGCTAGTTACCAAGCAGAGACTGATGGGAGCCAGGAAGTGCCTGCTCCTGCATCTGGTATGGACAGAGTCCTCTCTGTCAGCAGGACTCTCTGCTCTCAGTGCTACCTCCATGGTGTACTCCATTTGTGCTTGACAAATTTTTGGAGGAACTAGTAGCTGCTGTGAGGGCATTGGGGATTCCTGCATGAATGGTTTCCAGCCAGGCACAAGAATGTCTCTTAAACCAGCTAACTGAACCCTTTTCTTCTTGATTGCTTCCCCTGGGTGAGAGAGCAACACTCTCTTCAGTACTTTTGTTTGTCTCCTGTGTTAACTCTGTATTTCAAACCTATAAAAGCAGAGGTGTGACTTTGCAGGGAAAGGTAGTGACCTCCACCAGTGGGACTTCATATGGTTATCCTGCATACATTTCCAGAAGTGGTAACATTGTTCTCCGTTCCTTGTGGGAGGAAGTGGAAACACTCATGGTACAAATAACCCACCCCATTCTAGTTTGAATTTCCTTGCAGTCCAAACACAGCCAGCACTAGCCTGTTTTTGTTTCTGACTGGGTAATAGCCAGGGATAGACAAGGAAGGAAGACGTTCCATTCCAGTCATAACAACCATGCCATCCCATTGTCCAGTGGCGGGTAGGAGGCATGTACATGGAACCCCTAGCAGCTCTCTCTCTCTCTCTCTCTCTCTCTCTCTCACACACACACACACACACACCAGCGGGGAAGGGGAAGTCCCACTGAGATGCCACATGGGAAATGTACATATCATTGCACACAATACATTTGCATGGGTATCTGTGTGAGAAGAACACACTTTTTGCAAGGGAGAAGGATAGGAGACACATAACCAAGGAAAAACTGCTTGTCACTGTGAAAAATGATGTGAACTGGCTTATAATTCAATGGGAAAGAACAATGTAATCAGATGCAAGAGAGGTGAATTAAAGTCCTGTACCACCAGGTAACCAGCTGGCAACAATAAGTTGAGATAGAAAAAGGGAGAGGTAGCTGGGCTAGAACCCAGGTCTCCCATGTCAGAAAGCAATAAACTGACCACCACAACCAAGGATTATGATGGGGCCTTTATATTCTCCCAGGTGCCAAGCCCATGACAGTGGTAGCTGTACTTCACATAGCCTCCACAATGCATGGTGAGAGCTTACTTGGGTTGAGAGGCGGGTTTGTGGCCCATAGTCTGTGGCCTATGTCTGAAAGTGCATACTTTATCCAGTGTTGATATACTTGCTATAAGCTGTTAATTGAAAGTGGGCTGTTAAGCTAATACACAGTTACCCCTAACTGCAGGGGATTATATTCCACCTTTTTTCAACCTGCTGGCATATAAAGGATCCCAGGAGGTCCCCCATCCAGGCAATGACTAGATCCACACATTAGCCTCGGCAGTGTTGCTGCATCATGGGCCTTCCAACCTTAACATTGATCATTGCCAGAGCACATGAGCTATTGTTCCTTTGCTGGGGCTTACAGTATATACTCCTGGTGCTGTGCCCTGATTTCCTTGTGAGCCAAGCCCCCATCATGTCTTATTTGCATGAAGGGGATTCATGCGAGTGAGGGGAAGTGTGGCCATGGGGGCTCGGCATGGGGCCCTACCCCTGACATTGCATGCCTCCCAACTCCTGCCCATTGATATCCACATGTTGAGCATGGGTGTCTGAATAGGGCAGGCCTACATGTGTAGAATTCTATGCACAGCGGTGTCTGCTCTTCAGATGCTGATCTTATATGTGGTAAATTACTTTTACTTACTGGCAGCATGAAGTTTGTGACACCCAGAAGAATGCTTCCAAAGAGCACCTGCTACAATACACCCACATTCTCCTCCTTCCTCTCAACTCACCCCTCCATTATTTCAACCTTGCTAATTAAAATTAACAGGGTGGTCTGTGTCAGCCTTTGCCAACCTGGTGCCCGCCATATGTGTTAGATTGTAGCTCCCATCATTCCTAGCCATCATCACCCAGGCTGGCTGGGAATGATGGGAGTCACAGTCCAGCACATCTAGAAGGCACCAGGTTGGGGAAGGCTGGTTTATGTGTCCCCTATGTTGATGTAATCCTAGGCGAGCAGCATTTCTGTTGCTTTTAATGCATGATTGTCTGAATGTTTTGGAGGTCTTCATGGCCCTTTGTAATATACACTGGCTGTTCATGCTTACTACCACTTTTTTCCCCTGCACTGGCCAATTTAAACAAAATAAAAATCTCTCCTAACAAAATATTCATCCATTTTCTCTTTGATGAGAAAGAGTAGAGTACGCTTTAAAAGGGGGGGGGGGGAGAAGAGAATACACACCTGTTCCTAGAGGCGATAAAGATCCCTTGATAATTCAATTGATTCATGTTAAGCAGTTGCATGCTGCTGGTCTCTAAGAATTTCAAAGTGGTTTAAGAATCTATATCTGGTGCAGCTCATACTTAAAAAGTGATGTGTCACTGAAAATAGCATGAGGAGCTAGTGCAGTCTCCATTTCATTTCTTGTCCCTAATTAGCACTTCACTTCCTGGTTACCTGATTTGAAATGTAATATCTCATTAGAGTGGCACTAACTTTTTGGCAATTAGTTGAAAGAAATGTATCGCTATGTCCCTCACTTTGGCTATTATTGTCCCATGTCTTCTTCAGCATCAAAGTCTCCCCTTGTCCACTTTTATATAAAAAGACTAATTTGGGGCATACCCACCCACTCAACATTTTTTGCTAATACTTTTTGGCAGTGGTGTGTGTGTGTGTGTGTGTGTAGGGCCAGAGCCCTAGGCACTCTCATAATCATAAGCCCTCAAGATAGATCTATAATTTTAGATCTATAAACGGGCAGTTTGTGTGTTACCTTGAGCTAGTAGGGCACAGTCCTCTAGCCTCTAAAATATCCACAGGGAACCCCAAAACAATAGTCTAGAGTCCCCATATGCTCCCCCACATTCATTTCAGTTAAACATACTGGGACTTTTCAGTCCTTCTCCTAGCAGAGCTAATCAGAAACATTACTATCGTGGTCCAGAGAGGTCCTATTCCTTGTCTCTAGGATGGGGTGGGGGAAATTGCCAGTTAGTTTTCATTTTTTTCTCCCTATCAATTTCAAAAGGTTTGGGACAGGACATATGGCTATGTCTACCCTTGACAAAATTTGGCAAGGCTACGCTCTGAAAGCCTTGCCTAGTCATTAGGTAATGAGAATGCTGCTGCAAAAGAACTAGCACCATTCAACTACAAGGAGGCAACACAACACAAATGACTGAAAACCTGGTTTTTTGATGAAGTTGGCATGGATAATACTGACTTCGGTTTGAGTGCCGGTGACACATTCCACACAACAGTCATTCTATCCTATAATGGAAAAAATTATTATTGAGATTGGCAGATGGCAACAACATACGTCTCACTCAGTGAACGTTTTAGTTTTCTTGTGGATAGGTCTATGTCCAGTGATGACGTGGCCTCTAGAACAAGGGCATTCATAGACACCTGTCCATCAGACCTTGAACATGTATTCATAGAAGAATTTCTATTGCTCTTCTGTATGTATGCAGACAGAAAATCTGCAGCAGAAATGATCATTGCACAAATAATGGACAAGTTGGTGACAAGTTTTCCAGATATCAGCACTGCTTTTAGAACATATCTTGCCATTTTTGGAACAGGTTGTGAAGGAGAGTGCTCTTTTTCAAAGTTGAAACATATAAAGAACTCTCTTAGGTCAACCATGGGACAAAAACAACTATGTTCACTTGTACTGCTCTCAATGGTGAATGGGCCTTGGCAAAAAATGAAATCTGAAGATGTAAGCTGTGATTTTGCTAACAAAAAGAGGCACAAAGTTAATGCTTAATTTACATTTATTTAAGACACATTATATGAGTAAACTGCTATATCAATCAATAATTGGCTTTAATTGAATTTAATCTTTTTGTAGGCTCCAAACTTCTAATAGGTCCTTGGGAGTTTCGCACAGTCTAGGCATTGTTCCTATAGTGCCTAATGGATAATCCAGCCCTGTGTGTGTGTGTGTGTGTGTGTGTGTTTGACTTTGTGCAGCCTATTTCACAATCCCATGGAGAAATCACAAGACTCCTTGCACCCTTTCTTGTTCATTGCATAGAAGTTATTGGTAAATATCTAAGTGCATGGATGTAACTGCACTTAAACAGCATTTGTAACTAAGTAGAGAGCCAGTGTGGTGTAGTGGTTAGAGCATGGGACTGGGACTTCAGAGACCATGGGTTGTTGTGTTGTGTGAACCCAGCTGTGTTAACAAAGCATGCTTTTTAACCACAAACAACCCATGAAGAGTACCCATGGTTTGTTGTTGGCTCGTGAACTGTGGTTGTTTGTGGTTAACAAACCATGATTTGTTAGTGTAGCTGGGTTCACACAGCACAACATCTCACTTTTCAGCAGCAACCCACACTCAACCCATACTCTACCTTGAGCATGGGTTGTCGTGTTGTGTAAACCCAGCTATTGAATCTCAGCCTAAGCTACCTCATAGGGTTGTTGTGAGGATAAGATAGCAAGGAGGAGGATCATATACACCACGTTGGGCTTCATGGAGGAAAGGTGGGATATAAATGTAACAAACAATTAAATAAATACAATGATATTGTTACCTTAAAAAAAAAAAAAGGTCAGTGAATTGGATCCAGAGTTGCCCCTCTGCAAACAAAAAGGCTCCTTCCAATGGCAGAGGGAACTGGGATCCAATGGAACTGCCCTGTTGGAAGAAAGGGGCATGTAGCCCTCCCCATGACACCTCATGCATTATTCTGGAGGGTCCTGCAACCCTATAGAGCAGATTTTCAGGGGCATATGGACTGCAGGGGGATGGGGAATCAGCAAAAATCACCTCTCCCCTCCCTTCTGACCACAGGATCATCCAGTTTTCAGGGTTGTACTCTGCGCAACTGTGGATCCAACCCAATATTAATAGAGGAAAAAGTGAAATGAAAAGAAATGCAACAGCTGGCACATGTGCAAACATATCCTAATTATAATAATATAACTTGACCTAACCTACTACAAGGTATAAATGATCAGATATTTTTTTAAAAAATTGTGGCTAGAGCAAAGGTCATGATCTAAGACTCTATTGGCACGACTACGTAACTTGTTCTTTATGGTCTGAACAACTCAGTTCAAATCATCAGCCCAGCCTATCATTCTTTAGCTTTCCGATTTATAAATTGGGGGATAATCCTTTGTTTCTTGCAACAACAACAAAAATACTATATATAGGAACATGTCTTGCTGAAGGAGAATCAACATGGCTTCTGCAAAGGTCTCAGTATCCTTTTAGAGTTTGTTGACAGTATCAACAAGCATATTGACAGGGATGATCCGGTAGACATGGTATAATTGGACTGGTATTGCCAGGAGGTCTTCAGCACACTGCTGAAGTTTTGTGTGCCACATCTTTGTTCCCTGGGGAGTAAAGCAGAGTTGTGAGAGCACTGAAGGTAACTGGTGCATCAATGTTGACTCTGGGATTGAGGAACCACATTTGTCATGATACAGTGCAAAGAAGGGAACCCTTGGTACCTGATGCTAAATACTCCAGAGGTGGAGCACTGCATCATAGGATGCCTCAAACAGGAATCAGAATTTCTATCTATAAGTTCTGGAGATGCTGCCTCCCTCTATGCCAGCTTCAAATAACTGTGAGATTTTAAATCCTTTAGATTTAAAAGCTTTTTCTACATAAAACATGAGCAGGCTAAATGGACCTTTAAAATACTTCTTTGTACAAAAGGTCAGCCTCTCGTGTGAATATATGACTGAGATTAGGAAAGAAACGATTGTCTAAATTGGGATAAAACAGTACTGACAGAAATGGATAAATGTACAGGTTTATTCAATCTTTTTAATTGAGTAGTTCTGACTGCACCCAGAAGATGGCACCAGCATGCACAAGAGTACAAATATGCCCTAATCTTGCATATCCCATAGATTTCAATTTATGTGTACAGATTGCTGGTGTGTCAATTTGAAGCTTTTACTATCCACATTTACATCCAAGCTACATATTACACACAGCCATGTGTATAATTTCTACAAAATGTTCTTGGTTTTAACTGAAAGCAGCCTCTAGGAGCTGTGAGTTGCAGTGAAGGGTCAGCAGAAGGGACTATTAAACCCTTCCCCTTCCATACAGTTTCAGCTGAAAATTGCCAACCACTAGTTATTTATTGTCTTCCAGGGGAAAGGTTCAGGTACCTACAGTATATCTTTATCCCTGTGGGAAGAAAAGCAGATTTGGATATGCTTATATAGATTTTGAAGGGGGAAGGGTATGTATAGATTTCATAGATCATAGAGTTGGAAGGAGTATGTGGGAGTGATTAAGGAAGTAAAATGGCGGATCCGGCCAACGAAGGGCAGCATACAAAGAGCACGCAAGCAATAACTCCACCTCATCCCAAAACTGAAGCCATCATCCTCATGATCAAAGGAAGCAGGCCACTGATACAATAATGCAGACAGAATCAGCTGATGAAACAGGTCTGCACTGGCACCAAAACCACTGCGATGTTGGCACTCCCATCGCACCTCCGTCGGGAGACACCACAACCGAGAAGGTGCTGTCCCTTGTCAACGCACGATATACCTGAGATACTCTGAGAAAAGCTTCCCCTGGTGATCTGAAGTTTCGGGCAAACTGAGATAGGGAGGTTTTCAATAACATGTCACCTTTCAGGTGTACAATCGTACTCATAAGAACATCATAATGTAAGGAGAGTGCTGTGGCATCCTGTGTGAATTTATCCAGACCCCTTTTTAAGTCGTCTAAAGGAGCAGCTGTTAGACAGGTTCAGACAGCAGCAAATTCTGGCCCTTTCGAAAGAGCTTCTGAGCATGCATGCGGCCTGCCCGCCAGTGTGCAGGACACGGAATAATGGGCTTAAGTTACAGGAACCCAGATTCCACCTAAACATCAGGAAAAATTTCCTGACTGTCAGAGCAATAAGACAATGGAACCAACTACCTAGGAAGGTGGTGGGCTCTCCCACTCTGGAGGCATTCAAGGTACAGCTGGACGGCCATCTGTCAGGGATGCTTTGACTCGGATTCCTGCATTGAGCAGGGGGTTGGACTCGATGACCTGGTAGGCCCCTTCCAACTCTACTTTTCTATGATTCTATTTTCATGTATTGTGAAAAACATATCTAATTTCCTAACGATGATTCAGTACACAGCAAACAAGGGACTTAAACCCTCTATCTAGAATGTCATCTAACATGGATTACTCAAGTGTGCCATAAGCCCATTTTCATAGTTTGTTTATATATTAGATTTCAATTCAGTGATGACTCCCCCCCCCCAGTTATAGTAATAAGTTGTTTCTTGCTACTGTTATCCATATTAGAGTGTATACAGTGCTTTACAATTCTTATCTCGTGTATCCTCCTAATGATTTGGGAGGTGATTTTGATTTCGATAAGATTTCCTATTGAATGCTCAATCCACTGACTCTATTGGCTCCAAAGATGACTGGCACAAGAATCCGGTTCCTTCTGGCATTCCAAAATGGTCATGTGAATTGGCCTTCAGGACTCTTCAGTTACTTACCACCACCTCAAAAATATTAGTAGTGCTGTTTTATCCCACAGACTGAGAGGTATGTAGTAAATTAAATTATTTATTTTTTAATCAATGAAATGATTGCAATGTTGAAAATGTCAAATACATATCCTTCACCAGACAAAGCAGAAATAAGCTGTTCCTCTTGGGCAAAGTCTAAAGGAGTGTAATCTTATTAATTACCATAATCTGCTTTCACAGTCCTTTATTTCCAGAGCAGCAGTAGCCCCAGTCAGGTATCCTCCAGCCTAACGGTATACCAGGATCCATTTTTATTTTATTTTTTGACCTGAACACCACTATCTGACAACGTACTTGCAAACAGGAAATGTGGAACATGATTAGCTAGCCCAATACATGATTTTACCTACTTTAAGTCTCTTCACTTAGATTATTAGGCTAGCAGAAAATGGAAGCTCTTTCTAAGCTCATGTGTTGCCAAAGAAGTCCACTCCTATGCTTTAAAAAAATAAATAAATTACGTTCTTAAGAAGAAATGTAATGAACTTGGGCAGAGGACCTCCAGTTCTGCTATTAAGTAGTTAGTAGTATCCAACAGCTTTTCTATAGTTCATACATGGCAAAAAGAAGGAAATGAAGAAGTCTGCTAAGGCTTGAGTTCAACCACCATCTGGGAAGATCCATAATATAACAGATGACCAGTTTCAAGCTGTGACATAGCCTAGGGAACATCAGGGCTTGCTCCAGTTGGACTGTCCCCCCCGCCCCCAGGGCTAACTGACATCAAGGGCCCTGAGGGGAAGAGGAAGGAGTGAAGGCGGCAGGAGCAGGCAGAGGGAACATCAGGGCCTGCTCCAGTTGGACTGCCCTCCCCCCAGGGCTAACTGACGCTCTGCTTTTTGTTTTTTGTTTGTATTTAATTAGACTGTACATCGCTCAGAGTGGCCAGATGACTGGCCAGATGGGTGATTCAAAAATAGAATGAATAAATAAATAAATAAATAAATGTACAGGCTTCTCTAACCCATTTCTGTTGACTAATCTGGTAACCACCTGGTTAAATCAAAATGGCAAGTCCACTAATTGGTATTATTAGATTTTGTAGATGAAGGAAGCATGGCCTTATGATTATTTCAGAAGCAGTTCTCATTACTAATGTTAATTAAACTTGAAGCTAATGAGGAAAAATTACTTTTCAGGGCCTAGGAAGAGGCCATAACAGTTATTTTAGGTTAACAGAACAGTTATTATAGGTTCCATTTCAGAAACAACCCATTTTATCAATTTTTGCTTGCTTCTTTCATGCTAGGTAAGATTTGTTTGAAGAGAATTCAAAATATAATTGCAGCAATGACTTCATCTATCGCTTGATCAGCAAACTCTCTGCTACAGCAGAAGGTTAATAAAATGTTCAAGGAAAGAAATGTGGCACCTTATTTGCATATAGTGAATACGGAGTAATCTCCCCTGCAAATATTTCCTGCCAATCTTTTTAGTGTACCTTTTAACTTTGAAAAACGCAAAACATCCAAGAACCCAATAAGGAAATAGTTAATTTTTGAAGTACCACAAGAAAAAACTACATGGATAGGAAACTGGCAGCTCAGATTGCCTCAACACTTTCTTTAAAATGTGGTTGAAATCTCCTATTAAAGTCTGAGCTCAATCTCAAATGTTGGCATACACTTAAGAGTAAAGTCAAATTTTGAAATCAATAAGCAAACTTAAAAACAAGAAGGTAGTAAACTACTGTGTGTATCCCAAGTTTCCAGAATACTTGCTTATAAAGATGTACTGGTGATGGCAGCAATATTGTGATTCAGCCTCCAGGGGCTAAGTGTCACGTTTCCCTGCATTGCTCAGCAGAGTGCTTTGTGTCAGAATGGTTCTTGCCAGCACTAATGCGTTCAAACAGTTTTAATAGCAGCTTGACCCCTTGGATTCTGTTAGATACACAGTGCTTTCAGGTAGTAGTGTCTTAGGCTATTCCTACAACCAATGTGAAGAATATACCCATGACAAATTGCAAAACCCTGATAGGTCCTATTCACTTTGTGATTTAAAGTAGGCCAAGAAATTACAGAAGAAAAGAAGAACAATAACACAAGACAAACGCAACCAGAAGTGAAAAGTGAGTGCATCGTGTGCCCCACAAGTCACAGAAGCGATGCAGTACTGCAATTTCCATTAGGTGTAGATTGCCCCTTGGTCAATTAAAAAAAAGGGATACAGAAAGTGATGTATTCTCTTAAGTATATTGGGATATGTGTTTGGCACGTAATGGGGAAATAAGGAATTATGAGAGCCAGTGTGGCGTAGTGGTTAGAGTGTTGGACTGGGACTCAGGAGATCAGGGTTCTAGTCCCCGCTTGGCCATGAAACTCACTGGGTGACTTTGGGCCAGTCACTGCCTCTCAGCCTAACCTACCTCACAGGGTTGTTGTGAGGATAAAATGGAGAGGAGGAGGAGGATTATGTAAGCCACCTTGGGTTCCTTGTAGGAAAAAAGGCGGGGTATAAATATAATAAATAAATAAATAAATTATGCTCTCAAACAGCAACCCAACTCCAGCTTCTTCCTCTCAAGAGGTAAGAGGTTGTCCCAATCCTCAAACTTCCTTCTTCAGCCATGCTTTCATACTCAGCAAAAGTGTTGGTAGACTATACTCATTTTTGAGGCCCATAATGTATACTGTGCAGATTTGCAACACTTAGGGAAGGCAGGGAGGTTTCCATCTTTAGAAAAGCCATATTTTTCTCTCAACTGTTGACTCAGGTGTTCCAATTAAATTGCTATTAGCATAACCAAATAAACAAGTATCTTTGAACAGTCTGCATGAAATATTATCCTACAAATCCTCCAGATGTTCATAGAATGCTTTGGAGAAAATAGAATACCTGCAGACAGACCTTCAAAAATATTTCATTTAAATACTGTCTGTAACAGCCACAGCTTTTATAAAACTCAACTAATAATGTCTTCCTCTATGTCTCATTCCCCAAACAACCAAACTACAGAATAACAAGCAACTCAACTTTTCCAATGTCCAGTAGGGTACGGTATCCCTAACTGGTGGAGATATTTCTGTACACTACTCAGTACAGAAGTTGTGTGTCCAAATCCAGTGGTTTTCATAGTGTAGGCAGGTCTTTCAGATGCCTGCTTAAAGTCCTGTGAGCTTTACCTATGTGCCTGCTACCTGCTACTTTGCTTTTAGCTTCCAGCACACATAGAGTTAATTCCACCCACAGTCCGACTTGGAGTTCTCCTGCTCTGTTGCAGCAATCAGGGACAGATGCCTTGCTATTCTAATTGTTTTATTATATTTCATAAAACAATTACAAACTACAAACTAATACAGAGTCAGTTCAGAGAACATAACACAGACATCCAAATTAGAAGAAGAGAGACAAAGAAGCAGGCACAGCAAACATACACACCCAGCTGTGCCAGAGAGCCAATGGGAATCAGGACAGGCATATGACAGTAGCAATTGTCATATTATGTGACACCCACTTTCTCCTACTAGATGGCCAAGGACATCTAGATATGGGAACGAGGAACACCTGTTCCAAAGACCTTCAGTATTGCAATGCTGAAGGGCCAACTGCTAAGTTTTACTGAAAGAAAAACGTTTAAGAAAGCTCATGCTTGATTCATAATCCAACAGTTGGGAGAGGCACAACCACTTTCCTGGCTCTTTCCCAGAGTTTTATTTTGATTTGGTCTGGAAGCAGAATGCAAACCCTTGTATAGCTTGTGAGAACTTTATGGTGACAATGCAACCATCTATTATTTCCAAAGGTTTATATTGTATCTGTGATTGATTGCACTTATGCCCAACTTCATCCCATATTGTAGATCCATTTGATCTGTTTCCTCCTCTCCTTTTGATATGCTTCTCCTAAATACAGACATTCCCAAGCATTTCCAATTCACAAATAAGCACCAGAATATATAGTCTTGAACACACTCCCCACCCCCAATAAAAAAACTTGTACCAGACAGGCTGAATACAACTTGTAGGACCAAAATCATATGGTATACCAAATAACCAACTATTAAGAGGAAGGCGACAAAAGGAGAAGACTGCATAGCTCTTTGAGATACAGAAGTATGGAAAGAGGAAATGATGACACAGAAGCTTTGAGAAAGAGGAGCACAAGAAAAAGGGGAGACCTTGGAACAACAGGAACATGAATTCCAAAACCTACCCTTTTTCTAAAGCTGGGAAAGTTGGTTTGCCGTTTCCATTCTTCCTTCGAATTGAACTATTAAAAATAAATTCATTGGATAATAGTGGTAGCGACCTATTGAATCAATCTGATGCTTTTAAATGCTGGTCCTTTAGGGGGGAAAGTCCTACAACTCCCAGAATGGCTGCCTGGGGAATTCTGGGAGGTGTAGGACTTTTTTCTTCTGTCATAGGGTTGTGCCCTTTTTGTATTTGTTTGTGTTTATACTGATTTTATCTGCTTGTGAACCACTCTCAGATATGTTTGCTTGACGAATGGAATAAATGTATAAAATAATAAATACAAAACAAACAAACAAATAAATAAGGTTGCTTTCCTATATACACTTACTGGGGAATAAATCCGACTGAACTCAGTATGACTTGCTTGAGAGCAGACATGCATAGGATTGCATGGCACAATACTGAAATTTCTTCCGTTGAGTAAAGTATAGTACAGGCAGTCCCTGAGTTAAGAACGTCTGACTTACAGACAACCCATACTTAAGAACGGACTTCTGGGCTCCCCGGCACCACGTCATTTACGTAGAGTACATAGCATAGTATACTATGCAATTTGTGTAATTTACACAATTTGCATAAATGCAGATTTTAATATATAGAATGCTATGCTGTTCCGACTTACATACAAATTCAACTTAAAGACATTCTTAAGAACGGAACTTGTTCCTAACCTGGGGACTGCCTGTATTTTTATAACCACCTCCCCTCACACCCCCATACATAGTAAAGATCTGTGGTCAACTTCTAGAACAGGGCAGGCTAAACAACAGCAGCTGAGCAGACACTCTGATATAAGAAGAGCTTGTCAACTAAGTGGAGGGATTGGATCCCAAAGGGAAGTGAAAGCAGGATGCCAGAAGGCCAGTGATAGGAGTGCAAAGAAAGAAATTGCACCAATAGTAGATTATTTATTTATTTTAAAGATTTCTATGCCACCCTTCGGGGGGGGGGGGCTCTCAGGGCAGCATACAATAAAATAAAAATTGTAAATACTTAAACCACAACAAGAATAAATCAGCAAAAGATGAGCTTTGAATAGTTTGGGAGTTGGGCAAGAGATGTAATAAGTTTAAACATGAGGGCTAGGTGTTTGAAGTTGATGCAGATGATGAATTTAGCACAGGCATTGTGTAATTTGTTGCTGTTAACTCCCAGGGCAATCCTATATATTGATAGGATGAAAGCTCCATTAAGTTCAGTGAGGCTTACTCCTAAGTAAGTGGGTATAGGACTGCAGTCTAAATTAATGTTATTTATTTACTTGTAATAACTGATTAGGGGTGCAATCCTATGTATGTTTAGGCAGAAAAATGTCCTATAAGCATGCTGGGAGTTGTAGGACTTTTTTCTGTCTAAACATGCATAGGATTGCACCCTAGAAGTGTGAATGAATAAAACATATAGTTACAAAAAAGCATGCAGCAGACAGTGAATGCAAATTTTCTATCTGCACCTGGATAATCACTAAGTACTTTGTTAATTTACACCCTCCTAAGCATTTGGAAGAGAGAGAAAACAGTACTGTGTGCTTTCTTTGTATGTATTGTGTATGTTGCACTTTGATAATTCTCTCTCTGTGTGGTGTGTGTGTGTGTAAAATTCAGAACAAAGTCAGACTGTCTCTGCAAGCAGTCCAAGCAAATCCCCTGAAGTGGCAATATTTTTAGGGATATGGGTGATGCTCCCTATACTCCAAAAGATGCACTGCAGAATCCTCTGCTACACTGAGGGATCCTGCCCTGCCCGCCCCATCCCGCCCCCACCTCAGATCATGCATTGCAGCTGCTTGTGGTGACAAAATGTGTTTGGCTTGCCCTAACTGAATTGATAAAAGTTGACTTGCAGCACAATTCAATGCATGTTTATTCAGATACAAGTCCCAATATATTAAGTGAGACTTACTCCCTAGAAAGTGTGATAGGATTGTAACCTTAAAGTGGTATGCAATTATTTATTTATTTAAAAAGCTTATATCCTGCCTATTTCCTTGGGAGAGAACTCAAGATGGCAGACAAATAAAATTGATAATATTTAAAACAATAACTTCCAATCCTTTACTCATATAATAATCTTAAACCTCAAAATTAATAAACAATATAATCAACAATTTGTAATAACAGCAGTTAACCATAAGGGTTAGTGCAACTTTTAAATAAATGCTTTCTTAAAAACTCAAATTGTATATACCACCTAAAACAGTCAGTGTCAGGGCCAGAGAAATCTGTTGGCAAGGCATTCTAGAACCCAGGGCCGGCGCATCCATTAGGCAAACTAGGCTGCTGCCTAGGGCGCAGGGCTCCAGGGGGCGCCACTGAGGCGTGCAGAAGGAGGAGGGAGGCGGATGCGGCAGGTGTTTTCTCCGTCCTTTCCGGCCTGACACGCATCCTGCTCCGCCGTCGGTCTGCGCCCGGTGAGTGAGTGTGAGAGAGAAGCAGCCCCGTGGCTAGCTGCACACACACACACCTGGGCACCCGCTCGCACGCTGCCTGCCTGCCTGCCTGGGCCGGCCATTTTGTGCGCGGAGGTCCCGTCCAGTGGCCTGCCTCAGCCCGGCGCTGTGCTCGGAGCCCCCAGGAGGCCTGGTAAGCCGGAAGGCAGGAGCGGACAGAAGGCAGAGGCTGCCGGGGCGCCAAGCCGGGCGGCACGGGCATCCCCGCCCCCCACAAGGGCCCTCTGGCATCGGGAGAAGGGAAGAGCCGCTGCCGCCTCCTGGGATGCGTCGGGGCATCCTGGAAACACCGGCGGGGTGGGATGGAGGCGGTGGGGATTGGAAGCCTTGACTTCTGCATAAAAGGAAGAGTGACTACTTTTGCTTCAACGGAAAGAAAAACAAACACATAGCACGTGTTTTTGTTTCATCTATTCCTTAGGTTAAAGCACCTCAACGAATAAAGTAACAGAGAACATTCTCTCAGAGATTAGTCGCCACTATTTTCAGCGCTTGTGCTGCAGCATTTCTTACACACATTTCCATAACAATTCCTCAAGATTGTCCATACGATCACACTCACAGCATGTTTTTCGTATTAAAAGGTTTCACCTAATTATTTATATAATCCACACACACAAGTACCGGTAGTTGCAGTGCGGTAGTTTCTACCTACTTGTTTGGGAAGGTGAGAGAGAGAGTGCTTCTTTGTTTTGTTTAAATCACACTACCTTGTTGGTTTCTTTGTTAAGCATTTCTGCATTATACATCTTGGCCATCAAGCAGCCTGTGCTGTAGTGTTAGGTGGATTGGTGTCTATATCTGACATGGGATTTAACATATCCCTGGATTATGAACATTCAGTATTGAGACAGGCGTCTCTCTAGCGGAACGTAAAAAGCTTTGTGGAGAGCTCTCCTAAGAAAAGTTCTGATCAGCAGAGTGACAGACAGAATGAACAAGGTTGCAGGAATTTATTTCATAATGGGCATAGGGCGGGCAGGCGGGCTCAAGTGGGAAGGGGGGGGGACGCTAAATATCTGATCTTGCCTAGGGCACCAAACTGCTTTGCACCGGCCCTGCTAGAACCTTGTGCAACCACAGAGAAAGCTCTACAGTCTAGACCTTGTGACAGCCTATCTAGTTTCATGAGACCAGGGGATCTGAAATAGTGCCTCAGGTGACAACCAAAGCATGAACTTTTCTACATGAAGCTTTTTACTCACTACTTTACTGAGGCTTCTGCTTCTGGAGTCTTCATGGGATTAAGATTGGCTCCTTTACACGTGTTTTTTTCCAGGGTGTGTGTGTATGTGTGTCTTTCTCTGCCTTTCCATATATTCCATCACACAACCACTAGGTGGTGCTGTTGTACAGCAGAATTGTGCAAATACATGAGGGTTTGACACCACTATTCGTGGATATACCAAACTTTCCTCATTAGGAAACCCCCCCCTACTAAAATGGTTGCAAAGCACAGGAGATGCCCTGGAAGATGACAACGTCATGTAAAGCACCTGCAAACTACCATGACTGAGGTCATGAGCACACAATACATGCCTCATGTAGAAAGGCTGTAAGTGGGGAGGAACATATGGAAGAAGGTAGTGCTTAAGGCAGAAGTGGGCAGAAGGTAGATCTCCAGATGTTTTGGACTTCAATTCCCATAAGCCCCTGCCAGGATGGCCAATGGTCAGGAATGCTGGGGATTGAAATCCAAAACATCTGGACATTTATCTTCTGTCTACTCCTGCCTTAAGGTACTCAAGTCCCAAGCCATTTAGTAGCTGCAACAAACCAGCAGCCAGTGCACCTGAATTTAAACAGGTATAAAATAGACATAATGCCTAGCTCCCACCAACAACCTAGCTGAGACATTTTGCACTAATTGTGATTTCTGGGCTCTTTTCCCACAAAGGGAGCACTGCAGTAGTCTAATCTAAATGACTGCAGCAAGGTCCACCTTTGACAGAAATAGCGAGCCAGCTGAAGCAGGAAAAAGTGTCCCTCTCAACTGACACCACCTGCACAACTAGCAAGAATTCCTCATCAAGGGCTGAAATCCTGTATGCACTTACATGGGAATGAGCCTGATTAAGCTCAGAGAGACTTCCTTCCGAAATATACAACTGTGCTGTGCAGGTTTATTATGCCTGCTGGTTGCTGCTTATCTCTGTGCAAACTTTCCCACTTCTGACTTCATATTTCATATGGTGCCAAGTTAACACTTCTCTAGTTCCATTGGGTTGCCTTCTTCCACCATTGGTGTGTCCCATACTAATCCTAATGATGTCATTGGTACTGATTTCCCCATTTTCTTGAAGAGCACAGATTAGACTCACTGACATGAGTTCACTATGAAGTGCAAATGATAACATTTTGGAGGGCTAACTTTCTGGGAGTGCTTAAGGTTTTAAATCACATGAACAAGTTTAGATCAGCTATGGGGGCTGACTTTCCTGCCATTGCCTGCCAATCTAAAATCCTCTCCTCCTCAGGTATAATGAAAGCAGCATTAAGTTTTAAGGCCTGACTCAATAACACTTTATGGATGATTATTATGGGCTGATATTAAGTCTTCAAAAGCTAGTTTATGAATGACTTAATGTATTGAAGTTTCATTATCAATCTAGCTAAGCTATTTGAGTTTTGTTTTGGGTGGGACTGTAAAACAATGACACAGAGATTCTAAAGAGAAACAACATAACTGAAATGTATTCCAAGCAGCGACCAGACATTCCATACAGGTATCACTTTGGGAATTTGCACCACATGAAAGACCCATTACCTACGCTTCATAAACCTTCCTGGAAGACTCAGTGCAGCTGACTATTTACTAAAGGCAGAAAGAAGAACCTGATGTACAAAGTGCTTTATGTCTATATCACTGTCCAATTGCAGCAGCCATTCTGTCTATATTTGTCATTTCAAGCCAGCTTGAAGCAACTGCCACAATCTAAGCACTGTGAGAACCAGTGTGATGTAGCAGCTAGAGCAGCCTTCCCCAACTTGGCACCCTCCAGATGTGTTGGACTACAACTCCCATCATCCCCAGCCAACATGGCAATGAGTCATGCTGGCTGGGATGCTGGGAGTTGTAGTCCAACACATCTGGAGGGTGCCAAGTTGGGGAAGGCTGAGCTTCAGTGTCAGGCTAAGACCAGAAAGACCCAGGTTCAAATCCCAGCTCAATAACTTGAGTCCATTTCAAGACAACAAAGGGAGAAAGGAAAGAAGCATGTATGAACAGGGGACAAGTTAACGTTTACTTAGATATGGTTGCAATTTTGGAGTTAAGCAAGGGCATCACAGAAAAGGAAAAGGAGGAAGAATTGGAGGGAGAATGAGGTTCTGGTGGGGATTCTGATGCATGGGATGTTCTAGACTCCTTCACCTATTACATGCATCAAGGGGTTTCCACCCAATCAAAGTGCAGTGTGTGTGGTGTGGGTGGGGGGGTGGACCACTGGTCCTGCCATCAAGGTTGCATGGTTTTCCCTATACCTGATACCCATACAGTTGGATGTCTGCAGGGAGAAAGCCTATGGCCATAGATCTCTATGCAAGGAGGCTTCCCTGGGAACAAGAACCCTGATCTACACATGTAGGCTTTCTCCCTGCAGTCATCCATGCCTAATGCATGGATGTTGGGGGTGGGTGCAGGTGCAGCCATGTGACCTTGGGGCCAGTGGCACGTGGAGCCCCCTTCACATATAAAATACATGAAAGGAGCTTCTGTCTCAAAGTGTTCCAGCCCTGGTTACAGAGGAATAGATCAGCAAGGGAAGCTTCCAGGGAATAGCATAATATATCACAAGCTAAATTCACCCCTCCCTATCAGATTTTAGGCCACATCCCCAGGAACCAATTAGACCGGACCTGGAACTCATCCATTTGTGGTGGGCCCTGGGTCTGGTCCAGAAATACTACACGAGGTGAGCTCTAATGCAGCTTGAAACACAACCATGCATGCTCTGAAGCCCCCTCCAAGGTGTTATTCTGGAGGCCTCTAGCCATGTGTGGCAAAGCCTTGCAAGGGCTGGAGAGCTCCCTGGGCCATGCTAGACTCTTCTTCAGATTCTTCAAGGCCTTTGGTACATTAAGAACATAATGATCCCAACTACCTCTTGACATGTTGGACACCTCCTCACAGCATTTCAGCACTTGACATGGAGTGTAAAATCTGTTCCCCAGATCACTCTGGAATCTTTTTGCATACTAGAATTCTTGCGTTCCTGGGTCTGCCAAACCTTTACAGAGAAGTACATTTAGAGTGATACATTTGAACTGATAAATTATCCAAGCATCTGGGTTTGAAACAAATGCAGACTTATTACTGAGAACATATAGCCAGCCTCCTAGAACAGCACTTAACATGGGGTAGGAAAAGAAGGATCTGGCATGGAAAGAAACAATGGGGCAAGAGAAGTCAAAGAGAGAGGGAAAATAAAAAATCATTTCACACAACCATGGGCTATGTCCAACCTTGATAAAGATCCTGTCTGAGTAGAGCAGGAAAGAGGACAGAGGACAAAATATGGTTGTGCCTGCCTAGTGGCAATAAATGGGATTGGTGTGTTTCTGGGTTTGGGTTTCTGTTGGGCCAGAGCTTTGGTTGGCTGAATTATCTCTCACTTAAGCTTAGGCATATTGTAACACTTACAGGCAGCTGCTGGTTAAAATGTGCATATGATAAAATGCACTGTATTGTCACTGGCTTCAATAGGTTCTTGGTTAGAGCCAGGATCTCTAGGATGCCCCCAGTGGTAACAGACAGATGCTGGAGATGTAATGGTAAAGGGACTTTTGTCCATAAATGGTGGCACTGTAATCCTGTTAAGGCATATTGGAAGAAGATGATAAATAACATCAGAGAAAATACAAGCTCTGAGTTGTAATTAACCCCAACAACTATACTCCTGGCTGATATTAAAGACCAGATCCCTAGAGATTTAGTGGTGATGGTGAGATATATATTAATAGCTGCAAGGATCATCTTAGGAAAAGCTTGGTGATCAACACCCGCACTGTCTGGTACAATGGAAAAAGATTTGGACTGCCATGGCGATGAATAATATAACTGTAAGTTTCTATGGCAGGGAAGAATGAACTCCATCCAGACTTTCCAAAAAAGTTGAATACCATTTATCAATTATTAGAATAGGCTCTGGCCAGGTGACTTAGCAACTACAAATATACTATATATGTGCTAAATTGACATATTGTAACTGTCTTGAATGACACAGGCCTGTGGCTTACGCTGGCTCAGCTTGTCTGAGCATGGAAAGCTAAGCAGGGTCAGGCCTGGTTATTACTTGGATGGGAGATCCCTCCTCTAGTTTCCTGCATTGAGCAGGGGGTTGGACTCGATGGCCTTGTAGGCTCCTTCCAACTCTATGATCTATGAAATCTATGAATCTATGACCCCTATTGGGAGACAAAATTATATATAATGAAAAGAAATGGATTCTTGGTTGGCTGAGGATCTAGTTCTTGGTTCATAATCCGATCACATCCATGCATTTCAAGGAAGTATCTAAATATTTAGGTGTGTGTTGAAATGGAGACCTTTGCCTTTTTCTTTTTTTTCTTTTGAATTAGGGTGCCTGAGAAGCTGCTTGGAAGCCTCTGAACTCAGAGGCTTCTGAGATTCCTATGCCCTGCCAGTTTGAAGCTGTCCTCTGTCTTTGGTGATTTTCGTTAGATGGGCTGAAAAGCCCATCTAGCGAGGGCACTTTGGAGGGGGAGGGAAGGAGGCTGGGGGAGGGAAGGAGGCGTGCGGTTCTTTCTGCTCTGGCTGTGAAAGAGTGGAGGACGGAGCAGATCTCTGACTCCCCCTCCTGAGGTTGGAGTGCTGTCTCCAACCTCAGAAGGGTTTCTCCATGCATTCCTGTGGAGCCCAGGGACACTCTCCCAGTGACCGTAGGATTGCTCTCTTGGGTCTTAGCCAGTTTTTTTCTGAATGGGTTTTCCTCGCCCACCCCACTCTGGCTTACCAGAAGAATGGTTTTCTTAATAACCTACTGTTCACTTGTATCTCCTTGGCTTCTCTGGTGTGAAAAGCAAAGAGAATTCTAAAAGGTTCTGGAGCTCTTGTGGCCTTGCTTTGACATGTCCAAATATGTGAGTAATGGGAGTGCTTAGAATCGATTTACATGTGATGGATATTCAGGAATTAGGAATCTCAAATTATGGGCAATAGAGCCTGGAGATTTTTTGAAAAACAAACCTAGTTGTTCAGCAAGATTAATGGGGAAGGAAACTTTTATTCTAATGAAAATATACAAGGTTGGCTGGGATAGAAGGTGTGAGAAATTGGCTGAAGTACTGGAAAGAGAGAAAATTGAGAGCAGTGTCTCCTGTAGATGATCTGTATTAAAATTTGCAGTTTCTTGGGAGGGTTTCAAAAGGCTTCTTGAATTCTCTGTGAGCTGGACTCAAATCAGAGAATGAGAAGGCAGGCCTCTTTGCTGTCCAAAGGATCCCTTTCCCATTTCCATTATGACATCATTCGCTTTCCTTTATCCAAAGTGGAAAGTGGGAAATCCCTTTAAAATTCCAACTCTCTGCTCATCTTCAAGTTCACTGCTTCTGATACTGCTACTGTAATATTCACATTTATATAGGTATATATTAACAGAGGAACAAAGGGTAAAGTCTGTAAGATGGAATGCAGTGGGTTTCCAAATTTTTTGCTTTAGGAAACTAATCAGGGTAGGCTGGTTTCTCCTATGTCAGTGGGGCTCCTTATCCATTGCAGCTTTTACTCTGAGCATTATATGAGCTATCCATAGTGCTGAACTCCACCCCCAAAATAGGTTCACCACCATGGAGCACCGTGGATAGCTCCTGTAAAGCTCAGAATAAAAGCTGCAATGGAATAGGAGCCCCACTGACATAGGAGTCACCAGCCTCCCCTGGAAAATATTCTACAGTTTATCTGCTGAGGAACCCTTGCACATCTGCCATGGAATCCTTGGATGTTGCAAAGGATTCCAGGTGCATGTCATGTCAGGGAGATCATAGAATGATCTCCCCAATGAGGCCCACCTGGCATCAACATTGTTTTTGGTGCCAGTTTAAGACCTTCTTCCCTCAGGCATTTGGCAGTATATGATGAGATTTGAATCAGGTCCTGGGTTTTTCTTATTGTTGATTGCTTAAAGATTGTTTTAGATATATGTGTGTTTCTTTGTGTGCTGTCTGTTTATATTTTTGTATGTAAATTGTTTTTTATAATGTACTTTTAAGGTTTTAATCTTTGTAAACCACCCAGAGAGCTTTGGCTATTGGGTGGTAAAACGTAATAAATGGAATGTTCTACGATGCGAAAGCATCCCACATGGCTTATTGGCTAGGTGTGAAGAGCTCCAAAAGGATCAAAGTGGGTGAATGGACAGCAAAATGGCAAAAACTGTACATTGTAAGTCAAGTGTTATTTGGGCAAAAAATCCTAATATTTAATATCTCCTGATGAGATCTAGTGATGACAGACCAGGAAAGAGATATTGGGGACATGGTGGATAGCTTAATGAAAATGTTGTCGCAGTGTACAGCAGCTGCAGGGGAAAAAAGGTGAAGTGCACGTTAGGAAAAATTATGAAAGGGATTGAAAATAAAGCTATCAATGCCTTTATACAAATCTGTGTTCTGGTCACACTTTGAATACTGTGTACATTCCTGGTCACTGCATCTCAAAAAAGATATTGTAGAGCTGGACAGGGTGCAGAAAAGGGCAACCAGAATGATCACGGAGCTGGAGCATTGCCCCTAAGATGAAAGTTAACAATGATTGTGGTTTCTTAGTTTAGAAAAAAGGCTTTGTCACTTGAGGCTCAGGTGGCCTCAATGGCAAAGAGTGCCTTCTACCACCTCTGGCTGGTGGCCCAGCTACACCCCTATCTGGACATGGATAGCTTGGTTTCAGTAATCTATGCTCTGGTAATCTCTAAGCTTGATAACTGCAATGCACTCTATGTGGGGCTGCCCTTGAAGACTGTTCGGAGGCTGCAGCTTGTTCAAAATGCGGCAGCCAGATTAATAACTGGGACCAGGAGGTCTGAACATATAACACCTGTTCTGGCCCACTTGCATTGGCTGCCTATATGCTACCGAGCCCAATTCAAGGTGCTGGACTGCTGGTTTTAACCTATAAAGCCTGCACGGCTTGGTACTGCAATACCTGTCAGAACGCCTCTCCCAACCGCAATCTACCCGGACATTACACTCAACATCTGGGGCCTTCCTCCAACTGCCACCCCCGAGGGAGGCTCAGAAGGCGGCAACAAGGGGGAGGGCCTTTTCTGTGGTAGTCCCACAATTGTGGAACAGGCTCCCCACTGAGGCCTGTCTGACACCAACTTTACTATCCTTTCGGTGCCAGGTTAAGACTGCCCTCTATGCTGAGGCATTCAACAGCTTCAAATAGTACACAGCGTGGTGGTGATGTCACTTTTTTTTAACCAGCTCTACTTTTCTTGTCTTAGCTATTTAAGTACAGTCATGCCTTGGATTGAGAGCATAATTCGTTCTGGAAATGTGCTTGTAATCCAAAACACTCTTATATCAAAATGAAATCCCCCCCAAAAAAAATTTGTACAGAGATTTTTAATTTAAGCAGTGCTACAGTATTTGTATTGCAAGACGTCGCTTGTATATCGAGTAAAAAAAAATTAAATAAATATTTAAAAATTTGCTTGTCTTGCAAAATGCACTCAAACCAAGTTACTTGCAATCCAAGGTATTACTGTAATTTTAAAATGTCTAGGAAAAACTTTTTTGATGTTTTTATTGTTTGTATTTTTATATTGTATTTTATTGTAAAATTGTATTTCATTGTAAAATTTTATAATTGTTGTAAGCCGTCCAGAGAACTTCGGCTATTGGGAGGCATAGAAGTGAAATGAAATGAATGAATAAATAAATAAATACAAACAACAACAGCACAATAAAATATCCAATATTAAAACCATAACAGCACCATGCAATATGGCTGCCCACAACCCTCCGAACTCAGAGGATTACAGGCATTCAATGGAGCATGGGAAGAGCACGGAGGCAAGGATTGCCTCTGTGCTTCCCCCACCCTGCAAAAGACATAGACCAGGAGTCCTCAAACTTTTTAAACAGGGGGCCAGTTCATTGTCCCTCAGACTGTTGGGGGGCCGGACTATAGTTTGAAAAAAATATGAACGAATGGATCAAGTAAAAAAAAAGGACCCGGGTCCTTTCCCCCCCCCCCTCGTGCAGGACAAGAGGCCCGGCGGAGCCGCTCAGTGATGGACCAGAGAGGAACTGCCGCCGCCACAATTCAGCATCCGCGTCCGGAGAAAGGGGGAGGGAAAAGGGGAGAGGGGGAACGAGAGAGAGAGAAAGGGAGTGAGCCGAGTGTCGGCAGGAAATTATGTAATTACGCCGGATGCGGAACGCCGACAAAAGAATCGGCGCTTGAAGCGAAAGAGTTAAAAAAAAGTTTGCTTTCGCTGATCGGCCACCGGACCGGATAAAAAGGCAAGGCGGGCCGGATGTGCCCCATGGCCCTTAGTTTGAAGACCCCTGACATAGACGGCCAATCTCGGCCATGCAATGTGGCTGCCGGCAACCCTCCGAACTCAGAGGATTATGGGCATCCAATTGAGCGTGGGAGGATCACGGAGGCAAGGATTGCCTCTGTGCTTCCCCCGCCCTGCAAAAGACATCGATGGCCAATTTCGGCCATCTGTGTCTTTTGCCCCGGCTCGCAAGGAGGAGGAACTGAGGAACCACCTGGATTCTTCGTAGGACTGGTGCTGCTTTGCTCCTCCCCTACTCACCCCCCTGGACCGCCCCCCCTCAGCACCTGTTCTGAAGACAGTCTTCCATCTTCAGAGCTGCAGCCAATGTGGAAAAAAACATGCTGGCTGCCAGGGCAGAGGGAGGCAGGGATGGGGACTCGGACTCCAGGACTCGACTCGTGAGTTGGACTGAGTCCCCCCTCTGACTCGAGTCAGACTCGAATCCCAGTATTTTTAATGGGACTCGAGACTCGACTCGGGACTCAAGACCAAGGACTCATGTTCCAAAATCGTGTTCCTCAAATGAAACATGGATAGGTTTTAGGAAGTACAGCAAGTTTATTTTTTAAAATCATTTTCCTAAAATACAACCTTTCAGACATTTGGCTGCCTCTGCCTGCCTCTTTGGGGTTCCCTGCCTCCTCTGCCTGCCTGGTCTCTTCTTAACTAGTTCCACAGTTTGAATTGTCCAAGACAAAGGCCTCTGCCTGTCTGGTTATTTTGTGTTTGTCTGCCTGGTCTGTTCTTTCCAAAATCAGTTGCAGAGTTTTGAAATAAAAAGGCACACTTGTGCCTAGAATTTATTTAAGCCACACATCTGAAATAGCCTTATTTTGTTGGGAAACCCCCCCATTGATTTTAATAGGGACTCGTGGAGTCAGCTTTGGGAGTGAGTTTAATAGGGACTCGTGAGTCACCATTTTGGACCAAGGACTCGGACTCAGACTCGAGACTCAGGTCCAAAGACTCGTGACTCGACTCGTGACTTGAAACCAAGGACTCTTCAACATCCCTGGAGGGAGGGTCCTCCGAAGGCAGAGTCCCTGCTGCCATCTCGGAGGGCTTTTACGAGGTCAGAGTGGGGACTCTGGCTTTTCCTATGGCTGGCCAGACAGCATCTACCAGCCATAGAATTGCACCCTAAAGCAATTAAAAATGGTCCGCAACTCTAACCAGCTAAAAGAGCAACAGCAAACATCACCCCAACGGTCAGTTCCAAAATTAAGCAAGAGCTCTAATTAAATGATGTGTGGGTAGGTTATAATATCTCTCAGCCTGATCTACTTTAGAGGGTTATTGTGAGAGTAAATGGGATTGCCTCTGAGCTTCTTGGACGAAAAGTGAGATACAAATGTGATAAATAAAATAAGGGAGTGAACTCTGGAGTACATTCCACATTTGTTTATTGTTGATTTCTCCCCTTGACGCATTTAGGTATAAACCCTCATGACTAGGAGACTTCAAAATGTTATCAGTATCACATCATGAAAGAAAGAGATAAATTCAGCTGTAGTTTCCACCAACATGTGCTATATAACAGGAACCATCCTATACCTTTACAGTTGACATTATATTTAATTCTGAACAGATTGGTAGATAAATAAATGAGTATTGGTTATGGCTAGATGCTTATGCTTCAAGAGTCATTGATATATGTTCCTATTTTTAATGCTGTGACAGTGATTGGTACAACAAGAGTAGTGAAAGCTGTCAGCAAACATGCAAAATATTTCCAGTTTGCAAGAAGGAGAGATGCCAGCAATAAATAGCAGGGTGGTAATCAGATGCAGAATGTCTTATCTTTAAGTAGCACAGCCTGAAAGATGGCAATGGTGGTAGATAAACATAAAAGAGGCTATGAAGCTAAGGATGAATAGAGTAATATCCTCTAAACAGTAAAGAGTTGGAGCACAAAACCCATGTGAAGAAATGCAGGAATTATTGCTTAAGAAAGACACCTACAGCTGCCAAGAGTGAGATTGCATCAAGGTCTGGACTGGACTTATAGGAAAGATAAATCAAAGAAGGTGGCATTATTCCCACTCGAAGACTCTTCACCTTAATATGAAGGTGTAAAGTGTGTTGGATAAAGCTGAAGCTTTCTTGAAATATACATGCGTGAAGAGACAGTGTTTGCCATATCATGTTGTTTTAACTAAATGGGATTTCTGCTCCTTTATATCACTGTTAGGATATATGTTTTTCAAATTTACCTTGTAAAAGTATTTCAAGTTTAGCGGACAGACCTATGGGCAAACCTAATCCAAAAACTGTTCCATTCAGTAGGTGATTAAGTTCAGGACTTCTTCCATTCCATCCATGCTCAGGGCCTTTGCATTTGTTGGACTGGACAGCTCTTTTCTCATTTTAGGTAGATTTGTCAGAACTTGATTCTGTGCTTTGCTTTGCCACAAGCTAGGCCATTTACAAAATGGTGGGTTCTAAGGAGTCTAATAAAGATAGATTCAATCAATAGAGATAGATGTGGCAAGAGAAACTAGGATAGCTTTTAGATCAGTCTTCCCCAACGTAGCACTTTCCAGATGTGTCCGACTACAATGGCACATCATCGCATCCTGGCTAAGGATGATGGGAGTTGTAGTCCGACACATCTGGAGGGTGCCAGGTTGCATGAAGGTTATTTTAGATCATAGAAAAGAACAGATGGCACTTTGAGGAACTATTTGCTCAGTTAAGAGGATAAATGAATATTCTCCGTGGGCTGCTTACAGGTCTTTTGATTTCATAACCTATTGCATCTGATGAAGTGGACAGTGTCCAAAAAGTTTATGCCAAAATAACTTTGTTAGTCTTTAAGATGCAGCAAGACTCTTTGTTGTCAGCCTATGAAGTAAACTACCAGCAGCTGTTTGTGATTTTGGCCTCTGAAAAAGGTCTTATTGATGACCAGAGAGAGGCCAGGTATTCTTCCTTCCCTCTGAAGATGCTTTCCCTCTATGCAAGGGGTTGCCTTTAGTGTTACTGTGGAAATGCAGTTGCTGTTTGTTTAAGTAAATGCTGATTGCTAGACATCTCCATTTTCTTTTGTGGCCACATGAGATGTATTTCTTTCCCTGTGCAATAGATACTGGGAATCTGTAGATGATGCTGTTAAAGTGTTCATTGCAAACCCTATCATCAAGAAAAACCAATCTACATTAAAAACCTATAGCAATTTATTGTGATGGAAAATGTTGTGCAATGTGAATTCAGACATCACTATTAGTTCTCTTTACAGTTTTAGTCTTTATGAGCTCACTCCTCTCTTTAAGGATATGTCAGCTATTTTTTAAAAAATTGTTTTAATACAATCATGCTGCTGCAGAATGTACAGAGTGAGCCTAATTTTATGTACTTGTTGTGCCACACTGGAAAGTGTTTTTTTTAAAAAGCATTAATATTCATACTTCTCAAAATAACTAATCTTACCACAAATTTTCCCAACTCCTTCAAACCCAGCTGCTACCAACAACCCAATGCAAACTTAATTTCAATGGGCACACTAAGGGCCAAATGTGATAGGATGAGTATTAGGAATAGATTTTTTTAAAAAAGAATAGATTTTTATTATAAATAAATCATACTACTAAAACAATATTATTTACAACCCGCCGCGAAAATGCATTACAAATTCGCCACCAAAATTTCAAGATTTTCTAACTAATACAGTTATAGATCTACACTAACTTAATACATTCACTTAATTCCTAATCTGTGTTTGAGGTCTTTCAGTGTCCACTGTCATGTAATTGGTGGTGTAGATTCCTACATCCATGGCCAGAATTTCTTCCACCTTATCCAAGGCAGTCTTTCTTTCTCATACTGGCTGATTGCTTTGATTCTATTTTTACATATGTTACAGAGCCCTCCAGCGATGTAGAAGAGTCCTTGGTCTCGAGTCACGAGTCTTTGGACTCGAGTCTGAGTCCTTAGTCCAAAATGGTGACTCATGAGTCACGAGTCACTCCCAAAGCTGACTCCACGAGTCCCTATTAAAATCAATGGGTTTCCCCCCCCCCCAACAAAATAAGGCTATTTCAGATGTGTGGCTTAAATAAATTCTAGGCACAAGTGTGCCTTTTTATTTCAAAACTCTGCAACTGATTTTGGAAAGAACAGACCAGGCAGACAAACCCAAAATAACCAGACAGGCAGAGGAGGCAAGGAACCCCAAAGCAGGCAGGCAAAGGCCTTTGTCTTGGACAATTCAAACTGTGGACTGGTTAAGAAGAGACCAGGCAGGCAGAGGAGGCTGGGAACCCCAAACAGGCAGGCAGAGGCAGCCAAACCCAAAATGTCTGAAAGGTTGTATTTTAGGAAAATGATTTTAAAAAATAAACTTGCTGTACTTCCTAAAACCTATCCATGTTTTATTTGAGGAACACGATTTTGGAACACGAGTCCTTGGTCCCGAGTCCCGAGTCGAGTCTCGAGTCCCATTAAAAATATTGGGACTAGACTCTGACTCGAGTCAGAGGGGGGACTCAGTACGACTCACGAGTCGAGTCCTGGAGTCCGAGTCCCCATCCCTGGAGCCCTCTACGTCAGATAGTTTCTGAGCTTTAAGTTCTTTGTTTCTTTGGAAAACCAAAGCCAGAAATACAAAAAGGTTTACTAACTGGAGAGTTGACCATGGCACGACCCAGAAGTCCCTTACCCTCAAACATGCTTTACGGTTCATTTGTCTACTATTTCTTTTTCTCAAGATTTTTTTCCTTGGACCTTTAATTCCCCCCCTCAGGTCCCCCCCTTGATGCTATAGTTTCCCAGCTTTGGTGAGCCAATTCCTGCCATTCTAATGACCTTATTCCACGTTTCTACTGCAGTTGGGCAAATTTTTATAAAGTTTTTGATGGTCTCTATTTGAGCGACCTCTGTTCGGATATTAGCATCATTGAGTGTGTGTGTGTGTGGGGGGGGGGTTAACCCTTTCCCCCACGGTGTGGTCCTGATGAAAATGACCTCTCCCCAAGCTACTATTTGCTCAGGTAGGGAAGCTTCCATTGGTGCCAATGGAAACTTTTCTCCTCAGGCTAATAACATGGTGTGTGTGTGTGTGTGTGAGAGAGAGAGAGAGATCATTTGGGCTGCAAAGGGAAGGGCTAACCCTCCCCCCTGCACACCACAGTCCCAGTTGCAATTTCCTCCATGCAGCTTTTGTTTAGGGGGGGAAATAGACATATTACCGTAATTGCATTCACACATTTAGTATGTCTAGTTTGTCCCTGAACTCTGCATTGGATTGTAGCCTTTGTCTTGCTCCTCTGCTCTATGTTCATGAGGAGGTAAAACTCTTTTAAAATTGTTCTAATCTGATTGGGCCCATATCCACCTGTTCTATTCATCAATATTCAAAGAAAACACTTTTTTTCAATTTAGTTTTTTCCCTGCTCCCAATTTTGCACATGGTAACCTATTTTACAGAGACACCATTTTAGAGTTCTTTTCAAAGGTCCTCTCCTGTTTTTCAGATGTTTCACATGCCAGCAAAGTTAGCACTATATAAAATGGGCACATCTGACTTTGCACACGTTTGCTACACTTCTTTATAACCCACAAAGCCGGCCTCAAAATGCAAAGGACAGTTGTCATAATGAGTGTATATGTACTGTACATTACAATGCACAAGGTATGCCTTGTGGAGACACCAAAGAAGAATACTTTAATATAAAAAAGATCAAAGATTTTAACTGAGATCAGGTGGTGCTGACACAACCTAAAATCATCACCGTCCAAGATAATTAATGTGTTTCAAGCATATCATTTGTAAAAAGATGTGAAAATAATTTTTTTTCTGAATGGTCTCAAAAAAGTCAAACCAGAAGGGAACATAAGGACTTCTTGTTGAGAAAGAAAAGTTAATGCACTCAGGGTCTTTGGCCAAATGGAGAATTTTTCGATCTGTGTACATGACGAGACTGAAAATAATTAATTTTAGCTGCTGAAAAACATTCAACTGGAAGTCGGAGGTGAGAGTCGAGGCTCTTGTGAAGTTAAGAAATAAGATTGTCTCTCATCTGCATCACCACAACACTTCAAAAGCCAGACAGCCATGCAGCTGGTTGAGCACAGGGATCAAAGAATGAGTTTGTGAAATGGGCTAAGCACTATTAGGGATCAAACCATACTAACATCCTAACAGTGGCATATACCAGTTGAGAAAAGAGGCCAAAGTGAATTACAGAATCTCAGTGAAAGCATCAATCCAGAATCAATCTTTGTTATAGTCATACAGGGATTATATATCCCAAAGCATCCTGCTGCACAAGTGGCTATAAAATGGGATGCAATTTTGTGAGGTGTGCGTGGCTGTAGTGGTTGAGAGCAGTGTTCAATTCCATGGGCTTTCTGGGTAATGCTGTGTAAGTACCATCAAATTTGACTTCGCTTGACTCTATCTACCCTTGTATACTTTCCAAAGCAATATCTGGCTTTGCTAATATAATAACTACTATGTTTTACCTTACCTGTTCTGTTCTTTCCAAGGATTCTCTGTGACCCAAACAAATGCAGAAGTACCCCATTTATATTTTGCAGTTATATTCCCAGAAGAAGCAACATATATATTTCTCACTTCTAGAGGGCTTTGGCAAATTGGGTCCTCTCAGTATTTATTTATTTATTTGTTTATTTCTAATTATACCCCACCTTTTTTCCTGCAAGGAACCCAAGGCAGCTTACATAATCCTCCTCCTCCTCCTCTCCATTTTATCCTCACAACAACCCTGTGAGGTAGGTTAGGCTGAGAGTCAGTGACTGGCCCAAAGTCACCCAGTGAGTTTCATGGCCAAGCGGGGACTAGAACCCGGATCTCCTGAGTCCCAGTCCAACACCTGACTTTTGGTAATCTAATTAACTTAAGTGTTTGCTCCAATGTCTTGTATTTCAGTTTTGAAAAAGCAGCAACATGAACATGATCCTGGCCACGTGGCATTGATTTTACATTCATTTTCCCTCTCTCTGTTTCAATACCTAAGTTTGAACAGGAGTTCTGCATAACTTGAAAGCTTGCTTCCTGTATTTTAAAAGGAGGCAGCTTCCTATACTCCTAGTTGGACAACAGGGAGCACACAATTGGGCTGTTTTAGAATTGCACCTTATGTGACAACCTAAGGAGTGCAAACTGCCCATGATGAATTTTGTTAGTCATATTAACAGTTTTTCAGGGTATTTTGTCCATGCTAGAACCTCCAAAAAAGCTACTTTAGTGTCAACCTGTATGGCTGGGTAAGAGCAACTACTTGTGGGCTTCCCATGGGCATCTGGTTGGCCAGTGTGGGAACAAAATGCTGGACTAGATATGCCTTGTTCTGGTCCAGCACAGGTCCTCTTAGATTCTGTTCATCAGATACACCTCTGTGCTTCCTGTAGGAAGCCAGCAGAGCACACTATAAAGCAGAGTTGGGTAACCTGTCGCCTTCCAAATGTTGTTGGACTAAAACTCCCATCATGCATGGCTATTGACCATGCTAGCTGTGACTGATGGGAGCTGGAGTCTAATAGCAGGTCACAGGTTGCCCACCCCAGCTATAAAGTCATGTTGGTCTTGACTATGTGAATGTTGGGACCCAGCTCCAGTGCTGCAGTGGCCCTTATGGTTTGTAGATAGAATCTGACTAGTGGTGGGACCGAGCCTGGAGTCAGCTGGAGGCTCGCTCCGGCCTCCCCCCCCCCGAGCGGCGGTGGCCCGATCTCGCTCTTCAGAGCGGCGCGGAGCGTTCTCCGCGCTGCTCGCGTCGCTCGAGCCGCCACCGGAGAAACCCCCCACGCCCCCCCCCCGCCGCCGCTGGACCCCCCGCCGCTGCCGCCAGGACCCCCTGGTCCTGTGCGCCACCGCCGCAGCCACTGCTCTGGCACGCTGGACCCCCGCCCGCGCTCTGTTTTGGCGGGAGGAACCAGGGCAACAGAGCTTGAACAGCCCTATTGCCCTGGTTTCCCGCGCCAAAAACAGAGCGCGGGGGTCCAGCGCGACGGAGCAGGGTCCCGTCGCGTCACTTCCTCCGCACCAGAAGTGACACGATGGGACCAGCAGACGGGGAGGCAGGCTCTCCGCAGAGCCGGAAGGCCTGCAGGTAAGCCCGCGCGGGTGGCTGAGTAGCTCAGCGGACACGAGCAGGCCCAGTTCGGGCCTTGCTCCTGTCTGCCGGGCTACTCGGGTACATCCCTATCAGGAGTGGTCCAGAAGGGCTTGGGCCTGTTCAACCTGTGGAATGTTGAGCAGGGGGCAAGGAAAAGCAGACAGGAGGCAACTTACTCCCATCCAGCTGCTAGCTTTGGCCTTGGCAGGGAAGGAAGCTGGCAACCTCTCCGTGAGAACCTAACAGAAGAGGGAGTGGTTTTTAGAGGTGTCACACAGGTTGAAGCATCTCCCCTGAAGGGCAGAAGGTAGACTCCCTGTTTGGGCAGGGGACCTCACTGTTGGGTTACAATCCCTTGTCAGTTAGTTGTTTAGGAGGTGGGCTTTCACAGCCACATCTTACCTTTTAAGCTGGTGCCTAAGCTGGGAGTCTTGGTTAGGAACATTCGCATCTTCACTGTCTGAAATCCTCTCTGTTTGGACTACTGTCTGAGCCTCTTGAGGCACTCTTTGCATGGACTCTCCTTCCAATTTGGGCTATTGTCTCTTGAACTTCGTATTGTTAAGAACCTGCCATGAAAAGTACTGCTATAGTTTTCATAGAATGTGAATTCTTGTTTGCGATGGATTGTGGATCTTCATCATTGATAGCCCAGAGTTGCTAGATGGCTTGGACTGATCCTGACTCTTGGACTTTTCTATGCCTGGACCCATGTAGCATGGAGATACCAAGGTGGAAGCCATGGTTTTTGAAGTCTCTGCATGTGTGGGATTCTTCTGGATTAACTCTTGAACCTGTTTTGACACTTGGATGTGATACGCCTTGACCCATGTAACACGGAGGTTCCAATGAAGATTTCAAGATTGGTGTCAACCTTTGCATGTGTGGAGTTCAGGTCTTCTTCCAGAACCCTTGTCTTTGATTGCCTGGGAAGGTGGACCTCAGGAATTATTCAAGCCCTTGCCCTGTATCCTGAGCGGCAGAGATTGCAACAGGGAAACCAGTTGTCTGGATCTCTGACCCAGCTATAGTTAGTAGCTTTGTGGAATCACTTATGGAGCCTATAGCTAATTATCACCAGCTATATGATTTCTAAAGACTGTAACCATTAAGCTGTAACCATTAAGCTGTAACCATTAAGCTCTTACAATAGAAGAGTCTCACTGATTTGGGTGTCCTGTGTCAGAATGCCAGTGTGTCTGTTTGAAGGACTGGGCTCACGACAGTGAATGAGCAGGGGGCAAGGAGCACAGGATGAGTTACTCCTCGGGCCTGGACTCTGGGGATCAGAAATTTGGAAACCACATTTCCTGGAATTCCCTTGTAGGACTAATAAAATACTGATTTGTGTTTCTAGAGTGTTTCACTTGTTAAGCCTGATTCACACAAACAACCAGCTGTTTGCTGACTGTCTGCAATGCAAACTGTCTTGAGCTATCTATGCTATATTGAGTATATTGATTTTACCATGCTACCCTACGCTGCTCCTCACAGGGATATTGAGCTGTTCCTCACAGGGATTTTACCATGCTACCCTATGCTACCGAACATGTGTTTTAAATTCCGTGGATCCATATTGGCAAGTAGCTATACACAAATAATTCGCCATGTGCATCAGCTTCTACAGAGTTTCAATTTAGATTTAAAATGGCCACTACAGGCCTGCTTGTTTGTATGCTTTAGAATTTGGCAATGCCGAGACTCCAATGTAGATGCCGACAAATGATTCAGCAGTTAGGGTGGGGCAGCTGGTGACTGCCTACCAAGCTAGTAGCCCCTACCCCACCCCACAAGAGATGGCGCAGAAAGAGGACATCAGGACCTAAGAGAACCTGAGTCATCATCTGACTTCATGATGTAGGCTGGAGCTCTGGCATTACCTAAAGGGCTGTTTGTGAAGCTCCCATTTTGCTCCAAAGGGGGCAAGGCAAAATAACCTCTATTCCCTCTTGCTGAGGCCATTCTTTCTGTTGCTAGCCTTTGGAGGTGTCCGCTGGTGGTGAGGGTCAGGTTAAGGTTATTATTTAATATATCTGCAGTGTTCCACATAACTCTGCAAAAATCTGAGATATAGAAATCGGTGAGCAAGGGAAGGTTGTGGCTGGGATTTAGACGTTTCTAATAGGAGCCCAGGACTGCACAAAGCCTTAGTTATGGCATGATTCATGGGATGCATGCTACTCACCCATGCTAGAGAGTCTTACCCATGAGGTCACCAGGCCTTCAGAAAAAATTAGGGACTAATACATGATTTTATCCATTTAATATCTATGCTATATTCTCCCTTGTATTTCATGGCTGCCACTCATCCACCCCACTTCATGTTCCAAATCATCTTTCTCTTTCTCACAAGAGTTTCTTGAGCATTAGAAGTCAGTTGCTTGTATATGTATCTTTGAAAGGCAATTGGATTCAAATGTTCATTTCTCAGCATCCCTCACTCCAACCTCATTTCACACCATATTCATTTATGATACTTTCACCAGATTATGTCAATATTCATTTCCTTTGTCACCTTGATTTTTGTGAGCTTGATCTTCTGAACAAGTTGATAGATTTTTTTAAAAGGGTGTCCAATTTGGTGTCTGAAGCCTAGCTTTTGATTGTAAATGAACTGACCAGCCACATTACAAGACGTGGTGAAAACTGCAGATGTTTTGCCCTTCCGGGGTATTGTGTGAAGAGACAATTCAAGCATCTTTGCTGAAGGGAGATTCATGAGTACCAGTAGTGATATGGTTCATGCATCTTTCCTTTGGAGAGATATGAGAATTCTCCATTTGCACTTTGTCCCATAAATGCAAAAAGCAGATTCAATGTGAGTAGTACAATGGCTTTCTGATACTTCCTGTAATGTGCAAAGACTGGAATAATCTCCATTAAAACTCTTGCTGCTTTCAGTAAGTTAAGGCCACCTTTACTTCTTTAGGGTGCTAATTTATTCTATGAGTTGACTAGAGGGTGGCAGATATGGTGAGGATTTTAATGTGATTACATGTGGTACACTATTCCTCTTGTTGTTAGTGGTGTTATCTCAGTCCCTGTCTATGCAGTTCTGATATGACAAGAAAAATACAATTTTGTATTATTTCAAATTTGATGAAAATGCCTGCCTAAGGAAAGCTATCATGCTGTGCCTACTCTTTGGTAATAAATGTATGACAAATCATTGAGTGAAAAGAGGTTCAGCAGCGATGTAATGGGTTGTTAACTTGTGGCTCTCTATAAGGGAATGATGATTCTGGCAGCATTTGATTTGTGCTAGATGAGCATCAGTGCCTGAAGAATCAAGCCTCAATAAGAACAAAATGCATTCCTGAACTATCTAAGAGAAATAAATTGCCACTAAAAGTATTGAGCCAATATTGATGAGTTTTTAAATTTGATATGTTTACAAACCACAGCCTTTTTATGTTTACATTTTGGAAAATACTGAAATATGATCACAGAGTCGTAGAACTGTAAAGCTAGTGGGAAATGGAGACAGTCGAACAGGCCCTGATGAGGCAGAATCCTCCATGTGCAACACCCTTAATAGGATATCCAAATTTTATACCCTTAGGTATGTGTCTTCCACATATTAACAGGATGGTGATATAACTCTGGTCTGCAACTAGCTATGCGAGAGGGCCACTCCGAGGAAGGGAAGAATGAATGGAGCCTTCATTCTCCAGACAGTGTTCTGCTAGTGAAACTAGTTGCCCCCACTAGCTGTGACTCCCTAATGCCACCCTCTCTGTTTCCCAGACATCAATAGGGTATGGGTCTCGGTTGGTTTTATTGTTTTAAGTTGATATTGAAACACTTATTATATTGTTATTTCTTTTGTAGACTGCTTTCAGAGCCCTGTGGACTAGCAACGTGGGGTGCATTTTGTTAAAAAAACCCCAATAAATAAATAAATAAATATGCCCCTTCAGACTGTAAACATGTGAGTCATTGCCTCATGTGGGGTGGGAGGAGGAAGAGGAAGACAACAACAAGCTTGAAGAGAGAGAAAACACAGGCCCGTTGCTCTGTGCCAGGCTTCCCCAACCTTGCTCCTTATGGATGTTTTGGACTACAGCTCCCAGAATTCTTGACCACTGGCCATGCTGGCTGGGGCTGATGGGAATTGAAGTCCCAAAGATCTGTAGGGTACCACGTCAGGGAAGGCTGTTTTAGTGGCTCTGAATGAGCAAATATGTTTGTTCTATAAAATATGTAGTTAGGGAATCTATGTTGATACTGCTGTGTAAGAAACAATTTCTGGTCCACTGTAACCTCTTGTCTTGTGGTCACACTTGATGTTGAGTTGTTTCCCCTTGTTTTTATATGTGCTGTTACATTGGATACTCACTTTCTTTTGCACATTTCGTGAGGCAACGCAACATGAGAGAAAATGGAGAACTGTTTACATACTCACATTGCTTACCCATTCATTCTTATAAAAGAGAGAGGTAAATTGAGGCCTGTCCAACTGCAGCCTCCCATGGACATTCCAGCTAATGTAAAACAGACCCAGGCCAGATGCTGCCATGGGAATTAAGAGGCTGGTGAGATTGAGAATTGAGTGGAAACAGTTTCCCAGAACTTTCTTATCAAGCTGCAGCCCTGTAGAGAGGGAATATACGATATCATCCTTAGGCAAAGTATTTCAGAATGTCGAAGAGGCATCTAGGATTACTTAATTCCCCTTTTCAGAGAGGGACCATAGCTCAGTGACAGAGCACATGCTTTGCATGCAGATTCAGTCCCCAGCATCTTGTTAAAAGGATCAGGTGGTAGGTTTTGGGATGGACATATAGATGGATTTGCAGGAAGGCAGATTCCAACGTTCCCAGAGGTTAGGCCACATGCAAGGGGTGTTTAGCTGGGCAAAGATGTGAGGCAAGCCCTGCAGAAGCTCCTGCTTGCAGGATCATACTCCAGTGCTGGCGAAGAGGTATAGATGTGGCCCACAGGGGTGTCACTATCAGTTTCAACAGGGCAAAGATGTTGGAGGGGAGACATCCAGAAAGGCTAAGAGGCCAACTCTTGGATTTATTCTCCTGGTGCAGCTAGGTAATGTTAGACCTTGGACTTAATGGTCTTATGGAGGCACCCTTTAGATGGCCCACCTGTATTACTTCAGTTATGAAGCACACAACAAAAATTTTCTCCCTCCTCCTCCAACTGCCATTCCATGCTTTAAAACTGCTTCTACATTCCTGATAGGTTAGAACAAATCCCAGCAAAACTGCCAACCATATTTTTTTTAAAATACTCTGAGTATGTGAAGTTTTGCATTTTAAACTCACTTAAATCATAGCACCATCATGACTGCAGGAATAAAATGGAACTTGCTTCTGCTGCCCTGATGCCCTCATCGCCTGCTGTTCTCTTAGTGGTCATGGGCGGTGGGGGCGGGGGAGGCACTGATCCTTAGACTTTGGCCCTACACCACTGGATATCTTTAAGATTAAATTGCCCCCCAAAAGCAGCATATTTTAATAGATTATACTGTGGTTCTCTGTGTATATCTCATAATAACCAGAAATATAGGCCTTTGTCAGTGGGCCTGACCCCAGGATTCTGCGCTGCAACAAAGGCTGCCATGCAGAAGATGGAGCAAATTTGTTCTCTGTTGTTCCAGAAGGCAGGACTAGAACCAATAGGTAGAAACCGCAGAGAAGCATATTTCAGCTTAACGTTAGGAATCTATGATCTATGAAATCTATGAAACCTCAGAGAAGCATATTTCAGCTTAACGTTAGGAAAACTATCCTAACAGCGAGAGCTGGGCAGCAGTGGGACAGATTGCCTTGGGAGGTGGTGAGTTCTCCTTCACTGGAGGTATTTAAGCAGGGCTGAATGGCCATCTTTCAGGGATACTGTAACTGCACCCTGCAGTGCAGAGCCTGCACTGAGCAGGGGGTTGGTTGGACTAGATGATCTCCGAGGTACCTTCAAACTCTATGATTCTGTGATGATTCTATGAAACAGACTTACCAGTAAATGGCATTAGAAGTTACAGCAAAACATTTTTGCTGTTGCATGAAGGTTCCAAATGGCTGCAGTTTATTGGTGTAGTCGGGTGCCACAAGATTTCTTTGATGGCTGTTCTTTTGCAGGCCTCACTATCTATTTCTCTCAAACTGGAACGAGGGCTACTGTAGTGCATTACTGCAATATAAGTTCTTCCCACAGTGATGTGGTTTAATTTAAAGAGGCCACAACACAATTTCCAGCTCCACTGAAGATTGTAATAAGCCCAGCCTTTGTGCTTTCCCATAAATTCCTTGGGCCTGTTTCCCAGGATGGACAGTGCTAGTCTGTTTTCCTGTGGTGCCTACATGCTCTTTCATACCACTGTTCTGTTTTTGTGCAGCACACCTCTTTTGAAATCCTCTGTCACTTGGAAATGGGATGCTCAAATTTATTGTGTCCCATATACACAATTGCTCTTTGTATGGGTCAACAAAATAAAAGGACATTCAAAGCCAAGGACTTGTTAAGTTAGTCTCAGAAGGCTCTTGACAAGATCATTGAGTTCTGAGTCACACATGAGAAATCTTAATGCCTCAGAAGAATGGTCTCAAGTGTTTGGCTGCTAAACAGAACCAGTAATGAGAGCATTCACAAAGGCAGATTTTTTATCCCTTGCCACTCTCTTGCTGTTAGCAGTAGGAAACAACAACAAATGGTTAAATGTTCATTTTCTAGTAATCTTTTCATGCCTCAGCTGAAAATTAGGGGCTCATGGTAGGAGTGCAACATTTACATTGCAATCCTATAATTGTCTACTCTGAAGTAAGCCCCATTGGGTTCAATGACATTTACTCCCAGGTAAGCATACAGTTTGCTGATGACACCAAATTATTTAGGGTGGTTAAAACAGAAAGGGATGAGCTCCAAAACGATCTCTCAACAGCTTGATGAAAATATTGACCCAGTGTGCAGCTGCTGTGAAAAAGGCAAACTCTGTGTTAGGCGTAATTAGGAAAGGAATTGAAAATAAAACTGCCAATATCATACTGCCCTTATACAAATCTATGGTGTGACCGCACTTAGAATACTGTGCACAGTTCTGGTCACTGCACCTAAAAAAGGATATTGTAGAGTTGGAAAATGTGCAGAAAAGGGCAACTGAAATGATCAAGGGGCCTGGAGCAACTCCCCTATGAAGAAAGGTTACAACAACTGGGATTGTTTAGCTTAGAAAAAAGGTGAGTAAGGGGAGACATGATAGAGGTGGACAGAATTATGCATGGTGTGGAGAAAGTGGATAGAGAGACATTTTTCTCCCTCTCTCATAATACTAGAACCTGGGGTCATCTCATGAAGCTGATTGGTGTGAGATTCAGGACAGATAAAAGGAATGACTTCTTCACACAGTGCATAGTCAAACTATGGGATTCACTTCCACAAGTTGCAGCGATCGCCAACAATTTGGAGGGCCTTAAAGGGGGATTGGACAAATTCAAGGAGGAGAAGGCTATCTATAGCTACTAGTCCTGATTGGCTATATGCTACCTCCAATGTCAAAGGCAGCATGCCTACGTAAACCAGTTGCTGGGGAACATGGACAAGAGGGTGCTGTTGCACTCATGTCCTGCTTGTGGGATCCCATGGGCAGTTATACATATTAACATGTGAGTAAGTCTCATTGATCTCACTAGTGCTTACTTCTCAGTAGACATATATAGGATTAGGAATGCACCACAATAGTATTAATAATTATACAAAAGGAATGATTGCCCCATTCCTAAAGATCTTAAGTAAGAAATGCTCTCTAATGTTCATACTGTGTGATGGTTAATGCATCACCCTCAAGAGATTTAAAATGTTGTACCCTACATTTGGCACAACCCTAATTTGATATCTGCTTAGTATCCCATTTTGGGTCCATACTCTGGTGGCCATGACTACCACCAGGTTTTCTCTATTGATTGTAGCTTATTTGGAATGTAAAAGAATGTTGATAATTGGTTTAGGCCAAAATGACCATACATATCCTTTACATTGGCTGCATGCAGAGCAAAGGAGTGAATTTAAAACATCAGTGAACTTTGTATCCAAGGCATTAAGTATGATGAAATGCTAGCTTTCCAGATGTTACTGGACTCCAACTCTTATAAGCCCCAGCCAGCATGGCCAATGGTTAGGGATTATAGGAACTGTAGTCTTAACAACATCTGTAGTGGCACAGGATCCTCATTCCTGCCTTAAGCTTATTCAAGGCCTGTATTCAAGATAGCATTCAAGGCCTGTTCTGGGAAACTAGATATGCCTGCTTGTGGTGTTCAGATACTACCTGCTCTTTAGGGATCCTGCCATTGCCCCTCAAGTCAGTGGGCTGCCCCTCTGTGTGGGACTCACTACATCCAGATCTCTTTCAATTTTAAAAGATAGCTGAATACTCTTCTTCTCTCGAGGTGTTTATGGAAGACCTACTGATGGTTTCTCCTTAAAAGTATTTTTCCTTTCCCCTACTGTTCCCCCCACGCTGCCTTTTAAAAACCCTTCCTAAAAACCAGTTGCCTGTTATATGTGGGCAAGTTATCAGAGCAGCATCCATTGCACATAGAATCATAGAATAGTAGAGTTGGAAGGGGCCTATAAGGCCATTGAGTCCAACCCCCTGCTCAATGCAGGAATCCAATTCAACTGATTTAAAACCATCACAACTACATATATTTATGCACTTCAAGCTCTTTGAATGGGGAAGCAACAAAGCACAATAAATTACTACTACCATGTCCCTGATCTTTAAATAATTTTAATTAATTACTCTGGGGTGGGCGAAGATGCGCATTTAAAAAAATGAAATACCAGGAGGAAAACATGGTCTCAGACTGAGTGAGCAGGGGTCCCACAATGTTTGTGCCATGCTGGCTGGCTGGGGCATGCTGGGAGTTGTAGGCCAAAAACATCTGGGGACCCAAGGTTGGAGAACACTGCTCTATTGCTTTTCATCTAGGAGCTGGGAGTGGGGTGCAGGATTAAAGTCTCCTTTCTTTGTGCCTTGAAGTGGGTGACTGGACTGCATAATGTAAGGAGAGCCTTAACAAAGCCTCTTATGATGTTCATGCAGTAAAGGAGGTGGTTATAGAGTCCTTTGCTTGTGTCTTGGTTAGCCTGGAAATGAATCAGTGGGTGGAGTCAGTGTTCCTGGCCTTTCAGCCCCTGGTCAATTCAAAATGCCTGTTAAAATTAGTTGCCTAGTAAAGTCTGTAAATTCAATGAAATACAGGAGGTTGCATAAAAGGGTACATTCAGTGACCTGTACTCATAATTAGGGATGCATGAGGAGTTCTGTCTTTTCAAATTCTGATATGAATTGATCTGATCAGCATCTCCCAGATGAATGTGTGGTGTGGAGTGGAACTTAGTTATTTACTAGCTTTCAAACTTCCTGAATCTTCTGTCATAGATCTTGTCCCAGACAACAAAAATAAGTTTAAAAATGTGAGAGAATACATTAAAAAATACACATTTAAATACATATTTAATGGTGAATTTTCATGTGAATATTTTAAATGCAAGTGAATAGATTTAAAAAAGACTATTTAAATACCTATTTAAATGCAATTTTTCATGTGAATATTTTTTAAATTGCAGAATAATGCGTAAATGGAACACGACAGGCTTATGGGTGAATTCATGCAAAAGTGACATGGACTAGAAATGGACTGATCTCTACTCATAATCAGACAGCCGCAAGAGTGTTGATAGCTAATCTTCAAGGATAACATGCTTGTTTCTGATTGCCCTATCACATCTACTTTTGCATACCAGAATGACTCAGCCAGCAAGTCTTCTACATCGGCCCCTGATTACATGCACAATCATGTTTTGCTTTCTCAGCTTCTCATGATTTGCCACAGACATATAGTGGCAAAGGAAATCTTTTTAAAAACAGTTATTACTTGATAACACCAGATTCAGGCAGCTGTGAATGCAGCACCACAAGTATTGATTGTATGGTGCAATTTCAGCACCATGAACAGCTACTGGAATAAACCTATTTGGGAGTTTCACAGCTATCTTCAGGGTAGCTGCCCGTGCTTGCAGTTTAGCACTTTTGCACACAACAGAAAGTATGTTGGAAGTCCTGAGATATCTTTCTGCAATTACACAGAAACTACTCACATTGATTCTCCGGTACCCTTTGTCCTTAGTGGACAGTCTTAAGGATGGAACCACTGTGAACTGTGAATGGCTACTTGAACAAATAAACATTTTCCAATATCATAACACATATTTTTTTATATAACCATTCTCTGTCAGCAGACTATGTTCTCTGTCGGCAGAGTATGTTCTGCTTAGTCCTCAGTCGCTTCTGGCTATAGCCATAGTGGGAGGGGAAAGCAGTTTATGCAATTATGAGAAGAGGAACTACACCAAAAGCTACTTCTACATTTTGATCAAAACAGTAATGCTTTCATCAAACAGCTTGTCCTAAAGGAGCTGTAGAAGTCTAGTGTGCAGATCAATCAATAAGCATGTCACTTTACAGAGATTTGTGAGCTGGCCCAGCAGTGTGGCTGCATCATAATATTTTGCCATTTGGGAATTGAGAGCTTGGATCTTATTTCCTTCCATGAGATCAGACAATACAAGATTTGTGATAGCTAGCCTAGTCAGATTCTGATCTTCCATCAAATATCAATAAACCAGGAGTAAATCCACTGAAGCCCATAGCACTGTGCCAATATGAATAAGCATAAGATTAGTCCTTTTGGATATATGTGCAAATAGGTCCAAAACTTGTCTTTATTATCTTGAATTTACAATCAAGTGTCACAACTGACTTTTTTATTTGCACAAGAACCAGGGCAAAAGATAAATATATATATATATATATATAGAGAGAGAGAGAGAGAGAGAAAACGAACAAGTCCTCAGACTATTTCAAACACAATAAACACACATTAAAAACAATAGATACACAAATCTTAAAACAGGAAAACTATCTTTAAAGAGGTATCTTAAGATTAAAATAGTAAAACATTAAAATAATTAAAAATACATATACCTTTTAATAAAAACCCATTATGACCCCACATAATTGTGTGGCTCATTTAATAAGACAATTTCACCTTTTCTATTTTCCTTAAACTGGCTGCCTTAACTGCAAAAAGGGCAACCCTCTGTCATAAACTGATTAGACCCTCATAAGAGAAACTTCAGCTTGTCCGCCACCATCCAGTTTCTCATTCGGCCAAGAAATGGAGATAAGCAATGCTCCCTGCAACTAGTATATAGCCGACATTCCATTAAATAGTTAGATTCAGATGTGTATTTTGCAGCAACAAGTGATTCACTCTGACTTACAAACTCCTCATAGGTTTGTTTGTTTAAAGTATTTTCATCCCACACCTCAGCCAAAGGTTGCTTCACTTACTGATGTCCCACACTGAATGTCTATTTGTTAATATTTTATTATTTATTCATGTATTGTGTTTATACACTGCCTCTCTGGGCAGAAAGCCCCTCAAGGCATTTTACATAATTAAAAACATAAACAATTACAAAGATAAAATACCAGTAATATAAGTTATCTTACTCTGATAAAGCATGACAATGTCTCTTCCTAGTGTAGCCCTAAAATGGAGCCAAAGATGCCTTCTTAGTGGGTGAACTTTCCTAAAGATGTCTGTAAAGACCAAAGTATTGTAAGACCTTCATGCATAGGAGGCTTCTACAAGAGCAGTACTGGTTTAAGCAAGAATGGGAATTATTTTAATTAACTATAGTATATTACCCACCCACCCCCTTTTTTAGTCTCTTGTTGCCCATTCCAAGCCCTTGGTTCAGTTTGGGATAGACATTGAACTTAAATAAACAAGTAAAATGTTGCATACATCCAATCCAAACTAAGCAATATCAGCATCTAGGTATCTCTCCTAACTCTTTATACAGATGAAAATGTATTCAGAAAAGGTTATTTGCTAGGATGATTCACTCCATCACACCAGCCATTCAAATGGTTTGAGTGAAAGCAACTGCATCAGCTCTGGAGGTGGGGAGTAATCCATACAAACTACCATATTACTAAGCTTTCTGGCTCAAAAGTGATTTAGATGGATGATGGTGAAACTTCAAGTATATCCCCAGCTTATGTATTTTTCATCATCATTCTTCTAGTATTTACATGCTTTCCCTGTACAGCCAACAATTGTTAGTAGCTTCTTTCACTTCTGACTGCTCAGGAACCATGGCAGCTTTCAGATGTTACCCATGTCACTGAACAGGTATACGACATGCTGTATAGTGTCACAGCAGCACCTTATTATTATTATTGTTGTTGTTGTTGTTGTTGTTGTTTACATTTATGCGTTGCTTCTTAGTTTTCAAAAAGGCACCTAAAGCAGCTTACAATAAAATATTTATGTATTTATTTAACTGTTATCTTGCCCTTGCTTCAAGGAGGTCAGAGCAGTATAAATGGCTCTTCCTCACTTTTATACTTAAAACAACCCTGAGAGCTAGGTTAAGCTGAGAGATAGTGAGTTTTGTCAGCTGAACAGAAATGTGAATCTAGGCCTCCCTGGTGAATGTCCATCTACAATACAAAATAATTTATTTATTTATTTATTTATTTATTATATTTATACCCTGCCATTTTTTCCTGCAAGGAACCCAAGGCGGCTTACATAATCCTCATCCTCCTCGCCATTTTATCCTCACAACAACCCTGTGAGGTAGGTTAGGCTGAGAGTCAGTGACTGGCCCAAAGTCACCCAGTGAGCGAATCTCCTGAGTCCCAGTCCAACACTGTCCACCACTACGCCACACTGGCTCTTGAGCATGTTTTCAATCTTGTATCCCCATGGTGTGGAAGTTTACCACTGAGAGACAGTGGTAGGCTTGAGCTACCTAGTCTGCTTGAGCTACCTGGAAGCTACTTAGGGCATAATCCTATGCACGTTTAGACAGAAAAAACCCCCTACAACCCCAGCATTCTCCAGCCAGCCATTTTGGCTGGTGCATGCTGGGAATTGTAAGATCTTTTTCTGTCTAAACGTGCATAGGATTGCTCCCTTAGTCTGCTTGGAAAATATAGGAACGATGCTGACTATACAAAGTAATAAACATATTCCTAGAAAGAGCTTGTCTGGCAAGGATCCGAAAGCCAAGGCTGGATCAAGTAATATGCTTAAAAGCACAGCTAGTGGGGGTGGAGGGGCATCAAGCCTTTGCAAAGGGATCAGGGAAGAATTATTTTGATACTGACATTTGTACATGAAATTATTATTAGGGCAGATATGCAGGATCAGTGCCAGCACTGAGGAAAAGCAGCCAACCAAGTTCAGGAGAGATGAGTTTCAGATAGAGTTTCAGGAATGAGGACAGACAGGATTGAGCAAGGCAAGGGGCAAACAGGCAGAGATTGTAGGAAGGTTTGGAAGGCTTCAGTACTGATACATGGAATGGATCTAAAGCTTACCCCTCAAGGGGGACTCCAGATAAAAAACCTCAAGGGAGAAAATGTTAAAGCTCCTCAAAGAAAGGTTTAGATGCAGGCTGAAAGGAAGTAGGATAGTGAGCTGGGTTGAACTAAGAAGCCAAACATCTAGTACCAAATAAAGATATTTATGTCTGACAAAAATGCTACCTCACAGTCTCCAACTGCCACGAAAATGTCGAGACTGTCACGAAAACCCTTAAGCCGTCCCGGCTTCTCACTTGGTCATGCAGAGTCCCGAATTTAAACTTTTAAAACTTTCCTTAAAGGTGCCATGCCATGGGCAAAATTGCAGTAAGCTAAAACTGCAAGCTTAGCTGCAATTTTGCCCATGGCATGGTCCCTTTAAGTGTGTCTCTTTTAAGGCTTGAACAGCTGCACAGAGAGTCAGACGCTGGGAGGATGTGTGTGCATGTGCACACATGCTCTACCTGCTGAAAAGGAGGCTGCACCCAGTGGCCTGGACAGAGGGAGGGAGAGGTGAATGAGGGAATCTATCACATGATTCCTATCTTTATATTGCCAAAGATTTTATTTCCTAACAGAGCTGACTCTGTGCCTCTAACATGTGAGTTTACAGTGTCAGAAGGAAATGCAAGAAACTTCTCCTTCTCTCTGACGCTCCATGTTTGGGGGTGTGGGGTGGGTGGGTAAGCTTCATCTGTTGAATTTGTGCCAATCCAGAACATTTTAAAACAAAAAGAAAGAGATTGCCCTGCAAGCAGTGACCCTCCCCCACATGAAAAACACCAGGTATCGACAATTAAGGGTTTAAGTAAGGTTAAAAAAATATTACAAAAGTCACTTATAAAATATTATTAAATAATCTATATATATAAAATGAAGTGTCCTGACTGACTGACTGACTGACTGATAAACGCCCAACTCAAACCGTTTAATCTAGGAATGTGAAATTTTGAAGGAAAATTGCTTTTATGACGTAGAGCCCCACTAAGGAAGGATTTTTGGAAATTCCATCCCTAAGGGGGTGAAAAAAGGGGGCAAAATTGCCCCGCAATCATATCTCCTATGGGCAAAATAACAGGGCAGCAGTTATGCAAATCGGCCTCACCTCAGAATTGCTGCAGGAGCCAATAGGAGTAGTTATACAAATAGCCCATACAACACTTAGAATGTTCATATGAATTCCTGCAGGGGCCAATAGGGGTGGGTATGCAAATCTCCCCTAGGCCATTTAGAATGTTCTCTGCGGGGGTGAAAAGGGAGGGAAACTTTTTAAATAACTGCCCAACTGAATGACTGCTGTGTGTGGGGCGTCGTTGCATAGGCTCCATCACGTTTTGACGGATCCACCCCAAACTTGGCACGCATACTCTCCATCACCCAAGGACAAAGACTGGTGGGTTCAAATCTCCGAAAAACCCTCGCTGCGCTTGTATGGCCCAAAATAGATGAGAGCCAATGGCGTCACTTGGAATGTTCACAGGGGCCATTCAGGAGCGGTTATGCAAATTGCTCCAGTGACATATAGAATGTTCGTATGAACTGCCATGGGGGCCAATCAGGAGCGGATATGCAAATCTCTCCTGCGTCAAAAAAAGAATGTTCATATGAACCACAGCCGGGGCGGAGCTGGGATTTCATTGTGTAGTCCCGGGGGGGGGGGGAAGCAGGGATTTCATTGTGCAGTCCTGGGTGGGGAGCAGGGATCTCATTGTGCAGTCCCGGGGGGGAGCAGGGATTTCATTGTGCAGTCCTGGAGGGGGGGAACAGGGATTTCATTGTGTAGTCCTGGGGGGGGAGCAGGGATTTTATTGTGTGGTCCCGGGGGGGGAGCAGGGATTTCATTGTGCAGTCCTGGGGGGGAGCAGGGATTTCATTGTTGTGTAGTCCCGGGGGGGGGAAGCTGGGATTTCATTGCATAGTCCTGGGGGGGGAGCAGGGATTTCATTGTGCAGTCCCGGGGGAAAGGGAACAGGGATTTCATTGTGTAGTCCTGGGGGGGGGAGCAGGGATTTCATTGTGTGGTCCAGGGGGGGGGGCTGGGATTTCATTGTTGTGTAGTCCCGGGGGGGGGGAGCTGGGATTTCATTCTGTTTTTGTTTAAACAGCCCTATTGCCCTGGTTTCCCCACTAAAAACGTAGCATGGGGGTCCAGCGCGCCGGCGCAGGGTCCCGTTGCGTCAATTCCGGCCTGCCAGAAGTGACACGACGGGACCAGCGTGGGCGGCGCCGGCGGCTCGTCGCAGAGAGGCGAGCCGCCCCAGGGACAAGGTAAGTCCCCGCGAGCCTCACGCGAGCGTTAGCGGGGCCGATTTTGGCCTGCTATGCTGCACGAGGCGAAATCGTCCACCCCTAGAGGAGGCCCAGGCAGGGCCGGTGCTACCGCTAGGCAGACCTAGGCAGCTGCCTAGGGCGCGTGGTGGAAGATGGCGCAGAAACACTGCGCTCCTTCCTCGCCGCCCGCGCGCTCCTGCCCCGCCTGGCCGCCTCGCCGACAAAGGCACCGCAACCACCAGGTCAGTGCGGGGGGGGGGGATTGCAGGCGCCAGGCGGGCTCGCGGTCGCACTCGGCTTTCCTCTGCGCCTGGAGCTAGGCCGGGTCAGGAGCACGCGTGGCTGGCGGCGACTGGTTGGCAGTGGGGAAAGCGGCTGCTGGAGGCGGTGGGGGGGCGGGTGGGGTGGGGCGCTGGGCAAGCAGGCATTTCCCGGCTGCTTTGCTCTGGAGCCCCCCCCGGCACGAGAGGGGTGGTGCTAAATATAACCTAGCCTAGGGCACCAAACTGCCCTGCACCGGTCCTGGGCCCAGGATCTCTTCTTGATCATCCCAGGAAACTGAATAATGGGCTCAAGTTACAGGAAGCCATCAGGAAAAATTTACTGACTGTTAGAGCAATACATCAATGGAACCAACTACCTGGGGAGGTAGTGGGCTCTCCCACACTGCAGGCATTCAAGGTGCAGCTGGACAGCCATCTGTCAGGGATGCTTTGACTTGGGTTCCTGTATTGAGCGGGGGGATGGACTTGATGGCCTTATAGGCCCCTTCCAACTCTACTTTTCTATGATTCTATGTTGCTTAACCATACCTCTTACACAAATTCACGTGTGTCCCTATTTTCATCTGTGAAATGTTGGAGGGTATGCTACCTCCTGTTTCTCAACAGGCCTCTTCCTGATGAATCAAATAACAATATCCTGACCAAGCCAACATAGATAGGAGGCGGGGCTGCCTGAACCCTGCAGCTCCTAGGAACTAGCTCTGAACTCCAGGAGGTTGTGCAATCTCCTCCTTTCGAAGTTGCTGAGAAAAGTTGGGTAAGCATCTCTCTGGCAGGGATACTTTAAATATAGGGTATTTTATCTAAAGGCTGCAGAAGGTGGTTAATTTATTTTTGTGGAAAGTGGGGGTGAGAGTTGTCAGCATTCAAGTCTGCCTGGAAACTACACCTTCTAATCTTGATGCAGAAGGCATGTATCTTAGTAAAGATAGCTGCCATAGCTCAGCATTGAGGTAAATGTTTTTTGTTCATGCTCAGCTGAACACTCTTCTCCGCCACTTCAAATAGTCCATGAATGCAGTTTCATACTGAAGAGAATTACTGGGCTAGGGCTGGCACCAGTTTTGAGGGACTCTGGGGAAGGTGCCCATCAGCCACCCCCACTACTGGTTTGAGTTCTAGTGACGGATAAACCTCTTGCCTGCATTCAATCAGTGTGTGTGTGGGGGGGGGGGGGAGTGGGATCACACCCAATCTCTGCTTGTTCTTCCAGACCTCTAAATGAAGCCTACATGTGTATACTCTGTTCATGTCTGAGAACACAGAATTCAGGCTTGGGGACAGTGGCCACAATCCTGCTCTCCCTTCCATATGCTCGTTGAGTGTGGATTCATCATTTGAATAGATCTTCAGATAATATCACAGTAGAAGAATTGTAGACAAAATACAGCTGAAACATGGAGATAGACAGGCAGATGATAGATAGAGGCAGGAGACAGTTTCTCCAAAAAGTTGATTGAAACAGGTGAAGTATTGGAAAGAGAGCTGCTTAAACACCTAGAGAAAATGGGGTTATGGGTAAGTGGAGAAATAGAAATGCAAGGAAACAATGAATGTATCCCTCTGACAATCAGTCACTGTTATGAAAAGCAATGCATTTCACAATAATCAAATACTTGAAGGAAAGTACAGGGTTAGAAGTTTGTGTGACAAAGGACAGAGAGCAAGTGGTGGTGATGAATTTCTTGGGAAATGTGCATCTTGTGTCTAAAGGCAGCATTCAAATTCTCCCCACATTTGGAATTGGATCCCTGGCCATATCAGAGCCTGTGCTTCTGTTTGACATATACCTTTCCCTCTGCCTGAAGCTATAAGGAAACCGTGAAAATGAAAATTGGTATCCAAATAGGAAAGCTATATTTTGTCATTGCTACATTAAAGTGGCAGGAACAACATAATGAATACTGTGGCGAAAGTAAAAATGTCATTGTTTGAAGGCATTTCTGGCACAAAGTTCTGAATGAGTAAAATGCTGGTGCTTTTTGTCCAGAACTTCTGGGAGCTGTGTAGATATTATCTCGGAAATTGAATTCAGTGAAGCTATATCAGCACATAATATAAAATCACATGGGAACTACAGAACAGTTTTTGGGCCCTCTTCTGACATTGCAGTTTCAATCCTGTGCACACTTACCTGGGAGTAAGCCCTATTGAGCACTGTGGGACTTACCTCTGAGTAAACATACAGAGGGTTGCTATGAAAGTCTGGCAGTGATCCCATGGGCATGCAGGTGAGATTTTCCATGTAACTTTTCTGCAAGGTGAATTCAATTGCAATATAAAATTCTGCTGATGGGGTTGTTCCAGGAAGAGTTACATGGATAAGTAATTACAACATAACCTTTCCCACTCTATGAAATATGTATGGTCCTAGGGCATGATCTGAAGGCCCCATAATATAGCACCTATGTGGATGTTAAACAGGTCTAGATTTAGACAGTTTCTGGAAATCCTCTGTGCTTCTACAGTAGGGCTTAACTTCTCACTTACCCATCTTTGATGGCAGTTAGGTGGGCAAGTACATGAGAGAGGGCCTTTTCCGCAGTGGCCTTACACCTCTGGAATGCATTGTCATTGGGGGGGTCCATCAGGCCCCATCATTTCAGGCTTTTAGGAAGATGCTAAAGACTTCCTTGTTTACTCTGGCCTTCCCCTGAGTATGTTTTATCAGACTGCTCTGGATTATAGCTGCAATTGTACTGTGGGCTTTTGGCACTGTCTAGGCCAGATGCTTGATGCTGGTGTTTGCTGTTTTTATGTTTTTATGAATGTTGGCTGTTTTATTACTGTATCATTTTTTTTTATTATAATGAATTTTATGGTTGTACGCCCCCTTGGGAGGTCTCCTACCCTGAAAGGTGGCCTAGAAATATTATCATCATCATCATCATCATCATCATCATCATCATCATCATCATCATCATCATCATTATACCACCCAACAGCCGAAGCTCTCTGCAAACAAACAATCCAAAACTGGAATTGCCATGCTTTGACCATTTACTTTTCACAGGGCATCTGTGTGACATCAAACCATTGTCCTTTCTTTTTTCCTGTGCTTCTTCCATCTTTCTTTATTCAACCACAAAAAAAATGACCTGTTTTGTATGTAAAGAATGGAGCAGTCGCACAGCCCATGCATCCTATGCTTATTCCATCTTCTTTTTTTGAGAAGCATTGCTTTGATATGTGCAGTGCTTGTATCAGACAGGTGCGATGATTGCCATAGATCTACACTTCAGCACACCTTTACAATTACTATTCCAGACAGCACCATTCCCTGGTGTATGTCTGCATTAGTATGTTTAGTGAGTATAGAATGTTGAACTGAGTGGGTGTGGTTTGTGATGTCTTGGAAAGGGTGGGGGGAGGAGTATATAAGGAGTGTTTGATTGATGTCAGAGGGGTTAGTGTGTTATGGGAGTAGTGTGTTTGGAGTGTGGGGAGAGTTGGGGAGTTAGGTTAGTTGGATTATTCGTGTCTTGTCTGTCAGGAGTTTTGAAAGAAATCAGTGCTTGTCTGAGGAGTGAAAGTATTTAGAGTTATAGAGACTTAGGTTAATTACAAAGTGTTTGGGGTAGGCAGGTTTAAAGTTATTTTCTGGAACTAAGATTTTGAGAATTAAAATAAACTTATTTTTATTTTGTTTGCTACCCAAATCTTATGTGTCAGCTTGGTGTTATTAACCTGCATTACTTTTAAATCTACACACACACACACACACACACACCTTTGTACCCACAGTATCATAAATTTAAAATAGATCATTAATGTCCTGTATTAATCTTTTCCCTCATTGGTAGGGGAAAGGTTTCATTTGACCCTCCCCTCAGGTTTTTAAGTGTTGGTGCTTAGCCTGAGAAGGGTTTGTGCGCCTGGTCCTAAAGTGTAAGGGACCGTGTCGTCGCATCCACCTCCACTCTTCTTGGCCTATGCACCAGAAATCACTTAGAATAGGAGGCCAGTGCACTTATTAATTCTTTGTTCAATCCTCACAAGTAAGGGGAGGGAGGGAGGAGTTGGCAATAAGGCTCCTGGTTGTTTTGCGTTTTTTTGCCTGTTTACCTTTATAATAATTTTGAAAACAACAACAAAATTTAGCAACAGTGACAATATGGCAAAAGGACATAATAAAGTTACAAATAATAAATATGAACAGTAAACTAACAAATAATGATGATCACAATAATTACATCTATAATTATGAAATAAATTTAAATTAAGCCATTTAAATTATGACTGACCTAATAGTACAGTCATGCCTTGGATTGAGAGCATAATTCATTCCGGAAACATGCTTGTAATCCAAAACACTCTTATATCAAAATGAAATCCGCCCAAAAAAATTTGTACAGAGATTTTTAATTTAAGCCGTACTACAGTACTTGTATTGCAAGACGTCGCTTGTATATCAAGTAATAAATAAATAAATATTTAAAAATTTGCTTGTCTTGCAAAACACTCTCAAACCAAGTTACTTGCAATCCAAGGTATTACTGTAAATCCTTTTTAACAGGGATATGTCTGAACTGCAGTTTGAACTCTTCCATTCCATACTGAATAAAAATTGTTCTATTAAACAATTGTCCATTAACCTCCTTTTTCTAATCCTTATTATATTGGTCAATTTAATCATATGACCCATATCCTACATCCTTATAGCACCACTCATCACTTGTGGGTGGATTAACTTTCGTCCATGTATATCTAATTGTCATATGTACCACTATCAGCAAATTAATCACTAAGGGCAGTATCCCATGGAGCTGCTGCATTCTTGTGCATACCACTGCTAGCACAACGGAGAGCTGGCAGTTCTAAAACCAACCCTGGAAATCAGTGGAAATGCTTGTTTCTGGATCGGGACTGGTCAGTGAGCTACCTTCTGCAAGTTCTGCTGACCTGCCCCATTCCAGAAATGAGCGTTTTCGCTCATTTCGGATTGCTTTTAGAACTGCCAGCTCTCTATTGCGCTAGAGCAGGGCTCTCCAACCTTGGGTCTTCAGGTGTTGCTGGCCTACAGCTCCCAGCATACCCAGCCAGCATGGTTAATGGCAAGGGATTCTCCGAGCTGTAGTCCAGCAACATCTGGGGACTGAAGGTTGGAGAGCCCTGTGCTAGAGGTACATCCTGCTGGTGCGTGGGGAGCATAGGATACTGCCACCACTTTGAAAGGGTGAGTCTCATTGGAATTAATGGGGCTCACTTCTGCACCTATCTGAGAGCAGTAGTTTGGCTACAGTTCCTCTTCTCATTTCACATTTGCTCTGTTTCATCCAAGGCAAAACAACCTTGAATGGAACCTTAGCCTTTCTGCCTGCCATCCCCTGTCCCATGTCTGCAAAAGGGCAAACAAGACTGTGTGTGAGTAGCTCCCTTCTGAAAGTTCCCTTGGCAATAAGCCATTTAGTACTGTAATGAATGAGGTGTACTTGCCTAGTGCCACAATGGAGTGTTAATTAGTTTCCAATTCTGAAAACAATGTGAATTCACAGTTGATGTCACAGGGGAAAAGAACAAAGCCAGAGCAATCTAACAAAATGCTGAAAGATGCCAAGTGTTGAGGAGTTTCAGTATTCATTTTGAGTTGTTTCCTCTCTTGATTCACAGCTGGGTTGTAGGGAGTGCTATAGGTCTGACACATGGAGTGACAGGTATCCAGGGTGCTTGTAATCTGAATGCAATGGCATCTTTCAAAACATGCTGCCTGCTTACATAATTAGAGAGGCATAATTGGAGCAATTGGAGCAGAATTATGCAAAAGATCTTCTTCTTGATATTCCATGCTACTAAAAAAAATGACTTGATATTTAGGAAATATAAAAATATTGTGATCAAGGTTTATTTTTTCCAAAAAGTGGCAACCTGCATGCAGGTGAAAGAAATTTATATACAACATACACTGTGGTCATGATCCAGATTGTGGCCCCCATGGCTGCTTTACAAAACCCTCAAGCATATAAGCATGAATTTAATGTAATGTGGGGTTTGGCCCTTATTTCTACTTGTGTGTGAAACTCTGTTTTCCCATGCTCCTACCCCAGTTTATCTTTCACTATCCTGGGCATGGTCATCTATGACAGTGGTAACTTCTAGACTGGGTAATTGTGCTCTACATGGAACATTTTAAAACAATTTGGAAACTACCGCTGGTCCAGAATTCTGTGGCCAGACTGCTTTTGTAGCCAGGCTACAAAGCCATAGCTCATGCATTTTGAAACATCCTCATTGTCTCTATGCTCAGTAAAAAGTGCTTCTTTTAACCTTTGTAGTACTATATGGCTTGGGATCCAGCTATTTACTGGACCATCTTCTCCTGTACCAGTCATCCTGATCACTTAGATTATCATCTCAGGTTCTCTCCACGGGCCCTCAATTTCTGAGGTGGCTACCAGAGTGGGAGCCTTTTCAGTGGTGGCTCCCCATCTCTGGAACATCCTCCCCATGGAAGCTCACGAATCTACACTGATATTCAGGTACTAGGCATTTTAATACTTTTAGTGGTACTTATTACTTTTTCTTGCTATTCTGTCTTATATATCTTATTTAAGATGTTTTATAATGTTTTTTAGTAGTTTTAAGATGTTTTAATAGTACATGTTGTGTTTTGATTAGTTTATGTATTTTATATTTTTGTTGTTCCCCGCCTCGATCTAGACGGAGAGGTGGATAAATAAATGTATTATTGTTGTTGTTGTTGTATTTTATTGTATATTTTTAGATTTTATTGCTATACTCAATTTTGTATTGCTTGTTGCCCTGGGAATCCCATTGGCTGAAGGCATAGAATATAAATTTATCAAACAGACAAATACATAATAGCCACACAATGCTTCTGGGTCCATCTCCACCTCATTTCCTGGATGTACATATTTTCCATTTTGTTACTCTTTGGTAAGTACCTTCAGGCACATCGTTACAAATATATATGAGTCTGACTGCTGTCTATATTAGTTGATTCACATTCCACAAAAATGTGTAGTGAAGAGACTTGGACTTAAGAATGGTTTGGACTGTGTATGAAACCCTGAGCTCTTCGGAAGGGTAGAATAAAATGAAACAAACAAATGAAGTGGTGTTCCTACACATCAGTGAATAGGTCTTCCAGCTCTCACACTTCTCATTTGAAAATTAACCATTGCCTGCACTGCCTTCCATGATAGGGGTGCCACATCTTTACTCAAAGATAGTGCCTATCTCTTTAAAAACTCTGGAGCATCAAAATAAGATGCAGCCTCTATGCAGTCTTCCTCTTCATTGCTTCACCAATCCATTCACTGCCCTCCTTTCTTACCTGCTGTAGCAAGTAAGACTCTGGTTTTGCTTGCTAGAGAGGAGGATGTGCAAAAGTGCCAGTGGAGCACAAGGTGCAGCATCTACATACTCCCTTGGGACTGTGGAGCTCTATTTATTTATTGATTATATTTATACCCTGCCTTTTTTTTCCTGCAAGGAACCCACGGCGGCTTACATAATCCTCCTCCTCTCCATTTTATCCTTACAACAACCCTGTGAGGTAGGTTAGGCTAAGAGTCAGTGACTGGCCCAAAGTCACCCAGTGAGTTTCATGGCTGAGCAGGGACTAGAACCCGGATCTCCCGAGTCCCAGTCCAACACTGTCACCACTACACCACACTGGCCACACTATAAAAGGGTGGGTGCCATCTCCATGGGAAGACCTGGCTGGCTGCTGTATTTCCAGGCCTATAGGTGTGTACAGCTCTGTGAGACTCACTTTGTATTGCATCCAGGCCTACGGACGATAAGTCTTTCACTCCCCCATCCTTTATTTTGAACATTCTCCTTCCCATCCTCTTATTATTCTGCATAGATGGCTGTGCATGCAGTGTCACTTTCCGACTAAAGCTTTTCATGCTGTGACTCAAATGCCAGCCCACATGCTTCCATTGCGGCTGTATCCCACAAATGCAGTGTAACTGAGGGAGCTCAGTGGAAAGTAACAAAGGGGTGTGTGTGGCATAACACAAGGTGCAAATTTGCTCAGGCAGAACTGCAATTTTTAATCAAGACCCGGGCGGGGGGAGGGGGGAGAGTGCCATACAAAATGTGGCCATCGATTTTTATTTAATTGTCTCCTACACTTTCCTTGCATAAGGCAATTGAATTTAAAATGTTTACAGTTGGCTGCACTGCGCTCACTGGTACTAGATTTGTAGTAACAAGCTATTTCTTCCTTTCAGGCAGCAGGGTCTTGAAATATAAAAACCTCATGAAAACTCAAAGGTCTGAAATAGAGACCTAAAGTGGCAGTCTTGGTATAAAGATAAGCAGTGTACTGTTGCCTTATAATACACCTCCAGGAGTGATCTGCTTATTTTTACACTGTTTTTATATTAGAACATTATTTAACAATAACAATGATATATGAATCATGGTTTTTTCATTTTTTAATTACATTTCTATACTGCCCATTAGCCGAAGCTCTTAATTCCCTAAGTCTTCTGGAGGCATGCATATAATTAAAGTGCTTTATTTTATAGCCAGTTCTATTGTATTGGTTGAAGACAACACATACATAAAAATGAGATAGATTCCAGTGCCAAAGTCTGATATGGTTGTGCTAAGGTGGGCTGTATGCTGAGACAGCAGGTACAAGAACCCCATTGAAGCTGAGCTGGGAAAGCTTCCCTTCAATTAGGATGCTGCCTGCTATACCAGCACAGCTGTGTTTTACAAGGTTTATGAAGATCAGCTAGTGAACCAAGTTAGGCTTAATGATAGTGCATCGCTACTCCGTTTTAGGTGGGTGGTGAAAATCTTTCTGTTCTGTTTGGCTTTGAATATGGAGATGATGCTACTCTCTTGGGTTTTAGCTCTGTTCTTAATTTTGGTCTCTGTTTGAACATGTTCTAATGATTTTTTTGTACCCCAAAAGGCAGATGATGATGATGATGATGATGATGATGATGATGATGATGATGATGATATTATATTTATTTCATTTCTATACCACCCAATAGCTGAAGCTCCCTGGGCGGTTTACAACAGTTTATAAATATTTTCATAAATAAGTAAAAATATTTTTTTAAAAAACACCAATATATTGGTGGGGGATTCAGGTCAGACGAAAGGAAATGCTTCTTCACAGAGCCCGTAGCGAACTGTCACCAGACTATCTCTTTCCAGATAAGGTCACAGTTGGTATATCAGCCTAAGCTGATAAAAGGTGCTCTTAGCCACCGAAGCTACCTCAACTGATAATGATGGATTCAGGAGCAGTCTCAAAAGTACACACCTGGCAGAAGGAGGGCAACCCCCTGCAGAGAAGACTGAAGATTATTCATCTGGGCAGACAAGCCACCCACTAACAGTACCTCCGTCTTGTCAAATAAACTGAAGCTCAGTCCAGACCTCATCCAATCCATTATCTGGTTTAGGCATAGATTCAGGACCTCTGCTGCCTCACCTGGATTAAATTAAAAAGATAGGTAGAGCATATTGATGACACCTCAACCCACATCCCCAGATAACCTCCCCCAGTGGTTTAATGTAGATGTTAAATAATACAGGAGGTGTGGAACCTTCTGGCATAATTGCCACTGAACAGAGCAATAATCACCCAGCACCACATTTTTGAAATGGCCATCCAAGTAGGAATGGGACTGCTGTAAAACAGTGCCCCCAACTCCCAGCTTAGACAGGCGATCCAGAAGGATACCATGACTGATGGTATCAAAAGCTACTGAGAGGTCCAAAAGAACCAACCCCGTCTCTCTCTCAGCAAAGCACAGGGTGACCAAGACTGTTTCTGTCCCAAAACTAGGCCTAAAGCCAGATACAAATGGATCTAGAATACCAACTTCATCTAAGAGTGCCTGGAGTTGATCAGCAACCACTCACTCGTCCATTTTACACAATGTTAGCAACTGGCCTATGGCTGTCCTCCAGTTCTGAGAAATGAACACATTGCAGAGCTCAGGTAGCTGGGGGGCATAAAATAGCACAGGATTTCCCATATGGGCTCCATGGATGATCCAGGTGATATACAGGATGCCATCTCATAGATCCTAGCACCTATGATGACTTGCTAGTCTCTATATCTAGTCAGAAAGAAGTCCACAATAATAAATACGATACATGATCTATTGTGCCATTTATCATCCTTAACCTCCGAAGTCAGATATTTCCCCTTGGGTCTTTTACACATAGAAAAAGCAGTTTTAAGAGATTGTAAGTGTAGACTTTAACACATTTGTATTACATTCAGATTTTTTAATTTAAAACCAGGATATTATTATAAAAAGACACTTACAATTATTATTTTTTAAAAAAGTAAATATGATTATAATTGATCTTAAAAAACAACAGTATATACCCAATTTAAATTTTTAAAATTCATTTCTTAAAAATACTGATGTTTATCTATCCTGTCTTCTCTCTATGAGCTCCTCCACCACCATGCCCATCTAGCCAACATTCCTGTCTCAAATTAGGGGTGGGGGAGAAGGCAAAGGGTCCCTTAATGAAATCCACAAAACCAACCTTCTGACTCCCACAAATTTAGCCAAATCATGCCCGTTCCTGTAGCCTTCTAAAAACAGTAGCTACAGGGACATTACCAGAGATAAGGGAGCCAAGCCCACCTTACTGCCTGTAATTGGAGAACTGTTGTCCTTGTCATTTGTGACTCCTTGAGACTCAGATCTTCCCTGAATCTAACACAGGGCTCTCCAACCTTGGGTCCCCAGATGTTGCTGGCCTACAGCCCCCAGCATACCCAGCCAGCATGGCTAATGGCAAGGGATTCTGGGAGCTGTAGTCCAGCAACATCTGGGGACCCAAGGTTGGAGAGCCCTGATCTAACATCTTTACACACTTTTATATGCTCAGTATAACACATTCTTTCCCAACTTGGTGCCCTCCAGAAGGTTTGGAGGTCAACACACATCAGCTCCAGCCAGCATGGATGCTGGGAGTTGTAGTCCAAAACAGCTGGAGGGTATCAGGTTAGGGAAGGCTGCTCTAACATTTTAAGGTATGAAATAAGTGCCCGGAACAAGGCTGGGAAGCGGTCGATAGAAGGCTGGTTCCAACTGGCTGCTGGTGCAGACCAAGGGATATGTCCCCAAATATGTTGCAGGAGATTCTTTGGGTACAGCACTGGGTCGGCAGTGGACAATCTGAGCAGGGATGGGGGAGAATCTAGTTCAGTGGACATTTTTTCAGTGCATGGATCAGGATGCAGGAATCTTTCCGATTGTGAACCACCAAATTTTGAAATGCACTACTTGGCTTAAAAGAAGGCATTAAAAATGCATATATTAGGGAAACATACATACAAAATGCATATTTTACAGAAAAATGTGTACAAAAATGTGTATTTAGGCAGAAATGCAAATTTTCAAACATATTAAAAAATGTATTGCAGAAATCAGGAGGAAACAATCTTATGATTAAACACATTCAAAACTGTCATGGACCAGAAACAGACTCGTATGCCCATCCCTCAATCTGAGAAATGCATTTAGTATCCCTTAGCAGAGAAGGGGAACCTGCACCTTCCAGATATTGTTGGAGTCCGAACTCCCATCAACCCCAGCCAACATGGCTAATTGGGCAGGGATGATGGGAGTTAAGCCCAACAACATCTGGACAGCTGCAGGTTCCCTACACCTGCCCTATAATGTCACAAATGATGCTGGCCCTCACATCTCTGATCATGGGCCATTTGTATCAGTGACTGTAGCCTGTGATCTGAGAAGTGGACCCCAGTTTTGCAAGTGATGCTAGGTAGGATACTGGCACACCACCCTTGGACTGGATCAGATTCAGTACATTTATCTTTTATAGGTACAAAAGTCAGTATGACATTGATTCAATTGATCCATTGAAAGGCATTAATTTCTCATGCAGGCATGAGCAAGTTTTCCACTTGCCTGATCCAGGCTGCAATTCTAAGCCTACTTACTAGAAAACAAGTCCCATTGAACTTCAGAAAAGAATTGACATGCATAGGATCTGATTGCTGGTGGCATTAAAACACTGGTTCCAGTTCCAAGCACCAAGTAATCTCCCTATGAAGATTCCCAGAATTTCCTGTATATGACAAATAAAATGATGGAAACCTCTCCCACACCACATCCACCACCTGAGCCTTTGGGTATGTGCCCCTGTGTTGTTCAGCTCCTCACATTCATCAACACCAACATACTTGCTGCTCCTGTCCTGAAGGAGCCATGTAATCTTACAATTCTATACACCAACCTACATGTGACACACAACTGTGTTGGTTTAAATGCCTATGACAGGTTCTATCAGGGCAAAGCAAATTCAGGAAGTACACTTTGGAGTTTAGAAATATAGAGAAAGGACTGGGTGTCTAACCTGCTGCTTTTCCTCTGCAGCTAACTTTCCCCATGCTCCTTTTCCACTTGTAGGGCTCCAGACCTGTGTTGACCCTCCAAACACACATATGGAAAAAGGCTGGGAGGAAGTGAATGGCTGGAAGAAGAGTTGTAGGAAGAAAGCCATGTGTTAAGCATTACCTCCTGCCACATCTGCACTCCAAGCTACCCCCTCCTGAAGCCACTGTTACCTAATAGATGCAGCTATTGAGGTAAATACATTAATGTAAGATGCAGTTTGACAGTGTACAATACTTAAGGTCAATTGAGTCAAATCTAAAAAATGTTTGAACTTGCAAGGATTGAAGAAGGGAAACAAAATTCCATTGAAAGGAAGCAAAACTATAATGCATGCTTAGATTGCTTTGATTACAGTTTACATCTCCTTTGCTCCATATGTATGTAAGCTTCTCTGTGTTGCATTCAGTCTTCGGTGATTACCTTTACAATTTCTATCCACTCTTCAAGTATGATGTAGATATAGTCAAACCATACAGTCACGTACAAGCAAAGATGTGGGAGTACTGACTGCTCTGTTCATTAAACCCAGTACATTTTGGTTCTTATGAACCTTGCACCCCACCCCACTGTAGTTGCTATGTAACTGTTTCTAATGGCTCCAAAGGCAGAATGTTTGCACATAAATGGGTGTGTAGATGGATTGGACTATGTGCCCTCTTTCTTGATAAGTGCGGAGTTCCAGGAAAGATTAATGTCACTTTACAGCATAATTACAGATATGAAATACATTTATCTCCCTCCCCTGACATAATGGCATAATCCATTACAATCAGTTAACAATTTGTGTATTATAAGTTTGGCTTGTCTTGATTACTCTAAATGGGCCTGTCTCAGGACAAATAGTTTCCAGACATAAGTGAACATTAAAAATATTTTGTTAAGTCCAGTCAGGATCTTACCAAGATAATATTAACATTCCTTGATGGCTGGAATCTCTCCCCCCTGCATAGGGAAGACAACACCCATCAGCCAGTGCAGGGGTGCAGCACCTCTTTCAGCCCCAGGGCTGAATTCTGTTTCAGGGGCTGAATTCCAGTGGTGGGCAGGGCTGAAGACACAAGAGGCAGGCCAAAGATACCAGCATATTGTAGCTGAAAGCTCTTACTGACATTAACTAAGCCTTAGGAGAGGCATTGCAACATTTTGGGATGTGGAAAAAACTGGACAAAAGCCAGGAAGGAAGTCACCGAATGACCACTGGTTGGGGGAAAGGGTTGAGGCCAGGGGAAGGGGGGGTGGCCATCTGGGAAACCCTGAAGGCAGGGGAGGCTGGTGACTCCTATGTCAGTGGGGCTCCTTATCTGCTGCATCTTTATATTTGAGCTTCATAGCAGCTATCCATGGTGCTGAGCTCCACCCCCAAAATAGGTTCAGCACCATGGAGCACCATATTTCATAGATTTCATAGATCATAGAGTTGGAAGGAGCCTACAAGGCTATCGAGTCCAACCCCCTGCTTAATGCAGGAAACTAGAGGAGGGGTCTCCCGTCCAAGTAACAACCAGGCCTGACCCTGCTTAGCTTTCCATGCTCAGACAAGCTGAGCCAGCGTAGCTCCTATGAAGCTCAAGCAAAAAGGTGCAATGGATAAGGAGCTCCACTGACAGGAATCACCAGCCTTGCCTGCCTGAAGGGCCAGATCAGGACCCCAGAAGGACCAGATTTGGCCCCTGGAGCTGAGGTTCTATACCCCTGCTAATGGAAGGGATAGAAGAACAGGTTGTAATATGTTTCCATTTGGGCAGGGACAGAGGGAACTGCCCATGTTTAGCTCTTGTGTGGGATTTTCAGAAAAGGGTTATCCATATGATTGCACAGCTCTGAAAAGTATTTTGCTTCAGTGCAATGGACAGTTGATCAGTTTGGACTATGTTATTATATGCATTATATTAGGAAAATATTGCAAAACTTTGTATAGGAGGCAAAATTACCGTATTGTTCCAAGTATAGGCCACACTCCCCCCCCCAATGTAAGTCTTTAAACTAGGGGTGCAGCCTACAATCAGGATGTTGCAAAAAACAAACAAACAAACAAAAAAGCAATAGAAATACCGGGGGGGGGGGGAAGTGCGGCCTATACTCAGAACAATACGATATTTTAATACGGTATATTTTAATTCTTATTGTAACAAGCAGCCTTGTTCAACAGATGACCCCCCCTCTCACTCACTCACTCACTCACTCACTCACTCACTCACTCCCCCCCACAATCAGTCCCCCTTTCTCTCACATTCTCAAACACACACTCACGCCCCTCACATCCACACACAGACCCCTCTCCTCAAACTAGCTCACACCCGCCCCGCACTCTCACACTCAGGTGGAGCCCGCCGCCTTTGCAGGCACAGGAATGAATCCTCCGCTTCCCTGCCTGAGCTCACCTCAGCCGGCAAAGAGGAGGAGCAAGGCCATTCCCCAGCGGCTCCGGTGGCCTCCTGCGCTTCAGGTGGAATTGCGCGGGCGGCTGAGGGTGGGGATGAGGGTCGCCTCCTCCTCCTCAGGAAGCAGGTGGAAAAGGCCTTCTGAGGGCGCGCTCGCTCACTCGCCCCGGGGTCCAGCTTCCAGCGGCAGCACCAGCGACGGCACCAGCGTAGCGTGCTCGAGCAGCGTGGAGAACTGCTCCGCACTGCTCAGAAAATTGAAAAATTAATCAGAAAATTTTTAAATAGCACCAAACTTTAAGGGTGCGGCTTATAATCAGGAGCGGCCTATACTCGGAACAATACGGTACATATAAAATGCATGTATTGGGAGAAATATGCACAAAAATGCTGATGCATATTCATGCAAATGTCTTTTTTTAAAAAATCTCAAAGTTCAGGATGAAATGAATTTAAGACTAGAGAAATTCCCAATAGATGAACAAATTTAAGACTGGAAGAATAAATGGAGAAGAACAGTAATTGACAGATTCATCCATTCCTACATGCAACTGCTAGCAGAACAATGCCACCTCTTGTACTTTTTCTGCTACCATTACGCTGGATACAACCTAGAGAAATGTCTTTTTTCTTTAAATCTCTGGCCCAATAATGAGGTAAAGTGAGGCTCCTAATTCAGAAGGTGGATGAGTGGGGCAAGTGGTCCTTCCCTTGCTCCTATGTAATTTTTATTTCCTTTTCAGTTATACGTTCCTTTCCATTCTCTGTCCTTGTCTCTTTGTTGAACTGCAACTCAGTTCTTTTCTCTCATGTACTGGTCCTTTCTCTACTATTGGATCCTTTATCTCTGGAGTTCTCTTTCTATTGATATTTGTTTTGCTCCTTCATCTGACTTCTTAAGACCTCTCCCTTTACTCAGGCATTCCCTTCCTAACCTTTTTCTTACTCTTGATCTTCCTGCTGAACTTGTTGACTTCCTATTACTTCCATTTCCCCCCTATACATTTTATATCTTTTATTATGTGAGCCTTTTGGCAGGTCCCCTGAATATTTATTTCTGTTTATATAGCAGTAGGTGATAGATAAATAATAAAGATAATAATTTATTGAACAAGCCATTCTTGCCACTGATCTATAAGTAGCCTTATATTTCTCCATCACACCGTGATTGCTAAACCATTGCAGTCCAACAACTGTTATGGATTTATTGTGACATCATTTTGGAGAAAAAGCCATCAAATTAGACAGCATCAGTTTAATCATACTTTGGCACATTCTTGGTCTTGGGAAGATGTGATTAATGGGAAATAAAAATTATGTCTTAGGCCAAGGACATTGCCAGATCATTACATTTACTGACAAACAAATGTATCAAATAACCTTACTTGAGAAGCAGGTTGAGTCTTAACAGATTATCAATATTATTTCTTTGCTTCTTTATCTTTATTGTAAAATAGATTATAGATTAGATTATAGATTTCATAGAGTTGGAAGGAGCCTACAAGGCTATCGAGTCCAACCCCCTGCTCAATGCAGGAAACTAAAGGAGGGGTCTCCCATCCAAGTAATAACCAGGCTTGACCTTGCTTAGCTTTCCACACTCAGACAAGCTGAGCCAGCGTAAGCCACAGGCCTGTAAATGATGGAACAGAACAATTTTCTCCATTTTGTTGGGAAAGCAGGATGAGAACTCTTGCCTGTTAACCATGATTCTGCAGCACAGTGCATGAGCTAGACGTCACGTGGGCTTATGTTTTAGATCAAACCTGATGGTTTACAACTAGAGATGATGAACCTGTCAGTTTTGCTTTTGCTCGCATTCAAATTCTTTTCCAAATATGAAGACATTTGTGAATTTTGGTAAATTCTTATTAAAAATGTATTGAAATGAAATTCTCACCCATCTGTACTGGCCAAATACAATAGGTACAGCTCTCAGTCAGCTAGTCAACTTTATAACCACAGAGTCTTACAATTTTACTTGGGGGGGGGGGAGTCACAAAAAAGAAGAAAACAAGCCAGTCAAATCAATTCATCATGTGCACCACTTAACAGCAATAGTTTTTAGGATATTTGCTCTAATATTTTTAAAAGCCACAGCAAATAAAGCTACATGACAGGTTACATAAAGATCCATATCTACAAGTAGTTTAATAATAATAATAATAATAATATATATAATTATTATTATTATTATTATTATTATTATTTATATACTGCCTACCATGTTTAAAAATATCTCTAAGAGTGCAGTCCTATTGTTTGTGCCTTTGATGATCGTAAGCCCCCAAACCCAGAGGCTTACGAGAATCCAATGCAGTGGGAGGAGCAGTGGACCTCCTACTCTACATTTTAGTTAGATGGCTGTTTTTGACCATCTAGCTGGGGTGCTTTGGAGGGGGAGAGGAGGAGGCTGGAGCACCATCAAAATAGCTCATATCCTAGTGGCCCCAGTCTCCTCCCCTCTCTGTCCCCCGGAAGAAAATGATAGACATTTTCCAGTATTGTCCTGCCAAGCTGGATAGATGGCATCACCAAAGGGTTAGCTTGCACTTGCTGATGAAGCACTTTGGTTTTTTTGATGTTAAGTGAAAGACCAAGTTTTTCGTATGCTTCTGCAAAAGCATTTAGGATAGTTTGGAGATCATCCTCTGAATGTGCGGAGACCACATTATCATCAGCATACTGAAGTTCCACAACGGAGGTTGTAATTACCTTACTTTTTGCTTTCAGCCTGCTGAGATTAAAAAGATTTCCATCTGTTCGATATACAATTCCCACACTAGTGGGAAGTTTCCCCTCTACAAGATGTAAAATCATGGCGATGAAAATAGCAAATAATGTTGGGGCGATAACACATCCCTGTTTAACACCTGATCCCACTTTAAATGGAGCACCATGAGAGCCGTTGTTGTCCAAAACCGTTGCCGTCATGTTGTCATGGAGAAGTCGCAAGATATTCACAAATTTATTGGGGCATCCAATTTTCATAAGGATAGTCCAGAGAGCTGTACAGTCTACAGTATCAAAGGCCTTAGCCAAATCAATAAATGCCATATAAAGGGGTTGATTTTGCTCCCGGCATTTTTCTTGGAGCTGATGTGCAGTAAAAATCATGTCTACTGTCCCTCTAGAGGGGCGGAAACCATATTGAGTTTCAGGGAGGATCTCTTCTGAAATAGATAGAAGACTGGTTTGCGAGAATCCTAGCAAATATTTTACCTACGGTAGCTAAGAGAGAAATGCCCTGATAGTTTCCACAGTCACTGGTTTATGAAGCCATTGTATTGCCAACTTTATTGTATGCCTGCGAAACATGGTCTATCTATAAACGTCACTTCCACCTCCTTGAAAGGTTTCATCAACGTTGTCTCTGGAAAATCCTGCGAATTACTTGGGAAGATAGGCGAACAAATGTCAGTGTACTGGAAGAAGCAAAGACTACTAGCCTTGAAAAAATGATCCTTCAACGCCAACTTCAATGGACCGGTCATGTTGTTCGAATGTCTGACTGCCGTCTCCCAAAGCAGTTACTTTATTCCCAACTCAAGGATGGAAAGTGGAATATCGGTGGTCAATATAAGAGGTTTAAAGATGTTCATAAGGCTAATCTAAAAAAATGCAATATAAACATCGAAAACTGGGAAGCTCTGGCCCATGAACGATCTAAATGGAGGTTGACCTTTCACAAAGGTTCCATGGACTTTGAAGAAGCCTGAGTGCAAGGTGAAAGGGAGAAACGTGCTAAGAGAAAAGCACGTCAAATGAATCGTTTACAGGACCATCTTCCATCTGGTAACCTGTGTCCTCACTGTGGGAAGCTGTGTGGATCTAGAATTGGCCTCCACAGTCACTTATGGACCCATCGCTAGAGTCTACACAATCTTCTTTAGAATTTCCTCCAATCTTCTTTAGAATTTCCTCCTTTTATCCTGGAAGACAATCTTACTCGGTCACGAGTGATCGCCTGATGATGATGATGTGGGGGGCAGGATCAGAGCATGGATTTCCAGCTCCGATGTTGGAGCTCTGCCTCCAACCTCAGATCTGGGAATTCAAATTATCCTATGCCGCCCCGCCCAACAATGTCTAGGGGCCATAGGATCACTCTTCCCATGGTTTTGAGTTTGCTCAGCCAACATTTGTTCAGCCAAAATTCTATCAGATATTCCTCCCGACAAAGGTGAAAAATATTTTTCTGAAACTGGTGTACAATTCACAGAAGAATATATAATATCCTCTATTCATGGGGCCCTGCATATACAAAGATGTTGAAATACAGTATGTAAACATTTGCATACCTCCATCCAAATATGAAGAAGGCATAGTATGGAAGCGCAATTCCATAAATGCCTTCCTTAGATGAGTGAGTCAAGGATTAAAATAGTGACAGAGAAATTGTTCACCTTATGAAGACGGTACTGCCTACTAAATCCTGTTTGTTGGATGGTTTCCATATCTTTCTTAGCATGGTGTGAGTATAAATGATCTCTAATTTTAACCTTAGGTTCACTTAAATGAAGGGAAGCCAAGGAGAGAGAACAATGGGATCATCTTTCAAAATGGGGAAAAGCCCAGCAGCCATCCCTGTTCCTCTGCTTTAAATAGCAAACTTTAGCCAAATGGTGGTAAGGAATATTGATTGATCAATATTTTCAGATAAAAGAAAATTTCCTTGTTCACTCTGATAGAAATTGATGGTAGCCCCACTTCAGCACGAAGAAGAGCAGCTGGCGGAATAGGAGGAAGGGCTAGAATGCATGTTGTACCTGACTACCATACTGTTGTTTAAGATGAGAAGCCTGCCAGGGAAAAAAAAGGTGGCAACCCTAATTCAGCACCACAAACGTGGCTGAATACATGGGAAATCAAAGCCAAACATTTGAGAGCTAAGCACTCAAGACCCTGGGCCTGAATGGGCAAATCTGTCAGTTTTGTTTTTTCCCCACATTCATATTTTTTTTAAATCTCAAGTTCTCTGTCCAAAATATAAAGAAATCTGTGAATTTTGGTACATTCTTATCAAAGAAAAACAGATGAAATTTTCACCCATCCCTATTTAAGTCTCATCACCACTTTATCATTTACATAAATTTAATTTATTTATTATTCAAATGTATATACCGCTTTCCACAAAAGTATCAAAGTGGTGAACCTAAAATACAATAGCATAAAAAACCCCAACTATAACCATAAAAACAATGCAATACAAATTAATCAGCAATAAAACCACCCACTCTACCATGTGCCACAAACCATAGCTGGCTGGGTCGCACTTCAGGGAAAGTCTGTGCAAAGAGATGAGTTTTGAGAAGACATCTGAATGTCAGAACTGTGGGGGCCTGCCTAATGTCAATTGGTAAAGCATTCCAGAGGGTGGGTGCTGCAACACAGAATGCTCTGCTGCAAGTGCTCCTGAGGCGAACCTCCGGAGCATGTGGCACCCTCAGAAGTGCTCCCTCTGATGATTGCAGAGAATGGGGTGAGGGGCCCCCTAAAGTAACCTGGTCCCAAGCAGGGGAGGCTGGTGACTCCTGTTTCGGTGGGGCTCCTTTTCCATTGCAGGTTTTGTAGCCGTTATATGGAGCTTCATAGGATGTATCCATGGTGTTGAACCTATTTTGGGGATGGAGTCCAGGACCATGGATAGCTCCTATGAAGCACCAAATAAAACCTGAAAAACCTGCAATGGAAAAGGAGCCCCGCCGAAATAGGAGTTACCAGCCTCCCCTGGTCCCAAGTATACTTAAATGGTGGTCTCTGCTATGAGATAAACGCTGCCGCAGAAAACCTTGAGCAACAACAGTGAAGGCATTATGAACTATATATTTCCACACATAATTTATTTTAAAAGCAGTGAAGAGTAACTAGTCCTATGACCTCTTCTAACAGCTCAGTAGCTGAAATATATTTGTATTTTAGTTACAGAAAAGGGCTTGGATTTTACCCCTTGCTTACCTGAGTGAAAGTACTGCTCACACATAGGGGGGATCACTGATGATACTGCCCAGCTGCAGCCCCTCACTCACCCCAAAAAGCTGCTCCAGAGGGTCACTGTACCAGGGATGGGGACTCGGACTCGAGGACTCGACTCGTGAGTCGGACTGAGTCCCCCCTCTGACTCAACTCGGACTCGAGTCCCAATATTTTTAATGGGACTCGAGACTCGACTCGGGACTCTAGACCAAGGGCTCTTCAACATCCCTGGGCTGTGCCAGAAGGAGTGGAGAGGAGCGTGATTGCCGGCGAAGAGCGCATGGAAGCGAGGTGTGCCGCTGCTCGGCCACTATGGACGGCTACCAGGAGTGCAGCCCCAACAGTGTGTCAAGATTTATTTTGATTGATGTGTTGCGTACTTGGGAGAGGCAGAAGAAGGACCTGAGATGACTCTGTGTGGCTGCTCTGAGTGTGTTTCTGGTCCCAGCAAGTTCATCACCAGTGGAGCAGGTGTTCAGTGAGGGTGGAATTGTGATGAGATCTCACCGTTCCAGAATGGGGGCCAAACATTTAGAAAAAATCATGTTCCTCAAATGCAACATGGATAAGTTTTAGGAAGTACAGCAAGTTTATTTTTTAAAATCATTTTTCTAAAATGCAACCTTTCAGACATTTTGGGTTTGGCTGCCTCTGCCTGCCTGTCTGGGGTTCCCCCAGCCTCCTCTGCCTGCCTGGTCTCTTCTTGACCAGTTCAACAGTTGAATTGTCCAAGACAAAGGCCTCTGCCTGCCTGCTTTGGGGTTCCCTGCCTCCTCTGCCTGCCTGGTTATTTTGGGTTTGTCTGCCTGGTCTGTTCTTGCCAAAATCAGTTGCAGAGTTTTGAAATAAAAAGGCACACTTGTGCCTAGAATTTATTTAAACCACACATCTGAAGTAGCCTTATTTTGTTGGGAAAAAACCCCATTGATTTTAATAGGGACTTGTGGAGTCTGCTTTGGGAGTGACTCGTGACTTGTGAGTCACCATTTTGGACCAAGGACTCGGACTCGAGACTCGGGTCCAAAGACTCGTGACTCGACTTGTGACTCGAGACCAAGGACTCTTCAACATCCCTGCACTGTACCCTCAATACTGACATGCAAAGTGGCACACGGGTCTGTACTAGTGGGGTGGAAGAATATTGGTTTTGTCTGCATTTACAAATGGAGGTTTGGCTCATCTGAGCCTATATTTCCACATCTCACACTATCTATTGAATAGTATCTTAGGGTACAATCCTATGCATGTTTAGAGAAGAAAAACTTTTCCCTACAGCTTTTTTCTGTCTAAACTTTCTCTGCCTGTTTTCTGTCTAAAAGTTGTAGGATGTTTTTCTGTCTAAACATGCATAGGATTGCACCCTTAAGGAACTGGCTCTTAGCTTATATCAGTGAATTATTTCAGTTTCCAGTATCCGTATATGGTTTTTTAAAATGTTTTCTATTTAGCCATAATTCATGAACCAGATACGTAACTTCTAAATTAACAATAGAAATACAGCAACCCTATTATGGGATGCAAGGTAATATGCATGTAGACCAGATCACCGATGTACAATCACCAAATTAATACATCCTTTTGACTTGTATGGTAGGTTTAATAGAAATGTTGCATACTCTGTAAATGAGTGCTTCCTCATGAGCCCTTATTGCTGATATTCCCATTTCAGCTAAAATGAGCTCTCTGGAGACTGAGGGGAGCAAATAATCAGTACCATAATTTTTAACTGAGAGACCGTAACAGATGGTTGAGCATTCTGGTTGGCCTTTCATTTCTTTTCATATTTCTTTCTCATCTTATTTTCACAACCGTAAGTAAAACAGTCCAGTTTGATAGTGAGGTCTCATTAGCACTGTTGAAATAGTCTTGGGCATGAGGTTTATTTCTTACAATTGCTCACACGCACTCTCCATTATGGCCAGTCTTCTAGGTAGGTTGTAGCAGATCATCCAAGTCCAGGCCTTTCAATCAGAGAGGTCCTCAAAAAGATTATTTTTGTCATGCAGAACTTTAGTAGTGAGTTTTAAAATAATTACAACAGAATATTGTTGCTTCAGAAAATTTGCAGAAAAATGTATCTCAGGGCAGGAGTTCTGGTGTTTTTGGCTAATATAGCCCATGGCCTGAGGTTAGGACTTGGGCAAATGAACTACCTGAAGCCATCTGTGCTCAAGACTCAAAGTCTTCTTCAAGCACAGAAGGGATTAGTGTGTAAAGCATTAGTTCCTATGATTGGCAGGTAGTATGGGCATTCTGGATTAGAATCATAATCATCATCATCAATTCTTTATTGCAGTCAATAGACCATTCACACAATATAATACATACATACAATACAACTAGTTAATTGAACACATGAGAGTGAGGGATCAAATATAATCTAGTGGAGATAGCCTGGTTCAGAAATTTGGCCTCTTGTTCAGTGACCAACTTATCAGAGCTGCTAAGTAATAAAGTTATTAAAAATTATGTTGGGTGCCCAGGGAAAGACCGTAAAATGGGATAAATCAGATAATTCCTGGCCCTGTGATAAAAGCTACAAAGCAATAGGACATGCTTTATAGATTCCACCTCACAGTCGTTACATGGGCAGCATCTTTCAGAAAGTGGGATTCTGCTATATCTACCATCCAGCAGTTTAGAAGGGAGAGCATTAAATCTAGCTAATGAAAATGCTCTCCTAAATTTAGGGATCGTCAACCATGGAAGATAAGGCAGCCCCTCCTTGCTAAAAACAGCTGGTAGACCCAAGGATAGAGGAGAACAGGGGCCTTCTGGCAGCTCCCTGTAATTCTTGTAAATCAATGTCCAACAGCCTCTGTTTTACAATTGATTTAGCGCTAACTAATCCTCTAGATAGTAACATATCTGGGGAAAGCCCTACCGAGATGATTTTGTTCATCACAGCCTTTGACCAGGGAGAATTGAAAGAGTCCGACCAGATTGTATAAACCAGGGAGTCTGTTGGGAGAGCCAGTCTGCAGCGAAGCCAAAAGTGAATGACTTGGGTCCAGGCTAGGCAATTTATCGAATGCAGTCCAGCTTCTAATTTTATTGCAGCTCCAGATACACATCTGGGGACATCAAATAATACCCTAAGGAAAAGCGATTGAATGCTCTCAAGTGGGCATTTAGAGCCCGGGAACCACAGCAGGGCCCCATATAGTATCTGTGAGATAATTTTTGCCTTAAAAACCTGGACAGCTGCTGGAAGGAATTTCCCACCCCTGCAGGAAAAAAAAGCGGGTTATTGCACCCACAGTTCGATTCTGCTTTAGACTTGGCGCACTTCCCCTGCACGTTCCGTGAAATAGTTTCGTGGAACCATATGCCCAAATATTTGAAGGTGTTCACTTGCTCAATTCTAGAGCCTCCCATAAACCATGATAGTCTGACCTTACGCTTAGAAAAGACCAACACTTTGGACTTCTTGTGGTTAATTGTGAGGAGATTTTCAGTACAATAAGCAGAAAAACCTCACAACAATGTCAGTATTAATATCAGTTTGATGGGCCCAGATCTGCCTGTTCCTCCTTTTTGAAGATGTGGACAACATTTGCCTGTCTCTGATCACCTCACTTGTTTTCCAGAAATTCTGAAAGATTACAGATGGAAGCTCTGAAATAACATCCAGCACCCTAGGGCCTAATTCATCTTGCCCTGGAGACTTGAATTCATTTTAAATAACTATTTTATTTATTACATTTCTGTACTATTCAATACCTGAAGCTCTCTGGATGGTTCACAACAATTAAAACCATGAAATACAAGATAAAACACAAAATTAAAAATTAAAAGTTTAAAACTACAGTACATAAAGAAAAATAACTAAATAGAACCCAGTCACAGAGCAAAGATTTAAAACACAATACCAGATTTAAAACAGAAACTGAAAAACTAAAACACCTGGGAAAATAAAAAGGACTTGGTGCTGAAAAGAGCACAGTCTCGGCCCCACCAGGCAAGCCTCTCTGGGAACCAGATGTTCTCCAACCATCTCTTACCTATCTGTGTAAAGTCCAAGATACACATCCAATTACACTCAGTTTTCACAACCCTCACTATTATGAATTCTGAGATTATATATTCACATTCCAAGATTCCCACTACTTTCACTTCATGAACTGGTTCTTCCCTGTTGTTTGGGATTAAGTCTAGTACAACAAATCCCATTCTTCCACCTTCTGAGAGATGAAATTGTCAGCAAGGCAAGTAAAAAAATATGTGTTGGATGTTCCATTCTTAGCAGAAGTAGATTTTCAGCAGAAGTCAAGAGAGTTGAAATCTCCCATCACTTCTATGGCTCACCTCTGTTAGTGTTTTGTAATATGCCTTCCAACTGGCTGGAACTGCCACAACAATAGCCCTATAGGCTATTGCAGGGCCAAAGTGTGGAGGGATGTGGGCATGAACATAAACCCTGCTCCCAGCATCCCTGTGCATCTGGTACACTTAGACTTGTGCACGTTGAGCGAGAGGATCTGAAGAGGGCTCTGAAGGCTCTGATTAAGGCAGGGTTCACAATTACAGGAACTCTGTAAATGAGTTCAGCTGACACACCTAAAGAAACCTCTTCAGATCTACATGTTCAGTGTGGAAAGGTCTAACTGGGTACCGGGCACATGGGGATGCTGTCCCATCCTGGCCTCCTGAAGTTAGGTCAAGGGTCCTAATATTGCTTTTATTGCTATAATTCCAGTACTGAGCAATCAGCTTTAACAGAAGCAATAAAGATCCAAAGAAACAGTGTGAATAAGTCCCAGGCTATGAGTCCAGTCAAGAGGATCATGAGCAGAGGCAACAAAGATGATCAGGGGTCTGGAAACAAAGCCCTATGAGGAGACACTGAAAGAACTGGGCATGTTTAGCCTTCAGAAGAGAAGACCAAGCGGAGATATGATATAGCACTCTTCTAGTACAGTAATACCTTGGATTGCAAGTAACCCAGTTTGCGAACATTTTGCAAGACGAGCAAAATTTTTAAATAAATGTTGACTTGATGAACGAGCGAGGTCTTGCAAAACGAGCTGCGCCGCCCCTCCACGTGGAGGGTGCGGTGCGGCCGCTCGCTTGGCCGGCACCTCGCCCTGCTGCGCTGGTTCCCGGGCGACTCCATGTAGAGGCGCGGCACAGCCGCTCACTTGCCCGGCGCCTCGCCCTGCTGCACCTGCGCCAGCTCCCGGGCAGCTGCTCGCTCGGCCGGTGCCTCGCTCTGCTGTGCCAGCTTCCAGGCGACTCCATGTAGAGGCGTGGCACGACCGCTTGCTCGCTCGGCCAGCAGCACCTCGCCCTGCTGCTCTGGCTCCCAAGCGAGCTGTGCCGCTGCGGCTGCTCGCTTGCCCAGCTGGTACCTCGCCCTGCTGCGCTGGCTCCCGGGCGGCTCCACGCTTGGGAGCCGGTGCAGCAGGGCGAGGCGCCGGCCGAGCGAGTGGCCATGCCTCCATGTAGAGCTGGCCTGGGAGCCAGCAGATGGAGGGAGCTGGAGCAAGCTGGCACCGCCCCTCTACGGAGAGCTGGCCCTGGAGCCAGCAAAACAGAAGGGTGAGGCTCTGGCAGATCAAGCGGCCGTGCTGCGTCTCCCCATGGAGCCGCGCGGGTGGCTCGAGCGGCGCAGAGAGCGGGCGGAGAGCCCCTCCACGCCGTGGAGAATCTATCATCGGGGGGGCTGCGCAGAGAGGCGAGCCCCCCCCCCCCAGATACGCATTACAGCACAGTACTGTACTATACACATTTACAGTATATGATAAAATGGTTGTGGAATGGATCATCTGAGTTTCCATTATTTCCTATGGGGAATTTCACTTTGATATACAAGTGTTTTGGATTACAAGCACATTTCCGGAATGGATTTTGCTCGCAATCCAAGGTATTACTGTACTTGGAAAGTTGTCACAGAGAGGAGGGCCAGGATCTCTTCTCAATCATCCCAGATTTCAGGACATGGAGTAATGGGCTCAAGTTACAGGAAGCCAGATTCCGCCTGGACATGCTGAAGCTAAGCAGGTATGAGCCAGGTCAGTGCTTGGATGGTTGACTGGCTGGGCTGTCCATATCTGTTCTTCTGCACTGAGCAGGGGGTTGGACTCGATGGACTTATAGGACCCTTTCAACTCTACTATTCTATGGATTTCAGAAAAAAATTCCTGACTGTTAGAGCAATACAACAATGGAACCAACTACCTAGGGAAGTTGTTGGCTCTCCCACTCTGGAGGCATTCAAGGTGCAGCTGGACAACCATTTGTCAGGGATGCTTTGACTTGGATTCCTGCATTGAACAGGGGGTTGGACTCAATGGCCTTATAGGCCCCTTCCAACTCTACTATTCTATGATTCATTTCACACACACACCAAGTGCTGCTCACCAAGTAAGTCCCACAACGCTCCAATTTCAAAGAAGGCAGGAAGCTGTCCAGGGTTGCGGTGTGTTGTCTTCTACAAAGGCTACTGGAAACTACACAGGTTTATATACATGGGAGTGGCTATTAGGAATCGCTAGCCGACATTTGGTCCTGACAAGGAAACCTGTCCCTCAACCAGTGGCTACACCTTACTGGGCGTTTCTGTCCTGCGCTCTTCTGCTGACGATAGACCAAAGGAGACACCCCTGAAATACCCTCTCCCAGAGCCCTCCTGCTGCTCTGTTGCCAGGGATTATGTCCCTGACTGATAAGCAGGAGTCTCCCTCAAGGAGGAATCGTCCAGCTGTGGAGGATTGGCCATATCAGTCTCCAGCGCCTTACCCCCACTGTTCACTAGGCAGTGGGACCTGGCAGAACTGAAGCATCAGGCCTCTGGTTACCCACAACTGCACCTGAATCTACAACCACTCCCTCCAAGTCAGAATCTGTGTGCGAGGCTGAATTTCCCTCCAGACTGGGGCAAGTTCCCACAGATGCTAGGAGCAGGGTTTACATGCACTCCCACATCCCCCTCCACACATTAGCCTTACATGTGAGCAGGCAAATGCCTGCATAGGGCTAATCTCTTATTTCTCACTTCTTCTACCCGTGCCCAGATACTTTTAATAGCGCTTCCATTCTCATATTAATGGATTTCCATGCAGCTGTATATGCTACTCCCCCTTCCTTTCTGTTGGATCTATTCCTTTTGAACAAGGTGTATTTATGTATTATTTCATTGTTTTATTTAATAAATCTACATCCCCCACTTTAGAAAACACAGTGCAGATAGCATATATATATTCAATTTATAACAATATACAAACTTAATAGTTAAAACACACATTGGCAGCCAGCGGTAACAATAACATTAATCAATGGCAGCCAGCAGTTTAACTACGGTACATTAAAACAACACTTGGGCTGAAAACCAGAGATCACAGAATACAATGCTACCACAATAACAGTCCTAATAAAATCTTTAAGGCTGCAGTCCTATACTCACTTACCTAGGAATAAGCGCCATCAAACTCAATGGGGTTTACTTCTGAGCAGGCATATATAGGATTGCACTGTAAAATTATGAAGGTCAGCAGTAAACAAACAAGTCTTGGGATTCTAGTAAAAAATCCTACAACTCTTAGGTCTGCCCACCCCTGTGTTACACTCATCCATCCTATAGTTACCAGGTGCTAAAAGATGGTTAAGAAAAATAATAATAGCACTCCTTTCTTTTTGTACAACCTGAAATTCCTGAAACCTTACACACCTGCAGGAAGACTATACAAAAAGTATCTCAAATAGTTCCAAATAGATTAAGTTACTTGACCAGAGCAGCAGAGAAAATATAAAAAACTCAGGACATTCTGATCTTTATTGTTACATTAGTGTGTGTCGTGAACTGAATCAAAAAGCGATAGTCATAATACATTGATATAACTTTTCACTAATGGCAACATGTTTTTATGGAATTCTGATCATTTTGGCAAAGACTGGATTGAAAGAGGGCAAGAAGACATACTCTGGGGCAAAAGTTATCAGGGTTCAGATATTGTTAGCATATTGGCTCATTACGGTAAAAACCAAGGTCACAGAATACCTTTAAAATGTTATGATAAAATGAAGCCTTACCTACAGCCTCTGTTGCATCAGTTCCTCTTGAACAGAGCAAGGATAATGTCTTGTTTCCTCTTCGAGGCACCACTTACTCTATCTGCACGTACTCTTGTCATGTCTGATTTTGATATACGGTAATTAATTTCTAGGGGCTCTTTATACTAATTCACCTGAAAGTTCAAGGATATTATCCTAGGATATCAGCTAATTAATCAAAGGTTACATGTTGGCCATTAATCAAAGATCTCCTGTAAAAAAAACAACACACCTTTAGAGTATTGAAGGCATATAACATTTTTTATTAATATATTTACATGTTAAATTTTAGCACTTAGTTTATTAAGAGAATCAGATAACATGTGCACAACATTTCTGCCATCAGTGGGATAAAATGTGGGTCTTGATAAAATGGAGAGGAGGAGGAGGATTATGTAAGCCGCCTTGGGTTCCTTGCAGGAAAAAAGGTGGGGTATAAATATAATAAATAAAATTAAAAAATAAATAAATAATTGCCTTTGTCATGCTTTTTTTCTTCTCAAATATCCCTTCCTACTGTAAGAACCCAACGATAATAGATAGATGCAAACATTTCCTGTTTCTACTGAGGCAGGTAGGAACTTCCTAGCCAGATCTGCTACAATTCAAACAACGGATCATCTTCCACAGCCTTATAGGGTTGTTGTAAAGATTACTGAGATTTGTACTGAGCACTTAGGAAAGAGTGTCATGTAAACACTATTATTATATAATTATGGATAAATTCATAATAGCCACCATTTCCATAGGCACAGTAGCCAGTATCAAGCAAAGTATGTACACAGAGAACAGCAAAGTCATAGTGGGTCTGGAGATAAAGTCAGTGATGCCGCGCATGGCATTGTGGCCACCATAGACTAATCATATTTGATTAAAGTTTGATAGTAAACTTTTATACTGGGGATGCAGCCAACAGGCAGGCCAAAAGACCAGGAAACTTGCCCACTTGCCAAACACAGAGTTGTAGCTATAGGAGCATTGCAGCTATGCAGGATACAGGATCAGAGGATAAAGGGGTACAATGATTTCCTTTCCACAAATTGTTGCATGATACAGCAAACACACACAAAAATTAGGTCGAATCCTACTTGATTCGACTTCCCTAAAGGTAGCTAAATAGATTAGTTAATCCTTGGTCTTTACAACCTTCAGATGTCTCTTGTTACTATCTACTTTATACTCAATATATTTAATACTGCTGTTTTGAACAGCATTTCATGCAGGAGCAAATTAACTGTCCAAATGATTATTTATGAAGAACTGGGAAGAAACTTCTATTGAACATATCACTTTTGCTACTGCAAACCTGTTTTGGACTGCATCCAAAACAGGTTTTTTAAAAATAATAATAATAATAATCGGAGGGTAAATATTAAAAAGAATTCCATGAACTGAGTTGTAAACACTGAAAGATAAGGGACAGAGAGGCGGTACTAAAGAGAACTTTATTTGATTTGATTTATATTGAAAACTGTAGCATGCATATTGTTGCAAATTTAAATGTGCATGTAAACATTCTTTAAAAGGTGAAAATAACAGTTTTTTGTAAGTGAATCTGAGTAAGTTGATCACGGTGGCATTTGCTTTTGTCTAGAATGGTAGGCTGAGGAGCTGGTAAAAAGCAAAAAAGCTGTGTGTGTTAAAACACATAAAGGGTGTATCCCTAGCACAGTGTTCTCCTATTTAGCCCAGTGTTAACTGCTCTGACTAGTAGCAGCCATCCAGGGTTCCAGGCAAATAGCTACCTGATCCTTTTAACTGGAGGTGTCAGGAATTGAACCTGGACCTTCTACATGCAAAGAATGTACCCTACCACTGAGTTGTAGTCCCTCCCCAACCTTCCTTCACTTAGAATGAGTTGCACTGGCTACCAGTTGCTTGCCAAGCCGAATTCAAGGTGTTGGTTTTGACTTTTAAAACCCTACACGGCTCCGGCCCAGTTTATCTCAAGGAGCGCCTCCAGCAACATCAAGTAGGCCGCTCAACAAGGTCTGCCACGGACGGCCTTCTCCTTATCCCATCAGCCAGAGCAGCCAGGCTGGTGGGGACTAGGAAGAGGGCCTTTTCTGTGGCGGCCCCCACATTATGGAACTCCCTCCCTAGTGACCTTCGCCATGCCCCCTCCGTGATGAGCTTCCACCGTGCATTAAAAACATGGCTGTTCAGGCGGGAATATGGGGTGGGTTAGGTTTTTAAAAGAATTTTTTATATTGTTTTAATTATTATATTTTATTGTATTGTTTTATTGTATTTTAATCGTACATCGCCCAGGGTGGCCGGGTGACCGGCCAGATGGGCGATTAATAAATAGAATAAATAAATAAATAAATAAATAAATAGACGTTTCCAACCCTTTTTGGCCATTTGGTGTGGGCACTATCACAATACGGCTGCCATGGGGGCACACAAAATGCCCACTGACCCACCCCACAGAGAAAACACACACACACCACCCAGCCACCCACCTGACACAGAAATACACACACTGACAACAGACACGCATACAGAACACCCACCCCCCTGCCCCCTGCCATCCCCTGCACTCCATGCTGTCCCCCGCAGCCTTCCCCCACCCCACAGTGATAGCTCCTGCTGCCATCTAGCTGGCTTTCCCCAACCTCCATGCTGAATCCCCTCCCTAGCTTCCCCCCAACCATACTTACCAGGCAGCAAGAACAGGGGTCCCTTCTTCTTTTATTCTTTTTTTTTGGGTGACCTAAGTGTATGTAATGAAAATGCCAGGCAGATCTCCCTGAGAAAGGCATTCCTCAAATGGGGGTGGGGGCAGTACAAGGTAGGCTCCCCTCCTTCCCTAAGACCCCCATTCTCCATGACAGCAGAGGTGCTGTCACCCAGGGGGATTAGGACACCGCTATTTGGTCCCTGGAGGTCTCATCTGCCAAACTCTCTGCCTCTCTTAGTTTCTCCAGGTCAGCCACCTTGGCTTCAAGGGAACGGACTTGTTCCCTAAGAGCCAGGAGCTCATTACACCGAGCACACACCCACAACTTCTATCCAGCTGGCAGACAGTCATGCATGTGGCACTCAGTACAATACACTGGATAGCCCACACACCCTTGCTGGCTTTCTACTTTTATAACTGGGTTGTTCTTATTGTTATCATTGGGTTTGTTTTCCTTGAAAACCAAGTTGTTTACTGGGAGAAGGGGGGGACTATCTATCATTATTAATTTACAGTTACTTACTATAAGAAGGGGGGGGAAGCTCTCTGCCCTGGCCTCCTTGCCTTATTGCCAGACTCACATGGTTGCTTAACTCACTTGTGTGCTGATGCTTTGTCAGTGGGGCTGAGGTCTTCATCACTGGGGCTCCTTATGCTTGGAAAACTGGCTCCCTTGCAAGCCTCCTTATATAGCTCTAGGTAGGTTGGCCCAACTGCTGTTCTGAACTCCTGGTTTGTGCTAGCTTCCAGTGTGTGGAAATGTACCTAGGTTAGTGAGATCCCTGGGAGTGGGGCAGTTATATTTACATGAGAGGGTAAAAGTGAATGGGTCATTGGAGGAGACAACAGGATAATAGGGAATGGTTGTTTGGCATAGACAACAGACAAAGGGTAGGTGATTTGGGAAGGACTGTGGTTTAGAAGGGCTGAGTTCCTGTGTGTGTGTTTTTTAAAAACTAAGTGATAAGCTTGTCTCTCAAACTTGGGATGACTATTTCTGAGCTTTAGTTTATAAGCTTCTCTAGAAGACCTAAATACCTGAGCCTACACTGAGTCTCCAAACTGAAGCTGGCCTTCACTTTTTTGTTCATAAGCAGACTTTTCCATTAGCTAGGCCTGCATAGTGGCTCTTGTCAGTATAGAACTATGTATTGCCTTTATTTCTCCTTTTAAGCTTGGGTTTAGTGTAAATGTGGAATCTCTGTTTGGGCAAGGCTGCAAGAACAGACTTCCACTGGCCCCTCACTTGGGGACAGGGAGAAGATTTGCGAGTGGGGGAGGAGAGAGGAGTCAGGTAACAGGTCAGGTTGGTCACAGGTAAAAAGGCGGGGACACAAGAAAGGGCTTATTTAGGCACTTGGATTCCCGCCCACTGTCTCTTTTGAAGTGCGGGATTAGGCAGTATGGCTTAGGGTTATGGTGATCATCCAGTGGCACCTTTCAAGGTGACTGACGTTTACCCAAGGCTGACCTCGCTAATGCCGTGAGGCTTAGCAGGAGGGAGATTGGGATATCTTTGGGGTTTTGCCTTTCTCGCCTACATTGGGTGCCTGGAGGCGTCAAAGTAAGGCGACGATGGTAAGGCCCTCCAGCTCCACATGGAGGGCAACTGGCCAGGGGCGGACCAACCCGCCTCCGGTGCGGTTAAGATGTATTCGCCAAAATATTTAAAATATTGGTTTTTTCCCGGCCAATGGCCGGGCTAGGTTAGTACCGCACTTCGCCCTTCACAGATCTTCAATTCAATAAATGTGGCCCTGATTTGAAACCATATACTCTGTGTCTGACTCTTCTTTATCTCACCCATATACTCGCAACTGAAGTTCCTGCTGGATTCCCCCCCCCCCCCCGGGATTTAGCTCCCAACTGTAAGTTTGTAAAGGGTTGCCCTTCTGGGATTTAGCTCTCTTTGCTGGGCCCTTGTTTTGGCCCAGTTGTTCTTCTTCAGTTTGTTCTTCTTTTATTCTTTTTTTGGGGTGTCCTAAGTGTATGTAATGAAAATGCCAGGCAGATCTCCCTGAGAAAGGCATTCCTCAAATGGGGGTGGGGGCAGTACAAGGTAGGCTCCCCTCCTTCCCTAAGACCCCCATTCTCCATGACAGCAGAGGAGCTGTCATGTTTTAGTTCAGTTTTAGCTGATTACCTTCTTCCACGGTTGGTAACTCACTTGTGTGCGGATACTTTGTCACTGGGGCTGAGATGCTTTGTCACTGGGGCTCCTCGCATTCGGAGAAGCCCCAAAATACTGTATGGGAGAAGGTGCTTCTTCAGATAGACTGGCCTTAAGCTATTTAGGGTTTTAAAGATCAGTACCCACCCTTTGAATTGTGCAAGACTCGCAACCAGTGCAGTTGATACAGCTCTGCAGTAATATGTTCAAAATGGCTAGTCCCAATAAAACAGCCTCCCTGCTCTATCCTGCACTAATGAAGTTTCCAGATTGCCTTCAGGGGTAGCCCCCATGTATAATGCATTGCAGTAATACAGGTGGGAGATTACCTGTGCATGGATAACTGTAGCCAGGCTATCTCTGTCCAGATAAGGTTGTAGCTGGTATAGCAGCCGTAGCTGATAAAAGGCACTTTGTGCCACTCAAGCTACTTACACCTCAAGTGACAGACCTGGATCTATAAACACCCCCATACTAAGAACTTGCTCCTTCTGGCAGAGTGCAAGCCCATTTAGTGCAGGTTGAATGCCACGTAACTGAATCATCTAGGAACAGAATCTGTTCAAACACGAGTTTAGGATAGTCATTGCCTCACCTACATTTGAGGTAGACTTGGATGTCATCTGTATATTTATTTATATATTATTACATTTATATCCCACCCTTTTTCCTCTTACAAGGAAACGAAGGCAGCTTGCATGGTCCTCCTCCTCTCCATTTATCCTCACAACAACCCTGTGAGGTAGGTTAGACTGAGAGTCAGTGACTGGCCCAAAGTCATCCAGTGAACTTCATGGCTGAGTGGAGACTAGAACCCGGATCTCCTGAGTCTCAGTCCAGCAATCTAACCACTACACCACACTTGCTCTCATACTGATTATACTTCCCTCCAGACAGCCTCTGCCAGCAGTTACATGTAGATGTTAAAAAGCATAGAGGACAAAATAAAACCCTAAGCGATGCCAGAATGGAGTCTCCACAAAGCAGAACTATAGTCACCGGTGGTCCAAGTAAGAACGGAACCACTGTAAAACAGTGTCTCTAACTCCTAATTGAGACAGCCTCCCCAGGAGGATACTGTGGTATCAAACACTGCTGAGAGGTCTAGGAGAACCAACAGGGATGCACGTCCCCTGTCTTTCTCCCAGCAAAGGTCATAGGGCAACCAAGGCACTCTCCACCCTGAAACCAGGCCTAACACCCGATTGAAATGGGTCCAGACAATCAGTACCCTCCAGAAGTGGCTGAAGTTGGTCTGCAACCACCTGTGCAATCACTTTGCCCAAAAATGGAAGATTGGCCACTGGTCTAAATATTTTAAGGCTCTCTGGATCTAACCTCGGCTTCTTCAAGAGAGGTTCAACAAACCACTGTTTCTTTTAAAAAGATTGGTAGTCAGCCATTCTCCCAAGGAAGCGATCATTTCCTCAGGACACCTTGCAAGTGCTTATTAGTTTAGCAGTCCCTGGAGTCTTTTGTTGGATACAAGCTTCCAGCATACATACACAAAGGACACAAGTACACAATGACAATTTAAAAGTTTTAAAGAAATGTTCCTCGCCATAGTTATATAAATGTCTGCCTATATCAAAGAACTATTGCATATGCCATAGGGTCTCTATAGACACATTCAAGTTTAGTTTGAGCTTTGCCTATCCACACTGACTGACTGATGGTGCAATTGTATTTTATCACCTTCCCTGCCCCACAAAGGCCACAAATCACATCTGGAGAAAAACAGGAAGATTACTCAGAAAATCCTAGAATGCAACAGACTAACAACAATGTAATGTGGTTGCTCCATAATAAGTGTGTGAATAAACAATGGCAATTCCAGAGCAAAGTGCTAGTGTGGAAGCAACCCTGGATTCTTTCACCCTTAAGTAGTTATAATGGGATGATGTAGTTAATATAGTTAATATAGTTAAATGAGCTTTACTTCAACTCTAGATATAAAGAAATATTATCTTCAGGCATATACTCCATCCAATGATCTCTTGGGGTCATGGAGATTTTTAAGCCCACATAATGTCTTTCCCATTCATTTCAATGTATGGATCAGCTTTTTGTGTATAAATGGGCCCATCCATTGAAGTGAATGGGGAAAGCTGTTGGCACAGGAGTGATGGCTGCACACTGGCATGCTCATGTAGCTTTTTGATAGGGGCACTACTGCTTTAGAATATTCCTAAAACTTATAATATGGATGGCCATATTAAAGAAATGATTTTTTTTTTTTTTTTTGAGATTTGGATAACAAGCCAGCACAAAAGTGCTATAAATAGGCAAAATAAAACCAATGTTTGCTCATTTAAACTGAAAGAAACTATGCAAAACATATTTTATTGTCAAGTTGTTCAAAAGGGAGAACTATATCATTCAGCAAATGGAATTTTAATCTCCTCTGAAACTAGGAATAAGTGGAATGCCAAAATTGTCCTATTCATTTAGCAAGTTAGGAGTGTGTTGGGGTTTGTTTTGTTTTGCTTGTTTGCTCTGGTCTTACAAATATAAAATGGATACCTACAGGTGAACAAAGCCGTATGGAGTATTTATAGACGGGTATTTGTCATCAGCCTGTTGGCAGCAATTGGAAGCAACCAAGACAATGAATACAGAAGAGAATGGCTACAATTCAAACCTGGAAGCAGCATGTCTAGGGTGGACAATGCTGGAAATGATCCAGGATAATCTAGGCTTGCAAGGAGATATGCTACCATTATTCCAAGTATTTAATGTCTTGCTATTATCTATTGATGGTATACCCATATTAGAAAACTTTTGTTGGTGTGTTGATTCAGTGTGTGTTTGCATACACACTATCAAACCACAGGGTGATTTCATTATCATTATGAAATTATCATTATCAAATCACAGGGTGGTGTATAAAATTCATTAAAACAACAATTAAAGTAAACCACAAAGATAAAAAAACAAAGAAAAAGCAAACTACTACACCAGATATTAAAATGAGCAAATGCCTGAGTAAACAGATGCATTTTCAACAGGCACAAAAATGTCATAAAGGATGGCACATATGTCACACTACCAGGGCGGGGCTTTGGGGTGGGAAGAGAATTCCAAAGGTGGAGTGCCACAACAGAAACAGACCTCCCCCAGTTACTGTCAGTTATGCCTGTGCAGGCAATGGGAGAACTATCTACTGATCTGTAGATAGTGAACAGGCAGGTTGATATGGGAGGAGGGAGAAGATACACACGTACATGCTTTCACAAATGCTGTAAGATTTAGCAGGCATTTCTGAGTCCCAAATGTTTACCTAAAGTTGGGTTATGCAAAATTTAATATTAAAAATAACAAACCTTGAAAGCAGTTTTGGAAGCCTACAGCACTATTTTCAAGTTTTCCTGGTATTCAGCAAAATTAAAGTTATTGTAAAATAAATCTGGGGTTCAAACATGTCTTTCAATCAATCATTTATTTGTTTAAAGCCATAGGTGAGGACAGCACCACTAAAAAATCTAAATGCAAATACAAAGTATCAACAGAACAGTCAGGCATACATATCCTTAACCAATCTTCAGAAGATTTGGTTGAATGCATGAGGCTGAACAGACTGAAAATGAACCCAGACAAGTTGGATTCAGCTGCTGATAGAAAATCCTCTTGCCCCAGAGGGGTTAACTATGCTAATAATTGATGAGGTGGTTGTCACCCATCAACTCGTCTTTGCAGCCTTGTTGTCATCCCTAATCCTGCCTTATTTTGATAAACAACTTGGGACCAGGATACCTGAGAGAGAGCACCTTCTCCCTTATCAACCTGTCCGGTCACTGAAGTCATTGGAGGACATTCTCCTAGTGGTTCCTTATGGACCTATGGCCTGATTGGAGTCCATCAGGAGAAGAGCCTTCAGTGTGGTGGCTCCATTTCTATGGAACTCCCTGCCTCTGGAGGTCAGGCAGGCTCTGACATTGTGTTGCTTTTGCACCTGCTGCAAACCTCCTTGTTCCGGGAAACCTTCTCTGCTGTCCAACCACAATTTTAATGATACTTTGTTTTCAATGTATTGTTTTTGTTTCTTTTATCTGTGTTTATCTTTTTATTGTTCACTGCTCCGGAATTGCTTAGATATGGAGCGGTGTACAACTACTGTACATAAATAAACAGGTAGGTGCCTACAGTTCATAGAAAGCTGTTGTCTAGTCTCTACAACAGCTTTCTACTAACTATATTTGCTTGATCCGCTTTAGAATGGTGTTTCCAACCGTGTGTGCTTAGGGTAGCCAAATCAGCAATGGCTCAAATTGTTCCATCCAAGTACTTCCAGAAGCTTCAGCCTAGGACTAGAAGCAGCAGTGGCTGGTGTAATAGTTTGTTAGGTGGAATTGAAAGACAGCTACTGTGGGGAAATTGAGTGGGAGGAGAATTCCCAACTTTGTTTGTAGGCACCACCAGGAGGTGGCATTGGAGGTAGGGGGTGTCAGAGTCAGTAGTGTGCAAGTACACAGTTGCTGACTGGCAAATAGTCCCAATGCAGGTACAGGCCAGTGATGGGAAAGGAGCTACAAACCTGCCAGGAAAGGTGTGCTTGTATGATTGTGATGCCCCCCCTCCACTTTTGGTTCCGTGTGCGTTCCCCTTTCCCCTCAATCAACCTTTAGCAGCTGGTGGTTCTGCCTAACCTCACCAGCTGACACTGTTGGGAGTGAGAAGGCAGTGTTTCCATGAGTTCACTTATGGAGGTTTTCTAGTACCTAACCAATATGGCACAGAATATGTTTTAAGAGTGTTCAGAGAGACTGGGAAATCAGTTAGTTGCATACATTATTCGAGTGTATTCAGAGCTTGGTGATGTCCTTTAAAAATGTGGTTTCTCTTTGCATTCTTATCCATATATGAGACACCCAAAGGGCATCCACTAATGGGTATAAAGTGCATCCTGCTAATGTGTTGCTTCCAACACCCACACCGACACAGCGCACAGAGGCATTGACTGAATGGGCTAATCACCTTGAGCATTACAAATAATTTTTTCAGGCGTACTTTATTTGTGGGCTAAATCTTTAATAGCTCATGCATGTCAAGATGTTTAAGAGTTAAATAGAAAAACATTATAAAAATAGCTAATGTTGAGACAAATTTCACATGAGTTGCAGATTATTTGCTTATATTTAGCAATTATATAGTTTAGACATTTCCCAGTAAGACAAATAAACTATACTGTTATCCAGAGAATCTACTATTATATGGAATAGCTTGAATAGCAAATTAATTGTGCTCTAGTTTTATGCAGAGGGAACTCAGCCTTTAGAGACCAGCATCTTGAAATGCATGTTCCTGGGTATAGCTAGAGTGCCTCAACCATCCATCCAGTTCATCTGAAATGTCTAGAGATCTGAAGCTGCAGTTTAACAACATAAGAAGAGTAATCTGAATCAGACCAAAGGTCTACCTAGTCCAGCATTCTGTTCCCATAGTAGCCAACCAGATGCTTCTGGGAAACCCACAAGCAGGACATGAGTGCAACAGCACCTTTCCGCCCATGTTCCACAGCAACTGGCATACAGAGGAATGCTTCCTCTAAATCTGGAGGTAATAACCATCAGGACTAGTAGCCATTGAAAGCCTTATCCGCCATGCCTAAACCCCCTTTAAAGCCATCCAAATTGGAGGCCATCACTACATCTTGTGGTAGTAAATTCCACAGTGACTATGTGCTGTGTGAAGAAGTATGTCCTTTTATTTATTATGAATTTCCCACCATTCTGCTTCATGGGATGACCCTGGGTTCTATTATTATGAGAGAGGGACAAAAACTCACTATCCACTTTCTCCAAACTTCTATCATGTCTCCCCTTATGTATTTTTTTTCTAAGCTAAAGAGTCCCAGACATTGTAACCCTTCATCATAGGGGAGCTGCTCCAGCCCTGGATAATTTTGGTTGCACTTTTTGCACATTTTCCAAGTCTACAATATAGTATATTGTATAGGTAAGTTTGTGATAACCTTACCTACAGTATATGGACTCCTTCCAAGAAGCAAAAAGTCCTTTGCTTTGTTGGCTTCATTGCTACTTTGACATTTGCTTATTAGCCCATAAAACAAGGTCATGTGTTTAATGTATTACATTATGTATTATTACATTTGTATCCTGCCTTTCCTCTAAGGAGCTCATGTCAATAATGTACATCCATGGTCTTGTGGTGACTCCTATTTCAGAGGGGTTCCTTTTTCATTACAGGTTTTGCGGGTCTTATTTGGAGCTTCATAGGAGCTATCCATGGTGCTGAACTCCATCCCCAAAATAGGTTCACCACCATGGAGCATCATGAAGCTCCAAATACAAGATGCAAAATCTGTAATGGAAAAGGTGTCCCACCAAAATAGGAGTCATCAGCCTCTCCCCACCCCTCATTTTATTCTCACAACTAGCCTGTGAAGTTGGTGACTGAAAGTTGGTGACTGGCCCAAGGTCACCCAGTGGCTGAATAGGTATTTGAACTCAGGGCTCCCCAGTCCTAATCCAACACTCTAACCACTACACCACTCTGACTGTCTAATGTAAGGATGTGCAGAACCCACTAATGAAATCACTATTTTTTGTTTAAAAAACTCTGTTGGCTTCCTTCAAATTCCATGTATATTTTGCCTGATTTTGTGCCTCTAAAGTTGCTTTGAATGTTTGCTTCAGGTGAAACTCAGCAGCTGTTTAGGGATTTGTAGACTCACACACCCACACACAGCAGATATGTCATTAGTTTTGCTGAAATAGTTCTAGCTGGCCTTGAAATTCCTCGGATGTTTTGCCTGAGCAGAAACGCCCATCGTCACCGAAAATTTGCTTCAGGTGAAATTTGGTGGCAACTCATGTTTATAAAGTGATAAGCAGTGAAGTAGAGATTCTTAGGTTGGTTGGTTGTAATGCTCTGATCTCGTCAACCAGCAATGAGCTCTGAAAAGCAGTACATCTGTCCACATCACATGATTTCCTCTGACAACAGCCACTTTACCCACTCAGGCTGGGATGGGATAGTCAACAGCAGCTAGATGGCTCTCCAGATGCTGTTGGACTTCAACTCCCATCAGCCCTATCCAGCATAGCCAATGGTGAGGGATGATGGGGATTGCAGTCCAGCAACATCTGGAGGACCATCCCTATCCCTGCACTAAGGTTGCAATCCTATGCACATTTACCTGGGATAAGACTCACTAAAAACAATAGGACTTACCTGCAAGTAAATATGCACAGGATTGCCCTGCACAATTCTTAATTCTCATCTCTGCTCCAGTACATTTTTTAAAATTAAAAAGTCCCTAATCTGGAGTGAACCCATCACCGCAGCCATATGGGGAGAAATAACATTTGAATTAGGAAATCCCTGATTGCTTCCCATTCTCCAGAAGCCTTGGTCATGTGATTTCTCTCCCTCAAGAAGTGGGTCATAGTGGGAGGATTGTGTGACTGAAGCCTCCTGGGGATCTGCCCTTATGTGACCTCTCCACCTCTCGTCATGCAGCTGCAGTGATGTATGATCCAGGACTCTGCCTTCTGGGGGCTCTTTGGAACATTACAAGAAGTGACAAAAATAAGTTCTTATGTTTAAAAAGAATCCCCAAGCACCACAGCTTTTTGGGGGAAAGCAACATATGAGCCAGGGTATTCTGATTCTCCAGGAGCCTTGCTTACACAATTTCTCTCTCTCTAGATTTGTGTGGGGGGTAGGGTCAGGGCCGGTGCTACCATTAGGCCAACTAGGCAGCTGCCTAGGGCGCAGGGCAAAAGGGGGCGCCAGAAACCCTTGAAAAAAAAATACAGCGCTCTCAAGTGGGAAGGGGGGGCGCTAAATATCTGATCTTGCCTAGGGCACCAAACTGCCTTGCACCGGTCCTGGGTAGGGTGGATCACATGAGTAAAGTCCCCTGGGAAGCTGTTATTATGTTGCCTCTCCTGGCTCCTATATTACTTCCCCAGTGTGGCTGTGGTGACAGATCTGCTTTGTGCATGGTTTTAAAGTGAATGAGGCTACGCTCTGTCTTCTCAGTAGCAAAAGGGGATGTGCAAGTGGCTTGTGTGTGTCTGCTCTCTTCATTCTTCCCTAGATGTGTGAGCTCTAGTTTCAACTCATGAATCTCCCCATGGGGGAGATGAGCTATTTCTCCCTTGATGCATAATAGCAGAAAGGTGAAAAGAAAAAGCTTCCTCTTTTGCTGCATGAAAGAGCCTTGAGATGCAGCCGGAATGTTCTCACTGTAGCAACGGATTGCGTTAAATGGGGGAAAAAATCTTTCTTCAAATAAAAGCATGTCCTCTGCAATGATTGATGCACTGACATACTAAAGAAGTTTCCAAACACAGTGGCAAAGGGCAGGATTGCTACAGCACAAGCTGAGTTTAACCACTCTGGGATTTATTGCAGTGATTAATCAGGAGCTGGCTTGGAGGCCAACTTCTTAGCACAGTGCCATTCCCTCCTGAGATTCTGCTCCTTTCCCCCCATGCTGCTGTGTTGCTGTTGCTGTTTCAAGCACAGAAAGGACTTGCGTAAACATTTTAATATTGCATGAGGCTTGTCTAAGCCTGAATGATCATGCATACAAGAAGCCCTCTAGAGAGAAGCCAATACACATGGACTTTCCCCACCATATAAGGTCCTGACTGCTGAGTTTTAGGTTCCAGCAAAAATCTATCAGGCAAGAAACTCTCCACTTCTCTTTCTTCTTAAACGTTTTGGCAATGGAAGAGGAAAAAGGATAGCTCCAAAGTAGGTGCCTTAGAGAGGAAGCCTCCCCTCTTAGGGCTGACCTAGATGGAATGTCAGTGTGTTTAAATGTAATCAATGTGCATATTTTTTGTTATCTAAATAGAAGCTTAGGGGAAGTCACAGTCACCTTCAAGCTGGGAGCCAGGAGGGTAATTCTTTCTCTCTCTGGCGCCATCATGACAAATATCCAAGCTCTGAAGCTGCTATGTGCCTTTCAAGGGGATCTCCCTTTGGCACTAATGAAAGCTTTCCTTGAAATATAAAAAGCTTTGGAGAGACCATTTTTGTTAGGGACTGTGGCAGGGAGAAAAAGAGTTCAACTCCTTCCCCAGCTGACAAGGTCCTAAGACTGCTCAGGCTTTACCTAGGCTGCTATTTATATAACAAAAAATGTGCACATTAATGGAATTCACACAATTAATGTCATGTCTAATTTGGTAGATAACAGAGCAATGAACTAAGATCTCACTTGGAATTCACTCAGATACCTGGCTTCCAGGATGGAACTCTCTAGGGCAGGGCTCTCCAACCTTGGGTCCCCAGATGTTGCTGGACTGCAGCTCCCAGAATCCCTTGCCCTTAGCCATGCTGGCTGGGTATGCTGGGAGCTGTAGGCCAGCAACATCTGGGGACCCCAGGTTGGAGAGCCCTGCTCTAGGGTTTCAGACAGGAGTCTTTCACAGTCCTTCTGGAGATGCCAGGGATCAAACCTGGAAACTTTTGCATGCAAAGCATGTTCTCTCGCACTGAGCCACAGCCACACTTGCTTCAACCTGTATTGAAGACTAAGGTTGCTTCCACTCTAGAAGTCTACTCTGGAATTTACATCATTTGCTCACTCAGTTATTATGGAGGGTTTGGGGGCGGGGGTCAAGCTTCTGCATTCCAGTGTTTTTTGCATTGTCTTCCTATCTTTTTAAAGCCCCGGAGTGCCAATCTTTGCAAAGTAGTCTGCCAATAAACTGTTGATGCATTTGGTGGGAGAAATGCTCTGTGAGTCAGTTCATGACATGGGTAATGAAAATCTACTTTTCTGGCTGTATTGCTTGAAAGCCTACTTTTCTGGCTGCAGTGTGTGAACAGAATGCTGGACTATGGACCCTTGGTCTGATCCAGCATAGCTCTTCTTATGTTGTTTTCCTCTCACTTCCTAGCTGCACTGTCATTACATGCCTTGCTATATAGCCAGGGCCGGTGCTACCATTAGGCCAACTAGGCAGCTGCCTAGGGCGCAGGGCTAAAGGGGGCGCCAGAAATGCCTTGAAAAAAAATACAGCGCTCTCAAGTGGGAAGGGGGGGGCCGCTAAATATCTGATCTTGCCTAGGGCACCAAACTGCCTTGCACCGGTCCTGTATATAGCCCCTTCCCCCATAGCTGGAGCTTTTCTTTCTTTTTTCTTTTCTTTTTAAAAATCTCATTTCACTAAATTGTCTCAGGTTTTTTTTTTTGCTAAAATGCAATGGAGCTATTAAAAAATACAATTGAAAAAACACACAAACAGATAATGGGATTGCTCTGACTGCAAAGAGCAATGAGTAATTAAAGGGCCTGTTTGCCAGGAGGGAACAGGAAATGACTAGTCGATTCCACACTAAGTGCTAAAAGACCTAGTGTGGAAAAGACTTAATTTTTTTCAGACATCAATTTTGAAATATGATTTTTTGGGGGCAGTCATACATTCAGCATCATGCATCATTTGGGGAAAGCTACAGAAAAGAAGCTACATTTATTATATGCCATGTACCTTCATTTACCTATGACACTTCCAATTTTAAGGTGATCACAAAAGTAGGCCTCTAATGACTTGAGTCTTATAGTGCTTGGTTGTGTCTTACCCCAAAACAATGTTGTTATAATCACCTTTTTTCTGTAAGTCCTGTTTGTCAAATCCCTATGATAGAGACAGACAGGAATGGAGAGCTCCTAATGAATAATGTATTTCTTTAGTAAGTATACTGAGCACATACCAATCATGCAGGTCTCTCAGTCCAGAGCTCAACCAACCTGCACTGCCCAAGTTTATCACACAGAGCTCCTCAAATGTTCTTCTGAATTAAGCAGCCACAGGAAAGTATTGCTAGCAACATTACAACCTCTCCCCCCATCATATCTCATTTTGGTCTTTCTCTTTTCTTTTTGTATATTATGCCTAATTTTCAGTGCACTCAGCAAATGTGGTTAAAATTGGGACATTATTCTGATAGCATTCAAGGTTATCTGTCTGTCTTGTACTCTATGGGGTCATCATGATTAAAGCATCTGAGGTTGTGCCCATGCAAATCCCATTCATCTGAGCCACTCACGCAAATCCATAGGCAAAATTGAACATCAGAAGTACCAGTGCCCAGCTTACACAACTGGCATTGTTCCATGGATCAACTGTGCACCAAATGTGAAATCTATCTGCACAAACTGCACTACAGATGGACACAACTGTTGGTGCGGCCCAAGTATCTGTGTCTGCCTTGTGTGTCAGTATGGTGCTGGTAATGGATTGACCCATGCCACATCATAGTTCTTAAAAGAAGTATATTCTGTCTTGGGCCACTTCATCCCATTAGAGTACCACCAACACAGTTGCAGATATACACCCAGAACATCAAACAGGATCTAGAGAAATAGCACAACAGATTATTACCTTGTAAGGTAAATGGAGTAGCTGACAAAATATGCTATTAGGCAAACAAGTGCTGTTTCCAAAAATGTGTAGCAATCAGTTAAGCACCACAGCAAAAAAGCAGAGATAGAGTAAATGTCTAGTTTTGAAATACCACCCTAAATTCCAGCACCTACAAAAGGCAGCGATTACTTTTTAAAAGAGAATATTAAGTGTTCACTAGGGAACGTACGAGCATCCCTTTGCTTACCATGAAAATCTTGATCTCTCATGTGCCTTTCATGCCAAATGTTAATGGGTGCTTGAAGCTCCAAGGACCTCCCCGGTAGAAACTGATGCAGAAGCAGGACTATTGCAAGATGTTTCCACCCAATTTGCAACCCCATTCTCAGGGGGTGCCTGAATTGGGAGAAGGCATTTCCCCAATTTTGTGGGTGGGGAGCTACAATTTCTGAATTGTTTGTGGGGGTGGGGCTGTACTTCAAAACTCTGATGTAGTATGGAAAAGCAGCTCTTTCTTATTCCCCTACTTGCTTGACTGAGTGGGTGAGAAGTGACATACTATCCTGCCAGGATGTAGTTTACTTAGAGCACACTGCTGCTGTCTGATTTGCTGGCCAGATGGGTAGCTCGCAGAGCTAGCCCAAGACATTTTGCTGCCTGAGGCAAAGGACAATATGGCGCACCCTCCCCATTCCATGTACAGAAGCCAACTGGACTGGCAGCTGAATTTTACTTCAAGACTGGTGTTGGGACAGTGTCCTCCACTGTACCTGAGAGTAGCAGGCTAGTTTGGGTGGTGGTGGTGGTGTAGGACAGGTCATATCATGCCCACAACGTTGTCCTCCAACAGAGGAATGGCCAGGGGCTGCTGCTACCCACCCCAACCCTTAGCATCTGATGCCTGAGGCAGTTGCCTCACTCTGCATAATGGTAGGGCAGGCCCTGGTTGCTAGTTAATCAATTGCTTCCCACCATCCTCTATGACAAGGAAGGAGGAAATAGGTAGGGACAGCTTTGCCACACTATATCAAGTCGTTGTTGTTGTAAACACACAACCTTCTCCCACCTGAAACAATTAGGACATTGTCACCCCCACCCCACAAAATCAGGGGAAGAAGTTCACCATCCTTCAATGGATCAACCCATTCACTGAACAGGGTATTAGCCCCATGAGAATGGCATCACATTCCCAGTAGGGATGCTGGGACTTGTAGATCCATTCTGCACCCCAGCAGGAATGGATGTTCCATTGGGAAACTGGAGTGCGCTGTAATACTTTTGTTGTCTTTGGCTCCTCCTTCTTCTGCCCCATGTAAGTTTGGTGGGCCCTTGAGGGGGCAAGAGCAAGGGCAGAAGTGGGTACCCTAGGTGTGGGTTAAGTGGGTTCTGCTCACAGCAGGCTAGAAGCAGACCTTTCTTGACACATAACTACTCAAGAGGAATCAAACAGGAGGACTCACTTGTGTGAGTGACCCTGTTTGATTTCTTGCGATGTATCTCATTTCCACCCAGTATTAGGGAGGGATTGTAGCTTAGTGGTAGAACACTTGCTCTGCATACAGAAGGCTACAGGTTCCATCCCTGGCATGCCCATTAAAAGGACCAGGTAGCAGGTGACAGAAAAGACCTCTGCCTGAAACACTGGAGAACTGCTTCCTATCAGAGTAGACAAGCTAGACAAGCTGGACAAATAGCCTGATTTGGTATAAGGCAGTTTCCTTTGTTCCTAAGGTTGATACATTGCCTTCTGTAGTCTCAGTCAGTGTGACATTTAGGATCCAGTAGCAATTGCAGTCCTGTTTTCTTCTGCTACCTGTTCCCTGAGCGGGCACACAGATACCAGATAGTCATCAATTGCACGGTAGATGTAACTCACCATATATATCTCCTAAACAACTGTAATTTAAATTCTTATTGTCAGTGATGAAATAATTTTCTGGTTCTTCTTTAATTTATCCTCACTGCCAACCCTGGCAAGTAGATAGAGGGCCATCCACTGAGCTTTATGGCTGTCCAGGGATTTGAATTTGGATGCTCCCCACCACCCCCTGTATCCAAATGCAGCCCTTAATCTGCTTCCCTACCTTAGCTCTCATTTGACTGAGCCATTCACACAAATAAATCTCATAGTTTATGATTATGCCCATAGCTAGTATTTTCCCATTGGGGCAGTAGGTGGTAGTAGATACATTTCACACCCATTCTAAATATGCAAGCAGAGTAGTCAGTCAGCCAAGGTTTCCCTCACTAGCTTTTCTTTTCTGCCCCCCCCCACCTGCTGCTTGCCTCTCTGCCAACATTTGCAGACTTGTTAGTCACTGATATTTTGCAAAGAGGTAGAGTTCACAAATGGATAAGCAAAAGGTGTGTTATTATGGAGGTATCAATATCCAGAAACAAATATTGACTTTTCCCCCCCTGGCGTCCTGAAGTAAAATGTACTTGTTTTTCCCTAAGGCACCTTGTGTGCTTCTGACTACTCATTACAGCACACTACTAGGATTGCGGAACTGATGTCTGGCCCCATCCTTACAGCACAATCTTCCACATATTTACTAGGAAGTAAGTCCCACTGTGTTCAACTGGACTTACTCCCAGGTGAGTACCATAAAGGATTGCAGCCTTCATGTCTATTTTTATTGGGGAAGTGGTGTCATGCAATATACCAGCTTTCCCCAACCTGGTGCTCTCCAGATGTGTTGGACTACAATCCCCATAATTCCCAGGCAGCATGGCCAATAGACTATGAACCTTCAATATTGGAGTCACTGATGTTCAATGAGGCAAGAGAAAGCTGATTTTGCTTCCCAAACTTTTTCCCTTTCTGAATTTTCTTGCGATATTAAGTGTGACTCCCACAGAGATTTTATATTACACAGAATCCTTAAGGGCTGTCTAGAGAATATTACTTTACTTTTATTTATTTTTTTAAAAAGCAATGAAGATTTTCAGTACAGGAGTCCTAAATAGCTTTAGGAAGATAGATATTGAAACCACTTAATTAAGTTTAGGACCCTAGGTACATTATACCTTTCGAAATTACAAAGGTCTCTAGAATGCTAGTTGACTGAATATAGCTGAGAAATATAAGTGTCTATCTGCAAGGATTCTTCTCCCACTCTCAGTCTGGTCTTTTAGAGAAAACTGGAAGTATAGGAAAAGTCACTTCACAAACAAAACCCTTACAACAACCTAATGTGGGTTATACCAGTTTGTGCAGATGGGTATGGGACCAGGGCATGAGGACTATAGCCTTTTCTACTTTTGTTCTGGAGCCACTAGGATTCAAAGGCATGCTGCTTCTGGTCCTGGAGGTAGCATATAACCATAAGTAGCCATTGACACTTGACAGTCTTCCTCATAGGAGGGTTTATCCAGCCCCTTGATCATTTGAAAAAAAAACAAACCCTGTCCATGGACTTTTTCAAAATCCAAGTATATGAAGTCTAACAAATCACCCCTGTCCATATGCTGCATTTATATATTTAATATTGTATTTCCCTCTCAGATTCCTTTATAAAAATTGGTGTTACGTTGACCACTTCCTAATCCTCTGGTACAGATGATAATCTTATTTTAGGGATAAGTCACATATTTTTTGTTAGAGCATCAGCAATTACACATCTGAGTTTGTTAAGAACTCTCAGGTGGATCCAGATCTGGTGATTTCTTAATTTTTATTTTGTCAATAAGGGCTAGAACGTAGACCTGTGCACAAATAGCCTCTTGACATTCTCCATCCTATTTGTGGGCAGAGAAATTAGGGGGACAGTTTCACCAAATTTCTCCAAGGAGAGGAGAAATTCTCAACAGTTTCTCACAGGTAGGGCTCGCCATTGGTAGGAGCTGTAGCACAGCTTCTGCCTAGTTTCATAAGGTGTGTGTGTGTGTGTGTGTAACTGTGTTAGGCTGGCCCCCATTTTGCATTCACCCCAGTGCAGGTGATGGGGGGCGTGTTGTGACCAGCTCCAGGGAAGAGGTGGACCTAGTGCTGTGCTAAAATCTGCCCTCCAATTTCCTGAAAGTTCTCTTCCCCCATGAAAGAGGCTTCCATTGTTTTGCCTCATTCTCAGCATGCTTTATAATTTATTTTTGTGGTGTTTTTGAGCTTACTTAATCACTACTAGCCTCTCAGGCTGCCTGCACTTCCTGATCTGAAAATGTTGCAAAAATATGCTAGATCCTAATGTACCCAGTACAAATCATGCACATTAGGAAGGAGAAAAAGTCTGGCAGTGGTCCAACAACTTTTATTCTATAGAACATGGAGATATGGGAGTGTAGCACTGCAAAGCCGCATCTCAACATGGATGCTGAGATCTTATCAGTTTATACAGTATCTTCTGACGCAGTTCCATGCATGCGTCTTACTAACAGAAGTTTCTAGCTGTGAATGGAAAAATACAGTAGAGAGAGAAAATCTTTAGACATGCTCACTAAGCTATCATTACTGGAACAGAGGTTAGCTAGGCCACGCTGACTTCTCCAGCTTTCTACTTTCCCTGTCCTTGGCTAGCTCAAGCAAAGGAGATAAGCAAGAAGGCAACATTCCTCAGTTTCACTTCTCTGTCTCATAGTCAGTCTAAACAGCAGAAAGTTGTAAAGGAAAGCATTCCATTAGTTTTAACTCATTAGTTACTGAATTTTTACAACAAAAAGGCCCGATGGGAGGAATTATTTCATAATGTCTTCCCCTGGGCTTTAATTGGAAGCTGAGGAGGCTACAGGCTGCCAGAAAGATGATTGTACAATGAAAAACAGGACATTTGTGCACACTCCTCAACCACCTCCTAATTAAGGTAAGCACAAAACCCCCCAAACGAACCTATGAGAATTTTTCTAACATTTCTTCACCATTGAATTTCTTTTTGAAAGCAATTGCTTCTCTATAAAATTGAATGAGAATGGTCAAAAAATGTGGGAGAATTTTCAGCACAGCACTACTAGAATATAATCTCTTGTTACCTCTTTTTTATTCAGTTCTTTTGACTCCCTTCTGGAAAAAGCTAGTTCAGACACAGGTATCTGTCCTACATCTTCCACAATAAAGGCAGATGCAAATCATATATTCATCTTTTCTTATATTATGTTATTATGACCTTCTTGACTTTCCCTTTCAACTTCCTTTTTATCAGTACCCTCATTTTCCAGACGTTTCCTCTTTTGAAATCAAATGTGACTGTGTTGGACTTCCTTGGCAACTTTGCACTGACATATACAGTACAGTATGTTGAATTTGATAATACTGTGCTCACTGTTTCCAGTTGGTTCAACAACACTTATATCTCACACCAGCTTCTGAGCACCACTTAGGATTAAGCCCAGGGTTGCCTTCCTTCTGTTTGGTTTGATGACCAATGGTTCTAGAACAGTTATGTAGGGTATAGTAACCTCTTTGTCATGACTAGAACATGCATTTACCCAGGCTATGACCTGGTTCACACAACACGATAAGCCACAGTGGGTTATCACCCTTGTTTGTTTCAGAGTGGCTTCTTGTGACATCTGAACCTGGTGTGGTTTCTTCGGCATGGTTTGTTAACCACACGCACAAGCCGCCCTGAGAACCCATGGCTTGTTGTTGGGTTGTTCAGGATGACTTGTCATGATGTGTGAACCCGGCATGCTGGCTTGTGAGTGGCTTGTCCCAAGTGACTATAGAGCTGCCTGGCACCAGCAGTGAAAAACATTGCTGGTCGTTGAACGCTGGTTTATAAAACCATTGTATTACCAACTTTATTGTATGCCTGTGAAACATGGACTATCTATAAATGTCATTTCATCTCCTTGAAAGATTTCATCAACGTTGCCTCCAGAAAATCCTGCAAATTACTTGGGAAGATAGGCGAACAAATGTCAGTGTACTGGAAGAAGCAAAGACTACTAGCGTTGAAAAAATGATCCTTCAACGCCAACTTCCATGGATCGGTCATGAATGTCTGACTGCCGTCTCCCAAAACAGTTACTTTATTCACAACTCAAGGATGTAAAGCGGAATATCGGTGGTCAATATAAGAGGTTTAAAGATGTTCTTAAGGCTAATCTAAAAAAATGCAATATAAACATCGAGAACTGGGAAGCTCTGGCCCATGAACGATCTAACTGGAGGTTGGCCTTTCACAAAGGTTCCATGGACTTTGAAGAAGCCCAAGTGCAAGGTGAAAGGAAGAAACGTGCTAAGCGAAAAGCACGTCAAATGAATCCTTTACAGGACCATCTTCCATCTGGTAACCTGTGTCTTCACTGTGGGAAGCTGTGTGGATCTAGAATTGACCTCCACAGTCACTTACGGACCCATCATTAGAGTCTACACATATTTTTTTTTAGAATTTCCTCTTTTTATAATTTTCTTTTGTAATTTTATCCTGGAAGACAATCTTACTCAGTCACGAGTGATCGCCTACTACTACTGCTGCTTCCCTCCTCCCTTGTCAGTGCTGTCCACCCCTCCACCGATACAGAAATGACACTTGGGAATGTCTGTAATTCATTCACAACCTTTTTAAAAATTGGTTTTTGGTGCTTCAGAACAGAAGTATGCAAATAGGTTCATTCTCTCCCCCCCCCCATCGTTTGCAAGTGCGTCCATTCACCTGTCCCCTATTATCTTTATTATGCCTTTTCAGCAGTACAGATCAACATTCTCTCTGTATGTGTTGAAATCCCACTTGTCAGTTTCATCCTTTCACTGTATTACCTCTTGAGCTGACACTTGTGAACTTCCTCCCCAACTTTGGTGCTTCCCTTGACCCTGAACTCTGAAAGCGGTGGCTGAATGAGATGGAGCTACTGGGATGGGCAGGTGTAATTACTGCTGAAGTATGGGTGTAATTACTGCACAAATGGGTTCAGTGTTGTTGTTTTTTAAAAAAAGTATTTTTCTGTCATTTGCAAGTAGGCACTTGCACACTTGCGACTGAGAGAAAAATAAAATAAAATGAAACCATTTTTCTCCTCCCCACTAGCCTTTGAGGTGGACCTTTCAGGGAGGGGCAGAGGCCTCATCCAGGGTCCTTTTGCAGGCTGGATGGGGTGTCCTAGCAGGGCCAAAGTGGCCCATGGGCTGGAGGTTCCCCATCCCTGCTAGAAAATAACCTTGTATCCCTGATGGTCTTACTGTGATATTTGTTGTGTTTGGTGATGTAAATTTAATGTGTAAGCAAAGCTTATGAAGGATCATCCCCATTACCGGTCAGTAGATATCTTTGGGGTAGATTTCTCCATATCAGTTTAGAATCCTACCTTGAGGCATTGTCTTTCTGAAACTTTTGACTACCTATGCTTTCCTACTTTATTAACAGTTCAGTAGTAATTACCTGCCATTTCTAGAGCACCTTTCATCCATCAAGCTGATCAAATACTTAGCAAAGTTCACCAATTACAGAGGGCTTCTTCTGATGCTTTGAGAAATGGGGAGAATTAATAGACCAGGCTATCAGCTCTCCTCAGCAATAATGTCTAGTCAGAGGAGTAAAGGCTGGGAACATCTTGTGTATATATTTGAGTAGGCAGCACTTACATTTTTCAGTGTTTGAGCTTTTTTTCTTTTCTTTTTTTAAAAGTGGAAAAATTCACAGTAAAGGCTGCAGTGTCGATTCTAATTCATTGTGGACAAATAGGTGCCAGTCCAGGAGTAGTGTTTCACAATGTTCTCGATGTTGCCCACCTTGGTTTCAATCCAGAGAGATTCTTCAGGAAAGTTGAAGGGTTTCACATATCCAAGCTGAAATTTCACTTCTCCCCACCCCCACCCCTTGGAACTGCTCCATGCAATATGACAGGAGTCCCCAACCTTTTTGGGCCAATAGGCACATTTGGAATTTTGAGAGTGCTGTTGGTGCTTTGACAAAATGGCTGCTATGGGGGGTTGCCCATTCACAAAATGGCTGCCATGGTGGGTGTGGTCAGTCACAAAACACCTGTTTCTCAAAGTCCAACTGGTGAGACTAAACGAATAGTAGAATCATAGAAAAGTAGAGTTGGAAGGGGCCTACAAGGCCATCGAGTCCAACCCCCTGCTCAACGCAGGAATCTGAGTCAAAGCATCCCTGACAGATGGCTGTCCAGCTGCACCTTGAATGCCTCCAAAGTGAGAGAACCCACCACCTCCCTAGGTAGTTGGTTCATTGGCGTATTGCTCTGACAGTCAGGAAGTTTTTTTCCTGATGATTAGGTGGAATCTGGGTTCCTGTAACTTGAGCCCATTATTCCATGTCCTGCAATGTTCCCATCCTGCTCGGAACATGGTTTGCCATACAGCATGGAGGGGTTGCTTAAGAAAGCCAAGGCCCAAGCCTCACTTTGGATGGTGGATCTTCTTTAGGAAGGGCATCTTCCTTTTGCCCTGTGTTTTCTATGGCCAAGCGGTATTCCATGTCTTAAGGGTCTTTAAAAACCTCTGTGAGGAAGCCTTTCGTAAGCAAAGGCTTTGGGAGTTCTTCACAACCTAACAGGGATTGACTATTACATTTGGACATATAAAGGAGTTCTCCATCCTCTGCACTGTAGGGCAAGGATGACAAGCATAATTCTGTGTTCATGCCTGAACACTGCAAAGTTTTGCAGACATATCGTGAGGGCTAGAAACTTGCTTTTTATCTGGAGATGGCCTGCTGTGTTGTTATCAGCTGTGAAAGTGATCAGAAGAAGCTTGAACGAATGTCACATGTGAACCAGGGGAAGACCTGAACTAAAGCCCCTGGTAAGCAGGGATAGAATGGGAGAATCCAATGGACAGGAAGAATGGAATGCAAATGTAGCTAACAATAACAATTACAATGAAAGCTCGATAGGCAGAAGCAGAAAGTACTTGTACATCCTCTTATCCTCTCTTCTTGTAAAGTCTGAAGTTGCTCATACAGAGTATTGAGCTTGCCCAGACTCATGATTACAAAGTGAATGGTGGCAGCCAAGTCTGAGAAAAGAAAAGTTCACACTGTGTAGCCATCTCATCAGTGTCGGCATTGTCAAAAAGGTTCTTACAACAGCAATTGATGTACTATTTCTATATCCAAAGATAATGAGCTCCATAGAATTCATTAAGCCTTTCTTTGAACACTGGATTAGTCTCCAGAATAGTTGGTTCTGTTTCTATGTTCAGAGTCCTTCTCAGATGCGCCGAGAAGCTTTGTGTGCTCTGCCGACAATTCCAAGGAAGTGGCACATTTGATCATAGCTTTACAGAACAGTGTCAACATGGATTCAAGTTCTACCCATAGTTGGTTCCACATTTAGGCTTCTGAAGGTTGCCAGCTGCTTAAGCAACATTTTGGGCCATTGAGATGCAATTAGCATTGCGTTTGCAGACATGGTTGTAACACCAAAAGAGGTGCAAGCTACATTCAGGTGTCACTTCCGTGGGACACACTTGAAATTTTAGCAGAGCTTGACAAAGGATGCTTAACACCCCAGCTAATTAAAAATGGATCCGACCATCAGAACAAGGTGTACTAAAGTGCATTAATGAATAATTGGGGTCTTAAAAAAAATCTCTTGTGCTTTTTCTTCAATTTACAGCAGTTCATTTAGCAACAGTATTCTAATCAGTGACAGCCACATTTTGCTGCACTCCTTTAAAAGGAATATAAAAATAAAGCAAAAGCCACCTTTTATTGCTATCAGCATTGAGGGAGGAAAAGCACAAACAAGTTTGGTAAATGTGTTTTTCAACCATCTTTTAGTGGAGAATTTATCACTGCTCTCTCATCTCCATTATATCCCCCTTTTCCCACATCAGGTAGGCTGTGAGAGCAGTTCAGCTAATTCTTTTGAGTACAAGCCTTTCTTCTGAAGAACCTTTTGGCTTCATCATACTTGCTGAAGTGAGTTTGTGATGCTTCATAACGCCTGGGACTTTTAAGCACATTATTCCCAAATCACAAGCTGGATGGGAATCATGCATCCTTACACTACAATCCTAAGCATGTCTATTCAAAAGTAAGTCCAACTGAGTTCCATGGGTCTTACAGATAAGCCCCATTGTATATAGTATGCAGCTGTAAATTCCCAGGGCTTAGGATAATTTTGATGTTGGTTTCCTCACTCCCTGCTATACTGTTGCTATGGAGCATACACTTTCCTTCCTCTTCCTCTCTATGGGAGGGGAAATGGAGGAACATCTCTCTGGTAATTGTCACATCTGCAGGTGCCCCCTTAGGAATATAGCAGGCTCCTTCTTTGTGTTTTTTATTAACCTATTAATCTGCCTTAGTACTGGGCATGTTCACACGTCACACCAACCCACCCTGGCAATAAGCCACAGTGGGTTAGCTATGTGAACAACCCATGGTGCACCTGACAGATGATTGCGCTCACCATGGGTTGTTCACCCCCTCCTTCCCCCTTGGTCTTCCTGTGGGTATCCCAGGGGACACCATGGCAGGACCATCTTGTCTGCCCCCTCCCTGCCAAAATCGTGAGCCATTTTCAGCTTGCTGCAGCTTTTTATCCTCCCTCCCCACAGAGATTGCAAAAGCTGTCTTGACAGCCAGCTTTTGTGATCCCCATTTTGACAGCTACTGACAGTTCCTTCAAAGTGCCCAGGCAGCACCTTGGAGGGGCTGTCAGTGGTTGGTGCACCCTTTTTTAAAAAAAAAACTGTGCACACAATGTGCGCAAACACGGTTGTTCCTTTAAAAAAAAAAGTTTAGCCACACTTGTGCAACTGTGGAGGTTCACAGTTGCACAAGTGTAGAAATTTGAAGCCTCAGCTGGGTCAATGTCTTGGGGGTATCTGCTGCCAAAGTGCAGTAGGCACCAACCCTGGACATTGCCCCAAAGAGGCTACAAATAGGTTTTTTCTTTCTTTGCTTTCTCTTGACAGCTGTCAAAAGGTGAGCTGTCAAGGGAAAGCAAAGGCATGAGAGATCTTTGCTCACAAAAAGGGGATGGTGTGATTTACACCCCCTTTGTGGCGAAGATCCTTACTTTTTTTTCTTTTTTTGGCCCTGATGTCCCAGTCAAAAAAACAAACCCATTGCCCTGTCAAAACCTCCTTTTAAACTCTCTTTTAAAGGGGACCCAAGGTTTTGAGAGCTAACTTTTGAAGTTTTGAAGCTAGCTGTCAAAACTCCTTTTCCCCAGAAAAAGGGGGTGGGATGCACTTTTGCACTTTCCCGAACAGGTAGAGTCTTGGGGGGTGAAGTGAAAAATGTGCACCTCTAATTTAAAGAATGTGATACCACTGGCCTATTTAAGTTTCTGTTGATCGCTGACCTACAGTCTAAACCAGAGGTGTACAACCTATTTGGCCCCAAGGGCCAAATCTGATTTTGCTGGGGGCGGTCCAGGGGCTGCACATCTGCATGCACACACACACACACACACACACACACACTGGGATGGGGGGAGACACACATACTGCAGGGGGAGACACAGTGATCCATGCTGCACTGGGCTTATTGGGGAAGGGAAAAGGCTGCAGACATCTTCCCTCCCCAGCAATCCCAGCCTGATCTCTGCTTTACCACCACCATTAGTGGCGGTAAAGCAATGATCCCAGCTGCCTCGGGATTGTTCTAAACAGAGCACCGGTCTGTCTTGTCCACTATAAATATGGTGACATTCGAAGCAAAAATGGTAGAAACTGTGGTATTAATACACTTTGCCAATGTTTTCAGCATTGGTAATTAGTGATATTGCAGTATCAAGAACAAGTGCCTGTTTTGCCATGGTTTTATTAAAACAGTTTAGTTTGTCCCTTTTCATTCATTCAGGCTTTCATTATTTATGTGAGTCACAGTTTTTGATGGATGGAATCCAATTTGCTAAAACTCTATTAGCCTTGGCTATGAATTATAGAGGGGCATGTAAGATTAAGTAGCTTTTGGGGACTGACAACATAAAAGCTATTAAAAATGAACTACTATAGGTTAAATTGCTTCAGAAGGGATAAACTCTCTATATACATGGCTATATGAAGAGTAGGAATGTGGGACCATGACTGGTGTTTTTCATAGTATGCTCAATTCCGTGAAGAGGCAGTTTTGCAGAGGGACAGAGCACAGAGGTCAATCAAAATTTATCAACACCCAATAAAAACAAGAAAGCTTTAGGCTCAAGCTACACATGACATGTGATTGCATGTATCTTTCCCCCATTTTGTTTAAAGTAAAAGGCTACAATCCTTGTATTGGAAGACATCGCTTGTTTATCAAGTCAAAATTTATTTAAAAAATTGCTTGTCTTGCAAAACGCTCTCAGACCAAGTTACTTGCAATCCAATGTATTATTGTATTTGCCAAGTACAATTACTAGCTGAACAGTTGACAGGAGGGAGTTAATACATCACTACTCTTTTCCATCTCTGGTTCATTCCAGCTCTCTGTCTTACTAGCCATATTCTTTTTATCTCTGTCTCCTTTGTCTTCCATGTACTAAATCTGCACTGCCACCCAGCTGATCACATTTATCACCTAATCACTTATTTTGACTCCTGAAGGGTTTCCCCTAGTTCTTCTGCTCTAGATTTAGGCCTTCTTTGCCCATAAATACACATTTATAGGAATAAAAATATACTATGATGTGACATTTCCCCCATTCAGTGATGTGTTAAGGCAGATGTGGCACATAAATATCAGTTTTGTTCCACAAGGGGAAACAGAAAAAATGTAGATACTCTTGGCATAGTTGAAGAGACATGGAAGAAAATATGAGCCTGTACTGGAAACCAGAAATAATGGAGAGTTATGCATTATGACAAAAATCATGGTAGAATTTTGTAGATAACTTCATCTTGCTCACTATGTGATCCCTGTTTGCCCGGGATCAGCCATCTGACTATTCCAGAAAAAAGAAGAGCCAGATTTGTAATGGTGCTGAACCAGTGGCATATCAAGGAAAGAATGGCAGAGAACAAACAGTGGATTTGGGGGGTTTCAGGAAGAAATATTTTCCCTTCTGAAAGCACAACTTTCACTCCCATTCCACTGAAACAAGTGAACAATTTTGGCACAGTACTATGAATGAGGGAACAATCCATTCTTTTATTTTTTGGCAGTTAATTATCTGCAGGATCTCTGAAGCCATGATCACACTAGACCACTTTGCCAAATGCTTTGATCCTAAGCAGAACAGCACCATATACTATTAAAAAAATATCATAAGCCTTTCTGTGTGTTTCACCCAGTAATTGTTACACTTTCTACATCTTCAACAAATGGCACAGTATTTAATTTATTTTGCAGAGGCATACTGAGGAAACGATTTGTACTAGGAATAATAATAAAAATGTATTGCAGGGGTGCTTTTGTATTATTTATTAAAGGTAGTTCAGTCAGGCAGCATTATCCCTTGGCCACAAAACGTAATGCTAAATAATGATGCTTTTAAGTCTTGATTCAGAAAGGTCATTTGGGCCAAGGTAAATCTTAAGTTTTGTTAGCTGTAGCTTGGCTGTAGTAATGGAAAGCAAAAATATGAAACATGGGAGGAGGAGGAGGAGGAAGAAGAGGAGAAGAAGGCTTATCAGTCTTACGTCTATTATCATAAAGGAAAGCAATTGGGCCTTACTTTGAGAACAGGAAGTGTCAGGATGGTTCAGTAATTGGGGTGATAGCAGACTGGGATATGGCAATAACTTTTCTTTTTACTTGTGGGAAGGCAAAATCATGTGTATTCTACACTGCTTGCGGTTTTGCTTCGAGCAAAGGTCAGGAGCAATAAGAGAGGAAGAAAGAAGTTACTCATGCAGTTGAATCCCATTTGGAGCTCTTTGCTGATTCCTTGACTTGGTCTGCATATAAGATGCTGCTGAAGCCAGAGGCATAGTCTGGGCATCATCTCTGCTAGAAGCCGACTGTTTGGCTTTTATTCCCTCTTTAGAATTTAGATCTTTACCCACTTGTCTGGCAACTGATATAATAGTACAGGGCTCTCCTATACATGTGCAGCTGTTTGTTGAGGCCGGATTTAACTTTGTTCCTAAATTTCAAGGCCAAGGATCAGCCTTGGAACACATAATAATCACAATGAGTCAGGATCCAAAGAATAACTTTGCCTCGTGCAAATGGCTTGTATTAGCTCAGTGCGATTGTTTACTCTCTCTCTTTTCTTTGTTTTTTATACAACTGACCTCCATCTTACATCTTGTGCTGAGCCAACATGGAGCACTTTGCAAATATATACTCTCCCCACCTGCAATGTGCACTCCCATGTTGCCCATTTTTTAAAGCTGGGCATATGAATGGATGCAAAATGACATCTCCTGCAATTGTGCACCACCCCCAACTTTAGTACTCCTCTTGTGACTTCATGCTCCCCTTCAGTGCTGTGCTCCTGAATATCTTTTAGCTTGTTTGCAGGCCCAATTGGCTGTTGTTATTTATTTCTTTATTTTTTTAATGACCTTCATCCTAGAAACCAAGGTTGCCCTGTTATTTTAAGAAAGTGCACCAAAGCCTCATCCGCTTCTGGAAACCTTATTACAGTAATACCTTGGATTGCAAGTAACTTGGTTTGAGAGCGTTTTGCAAGACAAGCAAATTTTTAAATATTTAATTTTTTTTTTACTTGATATACAAGCGATGTCTTGCAATACAAGTACTGTAGTACGGCTTAAATTAAAAATCTCTGCACAATTTTTTTGGGGGGGATTTCGTTTTGATATAAGAGTGTTTTGGATTACAAGCATGTTTCCGGAACGAATTATGCTCTCAATCCAAGGCATGACTATAAATTGGAAGTACATGTTACATTCAACATGGGGCTGCTGCCAAAAACTGCACCCCCTACTCTGGGTTTTCACTTTCACTGACTCACACTCCTATTGTCATCACACTGTTCATTTGTCCACCCTGCCTCTGCCAATGGCAGTGAATGATGGGGGAGCAGGAGCATAGAAATGCTATGAGGACAACAGGAAATGGGGTAAGTAATTCTACAGGTTATGTGCGGAAGTGCTAGGGATGGGGGAGAAATCCGTTTGGTTCACATTTTAATATAAACCAATCTAATATGCACTCCCCAAACAAATATAGAACTGGAACACTATTCTTGCATTTTTGCGCTTCTCCAAATTTTGCAATGCAGTTCTCTGATTAAAGGATGTGTACATTAGGGGAAATTGTGTACAGAAACGAATGCATTTTATATGCATTTCTCCTAATGGATTGTATTTTATATGCATTTCTCCTAATGGATTGCATGCCTTTCTCTGAATATATACATTTTTGTTTGCATTTTCTCCAGTGTATGGATTTTCAATGCATTTCTCCTAATGTATTCATTAGGAGAAATGCATAAAAAATAGATTATGAGAAATGAGTACAAATATTTGTATATTGGGAGAAATGCATGTGGATGTTCATGCCGACATTTTACCAAAATGTTTGCAAACTGATGCAAAAATGGAATAGAATGAATGTGCTTCAAAAAGTTTGAAAGTTGTAGAAACCAAAACAAACAGATTCATTCATCCCTACTGTTTTCCACAGTGCCCCCCATGTACAAGTTTAACATGCAGTTCTACATAAAACCCTTTTTAAAATCAGCTAGATTTGATGGTTGGGGTTTGGCATTAGCATGGGCTGTGGGGTGGCTAAAACCTGTGCTAGTCACCCATTTGATTTGTCATTTTACAGAAGTTGTATGAGCAGTATTTGGGGGAATAGGTGAACAACAGAACTACAAGGACTGCATGAATCAGCAGATGTAACCACATTGACAGGTGCTATTCCCTGATGGCAGTTCATACAAATTAAGTGTCTAAAATGATATGTCACCAAAATCACCTTCGACTAAAATAATATGTCACCAAAATCACCTTCGGGAACTACCACCTGTCAATTTGGAGCACCAGCTCATTCCTCCATGATTATTTTAGTGTATGAACTGGCTCTGAGAGATGATGACAGGAAAGGATGAGCAGCTGGCAAGTTCAGTGATCATGGGATTTCTGTTTACCTTCTCCCTACTGAGCTGAATGGAAGAGGGAAAGAATGGGCGAGCCAGAGATGTCATCAGTTGGTGGCTAGTTCATGCAGGTAGGTTCGTGTGGTAAAGGAGGTCCTATAGGGACTCAACAAGCTAGAAGGCCAAGCAGGATGTGCAAAGAGAGCTTGCCATGCTTTAGAATGGCTACTGATGGTGTTTGAGGGGTTTGGGTGCTTATTGGGGGGGGGGGTGGAGCCAGTTTGCCTAGAGTGAACCAACGTATTGCCCAGCAGAAGCCACCCCATCAAATAAACCCCAAATTACCTTCAAGTTCAAGTCTTCTGTGGTTCTTCACAGCCATGATAATAACAGCCATTTCTTTCATAGCACTGTAAGGCAACAGGGAGTCTCCTGCCTGACTTTGGGCTTTTCCAGACAAGGGTTTATTGAGGAGTCACTATGGCTCATTCACTTATATTTCACATGTGATCCTGATGTCGACAACAGCATACCTTTGTAATCTGCCTGTGTTTTCCCAGCAGTTCTCCTGACTTTTTGCTTAATCTGGAAAATCTGTTCAGGAGGGAAAGGGCAGAACAGCTCCAAATTTTCTTTGATATTGAGCACAGGAAAATGCAGAATGGGACCAGGGTGGGAGGAATTGTCCCTGGGGAAGGTGGATGATGTGTAGGAGATGGCCCTCCTTTCATGATTGCTTGCCATGTATTTCTTGTTTTAGAGCCACAACCTGCAGCTCCTTCCAGCTCTTCAAAATGGCATTAGCAGCCATTTAATTAATTGTTTCTCTTGCTGCTTTACTCCTGGAATGCAGTGTGTTTAGCATGACTGAAATCACCTGCTTAACTTTGTAGTTTGCTTTGGTGCTTATTTTTTGACAGCATGGCCAGCCGTCATATAGGCAGGAAGCCAACAGCCCAGGCAGGTTGGACAATAGAATTGAAGATATTTCCTTTTGGTTCCCAGCAGACAGGCTCAGTAGGGGGGAGAACACCACCCTGGCATGCTTTGAACACGATAGGAGAGAACCTATGGAATGATGATGTTAGCTTATTGGGGCTAGATAGAGATTCTTAACGAGACAAGCTCTGTATGGTCAGCCTCTCTTCACAGCTAGTTTTACGCCTCCTGAAAACTGGTTTGATGCTAACTTGAGAAAGAACTGTGGCAGAAGCTCCCATGACACTCAGATACCATCAGAAGAGGCCTTTAATCTGTTTTGCAATGGGGAGACCGAGTCCATGAGGCAGAAGCAGTCTTTGTGGTGTTCAAATAAAAGGATAGTTTTGGGAACTGAAGCAGTGTTTCAGCCAGTAATATGGGGATTGCTTACTGAACAGTATAAGCAATTTTTACAGATCACTTTGCAATATTATTTGTTCCCTCCCAGAAGCACCATCAAATTCTGTATATGTGTGTGAGGGGGTGAAACTTGATAACCTGTGAATAAGGCTGTGAAGTGAATATGTTAATTTTAACTTGGCTCAGCGTTTTGCCTAACATGGCAAAGCTCCTAAGTATATCCCTTACTGGTGTTGAGGTGGTTTAGTATGTGTCTACTCTAGATGGGAGAGGCAGATTTGCAGAGGGACCTTAACACCATAAAGTGTCATAGCAAATGTGCTATATAGCTGCCTTTTGCACTTTTCAAAATGTATCTCAGAACTTCCAGACTATACATTAAGATGGATGGAAACATTATGGCTATCAGTGCCTGACATGTTTTTTGCTTTGTTTTTTAGAACTTTCCTAGAAAATAGCCCAAGCTTCCGAATTCTAGTATACATTATTTAAGAGCTCAGAAGAACAGATTTCATAACCGTTCTGAATCAATTCTCAGTCAGTAGCTTTGCTGTCAGTCCACTTAACAAATCAAAACAGGCGAATATTGAAAAATATGTCAATAAGGATAAAAGAGAATTTCTATAAGTTAATTTGGAGATGGTACCTGACTCCGGTGAGAATAAACAGAATAGATAATAAATGTTCTCCAATGTGTTGGAGAGGCTGTCAGGAGCTGGGTACGTATGCTCATATGTGGTGGAGTTGTAAAAATGTATTGGATTTTGGGGAAATGATCTTTGAAGAAATATCAGAAATTGTTGGTATTGATTTAGAAGTTTGTCCTAAATTAGCATTGTTATCAATAACCAAAAAGGTGGCTGGTCCTCAAAATGTTAAAGAATTAATTGTAAATTTGTTAACGGTGGGTAGATTAATGATAGCAAGAAAATGGAAAGTTCAGCAAGTTTTCTCTGACTGGTATAAGGAAGTGTGGGATATGGCCTTAAATGATATGTTAACTTGTAATATCAAATGTAAAAGGGGACAATTAAAGAAAAACAATTTTAAGGATATCTGGGGTTTATTTTTGGATTTTGTGTTAAAAAAGGGGAAAGGGAGCATGCCGTGTCAAGATATGTTGTATTTTTGGAATAATGAATAACAATAGATCATAGAGATAGAATGTATTCTTTGGTCCCATGGTGATGGGAGCACTATATAAGTTGTATGTTTGTTATTTAGTTGTTTTATATATTGTTTGAAAATTTTTAAATAATTTTTTTTTAAAAAAAAATCAAAACAGGATTTTCTAAGTCCTAGTAAACCTATCAGAAGTTGCTACTGGAAAATCAAGCTGTTTCCCTCCGTTTATCATCACTGTCACAGCCAATGGCAGAGATGTTAGAATCTGAACCTGCTTATGTGGCTTTGTTGTTGTTGTTTAAAAAAAATATGCTTGAGGCAAAAAGACTGACATAATCCATGCATCTTGCAACCATGCTGGTTTCTCCAGGCTCATGCTAGCTTAGCATGCTACCTTTCTGGGCAGCATGCTAAGCAGATAAAATAAATTTAGAAGAGAAGTCATCATCATCAGGCGATCACTCGTGACCGAGTAAGATTGTCTTCAGGGATAAAAGGAGGAAATTCTAAAGAAGATTGTGTAGACTCTAGCGATGGGTCCGTAAGTGACTGTGGAGGCCAATTCTAGATCCACAGCTTCCCACAGTGAGGACACAGGTTACCAGATAGAAGATGGTCCTGTAAAGGATTCATTTGACGTGCTTTTCGCTTAGCACGTTTCTCCCTTTCACCTTGCACTCGGGCTTCTTCAAAGTCCATGGAACCTTTGTGAAAGGCCAACCTCCATTTAGATCGTTCATGGGCCAGAGCTTCCCAGTTTTCGATGTTTATATTGCATTTTTTTAGATTAGCCTTATGAACATCTTTAAACCTCTTATATTGACCACCGATATTCCGCTTTCCATCCTTGAGTTGGGAGTAAAGTAACTGCTTTGGGAGACGGCAGTCAGGCATTCGAACAACATGACCGGTCCACTGAAGTTGGCGTTGAAGGATCATTTTTTCAATGCTAGTAGTCTTTGCTTCTTCCAGTACACTGACATTTGTTCGTCTATCTTCCCAAGTAATTCGCAGGATTTTCCGGAGGCAACGTTGATGAAACCTTTCAAGGAGGTGGAAGTGACGTTTATAGATAGTCCATGTTTCGCAGGCATACAATAAAGTTGGTAATACAATGGCTTCATAAACCAGTGTTTTGGTCTTCTTACAAATATCCCGATCCTCGAACACTCTATGTTTCATTCGAGAAAATGCAGCACTTGTGGAGCTCAAACGATGCTGGATTTCACTGTCAATGTTAGCTGTAACAGAAAGATAGCTGCCAAGATAGAGAAAATGATCGACATTTTCCAGTATTGTCCCGCCAAGCTGGATAGATGGCATCACCAAAGGGTTAGCTTGCACTTGCTGATGAAGCACTTTGGTCTTTTTGATGTTAAGTGAGAGACCAAGTTTTTCGTATGTAAACACTAAAACAAAAGATCAAGTGAAGTTTTTAAAATACATGCCAAGGACTGACAAACTTAAAATTAATACAGTGACTAGCTTTGGGTTCAGGAATATAGAGGTATTAATGGAAATAAGTAGTCTTTATTATCCATGACTCTGTTGTTAGAGTCTGGAGTGGGTGTGGGCCGTGTGGCACCCTGGTGCCTGCTGGCACCCTGGCTACAGGCGCAGGTCTGGAGCAGTGGCGCCAACTGGTACCGGCTGGTCCTTAGACCAGCCTTAGCATGACCAAAGATGTGGGGCACCCCTTGTGAGCCTCCCCCCATTTCACCCACAAAACACACAGGCTGGGCTGGGGTGAAAACAGGGTAGAAGATTTATTATGGATTCAAACAAAAGTACAGAATGGAAAAAGAGTGAGTCAGCTTCAAAGCAAAAAGTAACCAGCAGCTTTAAGGTTCCTATTAAGTAAACAAGTACCGTAGTTTCAAAGTTGCAAGTCAGTGGCAAATGGCAAAAGCAAACAGAAAACATAGGCCAGCTAACACAATTTCCCTATCGTAAAGCAGCCTACCTGGTCCTTAGCATACCCTTGGTTTCAGTGGTGCAATTCCTCGTGGGCTTGTGCCTGGACCCCCTTCTTTTTCTGGGAGTCCTGCACCAAGCCCCTCACCGGAAGAAAAGACCTGACATTTCCTGTTCTAGTAGTGCATCTCTTTGGGTCCCACCCCCTTTCTGGGTGGAGATTCCCCAAAAGAATCATGTGTTTTTGTCTGGCTGATTCTCTGCTCATTGCTCATCCTCAGCCCAGAGATGGGTTCTGGAAGATTCAGCTTTGTTTGAGCACCTGAGTGATGGATCAGTCAATGGTTCTCTTATTGCCTATGCTAAGTGGGGGTGCTTGGCCTAGATATGACCTCAGCCAGGTTATTTGCATCTCAATGCCAGCATCTAGGTGATGCAGTCTTTAGCAGACATACCGGTATGCACTGATTGTAAAATGGAGGTTTCTTCCTCTTGGACCTGGGTAAGATGGAGTCTGTATGGTCAGGCTGAGTGGGCCACTCCAGGCCTGATCATAACAGTGGGCAAATGACATCTTTCTATGGCGTATCATGGTATTAGTTTGTGCTCTTCCCTATGGTGATGAGGTGATGAATGAGTGTGTGGTTTTTACTGCTGGCTTCTGGAGTCAAAAACAACCCTGTTGACCTCAGGAGTCCTACATTTGTTATGCTAACATTGAAAGTCTGAGTGGGACCGGATGCTAAATTGGAAGTGGGAAGATATACAACAACAGGACTGTGGTTGAAGAGGTAAGTGAAGTTGACCACTCAGGGTCTGTGAGCTATGAGTACTGATAAAGGATTTAATTTGGTGTTTCATACATGGCAGGGGTGGCATACAGAAGCTCTAATGACTGAAAGCAGCTTATTGGGTAGATTGGCCCAGCTGTATGAAGAGTATGCAAGCTGTGGCCAGATGTTTATGGTTCCTGCATGGAACTAGGAAAAATGAAAGGAAACCTCCAGCTGCACAAGAGAATTTTGTTGTTGTTGTTGTTATTATTTTGAGCCCAATTCTATTAGAATTATTTTGCAACAGTGTAAACAAACAATGATTGAAATTGGTTGTTCATGAATGCCTCTGAGAAAGAACTCAGATTGAAATGGTAAGAGCTCAATAAAAGTTATTTTGTGCACCTGGAGGTCTCCTCCCTTCTATTTTCTGTGTTTGGTGACTTTCCACTTTTACTTTTTTTTGCCCCAGCTGAAACCACCACCATCACCACCAGGGATGGGGACTTGGACTCCAGGACTCGACTCGTGAGTCGGACTGAGTCCCCCCTCTGACTCGAGTCAGACTCGAGTCCCAAATGGGACTCAAGACTCGACTCGGGACTCGAGATCAAGGACTCGTGTTCCAAAATTGTGTTCCTCAAATGCAGCATGGATAGGTTTTAGGAAGTACAGCAAGTTTATTTTTTAAAATCATTTTCCTAAAATGAAACCTTTCAGACATTTTGGGTTTGGCTGCCTCTGCCTGTCTGTTTGGGGTTCCCAGCCTCCTCTGCCTGCCTGGTCTCTTCTTAACCAGTTCCACAGTTTGAATTGTCCAAGACAAAGGCCTCTGCCTGCCTGCTTTGGGGTTCCCTGCCTCCTCTGCCTGTCTGGTTATTTTGGGTTTGTCTGCCTGGTCGGTACTTTCCAAAATCAGTTGCAGAGTTTTGAAATAAAAAGGCACACTTGTGCCTAGAATTTATTTAAGCCACACATCTGAAATAGCCTTATTTTGTTGGGGAAAAAACCAATTGATTTTAATAGGGACTCATGGAGTCAGCTTTGGGAGTGACTCGTGACTCGTGAGTCACCATTTTGGACCTCGGACTCGAGACTCGGGTCCAAAGACTCAGTGACTCGACTCGTGACTCGAGACCAAGGACTCTTCAACATCCCTGATCACCACACAGAAACATTTTTTAGCACTGTCCATCTTGCTGCAATCCTGTATGAGTGAAGTGATCATGACAAATAATGCATTGTATGTGCCTGTTAACTGAATGAATGGCATTAACTCTTCTGATCATTGTAAATACTGGGGATTATATTTTCAACTGCCTAGCCAAATGTATTTAAAATTTACTGTTTCAGCAAACTTTCCTGCTAGTAAATACGCTTGCTAGACTATTCACAGGAAACAAATAGGAAGAGGTGTGAATCAGCCATCATAGCGAGTTCATCTTAAAATGTGAATGCATTTTTATGAGTACTTTTTGCAGTGTAAGCCCTATATGAGGTGAGAATCTCAGTTGTACACAATAGTGCTATAAATCTCATGAAGACAAGTGCCTTGTTTAAAAAAAAAAGATGGTTGCTTCAAGTTGGAAGCACATAAACAATATTCTTTAAGCTGTTTGATCACAGCCAGAGCAGGAAGAAAATGAAGAATAATAATGGGGAACAAGGTGACCAAATTAGACCCCCACCCACACACCCACACACCCACACACCTCTTTGTATTATAGTTTGGGAAAAGGAAAGACAAAATGGTTAGGTCAAATCGTATTTTTATCCAAGCTGTGAATCTGTTTAAAAACTCAATAATTGCTATTCTAGGTAATATACTTACAGAAAACAGTATCCCTGTAAACGTCAAATGATGTGTTTTGAATGGATCCATTAACTCTAGCTTTTGCTCTTTATTCACACTTAAGTGTGTGCAATGCTTAGGAGGAACATCTCTTCTTGAGTATATTTTAATAGTTTTGTGATTCTTATTAAAAATGATGTGAAATGCTGCTTTGCCCTAAAACTGCCCTTGGGGAAATAGCTCAGAGGGATTTATAGAGTCATTTACTCTCACATACTCTTTTTTCTTTTAATGGTATCAAACTTGCTCTGTTTGCAAATAAAAGAAGCTGTCCATCTTCTCATTGCCCCATATAATAAAAACTCTTGTTTGCCTATTGTATGTTAACAACAGTGTTAAAAATGTAATGATTCCTAAGACATTAAGATCAGAAGGAATCATCAAGTTATATTCTTTGACCTTCCTTATATTGGAGACCAATCAAGTTTCTTCTACTTTCTTATCCATTTAGAATGCTGAATTGACTAGACTACATTTGTTATTATAATATGGGCTCTATGTATGCAAATGATAACGATTCACCATTTGGGTGGTAAAAGTAAAACTGATGGGAACCATCGAGGCAGGATACTTGGGTGGGAACAGGTTACTACACCAAATGTTATGTGCCAGCTCTAGGTTTGAAGGGGCCCATAGCAAAGTGCACTCTGTTGGGCTCCCTCCTATGTCAGTGGGCCCTTGACCACCAGCTTTTTTGATGGCAGTCATGGGAGGCTATGAGCTTCCATTTTAAATTGGCCACAGTTTAAAAGGTGGCACCCACTGGGAACATTGTGAGAAATTTTAAATAGCATCTCACAGACCTGGCCACTCAGTATGGGGTCCCCAAGGCAGACATCAGTGGTAGTGGGGCCTGCCAAGGTGTTGGGCTCCAGCAGCACCCTGAGAGTGTCAGGTGATGGCCCAGAGTCTAGCTCAGTTTTTAAGTTTTCAGGGCAGGCCAGCGGATGTAACTTTCTGGGTTTTTTGCATTCACAGACGGCTCACACGAGCGTCACCTTCCCCCGCACACTTGTTTGCAAGTGTAGCAAACAAGTGTTGTTTGTTTTTGTTCGTTATTGTTCATGAACCTCTCACGCAGGGGAGTTCAAACCCTTTTCAGATTCATCCAGGAAGCAGCTTCAAATGGAATTTGAGAGCAATCGTGCTGAATTTTGTGGGCTATTGATACATAAAATCAATAGAAAACAGGGGCTGGAAAGATTAACTCCATGTCAGAGGAATAAGAAGCTATGCAGGGAGTTGCTAGTTACTGGAAGCCCCCCCCCCCCCGGTTTCTGAGGCTTTGTGTAACCCACATATTTATTTTGTTTTATCTGCAACCACAGGGGATAGATTCTGGCTTCTTTTATTTTTTAAGAAAGAAAAGGTGAATGCACAGATGGCCCACTTCATTAAGTCTGGCATGAAAGGTGTGCATGTGGTGGACTTAAATGTTCCCTGAAGCCCCCTCACTCACCCCCCTTTTTTGCTGGCTTTCAAAGGCTTTTTCCTGCCCAATCAGCAACTGCTTTGGCACCAATAAAAAACAACTATGCTGTCTTCCTTCTGGAGAGCCAGTGTGGCATAGTGGTTAGAGTGTTGGACTGGGACTCAGGAGATCCTGGGTCTAGTCCCTGCTCAACCATGAAATTCACTGGGTGACTTTGGGCCAGTCACTGACTCTCAGCCTAACCTACCTCACAGGGTTGTTGTGAGGATAAAATGGAGAGGAGGAGGGGGATTATGTAAGCCGCCTTGGGTTCCTTGCAGGAAAAGAGGTGGGGTATAATAATAATAATAATAATAATAATAATAATAATAATAATAATAATAATAATAATAATAATAATATGTGATCCCAAGCAATTGGGAATCACATAGTAGATGTGATGGCATGATCAAACCACATAACCTATCACATCTGGCTACATGACAATGTCACTAAACCAATTCAGAATGAAGGCATTAACTCCCTTTTGCAGCCATGCATCCAAAGCACTGAAAGAGGAGGCACTTTTTGTGGCTCCTGAACAGCACCAGCTCTAAGTTTTGAGGGCCCTTGGGCAAGACACCCTCAATGCCCCCCCTCCCTCAGCAAGTCTACCTTCTTACTGCCATTGTTACCAGCTGCTATTGCTCCTCATTCTCTTTCTCATTATTGTTACCACTTGCTTGTTTGACAGGCAGAAAGCAGGTGAGAAAGTTGGCAGTGGCATCTACTGCTCCTCTTCTTAACACCACCGTTGTCTGGCCCAGAGAGAGAGGCAGGTGAACAAGCAGGTTGCAATGGTAAAGAGGAGAAGCAAGCCCAGGCAGGGGGCTCTTGTCAGTGGGCCCCTGCTGGGATGGGGGCCCTTGGCAGGAGCCTGACCATGCCTGCTACACTTGATGTTGGCCCTGCTTCTGAAAGCAACCCTCTTTCATTTCAGTCATACTGGTAACTACATGCTCAACTGTTGCACCATTGCATTATGTTCCCATTTCTTCTAGAACAAACTTCTGAAAAGCTCTTAAGGTTCATGGTTTAAATAGAAGCACACAAGTTTGCCAAGTGTAATCCCATACATTCAGTGGCTTGACTTTCTCAGGTTAAGATTGCTGCAAGCCAATTTGGACAACTCTCAATTATTGTATCTATGGGTGTGGTTTCTGATCTGGGCATGACCAGTATTATGCTTGATCATATTTAGGGCCAATGTCAGAGGTTGGAATCACTGGGCATGTGCCAAGGCCTACACCCCTACGAGTGCTGCCAAACCCTAGAACCACCTATCCCTATGTATCCTCTTCTTTCCTTTCATTGCCAGTTCACTTCTGCTCTCTAAGCAAGTATAGGAGCAAGGAGATGAAGCCACAACCTGTAGTCACATTCTTCCTCAGGGCAGCTCGGCAGATTGGACCCAAAGAGAGAGGGCCCACTGGAGTCTGGTGCTGACCCTGCACTCATGTCACCTGATCACAGTCTCCCACTCGTAGGGATGTATGAGAAATTCGTTTCAGTTCAGTTTTGATCAGGATTTACCCAGTTCGCACCTTCTGGACCGAACACGGACTAAGGGACAATCTATGGTCAAAGTCCATCAATTTCCGTGCTTGCAATGTGATCTGCAGACCCCCAAAAATGCATTCAACAGCATATGTACATTTGAAAATTGTGCATGGAAAATTGCATACTTTTGAAAAATGTGCACAAATACACTTTAATCAATGGGGGAAGAATGCGTACATTTCAAAGATGCTCAAATGCAATTGATGTATACATTTGGGAAAATATACACAAAAATACGCACAGATTTTCATGTGAAACTCCCCTCCAAAGCTCACAATCTTGTACGGACCCAAGTCAGAACAAGCTTTGAGATGGAATTCAGAGAACTTCAGTGAGCTCAGCTATTGGTGGTTCACACATCCCTAGCAGGTGAGATGTACCGTAGTTCTATTGAAAATATAATGATTATTTCTAAATTTGCATCTATACATATAAATTATCACATGCAAATATTATGCAAATAAATGTCCACTTTTGTCCTCTTCTTTGGTGATGCATTTCCTCTTTTTTGGCAATTCACAAGTGGCCACTCTAATTCACTGTGTCATATGAAAAGGCTGTGGCTCTGCCTCTTGTGCAGCATCTGCAATTCACACCATTGTAACCTCGAGGTTTGGCTACAAAATTATGCATGCCCTCGAAAATTGTTCTGAGGATGTGGAGTCAGGAGAAGCTCTGTGCAGTTGGCAGGAAATGGAGGCACAGACAGTAGCACTAAACAAATGTGGACCTTGGGGCAGGCCTGGAGTAGGACAAAATGGCCTCTGAAGCACCTTCAGTTCTATTATCTTATGGGCTAAGAGGAGGTAATCTGAAAACTTAATCTTAAACTGGTATAATTTCATGAACATGAATAGCTGAGGGCTAAACACAACTGATATATAATACGGGAAGCACTCAAGGTTAGCTGGCATGGATGATAGTAAAAATACAGTTGTTCTGTCGAGAGAATTCAATATAGGGAAGTGGGAAAAATAGTGTAACAAGATCACTCCCGCCACCCTCTGTCTGTTGGACTAATGCAGGGACGGGCAATTTGTGAGCCTCCATATTTTTGGCCTATAACTCCCATCATCCCTCCCAACAGGCTCCAGGTTGTCTACCGCATTTAGATAATAATAACTGAGCTAGATGGAGCAGTGGTCTGACTCAGTATAAAGTAGCTTCCTATGGAACATAGTTTACAAACCATTGGCAGATCGTTACTCTTATTGCTGCTTCTGCTCTCAGATAAACCCAACAGAGAGAGTATGAGCCCAATTTAATAAGCGGGAAAAGGCAGCACCTTATTTCTTTTAGAAAAATAAACAGTATCTGTTGGCAAAACATAATTTTATTTATAGAGTTTCTTGCCTTCTTGAGTCATCTTATTTAAATCCAAGAAATGTAAATAGGCTTTTAAAAACGTTTATTGTTCAATAACCTGCAGTATTGTTTTAGTAACTCCTAACATATATATTATCTTCGTCCTGACAGGGGTTCCATTAATGGCACAGATGAGTCTGGCAAGGGGGGGAAATAACACGTAACCTCAGTGCAGTGAAATTAGCTTGGGTTAAATAAGTAATAATAGCAAATACATATGTGCACATCTGAATGTGTAATATATGTATTGAGCAGAAATAGAAAAAGAACAAAGTAGATCATATTTCAAGGGAAAGAGAATTAGAGAATAGAGAAAAGGACAGCTAGGGAGCAATACAATGATTTTTTTAAAAATTATTTTTTATTTTACTACGGGACAAACCCTTCAGGCAGTATATCAATGAAGGCAGCAGTTAGGGTTTTACAGAATGGAAATAAAACCTGTAAAATATATTCAACATTTCTCAGATGTATTTTCAAGAAGACTATTAACTGTGTGCCTTCTAGCAGGAACTGCAGAACCATGATTTAGACAACCTCGGGACTGATGAGACAAGCCGGGAAGGCAAAAGCTGTAAAGATAGAAGGCTACTGACACTTTGTGTGTCTCAATGAAGAAATGCTTCAGACCTCATACACACTTCACTGGGCTTAATATCTGACTGTTTTGATGTGGTAAATACAATGGTACACCACCCAAGCAGATGGCCAGAGGATGATACTTCACCCACCAGCCCAAATGGATCATGCGACGAAGGGAGCTAACACACTCCCAGATGACCCTACAAAATTTCCTACTGTAGCCTGGCTCCTCAGTCTCAGTATCTGAGGAGCAACTTACTGAATTCTGCCTGTCAGTTTCTGGACTGTCTTCAACCTCCATTTCAGAGCACTTAGCAGATCTGAATCATTTTGACCACTCCACTTTACCAGAACTGGATACTCTGGGGAAGAGTTTCTATGTTCTGTTTAAGTAATATAGATGATAACCAACCTATGGCAGATTTATCATCTTCTAACTTACCGGTAGCTGCTATTGTTGTGGAAATTGCCTGAGGAGATACGTAGATGCAATGATCTGTAATCAGGACTGCATTGACCTACGCTATGATGCTATCTAGTCTGTAAGACCCCTGCCATTATTTCATTACCTGGGAGCTTTCCATTCTTAGTATCATCTTACTGACTACACCAAAATTCCCTTCAGTTCAGAAAAAAAATAGTGATTTGGTTCTTTTCTTTATCACAAGGTGTGGGAATGGAGGACATGGTAGGCCTGGCCATGTTCCCAGATGGTCAGCATGAAAGGTTACAGTTCAACAACAGATACTTCAAATGAGACTTCTCACAGTTTAGCTGGGTTTTTTTAAAAAAAGTATATACTTGCATTTGCACCTATTTTGCTATGTGAACACAGACATATGGGAAAAAATGCAATTGATGGTTCAGAGAGGTAGGCCCAAAATATATGTCAAAACATGATTTTAATCCTGCCCCTATATGTTGTCAGATGATTCAGCATCTGACAACATATGTGATGCCATTTGGTTATAGCAGGTACACACGGTTAGGTTGTGAAGTGATGACTGCAGCAACTAGACTAGAGGAATAGTGTGATGTCTGAATGCCCCTTCCAGGATACCTTACCAACACACAAGTGCTTCAGAAGGGGAATACTAGCACAATGGCACATAACAGGCAGACATACTGGTACATTTTTTAAAAAATCAGGATGTGATTTTCTGAACTGTTATATCAATTTAGCAAGATTAATTGCACACTTCACAAAAATAGTTGCCTATGGTGCAATTCCACAGATATATTTTCCCTTACAGGTTTGAATGGGGCCTTTCTCCATTGTTAATGTTTAATTGCTGTCAACTGTTTAGCCACTGTGTTGTTGCTTACTTAGTATCTCTACTAAAAATGCCACCACTACATATTTATCTACTGCAGACTGGCATCATTAATATGAGAGTAATATATGAAGCTTAGGAACAAAGAGTGTTGACACATATCTGATAGATGCAAACATAAGGGAACCAGCATGAGTACAATTATATCTGGAGAGATTCATATACCCTTCTGACTTTTCCCCACTGCAAAAGTTATGTTGCAAGACAGTCTCTCATAGCAACTGTGCACCCATCCCCATGATAATGGAATCCGCCCATTTGTCACCTATCTAGAAACGCTAAGAAACAATTCCCTAAGCAACAGAACAGTTGGAGACCACAGGGAAATACTACTGAATCTGATAGCAAGTTAAAGTTCTAGGAAAATAGATAAAAATATAAAATAAAAGGAAATGAGCCTCTTACTGTAAAAGTGAAATATTACCTACAAACTGAAACTGTCAAATGTCTGCATAGATGGGGGAAATAAATATTATTATTTCTAAAACACTTGTTAGTGTTACACAATAATAACAGAAAGACAAGCCCTACCCACTGGCTGAAAGACTAAGTGATGGGAACACAAGTTGCTGTCAATGGCAACTAGTCATAATGACGATATATTATGCCTTTGAATACCATCTGTTAGGGAAGGAGGGTGCTGCGACACGGTCCCTTACACTTTAGAACCAGGCGCATGAACTCTTCTCAGGCTAAGCACCAACACTTAAAAACCTGAGGGGAGGGTCAAATGAAACCTTTCCCCTACTAATGAGGGAAAAGATTAATACTGGTTATTAAGGATCTAGCTTAAATTTATGATGCTGTGGGTACAAAGGTGTGTGTGTGTGTGTGTGTGTGTGTGTATTTTAAAAGTCATCATGATCATCATCAGGCGATCACTCGTGACTGAGTAAGATTGTCTTCCAGGATAAAAGGAGGAAATTCTAAAGAAGATTGGAGGAAATTCTAAAGAAGATTGTGTAGACTTTCATCATCATCAGGCGATCACTCGTGACCGAGTAAGATTGTCTTCCAGGATAAAAGGAGGAAATTCTAAAGAAGATTGTGTAGACTCTAGCGATGGGTCCGTAAGTGACTGTGGAGGCCAATTCTAGATCCACACAGCTTCCCACAGTGAGGACACAGGTTACCAGATGGAAGATGGTCCTGTAAAGGATTCGTTTGACATGCTTTTCGCTTAGCACGTTTCTCCCTTTCACCTTGCACTTGGGCTTCTTCAAAGTCCATAGAACCTTTGTGAAAGGCCAACCTCCAGTTAGATCGTTCATGGGCCAGAGCTTCCCAGTTCTCGATGTTTATATTGCATTTTTTTAGATTACCCTTAAGAACATCTTTAAACCTCTTATACTGACCACCGATATTCTGCTTTCCATCATTGAGTTGGGAATAAAGTAACTGCTTTGGGAGAGTTTAAAAGCCTTAGGAAAATAAAAAGATATTTGTCTGGTGCTGGAAAGACATCAGAGTGGGCATCAGACAAAGGTTATTTGAGGAGAGTTTACCAAACCTGGGACACGACTACTGAAGAGGTCCTCCCGTCAGTAGTCACTTGCTGCACCGTGGATTGTAGGAAAACTCAGAGAAGGGTCTCTACTGATCTCAAAGAATGGCAGGCACATGTGAAGGCAGACAACCCTTCAAGTCCCCTGGCCCAAAGTTGTGAAGGACTTTGAGACCGGGACTTTGAATTGCGCCTAGGAATATTTGATTTAAATGTAATTTAAATGCATGTTTCCATACGATGTACTTATTGGTGTACACATGTGGAAGTGACACAGACTAGACACAAGAGATATTGGGAAGGGGGGGGAGAGAGAGTTGAATTAATAGGAGGAGACCACAATAAAGCATGTCTGACCTCATTATTTTCACAGCCGATTGTGAACAACCTAAGATCACCCTCTGGTCACCGTCCCTTTATACCATGGTCAGCCACTTTCACTGTCCCCCCATGCACCTGGTATACCTCTTCCTCCTTCTCCAGCAGCTGCTGAGGTCTCATAGGAAGCACCTCCAAGATGGCACATGACGTCATGTACATTGCACACATACTTTCTGTAGTGGTTGTTTTAGCATGGTGCCATCTCGGGAGAGACAGTGCTGCCTTAGACCAGCTGCATGCAGGGCATATGATCTCAGAGGTTGCTCCCCTGAAACCTCTGTTGCTGTTGTTGTCCTGTGGTCAGCTTCTTACTTTGCCTCTTAATAAAGTTACCTCTGTCTCTGGGGTAAGTGGATTCACAGTTTCACACAGAGAAAGGAGTAGGATGCAGGAGTCAGCATGAATCTGCTAATTGAAGCTTCCTAGAGCTTCTCCATTCAAGTGGATATTTCCATAGCTGATTCCAAATGGTCAATTCCTCTGAACATTCAAATTATGCAGAGTTTGCCATGTTTCTAAAACATCTTAAGGCCCCTTTTCCAGGTACAACTCCCCTGATGTTCCAGAGGTGACATTAAGACATTTTATTTGGGTGAGTAGTGCCTGGGGGATATAATGTGTACATTTTAGGCTAACTTCTATTTTTTTTTTAATACAGCTTCATTTTGCTTTATGTTATCTTCCCAGAGCCTATGGGATGGAGAATGTTGCAAGTGTGGGGATGGGGGAAGGATGATAAAACCTTTTAATAATATCTTTCTGCATGCCTTCTCTCCCACTCCCACATTTCAGCTGTAATCCTAAATCTTGGGCAGTAAGTCTCACTGAAATCAGTGGTGCTTGCTTAGGAATCCACATACTTACTTTGGAATATGAAAAGCCAGAGTATGCATTCGAAATGGGCTTATCTGCATGCTGGGCAAAATAAATATGTAATACATGTTGCATTGTTTGCAGCAGCTGCTGCTATTGAGTTTAGGAATATATTTGTGTATACTGAACAAGTGGATTGTTAGCAACGAGGATGAATATTTTAAATAATAGCAAAATCCATTGTTAAAATGCATGACCACTGGCCAAACCAAACATAATGGCTGCTGACCCATCTCTTTAAATGTGGTTCTTCCCTATCCACATCATTTAAAGCAGAGCTCGGAATCTGATTTAAAGACTAACAGTAATACGTAGGCAACCTTACCACCTACCACACACACATCTTACCTCTCTGAAGTCTGTCTCCTTATGTACTTTTCTCTCCACTGGGCACCAGTATTTGCTGGGAGAAAATACACTCAGGGATAGTGGAGAGCCAGTGTGGCGTAGTGGTTAGGGTGTTGGACTAGGACTGGGGAGACATGGGTTCTCTAGTCCCCATTCAGTCATGAAGCTCACTGGGTGACTTTGGGCCACTCATTGCTCTCAGCCCAACCTACCTCACAAGGTTGTTGTGAGGATAAAATGAAGAGGAGAAAGATCATGTATGCTGCCTTGGGCTCCTTGGAGGAAAGGCGGGATCTAAATGAAATGGAATGAATGAATGAATAAATAAATAAAAAATAAATAGTGGCTGCATGGAGGTACATGGTAAGCATAGGGAGGGTCCAGCACCTTGCACCCACATACCCCTTTCGCTATTTAAATCAGAATCCCATGATTGGGGCAGGCCGCATTTAAAGCAATTAACTTGCCACTTGTAGTTTGGCCCAAGGAAGATTTCAGTACAATTATTTAACTTCTACTGGAAGGCTTGCATTCTCTTGTTCATTACGGTATATGTATCCCAGGCTTTTAGGCTAAATACAGCTCCCGGCTTACCTGAGAGCAAGGTTGTGGGGTGCATGGTTAAAGCAGGGAAGAGGGGAGCATCAGGGTCTCCTTCTCCTTACCATTGGCCTCTTGGTTGCTTCTCTGACTAATGCCCTCCTACCCAGGTCACTGAGTTTTGGTGGATGGCCTTCTCTAGGCAGAGCCACAGTTGAGCCATATTCTTTCCATTTTGTAATAATGGATTTAACGGTGCTCTGGGGGTGTTCATAGGTTGGGATTTTTTTAATAACCCAATCCTGATTGGTGCTTCTGCACAACTTTATCCTGGAGTTGTTTAGATAGCTCCTTGGTCTTCATGATTCTGTTGTTTAGATATTGTATGCTCTCTGACAAACTCTGGGGCCTTCCAGAAACAGGTGTATTTAATCTGAGATCATCTTGCACTGGAATTGCATACAGGTGGACTCCATTCAACTACTTACAGTACAGTTTGTGACTTCTGTACTGGCAGTGGGTTGCCCCAGAGCTTATTTGGGTATGTCACAGCACAGGGGGTGGATACTTATGCAACCAACAAGTGCCAATTTGTTTTTATATTTAACTTTTGTGCCACGAAAAATTTTTTTTGCACCTTCACAGTGTTGAGTATCTTGTGTACATCAAGTGGTAACAATGCTAATTAAATCCATTTCAATTCCAGGTTGTAACACAACAAAATGTGGAAAAGTCAAAGGGGTGTGTGTATATACCCTGCAAGGCACTTTATGTGTGCAGAGAAGTTTATAGCTGCACCAACTGACTGATTTATGACTGTAAAAAAAAGAAAACTGTAATCGCCTAAGATCTTTTAACTAAAACTTAGCCTCTGGTCCATTGTATTTCAAAGCCAGGCATAAGGGGGCAAACTTGAAGTGCATTGGTCAAAGCCTTAACTGACTGAGTAGGTTCCATTGTTCTGTTTCACATACATGATGTACATAAAACAGAAGCACATGGTAATGAAAAAGGCACTTTCCCATAGGGTGTTCTGTCTTCAACTGCAATGAGTGAGCAAGGACGAGACCTATACATTTCTCATGGGGACATATGAATATTTTGTATTTACCTGAAAGAAATGCAAATCTGGGATGTCATTGCCCATTCTACAGTGTCCTGGCACTGAAAGTTTTTCATCTCTAATGTTTAATATTCTGCACCTGTTCAAAAGTCAGAGATATTTCCTGACAATGAAATAATGCTTCCATAAGAATGTGTTGTGTTTTTCTTAATAAGCTTCTTCTGCTTGTTGTAACTTGGCTTATACAGTTGAGTCTTTTTAATATAATTAAAGCTTTACTAATCCAGTCCAGTGCCTTCCCTATGTTACTATCCCCATATTACCCACTAATATGTGATATTTTAATAATATTGCGAAGTGATCTGTAAAAATTGCTTATACTTCTCAGTAAGCAATGCCCATATTCCTGGCTGCAGCACTGCTCCAGTTCCCAAAACTGTCCTTTTATTTGAACACCACAAAGACTGCTTCCGTCTGTACATTTGCGTCTCATGGACTCAGTCTCCCCATTGCAAAACAGAGATTAAAGGCCTCTTCTGATGGTATCTGAGTGTCATGGGAGCTTCTGCCACAATTCTTTCTCAGGTTAGCATCTCACCAGTTTTCAGGAGGCGTAAAACTAGCTGTGAAGAGAGGCTGACCATACAGAGCCTGTCTCATTAAGAATCTCTATCTAGCCCCAATAAGCTAACACCACCATTCCATAGGTTCTCTCCTGTCATGTTCAAAGCATGCCAGGGTGGTGTTTTCTCCCCTACTGAGCTTGTCTGCTGGGAACCAAAAGGAAATATCTTCAATTCATGCCTATTGTCCAACCTGCCTGGGTTGTTGGCACGTGTAAATTGCTTATTTTTAATACTGGCTTCCTGCCGATATGATGGCTGGCCATGCTGTCAAAGGTGCTATGCAAGCCTATCAAGGAAAGCTACTCACATCTAATTGGCTGATTCCCTCCTTCTCCCATCAGCAACCCTCCTTGTTCCCAGAAATAAAATGAAGTCAATTTTGCCTATGATTTTGACTTGCATTGGAAAAACCAGGGGGACCCGTACATTTTGCATGGACATTTGTTACTTAGCCAGAAAGCTATTTTGTTTCCTCTTCACTATTGCCTGCTTGATTCTCCCTCATCTGTTGCCTTAATACAGTTTATAATTGGACTGTATACTTTGATTACCCAAGGAATATTCTCCCACATGTTAGATTGTTTGGTGGTTCAGGCTACCAGCTTTGGGAGATAAGGAGAGAGCACTGAGCTCTATCTTGTGGTGCCGGGGAGAATTTGCTAAAAGTTGGTCATTCCAGATACAAAGCCACAGTTCTGGGAGTTTCCTTCTCCCCCAAAGGCAGGGTAAAGAAGAAAGAAAGAAAATGTTGCTAAGTTGCTTAAGAAAGAAGGAGTGTTTCACTCTGTCCTGCCTTGCAGGGCTGGTTGACAATTTTCCCACACTAGTATTGAAAGGAGCCTTTTTGTGTACACCTCTTATGTGGTTTGGGGGCTCATGTCATTAGCTGAGTGATGCAGGAAGAAGCTGATGGAAGGAGTGGTTCCCTGGTGGCTTGGGTAATGCTAGGAGGAGCCGTTAGTCCAGAATCACTCTTGCTTTCATTCTGATTCATCACTTGATTCCTTGTAACTTGATTGCTCAACATTTGATGTGTCAGAACTTAATGTGACATGGGTGATATTAAAAACTCTTTCCGTGGTTATTAATCTGTGGTGGTCCATCCGTACATGCAATTCATCACTTGATGCCGCAGTCATCAAATGAGAATTGTAGCCCCCAGGCAGCCTTTCCCACTTATCACACAAGTAGGAAGCACCCATGGCAACTTCACTGAGCTACTGGAAGGTTGGCACATGTAATACTACTACAGCTTTGGAATATTTATGCAATCAAGAGGATCAGAAACTTCTAAAAGCAGAGATTTTAAGGACTCTAACAAAATTATCTTGTTGCCTGCATGAAGCATTCCGGTATCAGGGAAGAGGAATGTGTTATGTAAAGTGGCAAATGTTGGCATATATAAATGACTGAAGTCTTTACTATGTACTGGAGTTAGCAATTTCCAGCCAGCTGCCATAAGGGAAGTTTGGCAAGAATTTGTCCACTCCCTGAATAGTCAACATATCATTTTTAATGAGGGTTGCTCTGCTGTTACCAATAGCCCACATAACTTGTGACCCAGCCATGGATGGCAGTCCTCCAGAGGCTTCATAACTCTCTTGTTTTGATGCCTGACTGGGACTACCAAAATTAGAGCTGAGCCAAAGTAGCTTCCCAAAATTCTCCAACCTATTTTCAGGTGGCAAAAGTGAAGAGTCCATTTTGCTGAATATTCTTTGGAGGGGAGAAGAAATTATCCCCTCCAAAGGTGGTGGTGGTGGGGCTCACCATTAGCAGTAGCATGGCTTCTTCATTTGTTCCTACTGTGTTTGTTTGTGTTGCTGCAAGCTGGTGTAAGGCATTTCCTCCATTTTATGGACTGGAGATTCAGAGGGCAAAATGACTCACCCAAGCATGTTTAGGATGCATGCATAACTGACATCAACGGCCCTGTGGGCAAGAAGGAGGAGTGAAGGAGGCAGGAGCAGGCATAGGGAACATCTGGGCCTGCTCCAGCTGTACTGCCCCCCCAACCCTGGGAGATGGGGGGGGGGGAAGGCAGGGCCACAGGGAAGTCAGTGTTTATCTGAATTGTTGTCAACCGCCCAGAGAGCTTAAGCTATTGGGCGGTATATAAATGAAATGAAATAAATAAATAAATATTCCACATTAATTACCACTGAGCACATTTTAACTGTCCTCAAGGATTTCAGTGAAGACACGCTTATGTATTCCTCTCCCCTGCGCGCGCGCACATGCACACACACACATCCTTCAACACATGCTAATGGAGAAAGTAGATATTTTGTTCTGCATTAGTGATAAATGAATACAAAACCAAAGGGCAAAGGGAAGGTTTGGGCCTTCCCTAAACTAATTTAGGGAAGTGTTTGGGCCTACAGGCTTCAACTAACCTAAGCCTGTGTAGGCCTCAATCCTTCACAACCTTCAGTCTGAATTTGTATTCTTTGTGCAATCACACCTCCATCTGCTTTCCCCGATTACAAGTGCTTTTTTATTTTAGTCTGAGTCCTGGCAGAGAAGACAGACTCTTACCTTGATGAACTGAAACAGTTGTATTTTTAATGGCAGCCCTCACCTTTCCTTTTCTCTGCTGCATGCTTTGAAAATTGGCTGATTGAATGTGCCAAGGCAACTGAGCTTCATGAACTTTACTTCCTCATAACCTTTTGAGGAAGCAATGCCAATGAAAGGGAAGACAGCAATATCTAGAGGAGCCTTTCTCTGGTATACTAGTATTCACCTGGCCCCAGAAATGGAGATGGAAGGTGGGAGGAAAGGTCTCATTAGGCCATGGACCATGATGCAGGCTTATGGACACCTGGCATGGTGAAAGATATGAAGAGTGCAGAAATGTTCTGATCTCATAAGTCTGGGTTTGTGACTTCCTGGGTATGGTTTTGCAGTATCTCAATTCTCTTGAGATGCATTCTTCTAAATGTGTCCAAAACTTACGGTACTATACTGTACAACATGTTTTGCTCCTGAGGTCTATTTTATACATTTGTAATCATTGTTCTGGAATTGTAATGTCTGATGGATTCTGCAGAGTGTTATCCAATATCCTGGGCTTATTTGCAATTTGATAACAGCAGGATAACTTCCTACCGGTAAATGAGAAAGGAGAGAAATAAAACAACCCCAATTGCTGAATAAATCAGAAGGATATTAGAATCCAAAACAAAAATGTGTGCCTAGGTCCTAGATTCAATGGGAGGACTGGGTGGCTCCAGCAATTTATGAAAGGACACCAGGGTTTTTATTTCAAAGGTCCATCTCTATAGTCTCTTTCAGATCCATGGTGAATGATAGCACAAGGGGTGAGTGATTGCACAAGGGGCGGGGAAGCAGCAGGGCTGAAGCAGTCCTATCCTTGACTTGTGCATGTTGAGTAGACTGCACGAATGGACCCCATGTACAAACTAAGCACTGTGCTTGTCCATGCACATGAGAACTCAGCTTTTTGCAAGATTCCTGATTGTGAGTACTGTTTGAATGCACATAGAATCTATTTGCTCACCTTGTCTATGCTGAATGCAGATAAGTGAGAGGCAGGGCCTCCCACCATGATTAATATAATTATGCAGTTATTTGTCTGGCTATTCATTGATGTTCACGGATGTTGTTAGCGCTAATCACATGAATGTATTGTCCCAAGACATTCTCAGGAAATGCTTGCATGCACTAGTATAAATGCTTTTTGAACTTGGATGCATCTATATTAGCTAAGTGCCAAAGGCCAACTGAGCTATTTGGGAATTTAAAGGTGATGTGCCAAAATCATCTGACATAACCTTGATGTCAGGTACATTCAATACAGCCACTTGATCTTGAAGTCTAATGGAACATGTTATGGGACATAAGGTTCCTCTCTCAGCTTTCTAATCCTTAACAACATACCTAGCCCAGAATTACTTCTGTGATACAGAAGGAGGTGCATTCAATTAAAGTGATGTTTTAATAGCTTTCAATTTGCCAGTTTAGAACAGAAAACAGATTATATACAGCATTTGTAAATCTAGTGTAAAATGTGCCTTGGCAGCATCAGGGCTTGGCCCCTTGGAGTGGCATGCATCTTGGCTTTGTACTACTAGCAAGAAGAAGAAGCTATGTCACAAACTGCAAGCATATTAGAACACCCCACCCCCCAATCCCAATGTCCAATCATTGGGTGGGCTTTTGCCCCCAACCCACACCCTGCTGAAGCCTCTGAACTGCTTGGCCTAGCCCTACTTTGGACCTGTATGACTCAAAGTCTCAGGAGACTTGAGTTTTGGCTTGGAATCTTAAGAACCTTGCAATAAAAGTTGGGAATAGGACCTATAAACCCCCCACTCCTGCTTTGCCTTTGCACAGTCCATGCACCCACCAATCCACATAACTGAATACTCTGGTCATTCTTTATCAGGGTGTTTAACTGATGTTTTAATTTCTTGATTTTGCCTGTTTGGGTAATTACTTACTTTGTCCTTTCATCATGGTATTTTGCAGAAGGACCAGTATGGATGTGGAAAAACACTAGCAGTGTCTTGACTGAATGGCTAGAAAATCATATATTGAACATCTTGTATATTGAAAGTAAATTCCTTACCTCCTTTCTTGCTTCAACTGTGCTAGACATATGCATGAGAAAAGCAAGAATGTCTATTCCTGACAGTTAATTCTTTTGGCAAAAAGAGAAAAAGGAGAGAGCAAGAAACTTTCAGCCACTAAAAAGGAAATGGCACTAAATGAAACCATTCTTTTGTCAAAGGCCATAATGAAACCATAGAGGTAGAGAGACACAAAATCCATTCATTCTTACTATAATTTTATGATTGTGATCTTGCTGTTTGCTTGGATGCAGTGTCAATGTGATAAAAATTGGCTTTTGGTCTGTGAACAGCCCTTTTCTTCGCAATGGCTTATACGTTTCAATAATTTTGCCTCCCTGAGGGAAATTAGTTACTAAAATTATCATATCTCTGCAGGATGTTTCCGTTCTCTCTTCCTACCTCCAGCCTCCCAGTTCCCCCGCCTGCCATATCACATGAGTTGGTCCTAAGCTAGTCCAGTTATCTTTTTGAGAAGATGCCCAGCCATTTACATCATTATAAGGCTGCTGGACATTTTGCACACTCACGCAGATTAACATAGTTGACCACATGTTCCTTTCCTAATGTTCTTTGAACCTTTCCTTTTTTTTAAAAAAAGAAGACACTAAGAGCCTTATTTCTATGGCTGGATTAACAAATACCGGTATATTAATTCTTCCAGGCTCTACAAATAAGGGATTCAACACACACACACACACACACACACGGTAATAATGCTTCTATTTTTTCAGAAACCAACATTTTTAATGAGAATCTGAAATAAAGGGAAGATCATTGTCTAGTGGTCTGTTTGTTTGAGACTAGAACTGGGCAACTCCCTAGGCTCACACTGAGTTTGCTCAGAAAATAAGCTGAACTATTTTGGATTTCTCAAAAATAGTTGGGAAATAGTTTGTGGCTCATTTCTGTTACTCTGACTTTGGAAATAAGTTTCCTATTCCCAAGCCTACTATAACCCACCACCAAGATCCACCCAACCCTTTCCCTTCCCACCGCACTTACTGGGCACAGTCATTGCCAGTGGTTGTGCACTGGTAGGAAGAAAGGAGAAGGAAGGAAAGTCACTTTGTCCTCACCTCTCTGGTGGTAGCAATTGCAGCAGAGAAAGAAATGGCTTCTATTTCCTTCCCTACTCTGATGTCTAAGTAGCACTTGGGAAAATGTCATTTTCCCAAGGCCTACTGCAATGCCAGTCAATTTCCCAGGAGCTACTTTGTCACTGCTGCCAGAGTGGGGAAAGGAGAATAAACTTCCTTCCTTCCAGTTTGCTACACCACCACAGCTCAGTACATAAAGTGGCATGGGAAAGAGGGATATTAGTGGGAGACTGGGTATGTGCAGATGAAGTAACTATTGCAGACTCCTTGAAACTCATGTTTCCAAGCCCAGAGGTATATGTCGTGCCAGCGTTTCTATTTGAGACGAATGTGGGTGGCGAAGCAGGAGGGAGATATGGAGGTCTAGTGAAGCTAAGCACAGTATCATTAATGATAACAGGGTCAGGACTCCCATCACATTTTTTAACGGTTCAACATAACACCAGCAAAATCTAAGCAGATTATGAAGTCAGTGATAGAGACCAGTGGTACCTGAATTTGTAGGGAAGCAGTCTATTCATATCATGCAGCAAAAGTCCTTAGGGACCATCAGATGGAGTCAGTTAAGTTATTCACTGGCTGGAGAGGGAGAGAGGCCGGCAGAGAAGACCTCAGGCCTCTGGGCCTACTTCAACTGGACTCCCCCCACCCCCACGGGCATCTATCATCAACTGTCCTTCGGGAAGGATTTCAGGAAAGAGAGAGGGAGGTAGATGAGGATAACAGCAGACCTTGACCCCAAGGCCATCTTCCACCAACTGCCCTGTGAGAAGGAGCCTGAGTATTATTATTTTTAAATGGTTAATATTGTTTATTGTAATTTTATTATTTTTATGTTACTTATAAGCCACCTTGGTAACATGTGTATCCGGAAATATGGTAGTAAATAATGATAATAAATGTCACCTTTCTGGACCACATCCATCCAAGGCGATGAGCAAAATACCAGTATAAAAATAAAAATTTAATAATAGAATAATAAAACTTTAAAATTAAAAAAAAACAATGCAAAAATATAATAATTAAAGTAGCCAGTATATAAAACTCTCCCATAGCCATAGCAATAAAACATCAATAAAACTGCAGGATGACTAATAGAACACATCAATTAAAAGCCATTTGACACAGGTGGGTTCCCAAAGCCTTTTAAAAAAAAAAAACTGCAATGAAGGGGGCCAAAAGCCCATCCCTGGGGAGAGACTTCCATAAGGAAGGCGCCACTGTCCCTGGTGCCTCCCAGTCTAACTGCTCTGAAAGGCCAACAAGGAAGGCCTCTGATGATGCTGATCTTAAAGCATGGGCAGGTTCATACAGGAGCCCAGATGGCCCCTCAAATAATCTGGCAGAATAATATGCTTCAAGCACATCATCATCATCATCATCATCATCATCATGCGATCACTCGTGACCAAGTAAGATTGTCTTCCAGGATAAAAATTTACAAAAAGGAAATTTTAAAAGGAGGAAATTCTAAAGAAAAATTGTGTAGACTCTAGCGATGGGTCTGTAAGTGACTGTGGAGGCCAATTCTAGATGGATTTCTAGATGCTGGATTTCACTGTCGATGTTAGCTGTAACAGAAAGATAGCTGCCAAGATAGAGAAAATGATTGACATTTTCCAGTATTGTCCCGCCATGCTGGATAGATGGCATCATCAAAGGGTTAGCTTGCACTGGCTGATGAAGCACTTTGGTTTTTCTGATGTTAAGTGAGAGACCAAGTTTTCCGTATGCTTCTGCAAAAGCATTTAGGATAGTTTGGAGATCATCCTCTGAATGTGAGGAGCTTCCCACAGTGAGGACACAGGTTCGGCAGTCAGACATTCGAACAACATGACCGGTCCACTGAAGTTGGCGTTGAAGGATCATTTTTTCAACGCTAGTAGTCTTTGCTTCTTCCAGTACACTGACATTTGTTCGCCTATCTTCCCAAGTAATTTGCAGGATTTTCTGGAGGCAACGTTGATGAAATCTTTCAAGGAGGTGGAAGTGACGTTTATAGATAGTCCATGTTTCGCAAGCATACAATAAAGTTGGCAATACAACCAGTGTTTTGGTCTTCTTACAAATATCCCGATCCTCGAACACTCTATGTTTCATTCGAGAAAACGCAGCACTTGCGGAGCTCAAACAATGCTGGATTTCACTGTCGATGTTAGCTGTAACAGATAGATAGCTGCCAAGATAGAGAAAATGATTGACATTTTCCAGTATTGTCCCACCAAGCTGGATAGATGGCATCATCAAAGGGTTAGCTTGCACTGGCTGATGAAGCACTTTGGTTTTTTTGATGTTAAGTGAGAGACCAAGTTTTCCGTATGCTTCTGCAAAAGCATTTAGGATAGTTTGGAGATCATCCTCTGAATGTGCGGAGACCACATTATCATCAGCATACTGAAGTTCCACAACGGAGGTTGTAATTACCTTACTTTTTGCTTTCAGCCTGCTGAGATTAAAAAGCTTTCCATCTGTTCGATATATACTGTAATTCCCACACCAGTGGGAAGTTTCCCCTCGACAAGATGTAAAATCATGGCGATAAAAATAGCAAATAATGTTGGGGCGATAACACATCCCTGTTTAACACCTGATCCCACTTTAAATGGAGCACCATGAGAGCCGTTGTTGTCCAAAACCGTTGCCGTCATGTTGTCATGGAGAAGTCGCAAGATATTCACAAATTTATTGGGGCATCCAATTTTCATAAGGATAGTCCAGAGAGCTGTTCGGTCTACAGTATCGAAGGCCTTAGCCAGATCAATAAATGCCATATAAAGGGGTTGATTTTGCTCCCGGCATTTTTCTTGGAGCTGATGTGCAGTAAAAATCATGTCTACTGTCCCTCTAGAGGGGCGGAAACCATATTGAGTTTCTGGGAGGATCTCTTCTGAAATATATAGAAGACGGTTTGCGAGAATCCTAGCAAATGTTTTACCTGCGGTTGCTAAGAGAGAAATGCCCCGATAGTTTCCACAGTCTGTTCTATCACCCTTCTTAAAGAGGGTGATAATTATGGCATCCCTGAAGTCTTCTGGGATCTCTTCTCTTATCCAGATTTTTTCGATTAGTTTATGAAGATGTTGTACAAGTTTGGGCCCCCCTTCTTTAAAGATTTCAGCAGGAATCCCATCTGGTCCACTAGCTTTGTTGTTCTTTATTTGATTAATGGCTTTTTTTACTTCATCCAAAGTGGGGAGTATTGCAAGTTCCTCTCTAATTTGTTTTTGCAGGATTTGCGCAAAAATCTCATTATCCACCTTAGATTTACGATTTAAAAGGTCATAATAATGCTCTTTCCAACGCAGTGCAATAGACTCTTTGTCTTTTAATAGTTTGGTGCCATCTTTTGATTGTAAAGGGTTTGTACCATAAGTTTTTGGTCCATAAATGGCCCTGGTGGCCTTAAAAAAGCCCCGTGCATCATGAGATTCTGCAAGTTGTTGAATTTCTTCAGCCTTCTTTTTCCACCAAGCGTTCTTAAGTTCTCTTGTTCTTCTTTGGACCTCAGCCATTTGCACTAGCGTAGATTTTTTTCTTGGCAGCGCAGTTAATATCATTTTGCCATATTTGGAAGGCTTTCCTTTTTTGGTCAATTATATATTTACCGTAATCTCATTATCATTTTCATCAAACCAATCCTGATGTTTCTTAGTTTCATATCCAATATTTTGTTCACAAGCTGCAGTAATGGAGGTTTTCGGCTTAGACCAGTGGCCCTCAATGTTATCAGGAGGTTCCGTAGGTAGATGTTCCTTAAGAAGTGATTGAAGACGAGTTTGCTTAATAGGATCTTGAAGGACTTGGATGTTCATTTTATGCCTTGGTTTCCTTCCCTGAAGCCTACGTTGGGGAGCAATGTTGATAACCATTGTGGACCAGATTAGTTGGTGGTCTGTCCAGCAGTCGTCGGCACTCACCATGGCCCTAGTAAGAAGTACATCGCGGCGATCTCTAACACGGACAATTACATAATCCAGAAGATGCCAGTGCTTTGACTGTGGGTGCTGCCATGATGTTTTAAACTTATTCTTTTGTCGGAAGAGTGTGTTTGTAATTGTGAGATTATGCTCTGCACATATAGACAAAAGTAAGAGTCCGTTCGGGTTGCTATTACCAACTCCGTCTTTTCCAATAGTTTCTGGCCATAAATCAAAGTCACGCCCGACTCTTGCGTTAAAATCGCCCAGGAGGATAATGTTATCCTCTTTAGGTATCTCTGACAGGAGAGTGTCCAACTGGATATAAAAACTTTCCTTGATGTCTTCATCAGCATCTAATGTTGGCGCATAAGCGCTCAAAATAGTTACCTGCTGGTTATTGGAGAGCTTTAATCGAAGAGTTATCAGGCGTTCGTTAATGCCAGTAGGAACTTCTGACAAAAGAGTTCACTAGCTCATTTTTGATGGCAAAGCCTACTCCATGTATTCGTCGGTCCTGCTCAGGTAGTCCTTTCCAGAAGAAGGTATAACCTCCTTTTTCTTCCTTCAACTGTCCCTCTCCTGCCCTTCGAGTTTCTTGAAGTGCTGCTCTGTCAATTTTAAACCGTCTCAGCTCCCTTGCAATAATAGCAGTCCTACGCTCAGGGCGTTCACTATCTATGTTATCCAGCAATGTCCGTATATTCCATGTTCCAAAATTCAAATGTCTTTTTCGACCGCTAAAATGGTGACCCCACTGGACGCGGTAATCCAGTCAGGGGAGAAAGAGGTAGACTATGTTTAGGGCACCTTTTCTAGCCCCCTCCCCATACGGGGTGAGCAGAGTGGATCCTAAATAGGGCTGCTCAGTCATGGATACAGCTGCCGAGCTGCTTGACTAGCTCGTTCCTTGAACAGGGCGACTGAGTCTGCATCCACCGCCCATGTGCTGGTCCATGACTAGGGACTTCCAGATTCACAGTCCTGCCCCCCGTCGCCATTCGCCAGTCGCCATGGGACTTTTGTTTATTTGGTTGGTTGGTTGGTAGTGGTGGGGCCGCGCCTGGAGTCGGCTTGTGGCTCGCTCCTGGCTCGGCCCTCGAGGCAGCGGCGGCCAATCTCACCATTCAGAGTGGCGCGGCGCATTCTCCGTGCCGCTCAAGCTGCCGCCGCCGCTGCTACCGCCGCCGCTACCGCCGCTGCTGCCCCCCCACCGCTGGACCCCCCCGCCGCTGGACCCCCCCGCCACACCCCCGCAGCCTACCTTCTCCGCACCGCTGCCTCCGCCGCCGCTGCCGGAGCCCCGCACGCGCTCTGTTTTGGCGCGGGGAACCAGGGCAACAGGGCTTAAACAGCCCTGTTGCCCTGGTTCCCCACGCCAAAAATAGAGCGCGGGGGTCCCGTCGCGTCACTTCCTCCGCGCCGGAAGGATGCGATGGGACCAGCGGACGGGGAGGCAGGCTCTCCGGAGAGTCGGAGAGCCTGCTGCAGGTAAGCCCGCGGTGGCCGAGTAGCTCGGCGGGACACGAGCAGGCCCAGTTTGGGCTGCTCGACTACATCCGGGCTACTTGGCTACATCCCTATGTTGGTTGGGTTGGATTGGGTTGGTTGGGTTGGATTGGGATGGTTGGGTTGGGTTGGAAGACGCCTGTGCGTGAAGCTGTTTTATGTGGGGAGATCGGTGCACAACGGATCACCACACAAATTTGACAGAGTACGGCAATGATCCAATGGCACGGTTACCATGACGATTGGAAAACCATTCTCTGCTGCAGCCTTCATCCACCTTCACAGCCGTTGTAATTTAGGTTTAAATTATCTTCCGCCTGTTCTGCCGTTGAGGACTTTATGTTTTGGATCGTTCTTTGTCTGGTTCCTCTCCCGGACCTTACCGCCATGGGTGACCCTACTGGGAGTATATAGCTCCCGACGGCATTGCTCACAGGGTTCATCGGAACATGCAAGCCCACTCACCACTTCAAGGTGACGATCCGGCGAGAGGGGAAGCACATTATACCAGTGGTGGGGAACCTGTGTCCCTACAGATGTTGCTGTACTACAACTTCAGTCATCCCCAAACTTTGGCCATGCAGGCTGTAGCTGATGGGAATTGTAGTCCAACAACATCAGATTGCCAACCCCTGCTTTATACACATCACTTTGTTAATATTTGACCACGCTGGCTAGGAATGATGTGAGTTGCAGTCCAACACCTCTGGAGGGCACCAGGTTGGGGAAGGCTGGAATAGAGGTTATTGGCCCTGGCCTAGATGGGCTGATGTTCTGACTCAGGAAGGCAACTTTGTATGTTCATATGCTAAATAATATAAGCAGCTTTGTGGTCCCTAAATTGTGCTGAGTGCTTATAAAGAAAGAAATGTAGCCATAAGGCAATGACATTGCCTCAATCAGGTTCATGCAGATATGAAGCAATAGCCAAAAGAAAAAGAAATGAAATGAAATCATTATAGATCCCCTGAATCATTTACTTTCACCAAGGCTTTTAATCCAGAGATTTCTGATCTCAAAGGAGTGACTAGAAATAATTCCAAAGATTAGGCTTTAGGTTCCTTTTGAATCTTTAGGGTTTGATCTTTATGCATTGGAATCACATATGGTTTCCTTCTTACTAACAATATAATTCAAATGCAGATAGAGCCAAGAAATGTACAGCGCTAAAACTGTGTGTTTTGGCATAGATTACAGAGATAATTTCTTTGAGTAAACTATTGCTATCTCTATAAGGGTATTTGACTGTATATGAAAAATCCTACATGGAATAATTCAGCGTAGGCAGCCTAACAAATTAACTGCAGTGGAACTTTGATGTAACTCTGTGTGTGCCTGCAATTCCTTTAAGATATATATTCTTCTAACAGCAAGAGTTGCTGACGTTTATTGAACTTGCTTTTGATTTGTTGGCAACATGTTGCAAGCCATTTGGAGGACATCTTTTTCCTTTCAGGGCACAGCTGCATGTGCCGCAGCTTCATGCATAATAGAGGAGTTTAGCTCAGGCCTTTACGATGAAACAGATATTTAAGTGGAGGCCTATACCTTTTCATCAATTGCGATGTTGCCAAAAGTGTGTGGCAAGCCAAACGACTAGGAAAGACATGACAGAGAACAACTGAAGAAAGCGAAAATGTACTGCCTACATTCATTATCATAGGGTTAAAAAAAAAACTGTCTAGGTTGATTTTAATAAAGCAGCATCACTGCCCTGCACACTTCAAAGGTAAGACCAAGTCTAGAAAAGTTTGAGGTACTGCAAAGCTTTGAAGACAGGACTTTGACTAACTTTACAGAAGAGAAAAGAATATACCTACTCTCTTTGGAAATGCCTGCAAGAGGGGCTTGGGGGGGGGGGATGCCTGCAAGTTCATCCAGTCCTTGCATGTGAGTGGCATAGAGATTGTACCAACCCTCATGGAATCCCAGGGTTAGGTGTGATGGTGCAATATAAACAGGAATTTTGCAAAGCCCTCTGTTGCTCACATACTCATACCTGTATTCTGCTATTTTTAGCTACTGTTTTCTGCGCCTCAGTCAAGTGTTAAAGTGCTGAATCAGCACTGTGGGAAGCTTTCAGGGGTACATGTCTTAAAGGCTCACATGCACATAAATTATAGATGCAGTATATTTATTTGTTTGTAATATTTCTATTTTAAAAACCCTTAATCGGTTTACATATAAATATTAAAATCTCATTTAAAATACAATTTTGAAAACAATTCAAATACAGTAATAATAATATAGAGCAGTACAGGAGCAGTACAGTGGAGTGTAATTAATTAATTACACTTATGTCCCACCTTTTTTCCTCTTGCAAGGAACTTACATGGTGGCTTACATGGTCCTCCTCCTCTCCATTTTATCCTCACAGCAATCCTGTGCAGTAGCTTAGGCTAAGAGTCAGTGACTGGCTTAAAGTCACCCAGTGAGCTTCACGGCCAAGTAGGAACTAGAACCTGGATTTCTCCAGTCTCAGTCCAACACGCTAACCACTACACCACACTGGCTCTGAATATGCCACACTGGTTATAGGAGTTCCACAGCCTCCCTGAGATCAGTAGGTGGAAATGCAAGCTAGAGCTCCGTATCATCAACATACCAGTGACCCTTTCACCCAACCCTCCAGATGACTTCATGTAGATGCCAAAAAGCACAGGGGACAGGAATAGAACCTTGTGGTACCCTACTGACTGAAGTCACCCAGCACCACCCTACCAAGAAGGACTCATTCTACCCCCCCCCTCAAGAAATGTTCCTAACATTTTTGCATTTGCTTTGGATTAAACTTTAGAAGAGATGCAGGAGCAACCTACGGAAGTGCAGAACCCACCCCCAGCCCTGAGATATTTTGTTAGTTTTATCAAATCTCTTCAGGGTTCCCTTGACATTCCTTAGATGTTTCACATGAGAAGGAGCCCCCAAACTTGCTTTGAACTTCATTTTGGGAAAACCTGCAGTGGTTTCACACTCCTAGAACCTTCTTTCTTCAGCTAATTGCTTTAAGAATTCTGAACTCCATCACCATCCAATGTAATCTCTCTCTCTATATATATAAAAGAAGAAGTCCTGACTGACTGACTGACTCATCAATGCCCAGCTCAAACCGTTTAATCTAGGAACGTGAAATTTTGAAGGAACATTGTTTTTATGACATAGACACCCACTAAGGAAGGATTTTTGGAAATTCTCTCCCTAAGGGGGTGAAAAGGGGGGTGGAATTGCCCCACTCTCATATCTTCTATGGGCAAAACAACAGGGGAGCAGTTATGCAAATCAGCCTCACCTCATAATTGCTGCAGGAGTCAATAGGAGCAGATATGCAAATAGCCCATACAACACTTAGAATGTTCGTATGAATTCCTGCAGGGGCCAATAGGAGTGGGTATGAAAATCTCCCCTAGGCCATAAGGGAGTGAAAAGGGAGGGAAACTTTTTAAATGACTGACTGAATGAATGACTGTGGCTTATGCTGCCTCAGCTTGTCTGAGTGTGGAAAGCTAAGCAGGGTCAAGCCTGGTTATTACTTGGATGGGAGACCTCTCCTCTAGTTTCCTGCATTAAGCAGGGGGTTGGACTCGATAGCCTTGTAGGCTCCTTCCAACTCTATGATCTATGAAATCTATTACTGTTGTGTGTGTGTGTGGGCGTTGCATAGGCTCCATCACGTTTTGACGGATCTACCCCAAACTTGGCACGGTCACTCTTCATCACCTGTAGACTCTCAGGATTAACCTGATTTTTCTTTAAGATCACATATTTCTGTCAGAAAAGATTTCTGCTGCCAGCACCCAGCCTGTTACACTTTCAGTCAGAGACACTGTATCTTTTCCATACAGCTCTCACAGGCCTTCAAGAAGAAGAGAAAAACAACAACACCCTTTTCATTTTTAAACCTGTTTTTAAAATTTTTCTTCTTCTCCATTAAAAAAAATCAAAATGCAAATTGAAAATTTAAATGTAAATGGTATGATGATACCACACACAGTCGTACCAGTTGTAGGTGATGGAGCATGCCTATTCCGGGCACTTCATTTCGTTATGTATGGCAGTCAAAAGGTACGTGAACAAATAGTTGATCATGTTGTTGAAACAACATGGGATGAATTCTCTATGACAGTGATGGAAACAACTATGCGAGTACCAATGCATACTTTGACAACATGTCCCGACCCCATACTTATGGTGGTTTGTTCGAGTTGACAGCAGGTGGAAATTGTACCAAATCCTAAAATCCATGCGAGCGAAGCCGCGGGCAACAGCTAGTCTCTAATAAAGCCAAGATCACAAATGGTTGCCTATGTAAGAAAGCATTGCTCCAGCCCAAGGGTCAAGGGAATTGCCTGTTCAGAAGAGAGTCCTTTCTCACCTGCACTTCTGGTGTCATCAGCTTTTCAAATAGCCACTATGGGCTGCAGCTCATGCAGGTGTGGACCAGCTGAGACATTTCTTTCCATGTATTTCTCTTGCAGACAGAACAGTTTTGCTATTGAAGTGTTTTCCGTATGAATTCAAGGTGAAACCTGGAGTTTTGAGTCTGCAGTGTGGTGTGATAACATAGCCCTGGTTTTCTGCCAGGGATTAGGTAGGATGTTATCTTGTCTCTAGTGGGAGAGAGACGTTAGAAATTTTATTTGAGACAACATGCTGACTATCCTTTAAACCTTCACAAGAAACAAAGGATTGAAAGGTCCAGTGCTTGGAATGAGAGCACTGAACTGTAATGTGAACAAAGTCTTACTTTTTAGAGTTAGCAGGATATAACTTAGCACAACTACTTTCAGTGTGGAATTTTGTTGTGAAGTGAAGGTATGGCAATAAAGATGTGTGATGTATTGTACTCAGCTGGATGATTGGATATGTGGATAAGTAACAATAGCTGGGATACTTCCCTTTGTTCTCAGCTTTCTTGCATCTTCATGATGGCCAGTTTCTTCAAGGATACTTATGCACCTGAACAGCAGGACTGTTAGTATTCCAATGGAGATCCAAGTGATAGCACTTTCCTAATTGGTACTTGGACTGACAAAGAAGAAACATTCATCCCCAAAACAAGTGTATGTCTCCAGAGGTGCTATCAGATTTATGTTATGAACAAACATTGCACCAGAAAAGCCTATTTCTCAGTCAGACCTAGGAACCACAGTAAATTGGAAGATGTCACATATTTCAGAGCTTAATGATTCCATCAGTTTTATCTTAATAACATGCAAATAGAATGGGTTATTTTGCAGGCTCCAAAGCATCAAACTACTTTCATGTTCACTGCAACCTAGAGCAGAGTGTAGTATAACCTAGTTTTGTTCCAGAGATGGACAAAAATCATCTTGGCAGGCCTTCTCTTCTGTAGTGATGCCATATTAGTGCAATAGGGATGGTATGCTGGGAACAAAAATCCGAACAAGTTGTACACGTATCACATACCCAGGAAAATGTGGCATCAGAATGGTCAGACCTCACAATTAATACATACTGATGTCAACAAAGTTTGTCCTTATGTGATTGGGAATATGGATTTGTCCAGGTCATAATACTCTTGTGCATTATGTATTATGCATAATTTCTTCCAGATATTCTTCTCCATTTTGAAAATGAGATTCTATACATGTATGGTTAGCTTGCAGCAGACCCAGCCAGCTGCATTGTAGGCACATGCACAGAAGCTATTTTATATTAGTCTCTTTTTCTCAATGAAACTCTGGTTGTGGCTTGAATAATCAAAAGCTGCCCCGCACGTGACAGCATGTGTCACAATCCACCATGGCTTAAACAAGCCACGGTGGGCTGAAGTGATTGTGCAAACCCAGTCAGCGACTTGTTGTGAGTATGGCACGTGCTTCTGCATGCTGGGCCCAATTTGCATAAAACCCATGGGCTGTTTTAGGGTTATTTGAGAGTTTAACCCTCCAACAGGCCTTGCCACCCAGGTTTGGATGACATGATAAGCCACAGCTGTCACTCAATGATCTTCCTGGCCAAGTGGGGATAGGGCATATCATAGATCTGTATCTGCTTTGTTTAAGAAAAACAACAAAGTGGTGAGGGGGAATTTAGAGAAGAGAAACAGAGGGAGGAAGGGGAAAGAGTGCATAACCATTCCTTCTCTGCAGCTTCTGCACTTCCCTCAGCTCCTTTTCCCCACAGAGTTCAAACTGTGGGCTAATTGGTATTCTGATTCTGAAAAGCTTTGGGAGGGGCAATTTGGAGCAGGGAAAGTACAAGCAGGGAAATGGTTAAAACAGTTTCCCCCAACATGGTGCTCTCCAGATGTTTTAGACTTCAATACCCATCAGCCCCAGCCAGCATGAGCAATGGTTAAGAATCCTGGGGTTGTAGTCCAGAACATCTGGAGGGCACCAGGTTAGGAAGGCTGGGTTAAAATCACTCCCTGCCCCCATAGTTTCTGCACTCCAAATTCTTTTCTGAAGCTGCTTTTTAAAAACAAAATGGTGTCGGTGCATTTGTGCATGACATGTAGTTAGCCTTCTACTCAGTCCCTTTTTTATATTCCACTATTACGAAGCACTCATGCATACCATACCAAACCATTCCAACGTAACTTCATAATATAAGTGGAAAAAAGAAGAAGTTACACTGGAAATGATCCAAAACAAAGTAATTTCCAGGTTCAGTCATTTGCTGATATTTCATAGCAGGGAGTATGAAGCATTTCTTTGACTCATTCGCTGGCTCTACACATGCTTCCTAAGTACAGAAGAAATGCTTGCGTAGTGCTATTAAACCCACCTGCCTGACTGATGGATTAGTAATTTCAGCAATAGGTCCCTATTGAAGGGAGATCAGTAGATAATTGACTGTCAAACAGCTGGGCAATGTTAAGGTCAACTGGTGCTGAAGGTGGTTCATTTAAACAATGGGACAAGTTTCAAAGGAGCCCCTCAATGCTAATAATAGTGACAACAATAACTTTCACTTCAATGGAATTATTCAACATTGCCAAGAGGTAGTGTTGGAAGAATGCACTACTGTGAAAGCAAATACTTTATTTTCCAACCAAGGAATTCCGATTAATTTTTTCTGGGTTTATATGAAGTACAACATATGGGAAAATATTATCATGTGGGGCGAGGGGAGAATACAGTATAATAAAATTCCAAGAATATTTGTTGTTGTTTTTTCTTCTTCCTGTTTGCCATCTGATTTTTAATTTCTAGTGAGCATGCACTGAATCTGTATTGTACATAGCTTTCAGGCACAATCCTATGCTGTCTGAGGCCTGCTGGGAGTTGTAGGATTTTTTTTTCCTGCCTAAACATGCAGTGGATTGCACCCTTACTCAACAATCGTAATTTTGACCTAAAGAGGCAGGCTGAGTTGGAACTACTACGTGTGTGAGTTTCTCTAATCAGTGGCGTAGCGTGGGTTGTCAGCACCCGGGGCAAGGCAAGTAATTTGCGCCCCCTAACCCATGGATTTTAGCACTAGAGTCTCTTCCACTAGATTAGTTAAAGAAACCCTTACCCCCTAAGCACATGTATTGTTTGTTATGAAAATACTGATGTAATTAAAGTAAAATGCATCTAAATACAAGTTTATTTTCAAACACTTTATTGAATGCGAACATGCATTACACATTCTCCACATTTTCAGCAGGTCTATGAATACAAATCTACAAATGTAGTAACCTAGCATGGGCCATGCTATTATATGTCGTCTCACAACCATCGTAAACGACAAAAAATATCAAGAACAAAAACTAAACATCAAAATGGAACCATACCCTGGAGATGATCCAAGACTGGGCTAGATGGAGCCAACTTCCTCAATCCTGTACCTCTAATTGTAATTCTTTAATAGAAGTGCAAGATATCAATCTGTATATAATATACAGATTAATTTAAATTCGGGGAGGTCACACAGAGGTCTAGAAAGAGGGAGAAGCAATAAGGGAGACTCCCCAAGAGGAGGAGGAGGAGGAGGAGGAGGAGGAGGAGGAGGAGGAGGAGGAGGAGGAGGAGGAAGAAGAAGAAGAAGAAGAAGAAGAAGAAGAAGAAGAAGAAGAAGAAGAAGAAGAAGAAGAAGAAGAAGAAGAAGAAGAAGAAGAAGAAGAAGAAGACACACCCCGCGCTGCTCTGCTCTGCTCGGGCCTCCTCCCGCTTTCCACCTGTCCCTTCAACTCAACTTCCTGCCTCCTCCATTTCTTCATTCATCCGTCCCCCCCATCCCATTTCCCCACACCCCCCTTTCCCTTCTTTCTAGCCCATTTCCTTTCTCCCCCTCCTTTCCTGGCTTTTTAAAAATGTACCTCTTCTTTCTTTGCCCTCCTCTTTCCTTTCTCCCCCCCTTTTCTCCCCTCCTCCCTTCCTCACCCTCCCACCTCTCCCATTCTCTCTCTCCTCCTTTTCTCTCGCCATCCTTTTTCCCTTTCCTCTTTTCTCCTTTCCCCCATTTTCCTTTCTCTCTCCTTTGCTGTTCTCCGCTTTGTCCTTCCTTTTCTCTCTCCTCTCTTTCTTCTTTCCTTCCTTTCTCTCCTTTCCCCGGTCCTCTTTTTTCCTCTCTCCATCTCCTTTCCTCTCTCCCCCCTCCCTTTCTCTTTCTTTCTATCTGCCTTCCATCCTTCCTTTTCTCTCGCCCCCTTTCCTTCTTTCCCCTTTCTCATTCCCCATCTTTCCTCTTTCCCTTCATTCTCTCTCTCTCTTTCCTCCTTCCTCTTTCTTTCCTTTCTTCTCTCTTCCTCCCTCCCCTTCTCCTCCTTCCTTCCTTCTTTCTCTCTCTCCTCTCTTTTCCTCCCTCCTCCCCTTTTCTCTCTCTCTCTCTCTCTCTTTTCCTCCTTTCTTTCTTTCTTCCTTCCTTCCTCTCTCTCCTCGCTCTCCCTCCATACCTCGATCTTGTCCACGCTCCGGGCGCAGCCCACCACCTTCATGCACGCTGCACCAGGGCGCGGGCCACGGCCGCCCGATGCCCACCGAGGCGCCGGTCACCAGCGCCACCGCCCCTTCCAGCGCTCCGTGGCCCACGCGCCGCGCGCGGCTGCCCTCCGCCTGCCCGGCCCGCGACGCACCGGCCGGCGCCTCCTTCCTCACCTCCCGCCCCGCCACGCGCGCTCTCCGAGGCGCACGACCCGGCAGGCGCGGCGGCGGCGGCAGCAGCAGCGAGGGGGGGCGGCGGCTGATCTGCCCCTTTCTCCAAGGGCAGCCGCCTCTTGGGGGGGGGAGCAGGAGGAGGAAGAGCTGGGGCAGAGAGCTGCGAGTGCGCCCCCCCCAGATGTTGCGCCCGGTGCGGCCGGCCCCCCCTGCACCCCCCACGCTACGCCTCTGTCTCTAATAACAGGCTGTTTCAGCTAAAGCCATGGTTTTCAGACACTACCATTTCCACATTGTCTGCCCTGAAACCCTGTGAATTATGGAAGATTCTGAGGCACCTTTAAGGGTGCATAATCCGTTCTTGGGGAGTTATGGCCAAACCCATTGAAGTGCTCTTGCTCTGGCTGAGGTGAGAATTGATTTTAGAACATGCCCAGCACTCTTGCTGTTGCTGTGCCTTGCAGAGGAAAATTCGTAGTAGCAGGCAAGCTGTCTTTCTGGGAAGCTTGTCTGTCACTGATGCTCTTATAGGGCTGAACTGATAGGCACCCTAGCAGGGCCTGCCACTGTGCTGACATCTGCTTAGGAGGGGGACTCTGCTGGGCGGCTGGGTCTGGGAGCTGTCTACCATTTAAATTTCCCACAGTGCTCTGAATAAGGTGGCCATGTGTCCTACTTTACAGAGGACAGTCCTCCATTTGAAGAGCTGTCAGAAGACAGTCCTCTGTTTGAAGGTGTCCTCTGTTTGATCGGCTGCACAGTCTATGTCCAATTTAAACTTAAATATCCATCAGGAGGGAGAGCAGCCGGGGCCTTGAAGTTGCCCATCAACAGTTGGCACTCGGACAGTAGACTGAGCAGACACACAGGTCACCTAGTCAGTCTTCCCCACCATTGGTGAGTGAGATGTACTATATTTCTGAAATTCTAGTAATTATTTATAGATTTGCATCTATACATATAAAATGATATGCAGATGCACATTTTATGTAAATCAGGTGTCCTCATTAATCCTCTTCTTTGGTGAAGCATAAGTGGCCACCTTAGTTCAGGGCAGCAGCAGTGATGGCAAATATTCATCTGGTATTTTGAACACACAGGTTTTATTGTGCCATCATGACTAACAACTGTAGATAGCCCAAGGCTGGAGGTAGAAAACCCAGAACTGAGAGGCTACCTTTCATTTTTGAGTAGTTACAGCAAGCCCACAGGAGTAAGTCAATGAGTTGAATACTGCATTGGATACACCTACTGCCAAATCAACCCCAAAGAGCAAGACAAAATTTAGTTAAGGTTATAGCTTTTATTGGGTCAGCTTATCTTGCATGGTGCTATATAAGCAGGTTGACACAATTTATTGTCCATGTGGGAGTATAAAACTGAAAGTCTTCAACTCATAGAAGCCTCTTCATTGAGGAGAAAATAGCATGGTAGTAGTTTACTTTCTGCAATATGTAGGACACAGTTTGATACAAGTGCAAATATATCTTTAGTGGGCTAGTGGCTGAATCACAGAACATTTATCATTTAAAACATGGATGATACATTGGCCAGCAGGAAATTGCAAGTAATGACCCAAGACTCTTAAGATTTCCGTTTAACTTAATGTCCTTTGCATTCAGTGTGGTTATGAATTTTAATTCCCAAGCATGCCTGTTAGAAATATTGCATGGATATTTTTAAGACAAGGGCGGAGAGGTTAGTGGACAACTTACTTTACTTCAGTTTCCCTTGGGCCTCGCCCTTACTGAGGTAGTACTCTTCTGCCTGTACTGTACAGGTGGGGACTATAAATAACCCTGCATATAGAAAACTAGTTATTAGCAAAAAGTTTAGGTTCACCCTTCACCCTGATGTCTAATTTCTATGTGCAGAGAACTTAATTTTGTTCTGTACACAGAAGCATTCACTTATGTCAGCCTCACTTGCAGTCTGAAGTGGTACAGTTTTACTACTTCAGTGAGAATTAAACCTTGTTTTGGCTACACACTTGATTAGGAATAAATCCTATTGGTTTGAGTGGCATTGATTTTGGTGGCATGATTCAAAGAAAACATTTTGAACTGGAAAAGATACCACAAGGTTAATTCTTCTCCTCCATTTTGGAGGGATCAAATGGTCATGTGAGAGCACATGGATTAATATTTATCACATCCTGGAGATTGCTCCAGTATATGGTAAAAAATTATCTTACTACATGGGGTCCCTTGAACCATTTCAAAATGTGAAGGGGATGGTCATGATAACTCTTCCACCTCAAAAGTGGTTGTGTAAATTGGCTTTGTCACTGAGCAAGCAAGTGTGTGGAGGACTGCAGCCTTTGTGCGCATACTAACTTATTCTTCAGTCATAATTTAGTATTGTGTAAGGAAAACCATGGCAGCAGAACACCAGAATATGTGGCAGTCTACCTGCAGCTGCTCAGCTGCCTGGTTGAATTTTATCTCCTAATAAAATGTTTTATTGTTCATTTACTTCCAAACTCTGCATTGCTATTCCTCTAAGCACATGTGTTAGGATAATTTTACACCTGCCTAATGGCTTTTTGTACAAACACTAATACCAACTCCCTCACCTACAGAGCTTCTCAAATCACTTTACAAACAAGTTTAGTTTAGCTCAGTAGATTTTTTTTGTTCTAATTCAAAAGTTATGGAACAGAAAAAAAAATGAATTAAAGAGCCTCATGTGACACTACAGTTTGGTAGTCATGTATCCAGATCTCTTCGAGGCCTGCCTGGTTCACGTATACTGCTGTTTACATTTTTTGTACAAGTGTGAATGATTACAGGAAGCAATATCAGTTCAAACAGGATGCTTCTAAAATTATCCTCATCCACATTTTTCTCTGTTTTTTGGATCTCCAAATTACTTGGCATTATTTCTAAAGGAAACTGGAATTCCAAATTGGAAATGGAATTCCAAAAGGAATTTTCTGTTGTTCTGGTTTTTATTTCCAAATTTTATTCAAATACTTGTGCATACACAGATTGCTGCAGCTCTCAATGCACTGGTAAATCACTGGAAAAAATATGTGTATTGATAAAACACTGCAAAAAGCAATCTCTCTCTGATTGTATGCATGACTGCATCCTTTTCATGATGTGTTGCCAATATACATGTCCACTTGTGTGCATTTAGTCGATGCGATTGTAAATACAATTGTATCAATATTCTTTTTGTGTGGTGTTTTACAAATGTTAAATCAGTAAAAAACAGCACAAAAATAATCTTGATACAGTCATATCCGCCATGCCCTGCCAGGCATTAAAAACGTGGCTTTTCAGGCGGGAATATGGGGTGGGTTAGGATTTTTACGTTTTGTACTGTTTTTAATTGTGCTTTATACTGTGTGTGTGTGTTTCCCCCCCTTCTTGTGTTTTATTGGACTGTACATCGCTCAGAGTGGCCGGATGTCTGGCCAGATGGGCGATTCATAAATATAATAAATAAATAAATAAATAATAAGTAACTGCTTCTTTTTTGAAGTATTTTATCAGTACACACGTGCACATGGAGAGGAGAAAAGATGAAATATACTGAAGGAGCTGAAAGCTGCAGTAAAACTGTTAATGCTCCAATTCTGGAATTAATTTTAGAAATTCTCTGAGCTAGAATGGAATTCAGGAGGAGTGGAATGCAGGACAGAGTGAATCATAGTGGTGGAAACCCTCTCCTCACTAGGTCAGACTCTTCTGAAAGTTTTGTGGATGGTATATGGCACTCTGTGGTGGCCTACCTGATGACCTTACTGACTTAGTTTCTGGCTGAGCAATGCAAGACATGCCAATCAAGAGACTCCTGCTATCTGAAACTACCAGACTTCCCCATCCAGTGTACAATCTCCAGCTGTGGCCATTTCTGCTACCTCTGAAGGGAACCCCCACTCCAAAATTTAGAGAGAAGGATACCTTTATAGTAGTAATTTGATTGCTTGTTTAAAATATTTACATCTTACCTTTCACCAAGTGGCACCAAGGAAACCAGCCCCCACCTGCTAAATGTAATACATTTCAATTAGTCCTGTCCAGGGGGGGGGCATATTTCAAAGGTCATCCTACACTGTACATTTCATCACAGATAGCTCTATAATTCACATCTCTATTAGCATCAATAAGAGTTGAGGTTTATTGATCACCAGAGATGATGAGGCTATGCTTTTTCAACACTGGCTCGGTTTCTTGTGTGGCTTTGTAATGTGTCATACCAGTGCAAATTAAGTTAAGCAGCTGAAGTCATATTTCCCAAGTAATCAATTCCGCCCATCATATTTCCCACATCCTTTAATTTACCTTTCCCTTCTGCAATTTCCTCTCTTCTTGTCCTTACAATCTTCAATAGCTGGCTTGTTTATTAGTTGACCATACTGTTTGCCAGTGCCAATTTAATTGGTTCAGTTAGTTATACTCCCAGTAGGGGTGGATGGACCACTCCAATTCCAGCCTGCATGTGTTTATTGATTGATTTGATTTGTACCCTGCCTTTCAACCAAGGAAATGGTGCTTCATAAATCTGTTCCGTCCTGTTTCCACATCAATCTGTAAATGTTTTACAGCCCCATCTCACGTGGGTGACCATAACCCTCCGAACTCAGAGGATTATGGGCATCCAATGAAAGGTGGGAGGAACACGGCACCTAGGATTTCCTCGGCACTCCCCTTGCCCTCCAAAACATTTTGATGGCCTATTTCAGCCGTCTAAACATTTCCCCCCTCCTCGAGAGGAGAAGAGGCCGGGGCACCACCTGGATTCCATGGAGGATGGCAGTGCCTCACTCCTCCCCTCCCCACCCCCAGGAACGCCCCTCTCTGCCAGTTCCAAAGGCCGTCTTCCATCTTCGGAGCCCAGTCGGCATAGAAAGAACCATGCCAGATACGACGGTGGGGGGAGGCTTGACCTCGGAAGGCATTTCCGAGGTCGAAGCAGGAACTCTGACCTATCCTATGTCCTCCCAGACAAGGTCAGGGGGGCATTCATTTCATTTCATTTCATTTATTTCATTTATATACCACCCCATAGCCGAAGCTCTCTGGGCAGGTTCACAACACTCTATACATAAAAACAACATTAAAACATACAAAACAGTTTAAAAAATTAAAAACCAAATTTAAAAACACAGTTTAAAATAACAATACAAAAGCCAATAAAACTGAGCCTACAGGTGACAATCCCCTCCGTGCTATTCCAAGCTCCTAACTAAATGCCTTTAGGATTGCATCCTAAAAATGTACAAAAATTCATATTTAAATACTTAGTTAAATACATATTTTTGTACACATTTTATCCTAAAATATACATTTTTGTTCCTTTTTTTGAGCTGAGACATTAAAAAAATTCAGATGATTACATAATCCTAAGGATAGCTACATTCCAAACTGTGTTAGGAAGGGTGAATCAGATTGGCTTGCTTAAAAATGTCAACCAAACAAAATCCTCCAGCATCCCTCATTCTCTCTGGGGGCAGAAATACTATAAGGTTATCCACAGAAGCCCGTCTTCAAGTGCTCCTTTATTCTGAGGCTTGGATGGTGGCAACAAGAGCGAGGGTTTTCTCGGTAGTGGCCCTATAGCTCTGGAATGCTCTCCCAGGGGACGCTCACCTGCTCCACACTGCTATCTTTCCAGTGGCAGGCTAAGACTTTCCTGTTCTCCCAGGCTTTAAAAAAATAATTAAAGTCTTTTAAAGTCTTTAAAAATATTTTAGTATTTTTAAAAATTATTTTATTCCCTGTGATGTTGTTTATTATCCTAGTGCCTGCAATGTGATATTGTATTTTACACCACGTTGGGACAAAATTAGTTTTATGTTGTTGATTTTATTCTGATATTTTAGTTGTATTTTATCATTATTGTTGCTTTCAGCACCTACTAAAGTCATCCTTATTCCAGGAAGCCTTCCTTGCTGACCAGCCACGGTTTTGATGTTACCTTGTTTTCACTGCACTGTTTTTATTCTTTTATCTGTTTTTATCCTTTTATTATTCACCACTCTGGAATCTGCTTAGATATGGAGTGGTATACAAATACTGTAAACAAAATAAATAAATTATTGTAAAATGCCTCAGTAATTTTATTATATGAGGTGTTTAATAAGTTAAATAAACAAATACATTACAGTACACTACAGACTTAGACTTGTGTAACATTCCCTTTCTCCAGGAAACCCTAAGAACGGTAGGTCTATCAGGAAAGTATAAGGCTCTCTATCAGAAAATTTACAGCACACTCACAAAACTGCTATTCCCATAATTCTTTGCAATACTTAAACTTGCATAAAGCTGATATATGTTGGTAATGTTTTTCCAGCAAATTGTGAAAGCATTTTATTTTGACCAGCTTTTGGGTTATGTTAAGCTTTTATTGTTTACCTCCTGTGATGGGTATATTCTTAAAAAGCTCCTTTTAGCCCCCTGTTTTTAATTGTATACTTGCTATTGGACATTTTATTATTTATGTTTTATTGTGCATTTGTTATATTTGGAAGCTGATATAGGGCTTCTCTACATGAGGCTTTTAACCCGTCACTTTACTGTGGCTTCTGCTTCTGGATTCCTTGCGGGATTAAGATCGGCTCCTTTACACATGTGTTGTTTTTTCTGGGGGTTTTCTTTCTCTGCCTTTCTATATGTTCCACTATACAACCACAAGGTGGCTCTGTGGTATAGCAGAATTGAAAAAATACATGAGCTTCTTATAGTGTGATTTCTAAATAATACCAGACTTTCCTCCATCGAAAAAAAGCCACAGAAATGGTTGCAAAGCATGGAAGAGGCACTGGAGGATGACCCGTAAACTACCATGAATGAGGAATCATGAGCGCATAATAAATACCTTAAATAGAAAAGCAGATATTGTTTAGATATATAACTAAATAAAAATTATATAGATATACTTCAATTCCAGATAGCAATGTCAGGGAAATCTGTAACATTCAAATGAGTTCAGATTTTTATGAATCTGAACTGTGGATTCTGCAGCAGGGCATTTTTTTCCAAATCCCACTGACTCTACAGACTACTGGGCTGGTTTTCCACCTATGGGGGTGATTTGCACTAATTCACATTAGCAGTAATGCACATTGGCACAAGTATGGGGTGAGTTACGATTTTAACATTTTATACTGTTTTAAGTGTATTTTAATCTGTTTTGTTGCATTGTATGTTGTACATCACCCAGAGTGGCCAGGTACCAGCTAGATGGGCGATTAAAATACAATAAATAAATAAATAAATAAATATGCATTCATGCTACTGTGCAGTGCACTCATGCAAATGTGCTACTGCTATTAGTTAATTTGCATTAACGCTAATTCACATTAACTAATGCAGATTAGTGCAAGTGTGCATTAGTGCTAATGCAAATTAGTGTAAGTAGAACAAAATTCTGGTAAAAAAAAAATCTGATTCCATCAATGAGGAGATGATGGAAGGAAAGACAATCTGACAATCTGTGAAACACAGACAGAACAAATCTAATTAAATCTGTACAGCCCTACTTCCAGACCATCAACACAACATTTTGGAGTGGCAGTCCAATTCTACAACATTCAGCTAGCTAACTGGGATCTACAGGGGTGTACTTGCATAATAAATGTCTTTAACTTTAACAGCATCCAAACAAACAGAAATTCAGCAAGTTTTCAAGTATTCTAATTTTTTATATGAAACAAGTTTTCCTTGCAAACTGTACCTGTCCTTTTCCACAATAACTGCCAACTCTCCAGTGAGCTTGAGCTTGCCTTGGTCTGCTGCAGTCACAACACAGCACCACAAACAAGATGAATCATTTGAACACTAGGAGCGAACTAGCAATTGCACACATAAAGGGTCTCTCTTATTCCTGTACTTCCCGCTCCTGTTGCAGAATGGGACAGAGAGCACAGTGGAGATCTGAATGTACCTTCGAATAAGAGTCTCATTAACAGATATTGCAAATGAGGTTTTAAAAAAATCCTGGTTCTGAATCTAATATACCTCTTAGAAAAGAATTGATGGATATTTTTACAAAGCATTTTGCAAAAGCATTTTTAATTCGGCAGATTTTTAAATATACTAACAAACAACACAATTTCCCCACCCACCCCTTCCAGCACCGAGAGAAGTGAAAATATATCCCATCCGCTCAGGATGAATTGATACACAGTTGCTGGGGTTGGGATGAGCAGAAGAAGTAGGTTGGGTGCAGAGGCACTGCTAGGTCTGAAGAGGGGCCTGGACAAGGTGCTCTTGTGGGGAGGCTGTGCTGTCCTGCTCTGTCCCCTCCAAAGCTGCTTGCCCCCACTTTGTCCAGCCAACTTGCCCCTGCCCAACTTTCTCCCCTTCCCCTGACATTCTGGTTTCTCTCCCCTACCCCACTTACCCAGGTGATGGGGGAAAGGGTTCCTTTTTCTCTTTTAAAAAAAGTTGTGTGTGTGGCAACAGTCGCACGCACTGCTCAACCAAGCAACTGGTACACGTGGCTGGTGGAGCTGGCTGGGCAGGTGCCGGCCTAAACAGTCCCATCTACAGCCACATCACTGGTTGCTGCTGTTTTAAGAAGGGCTGGCCGGCCACTGTGTGAACAGAATGCTGGACCATATAGGCATTTGGCCTGATCTAGCATGGCTCTTATGTTCTTAAGAGAAAGAAACCCCTTCCTGTCCCAATACTGCCTGGGAAGTGGTCGTGGAGTGAATGGTGGGATGATGCTGAGGCCACCTTGGTTGCTCTGTTTTTCTCCCACCCCAGCCCTCACTTACCAGGCAGTGTCCACTGTCCAGATGTGAAAAGGATCCTTTTTCCTTTTAAAAATAACAACGCGCAGTGGTGGCAGGCACACTGCTAAGCGAAGCACCTGTGAGCCAGATGCACACGCCGCCTTCCTTTCCCAGAGTGCCTCTCTGACCCCTGTAGACTCACTGAAGAAGGGACCCATTGAGGGGGTGTCTTGCCCAAGCCCCTCAAAAACCTGGAGCCAACACGGTTCTTTCTGAAGTTGTAAGTTCTACTGAACGGAAATATAAATTGACTTGTGTTGAGAAAGAATTTTCTTACTCTGGTTTACACACACACACACACACACACACACACACACATTCAGCTGCTCCCTTTCCTTCTAGCCAGTGATCCAAGAAGGAAGGCAAGATGCGGGGTCACCTGGAAGTACACATTTTGGCAGTCAGCAAGCAGGTTATGGCTTACAATGTGAGAACCATGACTGCTTCTTAAAGTGTCCCCTTGAGCAGCAGTCAGAAAGAGGTGGGGGTAGGATGAAGTCAGAGAAGTTGCCCATTCATACAGTAAGCTATACTCAGTTCAGATTTTCAAGGTAGTTTCCCCCCTGCAATCACAAAATACGTGGCAGAAACCAAATGAATTGGAACTTCTGTAGAACTCTTGCAGCAGCAAACATATTTGAAATCTGAATAAATCTGGCAAGGCTCATCTAGAATGGCAAGTAAGAATGAGGCTTTCTCAGGCACAACTAAGCAAGTTCCCCATTGCTCCTGGATACAGAAGCTGCTGCAAATGAACCTCATTGAATTTCCTGCCTGGGATATGCCCATAATGCATCATACATTACTGCATATGAATCTCATTTTCTCAGCAATGTTTATGCCATTTCTTCATTTCTTATGCTTCATTGGGCTTGAATTATATAGCTAGTCAATCTAGTTTCACTGTCTGATGCCCACTGCAATGGCTTGAGTGCAAATGCCCCACTGCACAGATGGATGGAAGCTGGTTGTTGTAATTCCTCAGTGGTAAGTGAAAAGATACTTCCACTCTGTTCTTTACTAGTCTTTCACATCTCTGGTGGCTGATCCTTGGCAATAAAAACAGGTTTTGGACTAAGCCCTGGCAAATCCCAGCTCGAATTAAGCTTTCTTCACACTTGTAGGACAGGAGACATGCTTGATCCATCAGGACAGTCTTGCTCTGAATGTACATTAGTTATTGTGCAGATTAGAAATGTAATAAATAAATAAATAAATAAATAAATACATGCTGATGTGGTTCCTTGAGGCATAATGCATTGCAGAGTTCTACTGCACAAGCCACACTGAAATCAACTGAAGCTATGCAAAAGCAGAATTGTGTATTTTCAATAGGATTCACACAGGAAAAAAAATCCCAGTGGATTTAGCCCTGTTTCAATAAAGGAAACTGGTGTGTACAATCTGGAACTCTTTACCTATTGTGTTGATTTTAAGTTGCACTTAAATAATATGTCTGGGCACATGCCTACAGGGATCCCTGTAGAGGACACTTATATCTATGAAATTCCAGGGTTGTTGGGCTTTTTTTCTTTTTTAACTAACTAGTCAAGAGTTGCAGATTTGAATAGGGGGTGTAGTAAGTTAGGGGCAGTTGTTTATCCATATCTTCTCTGATTAACTTACATCTAGGGGTGTATGATCTTGTGAAATCCATTCCATCCGAGTTTTGCAGGTTGTCAAGTGTCTTTCATTCCATAATCTGCTCATTGATGGAATTGGAAATTTTTTAGGGATTGTCAAGGTTCCACCTGTACCAGGATACCTTGATCAGCTCCTTAAAGATATTCTTCCTCTTTAAGAGCCCCTCCTGTATCAGGATGCCAATTCTCTGCCTTTTACCTCCTCTTCCCAGTAACGTGGGATTAGGCTTTAGGCGTGGTGCAAAAGATACTCCAAACAACTTGATGTTAACAATAACTGTTTACTTTAGTAAATTTTGATATAGTAGATTCACAAAAACATACGGTAAATACACAAATAGAGCTGTATACTTTCAAAAAGCAAGTATAATAGAAATAAAAGAAATAATAACGCAGTTCTCTCTAATCTAGCTACTCTTTCACCTGTACCCTTAATAAAGATTTCTTCCCAGTCTAGCCCTGACTATTCTGCATTTTTCAGTGATATTCAGTCTCTGCTTCTCTGTGTCTCTGCTTCTTGGTGCCTGCAGCTCCTCTCCTCCACACAGCTTCCTCTCCTCCACACAGCTTCTCTCTCCCTCCTGCAGCTTTTCCACACCTCTTTAGATGCCCTCCCACAGAACTAGAATCACCTGACTGCTTTCCCCCATTTTCCTAAACTGCTTGTTTAAGTTGGGGGTGGCGCTTTGACAGCTGAGTCACTTTACTCAGCCTGCTTCTATAAAAGCTTGTGGGTGGGGCCACAGGCCACAGCTGGGGCCAATCAGAGCAGGTCATAAACTGCTCTGTGACATAAATTGGGGATATGAAACTTAACTCCATTAGGGGGCAAAGGAGACTTCTCTCAATGAGGGAGGAAAGGAAACTTTTAACTCCATGAGGGAGAAATGAAACTCACGAATGCCCCTTCCCATCAGGAGATGTTTGGGCCTGCAGGCTTCAACCTAACTCAAGCCTGTGTAGGCCTCAATTCTTCACAGGGATGTACAAGGATTTTATTCTGCTTGCACAAGTGTGCATTAGCATAAGTGCAAATGAGATTCAATGCACTTTAGCACAAGTGTGTACTTGCACTGATGCACATTAACACTAATGCACATTCTCTCAGTGCGAATTTGCACAGATCCCCTGAAAAAGTTGTTTTTTTTAAAGGAAAAAAAGTCCATGGAATCTACGCAACTCAGGAAAAGCCAGTCTGCAGCAGAATCCAGAGGTCAGATTCATAGAAATCTGAACTTGTTTGAATCCATTGTGGATTTCTCCAACATCCTTACCTGTATTGATTTGGGGTTTTTTTTTTTTTTTTACTTGACAAGGGAATACTGTGAGAAATATTCTGTGCTCTGAGTAAAAACAGATTGATTTTATGGGGTGAAAAATATTAACAAAGCCCACATTTGATGATGAATAATTTTTACAAATGTGAATAATGTATTTGATACATGTTTCTTAGACTATCTTTAAGACCAGCAGATACACACGAGGAATACATTCATAAATAATGTATTTGTCAACAGAGGGAGACAAAAATCATCCAGCTCTTTATTCATGGTGTTGTTGGGTTTTTTTTAATCTTAGCTGATATTGTTGTTCCAGATAGAAGGGCTGATTTGTGCACAGGGAGATCATCTGAGCATAAATACAGTGGTTAGTGCAAGCCAAGGAAAGATATTGTTGACTAATTGGTCAAATGAATACTTTATCTTGGTAAAAGGCCTATCATAAAAACAAGATTTATCTGGCCCTTGAGACTTGAACTCATTTAAAGTAGTTATGTCCTCTCTAACCATGTCCTTACTTATTCTGGGCTGCAAATCCCTCCATATGTTCTGTGCATTAGTATATAAACATCAGAGGCCATGAATGTTATACCTTCCCAGTTTCCCTGTTGAATTTACATGCAAATTATTGGGATCCATCTCCACTGTCTTGTCTCCTCTTTTATCCTTTGTGTTCTTCTCTGTAATACTTGGCTCAGTAGTTAGCTCTGGGCTTTTTAGTTTAAAGCCCTCTTGAGGCTCCTGCCAAAAACATTATTTCCACTTCCCCCAAGGTGCACCCCCTCGTCTGCAAGAAGTCCTTCATATTGGTATCGTAGGCCATGGTCCATGAAACCAAACCTTCCCCAACAATACCATCTGCAGAGCCAGCAGTTCACTTCTTTCCCTACCAGTGCCCTGACCTTCAACAGGAAGTACTGATGAAAACACCACTTCTGCCCCCAGTGCCTCATAGTCTTTCGAGATCCTTCACTTTCCTACCCAGTGCCTCATAGTCTTTTGAGATCCATTCAACATTACTGGCTATATCATTTGTTCCCAGATGGATCAGCAGGAGAAGATGCTACTCAGTTGGTTTGATGAATTTCAGTAGTCTGTCACATCTTGAATAGATACTCCAGGAAGGCAACACACACACTTCCCAAAGATGATGTCCAGTGTGCACACAGCTGCCTCCTTCTCCCTCAGTAGGGAATCTCACTCTCCAACCACTATCACACATCTGTTCCTCCTCAGCTTGATGGTTAGATTCCTCCCATCCATGTGAGCCTGAGCGTCTTCCTTGATATTCTGTGGAGTGCAGGGTGGTCTCCCATCTTCAGATGGCCCAGAGTCACCCTCCATGGGAAGAGCCTGATATCTGTTGTGTGGTTGCAGTGGCACAGAATGTCTCCTGATCCTTCTGGTCATGTTCTTCTACTCTCCTACCTCTTGCTCTTTGTTTTCTTCCTCTTCCTTGGAAACCACCCCTTTCTGTTCCTCTTTCAGGAGGGCCTCCTGTCTCTCATCTAAAATCCACTCACACTCTCTGATAAATTGAAGGGTACAGAGGCTCATCACTTTTTCTTCCAGGCAGGCTACTAGCTTGCAGCAGGTGTGTTTCCTGTTGTCCTCAGGCACACCCTGCAAGTGACTGGAGCAACTCCCTCAATTTCCATAGTGCTAGGCATTCCAGGAGACTCTGCCATTTCCATGGACTCCACCACAACCTCTCCTGTTAAACTCCCATGCAAAACTCCTGTTTGCTTGCTCTTGTTGCCCATTCCCAGGAAACAGAGAGCTTTGCTACAGAACTGACCTGCTCTGATTGGCCCCAGCTGTGGCCTGTGGCCCCACCCACAAGCTTTTATAGAAGCAGGCTGAGTAAAGTGACTCAGCTGTCAAAGCGCCACCCCCAACTTAAACAAGCAGTTTAGGAAAATGGGGGAAAGCAGTCAGGTGATTCAGTCAGGTGAAATGAAATACTCTGCCTCACACACATATGCACACAAACTTTGCAAAGTAGTACTGCTATAATGGTTGTGAGCACTGAGTGCTGTCCCAGCCTTGAAGTTGCTTCCTTAAGAACAGCCGTGAGTTCTTGGCAAGCAGGAACTGGGAATTTCTTGGTTTAGAGTGCAGTCTCTTAGGACTATTTCATATGCCCGGGGGAATGACAGGGGTCTTTCTTCATCCACACAACTCTGCTCCTTCTCTCTATCTCAACTCCTGATCCTCTGTCCCTCTTCAGATTATTTGTGGGTGGGGTGGCAGCATGAATATGTACTATAGGATGAGACAGAGATATCACCTACAGTGTGAGTCAGCAAAACTCACGCTCATGAAGGCTCTCTGATTTCCACCTCACAGCTTATTCTGAACTCATGCCCATATCGAATTGTTAACTTTGTGTGTTCTTTCTGTATTTTCCCCAAAGGCACACATCAACTGCACACATTTTTAAATGTACACATTTTTCTCCCATTAACAAAAGCATTCAAGTGCTCATTTTTCAAACACCAATTTTTTTCATGCACATTTTCAAACACATTTTTTGATGCGCAAATGGCGTTGCAAGCTCAGAAATGTATGGACTTCAGACTGCAGATTGCATTCAGTTCCACATTCAGTTCTGGGCCATGGGAACTGGATAAATTCTGTTAAAAATGAGCTGAAACCAATTTCTCATATCCCTACCTATCATTGGGTTCCCTTATTTGTGTGGACTATTGTCATGCAGAAGATGAACCTTTTTATATTTGTTTAAATCTAGATTTTCTATCTTGTGTCGTATATACGATTCCTCTTGTACTTTTTGTGTCCCCTTTGAAATGCTGCTGATTATAGCTGCTGGTACTTAATTCCTTTTAATGGCATAGCAAACTTTTTATTTGCACCCTAAGCAGTAACAGGCATGCAGTGTGTGATAGAAGACTAATGAATGTAGCAATGGCCTCTTAGTCACATCGCAATAACGTATTATGATCTTCATTTGTAGAGTTGTTCAGCAAATATGTAGAACTGTTCATCAAAGTTTTATACAGATAAAGAATCCATTGCTGATTGCATCCTTAAAAAAAGAAGAGAGAACAGGACCAAGCCTGAGCCATATTCCAGAACTTTCTTATTAGGAATCTGAATCAAAATCAAATGGGGTTTGTCTTAGACAATAAAGATCACTGTGAGTCATGCTTAAACAGATAGACAACAATCTAGCTAGAAATGAAGATTTGCGCCATGTGGAAATCAAATTGCCCTCTGCCAAATTGGTTAATTTAGTTACAATTTTAGACCGAGCTGTCTCTAAAGTACAGGTAATGGCTACTTTTGAGAAAGGGCACTTGCGATTGTAATTTAGCTTGGTAATTCTATAATCCTGAACTATCCAGTATTATAATACCTATTATATGTGTGTGTGTGTGTGTGTGTGTGTGTGTAATGAGCGCCTTTTCCCTTACCAGCCTGCCCAGTCACTGAGGTTATCAGATGAGACACTCTTGGTGGTTCTTCATGGACCTGTGGTCCATTTAGAGTCCACTCGGAGTAGAGCCTTCAGTGTTCTGGCTCCCTCTCTGTGGAACTCCCTGCCTGTTGATGGCAGGCAGGTGCCAGCAATGAATAATAATACTAATACTACTACTACTACTACTACTAATAATACTAATAATAATAATAATAATACCACCACCTATATGTTTGGGAGAGATGCCTAGAAATGCTCAAACTGGCTTGCAAGGATGCAGCCTGAGAATCCTTGCCCAGGCTCAGAAGATGCTTCTATCTTATCTGTCAGTCCATCTGCCAGCCACAGTAGTTCAGTAAGAGATACTCATTGTTCAGTACTCATAGTTACATTGTTCCTAAGGTAAGGTAAAGCCTTGAAGGAGTGCTATTGAAGCTTTGTAAACTGTCTTAATTTTCATGGCTGGCTACACCAGAACCTGAAAAGGGATTTGTAGAATGAAGTTAGATAATCAAACACATCATTGATCTAAACTTAATCTGCTGTAACAGCCTTTGCAAATGCTAAGAGGGGTATTTTCCCTTCATTCTATAACTCAGAGAAAAGTCTCTGGCTCTGCCAATATCTTAATAATGCCTCAGGGCCCTGGCGCTTTTCTCAAACACACTGCAGGTTTGTCCAGATCAAATGAAAGCTGTTTACTCATTATTGTTTAAGATTAAGCTCCAGGTGGAGAATTACTCTTTATTTTTTGGGGTTCAGACTGATAATGGGAAAGAAATAAAAACAGAAAACAAAACCCAGCTGATATATTAAGCTAGCTCTGTTATAAAGTTTCTGTGTTGCGTGTCCTGAAAAATAAATGTATATTGCACTGTACTTCTGCAAGCTATTCTAAAAACTTGGGGAGCCAGTGCAATGGTTTATGTTGACCTTAGTGGAACTGGTTTAAACAACAAACAGAGCACAAAACCTTTATGGTGGCTTGGCACAGAGTTCTGAGCCTCTTTCACACATAAAGGAATTGAATATCATATGCAGCCAGATTTCAGAAGGTTCAAGATATTAAAAGACTGGAGAAATGCCTGTTAGATTTGAGCTTTACTCACCCTTGGCTTTCCCCACCCTAGTTTCTCTGAATTCCCAACTTGCCAGCCTGGCTTGCACCAAGTTATAATCATATTACTATTGCCCTATAAATTGGCACCACTGTACTTTGATCATAAGGGAATATAGGTATGCTTAGGCTAACATATTGGAATAGTTCATTCATCTTTGATATAGTCACAGATCATATTCTTCTAAAATAAATGCAGTGCTGAAATGTTGGATAGGAGGAGGAATCAGTGAAGTGGGTGGAGTGCGTATGTGTCAGGACTGGGCCATGGACAGCAGTCCGGAGTGAGCCAGGAGCTGGAAGCCAGGAGTCTGGGCTGCTGAGTCAAGATCAGAGAATGAACCAGGAGGTAGGACTGGAGAACAAACCAGACCGGGCCTGGGAGGAATCAGGAGCAGAGTACAAAACCAGAGAACAAACCAAGAATTGGGACCAAAGAATGACTAGAAACACAAAAGCACATGGGAGCTCAGGTAAACATGCAGGCCTGTGGCTTACGCTGGCTCAGCTTGTCTGAGCGTGGAAAGCTAAGCAGGGTCAAGCCATCGCCCAGGGTGGCCGGCCAGATGGACAATTAACAAATATAATAAATAAATAAATAAATATTACTTAGATGGGAGACCCCTCCTCTAGTTTCCTGCATTGAGCAGGGGGTTGGACTCGATAGCCTTGTAGGCTCCTTCCAACTCTATGATCTATGAATCTATGAAACCTTGAGCTTTTTTACATGAGACATTATCATGCACTCATCATACTTATGGTTGTTTACAATTTCTTTAGACCCTCCAGTTTTGCTTCTGTGTCTAAAGAGCACTTTTGGAGAGTTTATTTGGAGCAGGGAAAATGTGGTATTTATTGTAAAAGCGAAAGAAAATGATTTTTTCACTTGTGTATTTGTGCTATTCTGCACAAATACCACAGTACCACCTCTACCACCTAGAGGTTATGTAGCAAAAAAAAAAAGCAAGAATGGAAATGCTCTTCATGTAATGCTCAGGATCTCAATTCTGCAACAAATCAGAAAGTAGATTAACAGCCTCATTAGAATAGCTCCTTGTTGTGCAAACAAACAAACAAACAAACAGTGAGATAGAAAATCTCCTCATACCCTTTCCTCCCAGAAAGCAGCCAATGGCCAGCCTGTTTAGGTAGAGCCAGATGAGAGCTGGAATGTTCTTTCTAGAGAGGCTGTAGTTGTGCAGCTCTCTGGTTGAGAGGCTTCAATTATATAGCTTACCACATAGTGTTTGTGTGCACATGCACCTGTGTGTGTTTATGTTTATGTTCATGGTGTCAGAAAATGTTAATTAGTGGGAAATAAGCAAAAGGATGCAGTTCCTCCTTCTGCTCTACTATCTTCCAAACTTAATGAGGTCACTTTTTTCTTCATCCATATAATTAAATAAAATATTGAGCAGTGCAAAACCCACATCAGACCCCTAATATACTGTTCATTCTTGTCTTCTAGTTTGGCATTAATCTGCATAATTGCCAACCTGATTTCCAGACAAACTCTAATAGAGGAAACACTCATTTGTTCTTTGATAAGACATTGAAAATGTTGAAGCCAGAGTAAAAAGAGCTGCATTCTAATCCCTATCTCATGAAAAAGTAGGCACATTTAAGGAGCAAAATCTACATCCTGCTGGATCCACAGCAAGGAGAGCAGTTCAGTCCATCTCCATCTGTGTCCTTTGTGAAAGAAGATTTAACACTGGAGGAGAGAGACCCATTCTGACTTATTCTGATCCAATGGAGCTCCCACTCCATTCCCTACCATTTCCAATCATCGAAAAAGAGTAAGAAGGATGGTGCCAATGTTTCAGCAGAAATTAATTGACTCACTTGCTTCGAGTGCTTGAACAGCTTCCATAAAATGGAAAGTAGAAGCCATGGTAGGGCTCACCAAGACTCTTCCACACATCACCTATTTAACCAGTGTATCTCAGGGACTCCTATGCTATGCTGTTCTGGTTTGGATTATAGATTTCACTGCTATATTTCCCATCTTCATTTGAGCAATAAATACCTTAGGTTCTGGAGGTGTTTTGGTGGAAACCACCACAATTCTAATAAAGCCATGTGGTGGAACAGCATCCTTCTTTAGTTGCAAAATGGTGGCAAATAGATGTGCTTAGTGGTGAGATGACTTGACTGAGAATCTTTAGGCCACTGCATGCAGGGTCATCATCTTTATTAAACAAAATAGAGCATAGGCATTAAAAATCTGGCTAGGTGTCAACCATAATTGGCAAATGTGCTTAGAATTGCAGGGTATCAGATTCCCAGCTGCATCTTTTAAAAAACAACAACACAGAGAGAACTGACTTTGACAAAATAAATAAATAAATAAATAGCATTTAATGTAGTTTGCTTGAGCTACTGACATTTTTATTTATACCTGCACACCAAGCATATTTAATTTATAGCTGCCTAATTGTTGTTTGGCTGCATTGTTTATTGGATGATGCTAATATGGTAGCTTAATCAAAATTAAGTGCAAGGGTGTCAAGGGTAACATCCAGAACCATTGGATGTCAGAAGCAGTTGCTCAGCTGTGCTACAGTACTTGAGAGCATCTTAACTCCAGCAACAACGAGCAGCGATACTGTCCTGAAGTCCAGACACAGAAGGTCCAGCTTGGCATACACTAAAATGCCAATTCAAGCTCACTATTATGGAGGAAAAGAAGCACTATTTTAGTACTGAGTGCCTTATTTGCTGGGCTTCCCCCCTCTTTTAATGTATTTTATTGTCCTCTGGTTCCTAAACAAAACTTGTAAGCCACTTTACGTACATGTTTATGTAGGAAAGCAGGGCTAGGCTTCAAGGCTGCAGCCCTCTGTAGGCATATTTGGGAGTAACTCTCATTGAAAGTGGGGTATACTTCTCAGTAAACATAGGATTGTGCTCAAGGCTACAATTCTGTGCCTAGTTACATACAAAAATGGGACTACAGCTTGTACAGGATTTCAACTCAAATGTGTCAAAATCAAGATCACCTGTTTTCTCTCAGTTGCTGATTTTAGTAGCATTTGCATGGTATTGTAATTATTATGTTATTGCAATTATGCCATAATAAATGAGGTCGTCTTTAAGGTGCCATAGGACTCTGTTGTTTTTGTTACAACAGACAAGCATGGCTACCCATGTGGGTTACTTATGTGTAAGCTACTCTGGAGCCAGTTGGCTAAAACAGCATAGAAATAGATTTTTCTTATAAAAAGATGAAAGATTCACCTAGATTATTTTCACATTTTCATTGAACTAAGTGCTTGTCAATACATACATTAAAAAGTTGACAGTCATTACTGTAAATCAGTATGAATGTAAAGCAATGCTACATGCAGATGGTGCTGTGTGTTTTTGTTGCAAGACCCCATAAAATCATCTAGAATTCTCCAAAAAAAGTTAAATGATTTTTGTAATCATTTTTGTAAGATTCACTTTATGTATCTGGATATAAAGTGAACCCAGGAAAATTGGAAATATTATCATTATATATGGAAATGGAGCAAAAAGTAGAACTTGAATGTATAGCGGGCTCAAAATGTAAAACAAGAGGGGTCAAATATTTGGGAATAATGTTCTCTGACAATGTATATAATCTCACTGAGAATAATGTGTAAAGCTGTACAGGATCTCAAGAAGTAGGCAAAATTGCCAGTTTCATGGCTGGGTAGAATTGTAGTTGTTAAGATGAAAATTTTGTCTAGATTTGTATTTCTCTTTCTTACATTGCCAATTACAGTTCATGAATGTGTTTAAATGAAATTCAATCACGAATCAATCAATATATATGGAACTATAAAAAGGCAAGGGTTAGATAACAAATATTGCAACAGGCGAGAGATAGAGGAGGACTTTCAGTCCCTAATATTATGTATTATTACCAAGCAATAATATTGCCACTGGTAATGGCACAGTGGACCCCACCATTTATAACTACCCCACCTTGGATTGCGGAACAAGCAGGAATAGATATACCCTTAGGAGAATGAATTTATTTATTTATTTTTTATTATTATATTTATACCCCGCCTTTTTTCCTGAAAGGAACCCAAGGCGGCTTACATGATCCTCATCCTCCTCTCCGTTTTATCCTCACAACAACCCTGTGAGGTAGGTTAGGCTGAGAGTCAGTGACTGGCCCAAAGTCACCCAGTGCGTTTCATGGCCAAATGTGGTATACACAACAGGAGAAAGGGAGAATACAGACACATATAATCAGAGACACAATTCTCAAAATGGTTGTGGTGGGGAGATACATCTTTTGGCACCAGGTATTCCCTCCCCCGCCCTTGCCCTAGTACTCAATAGTTTTGGGTTTAGGACAGTGAGGAAACTGGGGGACTACTCTCTGTGGTTTGCAAGTGGGTTGGAAAAATTCAAAGATTATATTTCCCAGGGAGTTATTTTTTCATATGCTCAACAGGCAGAAATAAATGTTAACCTGAACCTTCCTTTTTTCCAATGCTTGCAAATTAGAAGTTATATTCAAGAAGCAACTAGGGGAATAGACATGGCTAGACCTCATACTTTTTTTGAGAAGTTATTGAGCTCAAACATACAGAAAGGATTATTGTCCAAAGTAGATAAAAACAGTGGTAACTAAACAAAAGTGAGAAAGATAATTTGTCATAACATGGCTCTAGGAGGAGCAATGGAATTATGTATGTTCAAAGATTTTTAGGAATATATTAGATGTGACTTCTAGAGAAGACTTCTATGAAATAATATATCTATGTGGTATTATACACCACACAGGATCTCTAGAATATTCCTAGCAGTAACAGATAGATGCTGGAGGTGTAATGACAGAAGAACTTTTGCCCATATATGGTGGCATTGTGATCCTGTTAAGGAATATTAGAAAAGGATAATAAACAGCATTAAAGAAATTACAGGCTATGAGTTGCAAATAACGTGAACAACAACTACCGGTATATTCTTGGGTGATATTAAAGATCAGACCCCTAGAGATTGAGTAGTGATGGTGAGATATATGTTAATAGCTGCAAGGATCCCCTTAGCAAAAGCTTGGAGATCAACATGCATACCATCTTTGGTACACTGGCAAAAGAAGATTTGGACTGCTATGGTAATGAATAAAATAACAAGTTATGAGTTGCTATGGGAGGGAAGAATGAATTCAATCCAGACTTTCCAAAAAAATTGGATACCATTTATCAATTATTGGACAAGGCTCTGACTGGGTGATTTTGAAAGTATAGATATATACCATATATGTATTAAGTTGAAGTATTGTAACTGTCTTGAATGATTGTACAGTATTTAGAAACAAAATTAAAAATCTATATGATGAAAAAAGTTGATACTGTAGGGATGGGTGACCTGCCCAGCACTTGACTCGCGGCGCCTGAGCCAAGTGCAAGCACCAACTGAGGCACTTGCTGGACTTCTGAGTCCCCGGCGCTACATTGTTTACATAGAAAATGGCCTAAGTTGCGCAAATTAGGTCATAATTTGCGCAAATTAGGCCTTAATTTGCACAAATTAGGCCATTTTCTATGTAAACAACGTAGCGCCGGGAACCTGGAAGTCGCCTTCCCTGGCTTGGCTTGCGAAAATGCGAGTTGAGCCAGGGAAAAGGTAGGGTGAATTGAGCTTGGGGAGGTCAAGCCTGGCGAATTCGCCAGACTTCCACCCCCCAATCGAGCTCTGCGCACATCCCTAGCAACTTGATAGTAAAGCAAATGCCCCTAAGTGGTTGTTCAGGGGATAACACACCATCTATCTCTAGGTTATCCTCCCATCCCTGTTCTTGATACTTGTCCTGGTGAACAGATGCTACTTATGAGAGTGGTGGAAGAATAGAGGACTATGGCACAGAGAAACCCCCATCTAATATGAATACCTCGCTTGATAATGGTGAGGGTTGGGATGTGACAGGGAGAAACAAGTAATTGTTAGAAAAGTAGTGGCATATGCCATTTGAGATTAAGTTTACTTGGCCTGACTTATACAGGTTGGACAACACTTATCCATATAAACTTTCCACATGCACCTGGTCATGTTTAAATGCACTGGCCAGAAGTAATGTTAGCTAGCTAGTGGTGTACCATTGATTGCTGCTGTTGTAGTGTGATTGTTAATTGTTGATTGTTAATGTGCAAATGGGCCAGCAGATGTGGTAAGTGCAGTTAAACATGACTGGATGCATGTGAAAAGTTTGCATGAATACAGTCTTATTCCATGGCCCCCATGTTCTTCTTAAATTAGGCCCAAGATGGAAAGGAGTGCAAGGGCTCCTGTAAGTTTATTAGTTGATGTAGCAGAGGAAATTTTAGCAGATACAGTTTGTCCTGCAGGTGTGGGGAAAGCTGCACTTGCTGAAATGATGTTCCAAATAACAAGGAAGAGTCCAGGAATCCTATTCTCCTTTGGACATTGTTACCTGTCCTATTTTAAATACAAAGATTGCTGCAATAATACATTTTTGAGGGCTGCAATAATACATGTTTTTCAAGGTTAAAGGAAGTGAAGAAAAAGTTTTGTTTTTCACAGTTGCTGAAGTAAGTTTCAAAGTAAGTAGTGTTGGAAAATTAAGGAATTTTAAAAGCTGAAATGAATTTTTTGCTGTTGTTAATTTTGTTTAACGTAACTAGGTCTAACCAGAACCCGGAGTCTGAAAGTCAATATGGAACACAGAAATTACCCTTTTCTGAATCTGTTAGGAGATTAAAGTATTGGAGTATATCTCCGTAATATGGTTCTTTATACTTAATCAATATTACCTGGAACCCAGCCACCGATGTTATATTGGCAGAAACGTTACTTAAATTACCAAGGATTTTTTTTATTTATTTAGCAAAGTATCTTTCTGATGTTTTGCCAAGCCATTAAGACTTTTATTCATTAGAAAGATTTTTGGCTTACTTCCCTCTAGTTGCTCTATGTAGCAGTAATTTTGGCCATTATGTTTAACACAGCTGGGAAGATGGAATCCTATTTCATTTATTTATTTGTAGCAGGTTCAAGATACATGTGGCACAGTGGGATTTTGTTTTCCTGTTTTACTAGCAATTTGTTCTGAAATTCACCAGGATAAAAAGTCTTCGGTCTTTCTGCTCATTCTGCAGAAAGAACAGGCTACTTCTATGGATCACAGAATATGTCATGAGATAAAGAAACACTTATGTTCTTGACTTTGGAGGTTTTTAGAAGGACCTATTACAGGGAGTGCAATTGGGAACATGTATACTACAGTTTTAAATGAGTTTCAAGCCTTTCCATGGTTCCTAATAATGGAAAATATTTCTAAAATGACAAGCAATAGTTCACAGATAAGCGTCAGTATTGAAAAGTGTCTTCCTTAAAAGATTATACCCAGCATGGAACACAGAGACAGGGTTAGCTCTACCATTAGGCAGAATGAGGCAACCACCCCAGGTGGTGAACACTAGAGGATATGGGGGTTGGCAGGATATGGGGGTTGGCAGTTCTAAGCCCCCTGGCCATTCCTCCATAGTCCCCTGGACATTCCCCTCTGTTGGAGGAGGAGAGAGCTATGTGTGCCACTCAGCCTGTCCTGCACACCATAAACTAGTCTGCTACCAGCAAATGCAATGGAGAATGCAGTGCCCTTGCCAGTGTTGAAATACAATTCAACTGACAATCCAATTCTGTACATTGAATTGGGAGGAGGAAGCCATCTTGTCCTTTGCCTCAGGCAGCAAAATGTCTTGGGTTGGCCCTCTATACAGATCATAGGAGGCTGGAATACCAGGTCAGACTATTTCTGGCCCAGTATTGCCTACTCTAACTGCTAGCAGCTCCCCAGAGTCTCAGGGAAAGGTCTCTCTCATCACCTGCCAGCCGATCCTTTGAAATGAGCTAAAATGGAGATATATCCAGTCCCAGAGTGCAATGTGTGCAGCCCCCCCCCCCCCCGTTTGAAAGACTTGGTTCAAATTGGCTTGGGGTCTTATACAAGAAGGATGTTCTTTAGAATTTGTAAAGTTGATCCAGAAGATTTAAAATGGTTGTTTGTTTGTTCCCCTCGCCGGATCGTCACCTTGAAGTGGTGAGTGGGCTTGCGTGTTCCGATGAATCCTGTGAGCAATGCTGTCGGGAGCTATGTACTCCCAGTAGGGTCACCCATGGCGGTAAGGTCTGGGGAGAGGAACCAGACAAAGAACGATCCAAAACATAAAGTCCTCAACGGCAGAACAGGCGGAAGATAATTAAACCTAAATTACAACAGCTGTGAAGGCGGATGAAGGCTGCAGCAGAGAATGGTTTTCCAATCGTCAGGGTAACCGTGCCATTGGATCTCTGCCGTACTCTGTCAAGTTTGTGTGGTGATTCGTTGTGCACCGATCTCCCCACATAAAACAGTTTCACGCACAGGCGTCTTCCAACCCAACACATCCAACCCAACCCAACCCAACCAACCAAATAAAAAAAAGTCCCATGGCGATTGGCGAATGGCGACGGGGGCAGGACTGTGAATCTGGAAGCCCCTAGTCATGGACCAGCACATGGGCGGTGGATGCAGACTCAGTCGCCCTGTTCAAGGAACGAGGTAGTCAAGCAGCTCGGCAGCTGTATCCATGACTGAGCAGCCCTATTTAGGATCCACTCTGCTCACCCCGTATGGGGAGGGGGCTAGAAAAGGTGCCCTAAACATAGTCTACCTCTTTCTCCCCTGACTGGATTACCGCGTCCAGTGGGGTCACCATTTTAGTGGTCGAAAAAGACATTTGAATTTTGGAACATGGAATATACGGACATTGCTGGATAACATAGATAGTGAACGCCCTGAGCGTAGGAATGCTATTATTGCAAGGGAGCTGAGACGGTTTAAAATTGACATTGCAGCACTTCAAGAAACTCGAAGGGCAGGAGAGGGACAGTTGAAAGAAGAAAAAGGAGGTTATACCTTCTTCTGGAAAGGACTACCTGAGCAGGACCGACGAATACATGGTGTAGGCTTTGCCATCAAAAATGAGCTAGTGAACTCTTTGTCAGAAGTTCCTACTGGCATTAACGAACGCCTGATAACTCTTCGATTAAAGCTCGCCAATAACCAACAGGTAACTATTTTGAGCGCTTATGCACCAACATTAGATGCTGATGATGACATCAAGGAAAGTTTTTACAGCCAGTTGGACACCCTCCTGTCAGAGATACCTAAGGAGGATAAAATTATCCTCCTGGGCGATTTTAACGCAAGAGTCGGGCGTGACTTTGATTTATGGCCAGAAACTATTGGAAAAGACGGAGTTGGTAATAGCAACCCGAACGGACTCTTACTTTTGTCTATATGTGCAGAGCATAATCTCACTATTACAAACACACTCTTTCGACAAAAGAATAAGTTTAAAACATCATGGCAGCACCCACGGTCAAAGCACTGGCATCTTCTGGATTATGTAATTGTCCGTGTTAGAGATCGCCGCGATGTACTTCTTACTAGGGCCATGGTGAGTGCCGACGACTGCTGGACAGACCACCGACTAATCCGGTCCACAATGGTTATCAACATTGCTCCCCAACGTAGGCTTCAAGGAAGGAAACCAAGGCGTAAAATGAACATCCAAGTTCTTCAAGATCCTATTAAGCAAACTCGTCTTCAATCACTTCTTAAGGAACATCTACCTACGGAACCTCCTGACAACATTGAGGACCATTGGTCTAAGCTGAAAACCTCCATTACTGCAGCTTGTGAACAAACTATTGGATATGAAACTAAGAAACATCAGGATTGGTTTGATGAAAATGATAATGAGATTAAATATATAATTGACCAAAAAAGGAAAGCCTTCCAAATGTGGCAAAATGATACTAACTGCGCTGCCAAGAAAAAAACCTACGCTAGTGCAAAGGCTGAGGTCCAAAGAAGAACAAGAGAACTTAAGAACGCTTGGTGGAAAAAGAAAGCTGAAGAAATTCAACAACTTGCAGAATCTCATGATGCACGGGGCTTTTTTAAGACCACAAGGGCCATTTATGGACCAAAAACCTATGGTACAAACCCTTTACAATCAAAAGATGGCACCAAACTCTTAAAAGACAAAGAGTCTATTGCACTGCGTTGGAAAGAGCATTATTATGACCTTTTAAATCGTAAATCTAAGGTGGATAATGAGATTCTTTCGCAAATCCCGCAAAAACAAATTAAAGAGGAACTTGCAATACTCCCCACTTTGGATGAAGTAAAAAAAGCCATTAATCAAATGAAGAACAACAAAGCTAGTGGACCAGATAGGATTCCTGCTGAAATCTTTAAAGAAGGGGCCCCCGAACTTGTACAACATCTTCATAAACTCATCGAAAAAATCTGGATAAGAGAAGAGATCCCAGAAGACTTCAGGGATGCCATAATTATCACCCTCTTTAAGAAGGGTGATAGAACAGACTGTGGAAACTATCGGGGCATTTCTCTTTTATCAACTGCAGGTAAAATATTTGCTAGGATTCTCGCAAACCGTCTTCTATCTATTTCAGAAGAAATCCTCCCTGAAACTCAATATGGTTTCCGCCCCTCTAGAGGGACAGTAGACATGATTTTTACTGCACGTCAGCTCCAAGAAAAATGCCGGGAGCAAAATCAACCCCTTTATATGGCATTTATCGATTTGGCTAAGGCCTTTGATACTGTAGACCGTACAGCTCTCTGGACTATCCTTATGAAAATTGGATGCCCCAATAAATTTGTGAATATCTTGCGACTTCTCCATGACAACATGACGGCAACGGTTTTGGACAACAACGGCTCTCATGGTGCTCCATTTAAAGTGGGATCAGGTGTTAAACAGGGATGTGTTATCGCCCCAACATTATTTGCCATTTTCATCGCCATGGTTTTACATCTTGTCAAGGGGAAACTTCCCACCGGTGTGGGAATTATATATCGAACAGATGGAAAGCTTTTTAATCTCAGCAGGCTGAAAGCAAAAAGTAAGGTAATTACAACCTCCGTTGTGGAACTTCAGTATGCTGATGATAATGTGGTCTCCACACATTCAGAGGATGATCTCCAAACTATCCTAAATGCTTTTGCAGAAGCATACGAAAAACTTGGTCTCTCATTTAACATCAAAAAACCCAAAGTGCTTCATCAGCAAGTGCAAGCCAATCCTTTGGTGATGCCATCTATCCAGCTTGGCAGGACAATACTGGAAAATGTTGATCATTTTCTCTATCTTGGCAGCTATCTTTCTGTTACAGCTAACATCGACAGTGAAATCCAGCATCGTCTGAGCTCCGCAAGTGCTGCATTTTCTCGAATGAAACAGAGTGTTCAAGGATCGGGATATTTGTAAGAAGACCAAAACACTGGTTTATGAAGCCATTGTACTACCAACTTTATTGTATGCCTGCGAAACATGGACTATCTATAAACGTCACTTCCACCTCCTTGAAAGGTTTCATCAACGTTGCCTCCGGAAAATCCTGTAAATTACTTGGGAAGATAGGCGAACAAATGTCAGTGTACTGGAAGAAGCAAAGACTACTAGCATTGAAAAAATGATCCTTCAATGCCAACTTCAGTGGACCGGTCATGTTCGAATGCCTGACTGCCGTCTCCCAAAGCAGTTACTTTACTCCCAACTCAAGGATGGAAAGCAGAATATCGGTGGTCAATATAAGAGGTTTAAAGATGTTCATAAGGCTAATCTAAAAAAAAATGCAATATAAACATCGAAAACTGGGAAGCTCTGGCCCATGAACGATCTAAATGGAGGTTGGCCTTTCACAAAGGTTCCATGGACTTTGAAGAAGCCCGAATGCAAGGTGAAAGGGAGAAACGTGCTAAGCGAAAAGCACGTCAAATGAATCCTTTACAGGACCATCTTCTATCTGGTAACCTGTGTCCTCACTTTGGGAAGCTGTGTGGATCTAGAATTGGCCTCCACAGTCACTTACGGACCCATCGCTAGAGTCTACACAATCTTCTTTAGAATTTCCTCCTTTTATCCCGGAAGACAATCTTACTCGGTCACGAGTGATCGCCTGATGATGATGGAGCCGGGCTGTTGTTTTTTTTAAAGCTAGCTAGCATTCATTAAACTAATTTTATTCAGCTTTATTAGAAATATAATAGAGTACAAAGAACTATTATCTTTTTTCAAAACCCGATGTGAAAATAGCAACTTCAGTGAAAACCACAAAGCTATATTTGGAGAAGCGTTTTGGACATATAGATTCTTTGAGCCTTTCTCTGTCTGAGGTGGCTGGAAAAGTTTTCAGGGATCTCTTTTCAAGGAGACCCATTCACACTCTTTATGTCTTTCAGTTCCTTCGTTTGTGGGGAACAGGAACAATTCCTGCCTACTGGTTAATATCTGTCCATAATGTAACATCATTCCAGCAGGCAGGAACTGCTGCAGGATTCTTTGCAGCTCCTTTCCTGGAGATCTAGAGTGCACAGAATGGACTGTGACACTTCAGACTGCAAGCTGGGATGCATAAAAGGTTCCTTGCATGGAGTAAATGTAGCATATCAGGAATAGGGATATGCCAAACCTTTCTCCCTGATGTGCTAGTTTTCTACATACAGTGATCATGCTGATGATATTGTGGAAGAATATTGAGAAATGCAATCCTCCAATTTCAGTCTGGAGTGGTACAGACTAAGATTCTGCCAGCACACCTTACCTCTTTCTTCTGAGTGATTTGTAGAATGGATGCCAGAAGCATGGGCTGGAGGATGAAACCCAGAAATAGTGTTCTTTCTAGCTCAGCTCAAGCTTCCCAGTGGAACCAATCTGAAGCAGTTGCACTTACTGGAAGGGCAAAGCAGAGTGAAGTCCAGCTGTGCAGAATGGAAGGCCAGTAGTTCAGAACTCTGGAAGATCAATGCTGGCTGGAACTCACTCAAGAAGAGCTGTTGTCTCAGCAACACATGGAAGCCTTCTGAAGGCTGGCAGTTCTGGATCTACTGTTAACTCCACCTCTACTGAGAAGCTGTCTACTTCTTAAAGAACCATTGTCTGATTCTGCCGCTACTGGCTCCTACAGCATGGAGGTGGTGAGGACTGTATTAGAAGGTGTCTTCTGAGTGTGAGGAGTCTGGTAAAGCTATGTCCTCAGGCCTGGAAAGTCCCAGTGTAGCAGATGATGGGTTACTTGATGAAACCTCTTTCCCCTCTGAGTCTTTCTCTGAGCCAGAGGAGAGATCAAGGCTAGAGAACATGACAGAAAGCAAGGGTCAAGATAGGGAGGTTGCCATGGTTTGATAATCTTCTAGATCAGGGTGGGCAACTGTGGGAGGTCGGGGGCCATTTTTGCCCCTTGGGCCCTCCATGGGCTGCATTTCCCCCCAATTTTAACATTAATGTTAAAAAAAATATGGTGGTTTGCCACCAAAATTTGCCTTGTTGCAGTGCAGGCAAATTTGCCTTGCAGCTAAAACAGTCACATTTAGTTTGCACACAAGCTAAATTTGATCCTTGTAGTGCTCCATAGTGCTGTGGATGCCTTTAAAAACACTGCCACCCACTTCTGCTCTAGATAATGGCAGGATAGAGGCCCACATGATTGGACTCGTTGGGCTTGTAGGCCCCTTCCAACTCATCTATGAATCTATGATCATTGTCACCAAATATCTCTCAACAGATCTTTTCCCCATCTTGTAATTCAGCAGTGTCTACAGCCATAGGTTCAACTTGAAGCTCATCTTACATAACCTCCTGTAGAACATTTAAAGCTGCTATTGATATAAGCAGAAAAATGTGTTCATATTAGAAAGTACTTTAGGCAGGGCTGTGATATATTGTGGAGCTGGTCTGGTTACCTAATAGAATGTCTTAGGAGAAAATATGATATTATCCTTCCCCTAAAACACATCCTTCAAAGTAACTGGGTGGTGATGGGGAAGCAAATACTAATGACTACAGGATTAAGCTCTAAGTTGATTTTGTGATTCAAGCAAGCTGTGGTTACTGATAATAAGGTAAATTCTTAAGACCACTGAACTCGATTTCTGATCAACATATTGTTGTGAGCAGGTGTGCTTCTGAGATAGTAACAAATGAAAAACTAGGTCTCATATATATATTTCAGGGTGACATGTGAAGAAATTGGACTGGCCTTCACTACTACTGTTGATAGAGCTGAGATAGTTGATACTGGGGACATTTGAGGGTGGATTTTTTATTCTCTCTCATGAACTCAAATCTCCTCTGAGTTGCTCACCATTGCACAGTTTGAGATTAAAAGCTACCATCTCTGAGCTGCATCTTCCTTGAAAGCACCTTATTGCCTGAAAACATTTCACACTAAATTTAAGCATGGTGAAAGGTGTGTGGTTGATAGATACTGCAGACTGATGGTTTCTATTATTCTGTGGAATAGTTCTAGCATAACAGGGTATAAGTGCCAGCTTTTCCCACCATCCACTTCAGTCTTGAGTTTTCCTTCTGTGCTCGTTCAGTTTTGGAATGATCACAATTTGAAAAGACAAAAAAATAATAATTCAGCTATTGAGTGAGTAGTTGATTGCTCATCATGTAGACAGCAGCAGAGACACCATGAATATAGGTTTTTATACTGTAGGGCAAATAACCAGAATTATAAGTTGCCTGGAATCTTGGCTGCCAGACCAAGGTGTTTTATTATCTGTGCCGCCATAGTAGCTTGGGACCTACTGGCATGCTCTCCTGGCACAACAATTTTGGCAGAGGGGCAGAGGGCATTACTGCAGCTTCTAGCTCAGCAGTTGTCAGGTGACACAAGGGGCCAATGAGGCTAGTTGCCCCTATAAAGCTCCTCACTCTGGCCTCACTCCTAAGCCTGAGCAGTTTGTCTTTGGGTTTAAGACCGAGCAGTCATCAGATCATCCCTATCTGCTGACCAGCATGACAACTTGCCAGCTCACCTGTCTGGCTTGCTTTGCCTTCTCCAGGCCATGCATCTGCATACTTGATGGTGTAGATTTCCAAAAAGTATAAAAGCGAAATCTGAAGATCCACCTAACTAGCATGTAAGTGCATAGATGCTTGTGCCAAAAGTGATGTCAGTGCAAGGTAAAATCGAAACCAAACCCCATAACATTACTTGGGCATCACAGGCAAATATTATGGCATAACTGTTTAGGATAAAGGCAATTTCAATATCAGAACTAAAGCAAATATTTAAGGTGATCTTGTTCTAATATGGGTAGTAGATAAGGTGGCCATTTGTCCTTCTTTACAGAGGACAGTTCTCTATTCAAAGGGCTATCAGAGGTCAGTCTTCTATTTGAAAGGTTGCTGTATTTGAAGGGCCATCCAATCCCAATCGGTTTAAAGATAAAGAACTGTAAGAAAGAAGAGCAGAGACCTTGAATTGCCTATCAACAGTTAGCACCTGGAAAGCAGACTTAGCAGATATTCAGGTCACCTGGTCACAACCATGCCCATTATGGGGATATTTATTTTTTTCTGCTTAAATTATAACCATTATCTCTAAATTTGCATCTATACATATAAATTAGCAGTTGCAATTTTTCTGCATCTCTGTATCCTCTTTTGTCCTCTTTTTGGGTGATGCATTTCTTCTTTTTTGGCAATGTGTAAGTGGTAGAGGTGTACTTCGGATTTAGCTGAATCCTGAACCAAATAGGGTTCATTTGAGAGATAGCCGAATTGAAGTGGGACCCCTCTGAAGTGGACTGAATCCAAATCTGAGCACTCCTGAAGATTCAGTATTCAGAGGGGCAGAGACACAGACAGCATATCTCCAAAATTTGATACATTTCTCCTCAAGCTCTCCATATAAGGACTGGGGAGGGGGAAGAAGAGAGGGGCTTAGCTTGCTGACTGGCAGGTCTAGCTTCTAATCACAGTGAATGGTTTTACTGGACTCTCCAATCCCAGTACTTTGGAGGATAGATGTAGTAATATGTGCAGGACCGATTCAGTGTCCAGTGTAGCAGTGCTCTTTGCTACTTCTCTCTCCCTGGAACAGGCACCTTAGAATAGGTTTGGTGGAGTCTGTGGGACCTGGGAGGGTGTAGCATTGGGTCTGGGTGCTTGCTTAGAAAATGCTGGATTTCAAGTCATTCTGCCACTGCCATTATATGCTCCACATCCAACATCCTATAGCATTTTCTGTGACTGTGGTGCCAACTGAGCAGAAAACAAAGAAGTCTTACCCTGTTTTTCATTCATCATAACATCCTAGCCTCTGCACCTATCCTTCTGAAATTTTGCAGGTTTATTGTCTAGGGACACCTTTATGACACATGTCATTTTATGCAAGTGCCCAAAAACACATGGAGAGTGTAACTGCCCACAAAATAAGTAGGGGAATAAGTGCACCCCCCTTTTTTTGAAACCTCCAATCTGTAAAACCTGTTCTTGCACAAAGATTCCTGCATCTATCATCTGAAACTTGGCATATTTGATCCCCTCCGATGGGCAACTATCCCTACAATTCCATCTAATTCTGCCAAGAAATAAAAAAAGTTATTGGCAGTACCCTTAAAATTAAAAAAAAAATATTAAGGCACATAGTACAATTTAAAGGCATATAGCACAAACCCTATTTGACTGAAATTTGGCAGGCATACTCCACTCTTAATGAACTACTATGCCTAAGAACTAAAGAACATAAGAAGAGCCGGCCATGCTTGATCAGACCAAGGGTCCATCTAGTCCAGCATTCTGTTCACACAGTGGCCAACCAGCTGCCCATGGGATCCCACAAGCAGGACATGAGTGCAACAGCACCCCCCCCACCCATGTTCCCCAGCAACTGGTGTACCTAGGCATACTGCCTCGGATACTGGAGGTGGCATATAGCCATCAGGACTAGTAGCCATTGATAGCCTTCTCCACGAATTTGCCATTTGTCTGCAAATTACATCCAATTCTACCAGACAGAACAAAGGTTATGACTATTTGTTGATTTCCAATGATAAGTCAGTGGGAGGCATGAAGATCTGGATTTCCAGACAGATTCTGACTTGGACCCAAGTCAAACCAGGTGGTCTCAAACCAGTCTGAATCAAATCAGTTTGTTTTCCAAAGCACTGAATCAAGGTCTGAACTGAATGTTGTGGTTATTCCACACATCTAGTAAGTGGACACCATAGTAGGAGGTATTTCCTCCAAACATTGCTGATAACACTGGAAGGATTCCCAAAGTGGCAAAGCTCTTTTTGATATGTTTACCCAGACAGAGACAGAGAGAGAGTTACTGGAGGGCTGGAGGGGTAGCCCTTTGATTTCATCCTCAGTTGTGTGTGTGCAGGCTAAATGGTCAAAGGGCTGCCATCAGAAGTAAAACAAGGCTCTTGATCTGCAGTCCAGGCATATAGACAACAGTTAGTCTACAAAGTCATTACTCAGAATAAGGGTCTAACTACACATTACATTAACAAAAGCCTAGGGAGGAAAACAGCTTTGTTTTGGGGGAGGGGGAGATTTTTAGTGGGAAAAACAGCATGTCAAACTCTTTCTCCATCTCAAAACACCTTCAAGCTCCTTCCCACCCCTGACTCCAAATAATGTGTTAACCTTCGCAAAATGTGCAAGGATATTTAGCTACAGTTTTAGGAGCAGCAAGCAGATCCAATAAGTAGCTTGCTAGGACTCAACATGACCTTTTGGTAGTGTGAATGTCATAACCACTTGCACCCTCAGCTAAAATTAAACATGTTTCCAACACAGCAATGTAAGATGGCTTTCCCTGCTTTTGGAAGTGATATGCCTGTTGCTCATATAAAATACAAGTTTTACTTCAGCGTTCTATTCCCTCTTGAAATTAGGGGGTAATCTAAATAATTTAAAATTTGTTTTATCACCTGAATTTGAATATTTATGGAAGGTTCCAAAGATTTAATTTCATGAAGTTAATCATTTCATGAAGTTAAATTAATCTCAAATTAAAATAAAAGTTGCTAGAGATCAAAAGGATTTGAAAGGACTGATGTCTCCACAAGGAGACAATAAATATGAGTGTGCTGGCCTGAAAAGTGCTACCACAATTGTATAAAGCAGGGGTGGGAAACCGAATTAGCTCGGGCAAGCACATGGGTGGCCAAAGCCCAAAGTGGTTGGGGCAATCACCAACTTGTTTGCTTGGACATATCCACACCCACCCATTCGTAAACATACCCCATTCTCACACACACACACACACACACACACACACACACACACACTGAGCTGGCTTCACTCACCCCTCACCTTTCCCCTTGAGAAAAAAGCAGCCCCCACTGCCTTGGAGCACCTTGAGGCATCACTGGCAGAACCTTGGGGCAATGGCTCTCCACAGAGTTGGCTTCACATTCCTTTCCCAACATAAAACTGCCAGAAAGCCACTCCCAGCAGGCTTTGCTTGGGATCCACCACTTCAAGGCAGCTCCCATTGAAACCCCCCTTCTCAAACAGTCCTCACATGGAGGTTCGCACACATGTGCATCTTTATGAGCACTGCATGGCTACAAACCTGGCAGTGGCCCTAATACAATCCTGTGGCATTCAGATGGGGGCGTCCATAAATGGCGACAGACCAGGCCAGTGTTAGCCCCTGGCATTCTTAGGCAGCTGTCAGGGCCCCCAGTGGCCTGCCAGTGCCCACTGCTGATGCCTGCCCTGAAACCCACCCCCTTACATTTTTTGAGCTGAGCAATCCATACAACACCAAGTGACCTAGTGTCATTCTGGAGCACTATGGGAAACTAAAAGTGGCTAGGTACCCAGTAATGCTTAGGCTGCTGCCACCATGGCTAGAGAAGCTCACCAGGAGGGCCCCACCAGAGGACACTTTGCCCAGGGCCCCTCTAACCTGGGGCTGGCCCTGGGTGCAGATTCAAAATGAAAAGACCAGATTATGAAGCACAATTGTCTAAGTCAGTCTTCACGGGAAATCAGTCAGGATGGGCAGGGGGAATTCTGAATAACCTAGTCAGGATTTTTCAGGGTGACCTGGTATCTCATAGCTCTAGTTTAAAAGCTTCCTCAAAGAATCTAGCTCTCTTTTTTTCTTTTTAACAAGCAACAGATGTGTTGAAGTCTATACATTAGTGAGTCTTTAGTTTCTTTCTGAGTATCTTCAGTTTTTATCAAAAGCCTGTTATGAAAAACAAAGTTTCTTCTATATGTTATCAAATTATCATTAGGATCAGAATATGCTACATAATAATATTGTTTCTCTGTTGAGATCTCATTTAATAAATGACTTATTTGGAATAAACTATTTTTTTGCTTTAGTAAAAGGGATTCTTTTCTTTCATAGAACTACATTACCGGATGTTAGTTGATCTTAATTGAAAGGATTTAGATTTTTTAAAAAAAATCATTTAGAGTTGTTGCAATTATCTCCCCAGCAGGTATATGATGACCTTCAGTGAGAACATCATGACATGTAACCAAATGTATTATTTTGCTGCAAACCAATATAGCAAGTTTGAATTGGCAGCATACATGCTTATTAAATGGATAATTGGAAAAACAACAACATGTATACTGGCCCAGAGGTTATATATAATTGTGGTAACCACTTGCTGGAAAAAAGTGTGAAGTAAAAGTTGGTTATATAGCATGTGCTACTAATTATAGGTACTTGCCAAGGATGGGTCTATACATGTATATGGATGAGGTGGTAGAAAGGTAAAACAGTAAAACTGTTCTACTTCAACAGATTGCAGGTGGGGATAATAGTTCTGACTAGCCCACATAAAAATCCTTGCAAATAGAAAACAAGTACAACAAGGAGAGAGCTTGGCTAGAATCTTTCTTCCTGCTATGCTAGTTTTCTGTTTGCAGGGAAGGTGGACAACCATTCAAAAATAGTAGCTTCCACTTGCATTCTGCAGTGGAGTGGTCCGTCCATTCTGCCACCTCAGGGCTCTACCACCTTCCGCTGCTGCATAGATAGACCAGGCCCATCTGCTTCTTTTTAGCCTTAAAGATAAGAGTACAGAAGCTTGGACAACCCCAGAATGTTTTTTTTAAAATTTTAAATCCAACCAGATATTTGTTTTATGTGCTCTTATTCCAACTGGTTGGCCAATGAGTTTACCACCAGTTAAGTTCTTTTCAGCTGAATCCATATTCTGAACCAGTAACTTGATTTTGGTTAGCGTTGGCTCTCTTCCCATTCTAGTTCAACAGAGACTTTCAAATAATGGACCATGTTTGGTTCCAGAGTTCAGTAGAGCTTTCAGTTCAGCTTTGGTTTGACTCCCAGTAGTGAATGTGTGTACACACACTCTGAGAACCTGGTCTGCAACACAGGGCTTAGGGCCAGAAACTGTTGTCAGTTCAGTAACTCATCTTTGCAAAGTATGAAGTGTAATATTTTACACTGAAATTATTCAAATGGCGATGATGAGGCCTCTTCTCTCCCCCACCCATTTCTTGCTATAAAACCTCATCAGTGATCTGAGGAAGTGGTAAGTGTACATTGTACATAGAGTCATACCATGCCTTCAAACAGTTCTTTCTTTCTCCAGTTCTAAGACTGAGCCAAATTTGCAATTTTCTATTTTTGTCTCCAATGTATAAATTTTCCATAGGGTAGAATAGAGATGGTCTAATAGAATGAAGCCATTGAAGAAATTAGGGTGTATAGCTCCTTTGGAGCTAGCATAAAAGGAATTCTAAAACATTGACTGGGTTCAGACAACTCGATAATGCACACTCAAGGGTTGAGTATGGGTTGTGGTTCAACCGTGGGTTGTTGTTGAAACGCGGGTTATCATATTGTCTGAACCCAGCCAAGATAACAAACCATGGTGAACAACCCACAGTTCACAACAAACCATGGGTTCTGTCCATGGCTTGTTAGTGGAACTGGGTTCAGACAACACAATAACCCGCATTTCAGTAACAACCCATGGTTCAACAACAACCCACACTCAGCCCATACTCAACCATTGAGTGTGGGCTATCATGTTGTCTGAACCCAGTCGTCTCTGAGGAAGGCATTTTGGTGAGGATAACAATCTGTTGAAAGCTGAGACTTGTGTTGTGTCAAACTATTTCATGCATCTATTCAGTAGATTCTATTGGGTCACCTCTTCTAGTACCCTAGAGAAATTGCCATTCAAAAATGTCAAGAGGGTACAGAACAAAAAACCTGAAAAACATTTTTTTCAATTTGAGCACACACAAAAATTAAAAAGAGTACTTTCAGTCAAACCTTGGTGAGTTGAGTGCCTTTGGCAGCACAACATGGTGTCAACACTAAACAGCTCCATCTGAGTACATGGTTCTGCCATACATGTGCATTTCTTCCTTAGAACACAGCTATTGTTTCTGCTCTGCAACCAATAGAAAAGTAGAAAAGTAGATTCCTGTGCTGGATCCACCTGGGATATTTCATAGACAGGGACTAAGAACAAGATGAATGGAAAACTAGGAACTGGGAACAATGGGGTTGTGGCCGGGGAAGTAAGAGTGGAATCTGCTCTAAGCAGCAGCCAAGGGAAGATGTAAGGAAAATATTGGCAGTGACAGTCAGGTGAGAAAGGGTGAATATGAAATACATATTTAAAATACTAGTCCAAAATGCCACAGCATTGCGGCAAGTCAGTGGTGGAGCAGATAGCCTGTTCAGCAATCTAGCACTTAAGCCATCTCTCTGTGGTTCTAATTTATGGCTTTAGAGTGGCTTCAAGATAGTGAAATTTGTGCAACCACTCTCTCTACCCATGGTATGGAAAGAGCTTTCACTTAGTCTGAAAATAAATGGCCTTGCCAAAATATCTAGATGTTTTATACCAACTTGCTTTTCCCACTCCCTTGAGTTTATGACTGTCTAAATCCCTTCCCGCTAAAGTGAAATAACTTTGCTTCCATTTCCGCCGCCCAGATTCTGTGCTGTTCGAAAAGAATTTCCCAAAGTGATTACCGAAAGGCCTGAAAGAGAAATGATTACAAATGGCTGAGTTAACTGCTCCAGACGGCCTCATCAGTCATCATAATGCGGCCTCAGCACAAGTCTCTTCAGGACAGGCAACTTGTCATGACAGATGACACCTCTTTAAGGAGACTTCCTCCCTTGGCTGTTCTTCTCCCCGATCCCCATGAGGGAAGGTGTTTGCAAATAACCGTTCTTAAGCAATAATCACAAGGAAATCTTTGCCAGCTGCCAACTGTATACTGGTTAGTTGTTTTCCTAAGCAGAACCAGAGTTTTCGAATGCTGGAGGCTGTTTACTTCCTGCATCGCATGGTCAAAGTGCTTTTGTGGTGATTCATTTAAAAAAATCTTTTTCAAATGAATGGATTGAAGGCACCCAAATGTGAAGTATGGCTGCTGAACAGGACAGGTACAGAATTGAGTTGCATGGTCAATCAGTTGCATGCGGCCTTGCTGACCTATAAAGTGGAGATAATTCCATTGGTTCAACTCCATGCCTAACATTCCCAAAGCGTCATTAATCATTTCTATAACATAAAGTGCATTATGGTGCTTAACTCGTTTAGTCTCATAACGGTGAGGTTGCTTAGGGTGAGAAATAGCGACATGCCAAAGGCTATCAGATGAGCTTTATGGCTGAGTGGGGATTTCAACCCAGCTCAAAACCAAAAACTGTACTTCAGAGATAGCCAACTTCTGTATGTGATCTGGGAGCTGAAGTATATGTTACTTTTTTAAAAAATGAGTGAAACTCTGGGCAATTTTTTTACCACATTTTGTTTAACATTTGTTATGGCTAACAGGAGTCAGAATTTTTTTTTTGTCCCTTCTTTAATTAGAACACAGTATTAACTTGAGTAGATAACTGCTCCCACTTTTCAAATGGAGAATGTAACATTGTGACTGAATGTGTGTGGGGTGTGTGTGTGTGTGTGTGTGAGAGAGAGAGAGAGAGAGAGAGAGAGTCAGATTCAGGATTGCTTTCACTCCTAATGTCCATACTTCCAGCTGAACATGTGAATACAGCCTATATGCTACAGGTTCTACACACATGGATTCTCTCCACATGATTTGGCACCCTAGTAAAAGACAAGGTCCCCAATCCTATCTATCTGTCTGTCTGTCTGTCTGTCTACTGATATATATATATATACAGTGCTTTTTTTCTGGAGAAAAAGGTACAGGAACTCTTGGATTACATTTCCTCGGGAGTAGATGGCGATTAAATTGTAATGCAATTAATAGAAGAAAAGGTGCTGGAACTCAGTTCCTGTGAGTTCCACCAGAAAAAAAGCCCTGTATATATATATATATAGAGAGAGAGAGCATAAATGTGCCACCCAGATTCACAAACCCAATTATCCTGTTGTCTTCAGTAGAATCAACAACTTTGTGCAACAAGCTACCTTGATGAAATTGGTTAAAGAATATAATTTATGAAGTAAATACCTGCAGAAGAAAGAAATCAGTAGGAATTGATTTTTGAACCTTATCTGTTCATACTATCCAGACTCTATGTTCATTTTTATTTTATTTTTGTCACTAGTAATATGAAAAAAAAAGATTGTCTTTCTACTCACACAGCTTTGGCCCCCACTAAGCCAAACTGAGCCCTTACTTTCCAGCAAAACAAGCATCAGCGAGGGCTTAAATTTAAGGCACTGAGAATTACAGTTGCTATGCATATTTATTTATTTATTGCATTTCTATACCGCCCAATAGCCAAAGCTCTCTGGGCAGTTCACGACAATTAAAACCATAAAATACAACATAAGATACAATATAAAAGTTAAAGAGTTTGGAACCACAGTATAAAATAAAAGTAAAAACCAAAATAAAACCTAGCAGTAATGCAAAGATTTAAGATACAGTGACAGACAGATTTAAAACAACAGGAACTGAAAGACTAAAATGCCTGGGGAAAATAAAAAGGTCTTCACATGGCACCAAAAAGAGTACAACATAGCCACCAGGGAAGCTCATTCTATAACCGGGGTGCCACAGCAGAAAAGGCCCTCTTCTTAGTAGCTGCCACCCACCCCACTTCCTTTGGCAGGGTCTCCTGGAGAAGGACCACTGATGACCTTTCTAACTAAGCACATTTACAATTGTATTTTTACAAAAACATATACTGATTCTATTAGCTGCACACCCAACCACCTCATGTCCTGCTCAGTCACCCCTTAGCTTATGAGGTTACACCATTATTGCATACGTTTTCAAGATTATTGCCACAATCATAAGGGTTAAAAGACAGATATAGCTATAGATATAGGTAAATTTGATAATCTCAGTGTGCTAAATTCTGCACCAGGTAGCATTGTCAAATACCAAAGTTGGTATCATGGTATCATGGATGCATCCATAATAAAGCAAGCATTCAGATGCAGGGCCTTTTTTTAGGGGAGAGCCATGAGGGAAATTACTCCACATGGAGGAGCCCATATCAACTTTAACAAGAAGTGCTCTGTTTCAGTGGCTGAAATGATCTGATCCTTTCCCTTCCAAGGCAGTAACTTGGATCAGTGACAATGTTGCCCCCAGGACGAGGAGTAATTTCCGTACTTTGGGTTTGCCCCCATGTGCCATTTTCTGGACCATTGACTTCAGTGGAGGGATTTGTTCTTGTCCTATTTGACCTGCAAATTTAATACATATATAGTTCATTAACTTGTTTCTTTAGGCTTCTCCAAACCTGCAGGAATTCTAATAATTTGGCTGATATCCTGGCTGACGGGTGGTGTCACGGCAGCTAACAGCCACATGGAATATTTACTGGTTCAGCTCAAGTTCCTGACAGGCAATGTTAGCAACTCTCTCCCAGATTTCCACTAATTTGAGATCAAAAACTCACTAAACAGTGGGGAGAATTACCACACAAACTACACTATGGGCTGGGAATGTCCTTTTTCATGAAGTAAACATGCCTTACGAACCCAGATTGTAGTTGGTGACAGATCCATCACTTATTAAACTTCATGTTTTGGAAGAGGAATCAGCTAATTAGACACCTTGGCAATCACTCTCTGCCTTTGCTGGGAGGAGTCAAGTGGCTAGGCCACAGAATGTGGGTGATCATTCCATATTCAACTTGGGCATCAATTGTTTCTGACTTACTCAGATCTTGTGTGCGTTGATATTAGCCAGCAGCTGTCTCTGCCTGTGCGATTAGCCTCTGAAAAAACAATGTTTTCCAAGTTACTCAGAAATTCTACTGAAAAAGCAAACAAACCCATATTCTTCTTACCATATGGGAGACAAGTGTGCATAGTCTGATCTCTGCATATGCCCCAGAGGTTCCATTCCTCTGCTATTAGCATTAAGTTCTGGTGCTACACTGGACATTTGGTGAGCAAAAGATTATTTGTTGAGCATCATCTTAGATCATATGCATGCCTTGTAGCCTCTCTTTCATCTGACCGATTGCCTCAAGAAACACCAGCATTTGCAGCTGATGAGGGCATAGAACCACCTTGTCTCCACAACCTTTGAACTTAAGTGATATGTTTAGGATCTTTTTTTTTTAATGGCTTCCAGTAATTCTGGTGGCATTACATGATATCTGTAAGTGGCAAATCAAATAGGACTGTGTGACAAGGTGCAGAATCATACCGAGTAGCCTATCCCTGAAAAGAACCCTCAGTGCACTCCAAACATGCACTGTGGCGCAAATTGTACACACACATTGCACAATATGTGATCTCACACTTAGGCCACCTCTAAACAGCAGTCTTTCCCATTTCCAGTGCCAAGCTAAGTTCCCCAGAGGTATGCCAAAAAAGACAATAGCTGAAAGAAACAATCCTATGAATTATGAGCACAGCTAACACTAGGCTCACATAGCAGATGAGGCCTCACTTGCCTCATCTGTACACCTATGGGTGATAGGTGGTGGCTTATGCATCACCCCAAAAAGAGGACACCAATTTGCATAAAATTTGCACATGCTAATTTCTATGTATGGATGTAAATTTAGAAATAATTAATATACTTTAAATAGAAATACAACATATCTCAACATAGTAGGGAAGACTGTCACCAGGTAACCTGTGTGCCTGCTCAGTCTGCTGACCAGGTGCTAATTTGATGGGCAACTTCAAACGTCCTGCACTCCCTTCTTAATCTTTAAACCAGACTTGAACTGGATAGTCCTTCAAACAGAGGATGATGCCCAATAGAGGACTATCCTCTGACAACCTTTTAAATAGAGGACTGTCCTCTTTAAAGTAGGTCACATGGGGTTGTGTCCAAATAGTTGTATCCAGTGTTAATCTAACTTAAGTCCTGTTCACTTCAATGGGTCCGCTCTAACAATGGATACGACCCTGGTGAGAGACCAGATATATGAAGTGTGAGAACTGGATGAACAAGTGACACTATCTAATCCCCCTCTGCAGAAATTTACCTTTAGAGAGACAAAAAATGGGCTGGCGACAGCAACCTAAAAGCTGAGAGAAGGAATCTTATGGACGGCATTTTGCTATATCTAAGAGAGATCTCCCAGTGCTTCCTATCTCTCTCCTATAACCCCCCCCCCCCCGCTTTTCAGCCTGAAAACAAAATGATGAGGTACTGTAATTTTCTCGTCTACAGCTTCCATTTGCAGTCAGTTCGGAGGTGCCTATCTGGGTGAAGATAAGAGCTTTTCATGTTTTACTCAGGTGTTTTATGACCTTCATTTCAGGAACACTTACAAAACTTTGATGACAAATGCTTCTATGTATTTAAATTTCCTACAGTTGTAGCCAGAGATGATATCCTTTACCTTAAGCAAAGCAGAAATATTGCAGTGAAAACAGACAACATAAGTACACTGGCATCCTTCCCGGTCAAGGGAATATGAACAAGGTTTTATTGTTACTGCCAAGACAGCTGGATTTTAGATGGAAATAGTAATCTCATCCTTTTGCTGTTTCTTGGGGTAATACAGCTTTCCTGCTCATAACAAACGGCTAGTGTTCTTTCTGCATTAGAAACATCTTGTGAGTTCATTATCTTTTTGCTAAGGTATTTCTCAGCCCCAAAGCCTAATGCTACTAATAAATGGCATTAAACACACAAAAGGCAAGGAATTCAAAAGTATAGTACCCTACAGCCATCATAACTTGTTTTCATTGTGCAAATGTAATGCTTCGAAGCATTCTGTAGCATTAGCTTTAATGGCCTAGACTTTTTCGGGTTTTAGAAATTAAACAGGTTGTAGATAGCGTTCCAACCAGACATGCTGTCTTAGTCAAGTAGCCCCCTCAGTAGATAGGCTTGGCAGCTTGATCATTCACGGTGGCAACAATGGCTCATTAAGCTGGCCATTAGGCAGCTACTCGAGACTTCTGGAATATGTCACACTCTTCTGCCAGTATGGGAGTTAAGCAGAGCTGCAAGGGCACTTTTTGTAGTTTGGTCAGAGAAAGAGAAAGCAGATTTGAGTTTTTTGGATCTGACTGGAAAAGGTAGCAAGAGTTGGGTTTTTTTTTAATCAAGTGTACAACTTCGGTTCACTTAAATATGTGGGCCAAACAAAACCCTCAAGCATCCCTAGCCTTAGAATCATAGAATAGTAGAATTGGAAGGGGCTTATAAGGCCATCGAGTCCAACCCCCTGCGCAACGCAGGAATCCAAGTCAAAGCATCCCCGGCAGATGGCTGTCCAGCCACATCTTGAATGCCTCCAGTGTGGGAGAGCCCACCACCTCCCTAGGTAGTTGGTTCCATTGTCTTATTGCTCTAACAGTGAGGGAATTTTTCCTGATGTCCAGGCGGAATCTGGGTTCCTGTAACTTGAGCCCATTATTCCGTGTCCTGAAAACTGGGATGATCGAGAAGAGATCCTGGCCCTCCTCTTTGTGACAACCCTTCAAGTACTGGAAGAGTGCGATCATATCTCCCCTCAGTCTCCTCTTCAGGGGCCCAGGGGCCCTGGCATTTGCCCCACCCTGTTGGGTGCTGATGCTGTGTCTGACCAGGGAGGAATGGAATTGAATGGAATGGAATATCCTGGAGAAGAGCATAACTGCTGGCTGGAGCCCTGGACAGGAGCACTATACATTGCAACATTTTGTTGAAAGGACCAACTCATCCCTATTTAAAAGCTACATATGAAGCTACTTTGTACTGGGCCAGATGATTGGTTTTTCTAGCCCAGTGCTGTCTGCTTTGGCTGCTGGTGGCTGTCCATGGACTTGGGCAAGGATCTTTCCTTTTTCCTGCTACCTGATCCTTTTGGTTGGAGATGCTATGGATTAAACCTGGCATCTTCTGTGCGCAAGGTGTGTGCTCTCCTCCTCACACAATAGGGAAATGCACAGGTTGAAAAGCAACACAATCTTTTGAAAAAGACAGAAAATGTTCATAAGAAAACAAATACCATGAGAGGGGGAAATATTTTAATTGCCAACATCATTATCAGAATGAATAATTTTGTAAGTAGTGGGGAACAGATTTAATTATCTAAACAAAGGAGTGAAAAAACACAGCAGCAATGCACAGAGCAGCCTTCCCCAACCTAGTGCCCTCCAGATGTGTTAGATCAGGGCTCTCCAACCTTGGGTCCCCAGATGTTGCTGGCCTACAGCTCCCAGCATACCCAACCACCAGCATGGCTAATGGCAAGGGATTATGGGAGCTGTAGTCCAGCAACATCTGGGGACCCAAGGCTGGAGATCCCTGTGTTAGATTGACCTGTTATAGGGTTATTTGAGGTTTGTTTCCCCCTCAAACAACCCCTGCTGCATCGGTCTAGATGACACAACAAGCCATTGCAACCCCGTTGGGGGTTGGATATTCAAAATGGCTGCTGGCACGCACCACAACCAACTATGACTTTAATAAGCCGTGGTGGGCTGAGGTGATCGTGTGAACCTGGTCAGTATGTCTCTGAAAACCAGGAACAATAGTGGGAGAAGCTATTGCATTCATGTCCTGCTTGTGGGGTTCCCAAGAACACCTGTTGGCCACTATGAGAACAGGATGCTGGACTAGAGAGGCCTGAGGTTTAACCCAGCATGGCTCTTATGATGTTAAAATATTTTATATTTACAATATTTTATATTGTAAATATTTACAATATTTTATATTGTATTTTATGATTTTAACTGTTGTAAACCACCCAGAGAGCTATGGCTATTGGGCGGTATAAAAATGTATTAAATAATTAAATAAATAAAATAAATGCTTGTGAATTTGGAATTTTATTTTTCCTATTTGCCCAGTCTCCTGATAGTACTGTTTAAACAGAGAAACAATGTGTAAGGTGAGCTTTGCAAAGTTTTACTACATTCTCTCCTGTGTATGTTGGAATAAAGGAGATATCACAACTTCCCTGCCCACACTGATAGAGGAAGAAATGCTATACATAACCATTTCTACCTCTCAAGGTCATCATCATCATTGGTGCACTAATCTTCCTGAAGTCTCCCCTCCCACGCTTCCTATGATAATCCCCCTGCACTTATCCACCTGTCCAGCTTTTGCAGATGTAATTGTTTAAGTATACACATGGGCATTGTAGTAAATAGAAAGATTGTAAATTCCTGGAAAACTGCCTGATACCCTTTTCTGATTATATTTCCACAGCGTAGGAAAAAGAAATACTTTGGATTCAAGCCTACCAAGTATGGCTTCTGGGCGAGTTCCATTCATGTCATTTCCACATGCGTGCAGTCCATGCACAAGGCTTATTGAGATCCAAAGAGTTTCACCAAGCATTGTAATGCTTGGTAGACTGCAGTCTTTGTGGATTGTAAAGAGATGTGCACCACTTTCACATATTATTGGGAAAAGAATGAGCTGTGGGGGAAGGGGAAATCTTCTATTTTGGCTTAGGAGACACACACACACACCACGGATAGCATGGAAAATGCTGCATGTGAGTTAGAGGAAGAAAATGAAAGACAAAAACATCAATCCACATCTGCACAGGGACACGATGAATGTATTATAGTGCAATAAAAAGCCTCTCTCAATAAACTGACTCAGCCTAGGTCTGAATCTTTTGAAATCTCTCTTTGGATCTCTGTTGGAACAGAGCTAATAAAAGAAGAAATTTCTCTCATATACAAAATAAATATATATGGTGGTCATTTTAAACTTTGCACTAGGTTCAATAGGTCTACAGGAGGATTTTTTTAAAAAAGTTTGGATTTCCCTTGAGGGGCTGAATACAAATATATGCACAGTTCATGCCTGAGCCATTTCCGTTCCGATTTCTGAAGGTGCAGTGCCTATCTTCCTTTACATGCATCTCCCCCTGCTCTTGATGAGCAGGTGGCGGTGAGGGGTGGCGTTGCGGCCATCCCAGAAGAGACGCATGACACCTCAATCGTACGGATGCGTGAGTTGAGCGCAGGGCAAGAGGCTTTATAAGACTTCCCTGCCTTTCTCTCAGTTCTCTCATCTGGCATTGTGGTGCCCACCTTTCCACCTTTGCCATGTAGGTTGGACTGGTCTCTTCAGGGCGGCAGGCCTGAGTGGGATTTTTTTCCCCCTGGCAGTCAGATTCAAGGCATCCACGGTTTTCTGTTTACTCTCTACTGCACTTGATGGGTAAAGGACATTGGCTGGAGTGGCATCCGTTAAAACAGGCTGGACAGGTAGCAGGCCAAAGTGGGATGAAATCTCAGTAGGCAAGTCAATGATCAATGCCCTGAGTCACCTTTATGGTTACTGAGGTTTCCTAGATTGCCCGTAAGTGCTGTGGGGCTTTAGGGACAAGGGAAGGGCTCTCTGTGAGACTTAACTGGATCATAGAATCATAGAAAAGTAGAGTTGGAAGGGGCCTACAAGGCCATCGAGTCCAACCCCCTGCTCAGTGTAGGAATCCAGGTCAAAGCATCCCTGACAGATGATTGTCCAGTTGCACCTTGAATGCCTCCAGAGTGGGAGAGCCCACCACCTCCATAGGTAGTTGATTCCATTGTCTTATTGCTCTAACAGTCAGGAATTTTTTCCTGATGTTTAGGTGGAATCTAGGTTCCTGTAACTTGAGCCCATTATTCCGTGTCCTGCAAACTGGGATGATCGAGAAGAGATCCTGGCCCTCCTCTGTGTGACATCCCTTCAAGTACTGGAAGAGTGCGATCATATCTCCCCTCAGTCTCCTCTTCTGAAGGCTAAACATGCCCAGTTCCTTCAGTCTCTCCTCATAGGGCCTTGTTTCCAGTCCCTTTATCATCCTTGTTGCCCTCCTCTGAACCCTCTCCAGTTTGTCTATGTTCTTCTTAAAGTGTGGTGCCCAGAACTGGATGCAGTACTCAAGATGAGGCCTAACCAGTGCCGAGTAAAGGGGAATTATCACTTCCCGCGATTTGGAAGCTATACTTCTATTAATGCAGCCCAAAACAGCATTTGCCTTCTTTGCAGCCACATCGCATTGCTGGCTCATATTCAGTTTGTGATCTACCACAATACCAAGATCCTTCTCACTTGTAGTATTGTTGAGCCAAGTGTCCCCCATTCTGTAACTCTGCATTTGGTTTCCTCTCCCTAGGTGCAGCACTTGACATTTATCCCTATTAAATTTCATTCTGTTGTTTTCGGCCCAGCGCTCCAGCCTATCGAGGTCACTTTGAATTTTGTTTCTGTCTTCCAGAGTATTAGCTGTTCCACCCAACTTTGTGTCATCTGCAAATTTGATAAGCATTCCCTGTACCTCCTCATCCAAGTCATTAATAAAAATGTTGAACAGCACTGGGCCCAGGACCGAACCCTGTGGTACCTCGCTCGTTACCTCTCCCCAGTTTGAGAACCATTGATAAGCACTCTTTGAGTCCGATTCTGTAGCCAATTGTGGATCCACCTGATAGTTGTTCCATCTAGCCCACTTTTAGCTAGCTTGCTAATCAGGATATCATGATTCATGAGGCACTTTGTCGAAAGCTTTGCTGAAGTCCAGATATATGATGTCCACAGCATTCCCACAGTCCACAAGGGAGGTTACCCAATCAAAAAATGAGATCAGATTAGTCTGGCAGGATTTGTTCTTGACAAATCCATGCTGGCTTCTAGTAATCACTGCATTGTTTTCAAGTTGCTTGCAGACTGACTTCTTTATAATCTGCTTGAAAAATTTCCCCGGGATTGATGTCAGACTGGCTGGCCTATAGTTCCCAGGTTCTTCCTTCTTGCCCTTTTTGAAGATGGGAACAACATTTGCCCTCCTCCAGTCATCTGGCACTTCACCTGTCCTCCATGATTTCTCAAAGATAATAGACAGTGGTTCTGAGAGTTCTTCTGTCAGTTCCTTTATTACTCTAGGATGCAGTTCATCAGGCCCTGGAGATTTAAACTCATTCAGAGTAATCAGGTGCTCCTTGACCATTTGCCTATCAATCTCAAGCTGCAATCCTGCCCCTACAGTCTGCACTTCAGGTTTGCCAGGGGGGTCAAAGAGCCTCTTTTGGGAGAAGACCGAGCCGAAGTAGGAATTGAACACTTCTGCCTTTTCTTTGTCTTCTGTTATCAATTTGCCATCCTCATTGCGTAGTTGAACCACCATTTCTTTCCTCTGTCTTTTACTGTGCATGTATCTGAAGAAAGCTTTCTTGTTGTGTTTAGCATCCCTCGCTAAGCTTAGCTCATTCTCAGCTTTAGCCTTCCTGACACTATTCCTGCAGTTCTGTGCTACCTGCCTGTACTCTTCCCTTGTAGCCTGTCCTTCCTTCCACTTCCTACACGTGTCCTTTTTTGTTTTCAGGTCATCTTTGAGTTTATTGTGAAGCCACATTGGCTTCTTCTGTTGCCCTCTGCTTTTTTTCCTTGTGGGAATTGTTTGCAATTGTGCCTTTAAAATTTCCTTTTTTAAAAACTCCCACCCATCCTGGGCTCCTTTTCTCATTAGAGTCGCTTGCCATGGGATCTTACTTATCATTGTTCTGAGTTTGTTAAAATTGGCTTTCCTAAAATCCAGGGTATGTGTTTGGCTACACTCAGCTTTTGCTCCCCTTAGAATCAAGAACTCAAGTATAGTATGGTCACTTTCTCCCAGAGTTCCCGAAACTGCCACTTTATCCACTAACTCATCTCTGTTGGTTAGAATCAGGTCAAGGATAGCCGATCCTCTAGTTCCTTCCTCCACTTTCTGTAGGAGGAAGTTATCAGCACCACAACTCAGGAATTTCTTGGAGGGGCCATGTTTGGCTGAATAAGTCTCCCAACAGATATCAGGGAAATTGAAGTCCCCCATTACTACCACATCATGCCTCCTTGAAACATTTGCAATTTGCTTTTCAAAAGTTTCATCTTCGTCTTCTCCTTGATTGGGTGGTCGGTAGTAGACTCCAACCTCCATGTTCGTCTTATCCTTTGCCCCCTTTATTTTAATCACACATCTAAAACTTCGGAATGGGGGCAGAGTAGTAATTCAGGAGGGCCTCTCTCCACACATAAAAGTGTGGCCTGAAGGACTGAAGCCAGGTATTTATTGTTTGTTTGTTACATTGATATCCCACTTTTCTTCCAAGGAGCCCGAGGCCATGTACAGGATCCTCCTCTCCATTTTATTCTCACAACAACCCTGTGAGGTAGGTTAGGCTGAGAGTCAGCAACTGGCCCAAAGTCACCCAGTGAGCTTCATGGCTGAGGGCAAAATAGAACCCAGATCTCCTGCATCCCAGTCCAGCACTCTAACCATTATGCCACACTGGCTCTGTATGATACTGGCTCCAGACTGAGGCAGGGCAGGCTCACCCAGGTAAGATGATGTAAAAGCAACTCCAGCCTTGGCCTCATACTGCACTGCTTATGTCGCTACAAATCCGTTGTGTTAATTAATAAAAGCATGGCCCTTAGCTACCCAATATTCGAGTCCTGACTCTTTCTGCTGCTCTCACATCAGCAACCACAATATTTCTTGGAAAGTTAGAATGAGTACCGTACCTTTCCTCCTTAGCCACTTATTCTCCAATGGGTACAATGCTGAGAGCTAAAACACATGATTTGGGAATAATGTGGTGCTGTTTTCATGGACTGCAAAATTTAAAACATAGATGAAAGGTTAGAGACTGGAATGATCCCCTACATTAAAAACAACTCCCTGCACTTTAAAATAAATTTTAAAAGCACTAACAATTAGGGAGGAGGTTTGGCTAGAACCCTTCGCCATGACAAACTGGTTTTGTATGTGCAGGGATAAATTTTTAAATGTCCTCATGCAGTCTGAAATAGTATTGCTGCAACACATGAGCTGCAACAACATGATTCCCCTGACTGTAATTTCAGCTGTGAGCTTGGCCCACTAAACCTTTCCTCCTTCCTTCCTTTTCCTTTGAAGCAATAGAAACGTTTTTTTTAAATGTTGCCTTGTAAAATAAATAATACCGCAGGCCACTGTCTTACTATACCAGCATTCCTTCATACCTTACCTTCCTTGTCCAGATGAGGGTGAACCCTGATCCTGGGAGAGAGGAGACCTCCTCAGAAGTCAAAATGGACTTCCATGGCTTGTTAGTGCGTCTGGGGCTGGGTTCAGTCAGCACAGTTACCCATGGTTCAACAACAACCCACGGTGTTGTTGAGTCAGAAAAGAATAGAGCCAGCTGAGTGCTCCAATCTGTCTAGAGGTAGCAGTTCCTGGCACATTTCTGTTGATAAGAACATAAGAAGAGCCATGCTGGATCAGACCAATGGTCTATCTCATCCAGCATTCTGTTCACACAGTGGCCAACCAGCTGTCCACAAGCAGGATATACGTGCAATAGCAACCTCCCACACAAGTTCCCCAACAACTGGTGTACCTAGGCATAGGGCCTCATTGATGCAGGCCTTGAACCTCTGCTCTTCTCCAGAGCACTGGGTTCAGGAAGCCATTGCCTGAGATGCTTGTAGACTCATTTTATTATTTATTTATTTATTTATTATATTTATACCCCACCTTTTTTCCTGCAAGGAACCCAAGGCGGCTTACATAATCCTCCTCCTCTCCATTTTATCCTCAGAACAACCCTGTGAGGTAGGTTAGGCTGAGAGTCAGTGACTGGCCCAAAGTCACCCAGTGAGTTTCATGGCCGAGCGGGGACTAGAACCCGGATCTCCCAAGTCCCAGTCCAACACTCTAACCACTATGCCGCACTGGCTCATCAGCCACTTCAAATCCTTTATCAATCTTTGTTCCCATGGGAACCCACTTATATGCCTCAGCCAGAGCTGATTCTGGGCAGCAAGCTGAAGAATGTTTTCACAAACTGGAGGAGATGCAGGAGAACTGTGATTCAATCTCCCAACATTTCCCCTAAAAATAAAGCACCTGTGAGGGCTCAGATTGGATTGGGGCTGTGATTCCAGATGAATCCTCTTTCGCAAACTAAATTGTGCCTTCCCCAAGCTCCTATTCACCCTCTGAGGAAAGCATACAGGTACTCATATTTTTCATTTGCCAGGTAGCAGCTTTGGGTGGTGGTGGGATTTAGATAGGAAAAATTGCATTGGGGGAAGTGTTACCCCTTCCTCTATGCACTGCTTTCCTGTCCAATTTGCAGACCACTTCATTTCCCACCTTTTATGAAAATGTCTTGTTCGGCCCTTAATCTGGCTTTTCCATAAATTGATCTGTCATGGATATAAAACCTACACTGGTGAGAATGTGAACTTGGCTTCTGTTACATGTAGTATCTGCCATTATTAAGAACATGAATGTAGCACAAGTAATGCAAGAGAGGATCTTCAACAAGGGCTAGGGTGGAATCCTTGAGCATTTACAGGCAGCAATTACAGACAGCTAGAGTTTATGTTTAGCTGGCTTGAGGGGCAGGGTGAGAAGCATACACTTAAGTATTGCACTTAACTAAATGATTTTTCAAGCTGATCATAGGCAGTCAACACTGTCAGTCACTGTAAATGTTTCCAAAGGCATGTTCCATTTAAGCATCAGAAACATGTTGTCATCTGCTACCACCTACTAATTGCTATCTGTACATGCTCCCTTCTCAGCAAGAGTTCAGTACAGATTTTCTGACATCCATAATACTGTTTATTTGCACTCATCAAGCTTTCAGAGTGTGACATAAAATCATTGTAACTTAATACATTATTTAACATGTTTTCCAACTGGAAAAGATGAAGTGACGGGTTGTCACTGAGCATTTTGGAAAAGGAAAAGAGGAAATTTGGACTAAAGTTGTACACCCTGCTGGGATAGGTGGATAGGACCAAACTATTTACAGGCACCTTACAAAATAGAGGGGGAATCCAGCCAAAGCGGAGTACTTTTCTGCCCCATTGATTTCAGTAGAAGAGATGTAAGCATGTGCTTAACTCTCTCAGTTGAAATCAACAGGGCTTAAAAGTGCTTAATTTTGGTTGGATTGTGTCCTGAATAATGAAACTTGCCTTGCCTTGTGAGTTAGAGCTGATTCATACACATGGTGGCCCAATAGGTAGCCTAACAGGTAGCCAGCTTTTTTTTCAGAATGCTAACTGCAGGTGGATACAGGTGACTAATTTAGAAATGGGTGAGCTCTCCCAAGCTCCCCTCAGATTAACTCAAAAAATATCCAAGATGTTCTGAAAAGACCATCTGGTCTTTTCAGAATATCTTGGATATTTTTTGAGTTAATATGAACTTGAATAATTTCTCAGAACCAGCCCAAGGCTTGGAAAAATGACACATACACCCTCATTCTGCAACATTTGCAGGGGCAAAAATGAGGGTGGGAAGCCATCTACCATGGATGACCCTCATGCCCTAAACCAGTGGTTCACAACCTTGGGTCCCCAGATGTTGCTGGACTACAGCTCTCAGCATCCCTTGCCATTAGCCATGCTGGCTGCGTATGCTGGGAGCTGTAGGCCAGCAACATCTGGGACCCAAGGGAACCACTGCCCTTAGCGTTGTGTACAGGGGGTGGGCTGCCTCCCCTACACTCTCAGAGAAGACTGTGAGTGTGAGAAGATCATACCATATGTGGATAGGGTGCACACATGGGCTCTTTATATGCAGTCAAAGAGTATGTTTTTTGTATGGTTCAGGATCATGCAGACGGAGCTTAAATTTGTAGTTTGTGCATGTGTAGGGTCTATTTCCACAGTCTACTGAATGTATGGGGGGGGGGGGAGCGGCCACTGCAGTCCTGTCCCCACCCCACGTACATTTCATCATTCTAAATTGCAGTGGTGTAGTAGAGCCAGGTTTTACTGGGACATAGCACCAACACTTTTTTATTAGCAGGAATGCTGACAGTCTCAGGCTTCCCTTTTGCCTCTGAGCTTAGCTGCAATCCGCACAGGTAGCTGGCAGAAAATGAATTTTCCCAACAATATATTGTTCCCTGTTGTAATGTATTTTGGGGCGGGAATGGGCAATTAAGACCCATTCGCTTTACGAAAGACCTGTGCCTGGTGCAGTTTAAACTGGTTTGTTGCTATGGATCACCACAGCTCGGTGAATTTTTGGACTCTCCTTGGGGGAGTGTCTATGGGGACTGTCATGATGAGCACCTGCACTTCAACATTTGCCACTACACCATTGCTGCATTGATTATTTAAAAAAGGTTTGAGTCTTCTTCTAAATGTGAGAAGTGAGACTAGAGAGATCAATTATTATTGTGCATCTTGGAAAGATCAGAGTCAATTCAGGCATTTTAATGGCATGGTGGTGGGGCATTTATTTCAGCTGCTTCTTACAGGTCTAGTTGTACTACAATTGTTCTAGCGGTTAAATTGTTTTGTAAAAAATTGTATATTAGAAAAAAAACACGTTTTTATGCTGTTTTTATTGTGTTTGTGTACTGTGTTTTATGAATGGCTGTGAACTGCCCAGAGAGCTTCGGCTATTGGGCAGTATATAAATGAAATAATAATATAAATAAATAATAATAAATATTCAAATCAGGGATGGAAAAGGAGAACATTTTTTTGATTTAAAGGCCCCTTGAAAACGTGTCTGTATATACACATACTCTTGAGTACTTAGTCATGTATGTATCCTGGTACACACAGGCATTTCTCAGCTGCATGCACAGAGGTGCACACTTACTGTAAAGGACACCTATAGAGTCATAAATTCTTTTAGCAAGGCATGATAACATAGAGCAGAGAAGATGGTTCTGTGCCTTTTCCCTCAGGCAGGATACAGTAGAATAGCAAGCTAGGAATAGCCTATTCTTCTCCTAAGCAGAATCAGACTTTCCCCGTTTAAGCAGGCTATTTGGGAAAGCCCTGGGCAGCTACTGAATCAAAGGTCTTGTGGAAGCTGCTTCAGAGAAAGGATCACTCCAATGGATTTGGAATAACTGGTCTAGGCCACACCAAAATCATGGTGAAGCAAGATGAAATATGGCCCATGGGGTGTTCGTAAGGTTCCACATGGAAATGATAAGATATTTTCATTTTATATTATTTTATTTTGTTACATAGGCAAAAATCATGTACTCCTGACCTATGGTAGTTAGAAAGACTCTTTGTTGTAATTTGGCATTCTGAAGTATACTTGTAAGAGTTCTGCTCTCTGCAGCCATTCTTGGAATCACTCATCTGGAAAATGAATAAAGAGGCCTCAAATTACGTACTACTAAGGTGAATTCCTGGCTTTTATTCAAACAACAGTTTGAGAGCAATTTTTGCGATATATTTCCTGGCTCACCATGTAACTGAGTGGAATTTGACCTAAAATCTTGAAACTACAATTCAATTATAGCACTTTAGAACTTTTCAAAATGGCTACTTCCTAGGTATCCCATCTGGCACAAATTCATTGCCTAAAGGATGGATCTATAGCAGTGCTTAGAAATAAGCTGAAGTCTAGCTCTGGACAAATTTGTTTTACCAAAGTGTTATATTTGTTCTCTAATAGCTAAGAATATCGTATCCCAAAATTTCTACAACAAGGGTGGGGAATGTGTGGCCCTTCGGATGTTGTTGGACTCCAACTCCTGTCAGCTCCAGTCAGCTTAGCCAGTGGCGAGGGTTGATAGAAGCTGTAGTCCAACAACATCTGGAGGGCCACAGGTTTCCTAGCCCTGGACTACAACATTCAAATCTTGGTTTTGGCAGGAACTTAATAGGTAAAGCACCCATACCTGAGATTCAGTTCCCATTTACCATCTGGAGATCAATAATACTGGTGTACCATACGGGGATGTTATAAGGATTACTGAGATGATATATGTAAAGCATTCTGAACCCTAAAGTGTTTCTGAAACTTTGGAGATATGCTGCCGGTCAGTGAAGACAGTACTGAGCTAGATGATGGTCTGACTTTGTATAAGGCAGTTTTGTTTGTTCATAATGGGCCAATGCCCCATTTCTCAAGGGTAGAAGTTTGGAGAAGCAGCAGTGGAGGAAGCAAACTGCAAGAGAGTCACCCTCTAATGCACCTCTCCCATTGAGAAAGGGGAAAATGCTCCTGTGACCTCACAAGGGCCTTTATTTCCCATTTATTTACTGGTGCTGGAAGCAGTGGAGAAAGTAGAGCAGTGACTTTTTCATGCTTTCAGTCCCGCTGACTTTGAAGATTAGTGGGGGAGGGTGTTAAGCCATGATGGGGGCAGATAAAAGGAACTACAATGAGGGGGCACTGACACACTAGGGCCTACATAATCCTGCAGCCATTCCTGAATATCACATCTTTTTGTTGTACGGGACTTCTGAGCTTGCATTGTACCAGTATAAGCATACCAACAAAATGTTCTCCTCAGGTTCATAGTACCAGCCTTATGAGTATCTGAAGGCAATATTTGGCTTTAAGTTTTCCTTTGGGCAGAAATGTTGAGAGTGGCTATAGGTATAAAAGAAGACTTTAAATTAAAAGCTTGGAGACGATCAACCTATATCCTCTCCATGGTTTATTGTGCCCTGCCAGATTCCTGGCTACTAAAAATGGAGCTGTCATGCTCCAGTTCTTAATTCATTCAATTATTTAAAAGGTTAGTGTGACTGCAGGAAAGTGATAAACCACCCTGGTCCAGGGAGCCAGAAGGCATAGTTGGCATGTTCAGGCTAGTGTAAAAATTCCTCATATATTTTGGCTTTAGATACTGTATCCTCTGAAGATGCAGAAAAAAGAAATACACACACCACTGTGAAATGCCTAGGCAATAATTTCTTATTGGATTCTTGTTGGAGGGTCCCATTTGATAGATTTCATAGATTATAGAGTTGGAAGGAGCCTACAAGACCATCGAGTCCAACCCCCTGCTCAATGCAGGAAACTAGGGGAGGGGTCTCCCATCCAAGTAATAACCAGGCTTGACCCTGCTTAGCTTTCCATGCTCAGACAAGCTGAGCCAGCATGAGCCACAGGCCTGAGGCATGCCCTTCCTTTGATTTGCAGGCCAGTGTAATTATTTTGGAAGACCTGGAATATCTGGAAGTGGTGTTGCACCAAATTTTCATGAAGGTTGGTATTTGCTGTGACCCTTGCCATTCCAGGGAGCATTAAAATGTTTGTGAAAAGACTCTTTTGCATATTCTTTCATGCCTGTTCACAGCCATTGTTAACCCTATCTGCTGCTACTTGGGACTGGAGGGAGATGGAACTCCTCCATTTTCCAAGGCAAGAAAGACCATGCTCCCTCACATTGGGATATGAGTCCACCAACATATATTCCATTGAAAGGAGCATAGTGAAGAGGAATGACATCCACACCTGGATGCATATCCAAATGTAGATATGCATGCAAATTTTGCCATTCTGCACTGCATTATTTTCAGTGGGATATGGATCTAAATGCACAGTGCAGTGTGAGGGAATGTAAGCCCAGTCACCTGGAAATGGAACTGTGGGCCACCTCTCCCCCCACCCCACTGCATTAGCACCTGCCCCTAGTTTCCTACCCTTTCATGAAGGGGTGCAAACATTCATCAAAAGTTGGACTTTATTTCTCAGAGGGTGAAATTTTAGCACAGCACTGTTTGGGAAACCAATTAAAACTGTAGCAAAAAAAAAAAAAAAACCTTTTCTTTTTCCTTCACTAATCCTTCATTGTGCCATCTCCCATCTTAGGTATATGCAAACATTTTATCCAGTATCTTTCTCTGTAGATAGGTTAATTGGGAAGATTTCATATCTTTGGATATAATCTTCACTCCCTGTAGAAGTGCCAATTACCTGAATAAATACTTTGTGAGGAAGCTACAGTACTATACACCCATGAAGCACACAGCAAAAGAATGCTCTAACAACAGAGAGACAGAGAAATAAACTTTTTAGAATAACTTCTAATTGTCATAAAAAAGGTCTCTGTTCAGGCAGCAGGGTGTTTAATCTCTAAACTTAGAACGGTCTTTACATAACTCATCACATACATCCTGAAATAGAAAAATGACCTGCTGATGTTATTGTAAAAAAAAAAAAAAACCTGAAGAAAAGAATTATACAGACTCTTAGGGAACATTTTATGCTTAATAATATACCAGGTAAAGAGGCTGTTCTATTGTCCAGCCTCTCTAAGATAACAAAGGAGCTGAGCCAAGCGGTGCCAGAGGCTTCCATCGCCACCATAAAATCCGTTTGCACGTTACAGGTGAGACCAGACCAGCCTTCCTCAACCTGGTGCCCTCCAGATGTGTTGGACTGAAATTCCCAGGTTGGAGAATGCTGGAATAGGCATTAATGATTCTCACCAATTCTCCTGTATTAAGGTGGAATCCAGGAATTCAGCCCTTCTCCACACATGTCCAGTCATGTTCCTCACCCCACTCTCTTTTCTAGTATCTGCTCACAAAAGTGCTCTGACTGAGTGCTGCCCCCCTGGCAAACGCTATTCTTTGCCTCCCACCCAGGGCTCAGGCCAGGAATTTATTTTTAATACCAGGACTGAACCCAGAGAGTCCCTGTTTTAACTCCATTAGAAATCCTATTTGAGTTTTTCTCTCTTATTTCAAGCCATCTACAGCAGCACTTAATTTTGCAAGACACCATCATGCACCTTTATTTTTTTGCTGCAACACCAAGAGAAAGGGATTCATGCTGCCACTACTGCCATATTCCTGACGTTCACAGTGGCAGAGGCAGCAGCAGAATTTCTTCCTGTCCATGCCGCTGCTAAAGAACCCGTTCAGAACTCAGTGCAGCAGAGCAAGTGTGCTGATGCAAGTGCCTGGATGTAGTCATTTCCTCCCTCTTACCCTCCTCAGAATGGTCACTGCAAGAGAAGCCATATGGGGAACAGCGGGCCAGCTGGCTGGCCTGGCGCCATTTTCAGATGTTGCTCAGCCAGTACCAAAGCCATCACCACTACTGCCAGGCCTGCTATCTGATCCAGTCATTCACTCATTATCCCAGCCAATCCAGCTCCCACATGCTTGTATGCCTCACTGCCCACTTCGCTAGCCAGTCCAACAGCCACCCTTCAGCCCCTATGTTTGTAGAAGGAACAGGGGGTTGGTAGCAGCAGATTTGGAGATGTGATGGAAACTGTACCGGGGGAATATGACCACGGAACATGCTGGTGGTTGGGGAGGAATTGCTGCTAGTTAGACATCTGACTCCATTCAGCCATGCTTCCACTGTACCTCTCTGTGCTATGACTGCTTCCTTGCTGGCCAAGCCAAAAGTCATGAGCAGGGTCTGACAGAGGGTGTGTGTGTGTGTGTGTGTGTGTGTGAAATGTGGTTAGCTAGCCTTGCTGTGTATATGTCTCGGTGTGTATATGTCTGACTTGCTGATCAGAGATGTGTGTGTGTGTGTGTGTGTGTGTGTGTGTTACATGGGTGACTGGCTGGGTCAATATTAAGGGAGAGAAGTTTTGATAGGGGATGCTCCAAGCAAAGAGAACAGCTTGGCAGGCGACACAAGAGATTAGAAGCTAGAGACTGGAAGTCCATTTTAGTGGAACTGTTCTAATGGCCTACTGCTGTCACTTTGCTCATGAGCCAATAAGAGTTATCTGTGAATATAAGGACTGGACATCTGCTGTAATCAAACTGTTTTTGATTACACTTGAAAAGAAAAATTATGCTGTCTGTCAAACAACTCGAGTTATTAAAATGGAGACACAACGAATTAAAGGTCCCCGTGACATGGCCAGCTTGCTGTGCCCCTGGCTCGCCTGCTTCCCTGATCAGAACAGCAGGCGTGCTAATCTCACACTTTCAGAATCATGCTGGCCTGGCAGGTGTTTAGAGTGGATATAGATGAAAACAGACCACCACAGCTGATGTGGGGGGTCATTGGGACAGGATCATCCCTAGAGGCTTGCATCAAACATTCTAATTTGTGACACTGACATGCAGCAGGGTGTGAAGGTAGCTGCTTTATGTGCCAGCTCTCCAGAGGCTAAAAATAAAGTAACAAGTGAGAAATGTTCTGAGGTCAGACCTTACACCAAGAATCTGCAATTTCAGACAGAGGGATATCGTTTACAGAAGTCAATGTTTTGTTCCATTAAAATTGATTGTATACTTTGTACTTTACACTCTAGGGTGCGTATATGGGAAGGGAGAGGAGGAACATTCTTTTAAGTCACAATCCTATGCATGTTTAGACGGAAAAAAGGCCTACAACTCCCAGTATGCCCCTGAGCTGGCAAGTATGCCCCTAGAGCTGGCAACCCTAATTAGATGCATCTCTAGATTACTGAATGGGATAAGTGACCATTTAATGACTTCTTGATCGTGTGGAGAGCCTATGTGTGTACAATTGTACATGCATAGGTGCCCCTCTTCAGATGTCATGTCAAATGTGCAGACATTGCGAGTGGGCCCAATGGTTGGGGCAGAGCTGGTGGACATGGTCCCTTTTCCCCTACTACTACTGAATGAATGTGATGATGGAACAATGCTTTGTAGCCAATCAGATTTGGCTATGCACTGTTGTTATTGGGAGCAATAAAGCTTATTTAGAGTGAAAGCAAAGTTTCTTCAACTGGTCATATAGTTAGTCCTAGCCAATCGGAAAGTTAAGGGGAATGAAGCCTATTTGGAGTAATGCTTCTTCAACAGGTGGGAAAAATTGACTCAGCCCTAATTGTAATCCGCTGAAATGATTGTGAGTATGGAATTGTGGGTTGGAATACTGTCTAGTTTAGATATGGTTTCACATTTACATTTAAGATAGTTGGAAAGTTTATGTTGCTAATTAAACTTGAATTTGCAAAGCTGACCTAGTTTTATACCATTGTAACTGCTCTGATCCAGCAAGTGTGATTCTCCCCACCTCCAGTGGTAACAAATTTCTTTGTACAGATCTCACTTCTGGAGCTGCCTCTCAGGCATGGGAAGATTTTGTTTGAGATGAGGCCTGTAACCACCACCAAGTGTGCCTGGAGCTCCTTCGCTTGTATGTGCACCACTGAACAGTAGGATGCTGTTGTCAGTTGAAACAACACTGTTCATCCCTCTCACCACAAGTGCTGAGCGCTGTCAGTGCTGACAACACTAATAATTTGTTCTTACATGCAGCATAGAACATGCAGCACACAGTTGCATGTCAGGATCTGTGGACTGGAATCACTGGATAATGTCGGTTAATTGGTGTTAATGCTCATTTGCAAGGACCATTTAAAGTGAATGTTCTCTCTATGTTCTATCCAGAAGGTATTTTCACAATGTCAGGATTGAAAGGTACTTTTCTTATCTTAATATATTGTTTTTGCAACTTACAGGTCTCAGCATTCCAGATTCTCCAACAAATATTCCTCCACATTCTTTGGATTTTTCTGCTTGGAACTTGTCTTGGGTCATGAAAGATTCCTCCCCTTCCTTCGCTCCCAGAGGGCGGCACTGTGAGTACATCCATTTTATCTTCCCAGTAATTTGGAAAGGATCCAATCTTAAAATGAATGGCATACTAGACAAGATAGTAATAAAAGATGGCATTTTCCCAAAATAATGTCACACACCATTAATGATTTCAGGTGAGCTCACTCACACCTTACTTTATACATGTAGAGTTGGATCCAGGATCTGCCTTGCATGGGTGGAAGGGCTCTCTTTTTGGAAGATACCTCCACCCAATTTCCAGGGATCCCCCTTCCTCCCCTTAACCACATTATGTGATCCCCTGACTCTCTGTGGGGAGGAAGGTTTTCAGTTCTTAAGATGCATGGAGGTTTATATGGGTCAAGCTGATCACATGATGAGTCAGTCTGAGCCATTTCTGCTATCAGCTCAATGCAATTCAGGAACGGGAGCCCTGATGTGAGATGAATAACCGGTGCGGTTCTCATGCATTTGCTATCATCAGTGCTGCCTGCTACTTAACCTGAATGCGTACGCATTAAGAGAAGGAATGATGTTAGCGAAGCACTTACTGCGATCTGTTCTGCCACTGAATGCAGACTTCTTTGCTTTCCTTTACAAGGTGATTTGAGGGGGGTCTGAGAACCTGGCTCTGCCTGGCTTTCTGTTTGATTGCAAGCTGAAGGAGAGTGATACTCCCTAAAAGCCAGAGCTGCAGGAGTTGACCATGAATGAGACATCTGATTTACAGCCTGGGAATGTGGGAACTGTGCAAGAGGAAGACTCTGCAGGGGGAGGGGGGCTCAGGGGTGTCACCCAGGTTATAGTTACGGCACCACCTGAAAAGGGTGGAACAGAGATGCCCCCCTTAGACATAGTGCTCGTTTATGGGCCAGATTCCCATGTCAGGATAGATAGTCAGGAGGGGGGCTTTAGAAGCCCCTCCCCTGTATTTCAGTCCCTGTACAGGCTGAAGAGGCTTTGCTGAGAACATCTTAAATGCCCCAAATGCTTTCTTGCTTGGACTTATGAAGTTTGAACTCTTCTCAGCCTTGAACCCTGTACCGTTAAGCCTCTGTCTGGGAATGTATTGCTGGACTTTGGACTATAACTGTGACCCTGCTTGTCTTCTAGCCTTGGGACTTTCTCTTGAGCAAAGCAATGTGACAATAGCCTTTTGCCTATGTTATCTGATTTATTGGGGTTGTAACCGTGTAAGCTCTGCCACAAAGTCTGGAAAGCCTGATCTGTGTAACTTGATCCACTGCAATAGAGTTTTGTTGTAATCGGCAATCTGTGTCGACTTGCTGGAGGGTGTCAGAAAGCTGGGCATGACACTATATCATTACATCATCATCTTGCGTTAGGGTCTATTCAAACTGTGATGTAGCCAAGTTTTCCTCTTATTGGTGAATAATAACACACTTCTCTGTGTTGAAATTATTATCAGAGAGAGAGGGCCGGTTCACACGACCCAGGCTGCCGGCGGGGGAGGAACCGCGGGGCCGTCCGCGGGGTCCGGCGGGGCGCCGCACACGACCGGCGCCCCGCGCGCGTGGGCAGACCCCGTAGTCCCCGCACCGCAGTACGGGCCTCCCGGCGGTAGGGGGTGAGGCCCGGGATGCCCAGAGGGGCCGTTTGCCCCTACAGGCTGGAGCGGCGGCGGCTCCGGCCACTCTGGGCTGCCGTCTCTGTGGGGACCCCGCGGGACGGCCGCCCGCTGTTCCGACGGCACGGTGACCACGCGCGGTAGGGGCTTACCCCGCTACCGACCGTGGTCACTTTCCGTGGGTCCCGCCCGCGGCTGTCCCGCGGGGGCACCTCCGGTTGGTGTGCACACGACACGGGAACCGCGGGGGAGCAGCGCTCCCCCGCGGTTCCCGTGTCGTGTGAACCGGCCCAGAGAGAGAGAGAAGGCAAAAATGACAGGCATTTGGAACATTACATTAATATGATGCAGTTATTACAAATTTGCAGTCGTCATGTGGAAAGCCATGTGCCACCACACCACTCTGGTCACCAACTGCAAAGGTCATGTGAGTCAGTGATGTCATCCACAACTGCCATTTGGTAGCTAGCTTCACTAATGAAGAAGTCAATCTGGACTTCATTAATGGCTTCTTTAAAAATCAACCATACTAGTGGCCCGGCATAGGCAATCCTGCAGTCCTTGCAGCAGCAGGAAAGGCTAAATTCAGCATTCCTTTTGGAACATGAAGGAGGATGAATCTATTGCTAGCCTCTTGTGAGAACAGATGAGGTGGAAAGAGGCTAATAAGATTTACTCACCCCAAGCCTCTAATTATCTGCTTGAGGGAAAAGTTTGACCTACCTGTGTGAAGGCATCACATATTTCTCTAAATTTATGTCGTAGCCTTTTATGTTGTGCAGCACATATTCTTTGGATGGCACAGAGTATCTGTTACCCTGCTTTTGTATCTACTTGAATGATATGGACACACTAGCTTCATCTTAGGATAACAGATTTTTCTTCTCCTTGTGGCTTTTCAAAGGATGGTTTTTCTTTTATCATTTCATTATTTGTCTTCAGCCTCTTTAGTTTCGTCAGAAACACAGTTTCTGGGGGAAACACATTCTCTAAAAGTCTAAAGAAGACTTGCACATAGCTTCATTTACTGTCATAACATGAAAATAAATGAATATTGATTGCCCCACTAACACACACACACACATGTCACCATTTTGCAGATGTTAAAACTGAGCTACAGTGTGACTTAACGATTTGTTCAAGGCCTCTTGAACTTAGTGGGTCTCTTTTACTAAAGACCTATCCATTCCCATATAAGGCATGAACAAATCATTTTCTAATAGTTCACAGCCTTGTTGCCTGATTAAGATTACAAGTGAGTGTTTAATAAAACTTCTATTAAAACTTTGTTTGCCTAATAGTCTAATGGGACCCTTCTAATTAAGTGATTGGCACTGCTGAAGTGAGGAAATATTAGTCTTTTTAATTACTTTTTTCCTTGTTCTATTAATTGATCGATGTCTTTGATTGAAAGACAGAATAAATTAAATTTTTACAGTAACCCTCCCCTCTCTAAATTAATTTCTACAAGAAAGGGCATAAATGTTGAATGCTCAAGCCTTGATCACATTTCTAGAACTGTATATTACGGTCCCAAGAGAAAGTCATCAGATATTTTAGGCTGCAGAAGAAATACTTTAGTACCAGATGCATCTGTGTTTATGCACATTAATGGACAATATAATTCATTAATAGACAATAGAATTGTTCATTATTGTTAGCCATGCTTGTCAAAAATACAGCCTCTATATTCAGATACAGTATCATCATTTGTATAAAGCCAAACCTGAGTGGTCCCTTGCTATCAGTTTGGAAGTGAAATAGGGCTATATAAAAAAATGAGGTAGTGGTTTCTGCATACTTAAGAGACTCTTGTCTTGAGGTCTGCAGAAGTATATCACTTTGTAAGTAAAAAGAAAGAGGAAATGGGGTGGGGAAACCCAAAACACAGCTTGACAAGGACCTATGTTCGGTGACTTCCAGGGTGTACAGAATGTGGAGGTCAGTTGCACCCTGGAACGTTGGGAGGGGTTTGTTTAGGAGGGAGGAGAAAATGGAGGAGGGAGGGAGGGTATTGGCCTCCTTGAGCCCTTAGTAGGTTATAGCAGAGGTGAGGAACCACAGGCCCAAGGGCCAAATCTGACCCTCCTGGGGGCCAAATCTGACCCTCCTGGGGGCCAAATCTGACCCTCCTAGGTTCCCCAATGGCCATGCCCCCTTCCCATTCCCCGGCTCCATCTCCCTTTTCCCTGCCACCAAGCATTTGGTGGTTTCTGGGTGTTTGTGGTAGTTTTTTCCTCATTCTAAAAGGTTGAAATGCCTTTCCTATTTACTGGCATTAAGAGCTTTACAGTACAATATGCTGGTATTTTGGGCATTTGGGGCCCTGCTCCTTTTCCTTCAGCCCCACCCACCACTGGAATTCATCCCCCAAGAGCTTCTGCAAAATTGAATTTGGCCCTTGGACTGAACGAGGTTCCCCACCCCTGGGTTTTAGTATCCTGGAGTGGGGTCTGGGGTCAGGGGGATGTGTGCTTCTCCAGCCAGCCTGGAACAGGAGCCTTGTATGATGATGATGATGATTACTATTATTATTATTTTCATTTCTATACCACCCAATGGCTGAAGCTCTCTGGGCAATTCACAAAAAAATACACATCACAATACAAGATAATAAAAAGATAATATAAAATTTCTAACATACAAAATTTAAAACAATTTAAACAGCTAAAACCTGTACAGTAAGATACTGGACCTGATATAAACAACTGACATAAATGCCCCTTCATATGCCATCAAATGCCTGGGAGTAGGTGACAGTCTTAATGTGGCACCAAAAAGGTGAGAGTGTTGGCTCCAGGCGGACCGCAGTGGAGAGAGCATGCCATCATCAATGTAACATTGCTTGGGGCTCTTTGCAGTTTTGGGAGAAAGAAAGAAAAGGACAATAGTTTTGCCTTATTCTAGAAGTCTACCATATAGCTCTGAAGGGCTCAGGTTTGGAGCTAGCAGCCAGCCAAGAAAATGTATTTATTTATTAGATTAAATTTATTTATGTATTTAATATTTATGAGATATTTTAGATATTTGGTATATAATTATATCCTGGTACGCAGGCCTGAAGGTCTCCCAGAGTGACTTACAAAAAAGTAAAAACTTTTAAAAATACAGCTCCATAGTTACACAGCAGAGTAGCATTAATTTTTTTTTTAAAAAGAAACTAAACACAGAAGGATTAAAACATCTAAAACTTGACACTAGAGAAGCCTCTCTCATAGGAAGCCATTCCAAAGTGGGGACACTGCAACTGAAAAGGAGGGGTGACCTGATGAAAGGCCTCTGAAGAGGATCTTGATGTTCTGCCAGATTCATTCAGGAGCAGGTGGTCATTAAGAAATCCGGTTCCCAATCTGTTTAAGGCTTTAAAGGCTAAATCCAATTTCTTAGAACAGGAGCTAGATAACACCATAACAGGAGCTAGATGATACCATCTCATCCTTTTTGAAAAATTCCCTGAGGCATCTTGATCAGTTCACAGTACAGATACATTCTGAACTAGATGGAACATGGGACAGATGCATTTGGCAATGTTCTTATGTTCTAAAGCCGGGGTGGAGGCCCTTCTCCCCCCCCCCCCCGAGGGCCAAATTGGTTCTGGGGAAGCATGTTGGGGGCTGCATGCCAGCAGTGGACAGGACCACACCAAAACTGGGCAAGGCCATTCCAATGCTAGCATGCTGTCCCAACTTGATTGCCCAAACCCCATGCACACTCACACACACGCACACACAGACTCACAATCACACACATAGCACCCTTTCCCCACTGCAATCAGGCTTTTATAAAGTCTCCATTGGTGCCAATGGAGGCTTTTTTAAAAGGCTGATAGCAACAGAGGTGAATTTGGAGGGGATCAAAATATGGAGGGAATTTGTGAGGTAGGGCTAGCCTTTCCATCTTTAGCAACAATCCCCTCCCAAAAATGCCTCCCGCACTGCAGTGAGGCTTTTAAAAGCCTCGTTGCAGCAGGCAAGGGCCAATTGTGTGTGTCCTTCATCAGCAGTTACTCCCCCCCCCCCCAAATGCCCTCCTGTGCTTCAATGAAGCTTCCCACAAGGCAGAGGTTGTTACCCACCCGTGTTCTAAGTCTTCTGCACTTTGGTCTCTCTCATATATATATATATCAACACATAATTAAGCTTAGAACTGGGAGTAGACCATATGTACATAATTTTCAGGAAGAATCAGTGGTGATACAAAACTTGTATGGTGCCTCTGTTTAAGCATACATATAATAAAAATAGAAGTAGAGCCACACATCCCTGTCAAACTGAGAAGATAAACCCCTCCCAGATGGATTGCTACTTGTCATACAAAGTGATGAGTGAATTCCCCTCACTTGGTTTGGAACTGGGGTCAGCAAATAAGCTAACTGCAAAATAGGTCAGTTCCCCCACCCCCACCTCAACTTTGACACACTCCTGTCTGTTATAAGCATGCTCAGCAGCTTCTATGGTGCAAGGAGTCATGGGATATGTAGTTTCCAGGGTACCTGAAGTCAGGGGCATAGACTTCTCAATTTCCCGGAGGGGGCATGGGGCTAAACAGCTGGTTGCCTGGAGGGGGCTTTGCCAATTCTGGGAAATTCTGGAGGGGCCTTGAGCCCCGCCCTGCCCCCCCGTAGTTTATGCTCCTGCCTGAAGTCCCTACTGTGTTCTCAGGCATCCTTGAAAATGATGTGTCCCACAGCCCTTTGGTGATTTGTGTATGGTCAGAAGCTTGGTTTACTTTCTGAACTTAGAATAACTTATTGGGGACATGGTGCTTGATTCAGAGTACAGTTCAGTACATTAGGAACAGGAGAAGTTTGCATTCCAAGCTAGGTAAATGCAAACTTCAGTGGCATCACTACTCCCACCCATTAAAAAACTACATTCCTAGCATTAAGTGTACTGTATTATATAGGGTGTTTTATATAGTTATACATCACTTACCTGTTTCGATGTACTAATAATCTGAGATGTGATGGCATCATTGGTACTGATCAAATTGAGCTGTACCTGTGACCTCTGTTGGATGTGGCCTGTATTATTCAAGACAAGGCAAGATGTAGTTAGTATGTTTCCAACTGTTGCCTACACCTTCTTTCAAAGTCCATTCCCAATTCCACAGGTCTGTAAAGCTGCCCAATAATTTCAGTTGGATTTAGTTCAAGCTCCCAGTACTTGGAGTGATTTTGTCACTGGTCTATTGCACTTGCTGTGTCTCATATGGCAAGGGCTTAAGAGCCTTAAGCCAAGAGCTTCTTAAGCATTGACCTGGTTCACATGATACAGGCAACCCACCATGGCTGATCAGCCATGGTGGGTTGTCATGTTGTGCTAACCTGGTGCGGTTTTTGCAGGGTGGCTTATTTTTCACGAACAAGCCACCTTGAGAACCCATGGCTTGTTTAGGGATGTTCATACCCATGGTGGCTTTTCATGTCATCTGAACCCAGCAGGACGACTTCAGTTTCCTGCATTGAACAGGGGGTTGGACTCAATAGCCTTGTAGGCTCCTTACAACTCTATGATCTATGAAATCTATGAAATCATGGGTTGTTGGGAACAGCTAGAGAACCACCCAGCAAGAGTGGTGAAAATCCCTGCCACTCCTCACAATCTCACTAGTGCTGCTGCCATCCTGCCTCATCCCTTCTCAGTACCCTCAGCCCTGGGCTCCTAAGAAGAAGAAAGGACACCAGAGAGTGTCCTGAATGTTTTTGCAACCTTTTATTTTTTAAATTATTATTATTCTCAGTCCTGCACAAGTGTTCAGGCATGAATGTCCGCTACTAGGAAATATGTGTAAATTTCCCCTCCATTTTACTGCTCTGTCTTGAAATTTGATTTCCCCCTCCGTTTTACTGCTGTGCCCTGAGATTTGTGCAATTTCCCCCTTAGTTCCACTGCTTTGCCATGGCATTTGTGTATGTTTAGTGATCCCGTTCACTGCTCTGTAACCAATATGTGACAGCTAGCAATGGAGACCAGTGAAGGGGTACGACAAGGGGTGCAGGGAGCTGAAAGTGGCTGGTGGCTGTAGGAGAGAAGGAGCTTTGTGGGCAGGTGATCTTCCTTCAGTGTAACATGAAGCAGACTTTTTAAAAAATGAAGAAGAAGAAGAAGAAGAAGAAGAAGAAGAAGAAGAAGAAGAAGAAGAAGAAGAAGAAGAAGAAGAAGAAGGAGGTGGTGTTCACTAGCGATGAAAGTGCTGAAGTGGAGGACATTGACAGGGTGGGGGCGGAAGTGAGCTGAAAGCAGCTGATGGCTGCAGGAGAGAAGGTGCTTTGCAGGCGGGTGTTCTTACTTCTGTGTAATGTGAAGCAGCCTTTTTTTAAATAAAGGTGTTCGCTGCAAGGCAAGCCCCAAAGTGGAGGACATTGACAAGACAGGGATACGGGTATGCTTGGCTAAATATCGGAGAGGCGGTCTTGCGCTCTTCACAACAGCACAAGTCCCCACCCCCACAAAGCTTGTGAACATGTTCCCGCATTCATAAGGGCTCGGATAATTATTTGCTTTTGCGATCTGATGGGGGAGGGGGAGAACCAAAATGGAAATGGAGGATGAAATTGACAAGGACATTGACAAGAGGGGGGTATCAGTAGGCTGGGCTAAATACTGGACAGCTGGTATTGTGCTCTTCTGCAAGAGCACTATTCCCGGTAAGAAAATAATAGTAACAAAAATGTTGCAAACATGTTACCAAGTTCATAAGGGCTCAGAAAATGAATTCCACTTGGCAATCTGATGCCGGGGGGGGGGCAGTTTCCCTCAAGAGCCAGCAACCCCAGCAGGCCAATTACAGAAATGGTGCTGCTGGCGTAGGGACTGAGTAAATGAGGAGTTCTTCTGCAAAGACACCTGGGATACATGCCGGAACTGGTGGGAGGACTGAGGGGGGAAACAAGCCACGGCAAGCCACAGAGTGCCTGATCATCTGTCAGCTTAGCAAGCAAACAACCAAACAATAGTGGCTTATTCTCGGGGTGGTTTAGCATGATGTGCGAACCTACCCATTCCCTCTATATTGACTTAGGGCATGTTCGCACGACATGGTAACCGCGGGGGAGCAGAAGTCCCCTGCGGTTCCTGTGCCATGCGAACACCAACCGGGGGTGCCCCCGCGGGACGCACGCAAAGTGACCATGGTTGGTAGAGGGGTAAGCCCCTACCGCGTGTGGCCACCCTGCCGTGCAAACAGCGGGTGGTTGTCCCGCGGGGACCGCACAGAGGCGGCAGCCCAGAGCAGCCGGAGCTGCGGCCGCTCCAGCCTGTAGGGGCAAACGGCCCCTCTGGGCATCCGAGCCCCTGCCCCCTAGTGCCAGGAGGCCCGCACTGCAGTGCGGGGACTCCCAGCTCCACCAGAGTCCACCCGCACGCGCGGGGTGCAGGTTGTCTGCGGCGCCCCGCCGGACCCCGCGGATGACCCCGTGGTGCCTCCCCCGCTCGCAGCCTGGGTCGTGCAAACCAGCCCTTAGTGTTGCATATCAGTGTCCAGTTTCCATTGCTGATAGTACTCTAACTTGAGGCTTACATGACACTCAACACCCAGCTATGTAATTTGGTTTTTTGGCTCAGCTGAAATAATTATTAATCCACTCTGCTGTGAAGTTTTTCACAAAATGATAAATGATGCAACCTTATGCTAGTGTTCAGTGTAGCTAAGACAAATTGACCATTCCACATCTATGATCTAAGTTCAGCTATCTCTACATGTGGACCAATGCCCAGTAGTGAATGTGAATGTTTTCAGAAGTTTGTAAAATTTGTTTCTTTAATTTCTTTCTCAATGCATCCTCACATTCTTAAAAAATATTTTCTTATATCTTTCTATCTATATTTTGCTTCTTTGCTTAACTTTGCATTGTATGACACAAGTTAAATGACAACTCAGTTTGATTTGTTTTAAAATGTATTATTAATATAATTTATTATTGTTGTTCTTATGGTTTATTTGTTTTTGTTATTTAGGTTTGTATACCATCTTTCCTTGAGAGAGCTCAATGAGGCACATGGGGATATCACAGTTTATCATCACAAAATGATAGATTAAGGCTAAAGGATCTTGGTTGGTCCATGGCTGAGCAGGAGTTCCATGGCTGAGCAGGAATTTTGAATTTTGGGCCACAGTCCAACACCAATCCCTCTGTCACCTATACCACACTGACCTAAAAAGTTAGTAATTGGAAGGAACCAGTGCAGTGCTGGATTAAAGGATATGGCTTGTGTTTATTATTATTCAGGGTTATGTTGATGGAATCACATACTTAAGCCAAATGTTATGTGAATAACCTCAGTCAGTACAATTGGGCACCCTCACATCTGTAGGGTTTCCAGTTGCACAGAAGTGCCAATGCATGTACATGTACATGTATGTATGTAGGGCTCGGTTCATACTTTCCACTGAATGCAGAGGTGGTGAGTGGCAACACTGGGTGCAATCCTCCTTCTCCTTTCTCGTGTTGAACAGATTCAACTCTGAAGATATGAACAGGGCTGTTGACTCAGTAGCTGTATTCTCATGTCCTCCTGCACTCACCTAGGCACACAGAAATAGTAATATTTTCTCTGTACTGTCCCATATCAGAGAACTACATAAGGACAAAGAAGAGCCATGCTAGATCAGACCAAAGGCCTATCTAGTCAAGATCATGTGTGGCTTTGCTTTCCCTTGACAGATTGCTGTCAGGAGAAAGCAAAGTAAGAAATAACCCTGTTTACAGCCTCTCTGGGTCAATGTACATGGTGGGTGCCTGTTGTACTTTGGCGGTGGGCATCTCACAGGATATTGCCCAGGAAAGGCTTCCTATTTTGGACCCATGGAAGTGTACACCTCTGCATGTGTGCAAGTCCAAGTAATTTTTTTTTTAAAAAAAAAGTTACGAACATATTTGCCCACAATGTGGGCAACAATTTTTTTTTTTTTGGCAAACCAGGGACAACCCCTCCAGTGGGTCCAACAACCCCTAGTACAAGCCATGGATTGTCAGGGTGGGTTGTTGTCCTCAAATAAGCCACCCTATGGGAAGCAGTCCGGGTTCACATGACACAACAATCCACAGTGGCTTGTCACCGTGTCGTGCGAACCCAGTCAATCTCTTCACTACCTCACCCACCCTTCATCCTTCATTCTATTCTCATATTCATTCATTCATTCATTCTCTCTCCCCCCCTCTCTCACACACACACCACTCCACAGCCCACATCCACCCATCCATTAACACACACACAAGCATGCATCCTGTTCATTGCTCATCTAGGAAAACACACACAGCAGTGCAGACAGGTAATTGTAGACCCTGGACCTCATGGTCTTACATCCACCCAACCACCTTTTAGATGGTCATATGTATTACTTCGGTTGTGAAGCATGCAATTAACTTTTTTCTTCTCCCCTCAACTGCCATTCCATGCTTCACAACTGCTTCTACATGCCTGATATATATATATACAGTCATGCCTTGGATTGAGAGCATAATTCGTTCGGAAACATGCTTGTAATCCAAAACACTCTTATATCAAAATGAAATCCCCCCAAAATTTGTACAGAGATTTTTAATTTAAGCCGTACTACAGTACTTGTATTGCAAGACGTCGCTTGTATATCAAGTAATAAATAAATAAATAAATATTTAAAAATTGCTTGTCTTGCAAAACGCTCTCAAACCAAGTTACTTGCAATCCAAGGTATTACTGTATACACACACACACACACACACACACACACAGAAACTGCTTGCCATCCCTGCTAGAAAAAAAGACTCTGATCATGAGTAGTGTTGCATTTTAAACTCACTTAAATCATAGTCATAATGACTGCAGAAATAAAATGGAGTTTGCTTCTGCTGCCCTGATGCTAAGCACATTTACGTTGACCATGCATTAACTTCCAGGAAGCAGGTAGATAATTTAAAAGAACTTATGCATCAGTAATATTAAAGAGTGTTCCAATGCAAAGGTTATCCATATTATAACCTCCTCCCAAAAAGAGTCAACCACTGGACATTGCCAAAACATATAATTAAAAGAAGCATTAGCAGTATTATAGCTCCTGCAGTTAGCCGACTTAGACTTAGCAGTTAATTCCTTATTAAAGAGATGTTGTGGTGTCCAATAAACACAAAACAAGAGTTTTTGTGGAATAAGACATAACCTGAGATCTGCTGAAATGTCAGATATATGGATGCTAAAGAGACAATATTGCTTAGACTGAATAGGACATTCCAATTCCCTATTCCATTCCTGCTTTAGACCCTGTGTATCATATTTATTCACCGATAATACATATTTATAAGCATGCATCGTGGGTCAATATAACTGATCAGCCTCAATAGGTGTTTCCAATAGTGGAGGAGACTGTGATGCTGTAAAAACTGCAGGGCCAAACCTAGATTCTAACAAATGTTTGTTTGTTTGTTTATTTATTTATTTACTTGATACATTTTTATACCGCCCAATAGCCGAAGCTCTCTGGGCGGTTTACAACAGTTAAAACCATAAAATACAATATAATATAAATATAAAATTTCATACCGCAGATTAAAAGTATTGCCATTCAGCTGTAGCAGGCAAATCGTATTTGGCTCACAAATCCGAAAATGACAGAAACTAATAATCAACCCTCACTAATCGATCCAAAGTAAAAATCAACTTATTCATCCAAGTCTGTCACAAAAACATTTCTTACCAATTTTTCAGTCTGGATTTCGCCATAAGGTCAATTTAGCATGCAAAAATGGATCAAACTGTAATTGATGTTATATTATCTGCCGCACATCTCTAGATAACTGTGGGAGGAACTCAATCTGTTTTAATATGCCATCCATTTGGAAAGAGGATCCAGACAAGAAGATTCCATAACTGACCAACGTGGAAAATCTAATCTAAGTGGAAAGGACCAAAAATTAGTACAAGTCAGCAAATAGGCCTGATGATATAAAGCAAGATCCAGAAATCCAAACCCACCTTCCTTGATGGAAAGTTGCAGCTTTTTCAAGGATATCTGTGGCAGAGAGGAACCCCAGAAAAATTTGCAAAACAGAGTATTAAATTTTTGAAATATTTTCCAGGAATAAACAGAGGAATTCCACATATAACATAGACAATTCATGGTATAATATCCATATCCTGCTCCAGTGTTTCACTACCCGTGCTGTACAAATCAGAATAATACTTTAAAAATTGTAAATTTATATCTGTGGGAGAGGTATATAGCCCATCAGTCTCATCTTCAATAGCTGAAATAACATTACAATGTTTCTTCTGTTTAAGACAATGTGCCAAAATCTTACTTGGATGTTCACCATTTTCCCAATATGCCTCTCCTAAACAGGTTAAAGCAAATTCTGCCTGCTGTGAAAGGATATTATTCAACTCATATTTAACTTTCTGAAGTTTCTGATAAATTTGTGCAGTTGAGGAAATGGTGTACTGGGCTATAAGAGATTTCAGTTTCTTATTAAGTATTATTTGTTGCATTTTAAAAGAAAATTCTTATAAGCAGCATAGGTGATAATTTGACCTCATATAAAAGCTTTCCTGGCCTCCCACTCAATGGCACAAGAATCAACAGTGTCCTCATTATCTTCAAAATACTCAAGTAGCTCACCAGAAATCTGATTTTTAAACTCATCATTAAGAAGAGAAACATGAAGGTGCCAAAGACCCTGGGAACCTTGGCAAATCTGAAAATTACAACTCCAGGCAAACTGGGGCATGATCTGAGATTATCTGAGATTATCAGTGTATCAATCTTACAAACTTTTATTTGATGTAGGAAAGATGTGGAAACAAAACAATAATCTAATCAAAAGCAATTCTGATGTACCGATGGGGGGGAGGGGGAAGTGTAGTCTCTTTTACCATGATGCAAAATTCTCCAAGCAGCAATCAAACCAAATTCAACTATATAGGCTGGAAGTGTAAGCCTCACCACCATTTGCCTCTTAGGAGCAGGCATACTCCTATCCAACACTGGGTCTAAAATCTCATTAAAGATTTAATGAGATTAAACAATCAGATAATCACAAGCAATATCAAGCAATCTGCCAAAACAATCATGGAACATAACTGGAGAGCCATTATTAGGCCCATACACATTAATCATAGCAATTACTTTATCAATATATTGCCCAGCCAGAATCATAAATTGACTATCAGGATCTATAATCACTGTATAAGGTTATATGTTTGTTTATCGGTATGGTTGGAGTGAAGGACAGTAAAGGGGACTTATTTCAGTTGCGAAGCACACAATGAACAGTTATTTTCCCTTCTGTCTCCCAGCCATTCCATACTTTACAACCGCTGCTACATATTTATTGAAAAGCAACGACACAGGTTGGTAAGTCTGATAATGTGTTTGAAACATTAATAATAACACATAAAATCAGCATCTGTAACCATGTAAATAGGCTGGAAAACTAGGTTGGAATGATCATGGCATCACTTTTGAAGTACTGTATTGCAATTATGTGTGACTGAAGGAAAGACTCTCTGTACATGCTTAAAGGCACTAATTAATGCAGACACTAAGGGTGCAATCCTATTGACTGTGCCCTCAATGCTCGTAAGCCTCTGGACTTGGAGGTTTATGAGCATCCGTTACACAGCGGGAGGAGTGATCGTGGCAATCTTCACCTCACCTCCCCGTGCCTTTTGCTCTGCAATTTCGCTAGATGGCAGATTTCAGCCATCTAGCTGAGGGACTTCGGAGGGGGGGGGAAGGAGGCTGGGCCTGGAACACCACCAGGATATCTTGTACCCTGGTGGCTCCATTCTCCCCTCCCCTCCCCCTCCCCTCCCCTCCCCCTCCCCCTTTACTACCTCTCTGAGATCGACCTCGGAGAAGCAGCCCGCACAGTTCTTTCTGTGTGGAATACAAGGGGTGGGCGGGAAGGGGGATCGGAGCATGGGGGGTCCCCAGCTCCGAGGTTGGAGCTCTGTTGCTGACCTCAGACCTGAGAATCAGAAGTATCCTATGGCCCCCTAGATGCTGTCTAGGGGGCTACAGGATCGCTCTCCCCAGGACTCCCCTTTAATGTCCTTCAATTCAGGCATTCCAATAAACAAAGGTATAACTTTAGGCAGTAACATATGAAAGTACTCAACATGAAAATGATCTCTGTCTTTCACACAATCTGAGAGATTTAACATTCTTCACTCCAAACACCCTTTCATAAAACACCAAGCAGCTATACATATGCCTAAATAAAAGTATGATACATGTACTTCCATGTAAGGAAAATCAAGAACATCTCTTTAAATGCCTTTACAGCACAATCCAGTCCAGTGCATATTTACTCAGAAGCAAATCCCATTGTTTTCAGTGGGGCTCACTCCCAACTGCGTAAGAGCATGGTCCTTAATCAACTAACAGTGCAATGCTATGTGTGCCTATACAGAAGTAAGTCGTATTTATTTAATGGGGCTTATTCCCAGGTAAGTGTTATAGGATTGCAGCCTAAGAAGAGCAAAAAAAAAATCATGTTCATTCAGAAGTAAGCTAGAGGGGTGGGGGGACATGTCAATATTTGGTTAAAATGGTGGCAGGCTTGGCGGAATCAGTGCTTGTAAATTTCATTTTAAAAAAAACAACAACATTCCAGCACTGCTCGTCTGTTCAGGGTCTCATCAGGAGCAGCATCACTGATGTGGCACACAGATTAGTAGCACCCGCTGACCTTCTTCTCCCTGTGCAGCCGCTGCAGTAGAAGCAATTGCACAGCTCACAGCTCCTCACTTTAGGGGAGGGATGGGGGAGAGATGCAGAGGCCTGCCACTTGCTCCACCTCCTCCTCTTCTCGATCAGAACTAAAAGGCAGCCACACTGGCTTTCTTCATCTTGGGAAGGGGTGGGTGAGAACTTGTAGGGGTGAGCATTCACTCCACTGCCCTCCCACACTAGCCCCAATCTGTTACCTGAATCATGTGGCTTACTTTGCCTCATCATGGGAGGGCTGCCCCTGCATGTAAGCATGAACTGTAAGAAACTTCTGCAGGATTGACACTCAGTGGTATCTTCTAGGAGAACAAATGTACAATGATGGGAAGAGAAAAACTGTCAACCTTATATAGATACTAATACTAGGGACAGTTCTGAAATCCTCTCCATCCAAATTTCATGGTGGATTTTTGTTTGTTTTTTTGTTTGTTTGTTTGTTACTGAAGTAAAACAGGTGCATTAGGACCCCCCTTTTTTTGCATTTTTTCATTTCCAGATTTATACCTTTTGTGTTTGTCATCCTTCTGTGTTAATGATGTGCAATTGAGCATTGACTGCACTTGCAAAAAAGCAGTATTTATATGATTGTACATATGGTTGTATCAAGGCTCTCTTTTTGTGCATTTCTTCAATATACAGGAGTGTATGTGTGCATGAGAAAAATGCTTAACACACACACACAAAAGGATGAATACGCATATACATGCTATAACATCTAGATTTATTTTTGAAGTATTTTATCAATGTGCATGTGCACATCAGTAATACAGAAATGAATAAGGAAGCAAATGAGCTGAAGGAATGAAAGCTGCAGCAAACTGTGCTCACCTGGATCATACATGTCTGATTGAACTTGCAGCAACAAATGCCACTATTATCCATGATTTCCCATATCTCATGTGAAACATGCATATTCACTATTGTGAATAAGTGTCCTGAACATGCAGCCAATAGATTTAAGAAAATTATTATCTGACTCTCAAAAAAGCAGTGACATAACATGACATGATGTGCAACTGTTATGCTGTTAAGCCAGTTGCAGAATATAATATTCATCCAATGGTTCATAAAAACTGCATAAACCTGTCTGAGCTTTTGAAGGGGCAACATAATGCACAATCAAGTGAGCCATGGCTAATTACAGACTTGGTTTTGCAGATAAGTGTACCAAATATGTAATCCCAGTATATGGAAAAGCTGAAATATCCATAGAGATAAAGGGATAAGTTTATCCCTATTTGCAGCCCAAACCATTAATGATTATGGCAGCAAAGACAAACCCACCCTCTTTCAAGCCCATTCCATAATGAAATTGTATCACATGTCAGGATTACCACTGTATTTGGGGCTGATGTGATGTGGCCTCTGCTGTAGTATAGCCAGCTCGCATGGCTGTTCTATCCCTTGTAAGTGGCTTTTGCACCTTTTTGCCTGGTCAGCAGTACATCTGCTGGTCAGCAATATATAGTACGGCCCTTTGATTGTAGGATCTTGGTATGGTCTATCACCCACCTGACATGGTGGATAAGCCCCTTTGCATATCTAATACCCTGTTTCCACTGCATCCCAGTCCCTTCAGAGGTGATGCAAGAAACATCTTGGTGTTAGGCAGACATGCAGCTGAACATCTCATCTTGATTCTTAACAGTTAGAGATTGTTTGCCCACTGAAGCATTAATTCCTTTGCAATCCAATTTAGCAGTAACTTAATACAGGTTACAGTATGAAGTGTTAAAGCTCTGGCTAAAACTGCTAGATCACAGGTCCTCATAATGCTTAGCCTTTGTTACCCTTTTGCAAATAGTTTCCTAGTTCATCCCTCCTAATCCACAAAAGTCTCCTTTTCTAAATTTCTAGCTTCAATATGCCCCAACTCCTCCTTTCTTTAAAATTCTTAGATAAAAATTCATATTAAATTCCTTAGATGGTGAATACTGAAGTCTGATTTGGCATCGTATGAAGCATTAGATTAAACCTTGAGAAATAGGGATAATGATTTCATTCATTTAAAGCAGGGCTCTCCAACCTTGGGTCCCCAGATGTTTCTGGACTACAGCTCCCAGCATATCCCAGCCAGCATGGCTAATGGCAAGGGATTCTGGGAGCTGTAGGCCAGCAACATCTGGGGACCCAAGGTTGGAGAGCCCTGATTTTTAAAGTCTACCAGAATAGAACTTTTCATTCTATCAGAGACTCTGCTTTATTAGGGTTCCTGATCACATGGAGAGTTCTAGTGAATGTGAGTAAAATGCTTCTTCAAAACTCTCTGCTCAACATGGGGAGATTGGGAACTGAGGGGCTGGGAGCCTGCACACACAGGGATATAGGGAACAGTACCAATGTGCATGAACACCTAACAGGGCTATAGATTTTTTGCACATCTCAATAAGATGAATTACAAGTGAAAAATCAAGTCTTTATATACCAACAAATTGCCCCTGGCAGGCTTGTGAAATGTGTCAAGAGAGAAAGGTTTTTAATGTTTCTTTAATGTCCTGCTTTTGAAAACTTGTTGTCTTTCAAAAACAAACAATGTACCAAACATGACCTCACCTAATGGTTTCTTATTTCCAGCTAGAAAGTTTCCGTTACATGAATACATTTAAAAGTTTGCCTCGTGTACGCAGATAACCCACAGCTACAAAGCTGAATTTTCAATTACTCAGCACAGTGCTTTTTTTCTGGAGAAAAGGGTACCGGAACTCTTGGATTACATTTCCTCGGGAGTAGATGGCAATTAAATTGTAATGTAATTAATAGAAGAAAAGGTGCTGGAACTCAGTTCCGGTGAGTTCCACCAGAAAAAAAGCCCTGACTCAGCACCCAAAATTCAAGTGCAGGTTTTAAAGGGCTGATTTCCTCTTTAGACCCCAAGGCTGTATTTTCAAAGTCTGAGTATTGAGCAACCTCCATTGCAACATTATAGAACTATAGAATTAGAAGCTAGAATGGACCAGAAGGTCATCTTTGTCAATTCTCTACAATGAAGTATGACCTTCCATATCCAGCTCTAATAGATTATAGTGGCTGCAAAAGAGGCCTGGCCAAAGATACACCATGCCAAAGATGTTTCTTAGGACTAGTTTAGCAATGTGTCCTCTCAAATGACTTCACCATGTGTGCACTGCTCATATGATAAAAAGAAAAGCAAACTTCAACAAGTCACTAGTGTAATATATAGAATTAGTCAAGGATGCATTCTGTCAGGCTACCAGAAGGGGCAATATCGTACACTCCATGCCATTGTAAAGAAAGTACTGGAAGGCTAAATGAAAGTTGTTGTAATAAAGACAAGATGGTGTTAGCTGTTTGCGAGAGACCAAAGATAGTACATGGTATCAAAAGTGAAGCAAAGCTAAAAATATCACAGCAAATAAATAGATTTGGCCTCTAGCACCAGGCAAATACCTCCTATGGACTTTGATAATGAGAATATTGCTGAAAACTGGGCCCAGTGGAGGGAACTCATGGAACTAATCTTTGCAGGCCCAGAAGCAGATAAGTGATCTGAAGAACAAGTTCCAGATCAGCATTGGGCAGAAAGGCAGAGATATCTGCAGGAACTGGGATGCTAGGGGCAAACTATCTGCAAAGGATAGAAAGAATACTATAGTACTGTATGCATTGTTTAAGGGTGCAGTCCTATGCATGTTTAGACAGAAAAAAGTTGTAGGACTTCTTTCTGTCTAAACATGCATAGGATTGTGTCCTAAAGCATACTGCATACACAGGAGGGAAAAGTCTATCCAGTGCAAACTGTTTTATGAAAGGCAGCAAGGAACAACAGAAGCAGTAGATGAGTGGGTCACACAGTTATGCCTAAAAGCTAAAGATTATGCTTTTCATTATATGATAAAGGACAGAATATTAATGGGAGCCAACTCAAAAGAGATCCAAGAGAAATTACTGCAGGAGGAAGACATAACCCTAGAAAAGACATTTAAAATAGCAAGAGCATATGAGATGTCCAGACAGAGCACAAATAAAAATATTGCAGAGCAAGTCCTATGAGATATATGGAGTTAATAGACAAGAAGTAATTCACAAACAGACAGGAAGACAGACTATTAGGCCTCACCAGAAGACCTGTCAAGGGGGATACAAAAACTAAAAGGCATGGAAAGAAACAAAGCAATGTGGAGAAATGCCCAGCATAGGGAAAGTTTTGCCACAATTGCACAAGTTTGCACTGCAGAAAATAAACATTGGAGACAAGTGAAAACACTATTGGAAAGGTTCAGGGAGAAAAACTTGAAATTAAATCCAAATAAAATTCAGATTGAAGTCAACAGTGTCACATACTTTGGTCACACACTGACTGCTGAAGGAATGAAACTAGATCCAGACAAGATTGCAGCAGTAAACCAACTGCAAACCACAGAGATCACAGTTGGAAACTATACTGGGAATGTTCAACTCATTAGCCAGATTTGCCCCAAGACTGGCAGAAGTGTCTGCACCACTGAGCTCAGGAAGGACACAATGGGTTCTCTGACAAAACCTTCCAAGAGGTGAAAGAACTCATAACAAGAACCACAGGACATGTCCTTCAATATTTTTTGATGCAGAAAAAGAAGTGATAGTACAGAAATGCATCACAGTCTGGAACAGGAGCAGTACTACTGCAAGCAAGGAAACCTGTTGCATATACTCGCTCACTGACTCCAACACAGTGCAACTATGCCTCAATTGAAAAAGAAATGTTTGCCATTGTGACAGGATGTGAGAAATTTATTATTACATCTATGGTGGAACAGTAACAGTGGAGACAGACCACAAGCCACTTGAACATATAATGAAGAAGCCTCTAGCTGAGGCACCCACCAGGTTGCAAAGAAGTACACTTGAAACAGAGACAGGTAAAGCTATGCAAGTTTCTTAAGATGATAAAAGGTGGTTGGCCCAAAACCAAATCTCAAGTACCATGGAAAATTAAAGTCATCTGGAATGTCAAAGAAGAACTAACAATAGAAAAGGGATGTATAGTTCAGGAGAACAAATTGTAATTTCAAAAGCATTAAGACCAAGCATGCTAGAGAAGATTCACATGGAACTTTTGAACAATGTTATGCAAAAGACAGACACGAGCCATACTATGTTGGGCTAGGGATGAGTGCTCAGATAAAAGACATGTTTTTCAAAATCAAAGTAGCAGTATTTTGAAATGTTCAGGGTTTTTTCTGGAGGAGAGAGAACTAGGGCTCCAAATATTGTCAGGATTTGCTTGGCTGGCTCAGTGCTGCAGCTCCACCTGGTGGCCTGATGGAAAAGAAAGGCAAGGTTGCCCACAAATACTTGCAGGACTAGCACCGGACTTGTAGGTGCTCGCAGGACTATCTACTCATGAAGACCAGCTGGGACCCACAGGAAGCCGTATAAATGGGTTCCTGTTCCTGCTCATCTATGCTACAGCAATATGAGTCTTCATGGTGGTAGCATTGTGCTTTTGACTCTTGTCTTCAGTCTTGCTATGCCTTGCTGATACTGTGCCTGTGCCTGTGCCTGTGCCTGTGCCTGTGCCTGATGATGCCTTTGCCTCTGGTCCCGCCATTGTTCTACCAAAGGCAGTGGTTCTTTTTAGGATCCAGAGACAATGAGCACACTTATGGGTGAAAGTTGAAAAGCTTTATTAGCAAACCACAGAAAAGAAATTACAGAAGCGAGATAGATGCAGAGCACAGCTTACGTCCCTTCTGTTGTCAGGAATCCCTCAAAGAAATGACAATGGATGGACTCCTTGGCCAGCACACAGCACCTTCTGCGCAGCTAGGTCTGTGTCAAGGTTCTCCCCTCCTAAGGATTCCCTAATCTTATATAGGTTTTCTCTGTTTGCAATAATCACACCTGGTCTCATTAAACTGGACAAGATTAATGTGCTTTGTCCCGATAGACACTTCCATACTGGATTCTCAGACTATCTCACTGTAGACAATCCTTTCAAGTTGACCATGAAACCATCTGGAGCCACTCAGTTTCCAGGTCATCTTGACCCTTCCATTGATGAACCTCTGATTACCTAAGTCATTGAAATCTGGCCAGCTGATAACCAAGATCCTTCCGATTATGTGCCATGGGAGTCCGGCCCACAGATGACTGAAGTGCTTCTGATCGTCAGCCAACATCCTTGTCAAATTTAAGCCTGTCCAAGGACAGACTTTAATTGGGAATCTTCTCACAACAAACTCTAAACATTATGAGCTCACTGGTATTGGTACACACTAAATACCAAGAGTCAGCATAAACAGTAGGGAATTCAAGCCTACTAAAGACACAAAGAGCAAGTATGTTAATACAACAGAGACCCAGACACAGGTACAACAATGGTCATACACCACTGTCCCCTCAAGATCACAACGGTCTTCTGGCTTTTTCCACTACGGCCATGCCTTTCTGATACTGGACCCTTGCTTGTTCCTGACAATCTGCCTCTTGCCCTGCGTGCCTTGCCGGTATTTGACCTTACTTGTGATTGACTAGCTCTCTGCCTCTGGCCCTGCCTTGTTTGTATCTGACCTCGGCCTGCTCTGGGCCCTGCTCTTGCCTCTGGCCCTCCCATGCCTTGCCAGTATCTGACCCTTGCCCAAGTAGCCTCAGTTTTCTGTCCACCTCCATCACTCCTGGCCCTGGTGTTCTAGTTGAGGACACTTGCTGCTCACATCCCAGACCTGACAGATATGGCGTAATTATCAGTATTCTTCATCATCACAGGACGGCAATCCTACCTGTTATTGACAATCCTGCCTGTTATTGTGCAGCCCTGTTACCTATCCTGCATCTCATGATAATCCTTGAGATGTGCATCACTCTGCCTCAAGAAAGAAGGTGGCTTTGCCCTGCCACCAACAGTTGAGGAAGCCTGCACTCCAGTGGGAGCTTTCCTCCTGAAGCAGCTGTGATGGGGAAAGATCTGGATCAAGGCCATATGGGGGGGGGAGGTTAAAATCTCTCCCCTTTGGAGTTCCAGTCTGGATCAGTGTCCCTCTATCACTGCTATTTACTTTTTAAAAATAAATAAATCACACAATTACTAATACTGTGATTATTGCCACATCTGTTTAAACCCTGAGACAACAGGGGATCTGTCCAGCCAGGTAGCTAGAGCTGGCAGTCAGAGACGAGGAGCTGGTCAGAATATGTATTGTACGTGTCATCCAGGCACAAATAAAGGGCTTTATAACTGGCCCTGCAACCCCATTTCTTCCTTGTGTATTCCTGGGGTTGATCCTGGACAGATGTTGGTAAAGGCCTTTGCTCACAAACGGGAAGACCTGGTCCTAGCACAAACTCTTCCTGGTCCTAGCATGATTGGGGCCTCCAGTTGGATTCTCAATAGCTGAGACTCTAGTCTTGATGCTGCAGTGACTCAGTCTCCTCTGACGATGATGTCTCTTATGGGTAAGGCTTTGAGAGGTGACAAGCACATCCCCACTTGCCCACACTGCAGCAGCTAAGGGTTGTGGGTCCAGAGCAAGCTCTGGTGAACAATTCGGTTTCCAAACTGGTACCTGCTGCTTTGTTCCATTTCCACACATCTGGTTTGTGCTTGTGCTAATAGTCTAAGAAGAACAAGTCAGCCCTTTCCATTGTGAATCTTTGGCATACAAGTACTGGGGTGGGAAGGGTCAGGGAATAGGATGCACCTCTGCTAGAAACGTCTTGCACCTTCTTAGGGAGATGTGAGTACTATAGTAACTCACAAAGGCAACTGGGGAACCTTTAGAAACTGGCTTTGCTTTTGAAATTAGTAACTGAAAAATCAATGTGTCACTTCCCTGTCATGAATTAAAAGCTTATAGGCATTATAAATTAAGTATATAGAGGTTAGCTGGTGTTAATAGAGGTCCCAAGGCTCACTGAGCAGAGTACTTCTCCCAAGAAAGCAATTTAAACAGTATCTCCTCCCTAATGCATATCTATGAATATTTATTTAGAAGGTCTTACTGTACTAAAAATGTCTTAGCATTGTCTATACTACTTGTATTTATACAAGCATTTGAAGAGTTACAGTCACAGAGGCCACTGTGAATTATAGATCTGGTTTTGCTGCTTCTTGATTCCAGTCTGCCATATTTTGAAAAAGAATATATGAATTTACCAGGGAAGGCAGCACAGGGCTGATTATGAAGTCACCAGCTTCTTTCCCGGAAGACTTTTTATACCCCAGAATAGTCAATAAAAATAAAATCTCAGCCTACAGTTTAGAGTCTAGACATAGTGACCAGTGACCCACAAGCATACCAGAACATGGGCATGCCCATGTGCTCAGATATAGATTGAAGTATCAAATCTTGGCACCCAGGGACTAGAGGATTTGAAGGACTAGATTATTTGACCTTTGCGAGTGTATCATTTCTCACTTTGTTCTCTGGATTACACAGTGTTATCTACTCTTACCATCCATTGCACATTTGAGAGATTGTCCTTTTCTTCCCTGTCCAGGGAAGACAAGTACTACCAATGTTTTATGCATACTATTGCCTTGATGGCCCAATCCTGAACATGTTTAGCAAGTGCTACAGACTTCAACAGGCTTCTAAGTCTTGGGAATTACGTTTAGGATTGCAATCTCAGTTTGAGTAAAACAAACATAAATTTTTCTCTCTTAGGAACAGTTTTAATGATGACAGAAAGTGATTTGTGATAAAATTGTGTTGGTTCACTTTAGCTGGTTTTCTAAACTCTCACTGTCTTTGTTTGCAAAAGGGCTTGAATAGCAAAAGCCTTTAGCTTCTAGTGTACATGTAAAAGGTAGATTTGTGTTCTCTGGATCTTAGCGACTCCTTCTAAGTCATTATGATGTGTGGATTCCGTACTGCTGCTACATAAACATAGAGATATAAATCTTTTTTAAAATATCTCTACAAAAAACTACTGAGTATGCTCAGTATCTACTTCCTAATGTTCCCTATCTAGTCATGTCTTTTGGCTGTGGCATAAAAAGAAAATCTTCCCAAGTTCTATTAAATTTAATTACTTTTCCCTACAGATTTTTTTTTTAAGCCAGGAGGAAAGGTGGCTTTTATTTAAATATAAAATGTTCTAAAAGCAATAGCTAAAGATAATATTTTCCATGCTAATAGTAAGCATTTGATATAGGTGAAACATAATTTGAATAAATTTATTAGTGAGATTTCTCAGGATTTAGATAGATGGGCATCTTGAAATCTGAGTTTGCGGGGTAAGGTCATCACTTAAATGAGTACCATATCTTGGATTGTTTATGTTATACATGGGATTTCTACAGCTAAAAGACTCATATTACAACATTGGAAGGATAAACGCTCACCTCCTATAATGCAATGGGCTGAGGACCTTACACCACTTTCAATATTTGAATGGGTAGCATATAGACACCGCCTTCGAATGCATACTTATCTAGATATCTTGTCCACTTACATTGAAGCTTATGTATAATTACTAGAAAACTCTGTGTGTCTGTATATGTGTGTGTGTTTCATATGTATTTATTGCTATGGATATATACAAATTGATGTATGTAAACTTAAAAAAAACTGAAAAGAAAAAAAAAGATGAAACATAAGATGCATCAAAGAAAAATGTGGTGTTGCATTAGAAATGCCCTTCAATGTGTATCTGCAGTAGTACTAATTGTTAGTAAGTAACCACTAAAAATGCTAAAAGAAATTATGTTTGCCAGGGCACATCTTTTTGCAGCAGCCAATAAACAGCACAACTTAGTCGTAGGCAGCATATAAATGGAGTTATATACCATATATATGTTGTTCATTTACATTGCCTTGGATGCCTAATCTTATCTTTATTTGAGCTTTTAATTAAAATAGTCATTTTAAGTACATAAGGTACTTAAATCCCTTTCAAAGTTCCTTTTGCTGAGGAACCAGGAATTTAGATACAGGATCTCATACATGGAATCTTATGAGAATAATGAGAAGGCCAGGCAGTAGTGACTTTCTCATTCTTTCACTTGATTTTCCAGTATAGGCCCAAATATTTATTAAAATCACTATGATGAAAGACTAAAATGAGTAAATTAAAGTCTGTCTTACTGCAGCCTGTCCAATAACATCAATTTGATGGATACCAAGTGTGCCTATTACTTTTATGAGAAGGCAATGAAGGCTTCCTTCCTGGGGCTAATTGCAGGTGTGTGTGGGATGCTGATTTTCATGACCACGGCAGGGGAGAAAAGGGTTAATTTTTCCTCCCTCTGTGCTGTGGCCCCAATTAAAATCTTCCCCACCTGCAATTAATTTTCCTTTTTCAGTGAGGCTTTAGTTCCATGTCTGCTTCAGCCACTGATAATGCAAAACAATCAAAAAGTAAACTGAGTGGAATCAAGCTCCACTCTGCTATAAACTCAATATTGAACAGAGTAGCAATAAATGCAGTACATATGAAACAAGAGTTATTTTCATATTGTTGGAAACTGTGTAGGCAAAATGCATGGAGGGGGAAGGGCATTGTACCAGCCGTCCCCAGTGGTGACCTGCATATTCATTAATTCTGTGTACACAAAGCCTATGAATGTACCATATGTACACATGAAGGCTCTCTATAAGTAGCCAAGGATCCTGCTTTCCCATTCATGTAGAGAGAGCATAGCTAGGGATATTGGCGAAATCCGCAACAGACTCAAATGAGTTCGGTTTTCTATGAATCCAACCCATGGATTCTGCAGTTTAAGACTGGCTTTTTCTGAGTCGCATGGATTGTGCAGATTTGCGGACCAGCGCTTTCACTGTCCGGAATTTTATGCAAGTTTAGTTTATATTTTTTTTCATATTTAGAAAAATATGAATTTTTTTTAAAGAAACACCAACTGAAAATGCACTTCCCCCCCGACTAAATATTGGGGGGGGGATTGCACATTTTTAGAAGTGTGAATTTGCATAAATGCATATGAACACATTTGTGCAAAATCCAGTTCCATCAATGAGTGGACAACGGAACGAAAGGCACCTGAAAATATGCAAAACACAGATGGAATGGATTTAACGAAGTCCAGACATCCCTAGCCTACATGTACACAAAGCTGATGTAGATATGGAGATTGGGAGTGGGGATGTGGACGTGATCCCACTCTCCGGCCACACGTTCAGCCAACATGATTTTTGAACATATGAAAGGAGCTAATAATGGCTAACAATATACTGTGGGTTTGTTATTATCTCTGGAAACATGGTGTGAACAAGGTGCTAGCGATGTCATGAAAGTGGTAGTATATATGGTAAAGAAAGTAGAATGAAAAATGTAAAAAGGCTAATTCATTTCACTTTGTCATTAAACAGGTGAATTATCTGAAATAGATCAGAGAAAGGGGAAGGGTATTAACCTTAGGATTAAAAGGTATGTTGCCTCCAAGAGAAGGGGGTGAAGATCATAAATCTATGCAGCCTGGAAAGAAATGAGATGTTTAATAGAGAATCTAATTGAAGTTTAAAAAATGTCTTGGCTGGTTTGGCTAGTGTCAGCTTCAATTATTTGGGTTAATCTCATCCCAGGAGTGAAATAATAGATGTTAATGAAAATCTCCAAAGAGCAGCAGTCCCCCTTCCACCCTCCAGGTCTGAAATTTCTAGGCCAGCCACAGATTGAGGGCAAACATAACTGATCCACCCAAAAAACTTAAGTAAAATTGAAGTCTCACCACACACATAACATTTCAAGTAAAAAAAAACCCCCACCACATCTACTCTTGATTAAATTTCCTCATTGGCAAAGACAGGAACATGCTGTGCTTGAAATGGCATAATTACTTAGGTTTGCCCCTCATGGTCTCTTACCTGTTTCTTCTCTCTCTCTTCCCCCCCTTTTTTGTTCCTGTGCTGCTCTCTGTGCTACTCATGTCAGTGAGGGGTAAAACAAAAACCGAAAGAACTGCTCCACAGTGGGGCTCTGGTGGTACAAGCATATCCATACTTGTTGCCTATGTTGGCTACTACTTCACTGCTTCTTGTGCTTAAAAGACAAAGAGGAATTATTCCTAAATCTTATTTCTAATTGTACAGATGTATTTTCTTTTTCAGTACAGGCTGAAGTTGAGTCATAGTGAGGAAATTACCATTAGATCTGATAATATGATCTGTTTTCCTAATGTGGAATGGGCAAAAAACAAATAGAAAAATGGGAATGAAATATTTCTTGTCTGTTGGCAGAGATAGATATATTATAATTGCTTTCTGTTTTCTTTTTCCAGTTTTTGACTGCAATTTTGAATTGCCCTGTGATCTAGAATATTTTCCCCCAATGAGGGAGGGCCATAACAGATCCTGGTACAGAGTGAATGCAGATGAGCTCTCACAGCTCCATGTTTTGGATGGTCCAGAAAGGGATTACTCTGAAGATTCAACGAAAGGTGAGAGCAAGAAAGTGAAAATCTATCAAATTAACACAATGGTGGAAGTCTTAGTGTTTTCAATGGAGATAGAATTTTCAATCAAAATAATCTTCTGCAATATTATTGTGATTCAACAGATGTTGTGGCTGATGCAAGCTTTCATAGAAAACATTGTAAGAAAATGTAAACTGTACACCATGGGCAGTTTTATACGGGGCCCACCTGGGCATGACCCCTGGATCTTCTGAGCTGTGCCCTGGATCTTTAGAGCTGCGCCAATTGCCATCATCTGCCTTAATACAAGCCTGATTCTTCCCTCTGAACTCAGTAGCCTTGCAGTTACCGTACTAAGAGACCTTAGGATTCACTCCCTTTGCAGACTAATAGAGAGTGTAGCATGAAGTCACCAGCCATTTAAACTAAAGGGGAGACTGCCACCTTTCCTTCCACAGTCTGCTCATTATTTTCATTAAGTCCAGAGTCCAAAATTGACTAACAGCACCACTGTCACCTGGCTTTCTCAGAGTGTGCTTGATTCTGCAGAGACCTGTCCAGCCAGTAGCTACTGGGCAATTGCACTTACTGCTTACAATGGCCCAGGGCACAAGACCCTGATAAGACGAAGAGCAGGTGCATTGGTTGCTCACCTATCAAATGAAATGCTACAGACTTTCTTGTTGCTTCCTCCAAGCTGGCCCAAGCCCCTTACCTTGGGGGAAAACAGAAATGAGCTAGTTTGCAAAAAAGGGTTTGAATGAGCAGCAGTGTCTGAATTTGGGGCAAGGTAATATATGAGAGTATGCCTTGCTGGTTTGCTTGAGTGTGTCTGGAGCTCCTTGGCTCTGCAGTCATATTTCTGGAGTGCACCTGCATTTTGCATGACCCATGGGGCCAGATTCTGGTGGGTGCATGGTCCTCCTTGGCATTGGGGGTTTGCTAGAGAAAGGTGAACAGATGTGGGAGGACAAACATAACTTCTTGCTGTTTTGTGTTCAAAAGCCACAATGCCTTGTGGCACCTTAAAGACTCAATTTACTATGGCATAATAAGCTTTCTTGGACAGGAGTACACTATAAAGAAAGTTATTTTGAAAGATGTTGGTTTTCATGTAACTGGAGAAAAATGCCACTTTCTGAAATAAAGGTACAGGATCCCTGATGATCTCTGTTGCATCTGATCCAACTGGACTAGTTGGCATTTTGCCCACATGTGCTCCTCCTCCTTCTGCCTCCCTTGAATCTTTCTGCCTGAGGTTTTTTCTGAAATCAAATGCCCTCCTCTCCCTTGTCCATACATTTATTTATTTATTTATTTATTATATTTTTGAATCGCCCATCTGGCCAGTCATCCAGCCACTCTGAGTGATGTACAGTCCAATAAAACTCAAGAAAAAAACAGAGTGTCACTTAGCCCTGGGAGGGGCAGTCCAACTGGAGCAAGCCCTGATGTTCCCTCTGCCTGCTCCTGCTGCCTTCACTTCTCCTTCTTGCCCACAGGGCCCTTGATGTCAGTTAGCCCTGGGGGGGGGGCAGTCCAACTTGTGCAGGCCCTGATGTTCCCTCTGCCTGCTCCTGCCGCCTTCATCACTTTTTACAAATGGGGTGTTCTTAGGAAACAGGGTCTTTTAAACACACACACACTTACTTTAGAGCCTGAGACAGCTGCCTCAGACAGCTGATTTGGGACGTCATGAAAAAGCAGCAAATAATTATTTAATATATTAATTATTGTATTTTCACTGCCAAGGAAGAGGAGAGGTGCTTGTAGTATTTTCTGCTTCAGGAGCCAAAACAACTTGACTGGTTTTGAATACTACTATGCACTTTGACTGGGGTGGAGTGGGGAGGTGCCATTTTGCTGCTCTGCCTCAGGCAGCAAAATGTCTTGAGTCCAGTCCTGGACATGGCTATAGAGAACTGTGGGGTAGCCTGAGCCCCAGATCTTTCAGGTACCTAGCACTGCCCCTGGCGTACACTAATAATAACAACATGGATTTTAATGTACGGCATACTAAATCTGAGTAGAGTCTCTGGAAGAGTTCCCCACACAACAAGATAGCCCAAACCAGAATGAATATATTTATGGTGAATTCAGGCAATCTCTTAACAAGTTGGTATCATCATGTGAGAACTTTGTTCCTGTTAACTTGTAGAAAGTGACAGAGCTAAGCAAGCAGGCTTTTATGTGATAATTACCAAATTTGGCAATTACCAAATGGATATTATGGACATTTGAATGCACCCTACGAATTTGCTGTATATCAGGAACTTTGTCTTTCCACAAACATCTTCAGGATTCCAGATACCAGGCCATGAAATAACTATGCCATTTCAATGTGGGTGCGTTTTCTGGATTTTGTTGCAGGGGTTTAAAGTTCAAGAGAAGACATTGAAGCTTCTTGTGGTTTCTAAGGGAAACTCATGAATAAAATGGTTAACAGTCCTTTTAACTGCCACTTTACACCTGTGGCAGCATCCCCAAGCTGCCTCTACACAGTTGTTGGGCTTGCACATGCCCTATGTGAACTGGAAGCACATGCATTTCTTCAACCTGGTGCCCTCCAGATGTGTATGTGTATGCTTTTGATTCACAAGCAGGACTATCCACCGAGTCACATACATCACATGCAAGATCAAGTGTGATCATGTGGATGTATTTCGTGGTGACATGGCATTTGTGAACCACCTTTAAGATTTGAGTCAGCCTTCTTCAACCTGGTGCCCTCCAGATGTGTTGGATTACAACTCCCACCATCTCCAGTCAGCATGGTGACCATCAGGTTGGGAAAGGTTGGCTTAAATAATTAGAAGATGTGGGTGGGGTGTGTGTGTCAAAAATTGCCCTTGCAAATAGTTCAATAGCAGGTTGTGGCTTCAAAACAAGGAATTTGCTTTAAGAGGGAGAATAGTACATTCCTGGCTGAATCATAGAATCATAGAAAAGTAGAGTTGGAAGGGGCCTACAAGGCCGTTAAGTCCAGCCCCCTGCTCAATGCAGAATCCAGGTCAAAGCATCCCTGACAGATGACTGTCCAGCTGCACCTTGAATGCCTCCAGAGTGGGGGAGCCCACCACCTCCCTAGGTAATTGGTTCCATTGTCTTATTGCTCTGACAGGAAATTTTTCCTGATGTTTAGGTGGAATCTGGGTTCCTGTAACTTGAGCCTTTTATTCCGTGTCCTGCAAACTGGGATGATCGAGAAGAGATCCTGGCCCTCCTCTGTGTGACAACCCTTCAAGTACTGGAAGAGTACGATCATATCTCCCCTCAGTCTCCTCTTCTGAAGGCTAAACATGCCCAGTTCTTTCAGTCTCTCCTCATAGGGCCTTGTTTCCAGTTCAGGAGAGATGCATACAGATGCATCTTTATTTATTTGGACTCAAACAAGCAAATTGGCAGTAGCCATTAATAATTCCTATCTAGTGAGGTGAACCCTGACAAAAGCCCCTTTAGTGGAACTGCAGTCCTGTGATTCACAGCTGGCTGTTTCCTTTTCTGTGTTTAAGTAATCACTTCAAATTTTTAGTCTTTCAGCTAGCATCTCCTATTCGATTTTAAATCATTTTAATCACAGCTGCTTGGCACAGAAATATTGTGTGTGGTCTACTTCAATCTGGAGTAATTAGGCACAGTAATTTCAACCCCTACTGTTTGTTTCCTGAAAATGTGATTCCAATTAGCTGCCTCCCATTTCAATTCCATTCATAGATCGTGAGTAAGAGGAGTAAATAAGTGGAGCATGGAGCCACTTTGACTTCTAGGTGTATCAGAGAGCAACTTGACTTCTAGGTGTATCTGCCAACTGGGTACTCAGAACATATTCATAACCAAGGAATCAAGGAATATCAGCAGTTATGAAGCCTGTAAAGGAATTTTGAGATTTCCAGAAGAAAAATGCTTTTTATTTATTTATTTATTTATTATATTTATACCCCACCTTTTTTCCTGCAAGGAACCCAAGGCAGCTTACATAATCCTCCTCCTCCTCTCCATTTTATCCTCACAACAACCCTGTGAGGTAGGGTAGGCTGAGAGTCAGTGACTGGCCCAAGGTCACCCAGTGAGTTTCATGGCCGAGCGGGGACTAGAACCCGGATCTCCCGAGTCCCAGTCCAACACTCTCACCACTACACCACATTGGCTCACCAGGCTCATCAGCACACCAGGCTGAACTTCTTTCAGCACGGAAGTTGATACACAGACTCATAGTTACAGAAGATTTAATATTGCATTATCAGTTATAAAGATCTTCTGAACAATGCTCCTTTGTGGCTTAATTTGTGCAATGAGACATGGCAAGCCTATGAGCAAGTACAGAATGCTCCCTTACCTCAGAGTTTAATTTTGCCGTGAGACATAACTGAGCCCCTGAGCAGGTACAGAGTGCATTTCTTTCACAATTTCATTGTTTGGAAGCATGTGTGTCTTGCTTTTCCCAGCAGCAAGTCAAGAACCAATGGGCGTTCCTCTTATTATTGAAGCAACGGTCCTTCAAAACAGATGGGCGTAGTGGTGAGAGTGTTAGACTGGGACTCAGGAGATCCGGGTTCTAGTCCCTGCTCGGCCATGAAACTCACTGGGTGACTTTGGGCCAGTCACTGACTCTCAGCCTAACCTACCTCACAGGGTTGTTGTGAGGATAAAATGGAAAGGAGAAGGAGGAGGATTATGTAAGCCGCCATGGGTTCCTTGCAGGAAAAAAGGCAGGGTATAAATATAATAAATAAATAAATAAATAAATAAAGAGCTTCTACAAGCCAGAGGAACGAATACTTAGCAAACCTTTTGGGAGAGGTCATTCTATAAAGCCAGGGCAGCCACAGAGAAAGTCTTCATGCCCTGGGAGCTGCGTATCTCAGAAAGTATCTCCCCTCACCTGCTGAGATTCTCAGAGCACTTCATTGAAAGAACAGCTGTGTGGTAGAAGAGGGCCTGTTTGGCTGTGTGACTGAAAGACCCTGGGGTATGCCTCCTAAGAATATTTGGGGCAGTACAATCCAATGAGGCTGCCTGTAACTCTCCAAACTCGGATGATTACAGGCATCCTATGCATGGCAGGAGGAGTGCGGGGGCAAAGGTCACCTCTGCACTCTCCCGCCATGCAAGACACTTAGACAGCCACCTAAGTGCAGCACCTCAGAGCACAAGAAGAGGAGGAGATGTGAGGAGATGCTGGTATATGCAGGCAGAGCCTGTCTCCCCCACTCCCCACCCCCAAAAGCCCGTCTCTGAAGTCGCTCTTGTGACCTTGGAGCCATAGCCAGCATGGTTCTTTCCATGCTGGCTGTGAGGGCGCTCTGAGTTTGGCGTCTCAGGTCCAACCTCGGAGCAAGTTTCCGAGGTCAGAGCTGGGGCTCCGAATTATCCTATGGCTGTCTAGCGGCCATAGGATTGCGCCCTAAATGGCTAACCTTACTGATCCCAAGAAAGGAATGTAAAGCTTTGTTGGTTTTTAAGGGTGATAACAGAGTGCTGCAGAGATCAGTTAACTGAACTTAGTTTGGAAGGAAGTTCTCCAGCTTTATGGTGCCTCCTCCATGTATGCAGATCTCTGTGTTACCATTTGTACTAGCTTATCATGCTGGATGCATGGTGACCTTATTAGTCAAATTATTTGGCCATTCCCCAAGTCATCTGAACAAATGGAGGTGTATAATATAAATATATTTGAGAGAGGTTGTTGTTATGAATAGCAGTGTCTCTTAGATTTTATGTAACACTAAACAAGTTCTCCAAATGCTTCCTCCAAATTGTGGCTGCCTTTTACCTCTGAGGGACAAGTATACCCTGATAAACTTGTATGTGGATTTTGTGGGTTTAGTTTCCCAAATCTGAATAAGTTAAAATAAAATGTAAAGAATTGCATGCTCTGTTATTTGAATGCTTCCTTTTTATTTCTTGTAGAAGTATTGAGATACAAAGGTCACAGGATGGAATGTACTGGGACCTAGGCAGTGAGAATATTAGCATTCAGAGACAATGAATTATTGGACTGTAAATGCTTGCTGACTTTAATTTATGGTCCTTTTGACAGAGAGGGATGAGGGAGACACTACAGGATAATAAAGCGATAATCCTGAACAAAATATTATATATTAACCCAACCAAAGAGAATAAATCAAGGCATGTGCTCACAAGAAAATAAGTAACAAAGAAACATTGAGCTTCCTAGTGTGAATATAATGAGAAACACCCAGATAGAAAGAAAAAAAAGTGTACATAGAAGTTAAAAAGTTCATGCCATATATGCAGCATTGATTGTATTCAATTCAAAGAAAATGAACATTTGCCAGGCCAGCCCAAGATGTTTTGCTGCCTGGGGCAAAGGACAAGATGGTGCTCCTTTCCATTCCCTGCACAGAAGCCAACTGGACTGGCAGTTGAACCTGACTTCAAGACTTGCAACAGGATAGGGTCCTCCATCACACACCTGAGGGGAGCCGCTAGTTTAGGGGCTGCAGGAGAGGTTGTGTGGCACACACAGCTTTGACCTCCTAGAGCAGGGCTCTCCAACCTGGGGTCCCCAGATGTTGCTGGCCTACAGCTCCCAGCATACCCAGCCAGCATGGCTAAGGGCAAGGGATTCTGGGAGCTGTAGTCCAGGGACATCTGGGGACTCAAGGTTGGAGAGCCCTGCCCTAGAGAGTGGAATGGCTGGAGGACTACCATTCCTACCCCACACCTCTGCTGCCTGAGGTGGCTGCCTCACTCTGCCCAGTGATAGGGCCAGCACTGAACATTGCCAAAGTCTCCCTGTAACAAAGTGATCTGGCAGACTTGGCAGCTGGGCCTGAGGAGCTGTCTGTCAAGAGGGAAACCCACCCTCCCTCCCTGATAGGATCAGGGAGGGGGAGAGAGCACAGCCTCTTTGACAGTTCAGATTTGTTCATTGGGAGCAGGCAGTTAACCTGAGAGAGAAGGCAGTGGGTTCGATCTAAGCCTGTGTGTCACACACATATTTAGATGTACTATCCTTTATGATCCCAGGATTAAAGTTAGTGTAGCTGGGAATTGTAGCCAGTTTGTTTCTTTTATTTCTCTTGAGTATATGTTCTGTAAGTTGATCCCTGTTTTCCCTCTGTAAACCTTGAGCTTTTGCCTATGAAGAAATAAGCCCCATTTTGAATATTCAGTGAATCCTGTGGGGTGTGACTGATCCTTCCTCACAATCCTCTTCATGACACCTTATCTTTGACCCTGTTTACTGTGTCCAGATTTATAAAGATCAAAGGTGCTTCTGGCATAGCTAGAGGAATATGGGAAATAGGGAGTGGCAGCAGTGATACTGCCTCAGCTGACCTTGTTCATAATTTGTTGTTGTTGTTGAGTCTTCTAATTCATGGGAAGGTGGTAAATGTCAGTCTCCAAGTAGCCACATTTTTGAGACCTGGTTATGTGTTAAGAGCACTAAATCTTCAGATGTCACTCTCAGGAGTATTCTCATGCCATTATATAGAAACAGGGTTAGCGGCTCTTATGAGAAGAGTTGTAAGACAGCAAAATACGGTAAGCAATGGATGGCATGCCTCTAGACCAGAATATAGATGCACACCTGCACAAGCCATTCCCAACCCAGCAAGGGAATCCACACAGAGAAGGCTGTTCATATTTATTGGTCTTCCCTGTTGGACTGGGGCATATTTGTTTGGGCTTTAGCTCAGCAATTCTTAAAAATAATTTCCTTAATTTCCAATATTCAGGCATGTACTCCATTGCTTACACAGCCATAATTCCAACATCCATGTACAAGAAGAAGGTATCAGCAGGCCTGAGGGAACCCCAAGGTTAGTAGAAATACACAAAATCTTTAGGGGGGGGGAAACAGCACTGAGTGTGTTTAGGGATGGGCGACACTGAAGAACTTGAGCTGCTTGTGCTTGGCGAACTTCAGTGCACCTTGCTGGCTCAAGAGCTGAAAGGCCAAATTGTAGTTTGTATGTTTTTTGTGGCTTCCACTTTTAAAGCAGGCAACAATTTGCATTTTTTAAGGTTGGGGAATTTGAGTAAAATACGGCTGCAATTTGCACAATTTGTGTAAAATAGCTTTATTTTACACAAATTTCTCTGCCTTAAAAAAATACGTGAATCGCCACCTGCTCTAAAAGCAGAAGACCGTGTGTTGGCTTGACTCACGTGAGAGCAATTCTGTGCTGGCGCTTGGCATATGGGCCGGAATCTGGGGGGCCAAGCTGGGTCAATCTTCTGGATTTTGACCCCCCCCCAAGCAGATTCCTCGCACATCCCTATGTTCAGGTGGCCACCAAATACTGACTGCCTGTTGCACGGAGCTGGTGTGTGTGTGTGTATGGAGATGATGGAAATTTGTGAATATGAATGGAATGAAGCATCATGGATGTGAACACTGAACAGGAACACTCCACAGTATTTTGTTGCAGGTCCTACTTATTTGCCATATGCAAACCTCTATCTTGTTATTTGCAGAGCACCACATGTTCTTGCATTATAGTCACAACATGGTGTTTAAAAGGCTTCTAAATTAAAACACTTTTTCTTCTACACTCTGATGTAGTCATCCTGAATGCCTGGGGTTCAGGAAAAGAGGAAGCACTGTTAGATAGTGGGTAGGCATCACTAGATTGATGCATACACTATGTCACTGGGATGACTTAACAATCAAGATATTATTGTTTAGAACTGAACACCATCCTACAGTTTGCCTTCATACCATACTCTCAGAGCAGCTAAATCAGAGTGCAGAAAAGTTGGGTTTTAATTCGGCATTTCTCCTTATTTGGCATGGAAAAGCCTTTCAATGATTTCCTCATGGTCTTGAGAACCACCTCAAAGTTTACCATGGACTACCAGTGGTCCACAGAACTCAGTACAAGAATAATTGCTCTAGATATTTCCCTTTAGTAGTGGATCTATGTGGTATCAGAGTCAGAACCAGGACTGGCAATGTTATATGACTATAATGATTATTTCTTATTTAAAAAATACATTTAAACTGCCTTTCATCCTTGCGGATACCAGGGTGGTGTACAGGAGTATGATAAACACCTTATTTTCTTTTAAATGTTATGGCATGGAAGATTTCCATTCACATGAGAAATCAGATATTTTTTTTTCTCTGTGTAGAAAATGACTTTACAGAGCTATCCTATGGCCCTTATACAGCATCTAGAGGGCCATAGGATGCTTTGGATCCTGTGGCCGACGCGAAGGTCCAAAAAGAGCTCCAACCTTGGAGCTGGGGATCTGCACTGAGATTCCCCTCCTCCCCTCACAGCCGGCACATTCCGTGGGGGGAGGAGAGGAGACGGGGTCTGCCAGGATATGACATATCCTGGTGGAGCTCCAGCCTCCTTCCCTCCCCATCCAAAGTGTTGCAGCTAGATGGCCGACTTGCAGGGTGGGAAGAGCAAGGAGGTAAAGATCGCCTCTGTACTCCTTCCGCCCTGCATAGGGTGCCCATAATCCTCTGAATCCCCATTGGATTGCACCCTTAATTAGTTTTTATTTATTACATTTTTATCCCACCCAAGGAGCTCAGGGCAGCGAACATGGTTCTCACCTTCCCCATTTTATCCTCATGCCAAAGAAAAGGATGAATGAAATGCACAACAGTGTAATGGCTACATGGCTATTGTTATTTATCAAGGTTACCATGAATAGAAGAGTTGAACAGATTGACTTTCCAAGATCTTTGTAAACAGAAGGGACTGTGCTCTTTCTCACTGTATATTATTCAAACTGAACAGTTCCTCCAGCTGTATATTATTCCAGATTTATCTTCTAAGTTTTAGCACAGCAACATAAGCTATCTAGAGAGAAATGTAGAGATATGGCGTATATAAAGAAAATACAAAATGATACACTGTGCACAATGGGGACATAGCAGAGGTGTTAACATATGGAAACTGCATTTGACTTTGTAAAGGAAAGTACTGTAAAATTTACGAAGTGGCATAATGGAAATGATTTCTTTTAAGCTAGCTAATTCAGGGATATTAGTTTTATTAATAACATTCATAAGCTTTGTTAGTACATCCTTTGTTCTCTATAATGAACATTCTCCAAAAAGGCAACGTTACATTCTCTTAGATTAACATATTTTAAATAGTGTGTGCATACTGCAACAGGCATTTATTTATTTTATATGGAGTTCAGAACTGGGATGTGTGTGGGTTTGTTTGTCTGAGAAGCTTGTAGTGTGTCTGTGTGGGAGGGTTGTTCTGTTTTATTTTGTTATTTAATTCTCTTGTATTCTTCTGAAGAACAAAAGTAATAACAAATTAGTATATATTTTATGCATATATATACACAGCTAGTTAAGTGTTCTTCAGTATGACACTGTAGTTGCTTGCTTCTGAAGAAGTGAACGGTTTCCATGGATTTCCAGAAAAGGAAATGGTGCAATCAGCAGTACAAATGAAGTAGAGACAAAAGCTACTCTTTCCTTGATGCCATGATGACCACCAGTGCCAGAGGCAAGGTATTATTTTGTCACAAACAAAAACCAAAAGGGAGACACCTAAACTGAACAAAATGCAAAAAAGAGAACATATTCTCAAAGGGGTCAAAAAGAAACATCTGTATTGGAACCCAATGTGTTTCAGAGACAAAATCTCCTTCATTAGGGGCAATCTACAGAAAACAACAATTATACAATGACCTGAGTGAACTTTGCATAAAAGTTAAAATGAATACAATATTATGAATGCTTAAGTTGATAAAATATAATTTAAACAAGTAAAAGTATAAAGATAAGGACAAGAAGAAGGGACAATAAAATATAATTGTAAACTACTGTTATAAACCTAAATAAAAATATAGTTTTTTGAAAAAATAATAAAAAGTGCAAACTTCAATACCAGAAGTCAGAACAACAAAAATATCACTGTAAACTGCTAATATAAACCTAAATGTGTTAAAGTAGATACCTTATAAAATGCAAATGCTGAAAACAGACTAAGCCAGCTTACGAAGGTGGTAGCTATCCTACATATACTGTACCAGCAAGGCTGCTGTGTGAAACAGAAGTGTTTTGCTTGTATTGCTGCCAATGAGCTTCAGGTGACACTTAAAGCTTTCTCACTCATTTACATATGTTGTTTATGTTGTTAGGAAGTAAACTCCCAAGTAACGTTTTGCTCACAAGTATACAATCAAAAGTTTTCTTGTAAATAACAACTTGCTCATACATATAACAGAAGACACATTTATAGGGATAGGTAAACATGCAATGTTCAAGTTCATTGAGAATCTGCACATTCTTCTTTGAACTAGCTCATTTGTGTTCCTGAATATGAGCATCTTTTAAAAAAAAAATATGGGGAAAATGTGCATTTTCCTATTGGGAAAATTGCACAGCTTTAGAAATGCACATTTTCCCAACCAAAAATGTGCATTTCCCCCCATAGGCTAAAATGTGAAGATGCAAAACCAGAACCACGTAGAATGCTAGGGTAAAATTAGCATATATATTTTTTATAAAAAGAAACCAATTAGTGATTAAAATGCCTGGACAGATGAATGTGCTAAATCAGCACTCCCAAATTAGTACAACATTTCCATGTCCTATGTCCATGTCTTTTAGGGTGCTTCCAACTGAGGCTTTTATGATGCCATCACCCTGCTTCATTTGTGAAAGTCCAGATGATGATGTCTTCTACTCATAGCCCTCCCACGTTTTCCCGCTACTTTCCCCACCTTTTCCTTTACTGCAGAAAACTCATTGAAGAAAAAAGATAATGCCTTCTGGTTGGTAGTGCTAGGAGCCCTCCATCTGGAAGCACCAATCATATTAGAGTACTAACCCTGAGCTAATAAGTAAAAGGCTGATAGTGAGGACAAAGGAAAAAATAAAAGCATGGAAGCTATTCCCACTTAAGGCTCTGTCCAGAAGACTGTGCCTCTTCTGACTTCGTTCCAAAAACAAACTTCAAACTTCCACCTGGCACACCTCCTCACTACCTACCACATCAGTTAGGTTCCATGGCTGTTCTGATTTCTGAGGTCTGTGCCAAGTGTCTGTAATGTTGGCAAAAACACCTTATGCTACAGGGGAAGGTTGGTGTTTTTTGTTTGTTTTGTTTTTTTAGTTATTCATAGGATCTGTGGACTTCAGATGGTGATTTTGAAATGTTCCTAAAAATGGAACACATGAGATGCATTTCTGAATATTCTTATATGCTACATTTAGAGTTAGCAAGTGAGTTAGTGCTACTTTAAAACACACACACAAATGCCTCTATAAAACATATATTGATGCTGCATAATGCTTACGATTCATACAGAAAGATACATTGGAAGTGCATCTGAAAGGCATTATATCATCATGAAACTCTTGTTGTAGTTAAAACATCCTCAGGGGAACTGGTAATGTACTAATGGCTGACATCACCAGTTCGGCAGCCTAATTTAAGAAAATAGGAGGGAAACCATCCAATGTTCAGTTCTTTTAATTTTTTTTAAGCTAAGAACGATTATGTTAGATTTAATCCAGTTAAAGTGACCAACAAGGGGCCTTGCAGTATAATGACAAGAAACTGTGTTTTAGCATAATAAAGACATCTGCATACATTTTCCTGGATGTCTGTGTGTTTCACTTTACTGTCATGAGAAGTATATGGTGTGCTGCATCACTGAGTCATTTCCATGGATCTTAAGGCTATAATTATCATGAAAATTATGATTTAGAAATGGTGCTGGCTGCTCTTGTTTAAGAAAGCACTAGCAAATTGGAGTTTATGTAGGCAGAGGGCCAAACTTAGTTTTTATTCATCAGACTAATCTGGTGAGTTATTAATTTCACTGGTGAGTTATTAATTTCCATTAACAAGTGATGAATCTCGCTAAAATAATAGAACAATATGCGGGTCTCACTGAGCCTGACTCTCAAGACTTAGAACATTGTAGCTCTGCTGTGATTGGCTGGTTTAAATGTCAATATTCCATTTCAGAACTAAGACCTGGTGGCAGTTGGCCGAAGGAGGCAGTTGGTGGTGTGCTGAGAGCATGTTGGAGCCACCTTCAAGAAAAAGGAAGAAAAATAAAATATAATTTTATGGAGAAATGGAGGACTTGTGTTGAGTATTGGAAGTGAGTTATTGCACAAGTGCATACTTTTGAATGCAAACAAGTTCTGGGAACTGAAATTTTTCCAAGAATTGCGTTCCTGATTGTGTTCACGTTCGGGGTAGTGAATGTTTACATGATTTGTGAACAGGAATGAAACTTCTCGTACATCCCTACGGCTTGCCACTGCCCGCATGAGCAGCACTAGGACAGGCAGAGAGCTGCAAGATTTGGGGCTTTGCCACCTCCACTGCTGTTGCAAGTAAAGCAGCAGCAACTATGCCTCCATTTCTTTTCCCTGTAAAGTTCTCTTTCATTCTTTAACACATCCTCCTGAGCTCAGTGATTGCTGGAATTTGGCGTGAAAGAGAAAGAGTGTGTGTGTGTGTGGTGCGTGCGGAGAACTCCAGTTTGCAGTATGCAGTGCATTAACTCATACCCAAATAGCATCTTTCTTTTGCTTGTTAATCCATGGAGAGAAAGACTAGAGGGGACCAGAATTGGTGTTGCTGCCCATCACCTTGTCTCGTCTCCTATATGTCTGGTACTTGGCATATGGAAACCAGATGGTTTCCTGGGTAGCCCTTGAAACATCAGGTTGTCTGGTAGAAAAGCGGACACCTGGACACCATACACCTGACATTAGTTCAAACCAGCACCTGCTCCATATCCGAGCGGGGCCCTTACCAAAAGACTTTCCAAGTCCATGATCATCTTTCTATGTTGATGGGCAGCCCTGATCTATGTGGTTACTAGGTAGCACAGTGGACAGCAACAAGCTCCCATTTTCAATTTCCTACACTGTCCAACGTAGTATCAATCCAGGCCATTGTAGGAAATTTAAAATGGTGTCTCATAGCTGGCTAGCACAATGGGCCCAGGGATGTCATCAGTGCTCGTTGGCCCTGCTGGGATACCTGTGGTGCTGGTTGCTGATTCCAGGCTTGTTTCAAACACATTTAAGGCACAATCCTATGCATGTTTAGACAGAAAAAAAGGCCTACAACTCCCAGCATGCCCCAGCCAGCCTTAGCTGCAAGTCATCAGCTAATAAGCACCTTCAGACATTCAAAATGAACACATAAAGGGAGGAATAGGATCACACATGTTAGTCCTGCCTTTGATATCCCTGTCCTGATGGAGAGAGCTTTAGACTATTGCACATTCAGTGTGAAGGTCTGAAATTTCCTCACACCGTGATAGGGATTTGCATGGGGGGACTTGCATGCACAACTCTATGACCATCTTCACATGTTCATTTTGAACATTGGAAGGGAACTATAGGCATCAAGTAATGTACATGTATAAGTGAATCAGTCTATATTCTCTGTATTCCATGGGACCACCAGGATAACAGCAACTTGCTGCTTTTGACTTCTGTTGATGATTCTGGGTTTTAGAGTTTCTGGAAAGGGCACACTATAGCAGCTTTTGCTCTTCTAAATAAAATCATTCCCCTTTCCCCTATTTTGTTTGCATTAGTGATGGAAATACTAGCAAATGTAGTAAGAGAAGATAGAAATATTATAGGGATGGGGGTTGGAGATCAAATTAAAATAAATTTATTTGCAGATGATACTTTATTAACAATTAAAAATCCAATTGAAACAATGGATAGGTTGGAGAACCACTTGAAAGAATTTGGAGAAATAACTGGGCTACAGATGAATTGGGGTAAATCCAAGATTTTACTGTTTAATTATAGTAAAAAAGAGGAGAGTGAAATGTTAAAGAAAAAATATAACATTAAAATTACAAATGTAATTAAATATTTAGGAATAGAAATTACACAAGATATTGATAAAGTAGGAGAACAAAACTTTAGAAAGTTAAAGATAGAGGTTAAAAATAAAATAGAGGAGTATAAAAAAATTGGACTTTCTTGGTTTGGCAGAATAGCGTTGGTAAAAATGAAGATATTGCCTAAAATAAACTTTTTGTTTAGGATGTTACCAGTAAAGATTATAGAAAAAGAAATTAAAGATTGGCAATCAATTATTAATGAATATTGTAATGGAAGGAAAAGATCAAGGATTAATAAATATAGTTGGTATAAAGCGCAAAAAATAGGTGGTTTAGGTCTTCCTAATATAAAGTGGTATTATTTAGCCAACCAAGTAAGACATATTTTGGACATTATAGCAGGGAAAGACAAAATGTGGTTGGAACTAGAAGCACGAGAATTAGGAAACATGATGGTGAATATATTATTTAAGAAAAATATAAATAATATTATAAAAGGACTAGAAAATCCCTTTTTGAGGAATATGTTAGAGAGTTGGAATAACACGAGGAAAATTTTTATACCAGAGGTATCCCTGTTAACTCCGGTAGTGGCCATGGAGGACTTTCCAGAAAATGTAAGACATCTAGAAGCTATATTAAGGAGAAAAAAGGTGATTAAATTAATGGATTGGGTGGAAAAATTGAAGACTAGAGAACATATAATAGAAATAGTAGGAAGAGAGAGAATATCATGGTTAAATTCAATGCAATTGGAATTGTGGTTAAAGAAGTGGAGGACAAGAATGGATAGCGAAAGAGAACTAACCAATTTTGAAAAGATAGTTTTGACTAGAGAAGCTATAGAAGGTAATGTTTCAACAAGAGGCACAACAAAGGCTTTATATACGATGTTACAAAATGAAGAAGAGCATAAAGATTCTCTTAAAGTGTTATGGGATAATGAATTTGATGAGGAAATATCGAAACAAAGTTGGAAAAATATTTGGGATAGGCGTATTGTAAGAGTTATGTCAACTAGGATAAAAGAGAACTTTTATAAAGTGGTATGGAGATGGTATTTAACTCCAGTAAGATTAAATCGGATAGATAAAAATTGCTCCGCATTGTGTTGGAGAGGATGTAATGTAAAAGGTACGTATGCCCACATGTGGTGGAGCTGTAAAAATGTTCTGGAATTTTGGCAGAAAGTATTTGCAGAAATATCAGAAATAATTGGAATGGAATTAGAAGTCTGCCCAAAATTAGCATTGTTAACAATTACAGAAAAGTTAGTTTGTTTAAAAAATACAAAAGAATTGATTGTGAATTTGTTAACAGCAGCAAAATTAATGATAGCTAGGAATTGGAAGGTTCAACATGTGTTTTCAATTAATGAATGGTATACAGAGGTATGGGATATCGCGTTAAATGATAAATTAACTTGTAATATTAAGTGTCAAAAAGGACAATTGGAGAAAGACACCTTTGTGAACATTTGGGGCAAATTTTTGGATTATGTGTTGGTAAAGGGGAGGGGGAACAAACCTTGACAAGATTTGTTATATTTTTGGAATATAGAATAATAGCTTGTATATATACACATACAAAAAAAAAAAAAATTGGGGTGAGAAATATAACTTGGTCCCAAGAGGTGGAGGGGTGCACAATGTTTATGTTGTATTTTTTGTTGTTGTATTCATTATTATTATTATTATTAAAATCATTTTGTCCTGCATGTCATGTGCACACACTCTGGAATTTTCCATATGAAGCTTGTATGGTTCGGGGAACAAAGGATAATCTGGCCTGACTTTGGATGAATTCCAAAGTTAAACAGAAGCACAGTAACCCCCCAAATAGTCCTGTATTTAAAACAACAACAAAGCATTCTTGATATAGATGACCACCCAAAGCTGCCTTTAACATTTACTTCAAGTTCATATTCACTCTGCAACAGGTTTAACAGTTTAGGTAATTGGGGGTTTTAGGACGCAATCCTGTGCAAGTTTAGACGGCAAAAAAAGTCCTACAACTCCCAGCATTCCTCAGCCTGCAATGCTGGGAGTTGTAGGACTTTTTTTCTGTCTAAACACGCATAGGATTGTGTCCGTAGTGTGATTTTTTTCTGTTGGACTCTGATGATCACCAGGAATGGACTGAGCAAGTACAATGATTTACCAGATGTTTCCATTTAGAAGCTGTGGCTTCCTTAAAAATGAATGACTTTCCTTTTTGGCTTGTGTAATAAAGTAAGTGTCTGTTAAACAAGGCCAGAGGTCCTATTTAAAAACTGCTTAGTAAATGCACATGATAATTGATGCCATTTATAAACAAATGCCAAGATCTGCCAGAATAGTAATGCACAACAGTCTTCATATGAGGTTTTTTTTTTGTTTTTTTTTTAAGAGTACTAAATTAGTTCAGTTTATATTAATGACCGGGAAGGGGTGGGCCCCAGTAATGTTCATTCAGAGGTTAGAACCATTTCCTGCCTGTGCTTTTATGTAACTCCTGCTGCCGTTTGCATGGCTTACAGTGGTTCAGAAAACAGATGCAGCAGTCATACAAATCATAGAGGCTATGTGGACTCATTAAGTACTCATTAAGAGTGCCTTTGTGTGACAGTGATAAGCCATTGCCCCAGGAGTTCTCAAGGCACTTCTGCCTTGGTGCTTGTAGCCACTTTAGCCTGCTGGGGGTGGGGCAATGCTCCCCCAGATTAAAACAACAGCAGCAGCTCCCTGTAAGAAGAAAAGTGGTGCATTAATATTCTAATCCATCTCCCTGCTTTCTACTTTCAGGGAGTTTAAAAAAAAATGTAGAAGAACATTTAAAAATGTGTTCCTTTCCTTGCAGTCTGGAATGTCATTATGTATGGTGCCACAGATATAGTGGCATCTTACTGAGTTACAACAAAATACCAGGCCCCTCCCTGAGGAGCCTATTATCTAAAATTCGACATAGAAGAGGTAACTGAGAGAAGAGAGAAAGACAGAGGGAAGGAGGTAAACCAAACAGGAATAGATTTTTAGGTCAGCTTAGTTCCACTAGTGGATGAAAACTAAAGGTTCGTGCCCCTGGGTTCATGGAGAATGTGTGAGGTTTTGCTGAGGGATTTGAAGGAAGAGAGAGAGGCAGCATCACATACCGGTATGTGTTCTGAGAGAGCATTCTACATATAAAGGGCAGGAAGGATGACACCATTTAAGAGAGCAGGAGATCTTTGGGCAGCCGAGGGGGTGGGATTACTAGTATTCATTCTACCACCTGATGAGTGTACCACCTGATTCCCAGATCTTTCTGCTGCCATGTAGACCCAGCTTCGGATTCAGTTCAATGAGATGGATGGATGGGATTAAATATTTCTGTGTGAGGTGGAGCATTTCAAAGACAAGTCTAGCTTTTTGTAAACAATTTTTGAGATCTGCAGTCGAGAAGCACTTTACCCAAGGCTGGTCCTATGGTGAAGTGGAGTGAAAGTTCTACTTTGTGTGTTGGATTATGGTGCAGTTTAATGGGCTGTCCAATTTCTGCCTTTCTTTAAATCTCGCTGGTGACAGCAAAAGGGAACAAGGATGGCACTTGCTCTCATGACACTTTGTGCAACCTTCCGAATTATTTCTGCTTGATCTGAAAGTGACACCTTTTATTTAGGGCACTTATCCACAAAGATAGATTTGTAGATTTTGCAAGGGTAGGATTTTCCAAATTGTTATTTTGCATGTGATTTCATTTCCTAACATTATTGTGCATTGTGTTTCATTTTCATTTCATGTATCAGATTTCTATACCGCCCAATAGCCAAAACTCCCCATTTCATGTTCCCCATTTCCCAGAGGCCTCACTTTTGTACATGATTCCCATTTTGGAAGTGAATGCAGAGCTTTGTAGATTAAGAAATACTATTTTTGACAGAGACTCATTGAAACACATCCTTCTCTTATAAAATAAAAGTTAACAAAGACTGTTCCAGTGATGAGAGAAAGGGATTTTATTATACATGGTTTCCCATTAAAACTAATGGCCAACTTTCTATTGTGCATGATCCAAGGCTATTTCACAACAGGTTGGGCTATTGTGCATTCTTACCTATTCTGTGCACTTAAGTTTATTTTTAGAACAATGACAGTCTTTTCCACTCTGCAGTTCTGTTTACCATTAGAAAGCATATTCCTTTATTTGTAATATAATACATACGGCACTCCAAAAATGGGCAGCCTTGTCTGGGCAATGTCCAGGGAGGTACCTGCTGCCAAAGTGCTCCAAATAGCCTTTCTCCCACCCACTTTGTTTTGGTTTGATGGCTGTCAAAAGGTGAGCTGTCAAACCAAACCAAAGGCACAAATAATCTGTACTCGCAAAATGGAGGTGGTAATATTTACATCCCCTTCACGGCAAGATCCTCATATCTCCATTTTTTAGACTCCACTGTCCTAAGGGTACTCTCACTTTTCCACCACTTGTTCCCAAAATTCTAGGTGCTTGGGAACATGGAAAAGTGTGAGCTGCTTCCTTTTAAAAGGAGCTGTCAGCTAGCTGTCAAAACTCCAGCTCCTTTTAAAAGGTTTTTTTCATATGGCTCCCCATGGTTTCTTCACAGGGACATATTTATTTATTTATTATATTTATACCCCGCCTTTTTTCCTGCAAGGAACCCAAGGCGGCTTACATAATCCTCCTCCTCCTCTCCATTTTACCCTCACAACAACCCTGTGAGGTAGGTTAGGCTGAGAGTCAGTGGCTGGCCCAAAGTCACCCAGTGAGTTTCATGGCCGAGCAGGGACTAGAACCCGGATCTCCTGAGTCCCAGTCCGACACTCTCACCACTACGCCACACTGGTTCTCATGCATATGCAGGCATGAATACATATGCCCCGTCAGGCTAGCTGTCAAAACTCTGGTTCCTTTTAAAAGGGGGCGGCTTGCACTTTTCCACATTCCCAAGCACCTAGAGTCTTGGGAACAAGTGGAAAAGTGAGAGCACCCTTAGTACAGTCGAGTTTGATGGGGGGAGAGAGAGAGAGATTGATTAGAAACTTGCCATGAAGGGGGGTAAATCCCACTACCCCCTTTTCATGAGCATGGATCACTTGCACCTTTGTTTTGGCTTGACAGCTCGCTGTTTGACAGCTGTCAAACCGGACCCAAGCGGGGTGCGGGAGGCTATTTGGAGCTTTTCTGGGTCAATGTCCATGTTTGGTACCTGCTGCACTTTGGCTGCCCATTTTGGGACCTCTGTAAGTGTACAGGTGCACATTTGTAAAAGACCCCAAAAAATATTAAAAGAAAAATAATGTGTACAAATATTGGTGCACATTAGGGGGTCTAAAAATTTTTTAAAACATAGGTTGGCAACCACGGACAGCCCCTCCAAGGTGCTGCTTGGGCAGGGATTGTGAAAGCCAGCTGTCAACCCAGAGACCACGATCTCTGGAAAAAAAAGGGTAAAGGGGAAAAAAGCTGTGGCAAGCTGAAAATGGCTTGTGATTATGGGAGGGGGGGCAGCAAGCCAGTGCCAGCTGCCCCAAGTCCTGCTTGGTAAGCTTAGCAAGACCAGCAAGGGGTTTTTGCTGCTCTTGCCAAGCGGCTCACTTGCCCCTTCCCTTCACCCATGATGGGGATGGTTGCCCGGGTTCACACAACACACCAACCCATTGTGGATGAAACAACCCCTAGAACAAGCTATGGATTGTCAGGGTGGCTTGCTGCCCTCAAACAAGCCACCCCCTGCGGGAATCGGTCCAGGTTCTCATGACACAACAACCCATCCTGGGTAACAACCCACAATGGGTTGTTGTATTCTGTGAACCCAGTCAATGTGTAAGGTTAAATTTCTGAATTGGAAGTCCCTTCACTTTGATAAAGAGTTAAGCAAGCAAAGCTGTGGGAACCTACCTTCTTCTTGAGTTAGAATCAGAGGCAGTTTTAGGGGGCAGCCCACTAGAGCTGGAACCCCAAAAAATTCTCTGGGAGGCCATCTACTACACTATCCTTCTTTCCATGGGCACTTGCTGAGGCCCTGATGATCTCTGTTGCATCTGATCCCCCAGATTAGCTGGCTTTTTGCCTGCATGCGCTTCACCTCCTGCTGCCCCGTCTTGAATCTTTCTGCTTGAGGTGTTTTTTTTAATGAAATCAAATGCCCTCCTCTCCCCTGTCCGTGTGTCCCTTTTTACAAATAGGGGTGTCCTTAGGAGAAAGGCTCCTTTAAAGATGCACACACTTTAGATTGGTAAACTACATTAAAAGCTAGGCCTGTGCTGCTCTTAGCTACTGTGGTGCAGCCTTCCACTCCGTACATGGGTGGGGAGCCCCAGCATATGGTGCTGCCATTGGATTTGGGTGGCCAAATGACTAAGGCTGGACCTGGCTGTACTTGGTGTTCAATGCTAATGGAATGTCCTTCAAATAACCATGCTTATTGTCATGGTGGTCTAAGAGGAAGAAGTACCCCCTAGATTCTCAGTTAATTGAAAAACAAATGCACATTATAGTGAGAATGACTTGGTGAGAAGGTTGACTGGCAAAAATTAATTAACTTGTTGTGTAATAAATAATAAGCCATTTTTATCACCCTAGCCAAACAGTTTCTCATGATGGTGCTGAGTTATTGAACACTTCTCTGTAGCTAAAATAACCTTATTAGTCATAGTGCACACTGTGGTAAGTGTAGCACACAACAAATCACTTCCGTTATTTTCTCTGGCTGAAATTACCTTAATACTTATTCTTCTTCCTCCCCCACTTTTAAAAAATATGCTATCCTTTTATATTTTCTTTGCAGTGGCTTTGATCTCTAATAACCTTCACATCCATCGACTAACATGCAGAGATGAGCAGAACTCATCACTGTGTAATCGGGTAGGTCTCTGCGAACCTTTCCTTTAAAGAAAGTTCTCAGGAAAAGCTTGGCGGGGGGGGAGGGGTTCTGAGAATTCTCCAGTTTCAGAAAGGCCCAACTTAGGTGAGCTCCTCTGCCAAAAACATGCTAGTCAGCAAACTTGCTACTTTTGTTCTTTTCCCCGCCCTCCTTTCCCACACTTACAAATTATTTTTAGGCCATCCTTAAGGGTGGAACCCTCTCAAGATGGCATACAAGATAAAAAATAATATAAAATGAATACAATAAAGATCAATAAATACATATTCAATACAAGTTCCATAAAAACATACATTACCTGGAGTAGAGAAGCTCCAACACATGCTCCAACACCTTGACCCCAAAATGGTAGATTTGACACTGGGCAGAAGTTATCAGAAGCCAATGGATCTAAGCTAAGTTTCTTCAATAGTGGTCTCACCCCTGTTTCCTTTAAGCAGTGGGGATCACCTCTTCTCTCAAGGTGGTATTAATCACCTCTGAGGTCTGAATACCCAGCCCAGCTCTATAGACTGTTTATCTATTTCACAACCTAGGATGGGTGAAAGTCCAGAGAGAGCAAGTGGTGAGCCTCTGTCTTCCAAGCAGCTTTCCCACATTCTCAGGCTGTACAAGCTAGAAGATATCCATGATAATATAAAATAATGATGTCTAAATCAGCATGGATACAAGCTACTTTATCTGCAAAATGGCTACCAAATTGATTACAGTGGGCTTTTGAGGGCTCAAAATAATGATGTTTTAATTTCATTTATTTATTTAAAATATGTATGGTTTTTTTGGCTGTCTTTAGGGGCAGGAGCTCTCCCAAAGTGGTGTACAGTAATAAAACATAATAAAAACCAATGTGATATTAAAAATGATAAAAACAACAATAAAAACAGCTACAACAGCAAACATATCAGGGAAAGGCCAGAGTAAAATAGTATGCTTTCAGGTCCTTCTTAAAAGTCTGCAGAGATGGGGCCTGGTGCACCCCCAATGGCAACTTATTCCAGCAGTGTGGGGTCACTGCAGAAAAGGCTCACTCTCTCATGTGGTTGCCCAACTAACTGCTCTGTGCTCTCACAGATGGGCAAATGAGAAGGGCCTCTCTTGCTGATCTTTGTAAGCTACCTTGGGAGGGCTTCTGCCCTGAAAGGCGGCCAAGAAATATTTTAAATACATGAATAAAAATCTTAAAGCGCGGGGGAGGAGCCTTCGCTGGCTATGGAGCAGTAGCTTTTCTGCCGAGCTCCCGGAATGATTTGAAAACATCTGCTAATACACAGGAAAGACAAATCGTGAGTTTAAACTCCTTTGCTGTTTACTTTCTGGAAGGTATGCAGATAATAAAGAAATAACAAGAATAGCTTTCTTTTGATGTGCTTCGCTCTGGATTGTTTATGAGCTCCAGACGGGTGAAAAAGTCCCTACCCCCTCTTTGGAAACGCGATCGGGCGCATCCCTCGGATAACAGTTTGAAAAGGCTAATTAGGATCCTTGATACTAAAGATATTGAATGTTCTTATCAAACTGAGCAACTGGGTCCTGATAAGAAGCTACGACGAGGTAGTGAAAGTTCCGAGACAGCGAGGGGGAAGGGCGGAAAAATGGCGGATTCAGCTGGCAAATTCCCTGCTGGTGCCAAGCCAAAATCAACATCTCCAGCCAAGCTTAAAGGGGCAGCACCAGATTGGGAGAAAATTCTATTACAGTTTCAAAGCTCTATGGAAGCAGGCCAGCAGAAACAAATAGAAGCAATTGAGAAATTTCAAAATCTGCATCAAGAGGATATGAAGCACATGCAAAAGACCATAGATCATTTAGGGGTTCAAGTTAAAGAGCTGCAAGTTAGAGTGGATAAGGTGGAAAAACTCCAGGTGAAGGATGAAAAAAGTTTTGAAAAGTATGAAATGAAATTTAATGAGATGGAATTACAGATGATTAACATGCAAGACAGGCAACGTCGTTCCAACATTCGGATCAGAGGCTTCCCCATGGAGATGGGGGAGACTGGATATAAGTTAAGAGGCAGTATTTTGGAATGGATGAATGAAGCTGTCTCTGGAGAAACAATTTTTTGGGATGATATGGACATTGAGATTGTGCATAGAGTGGGAGCATTAAGGCGTGGTATGACATCCAGAGATGTTGTACTGAAATTTGCAAATTTATACAAGAAGGATGTCTTCATGAAAGAGATTAGAAAGAAAGGTCAAGTAGCTTTTAAGGGGGCTACTTTGCAAATCTACAATGATCTTTGTCAGCAAACAATAAAGTGGAGGCGAAGTGTTAAACCGTGTACAGCAGTCTTGATCAGAAAGGGATTACAATACAATTGGGGTTACCCAGTTTTTCTTACTTTTGTGTGGAACAGTAAGAGATACAAGATCTCATCATGTGATCAAGGCATGGGCCTGCTGGGAGAGTTGGGGCTTCATGATGATGCGGAGGGTCCAGAATCGATGGGTCAACTGGAAGAAGAAGGAGCCAGTGGAGGAATTGTATAAGAGGTCGTTTCAACACGAGAAGAAAAAAGAAATAGAAAATGTTTTATAAAGAAGTTATCCGGGAGGGAATGAGGGGCTGCTGTTCGGGCTGGTGATGGGTCCTTTCCCCCCCCTGGGATAGGTGGGTAGGTTTAGGGTGGGGCAAGTTGCCCTGGCTAAGCAGGGGGGATAGTTTAGATGAATGTGGGGGTGGGTTAAGGGGTATGTTATTGTGTATTATTTTCACTTTTGGGGACCAAAAAAGAAAAAATGATGTTAATAGATGGATTATAAGTTAAGAATTTCAACTTTAAATGTTAAGGGGCTAGGTTCAGTTACTAAGAGAAGGCGAATAGAAGCACTTCTAAAGAAGGATAAGGCAGATATTATATTCTTGCAAGAAACGCACCAGGCAAGGAAAGGAGTCAATGAATTGAAATTGAGGTGGTCTAGAATATATGAGATAGCATGTGGATCATCTAAATCGCGAGGAGTAGCAATTATAATTTCAAAGAATTGTGGTTTTAATGTTTTAAAGGTGAAAAAGGATGATACAGGTAGATATATTATAATGTATGGGACCTTGGGAGGGGAAGAATATGTTATTGTTAATGTTTATGCTCCCAATCAAAATCAAGGAGAATTTTATCAACATGTGTTTAAAGAAATGGGTAATTTTCAAAATCAAAGGGTTATTATGGCTGGGGACTTTAACATGGTATTGGATAGAAGAAAAGACAAATCCAATCCGACGAGAGAAGATCAGAGAAATAATCTAACGATCTTGAATAAGTTAATTAGTAAGGAAGGGTTGCTAGATGTGTGGAGAGGGGTCAAGGGGAATGAGGAAAGATATACATTTTACTCATCAGCAAATAAGAATTATTCTAGGATAGATTTTATTTTTGTGTCCAGGACACTGTTTTCAAGGGTCCTGGGCACAGAGATAGGAGTGATAAAAGTTACAGATCATGCTTTGGTTAACATGGATTTGAAGATACATAAGGATTATAGAGAAGCGAAAAGATGGAGATTGAATTGTAATATTTTTCGTTATAAACATTTAACAGAGAAAATAGAGAAGGAATTGAGGGAAATTTGGGAATTTAATCAAACAGAAGAATGTACTGAAGCGATAATATGGGATACAATGAAGAGTGTAATGAGAGGAATAGGATTGAGAGAGGCAATAAATTTGAGGAAACAACAATAAGTTTTTTATCAAAAGCTAGAGGGGGAGATTAGGGATTTGGAAAATAAGTATCTAGAGAAGAGGGATAAAAAGATTTTTGCAGAATTACAGGGTAAAAGGAAAGAATTGGAGAATAAAGAACTGGACAGGGTACAAAGGAATTTGATTTACACAAAAAGGGAGTATTTTGAGAATAGTAATAAAAACTCTAAAATGTTGGCTAGATTAGCACAAAAAAAAAAAAGAAAAAAGCTTAGTGGGGATGATTAAAGATAAGAGGGGTAAAGAATATAATCTAGTAAAGGATAAATTGAAAATTTTTCATGAATATTACACGGAGTTATATAAGGCAGGAAAATGGTCGGAAGCTGAGAGTAGAAGATATATTGAGAAAAATTTAAAAATAAAAATCCAGGATGAAGATAGAGAGAAAATGGAGCAACCATTCACAGAAATTGAATTAGAAAGTGCTATAAATAAATTAAAACAGGGGAAAACGCCAGGACTGGATGGTCTGGGGGCGGAATATTATAAAGTCTTTAAAAAAATGTTAATTCCGAAGTTAAAACGGTTGTTTAATGATATTTTACAGGGGGGAGAGATCCCCCCGTCATGGAAACAGTCCTTGACCATTTTAATCCCGAAACCAAGGAAGGATTTAGCAGAACCAGGTTCTTATAGACCAATATCATTAATTAATCAAGATGCTAAACTATTGACAGCAATTTTAGCTAGAAGAATGAATAGTTTTCTAAATAAGTATATAGGGATAGATCAATGTGGGTTTATTCAAGGAAGACAAATGGCAGATGTAACAAGAAGGGTTCTGAATATAATTTATTTAATAAAGAAAAATAATTTGAAAGCGGGGGTTCTTGCATTGGATATTTTTAAAGCCTTTGATTGTGTGGAATGGCCTGCATTAAAGATGTTAATAAAAACTATGGGGTTTGGAGAAAAATTTATAGGTATTACTAACCAATTATATACTCATAATGTCACGTCGGTAATTGTAAACGATGGAATAACAGAAACTATTAGCCTAGGCCGCGGAACTAGACAGGGTTGTCCCCTTTCCCCAGTATTATTTGTGTTAGTTATGGAATTGTTAGCGAATTCGATAAGACAGGAGAAGAAATTACTGGGGATAGGAATAGAGACCAAATGTAAGATAAACCTTTTTGCAGATGATATCTTGTTAACATTAGAAAGGCCTATAGAAAATTGGGATTGGATAGAGAAACATTTAGATGAATTTAGAGAAGTAACAGGGTTAAAAGTTAATTGGGATAAATCGGAGATAATGACATTTAATTATAGTAAACTGGAGGAAAGGGGATTTAAACAAAGGGGAGTGGATATAAAGATTAAAAATATAATTAAATATTTAGGTATTGATATATTAAAAGATTTGGATAAAATAGGGGAATGTAATTTTAAAAAACTAAAAGATGAAGTTAAAAATCAAATAGAGGATTATAAAAAATTGGGATTATCGTGGTTTGGTAGGATAGCTTTGATTAAAATGAAGATTTTACCGAAGTTTAATTTTGTATTTAGAATGATACCATATAAGATATCAGAGAAAGAAATTAAAGAGTGGCAAGTAATGTTAAATAGCTATTGTAATGGGGGGGAAAAATCAAGGATTACTAAGAATAGATGGTATAAAGCTCAAAAAATAGGGGGACTTGGTCTCCCTAATTTAAAATGGTATTATATAGCTAATCAACTTAGATATATCATGGATATTATTGTTAGAAAAGATTTTATGTGGTGGGAATTAACTTCCCCCCCACGCTTCTGTGGGGGGGGGAGAGTTTGCGCAGGAGGGTGAGTGGAGAACGCGGGAAAAATGAGGTGATTTCACCTCCCAGCAGGGCCCGGGGCAAATTGGTTGCTCCCTTTCTATTGGCTATAAGGGTGGGGCACTGAGGCTATATCTATGCACAGGTGACCCCACCCAATGCCTCTCTTTTTCTTGCAGCTCCCTCCCTCCACGCCCGTTATGCAGTGTGAGCTCATCTGGTCGCCTTTTGCGGGGCCGAGTAGGAATTTTGGTTCATTGTCCTAATTGGCTCGGGGCAGTGTACGCGTTTTGCCTACTCCATACTGCGGATCCGGGCGGTGGTGTTCTTGTTTTGGGTTACCAGTTGAATTTGGTCACATTGGATTTAGGTTAGGCGGTAAGTGCGGTGAATAGGTAGTGGGGGTTAGGGTTTCGGTGTGCATCCCATGGCACCTTTGAAGGTGATTGGCAGGAACCCGGACTTCATCAATGTCAATGCCCTGTGGCTCCATTGCTGGGAGTTCGGGGAGCCTTTGGGGTCTGCACGGGTCACCCTCCTCGGTTGTCATGCGGCGCCGGGGGCGGTGGCTCATGGTAGATCCCCCAGCACTTCGTGTGTGGAATTCGAGAGTGGCAAGTCACTGCGCCACCCTCGAGTTTGGGATGTTTTCGCCCTGATGCGCTCCACTGGCCTCTTGGCCGGCCTCAGTTAATCCCGCACTTCACCTTCGCAGAACTCCGATTCAATAAATGTGGCCCTGTTTTCAAACCATTACAGTTGTCTCGTCTCTTCATTTCACCCTATACCCGCGCAAATAGAAGCATTTGAATTGGGTAATAGGGTGGATAAATTCTTATTTACAAAACAAGGACATATTATGACAAAAAGATTAGAAAATCCCTTTTTAAAAAATATGTTAGAAATTTGGGGTAGAAATAAGGAAATATTTTTACCAGGTATATCCCCGCTTACTCCAGTGGTGGTTATGGAAGATTTTCCCGAGAATGTTAGACATTTGGAACGAATTTTTAGAGAGAAAAAGGTGATAACTTTAATGGATTGGCTGGAAAAAATGGAGACAAGACAGCAAATAATTGATAGGGTTGGGGCAGGAAGAATTTCTTGGTTAAATTTAATTCAATTAGTACAATGGGGTAAGAAATGGAAGAGGAGACATGACCATGAAAGGGATTTCACTGCATTTGAGCAGGTGGTAATGTCTAGAGAACTTGTAGAAGGAAATGCATCAGCTAGGGGTCTTACAAAGATGTTATATAAAATGTTGCAGAAATCAGAAGAGCAAGCAGAAAATCTTAAAATAGTTTGGGATACAGAGTTTGAAGAGGAAATATCAAAGGATGAGTGGAATAAGATTTGGGATAGGCGAATATTGAAAAATATGTCTATAAGAATTAAAGAGAATTTTTATAAGCTAATTTGGAGATGGTATTTGACCCCAGTGAGATTAAATAGAATAGATAATAAATGTTCTCCAATGTGTTGGCGAGGATGTCAGGAATTGGGTACATATGCTCATATGTGGTGGAGTTGTAAAAATGTAATGGATTTTTGGAAAATGATTTTTGAGGAAATATCAGAAATTGTTGGAGTTGATTTAGAGGTATGCCCTAAACTAGCTTTGCTAACAATAACGGAAAAGGTGATCGGTTCTCAAAATGTTAAAGAATTAATCATAAATTTGTTAACGGCAGGTAGACTAATGATAGCAAGGAAATGGAAAATCCAGCAAGTTTTCACTATTAATGAATGGTATAAGGAAGTATGGGATATGGCTTTGAATGATATGTTGACTTGTAATATTAAATGCAAAAGGGGTCAATTAAAGAAAAATAATTTTAAGGATATTTGGGGTTTATTTTTGGAATATGTGTTTAAAAGGGGGAAAGGGAGTTTACCCTGTCAAGATTTATTGTATTTTTGGAATAATGAACAATTATAGAGTTATTGGATTGTTTGGTCCCATGGTGATGGGAGCACAATATTAGTTATGTGTGTATGTTATTTTCTTTGTATTGTTTTAAAATTTAATAAAATATTTAAAAAAAAAATAAAAAAAAAAAATCTTAAAGCGCAGGCAGGCTGATATGGGTGAAGGTGGTCCCAAACTGTTTAAGGTTTTAAAGGTCAAAACCATTACTTTAAATTGGGCTCGGATACACACTGGTAACCAGTGCAGCTGGCACAGTATAGGCATGATATGATCAAATCGCCTCGCTCCCACCAACACTCGGGCGGCTGCATTCTTCACCGGCTGAAGTTTCTGAACTGTCTTCAAAGGCAACCCCACATACACTGCATTATAGTAGTCCAGACTGGATGTCATTAGTGAATGGATAACTGAGGCAAGGTCCATCCTCTCAAAATATGGCCGCAGCTGGCATGCCAGCCTATGCTGGTAAAACACACTCCTGGACACCGCAGCCACCTGGGTTTCCCCAATTAGCGCAGAGTCCAGGAAGACTCCCAGGCTATGCACTTGGTCTTTTAGCAGCAGTGCAGCCCCATCTAATATAATCTGTATGAATCTTAGGTAGGTGTTTAATAAGCAATATACTGCTCCATGGAGCTCTAAAATGGATTACAATCGTTTTTCAGGAGGTTCTCTAATTTGTTTTGGGAATCAGATTGAATTGTTTTTAAAAGGGCTAACTTTTTAAATGCCAATTTTATAGGTTTCAGAAATTTGTCTAATGGGAAATTGAGGAAATAAGCCAAAGGATTGCTTCTTCTCACCCCATTGTTCAACCTTGCAGTGTATAAGTGGTAGCTAAAATGAGATTTCTCCATATACCACTAAGGATTTAAATAGTATTGTCTAAAAATGTTTCTTTATTTTCTATTACTTGACCAGCTGGTCCGCTTTGTAATGATTTTTTAATGAGCACAGATCCACTGTGGATGGTTAACACACTCCACTGTGATGGTTCAAATGAAAAGGTTGGTACTTGTTTATTTTGGCAGTCAACTAGCACTTTGCAGAATCATAGAATGTCAAAGTAGAAAGAGACTCAATGGGTCATCTCGCCCAGTTGAGAGAGGATATTTTTAACATGAAGCATCCTTGACAGATGTATTTCTAGCCATGCCGCAACTTACCTAGCAAGTTTATCATCTTCCTTAGCTGTTCTTATAGCTATGATCTCCCTGGCCCCAGTATTCACCCAAATATACCTTGCAGTGTTTCAAACCCATTTCTTCTTGTCCTGGTGGGCAGGTAGAGCAATGAATATCCTTTTCTCCCACCCCCAAGAGATACTTGGGTTGGATCCAGGATCTGCCTTTTGTGGATGGCTCATAGAAATGCCTCCACCTGATTTTCAGGGGTTCCCTCCTTGGTCCCATTCCACAGCTCGCCCCATTCAGCAGTGTCCCACAACCTTCTGTGTAGCATTTGCAGGGGGCTGCAGTGGGGAGGAAGGAGTAGGGAAGTCTGCTTCTGCCAGCTCAGTTGCATGCATGTAAGTCTGGATCCAACCCTTTACAAAAATGTTAACGAATAATCATATCCACTCTTATTTTAATCTTTATTTCAGTAAAATGTAAGTACAACTAACTTTCTTCAGATTCAGTAAATCATGTATGGTTTACTCATACATCCTCTTGGCCTTTCTATTTCTTAATATTAAAATGCACTGAGCAGTGGCAAACTACAATTTGGTCATTTCTCTTGCACCCCAATACTAAACACATTTACTTGTAAATAAACTCCTCTAATTTTCCATGGAATGTATCCAGATATGCTTAGGATCTTACTATGTTGATTTGGCTTTGCAGAATTAACATGATAAAAACATAGTTAGGTTACTCAATATCGCTAATGAACTGCTCATCAGACTGACAGAAGGACTGATCAGTTTAAGAATAGACACAACCCATATTTCCACCGCTGATTTCAGAGGAGAATTGCTCTGTTGTTGTAAGCAAAGTAATTTGAGTTTCTCCAGATGGAAGGTGCTATAAGTGCAAAGTATTATTATGCTATGAGCAAGTGATATTGGATTATCCTCTTTCTTGCCAATAAACAGATAGTGAGCAGAGGTTCATATTCATGCCATCAAGTACATTTCTAATAACATTAAATCTTTATCTTCATGAAACCAAATGAGATTTCTCCAAACATAGCTACCTATCTGTATGCAGCGTGTACTGTGCAGAAGACCACTGTGCTATTTTTAAAATAGTGAGCAATCACCACAAGGAGCCTAACAGACTCTGCATTCTCCATAATTACACCCAATTTTCCAATTGAATTAGCTCTTGATTTAATTCCTTTGCTTGCATCTGGAAAGCCTCAACATCATGCAGCTGTTGCAGCTTTGAGAGCTAATTGTTGCTGAACAGATTAAGAGTAACCCAGTTACAATGCATTTGAGAAAGTTGTTGAAACCTGGCTCAGTTTGGAGGGCTCAACTTTCACTTCTTATTTCCAACTTTCTAGCTACTGGGTAGGAAACAGTCAGCAAGCTGGATGCACTTGGCACCTGCCGTGTTATAGACCACTCTAATTCACAGTAAATACATTGACAAGGATTTAAATTGAGAGAAAGATAGGCATGTCGAAATACAAAGGCTAATACAGAAATGTCAGAGTCAGTTAAGCCTGATGATGTGGAAACTGTTGACAGGCAAGGTTAGTTGTGCTATAATTATAAATGCTTGCTGTGGCAAAGAGGAGAGAAATGCTTTGTCAGTATCACGTACTCCCCTATCATCATTAGGTGATAGATGAATGCTCAGGTACCTGATTTGGACTGTCATATGGACTTCGGAGCAGGTGTTATATGTAATTTATGGTGCCAATATTGCCCACATTAACCTAATGTATTATAGGAAGGCCTTTGCATCCATATGAGATAGCTGCTCTTTTTGCTCAGTTCTGCAAATTCAGTGTTTTGGACACTGAGGCTGCTGGTGAGGATTCAGTAGCACTTGACTGGTTGATAGTCACATTCTCTGCCTAAGCACATAAGCATCCAAAGTGATGTATAACATTTAAAAAAAATCTATGTATAACATAAAATAGTGAGAATTTGGTTTTACAAACTCTAGAGACATGAACTGACTAGCTGGACAATTCAAGTATAGCCAACATGGGAATACAGTAGGGATGAATGGTTGTCATTATAGTACAGTTATGTTGAGCACAGGGAAAAACTTGTCACCATTTTCCATAGATGATGATGATGATGATGATGATGATGATAATAAATTTTATTTCTTACCCGCCTCTCCACTCAGATCGAGTGGCATTGATTAACTGGAGTGTTTAGACCAGTGATGGCGAACCTTTTTGAGCCCGAGTGCCCAAACTGCAACACAAAACCAACTTATTTATTTCAAAGTGCCTTAAATTTGGCAGGAAGGAGGAGGGGGCACAAGCTAATCGCGCCCCGCTCTGTCTCAGGGCATGGCTCTTCACCGGGCGCGCAAAGATTCGGGCGTGCACGTGCGTTGTGCTTCTGAGCTGTCTGTTCAGTTAGAAGGAGGGCTGGGTGCCTGCGCAGTCCGTTTCTGGGGGTGGAGATGTTGGAGTGTGCCTGCCTGTGGAGGCCAGCGAGGAATGAATGGAGAGGAGTTACTATGGAAACCCGACGCTGAATGCAGAAGAGGACGGTCTTTTCGCAATCTGGCGACCAATGGCTCGAGTGCCCACAGAGAGGTCCCTGCATGCCAGCTGTGGCACGCGTGCCATAGGTTCGCCATCACTGGTTTAGACTTAATGCCTTAAACAGCAATTATTAGGCATTAATTTATTAAAAGATTGGCCTAGAGTTTGGGACAGTAGTCAGAGCCTACTTTCCAATCTTTCTGGGATGATATTTGGACTGCATTTGAATTAAGCAAGGGTTTGAAGTGTTGCACTATGGAATAATTTCAGCTACAAATGAAGGCTGAATGGGGATCTCATGTAGGGAAATATTAATAAGACTTTATAAAATCTGTTCTGCCTGAATTTTGTGGATTTTCAAGAACTTTTCGTCTTGTTGCCCACTCATTGATGGAATCGGATTTTGCACAAATGTGCTTGTATGCATTTGTGCAAATTTGCACTTTTGCTATCTTGCACTTCTGAAAATGCACAAATCCCCCCAAAATGTGTATTTTCACACTTTAACCTATGGGGACATGCACATTTTTGGTCAGTTTTTTTTTTTTTAATTTTTCATGTTTTTCTAAAACTAAATTTGTGTAAAATTATGGAAAGTTTTTTTTTAAAAAAAAAAAACAGTCTGCAAGTCCGCAGAATCCACACAACTCGGGAAATGCCAGTCTGCCACAGAATCTGTAGGTTGGGTTCATAGAAATTCAAGCTCATTTGAGTCCATTGTGTTTGTGTGCATAAGTGGGGGTTAGTCTGGTTTCCCCTTAATCCCCCCCCCCATGAGTTAGGCTATGAGTCTTTTGGATAGTGGGATCCATAATTTTAAAATTGGTTTATATAGTTTTGTGAATGGTTACTTGCCATGATTTCTTGAAATAAGGGGAGTTATAAATCAAAGTAAGCAATAGATCCTCTTCTTGCTATACTGGAATTTGCACCAATATGTTCAGAATACAATGAGCACAGACCATTTTCTTTAAAAAGTGGAAGCATGGATCCTTCCCTAGTAAATAAATGGTGGACTTTCCAACTACATGAATTTATGTGAAGTTTGATTGTTGATTATACCTTAGTAATATCTTTCATAAATTTCACACGCCTTAGGTTTATATTTTGTATGTTTTTTATGAACCAGCACAATCTTGAATGTGATTTGCTTTCTTTGCAGCACCTTGTGGTATCAGCACAGTCTGTTTATTACCATACACTTACTTTTTATTATCATGAAGTGCAGAAATTTCAGTTCTGCTAAACTGAAATTTGTGAAGGATGCAGGGAATTCAATATTCATGCTACTGTCACAATTTTAAAAAAATGGAACTATGGCTATTTAAATAAAACAACTGTGTCATTCAAATACATTATTAGGATAAGGAATAACATGGCACGAAGTACTACTAGGCAATGTTGCTGCATTTTGCCTTATTCATTTTAACTGGACTTGTCTGGAACATTTGACACACTAAGCTGAAAGCAGCCTGACAGCCATATATTGTGGCCTGCCAGTACAATACAATAAATTGTTTTTGCAATTCCAAGTAGGCAGCAAAATAAGAGGTTTATCAAGGCCTTATTTGACATTTACCAGTCAAAAGCTTTGCAGGCCCATCCTCAGAGAATTCCCATATCATTCCAAAATAATATGAGAACTGGGTCTTGAATTACTCTAATTCCAGCAAAAGTTGAAAAATATGATTACATATGTTAAGCATTGATGAAGCAAGCTCAAGCTGGGTTAGCTTGAGAAACGTTTGAGCCTGATTTGGGCGACAGTTGCTTCCTCAAGATTGCATAAGGGCTATGGCACTCTGGCTACAACAAAGTGCAGTAACATGATGCACATGATGCTACATACTGCCAGATCTATTCTACTGTAATAAGTAGAGTACCGGTAATCAGAATTTCCAATTGCCAATGAAAAGCAGAAATTGATGGTTGGAAATCATTATCTGTTGAACTGTGCACAGATGCTCTCTCAAAATTCTCCACCTTATTTGTGAGCAAAGAAATTGCAGGGTGGGTGGGGCAATTTCAGCAAATATCTCCAGAGGAAGGAGAAATTCTCAAACAGTTTCTTGGAGGTGGAGATCACCATTAGCAGTGGTTGTAGCACAACTACTTCTTTTTTTCCTCAGGGTTTTTGTTTTTTGTGCTGCCACTGCAAGTGGCAACATCAGCAAATGTGTTGATAGCCTGGTCACCATTTTAATCCTTCGCCATTTTTAATCCTTTACCATTTTACATCCTTCACCATGCCCCATGCTAGTGTCATTCGAGGGCATGGTGGGGGCTGGGGGGAAGGAGGCCAGCACAGAAATGGTGGAGAAAATTTGGTGATGGCCAAAAGGGCAGTGTATGCTTTTTCTTTCTATTCTACATCCTCCCAGGCTGCCTGCACTTTCTGATCCAAAAATGCCCTATGGGAGGAATTACCTCACAATGTCTTCCCCTGGGCTTTAATTGTAGTAAGGGAAGCTGAGGAGGTGGGTGCATAGTTTTTTAATTTTTTTAAACCACCCAGAGAGCTACAGCTATTGGGCGGCATAGAAATCTAATAAAATGAAAATGAAATTAAATGAATGAAAGGCAGCACACTTGCACACACTCCTCAGCCACCTCATAAGTAAGGTAAACCAAGAACACTGGGCCCAATCCATGAGAATTTCTCTGAATTTTTGTTCCCCTTTGAATTTCTTTTCAAAAGCAATTTCTCTTCTATAAAACTAGATGAGAATGGGTGAAAAAATGTGAAAGAAATTTTCAGCACATCACTAAATTATATCCCATTGGATCACATCTGTGTATCAGGGGAGTCAGCCAGAACTTGCCATCACTCTGTACTGCCAGGCAAGGCTGGATAATTTCATAGAAGCACCCAAAGCCATGCAGATTTTATCACAGAATGTTATGTGGCCACTTTCTGGAACAGCATGACATCTGCCACTTTCTGACTCTGCCCTGATACAAGAGTAATTCCAAAGATCACCTCTCCTTGAAAATGCATCAGGGGATGGGGGTTAAATGGCAATAGTAATTTGTTGCTTACAGATTTTCTTATCAAGCTAGATTTCTCCTTTGATATGATTTATTTTGTTTGTTGTGCATGTCCCTGCGGGATATTAGGGTATGATAGGTTGTCCTTCCATCCTTTCTGGTTGCAGTAACCAAGGATGCTATGATGACAGTGACAATGAAGGTAGCAGGGATGGGGACTCGGACTCGGGGACTCGACTCGTGAGTCCGACTGAGTCCCCGCTCTGACTCGAGTCCCACTCGAGTCCCAATAATTTATGTGGGACTCGAGACTCGACTCGGGACTCGAGCCCAAGGACTCCTCCTCCGCCTCCGCTCTCGCCTCTGCCGCCGCTCTCGCCTCTGCCGCCGCCGCCGCCCTCACCTCCTCCTCCTCCTCCTCCGCCGCCGACCTCGTCGCCATCGCCGTCGCCATCACACGCTGCGTCACGCCGCTAGCGCCGTCGCTCTGTTTTTGGCGGGGTTGCTGTGGTTCAAAAACAGAGCGCCGTCGCTAGCGGCGTGACGCAGCATGCCACGTCACGCCGCCAGCGCCGTCGCTCTGTTTTTGAACCACAGCAACCCCGCCAAAAACAGAGCAACGGCGCTGGCGGCGTGACGCGGCGTGCTGTGTGCTACGGCGATGGCGACGAGGTCGGCGGCGGCGGAGGAGGAGGAGGAGGAGGTGAGGGTGGCGGTGGCGGCGGCAGCAGAGGCGAGGGCAGCGGTGGCGGCGGCGGCGGCGGCGGCGGTGAGGTGAGGGCGGCGGAGGCGAGGGCGGCGGCGAGGGCGGCGGAGGCGAGGGCGGCGGTGGCAGAGGCAAGGGCGGTGGCAGAGGCAAGGGCGGCGGCGAGGTGAGGGCGGCGGCGAGGTGAGGGCGGCGGCAGCGGTGAGGTGAGGGCGGCGGAGGTGGAGGTGAGGGTGGCAGCGGCAGCGGCCCATGGAGGGAGCAGGACGGTCTCCGCGGGAGGAAGGGCAGCTCTCTTCCTCTCGCGGAGACCCTCCTGCTCCCTCCATGGGCCGCCGCTTTGGGAGGGACTCGGGACTCGGGACTCGACTCGAGTCACCATTTTGGACCTCGGACTCTAGACTCGACTCTAGACTCGGGTCCAAAGACTTGGGACTCGACTCGGGACTCGGGACCAAGGACTCTTCAACATCCCTGGAAGGTAGACCTTCCATCATAAAAGTCCTGCTTTTTAGTGCCAGCTCAGTTGTAGGGAGAACATCAATTATTAAGGATTTGATTCCTGGATGAAAAAGCTGACCTGATTTGTATCATGGAGGCCTGGTTAAGAGAAGCGGGGCGGGGGGAGTTTCTCACCCAGCTGTCTGCTGGATTATTTTGTGGTTCAGCAGTCTAGGGCTGTGTTGGTGGCAGGAAGGTAGAGTGGCAAAAGTCTATAAAAAAATTATCTCACTAACCAGATGCTCAATCTGCCAATTTTGAATACATGCTGCTGCAGTTGGGTGGCCAGGAATGAGTTGGCATATTTATTTATTTATTTATTTATTTACATTTATCAATCGCCCATCTGGCCGGCAACCGGCCACCCTGGGCGACGTACAAAATAAAATACATTTAACAAGATAAAATACATTTAAAACAGTATTAAAATTTTAAAAAATCTTAACCCACCCCATATTCCCACCTGAACAGCCAGGTTTTTAATGAGCGGCGGAAGCTCAGCAGAGAGGGGGCATGGCGGAGGTCACTTGGGAGAGAGTTCCACAGTACGGAGGCCGCCACAGAAAAGGCCCTCTTCCTCGTCCCCACCAGTCTAGTTGCTCTGGCTGAAGGGACAAGGAGAAGGCCGTCTGTGGCAGATCTTGTTGAGCGGCCTACTTGGTGTTGCTGGAGACGCTCCTTGAGATAAACTGGACCGGAGCCGTATAGGGTTTTAAAGGTCAAAACCAACACCTTGAATTCGGCTTGGCAAGCAACTGGTAGCCAGTGCAAATCCTTCAGCACTGGTGTGATGTGATCCCGCCGGCGGCTGCCTTTAACCAGGCGAGCCGCCGCGTTTTGTACCAGCTGTAGCTTCCGAACCGTCTTCAAAGGTAACCCCACATAGAGCGCATTACAGTAGTCTAGGCGAGAGGAGACCAAGGCATGAACCACTGATGGGAGCAGGTGATTAGGAAGGTAGGGGCGCAGCTGCCGTATCAGATGGAGTTGATACAGCGCCGCCCAGCTCACAGCTGCCACCTGAGCGTCCATGGACAGCTGGGAGTCTAGAATGACCCCCAAGCTGCGGACCTGGTCCTTCAGGGGTAGATGTCCCGCTTCCAAATCGCGGGAAGTGATAATTCCCCTTTACTCGGCACTGGTTAGGCCTCATCTTGAGTACTGCGTCCAGTTCTGGGCACCTCACTTTAAGAAGGACATAGACAAACTGGAGAGGGTTCAGAGGAGGGCAACAAGGATGATAAAGGGACTGGAAACAAGGCCCTATGAGGAGAGACTGAAAGAACTGGGCATGTTTAGCCTTCAGAAGAGGAGACTGAGGGGAGATATGATCGCACTCTTCCAGTATTTGAAGGGATGTCACACAGAGGAGGGCAAAGATCTCTTCTCGTTCATCCCAGTTTGCAGGACACGGAATAATGGGCTCAAGTTACAGGAACCTAGATTCCACCTAAACATCAGGAAAAATTTCCTGACTGTCAGAGCAATAAGACAATGGAATCAACTACCTAGGGAGGTCGTGGGCTCTCCCACTCTGGAGGCATTCAAGGTGCAGCTGGACAGACATCTGTCAGAGATGCTTTGACCTAGATTCCTGCATTGAGCAGGGGGTTGGACTCGATGGCCTTGTAGGCCCCTTCCAACTCTACTTTTCTATGATTCTATGATTCTATGATTCTATGTACCCCATTCAGCACCAGGTCAACATCCCCTAACCTCCCCTTGTCCCCCACCAGAAGTACCTCGGTCTTGTCGGGATTCAGCTTCAGCATGTTCCTTCCCATCCAGCCACCCACTGACTCCAGGCACTTGGACAGGATCTCAACGGCCAACCTTGGTGAGGATTTGAAACAGAGGTAGAGCTGCGTGTCATCCGCATACTGATGACACCGCACCCCAAACCTCCTGATGATAGCTCCCAGCGGCTTGAGGTAGATGTTGAATAACATCGGGGAGAGGATGGAACCCTGCGGCACCCCACAAGTGAGCGGCCGAGGGTCCGAAGCCTCCTTCCCGAGAACTACCCTCTGGTACCTTCCAGAGAGGAAGGACCGGAACCACTGCAATACAGTGCCTCCCATGCCCAACCCCTCCAGACGGTCCAGGAGGATACCGTGGTCAATGGTAAGAAAAGCCGCTGAGAGATCGAGGAGGACTAGAAAGGAGCATTCGCCTCTATCCAAGGCCCTCCTCATATCATCCACCAAGGCGACCAAGGCCGTCTCCGTCCCATGTCCAGACCTGAAGCCCGACTGGCATGGATCTAAATAATCGGCTTCATCCAAGTGTGCCTTCAACTGAGCACCCACCACCCGCTCGATCACCTTGCCCAGAAATGGTAAATTGGAGACTGGGCGGAAGTTGTTTAGATCCTGGGGATCCAAGGAGGGCTTCTTTAGAAGCGGTCTTATTACTGCCTCCTTGAGGGCTGATGGCATCACTCCCTCCTCGAGGGAGACATTCACCACCGCCTTGATCCCCTCACCCAGTCTCTCCCTACAGCTCATGATGAGCCAGGACGGGCAAGGATCAAGCAAGCAGGTGGTCGGCCTCACAGATGAAAGCACCTTGTCCACTTCATCAGAAGGAAGAAGCCGGAACCGATCCCACAAAACCGGACTGCCATTGACCTCCTCCCGCTCACTCCCTGTGTCCACAATGCACGAAATCCCACTCCTAATCCGATCGATTTTATCTGCGAAGTGCTTTGCTAAAGCCTCACAGGAGGCTTTCGACTGTTCCATTGGGTCCGGAGCAGCTGGACCGACCAGACTCCGGACCACTTGGAACAGCCTCCTGGGGCAGCACTCTGCAGACGCAATGGAGGCAGCATAGAAATTCTTTTTTGCTGCCTTCACCACCACCCGGTAGGCTGAAGATGCAGCTCTGACCCGTGTTCGATCGTCTTCGGAGCGGGAATTACGCCATCGGCGTTCTAGCCTTCTCACCTCTTGTTTCAGAGCTCGCAGCGACGGAGTGAACCATGGTGCTGCGCGAGCTCTGTTTAGGCGAAGAGGGCGCTTCGGGGCAACTCGGTCTAATGCCCTGGTGATTGCAGCATTCCAGTCGTCCACCAGGGTCTCAACCGAGCTACCGTTTGTGTGCTCCAATTCCCCAAGCGCGTTCAGGAATCCATCCGGATACATAAGACGCCTGGGGCGGACCATCCTGATAGGTCCCTCAACCCTGCAGAGGGGTTGTGGTATCGAGAAATCCAACCCCACCAGATAGTGATCTGACCATGACAAGGGGGTGGTGGATATACCCCCGATTTCCAGATCATTTCCCCCCTCTCCGGAAACAAAAACCAAGTCCAGTGCATGACCGGCTACATGGGTAGGTCCAGTTAATACAGGGTGCAGCTCCCAGGAAGCCATGGTCTCCATGAAGTCCCGAGGTGCCCCCGTGAGGGCAGCCCCCGAATGCACGTTGAAGTCCCCCAACACCAATAGCCTGGGGGACAACACACGCACATCAGAGACCACCTCCAGCACCTCGGCCAGGGAGTCTGTCGTGCAGCGGGGTGGACAGTACACGAGCAGAATCCCCAGGCTGCCCTTTGGACCCAGCCTCCAGTACATGCACTCAATAAACTTGGTCTCCCGGAGAGGGAGTCTGGTAAGGACCAAGGACTCCCGGTAGATAAGAGCCACTCCCCCTCCCCGTCCCCCAACCCTTGGCTGCTGGGCATACGAGAAACCGGCCGGACACAAGGCCGCCAGAGTTGGAGCAGCGGCCTCGTCCAGCCAGGTTTCCGTAATACATGCCAGGTCCGCACCCTCATCCAGGATCAGGTCATGGATGAAAGGTGTTTTTTGGGTAACGGACCTGGCATTGCACAACAGCAAGCGCAAGCTGTGGGGAGGAGCCACACATCCCCCAGTTATCCCTTGGCTCTGGGCAGGCCCGGAACAAGGGATAGGTATTAAGCATTGATCCCTTGTCCCCCTTAATCGGCGTGGCCTGCCCCCAGCATTCTGCCAGCGTCTGCCGCTCAACAGTGGTATATTTTGCCCCCCAGAACTCCCTCCATCATCTCCCTTGGAGAAGCACATGCCCCCTCGCTTCCGCCGATCAGGCGGGAGACCCACCCCTAAAATCAACCCCTAAAGCCTCCCAGCCCTTCAAAAAGGAAGGGCCTCTTAAAACTCTCAGCCCCACCTATATCCCCATCCACAGGAGACAGGCCCTCGCCCTCGTGCCACCCCCGAAGTGGCTCCCCCAAAGGGGCGGCCCCCTTTGGTGTCGCCCCTTTGGTGGCGACCCCGGCGGCGGCGGACCCGCCCCCGCTGGGGCCGGATCTTTATAGTCCCCTCCAAGTTGTTGCAGGTGGGGCAGGGTGGCTCCTGGCTGGGCCCGGTCCTGCAGGAGGCAGCCAGCAGTCCCACAGGCGGGGTTGGCCTCCAGCAAGGCAGCAGCACCAGGGCTGGGTCCCACTTACCTTGTTTGCTGCCTCTGCTTGCTGGCATACAGTCCACCCTGCTGCCCAACAGTCCCCCTTCCTGAGCTAGCTGGGGTGATCTTAGAATTGGTTTTGGATTGCCCCAGGCTTCTTGTTCCGGGGGATTTCAACATTCATGCTGAGGTCATTCAGTCAAGAGTGGCACAGGATTTCATGTCCACCGTAACTACTATGAGCCTGCCCCAATTAGTGTCTAGGCCCATGTATGCAGCAAGGCACACTCTTGATTTGGTATTCTACTCAGGTGGAGTTGATGCTCCAAAGGTGGAGTAGCTCCATGTGATGCCATTGTCATGGTTGGATCACTTTCTGGTTAGTTTTGGACTGGCTGCTGGCTTAAACATCTGCAGGGGTGGTGGACTGGTTAAACTGGCCTGATAGATCTGAATAGTTTCCTGAATGTGCTTGGGGAGTTTCCTACCTCATCTAATGGCAATACTGTCAATGCCATGGCTGATCTGTGGCATTTGGAAATGACCCAGGCTATTGGCACTATTGCTTCTAAGGGCCAGGTCAGCTTCCTGGTTTGGCAGGGAGCTAAGGGCAATGAAAGAGAAGGATGAATGCTGGAGCCATTGGAGGAAAACTCAGGATAAAACTGCAGACTAGAATCTAATTCTCTGTGGTGGTGAAGGCAGCAAAGAAAGCTCACTGTGAACAATTTGCCTCATTCTTTGTGGAGAAAATTGCTCAGATTTGCCTTGAACTGGACTCCAGCATTGGGGAAGGTCAGGTGGATGCAACCTTGCCAATGACTTGACCAGTTGGTTGGTTTCTTTTCAGCCTGTGGATTTCAAGGAGGTGGGCAGGATGTCTAGAGAGGTGAAGTTTACCACTTGTCTGCTCAACTTGTCTTGCCCTTCCTGGCTAATTAAATGGCCACATGGTTAAGGGGAGCGATTAATGCCTTCTTGCATGTTCCCTCTTATTTATTTATTTAATTTTATTTATTATATTTATACCCCGCCTTTTTTCCTGCAAGGAACCCAAGGCGGCTTACATAATCCTCCTCCTCCTCTCCATTTTATCCTCACCCTGTGAGGTAGGTTAGGCTGAGAGTCAGTGACTGGCACAAAGTCACCCAGTGAGTTTCATGGCCGAGCAGGAAATAGAATCCAGATCTCCGGAGTCCCAGTCCAACACTCTCACCACTACGCCACACTGGCTCTTGCTTCAACAAGGCAGTAATAAGAACTTTATTAAAGAAAACGTCCCTTGACCCAACAGATTTGGGAAGCTATAGGTAAGTCACAAATATTGCATTCTTGGCCAAGGTGATCAAAAGGGTGGTAGCCTTGCAACTTCAGATGCATTTGGATGATACTGATTATCTGGACCCATTTCAAGCAAGCATTTGGCTGGAATATGGGACTGAGTCTGAGACTGCTTTGGTCACCTTGATAGCGATGACCAATGCAAGGAACTGGAAGTAGGGAGTGCAGCCTTATTAGTTCTCCTGGACCTCTTGGTAGTTTTCAGTACCGTTGACCATGGTATTCTTCTGGACCACTTGGTGGGGTGGGGCCTTAAGGATGCTGTATTGCAATGGTTTTGGTCCTTCCTGTCAGGTCAGGTCCAGGTGGTATTGGGGAACTGCTGTTCCGCACCATGACTCCGTCTTATCTCCTATGTTGTTTAACATCTACATGAAACTGCTGGGAGAAGTCATCCAGAGCTTTGGAGTGAAGTTCCATCAATATGCTGATAACACTCAGCTCTATTGCTCTTTGTTACCTGACTCCAAGGAAGCAGTTGACTTGAACATTACTCCCAAATGGGTGAAAGATTGCAGCCTAACCTATTAGAATATTGTTAGCAACTATACAAAACAGTGAGCTTAGCAAAATTTATCTTGTGTATTATTATTTTTCTTATTTTGTAATTGTGGAGAAAGCCTGACACGAGTATACATGTACACGCACACACCAGTCTCCGTCCTCCAGGGGAGGGGGGCGAGAGGGGGAGATTGGGTTACAGGGAAGCAGCCAGACAGACCGGCATTCCAGCAATGGAGGATCTCGCTTGTAATCCACAAAACCCAGGAAAGGACCATCAAGACCATCAACCTAACAGGGCAGTCTCAAAGAGCTGTAAAGTATCCAATACGTCACCTTCTTCCCGGGCAGGAATAAGCCCACCTGACACGAAGGGGCAGGCAATAGCCCCACCTGACCTAAGGGGCGGGAGAGCGGGAAACACAGAGGTAGAAAACCCCTCTCCCCTCCTTTTGTTGGTTGTTGGGAACCCAGGGTACTTTTGAGTACGAACCACCCTCCAGCAGCGGCTGGAGTAAGCTGTTTCCTTCCCCGGATCGGACAGACCCGGAGTTAGGCTGAAACTGACTAGCGTGACGTCTCTGATCTAAGGTAACTGACTAATCCAAATGCACTAGCCTGGGAGCCTGTCATTGATAAACTTAAAGGTCACGTCAGGTCTTATTGACGTTGTAGTATTTCCTAGAAAGCTGTTAGTTCCGCTCCATATCCTGTGTAAATAAAATAAAAGCCTTATTTGGCAGTTCAAAGGCTGAGTTTCCTTTTGTTTGTGAGAAAACCTCTTAGGTGGTTTCTTTCGCTTGTACGGGCTGTAACGCTGCACTGGTTAACCCGTTAAACACCGAACTCACACAAAGGATCCAGGTGCTGATCCTTCACAGTAATTAATGCTCTTCCTTTTCACAACTTTTCAGCTCACTGTCCTAATGTGATTTTGTGAGGATCAATGAATCCTCATTAAACACATGGTGCTTAGATGAATATTGTTAATACATCCATTTTAAAGTTGGAAGCATGGCAATGAAGCAACTTGCCATGGTCATGCAGAGAAGGCAGTGCTGCTAAATAGAGGTTACATGAGTCCTCCTGAGTCTTAGTTGCTCTTTCTGTATGGCCACCATTATCGAAAAGGTGATACAAAACAGTTTACATAAAGTATACATCAAATGCAGCAATTGCTTCTTTGACCATTGATCACAACTTTATATAGTTCATAACTTAGGCCATGGATCTTTGATAAGTGCCTCCTACATTAAGACCTCTCTACACAGCAGGACATGATTACCAAGGCTATTAATCCTCCCAGGATCCAAGGGAGGAAAGAGGCAGATGGTCATTACTTACTTTTTGTGTTTCTAGGGCATCAGTCACAATAACTTGTAATAAGATGACCAGAAAGATCAGCTTGCAGAGGGATACAAATGCCCCTTAAACCGATGAACATTTTAATTTTATTACTTGCAGCTTCATTTTAAAGCAAGCCTTTTATAGTGTAAAGCACAGTATGCTCAACATCCCCTCCAAATGTACATTTGTGTGAGTGGAGTGATTATTATTCTCATAGTACAATGTGATTTGCAATTATTACTCATCTTCGCCACAGCCCTATGTATGAAACATGTCACTGTTATTCCCATTCTATACATTTGGCACTCAGTAAGGTTGTCACCTTTTCTCAACAAGGTTTCCTGTAAGAGATGTATGACAGGCACAAATTAAGCAATTACAGCTTTCAGCAGCATGACTGAATGTCTGCCCATTATATATCTGTTAAAGGTACTGGAGCTCTACCAAAATTTGTAGCAAATTATCAAAAACATTTCCACCAGGCACTGTAGCCATAACTTTAATTAATTAATTTAATGTATATAGTATATACAGGGTTGCCACTTTCTGGAAAGTCAAGGAAATTCAGGGAAATGGAAATTGGTCAGGAAAAGTCAGGGAAATTAGTCAAAAGTCATGGAAATTGTGATTAAGATATTCTCATGTAATGGATTTTTTGAGATGCCACTGCAAGAGGACAGTCTGCACTTGAGGCAGTTGGAGTAGAGAAGCGGCAGAATACAAGTGTAATGTAATGATGCACACATATTCCATAATATGATTATATGATTTGAAAATGCTTATTGGCTGATGGTTGTTAACTGTAAAACAGAATGAAATGAACCTGCATGTGATAGCATATTTTATTATGGAGAAGCTGAGTTCTTGTAGCTGGGTAATAATTTGTGCATTCAGACAAACTGGAATCAATTTCAGTTGATTTGAAGATGTGAATATTTTGACAGGGGTCAACAAGCAAATTGTGGCTGGCTGGACTTAGTAGCCAGCCATTATTTCTTCTAGTTAGCTGTAAAGTTCTGTCCTGCCACAGTTTGTCTCCCGGCAAGTGTATCTGCCAAAAATGAACATTGTAGCACTTTGCAAAATCCACTTTGCAGGAGCTGGGGGGAAAGGGGGGGTTAGAAAGAACCCTAAGCAGCAGAATCTTTGGGGGGAGTTGTGGGTGCCCATGGGCTGCCCTCACTTTTCCAAGTGTGGATAACCCAGGGGCACATGTGGTTCCCCCAAAAAACTAAGGATCATGCAGAAAAGGGTGCTTGGGGGGCACCCCCTCAATTGCCCCCCTTCTCAGCAGGATCCCCAGGATTTTTGGGAGGTGATAACAAATCCCAAGTGTCCCCTCAGTTTTGCCATTGACCCCAAGTTGCTAGCACCTCAATGAGCAGCAAAACATGGGGGATTCCCAGTGCCAGGGGTACACAAGTTTGACATTACTTTGACACATGTCAAACCGAACCATCCCTCCTGTCAGTGGGAATCCCCTCCAGTTTTGAAGGTTCCCCCAGTGCTGGCAGTGGGGGGACACTTGCAAAACTGGGGGCCACTAGGGACACCTTATCTCCCCCAAAGAAACCAGGGGATCATGCTGCGAAAAGGGGGGAAAGAGTCCCTTTTCACAAACCGCAATCTCCTGGGGCTTTTCAAGGAGCTGAAAGGTCCAGATTTGTCAAACTCGTCAGCTCCTTGTAAAGGGGGAAAATGCTTACTTGCAGCTTACCTGGGGTAGGCACTGTACAGGGTGAGTGCCTGCTGGATTTGGCCAGCAAGCACCCACCCTGGCCAGTGCCTAGCCCAGGGACTCCCTTGCACTAACTCACCCTGCCTGATTTGCACAAACCGAACAGGTTGGAATAATAATAATAATAATAATAATAATAATAATAATAATAATAATAATAATGGCAATTGTGCATGTTATTGGTACCTTTTTTTTTTTTTTAAAGGAGGTGCCTATGGGCAGCCCCTCCAAAGTACCATGGGGGGGTCCTTGGAGTGGCACCTTGTGGATGCCTGCATGGGGATCACAAAAGCTGGCTTGACAGCTGGCTTTCATGATCTCTCCCGCAAAAAAGCTTTTTAAAAAAAAGTCAAGCCATGGCAAGGCCAAAATGGCTCATGGTGGGGAGGGGAGGAAGCCTTTGCCAGCTGTCCCAAAGTTGACACCAAAGGAGAATCACGGAAATACAAGTTTTACCAAAAAAGTGTGAAAACACCACCGTGATCAGAACTTTCTTTCATCTGTTTTTAATTTTTTTATAATGCATGTTGCAATATTAAATTTGTTGTATTAATATAAACTTTCAGTAATCAATCTTTACAAATTCTTCAATACTCATGCTGTAACATAGAGTCTTAAACATATATACCGTAATTATACAAATAACCAGTGGTAATTACCCCCCTACAATCTCAGGGGTTTAGCATCCAGGATTCTGGAAATCATTCCAAGGAGAAATAATGCTTTAAGCCACTCAGAAAGAAAAGATGGAGAGGAAGGCTTACTTGAAGGCCATCTCAAAAAATAAGAGGAAAGGCTGCAGCAACTCCATAAAGAAAAGAAAAAACAGAGGAAGATTTTCATTAACTCTATAAAGCACAATACAGCAAGTTGGGTGGATGCTAAACCCCTGAGATTGTAGGGGGGTAATTACCACTGGTTATTTGTATAATTACGGTATATATGTTTAAGACTCTATGTTACAGCATGAGTATTGAAGAATTTGTAAAGATTGATTACTGAAAGTTTATATTAATACAACAAATTTAATATTGCAACATGCATTGTAAAAAAATTAAAAACAGATGAAAGAAAGTTCTGATCACGGTGGTGTTTTCACACTTTTTTGGTAAAGCTGTCCCAAAGTGGCACTTGGGCACTTTTGGGGTGGCTGGCAATGGCAGTCGCCCGCTAGCTACTTGGAAAGAATGGCAAGGCTTTTTGCTGCTCTTGCCAAGTGGCTCACTTGTAATCGGGGTTGACCCATGATGTGTCGTGTCGTCCGGGTCCAGATGACATGACAACCCATCATGCGTCAAAGACACCCTGCTACAAGCTATGGCTTGTCAGGTTGGCTTATAACCCAAAAGTAAGCCACCCTAACAAACCTCCATGATGGGATGCCGTGTCATGTGAACCCAATTTAATTTTTTTTAAAAGCTCATATTGAAGCTCCTATCTTGATTTTTTTTTAAATTGCTTTTCAGTACTCATGTAGTTTTAAACCATTTAATACAGCCGTTATTTGATGTAATGCAAACGATGGATTCTTTTAACTTGAGGTTATTTTTGAATGGTGGTCAGGGAAATTGACAAAAGTTGGTGAGGGAAAGTCAGGGAAACGGAGAATGACATTTTAGTGGCAACCCTGATATACCCACAGTTCATATCAATTCACAGAGTGATTTACAAATAAAAAGTAATATTAATACAAAACAGAAGCACTAATAAAACAATACTACGAAACTATAAAAAATCATCAAAACCAACCAGCAGTGAGATAATACATACAAAGACTGTTCAAGAGACAGAAGACTGAAAGGTCTCATCAAAAAGACCCCAAAGGCCTGAATGGGGAGGTGTGTCTTAACATAACTGACAAAACAAAGCTACTGGAGATCCTGGATATCCTCCTCTATTTGAAGAGCTGCCCAGTCCATATCGAGTATAAAGATAAAGAACCATAAAAAGTAAGAGCTGGATCTTGAAGTTGCCCATCAACAGTGCTTGGACAGCACACTGAGCAAGGCACACACATCACCTGGCTACAGTCTTCCACACTATGGTGAGACATGTACTTTATTTATGTGTAAATTATAATAATCATTTTAAAATGTGCATCTATCTATATATCAGCATATGCAAATTTTACGCCAATATTTGGCTGCTTTTGTCCTGTTTTTTGGAGAAGCATGTCCTCTTTTTTTGGAGATTAACAAATGGCCACCCTAGCTCCAAATCTCCACCCCCATGCTAGACTTTAACAAGTCTTGCTGCATTTTTAAGACATTGATTCCTGCTGATGATTCAGACATCAATGAATCATTTATCCCTTTAAATTCCACCTCCTGAAGTGTCTGCTTCACCTTGCTACATGATAGGGCCAGCTCTGCATGGAAAACAAAGTTCAAGTCTATATATGCGCATTTTATTTAGCTATCTAATATTGAAACTGCAGGTCTTTTAAATTATACAAAACTCAGAAGGGAAGCACCAAACCAGGACAGAATGTGAAAAGAGAACATATTCTCAAAGGTGCCAAGGAAAATGTTTTTATTGATCCCAACATGTTTTGGAATCAAGCTCCTTCATTAGAGGCAATCTTGCAAAACCCCAATTCTTTGAAACAGTTTTCAAAGATGGTGGGTATCTTTCTGAAACCATCAGGGCTATCTTTCTTATACTATCAGGGGATAGTGTAAGAAAGATAGCTACCATCTTTATTTGTATTTATTTATTTATTTGACTTGTACTCTGCCTTTCTTCTACCAAAAATGGCACTCAATGCGGCATCTTTGAAAGCTGGCTTAGCCTCTGACAAAAGCTAGATTGCCCCTGACAAAGGAACTCTTGGTTCCAAAACATGTTGGGTTCAATAAAAAGGTAATATCTTGGCACCTTTGAGAATATGTTCTCTTTTTGCATTGTGTATTTTTAAAATATATAGACCTTTTCTTCAGGCAAAGCAAAAACATAAAGCATTCTGTGTCTGCTGATATTAACCCAGTGAAGCTAAATGTTCTCTAAAACAAAGGAGTCAATAGGTTTCAGGAGACTACATTAACTAGATTTAAAGGCTGCTTGGTTTCTTCCTGTAGAACAATGCTGTGTCGCACAAAAACTCACTTCCAGGTTTCAGAACATCAGCAAACACTCCTAGCAATGGGTTGGCACCACTGAGCATCTGCTGAGGGCCTGAGCCCTCTGGAGGGCCCACCAGCCTATCTCCCCTTAATTTCCCTCCCCATATCTTGAGGCAGGTATGTACCACCACCAGCAGCAAAAAAGAAGTAGCCACCAGTTCAGTAGCTGGCAAGCACTGTTGCTGCTGGCTCCACCATTTGAATATCCCAGGACTACTAAAAAAGGAGGACACTGAATGGCCATTGAAATGCATTGGTGTGATGTGCACTTTTTACCAAACCAGTAAAACTCAGTTGATCAGGCTGAGCTTTCCTGGGATCTTATAGGAGCAGAGATAAGAAACACACCAAGTTGAAAGAAATTAAAGCTTTATTAGAAAAAATACATCCCAGCAGAGATCATCAACCTTGTCTCAATAAGGTTGCTGCTGACCAAAGATAACAATGATGCTGCACAAGTCCCTCTGACTTATACAATTCCAGCAATGGTGTCAGACTATATCCTTCCTCCAGTGACATGAGGCGGGTTCCTCACTTCACTTACAGCAGGTTTGAGGTGGTGGGGGATTTACCACCCCAGACCCTCAGCTACCACCCCCCTGAATAGTTTGTATGAGATGCAGTTAGACTCCACTCCCCCCGGGAAGCTATCTAAGCATGCATACTCACAAATGTACAATTATCAGTGGCCAGCTGATAATGTTACATGAAGAGTACCGGGCCCGGCACTCGGGTCTAAAGCTGCTGCTATATTACTCCCCTCTTTGCTTCTTGAACATCAGGGGCTTTATACTTTTCCAAGAGGAGGGGGCAGTTGATCAGGGGTCTTTTAATTGGTTTCATAGACAAACAAACATCATCAGTCTGGACATCGGTTCCTGGGAGTTGTTCTCACATCATGTAACAGCTACTGGACACGTTATCAATATCTCTGCCAGGACTCCCTGGGCTCCCATAAACATTCCTTTCTCCTTGATTTGCAACTTCTTCTGTCCCCTTTTGGCTGAATCTCCCTCCTCCTCAATTTCTTCTTCACAGAAAACAACTCCAGATCAAAATATTCACTAACAGAGTGGTTTTAGGGAACAGCTCCTAAGACCCCCCCCCAACACAGCAGTTTCTAGGGATCATCTCCAAATAGACAAAGAAATTGGAATGCAATAAACAGAAGGTGACTGCATTTTTACATAATGATCTATTAACCAATTTTCAAATGGTCTAGACATGTAGAGTTACACACACACACACACACACACACACTGCCTAGGATTATTTCCATGCTTACACATGCCTCCCTCACAACCTCCCATTACAAATGGCCTAAGCTTCTGAATGGCTGCAGGAATACATTAGAATGATACCAGTAGCCCCACAGGAAACAGCAGGAGCCCCAAACTGCTTACAGTTGTCAGAGGAACTACCCCTAAGCACCCCAAGAGCCCTGATGGGATGCATGCTCTACAGGAATGCCCACTCCTTGAGCATGGTCATATTATTCAGATGTGCTTCCAAATAGCCACAGGAATGCATTGGGGGCTAATATAATCAGCCCCACAGAAAGGAGCAGGAGCCCCAGAACTACCTATTGGTGACAGAGGGAGTACCCCCAAATCCCCAAATGTCTTTACGCCATACCCCCTCCATAGCAATGGCCTCTTTCAGAATGGCCATAATATTCAGATCTCATTCCAAATGGCCATAGGAATGCATTGGACTGAATAAAGAAGTAAATAAATATTTACTAATAAGACTGAATCAGATATTATATTCAAACAATAGCATACATTTTAAACTAATAAATGCAGGTACACTTTTGAACGTGTGTTTCTTATTTAAGATTAATTGTGACATAGCTTCTCACACTTCCATTAAGTACAGCAAGTCATTGAGAACCGCTTGCATTTTCAAATTCTTGTGTGGCATGTTTTGCACCTGCACATGGTCATCAGTTCTGAGGCCACCACATGTGACACAGGGAGCCCCATTCGCTACACACACTCCACCATAAGGAAAGTAGGACATTATTAATGTGATGCAGTTTTATGGGTATGTAAGATGTCACCTATGGCTTAATTTTAGCGATCACTCTCTATTAACTGCTGCAATGGTTTTCAGTGGTTGCTTCTGCTAGATCAGGTCCCATTTTGCTACCAGAACTGGTGTCCCACTATCAGCCTCTGACATAAATCTGAGGCACCTATTCAGTCCTGTCATGTTTTCCATTATCATGCTATGCTATACTATTTTGCCTCAAGTGAAGATATCTTTGGGGCTCTTGCTCTTTCATGAACTCCTCTATACCCCCTGCAATGGAGGGGTGGTCACATCTGGACCATTGGAATTATAACAGGTATTTTCTCAAGCCATGCAGGAATAGTAATAGGTCTCTTGCTCTATCCTGTGGGGCTGTGGATATCAGTCCATCCAATGCATTCATATTGACATTGGGAAGGAGAGCTGATTCCTATGCCCCTTCTGAAGAAGAGGCAATTGCTATGAAGGGGTTGTGGCATTGGGACCCTTCAGGTGATTTAGGTGTACACCCTTAGTACACACACAAGGAATTCTGGGGCACCTGATGTTTCATATGGGGTTCCTTGTATCACTCCAGCTGAATTATATGGCTGTTTGGAGGGACATCTGAATATTATGGCCATTCGGAAGGAGAGGTCATTACTACAAAGCATGTGTGGCATCAGAATCCTTGGAATTTGGGGTGGGGGTACTCCATTGGTGAGAAGATTGGGGGTTCCTGATCCTTTCTGTGGGGCAGCTCGTCTCAGTCCAATGCATTCCTATGACTATTCTGAAGGACATCTGAATATTATAGCCATGCACAAGTAGGGGGCATTCCTATGGAGCATGCATCAGATTGGGACTTTTGGGATGTTAGGAGGTACTAACTCTGTCACCCATGAGTAGCTTGGGGGCTTCTGCTGTTTCCTGCAGGGCTTCGTGTCTCAGATGAATGCATTCCTTTCCTATGGCCATTCGGAACAACATCTTAATATTATGGATATGCACAATGCATATCCATAATATTATGGCCATTCGGAAGTGCAGGCCATTTGCAAGGGAAGCTTGCTGGGGGGAGGGGGGATATGTAAGCATGGAAATATTCCTAGGCAGTTTTTTGGGGGCGGGGGAACCCCTCCACATGTCTAGGCCATTTGAAACTGGTGCTTATGGATCATTATGTAAGAATGCAGTCACCTTTTGTCTATTGCATTCTGATTTACTTGTCTATTTGGAGATGATCCATAGAAACTTCTGTGTTGGGGCTCATAGGAGTTGTTCCCTAAAACCACTCTATTAGTGAGTATTTTGATTTGGAGTTGTTTTCTATGAACAAGAAATATTTATCTCTTGCAGGTATTTTGATTTGAAGATGATCCCTAAAATCTTCCAAAGATTTCCTGTGGCCATTTGGAATGAAGCAGTGCATTTCAATGCCCATTTGGGATCCTTTTTTTTTTTAGTACATCCTGAATTTCCTTACAATATCTCTGGGGCCCCAATGTAGCATTGCTCCAGAGTAATGTTGCTTCTGAGGCCCCAGCATTGGAAGCAGTGGCAGCACTCCCTGGCTACTAAATTGGCTTTTTTTTTTTGCTGCTGTTGGTGCATACTTGCCTCCAGGTAAGGCGAAGAGAGCCAAGCCACCACCTGGGCTTCATTGATTTCACTTTTACAACTTAGGCAGAGGGGCTTTGCCAGCTCTGCTGCAGCCTCCACCACCCAGGGGCTTTTTCTGCCACTGAAGGCCCCAGCTGGGTGGGGAGTGCTAACACCCCTCCAAACCTGGCACAGGCCCTGCTTACAAAGTGGGATAACACGGGGGAAACAGCAAAATGACATTTAGTGCTCAACATGCATTCTTCTAAACATGTCCCAGAGTTTTGTTTATTACAGTTGCTCATAAACAAAGGTTCTTATACTCATGGAGGCTAAGGCTATTGATGGCTATTTGTTATGATGACTGTATATTATCACCAGTATCAGAGGCAGAATGCCTCTGGATACCAGTTGCCAGGGAACACTGGTGTGAAATTGCTGTTGTGCTCATGTCCTGGTTGTGGGTGTCCCATAGGCCTCTGGCTGGTCACTGTGAGAACTGGATAGGCTGGACTAGTTAGGGCTTTGGTCTATCCAGACAGATAAGCCTTTGATCTGATCCAGCAGGGCTGCTCTTACATTCTCATTATCTAAGAAGATAATGAGTATGGCTGGAAACCTATGATCTGCCTGGAGAACAATATTCTGGATGTGTGAGAAATACAATAAATATTAGCTACTTGATACTGTAGTGATGTACTACTATAGTCCTCATTTACATTTAATACAGATATAAGGAATTCTGGATAGATGCATATATTCTCTATTGTGGTTGGATATGAATTTCTTAACAGACATTCAGCTAGGTGTAATGAATGTGCAGTGTGTCGGGGGGGGGAGGGTGAGTGGCACTGTGGTGGCACCCTTGACCTAACCATCTTCATTATAATGTCTGTTGAGGCTCCCCAAACATACATTTATTATAATAACGAACTGCAGAAGTTGGAGCCAGTGCCTGCCACCATGATGCCATCTCTCCCTACACATGTTCAGTATTCTTAGCTGAACATCTGGATAAGGATCTATAGATGACTACGCACCAAGAGCCATCTTAGTAACTTAGCATACTATGTGTAACTACTTTTTCACCTGGCCATCTGTATCAGCCTGCTTAAGAAGAAAGAACATTTCTCTGCATTTCAAAATCTGGGGAATCAGAGTAATAATATTGTCCTCACTGTATTGTGGCAGGACAATACAGACAACTAACTTACCAAGTGGTCACATGGACACCACTGCAAGTTATCAGTTGGCTGACAGTCATTGGTATTCATCCTCTAACCCACCCACCCCTATGAATCCTTGTACTGTGCAAAATATATTTCTAAACACTTTGTTTTCCCATTTGCCTCAGGCCCAATTCATATGCTACCAGCCAGCAGTAGCTTGGGAGTTGCTGTAGTGTAGCTTCTTCTTCCATTAATTCCTGCAGGAAATGACTGTGTTGGCAGGCAGGGAAATTGACATGATTTGCTACACCAGCATCACCAGCTCAGTGCAATTTTTATTGTTTTGCATAATATATTCTGCTCTCTCTAATAGGGCTGGCTTGAAATGACAATGAGCATTTTGAAGCTGCTTCACTCACATCAAAATGGGTTGTTTGGATTTGTTGTTTCATTGGGGTGTGGATGGGGTAAAATAGCCAAATAAATAAGAATGTTTTGCAAAAAAAAAAACCAAAAGATGCTAAGGGTGCAATCCTATGCATGTTTAGACATTAAAAAAGTCCTGCAACTCCCAATAATCATGATTTTTTCCCCATCAAATCACTGTGCCAGCTCTACACACTAGTCATGGGGAGGGACAAGGAAGGACATATCCAAGGCATGAAACCCCTGCCTCAAACCATGAGAAATCTTAGTTGGGCTGCTCCTTTGGTTTCTGTGATTTCATAAGGCATTCCCAACAGATAGGGAGGCTTGAGGAATTTGATCTTTGCAAATTCTAATATAAAACGGCCTGATCTAGGTCTCTCATACTAATGTGGGATTGGAACTTAGCCATCTACCAGACAAAGGGAACCAAAATGATCAAGGGGCTGGAGCAACTATGAGGAAAGATTATAGTGTTTGGTGCTTTTTTGCTTAGAAGAAGGTGACCCCCGCCCCCAACTGGATTCTTTGTACATCCCTACCATCTGGTTGGCCACTGTGGGAACAGAATGCTGGACAAGATACGGTAGGTATTTTGTCTGGTCCAGCTAGGCTCTTATGTTCTTTTTTGTACTTTTCGAATGTTGTGACAGATATGCAATTAAATAAGTATTTTGAAAGAAAATACATAGTGAAATAATATTTTGAGAAGAAACCCCTCACAAATTAATGTAGGAATGGAACAAAATTATAGGTAAAAATAATCAAAGGTGCATGGACTGGAAATATCCAGATTTGCCTATCTCTGCTCATATTTCTGCAAACCTATGAACTAGAAACTTGAAAAAGCTATGTTATCTGAGATTTTAAAGAAGTTGTATTCTACAACATTTCTGCATTTACTCAGAATCATCATGCACACACAGCCATGTTTAGACCCCTTTGTTTAAATGGGAAACTCTACTAGGAAAAATGTATATGGATATGCGATGAAGGGGATTTTGCTACAGTGAAATCTATTTTGTACACATAAAATTCATAGTTGTAACCTAAGAGCTTTAACTGATGTCACAAATGGGAACAAGGGAAACTTTATTTTGAAAAGCAAGGAACATTTGTTTTCTTCAGTGATGCTACCAAATGATCTATTGCTGGTTGACAGAAAGATGAATAGCCTAACACTCTTTTAAACAATGATCTAGATAAGTTGAGTGACTGCTAAGTATTAAGCAGACTACAGATTGATGCATAAATCCTTATCTGTTAGTTTTGTTTACTTTCCAGCACATAAAGCTGCATTTGTCTCCTGTAACAAATAATGCCAGAATGAATCACATTTGTGTGTGTGTGTGTGTAGCTTTGTAGGCATCTGAATGAGAAAGCTATAGCAAATTACTTTTAAAATAACAGAATAAGCTGGCTCACATGCCCTACCAAAATGAGCAGAAATAAGGAATTTGGAGGAAATAAAGGAAGTGGTCACGTAGCTTTACCACATACCACATTGTTATTTCCCCCCCAATGCCTTTGCTAAGGCTTCTAAGAGCTGGCCAGCAGTGATGATGCCCACCACATTGAAAAAAAATTAGATTTGGGCAGATAGTGAAGTAGTTGTGCAGTTGCTTCATTAGATTAAGCCCACAGTCTCTCAACTCATACCTACCTCAGCCTATTTCCAGAGTGGTGTGAATTGTTAATTGGTGAGGCAGGTCCAAAGCCAAAAAGCAGGCACTATTTTGAAGTGGTCACCCTTTACCTCAGACAAGGACAACGAGGACCAACTCGGGATATTGGAAAAAGGTTTATTGTGCACAATAGGTCCTGCGGACTGTGTCGCAAGCAGAACCCCGGGCGGGGCTTTTACAACCACTTTTATACCATACATAAGTCTGGTCATTTGGCAACAGTTCTTTACATTGGTCAGCAGGTCAAGACAAAAGGGGGTTTGCTTTAGGGGAGGGAGATTTCCTTACAAGGAGACAGGAGGATGATCTTACAATCAAGCAGCTGGTAGGTATTATCTGATCTTGGTCAGGTAGGCAGGGTGAGACAGTAAAACACCTCAACCCTTTTGAATCAACATAGCCATTGTCGGCCATTGTCAGTCATTGCTACAGTCATTACCCTGGCAATCTGTCTACATGCCTGGCTAGAATCTCTTGTAAGATTTTCTTTTAACTATTTCGTTTCCTTCACTCCCCCCTCTTGAAACTTCAACACCTATCTGGAGTTTCAACTTGGGGGATGGGGCGATATTCCCACATAGCCATGACCTGGGCAGCTGCCCTTTTTTCTGCCAATAGGCTCAGGCTATTTTGGATTGTCCGGACCACAATAGGGAGGACACAAGGGAGCAGGATGCAACCCATTGCGATTAGCCCTATCGCTTGCAACCCTGGTAACTTGGGGAACCATCTAGAGAAAGCTTTTCCTAGATCGAGCCCTTCCTAGGTCTGGACTGGATGCATATGTAAGCCATAGGATTACATTCAAGCAGAATAACAATAAACATTGGCTACAGGTTATGTGTTTATACAATACAGAAATTACATTTTGAAACTACACTTTACCACATTCTCTCCTTTTGATTCTAAGTGAATGCACACTGAGGGTCACTTTTAATTAAGGGCTGATAGGTAAGGCTGGTTCAGACTGAGCTGGAGTTGACATCAGTTCATCTCGTCCGATCCTCTGGGTGTTGTCTTTGATGGTCGTCCCGTCCGAGGTCTGAGATGATATTGATGTTTTGGCACAAATTCTTCTGTTTCAGGGGAAGAGGTTTCTAGCACGTTCCCCCGAATCGTTGGAGGCGTTATTATGTCCTCATTCTTGTTTCGGGTTTGAGGCTTTTTATGGCTGAAGTCCTTGGCACTTCACAGCGTTAAGTACACTTCCTTTCGCTGTACTTGAATATGAATCTATTCACCTGGGACAGAGTGTCCCTCCGTGCTGGGCTGGTGCTGAGCCGCCTTCACCCGTGAATGAAGAGTCTTTACACGTTTCACCAGGGCTTTGCAGTAATTCCGAATTGAATGTCTCATCAACATCTCACGAGGGGTCAGGTCTCGCCATTCGACCTGGCCTGGATCTTACACACACAAGGGCCATGGGAGGTGCATCTGGCCACATCAGTCTTGTCTCTGTGCATACTTTGGCCAGCTTGTCTTCCAATATTTTAGCAAAAAGGATTCTCTCTCTTTGCCCGCTGCTGTGGCGTTAGCTCTCACACAGGGGCATGTTCTACTTACTTAGAACCATATAAACAACTACAAATACATATTGATAGGAACAATACTTAGGCATTTGAACAAAATCAAATTGTACATTACAAAAAGGTCTTCAGGGTGAGGTTGTATGCTCACCCTGTCTTTCACAGGTTTTCCAGTATTATGAGCCTGGCACACTGCACACTGGGCAAAGTACCGGTACTGAGTCACTGCAGATGTAAAATTAAATTCAAACCACTCTTTTTGTTAACAATCAAACCAACAACTAAATCTGCTTTTCTGACTGACGCTGTACATAGTCTTTAGCAGGAAAGCAACTTGCTAATTTGTGACTTTGCTATAAAGAATGCAGGAGAAACTGACTTGTTTTGAGTTGGAAGGGACTCACAAGGCCATCAAGCCCAACCCCCCCCCCCCCCCACTCAATGCAGGAAACCAGAGGAGGGGTTTCTTATCTAAGTAATACCCAGGCCTGACTTTGCTCAGCTTTCTACACTTTAGATAAGCTGAGAACCAGCATGAGCTACAGACTTTTATCTTTAGCAAGGCAAATCAAGCTTTTGAAAATCACATAAAACACAACAGGTCATTTGTACAACTTTTTGAAAACTAACTTAACAACAACAGAAGGATTGCAATTTTTTTTGGTATTTTGGCGCCATTGTGTTATGCTACACTTAAATGCTTATTGTGCTCTGTTAGCTTGCTATAAAAGCCACTAGACAAGCATACATTTTGCAACTAAACTGTTTAAATTTACCAAAGCTGCCCTGTTGGTTTGCCTTTGGCAAAAAACTAACTAAGCATACATCTTACAAAAGACAATAAAGAGGGTAAAATTTCAGGAAAGCCCATTTCAACAAAACTAGGCACTAAAACGTACAGAAACTGAGTTAGTAGTTCAGATTTATCTTTGATAGCTGCACTTCTTTTATTGCTTGTAAATAATCATGCCCCCCCCCCCTTGCCTACCCTTCCCTTCTGTTGGGAGCAGCAGCAAGGTGGCAAGGTTTTAAGTGACACAGCATTTTACAATTTTTCTTTTTGGATTTTTTTCTTTACAACAACCCTTTGAGGTAGGTACAGCTGAGAGTCTGTGACTGACTCAAAGTTACCCAATGAGCTTTATAGCATTTATTGCTTCTCGAGGGAGGGGATATTGCAGCATATCTCCCTTTTCTTCTGTTTGAACCAGAGAAGTAGACTTTTAAGAGTCTTACTTTTTTTTTTTTTTGGTTTTCCGCCTAATATTTTGCTGGTACCAAAGCCAATACTGGCGGAAAGCCCTGTTTTTTCATTCCTCAGAGACTCAGCAAATGCCAGGAGAATTGGGACTACATTCTATTGTAGCCCTTAGTTTACACAATCCATTATGACTTAACAGAACCATTTCTCATTTTTCTTTCAAGAAGACAAGAAAACTTTTGATTTCTAATTTGCCTTTACATTACTTTTCTTTCAAATAGATTTTCCACAATTTTTACTTTTTATCACATCTTTTACAACTTTCTTTTGCCTGCATACCTTGGGCAGAGAGGGTTTTATTTCTTTTTCTATGCCCTTCTTGCTTGCAATTCTAATGTTTCTTTTGCATCTGCCCTTGTCCAACCTTTCTCTTTGCCTAGTTTTTATTTTTTTTTTTATCTTTTCCCCCCCTACATTTTTCTAAACTTTTTACTTACTATCTCTTTCTCTACGGCCCTCTTCTCTCCCCCCTCTCCTCAGGGCAGAGGGGACAGCCTACATGCCTTTAAATAATCATCTCTCTTCCTTTTTCAAAAACCTTTGGGCTCCACTCATTGGTGAAGCTCTTGAATTTTCTGTGAAAAATAGTTAACCATTTCTTTTTGAGCTTAGTCTGCATCAGCTGTAGTCTCAGAGAAAAAACCTGCCTTGATCAGGGGCAGACTTTTTCTGACCTTTTAAAGCTAACACAATTCAATTCTCAAAAGGCACTAACACTTTGTTTATGCTCAGAAAACTTGCATTCTCAATACTCAGACTCTCTCAATTACAGTTCTTAAAAAACACTTTTAGTATCGTTTTCGCTCTAGTGGTTAGCTGCTGATTCTCTGGGAGCGTGAATGGCCAATTCTTGCATACCAGGAAACCTGCAGTCACTTGAGGGTTTTTGTTTGTTTGTTTGTTTTCAATCTTTGCAATTCGTGGCTGCTAATCTTCTCACATCTCTAGCGCTTTTGCCATACAAGAGGAAGCAACCTTGCATTTGCATAACCAGAAGCAACAATTTTTTTTTCCTTTGCTTACTTCAGAGATTTAACCCATACTCAAAACAAAATAAAAACCTTTTCAATTTACACCATCAACTAGCCCCACTTGGAAGAATAAACATTTAACTTGAACATAAACCTTTTTTCTTTTTGGCTATACACATGGCTTGCAGTAGCCAGAATCTCATTTACATGTTTTTCTCTTCCCCCCTTTGAGAATGTTTTTCAAATGGATATCACTAAAGACTCATTTTGCTGGGCCCTCAGGATCTACCCTTCTAAACAAGTGGATTTGTTGTTTTCACCGGTACGGAAATTGTGCTGGAGATTCTGCTGACAACTGCAAGCATTTTTTAAATGTTTTTCAATTGCTTGAGTTCTTAAAGCATTATTTACCATTTACGAGTATGAAGCACTTTTTGTCTGGTGAACCTACTTCGGAAGGCTTAAGGTACCAATCATCCAATTGTTCTTGGAATCTGTTCTCTAGGGCCACCAGAAGGTCTCTCAGGTTTCATTTTTCTTAGGACCCATTTTGGGCCAAGTACTTCTCCCTCTGCATGGCCATTCCTCAGTACAAAGAGTTTGCCACTATGTCTTTGACAAAGTCTTACTTCTAGGTAAAGAGGCAAATTCTTGGAGTACTATTGCTAAAGGTGCCCCTTTTGGAGCATTTTGGTTCCCACCTATGATGTACTGTGGCACAGAATTCTACCTTTTGAGCTCACTCTGTGTGTGTGTGTGTGTAGTGCTTTGGTTTAATTCACAAACAGGCACACAACATTCACATGTCACTGGATCATGGGAGGGGGGGTTCAATCAGGCCCACTTGCTTTTGAAACTCTGCCGCAACAGAGATCAGGGCGTCTTGACCTGATTTAATCCCAGATCTTGTTCAGCGACTTATATGCATTCATCAGCAGGGAGGTTTGGAAAGAAGGGGGGGGGTCCCTGTCTGTTGATTCTGGTGGGACTCGAACCCACAATCCCCAGCTTCAACAGCTTATGAATTCTAATAAGCGAAGGAGAGCGAGATGGGCCTGTCTGTCTTTCAACAGCTTATGAATCTAATTCATGCACACAGACATTTTCACACGCACATGTATACTACCCTTATTGAAGGTTTCCCTCTTTTCTAAACCTTAAACCTTTCAACATCAATAACAATAACACAATATTAATAACACAATGCAATAATCAAGAACCAGAAGAAAATGAAAAGGAGGTATTTCAATTCATTTTTGCCCATTTCTTTGGAGAACTGTTTGATTTTGCTAGCAGCTATAACATATATATATATATATATATATATATATATACATATCTTTTCATTTTGGAACTTCTCACCTCTAGTTCAGATCTGAGGAAGTATGTGCTTGGGTTAGGAGCACACTCTTTTCCTTTTCACTAAACACAGGACTGGTGGAGACTCCAAAAGGCACCAAAACTTTGCGTATGGTCAGGAACTTTTTGCACAAAAAGCTCACAAACATTTTTGTTATTGTTGTATTTCTTTAACACAACACAGGGTTCTTTGAGTACCAGTACTTCTTGCCATTCCTAGATCTTGTGTTTGACTTCTAATCCATTATGAATGTGATTAGCTAGTCTGTGCTTTTTTCTTAGGCAACTGGGTGAGCAGGCAGAGGTTTTACTTTTAAAGGGACAGCGCACTCACTTATTTATTTTTTCTTCTTCTGCCTTTCTTTTGGTCTGGCACGTTCCTTTTTTCTGGGCCAGGGCAGGGTCTCTTTCCAGGCAATCATTATGTGTGCCGCCCCCATCTTGCACTCCTTTTTAACCATGGGGTGGGTTTGTGCTGGCCACCCCACTCCCATGGATGGCCACTCTCTACCTTGCACAGGGTCTGGAGAGTTTGGCGTTTAAGTTTTCGCCCGTAGTCTCTCCCAAACCCTGCTTTGAAATTCCTTTCCATGCATTGAAGCTGTGTCCTTGGGACGCTGCTTCCCTCCCACCCCATTCTCTTAATTCTAAGACCAACAACAAGAACAGAAACAGAAGGGTGGGGTACGGACAGGAGAGTAAGGGGTCTCTCCTGTTAGACGTTAGGGGATTTCACACACACGCTCCGCTGACCCGTGGCCCCGGACGTTCCACGGTCACCTACGGGAACTGCAGCGGCATTCACACTTCACCACACATACCAACACCTTCCCTCCCGAGATCTCTTGTATTCCTTTACCAAAAGGGAGGCCAGTTCAGCCTTTTTCAGCTGCCTCGTAGGCCCAATCCTTTATTCCTTGACCCAAAAGGGAAAAAAACCAGTTCAGCTTTTTTCAGCTGCCTCGTAGGTCCAATCCCCGGAGGATGGCCAATCCTCCTCCCCTTGTTCCTATTCTCTCCTGTAGGAACCCTAGAGTATACTCGCCTGTTCCGCCGGTCCGGCCCCCTTGGTCCTAGTTCCGCACCGAGTTTTGTTGGTTCTTGGAGTCACCGTCCGACCACTGCCCCGTCAGGCCCCCTGTTCGGATTCCCTCACAGCCAAGTGCTGTGATGCGCGCTGGGAGCTCCGCAAGGCCTCTCCTTAGGGGGCAGAGGTGGGCTGTGCCCCTAGCAAGCTGCAAAGCTTCCTTGCTGTCCCTTCGTGGTCTGCCAGATGAAGTGGTCACCCTTTACCTCAGACAAGGACAACGAGGACCAACTCGGGATATTGGAAAAAGGTTTATTGTGCACAATAGGTCCTGCGGACTGTGTCGCAAGCAGAACCCCGGGCGGGGCTTTTACAACCACTTTTATACCATACATAAGTCTGGTCATTTGGCAACAGTTCTTTACATTGGTCAGCAGGTCAAGACAAAAGGGGGTTTGCTTTAGGGGAGGGAGATTTCCTTACAAGGAGACAGGAGGATGATCTTACAATCAAGCAGCTGGTAGGTATTATCTGATCTTGGTCACGTAGGCAGGGTGAGACAGTAAAACACCTCAACCCTTTTGAATCAACATAGCCATTGTCGGCCATTGTCAGTCATTGCTACAGTCATTACCCTGGCAATCTGTCTACATGCCTGGCTAGAATCTCTTGTAAGATTTTCTTTTAACTATTTCGTTTCCTTCAATTTTAATGCATGCCAATGATTATACCTGCTCATAGGCAGCAGCACAGGTCTGGCCCTACTATTACGCAGGCTGATGTGCCCGCACCAGGAGGTGGAGCAGGAATAGTGGCAAACTGCACTGCTCTCCCTCCCCCCCTGCCAGGAGGGCCCACCAATGCCTGCCTGCCTGCCTCCTCCAGCAGGTGTTCTGGAGAACCCCACTAGCCGCTCTCCTGCTGTGGCATTTGCCGCACCAAGAGAGCAACTGGCAGGGCTCTCTAGAACAACCTACTGCATGCACCGTCAGCTGCCGCCGCCTCTTCTTATAGTGGGGGTGGGTGGCGGCAGCAGCCCTATCTAGCTACCTACCGGCTGCTCTCACTTGCTCAGCTAGCCAGCCCAGCTGGTTACTCGCTCGCTCGCCCTGCTTGCTTGCTCCTGCCTTATGCCCCAGTCGTGGGGGCACAGCCGACCTCTCATAATAGTTTGGCCAACCTCTTGCAAGAGCCATGCAGCAGTGGCACAAGGCAGGAGCATAGATTTTCATAGATTTCATAGATCATAAAGTTGGAATGAGCCTATAAGGCTATCGAGTCCAACCCCCTGCTCAATGCAGGAAACTAGAGGAGGGGTCTCCCATCCAAGTAATAACCAGGCCTGACCCTGCTTAGCTTTCCACACTTAAACAAGCTGAGCCAGTGTGAACCACAGGCCTGCAAGCGGGTGGGCGGGCAGACAGGCAGGCAAGAGCAAGTGGCCAGCCGGGCCAGCTGGCCAAGCAAATGAGGGAGTGGCCAGCTGACTGGCCAAGTGGGTAGGCTGGCTGAGCATGTGGGCAGGAGTGGGCAGGTGGGTGAAAGCAGGTTTGCTTGAGGCAGCAAAATACATTGGGCTGTGTGTGAAATGTGTGTGTGAAATGCACTTTGCCTGCTCTGAGCCAGCAAATGTTTTTATGGTATCTATTTATTACTAGCACTTACATTTCTCACCCACCACATCTCTAAAACCTAGTGGGTGACAAATCAATAAAACAAAAGCATGTTCCAATAAAACAAGACTATGCTAAACACAAGAATACAAGACCATTAAAAGTGACATCATACCGCACAAAATGCCTTCTGAAAGAAAACAAGTGTTCATATTTTTTCAGGAAGAGAACCAAAGATTGCACCACACAAGCCTCCTGTGGCTCCACAATAACAGAAAATGCCCTGTCTCTGGTTGCCACTGACCTAAACTCCAAGGACAGGGACATGTGGAACAGGATTTTCCTGGAAGATTCAAGCATGCAAAGCAATTCATGTGGGGCCTATCCAGAATCCTGGTATTTCGGTTCAAATAGGTGGCACATTCACAATCACTCTTTATCACTGATTTAATATTGGAATGGAAATATACCAGATATGTTCCCGCTGTTGTAGCACTCACTCCAGAGCAGCCATGGTTTGGGCTACATTCCTGCTAGAAGAGCCAGTATATTGCTTTGTCTGCTGGGATGCTTATTGCAGTGGGGCAATAAGATTGTGTCTTCCCTCAGTCCAACCTCCAGGCCTGCTGGTTGCCTACATGAAAATAATGTGTGCGTATTGCCTAAGCACAAAAATATCTAATGCACATCAGCATGAACTGGTTATTATCTCAGATAATCAAATCTGGGACTCACCTATGCATTGAGGCCTATGTGCACAAGAACTCTGTGAACATTGACTACATGGATACATCCAGTGGGTACCAAAGGAGGACAGTTGTGTCTAATGGGTGGAGTAGGAAGATGTTCCCTTGCCACCTGCAGCCTCTATGCACTTCTGAAGTTCATCCATACCAGAACACATAGTTCCGCTGCACAATGCAATTACTATTGTTCTCCTAGACAGAAACAGTTGGGTTTGTTATTGCTCAGATTAAAATATGGAGGTAAGAATGCTTGGAAGAAAGCTGGCAGCTTTAGGTACAAAATTCAGACAAGGAGTTTTGCTTACAAGTATGAGGCAAACAAACATGCTGATTTAAAGACTGCATCAGGTGAAGGATGGGAATAGGTGCTCCAGGTGAAGAGGGGTAAAATATAAATGCATGTGTGTTTTAAACAAAGTAAGCTATGCTGGTTTTTAAAATCCAATATTTAAATATAGTTGTTTTAAAAACCTGTACTAATTGGAAGATATAATTTGCATTCCCCCCCCCACGTTTCTTTAAAAACAACTCCAAACCTTAATATTCCTTCCCATCTTTTTCCACTTTTCCTTACCAACCTGGCAAGTGAGAGGTTTTAAATGACTTTATGTAAAATCAATATAGAGTGGCAGAAACTTCTAATAAATTCTTTGGTAGAGTCACAGAAACAGTACAGTCAGCATGTTTGATTTATTTTTGATGTAGGAGAAATATATTGAAGTAGCAAAATCTGCATGCTGCTAGCTTGATTTGTTCCACAGAATCTTCTTTTATTTACCTTTCCTTGTGGAGAACTCCTGCACAACTCACCTGAGAACAACCATTTTCATAATCTGTGCGGCTTTCTCTAGCTGGAGGAAAGCTCTTTGTTTTATCTATATAGGCATGAGCATATTAAAATCTGCCTCAAGAGTATAAAACTGTCTATAATTTCCATCACAAAACCTGATCTTGGGTCATATGTCTTAGTTTGTTTCTTCTGTGTTTAAATAGCAAAGTCTAGATTTCACAATTCTCAAAGTGGGCGGTGGCCTTCTTTAAAGAATGTATGAGATGCTGGTGGTGGTGGAGGCACAAGCTAAACCAGAAACGGGAGCAGGGGGGTAAAAAGAAGTCTGTGGAAGAAGAAAAAAGAAGAAAAATTCAAAGGAAAACAAAAAAGGCATAGAAAGATTACATTGGGTTTTGTGGGGTGGGTGGGAGGGTGTCACATTACTTAGTGCCATAAGATTCTGGAAAGTATATAGACTCTATATACTTGTATACTTTCCTGCCCAAAAAGAAAATTTTAACCCCTTAGAAATCCGACCTAAAAAATGGAGGTTTCCAGTTTGCAGATCAGAAGTGTTGCATGTTCCTGTGATGCTAGAGCATCTTGGGGACACTTGCAAAACTGAGTGGACACTTGAGACTCATGATCCCCCCAACCCCAACCCCAGGATCCTGCTGTGAAGGGAGTGTTTGAGGCTCCACCCCACTTCCTAACCCCCTGCTTTGCTTTTAAAGTGGGATTTAGATGGGGTTACAAAGTTTCTTTTCAGATGGGACATAGACTGCTAGATACACCAAGTGCTGGTTTGGCACTTTTGGGGAAGCTGGCAATGGCCATCCCTGGTAGCCGCTTGGCAAGAGTAGCAAGGGGGGGTTGCAACTCTTGCCAAGTGGCTATTGGTTTGAGTTGACCCATGATGGGTCATGTCATCTGGGTTTGGATGACACAACAACCCATTATGGGTCAAGCAGACCCTACTACAAGCTGTGGGTCATCAGGGTGGCTTATAACCCAAACATAAGCCACCCTGACAAAACCATGGTGGGTTCGCATGACACAACAACCCACCCTGGCTTATAAGCCAGGGTGGGTTGTCATGTTGTGCGAACCCAGTCATAGAAGAGGCCTGCAGGATCAGACCAAGTTCTATCTAGTCTAGCATGTTATTTCCAACAGTGACTGGCTTCTAGGATGTAGGGTGGCCATGTGTCCTACTTTACAGAGGACAGCTGACCGTATACCAAAATAAAATAAAATATTAAAAATGAGCCACCATTAAGGTGAAGTCCAGTTGTGTCTGTGACTGTCTGCTAACAGAATAGCATCTGCTGGTGGCGCAGATTCCCCTGTTTCCCTACAGCCCCATGTACCCCAACAAACTTGGGGGAGGCTGCAGGGGGGGGGAGAGAGGATGGGACCAGTCTATTGCAGAAGCAGAAGTCCATTGGACAACACTGGATGTAGCCCTTAGTTAGTTTGGTGGTGTGGTGAGGGTTATCCAATTAGTTGATACCTAAGGACTGTCATTATTGAGACATGATCACAACCCAGAGCTTGACAGATTTCAGATGCCATTGATCTGCCCCAAGAGCAGCATTTAGGATCCGGTTTATCCACTGTCTTATTCTAAACAGATATCCCATAATACTGAAGACTGGGAGTTCACTGGAGTTTTTCCAAAATTCCCTTTGGGGATGGAAACTCATGCATGCAGTCTTTGAAATGGCAGGTATCATCCCCATGGACATTTTCTAGAGGGAGTGAAAACTCATGGAGGATAAGGCTATCATTGGCTACTAGTCATGATGGCTTCATATTGTCTCCAGTATCAGAGGCAATATGCTGCTCTATTCCATTTGCTGAGGAACACTGGTGGTGGGATGCTATTGTGATCATGTCCTGCTTGTGGGCTTCCCACAGGCATCTGGTTGGCCACTGTGCAAACAGAATGCTGGACTAGATAGGCCTTTGGTCTGATCCTGGGCTCATCCTACTGTTAGGCAGAGTGAGCAGCTACCTCAGGCAGCAGACTTTGGGTGTCATGGAAGGGGCAGTTGTTAGTTATTTAATCTGTTGTTACTGTATTTCTACTGCCAGAGATGGAGAAAGGTGCTCGTGGGATTTTTTGCCTCATGTGCCAAAATAACTTCCCTGTTTTTGGGTACTATGCACCTTGACTTCTGTGGGTGAGGGGCTGCATTTGCTGCTTCGCCTCAAGCAGAAGCAACATGTCTTGGGCTGGCCCTGGTCTGATCCAGTATGGCTCTTCTCATGTTAATCTTTGCAGTCTTCTTTATGTTTCTTGAATGGTCAGGAGGACTAAGAACATGGGGTGGAACAAGTAATATGAACCTTTAAGGCTTAATTCTGATGCCAAAGTCAGGATCCTCAATTACTCATACTAGAATGGTTGTAAATTTATATGTCCTCCAGCTTACGATATCCTAATTTATTCTTCTGTCTTCATCCTCTCCCCCTAAGAATACTAAAGTGTAAAAATGTAAGCCCTTGCAAAACAAGCATCGTAAAGCCTCGATTTCTAATGTTTTCTCAATAACATTTTACATTTCATCATAAAACTTTTGCTTAAACCTATTTGCTGTAAGCATTGGCAAAAATATGTTGATTCGATGGAAGAAGGCATGCTACAGCAACTGATCCAATCTTTTCATGCTATTTCTTGCTTAACATGGTGATGTTAGCAGGACAGTTCTGTACATAGAAAACAGGAGGAAGCAGTGAGTGATGTTTAGGCCTTAAGGTTTAAGAGGAAAAGGTTTAAGTTCTCTATTATAATCCCAATTTTGCAACTGAGATTTATAGATAATTGCCACTCCATTTTATAATAGAGATAATACTATTATGGCTGGCCTAACCTGTGAATATTGAGCATCAGTTATCCCACAGTAGCTGAACAATGCAAATCTTATATCCTTGTATCCTTGTACAGGTATCCTTGTACAGGATCGAACTCATTGATCAATGGAGGCAAGTTGATTAAATGGTTATTTCAGGAATTGTTCAAGTCTATACCTTACAACAGAGATGAGCTAAATTTGATGACATTCTTAAAATTCACAAGAGTAAGGGTTAGAGGATCTGGAAACAAATAAAGCAAGTTCATAAATTCACACCCTTTCCATCGTATCATCGAAATGGTAGTTCTACCACATATATGTACACACTGAAGCAGTGCAGAGCCTCCTGCATTGCTAACCTGAGTCTCAGACACTGGCTTCCTGACTGCTTTACTGTGCTTTGCATGGCATGTTACAGAACATGGACTAGATTCCAGATTTGGACCCCAATTTGCCTGTTTTTGTCCCTGCCTTGTTGGGCCAGAACAGCAAACTGTGGCAGAAGACAGGACAAGTTGGCAGCAAAATAGAGAATTACCAGCAACCCCACCCCTACTTGCCTTCCTCCATTTCCTCCACTGCCACTACTGGAAGCACCAAGATGCTCTGTGGGCTTTATTTCCATCCAACCCCCTTTGATTCCCAGCAAGACCAGAGCTATAAATCTCTTCTGCGGTGCCTGTCCATGCCTTCCTCTATTAAAATCATAGAATCATAGAAAAGTAGAGTTGGAAGGGGCCTACAAGGCCATCGAGTCCAACCCCCTGCTCAATATTGTTTTAACAATGGTTACTGCTGAGTGCTGACACTTTAGAACAGGAGTAGGCAACCTGGTGCCCTCCAGATGTTGGCTGGGGCTGATGAGAATATTAGTTCAAAACATCTGGAGGGTACCAGGTTGCATACCACTGTTTTATAAGGAGCTGTATATTACCTCCAGATGTCTGTGTATTACCTCCAGTATCAGAGGCAGTATGCTGCTGTATATCAGTTACTGGGGAACATGAGCAGGAGGGTGCTATTGTGTTCATGTCCTGCTTATGGGCTTCCCATTGGAGCATCTGTTATTCGTTGTCAGACAGAATGCTGGACTAGATAGACCTTTGGTCTGATCTAGCAAGGCTCTGTTTATGTTCTGATGTTCTTAGGGTGCTTCCAGACTATAACGTTTGTGGAAGATACTCACTTATTATTTCCTGATGGCTATTGTACAGTCCTTCTGCTGATCATGGCTACTCCAAATGACCTAGTGAGATCAGTATGGATGCTAGAGGCATCATAGCATAAAACCAATAAAGCCAGCACCAACACTCAGCATTAGTTGGTACCTTTTGTGTGAGGCACCCCCCCCCCCGGTTAATACACATTTTGTGCTAAAGAGAAATGTTGTCTACTGGAAACAGACTTAATATTGCCCCATTTTCATTCCCAGCTTTCAACAATCATGCTTTGGTTGTGTTGCACAAGAAGCATTTCCCTAATAAACTTATCCAGACCAGCACACATAATTATTTCCAGCACAAGAAGATTGTTCTGGGAATATCCAAACTATCAGCTTTTCTACATGAGGCTTTTAACCCACCACTTTACTAAGACTTCCTGATTCTTTGTGGGATTAAGACTGGCTCCTTTACATGTGTGTTTTTTTTCCCCTAGGGGTTTTCTTTCTCTGTCTTTCTATATGTTTCATTACACAACCACTAGGTGGCACTGTGGTATAATGGAATTGCACTAATACACCAGGGTTTCATGCCACCATTCAAGGAAATACCAGACTTTCCTCATTAGAAAAAAACACACACACACACACACACACACTAATGCTTGCAAAGAATAGGAGAGGCCCTGGAGGATGATGACATCATGTAAAGCTCCTGCAAACTATTGTGAGTGAGGAATCACGAATGTGCAATAAATGCCGTCTGTAGAAATGCTCTATATGTCAGGAAGCAGCTCAGCTTATGTTTTATGGCTGGGGAGATTAATGGCAGAATACCCAGGATGTATTAGTAGGTATGTTTCATTTGACAGTTGATTGTTTTGCTTTAGGACGGGGAAGGTGTTTTGAGGGAGGCGATTCTGTCTGTCTCTGACAGTTTTGATTTAACATATGAGACTTTAAGCACCTAGAGATTGTGATAGGCACAGCAAATCTAAATTAATGCATTTTGTGTAGAATTGCAGCAAGGCAGTGTAAGCAGAAGCCAGGCAAAAAGCCAGGATAAGAGAGTTATTACAAATTAATTCCTTACCTATCAAAGTCCCTGTTGACTCTTGTGGATGTTTCCCTAATTCAGAGCTGCTTCATCCATTTCAGCAGCCTCATGGAGACTGCTGAGAAAAATGTAGATGTGATGGTGTTTTCATATAGCATAATATTTAACAACACAAACCTAGGCATATTTGCTTGGACGTACCTCTGTATTCAGTGGAGGTTTATCCCACACACAGTTACAAGTATTTATTTCCTTGGCAAAGCTTCTGGCTCTCAAATCTTCTACGGGTTGCTTGTATGAAAGAACTTGATCATTTCGGAGAGGTGTTGTTGTTAATACATGCCCCTGTCTACTCATGTGGTAATACCCATGTATACATGAAAAACATGTGTTGGTATATTTAACCTTGAGTCACAGAGGTGACATGGCTGGCAATTAAGACAGGAGAGGAAATGAGGAGAGAGAAGCAGAGACTATAAGCCCCAGGGGCTAGGATATTGAATACATATTTTATTAGAAAGATAGTCAGAGCACATACAGATGTAATGTCTACAATGGACCAGTAACGATGTGGTTAAATCTATAGAGAAAGTAGGGGATAGGAGAAGGTTAGGCAATACGGAGCAGGATGCTGCTGATATAAGAAGGTTAGAGAGGCTAACACCATGGAAAGGGATAAGAGGGTGATATAGGCACTCCCAACCTCAAACCAGAGAACCTTCTCCACACCCTAGGGCAGATCAAAAGTCTTGTTAGCCAATAATAATAATAATAATAATAATAATAATAATAATAACAACAACAACAACAACAACAAAATTTATTTCTTACCCGCCTCTCCGTCTAGATCGAGGCGGGGAACAACAAAAATATAAAATACATAAACTAATCAAAACACAACACGTACTATTAAAACATCTTAAAACTACTTAAAAACATTATAAAACATCTTAAAACATCTTTAAAACTTCTTAAAAGCATCCTAAAATTCCGCTGGATAGGCCTGCCGGAAGAGATAAGTCTTTATGGCTTTTTTAAATTCTAAGATACTGCTAAGTTGACTGAATCTCGTCCGGCAGGCCATTCCATAATCTGGGAGCAGCAGAAGAAAAGGTCCTCTGGGTAATACCCGTCAGCCTAGTTTTGGCTGGCTGAAGTAAATTCTTCCCAAGAAGAGGAGCTGAGTGTGCGGGGTGGATTGTACGGGAGAAGGCGATCCCGTAGGTATCGTAGGTACCCTGGACCCAAACCATGTAGGGCTTTAAAGGTAATAACCAACACTTTATACTTCGCTCGGAAACTGATTGGCAGCCAGTGGAGTGCTTTTAAAACTGGTGTGATGTGGGCACCCCTAGGTGTACCAGTAACGAATCTGGCTGCCATATTTTGCACTAGTTGAAGTTTCCGGACTAGGTATAAAGGTAGCCCTATGTACAGCGCATTGCAGAAGTCGAGACTTGAAGTTACCAGCGCGTGCACTACCGTCTTTAGGTCCTCTGACTCTAGGAAGGGGCGCAGCTGGCGTATCAGCTGAAGCTGATAATACGCACTCCTAGCCGTTGCATCTATCTGGGATGTCATTTGGAGCGACAGATCCAGAAGCACCCCCAAGCTGTGAACACAGTCTTTCAGGGGGAGTGTAACCCCATCCAGAACTGGTTGACACACCTCCAAACCCAGGTTGTGGCCTTTGACAGCAAGAACCTCCGTCTTGTCTGGATTCAATTTCAGTTTATTTTCCCTCATCCAGCCCATTACTGCCTCCAGGCATTTATTCAGAGGAGACACACTATCCTTAGCTGACGCTGTTGCCGAAGACATAGAGAAATATATTTGGGTGTCATCAGCATACTGATAGCACCCCGTCCCATGCCCCCGGATGATCTCTCCCAGCGGTTTCATGTAGATATTAAATAGCATTGGGGAAAGAATAGCTCCTTGTGGCACGCCACATAGCAGCTCCTTTTTGGAGGAGCAGCTTATCCCCAAGTATCACCATCTGGAACCTACCCGAGAGGTAGGACCGGAACCACTGCACAGTGCTCCCAATTCCCAGTCCCCTCAGGCGTTCCGGAAGGATACCATGGTCGATGGTATCCAAAGCCGCTGAGAGGTCCAAAAGCACCAACAGGGACACAGTCCCCCTGTCGGTACTCAGGCGTAGATCATCTGCTAAGGCGACCATAGCAGTCTCAACTCCGTATCCTGCTCTAAAGCCAACAAAGGGGGAAGGAATAGAGGAGGGGGTTCTGTCCTCTACAGTTGCTGTCAACTTGGAGATGGTCTTTTGCATCAGAATATCAGAGTTTGCATGGGTTATTCATTACGAGTTACTGATGGGCACCCTAACATTCAACATCCAGGGAAAAAAGGTACTGGTGGGAGAACTCAGGCACTGGTTAAGCCTCAGATTCCTTCACAGCCCTGAATGGTGTGGAACTATTTAAAACAAAAACAAAAAATGGGTTCTGCTTGAACCTGCCTAAATGGTACAAAAACAGAGTGCTATGGCAAAAATAGGAAAGGGAAAGAAGAGCCTCTCACTGAGCCAGGGACAAAGTCGTAAAGACTCGCTTGGGGGGGGAGGGTTATTTCTTAATGCAAAAGAGAGAGAAAGGGATGTAGATTTCTTTCTTTCTTTAACTTATTCAACGCCTCCTAAAATCAATTCCTCTAGTCATTTTACAATTTAAAACATAACAGGGATACAAATAAAATCTAACCCTCCCCCCAATCAATAAAACTAATAAAGCTGCTAACAGCATAAAATGTAATACAGTAATACCTTGGATTGCAAGCATAATTTGTTCCGGAACCGTGCTTGTAATCCAAAACACTCTTATATCAAAGCGAGTCTCTGGCGGGCGTGAGCGGGGCCGATTTCGGCCCGCTACGCCCACTCGAGGCGAGCGGTTACATACCTACACTACTTGTATTGCAAGACATCGCTTGTTTATCAAGTCAAAATTTATTTAAAAATTTGCTTGTGTTGCAAAATGCTCTCAGGCCAAGTTACTTGCAATCCAAGGTATTACTGTATCATGTATAAGAGGTAAAACCACATCACCAGGACTAAAATAATTAAACCCTGAAAATACTAAAATATTTAAAAGTACTTTAAAAGCCTGAGAAAAGTCTTAGTCTGGAGCCAAAAGACAGCAGTGTGGTGCCATGTGAGCTTCCCTTGGGAGAGCACTCCAGAGTTGGTGGGTCCTCTCTTGTAGCCACCTTCCAAGCTTCAGAATGAGGGAGCACTTGAAGAAGGGCTTCTGTGGATGTCATTAAGATAAGGGCAGGTACATATGGGAGGAGGCGTTCCATCAAGTACTGAGGTCCCAAGCCATGTAGAGCTTTATAGGTCAAAACCAGCCCTTTGAATTGGGCTTGGAAATGAATTGCTAGCTAGTGCGGGTGAGAGAGGACTGGTGTAATATGACCATAATGCCTGGTCCCAGTTAGAATTCTTGCAACCATATTTTTCAATAGCTGAAGTTTCTGGACCATCTTCTAAGGCAGACCCACATACAACACATTATAGTAATCTCAATGGGAGTTTACCAGGGCATGAATCACAGAGATAAAAAAATGAGAGGGTTTGGTTTTCCTGCCAGAGGTTCAGAGTGCAAAGGGGGTAATGTGCAGCTTTTGGTGTAGGGACCACTGCTAACGTGTCATGGTATTATTCCTACGGTGGGTTTCTAGTACTTCCTATACAGTGCTCTTCACCTCCGAATGATCTCAAAGCAAGTTCCATGGGTGTACTTTGCAGCTTGGTTAGATTGGGGCCAAGTGGAGAGAGGGGGCATATACACTTTTCCAGATGTCCCAGGCCTGCTGTGTATTTAGTGGAAACCACTCCTTTTGTCTATTCCAATAGAGAAAACCTAGTATATGCTAGCAACCTGTTTTGTCCTGTACTAGCTTACCTTCCTGGGCACAATTGACACTTTGGAGTCAAGATGCTACCGAGACACTTTAAAATGGTTGCACACTTGGCAACAGTGTCAAAAATCATACATATAACAACCAAATCATCCAAGATTGTGAGGAGGTGGGAGGGAGATTATAGTACTTTCTGCTCGTTGAAAGATCTTCAATATGAATTTAGCAGTGCTAGAAATTCAAACTTGCTCAGTCAATTTAAATACAGACTGGCCTGACACTTGTAGCACTTTAAGTATGCACACTGAACATTTGCACATGTGTGTACAATCAGAGGATCTTAGAGTACATTAGGGAAGAAATAAAAAGCCTATTTACCCATTACATCAGCTACCCTGAAAAGCAGTCAGTTATATCAATGAAAAAGCATCCATTACTGCTGCATAATAAATCAGTTGAGGTAAACATTACACTGGATGTTTTGGTCCTGAAGAATTACTTAGATTTTCTCCAAGGCTCCTTTCCACAAGTCAAAGTCAAGAGCTGAACACAAGCATTTATCAGACTTACCGCCCGATCCTACTTAGGATTACTCAAGGAATTTAATCTTTGTTAATTGTTATATGAAACTACCTGATGTGTGCTTCTCGGACTAACATGTGGAGTGAGCCTACCTATCCATGGGATTTCACACTTCTCCAGCTGTTGTGACGTAGTTCTCAGCAGTTTAAATGTATCAAAATATATATTTAAATAATATTTTGTTGAGAAAATGCACATTTGAATACTATTTTGGGATGATTTTTTTCTAAAAATTGCAGATTATTGTGGAAACTGATTATGGTGGAATTTGATTTCGATGTATCTGTGCTTAGGATGATGCTAGGTTTCACATCATCCTTCATACAAGTGAGGCCTAAATATTGTAGTCTTATGTCCCTACTAATAGGAGTGGTCTGTAGGGTTCTAGCCAGCCATTCCAGCCTAGCAAGGCATTCCACTCCTCCCCCGCACCCCCGTGTTCCATTTTTCCTTTTCTAACCAGCACTACATTCAGCGGCTGCTCAGCATGCTTAGTCCTCATTGGGCTGTGTTTTGGGTGTGTGTATGATGGGGTTCTTTCAAAACATTTTTTTGATACTTCTGCAAGCCTCAGTGTTCCTCAAGCATGCTGATACTTCCTTCTGTTCTTCCATGGGCCTATTCTGGCTACAATCCTAGCAGCACTCACCAAGTTCCCTATTAAATAATTGATTGCTCCTGTAGATGGAGAAGCTTTGCAAAATGACCCCTTTGCAATCACAACTTGTCTGGGTCCATGTGCAATTTGATCTTGTAGAATCTCAGCACCTGTTCAGCCTCTGTCTGGCTAACACTACATGGACTTTTTTGAGGCATGGTGAAAACATATATGGATTTTAGAGTTCTATGTGTAGTAGGTCCCTTCATAATTTTAAGTTTCATATCCCACCACCTGTTCATTGCAACATATAAATTTAAAGAATGTATTTGGTACATTGACTCAGCGCCATCTCTTTTCTCTTCCCTACCATAGGTTTTAGTTTAATATTCCCCATGACAGTGTGAAATGCATACTTGGAGAGCTTTCAGGATTTTAATTAACCACATAGATGGCCAAGGAGTGCTATTTATTAAAACTTTTATTAAAAATACAGATAAGGAACGACCTTAATCAGCTGGCGAGTTCTTGCCCCTGCTTTCCTTAATGGATGATATTAGTCATTAGATCATTAGAACCAATACGGAGCACTGAGCTCGTTCTCCCTTGCCCGCCATCTTGTTAACGCAATGTTCTTATGAGTCACCTTCCCTTTTAGGCAGTCATAAATTTGTTTTTCCCCTCCCTTTTTGATTTGTTTTATGTCTTTCAAGGAAAGGCCATGTTAAGTCACTGAGGGTATTAAGGAAGATGCAACTGAAATGAAAGAGCCAGGCAGTGAATTAGCTTTGTCAGTTTGTATCATGCTTTGATTTATAATCTTTCCATTTTTTGAAGTGCAAAAGAAGTACTGGCTTTCAGAACAAGCATTTTATCTTGTATCTTGCTCTCCCCCCACCCCTCAACCCAAGGCTGACATTAGCTACTTAAGTGAGATCTGATTTATGCATACAAGCAAAACCCTTCCACCGACACCTCACTTGCTTTCCAAATAGGAATCCTAAAAAGGGGACAAAATGCTTAAAGAATGCTTCTGAATATCAAAGGTCTCACCTTTAGAACTGGTAACGCATGATGGCATAATCCGGATTTTCAAAAAATACCCAAGATGATACAGAGCAAGGATTAAAACAGAGGATAACTCATACACTTAAAAGAAGGAGGTGGGGAGTGAATTTATTTCTTTATATTTAGTATAGACTTTTTATACCACCCTTCAGTAGAAATTCTCAGGGCATTTTACATAAAAGGAAAATATAAAACCAATTAAAACACAGATAGCAATCATAAAACATAAAAATAAAAGGGCAGCAAGATCTTTAAAACCATATAAAAACAATATGCAGTGCTCAAATTGAGTCTAAAGGGCCTGGGAAAAGAAAAAGTTATTTGGCACCAAACGGACAATGAAGTAGGTACCAGGCAGACCTGTCTGGGGAGAGCATTCCCAGACGTACCCACCCACCTCACTCAGATGGTGGAGGCCTCCTCAAAAGGCCTCCACTGAAGAACTTGACATAGGGGTAGGTACATACGGAGACAAGGGATCCTTCATGTATCCTGGTCCTAAGATGTAAAGAGCTCTAAAGGTCAAAGCCAGCACTTTGAATTGTCCCCTGAAATGGACAGGGAGCCAGTAAAACTGGTGGAGCATAGGAGCTAGATTATCATAACGGCCAGACCCAGTAAGTAATCTAGCTCCCACATTCTGAACTAACTGCAGTTTTCAAACTGTCTTCAAAGGAAGCCTCACTAAGAGTACATCACTCAGGCTAGACTAACTCTTTGTGGGTGTAGGAAGCAAATGCTGCACCAGCCTAAGCACCTAAAAGGCACTCCATTCCATGGAAACAACCTTTGCCTCCAGTGCCAAACATGGATCAAGGAGCACTCCAAGATGGAAACCTGTTCCTTCAGAGGAATGCAACCCCACCTTGTACAGGATGAAAACCACTCCCCTGTGCAGGTGAACTATCCGCTCTCGGTCAGGCGATCACTCGTGACTGAGTAAGATTGTCTTCCAGGATAAAAATTTACAAAAAGGAAATTTTAAAAGGAGGAAATTCTATAGAAAAATTGTGTAGACTCTAGCGATGGGTCCATAAGTGACTGTGGAGGCCAATTCTAGATCCACAGTTTCCCACAGTGAGGACACAGGTTACCAGATAGAAGATGGTCCTGTAAAGGATTCATTTGACGTGCTTTTCGCTTAGCACGTTTCTCCCTTTCACCTTGCACTTGGGCTTCTTCAAAGTCCATAGAACCTTTGTGAAAGGTCAACCTCCAGTTAGATCGTTCATGGGCCAGAGCTTCCCAGTTCTCGATGTTTATATTGCATTTTTTTAGATTACCCTTAAGAACATCTTTAAACCTCTTATACTGACCACCGATATTCCACTTTCCATCCTTGAGTTGTGAATAAAGTAACTGCTTTGGGAGACGGCAGTCAGGCATTCGAACAATATGACCGGTCCATTGAAGTTGGCGTTGAAGGATAATTTTTTCAACACTAGTAGTCTTTGCTTCTTCCAGTACACTGACATTTGTTCGCCTATCTTCCCAAGTAATTCGCAGGATTTTCCGGAGGCAACGTTGATCAAATCTTTCAAGGAGGTGGAAGTGACGTTTATAGATAGTCCATGTTTCGCAGGCATACAATAAAGTTGGCAATACAATGGCTTCATAAACCAGTGTTTTGGTCTTCTTACAAATATCCCGATCCTCGAACACTCTATGTTTCATTCGAGAAAACGCGCTCTCGGTACTCTATCTTACCTGGATTGAGTTTCAGTTTATTGGCCCTCTTCTAGTCCCATTACAATAGCCAGACACCGATTTAGCACTTTCACTGCTTCATCTACATTTGATGAAAAGAAGAAACAGAGTTGGATATCATCTCCATATTGATGACACCTTACCCAAATCTCCAGACCTCACTCCACAGTTTCAAGTAGATGTTGAATATCTGGGACTGTCCCTCTCTCAAAGAGGCATTTGCAATCTTCTAAACCCAGCCAGTCAATCCCTCCCTGATTTTTGCTTTTGCAGTGAACAGCCATTAGAAAATACCAACATCATAAAAACAAAAACAAAACACAGACCTCATAATCAACAAAAACAGCAATTCATTAAAAAAACAACAACCCCAAACCACAATGAATGTACACACAGAGAAAAACAGCCTTAACCTATTCTTAGTGAGGAGAGGCATAATGAGTTCAGCAGGGCAGGGATGGAGTATACATGAGATAGGTCATGTAAGTCCAAGCATTTTTTTCTATATCCTCAGATCTCAGCAACTGAAATTAATCTGACAACAAAGGACCAGGCTGAACACTGGACACCTCCAAAGAGTGACCTGATTGAATACTCACTCTAAGTCATGGCAGATGTGAATGATTTTTGCAACGTGCTTTGCAAACATGTCAAAGCAGTGCCTTCAAGGATTTCTTCATATCCACAGATGACCCAAATTGCAAAAGGCCCTGAAACACCTGGAAAAGCTCCGCTAGATGGTATTATGCAATGGATGCAATGGTGTCAGGAAAAAAATGTTTCTTCACTGACTGACCATGAAGTCAGGGAAGCCTGCAAGGGAGCTTTAAGCCTTTCTCTCCATACTGTAGTCCCAATTAATATCCCTCCACACTTGAAGCTGCTGTTCACCCCAGGAAAGAAGCTGCTGTTGGCCCCGATTTTAGGACACGGGGTAGATTCTATAAGGCACTTCAGAGGGGAAAAGGGGAACTAAGCAGGTGGCTGCTGGTTTTGGCAGCAGCTGCATATGCAGCATAATGTCTTTTGGCCTTGTTTATGCTATCACCCTTTCCTAGAATGTTGAAGGCTAAACATTCCATAAGCAAAAACCTTGGAGAATGTCATGTTTCTGATTTAAGACTGAAGAGTTCATTATAGCTCAGACTTCTGGACTGCGGCTCAATTGGTTTTAATTTGACTGTGGCTTAATTTTCTCCAAGAATGATTTCCCTGTTCATCATCTTCCCATTTTGAAAACAAATTAAATCCACTTCAAATGATTAAATCCAATTCATTGATGTACATACTGATATAGACCAGCACTCTGCACCTTCCATTTATTATAACATGCCTTCACAGTTCACTTCTAGCATCGTACTCAGACACGTGCTCCCATTTAAACCCATGTGACAAATGGACAGTCATGACATATTTTTATACCTTAACATCTTTGGTTCCATTCCATGCTCATAAAGGCACTTGCTAGAGCTGATCTCAGTTATTTCTAGATAGCGGTCATGTTCAGATAAATCATAGTTTATCATGATGGAAATGAGCCTATCCTCCACCAGGCTCATGTGCTCCCCTCCTTTATCCTCACTTGGTGTGACCGTGAGGAATACGGAAGCTTTTGCTTTTTAAAATTTTTATTTTATTAACTGCAGCTTGTCATGTTGCCTGAACCCAACAAACTGTGGTTAATCTTAACTATGGTTTGTTTGAAACAAGCTACACTTCAAATCATGGGTTAGGAAGCTAGCTTCTTTCAACAAACAATAGTTAAGATGAACCACAGTTTAGGGCAGGGGTTGGCAACCTGTGGCCCTTCAGATGTTTTGGCCTATAACTCCCAACAGGCCTAGCTAGCATAGCCAATGGTTAGGGATCATGGGAGCTGTAAGCCAAAATATTTGGAGAGCTACAAGTTGCCCAGCCCTGGTTTACGATTCAGTCAACACACTAAATTCTGATTAATCTAAAACAGAAGCAAAAGCTTCTGATCTCCTTGCTGCTGTACCAGAAGAGAGGGGAGGGAGTGTGGGAAGCTAGGCTCATTCCTCTCATGATAAATGATGGTTTATCAGCACATCTGAATACAGCCAATGTATAATCTTATTTTTTAAAAATAATCAATATTGCTTGCTGAGTGAAAACCATTCAAAAGAGGTAACAAAAGGGGGAGATGCAAGTCAGGCAAATTCTCTGAGGCTTATCAGCATGACAAGTAGAAAGTGCTAATGCTGATGCGGCAACAAAATGATCAAATGGGTAACATTGCTATCAGAAGGAGAATAGTTGCACAGGAAACTCCCAAGTAAATGAGTAGATGTCTTTGGAATGATTGATAAAGCAAAAATGTTCATTAGCAACTCACAGGTGAAAGGCAGCAGAGGAGTGAAAAGCAATGCAAGGCAGGAAATCGTGGAAGGACGGGTATCTGTCCACGGTCACGCATGCCTTAGGTACAGCCCATTTAGACTACTGTAACATGCTCTACGTGGGGCTGCCTTTGAAAACTTTGGAAACTTCAGCTGGTCCCAGAATGCTAAGGCTATTGACTGGAGCCAGTTACAGTGAGCATGTGACTCTCCTGTTACAACAACTTCACAGGCTTTTGGTCTGTTTCTGGGCACAATTAAAAGTGCTGATTATGACCTATAAAGCCCTATATGGCTTGGGACCAGACTACCTGAAAATACCTCCTCCCATGAGCCTGCCTAGAGTTTAAGACCATTGAGGGAGGCCTTTCTCTCAGTACTGCCACCATCAGAAGCACAATCGGTGGCAACTCAAGTGACTACTCCCAGGCCTTGGAACTCCCTGCCAAGAGAGGCTCAGTTGGCTCCCTTTCTGCTGTCCTTCCGGTGGCAGGCAAATACATTTTTATTCAAGCAGGCCTCTGGCATGTAACCTGGTCTGTTGGCTTTAGTGCTGTTTTTATTATTTTATTGTTGTGTTTTTAATGTGTGTTTTTATGATTGTTTTAATTACTATTTTTTATTTTAAATGTTGGCTTTTATTGTTGTTAGCTGCCATGAGTGCCATTTCCTGGTAGAAAGGCAGGTATAATTTAAAATAATAAATAATGTTGGCTGAGGAGGTATCATCATGGCCCACAGTGGTGGCTGGTGCCCACTGTGGCTGGTGACATGAGGGGCAAGGCAGCTAATGGTAGGTGGAGCCAGGAGTAATAAGAGGTGGAGCTAACTGTGGCGTAACCCCACAATTCAGTTCCCCGGTGTATGTCTGATTTAGTATATTTAGTGAGTATAGAATGTTGAACTGAGTGGGTGTGGTTTGTGACGTCCTGGAAAGGGTGGGGGGAGCAGGGCCGGTGCTACCATTAGGCCAACTAGGCGGCTGCCTAGGGCGCAGGGCTAAAGGGGGTGCCAGAAACGCCTTGGGGAAAAAAAATACAGCGCTCTCAAGTGGGAAGGGGGGCGCTAAATATCTGATCTTGCCTAGGGCACCAAACTCCCTGGGGGGGAGGAGTATATAAGGAGTGTTTGAGTGATGTCAGAGTAGTAGGGTTGTTGAGTGTGTTGGGAGGTAGTGTGTTGGGAGTGTGAGAGAGTTTGGGAGTTAGGTTAGTTGGATTATTCGTGTCTTGTCTGTCAGGAGTTTTGAGAGAAATCAGTGCTTGTCTGAGGAGTGAAAGTATTTGGAGTTATAGGGACTTAGGTTGATTACAAAGTGTTTGGGGGTAGGCAGGTTTAAAGTTATTTTCTGGAACTAAGATTTTGAGAATTAAAATAAACTTATTTTTATTTTGTTTGCTACCCAAATCCTACGTGTCAGCTTGGTGTTATTAACCTGCATTACTTTTAAATCTACACACACACACACACACACAGCTTTGTACCCACAGTATCATAAATTTAAGCTAGATCCTTAATAACATGTATTAATCTTTTCCCTCATTGGTAGGGGAAAGGTTTCATTTGACTCTCCCCTCAGGTTTTTAAGTGTTGGTGCTTAGCCTGAGAAGGGTTTATGCGGTGGGTCCTAAAGTGTAAGGGCTGCATCGTTGCACTAATCTACAGGCAGAAGTGGGAGAGGAGGAGCTGGGGAGGCAGGGATCTGATTTGAACCCAGTTTTCTGCTCCGACAAAATCTCATTTCACAGAATGATAAACTGAGGCTAAACGACAAGTAACTTGACCAGTATCATGAATATAAGGTAAAGCTGAGGCCTGAATACCACAACACAAAACCACTCTTTTGAACCCATAATTTCCTGCTCCAGCAAAAACCCATTTTATAAACAGGCACATTGAGGCTAAAAGACAAGTAACCTGACCAAGATGCAAGGTAGAAGGCAGAGGAACACAAAATCACCCTGTTGAATTCACTTTTTTCCCCTGCTACAAACTGAACACCCGTTTCACAGAAAGGCAAGTCAAATAATCTCTGACGTTAATTTATTTACCAGAATTAATACAATCACCCCAAAACCACACCCACACAACACAAGTCTGCATTCAGACAAACCAAAGAAACCACAAACACCCAAGACTGCACTGACTCATCTAAAACCAAAAAAGAGAGAACCTTTTGTAGAAGCTCCCATGCACCTAATTTGACAAATCTCTGGGGCAAACCCTCCCTAAAAAGCAAGAATGGGGGAGGGGAGTGTACCCTTCCTATTACTGTGCTCCAAAGAGGCTCAAACATAAGATAAATTTTATTTTAAAAATCAGAAAGATAAATGCACAGAACAGGCTGCACTCCAAAGTCCATTAAAGCAGGCAACGGCTACCCACCCCCATACCAAAACAAAACAAAAAGACACAGCCTTCCGTGGCAAAAATCCCACACACACTCTTGGGATGTTGTGCCTTCCCTCCTTGCCTCCAGCAGCTGCAAGCAGGGTGATCACATGGGCCTTTCTCTCTAAAACAATTATTGGGCTTCCCTCTTCTATCCACCACCACCACCAGTTTTCTTCCTCCCATCTCCTCCAGGAGGAGTTCTCATACCTTTCCTTTCCCAGGAAGGGAGTGGGACAGAGACTAAGCCAGTGTTCTCCAACCTTGGGTCCCCAGATGTTTTTGGCCTACAACTCCCAGCTGGCTGGGGCATGCTGGGAGTTGTAGGCCAAAAACATCTGGGGACCCAAGGTTGGAGAACACTGGACTAAGCCAATCAGACAGCAGGCTGCTCACAGCAACAAAAACTGGAGCATCGAGTTCATTTCTCTCCTCTTGAATGGCCTGTAGCTTTGTTTCTAATTTATTTTATTATTACATTTATATCCCACCTTTTTTCCTCTTTCAAGGAACCCAAGGTGGTTTACATGGTCCTCCTCTCCATTTTCTCCTCACAACAACCCTATGAGGTAAGTTAGGCTGAGAATCAGTGACTGGCCCAAGGTCACCTAGTGAGCTTCATGGCTGGAACGCAGACCTCCCAAGTCTCAGCCAGACACTCTAACCACTACACCACCCTGGTTCTCAACCCAGTTGTTGGCATAGGCTACAGCTAGCGCTCTAGTGCTCTCCGTCACTCTCTCCAATTGCATGTATCTGCAACGTGGGCCACACAGCATGCTGTGCAGGTGCCAAAGAGTTAAAATACAACAACACTTGTCTTGCAGCCACTGATATAGTTAATGGCAGCAACACACTAGGATTGGCTGGGGATCAGATGCCTCATTTAGCAACAGAAAGCAGTGTTTCAATTTACTATTTAAAAAATTAAAATGGTGGAAATTCCTGAGCATTCATCCACAATGCCCACCTGCAAGATTATTTTTTAAAGGTTTTTTTTCCTTTTCTTTTTGGAGGTCACATGCACATAGGGATTGGGGAGGGAACCACAAAGCAATGAAGCAAAGGATGAAGCCAAATGGTTTTCAGTGGGGAATTACTGACAGAGTTGTGTACAGGGTCAGAGGATGGAGGAGAAAGAGAGTGACAGCTGCTGAGAGACACTCGTTGGCAGGAGGGAACCCTGGTGGGAGGGTGCAACTCCCACTACCTTACTGAGGAGCCACCCCTGATGGCCAAGCTCCCAGACTTGCCATCTACTTCAGATGAATAATCCTCAAAGACCAAGGGTCCTGAGATTTGGTAGGGAACTTTCCCCTGGAGCATCTCAGTAAACAGTTGCTGGGCAACCCTCTCATTCAGAAACAAGAACATGAGAAGAGCCCTGTTTGATCAGACCAAAGCCCTATCTAGTCCAGCATTCTGTTCCCACAATAGCCAACCAGATACCTCCGGGAAGCCCACAAGCAGGACATGAGTGCAATAGTCTTTTCCTACTTTTGTTCCCCAGCAGCTGGCATACAGATGCATACTGCCTCTGATACTGGAGGTAGCATATAGCCATCATGACTAGTAGCCATTGATAACCTTATCTTCCATAACTTGGTCTACTCTCCTTTTAAAGCCATCTAAGGCTTAAGGAGAAAGGAAAAGACCACCTTTGCCCTACCCTCACTACCAAGTAGTAGCTAGTGATGTGAGAGGAATCCAGTAGGGGTATGTGTGTGAAAATCCAACGGATTTTCTCAACTCAGCTCCACAGATTCCATTCCACCAACCCAGCTCTGGTACGACTTGATCTGACATGAGTCGAGCCAGCACGCAGACTTCCATTTTTAAAACAGGCCGCAATTTGTGTATTTTTTTTTAAGTTGGGGAAATTTGCAGAAAATTTGGGTCTGTGCTTTGCAAATCTGTGCAAATTGCATAAATTTGCACCAATTGTGGAGCGGAAGCCTGAATTTCACACTAAATTTTAAATTAACTGTAAGAAAATTCAAGGTGGCTAAGGTGGAGTGTGTGCATATGCAGTGAGAGGAGGATGCTTCCATACGTCTCATGTTAAATGCTACAACAAGAACAACAACAATGACTTGAATCTAACGAGTCGGCCCAGATTTGCACAAATCGCAATCTGCACAAATTGTACTAGAGACATGCAGTTCTTTTGCACATATATTTTGAGCAATTTCACGGAAGCTGGAACCCCCCCCAACTCAGCCTGCCTTTGGCCTTCAGGTGAGAAATGTGTTGAAAGTCCATCAAGCTCAAATGGGACAAGTTTTCCAGTGTCACACATCCCTAGCAGTAGCTTTTCCGTGGGCCTTGGCCTTGGACAGGAGAGGAGTGGAGTGTAGATTGTGTGCATTGACCTCTATTGGTTAATACTTCTATTCCCAGTTGTGGGGAGTGGTCTGTGCTTATTAAGAAATAAATCAAGGGAATTAGGCATATGATCAGGTGCATCTTGTTACGGATATCCTGTTCTTACTTTACACATTCTTGGGCAGAAACCAGACATTGCCAAGACACCCATAAGATGAAACTTGGTTCAATTGAAGCCCTAGAAATGTTGTAACTGGGGTACATTTTTTTTATAACTGCAACATTTTTTGTAAACGTGAAAAAAGGAGCTTAAGTATCAAGAGACATAATCATGTACATACAAGGTGTAGTCATCATCACCTTCTCTTTACTACATGAATGAAGGATGCTATTGATGAGAGCTGAATAAATAAATTAATCACCAAATTAAATTTATATTCTTAAATAAATAGGTTATCTCATTTTCTTAGTAAACAGAATTTGGAAAGATAATGAAGTTTTGACTGGAGGCAGCCTGCTGCCCTAGAGGCATACTTAACAATTAGTCTGTTAATAATCTGTTTAGCTTAATCAAGAGTCAACATGTAGCTGTTTAAAGACAGGCCTGTGGCTCATGCTGATCAGCTTGTCTGAGTGTAGAAAGCTAAGCAGGGTCAGGCCTGGTTATTACTTGGAGGGGAGACCCCTCCTCTAGTTTCCTGCATTGAGCAGGGGGTTGGACTCGATAGCCTTGTAGGCTCCTTCCAACTTTATATCTATGAATCTATGAATGTGAATATGACTTTAAAACAGGATTCATTGGGAGGAGAGTTGCATGATGGGCAAACCTTGAGTGTTGGTGGTTTGGTTTCCAATACTCTTTAACAACAGAGTGACCTGGTTCACACAACATGGCGTGGCTCGTCATGGGTTATTTGATCTACAGTGAACTGTAGTGCCCATAGACGCCACTTTGCATGCCCAAGCTCAGGGGTTGTTGTGTTGCGCAAGCCCAGTGAGCATGGGTTATATGAGGGTTAAACAACCCTTGCAGAACCCATGATCTGTTCTAGGGTGAGGGTTGTTTAATGCAAAATGGTGGCATTTTGCACACCCTGCATGTGCTGCGGTGGGCTGTTGTTTCATGTGAACCAGCCCAGTGACTTTCATATTATTCTGTTCAATCTTTGTGCTTGTACACACACACACAAAAACAGAGTGCTAGAAAAAGGAAGTTTGAACTACCATGTGACACAGTATTTTTTAAAACTACACACACAGCTGCAGTAGAAGATGACTGCAGTAATTCAAATAATCAAGTTATGTAAGTCAGTCTGCTGTTAAAGGCACAGGAGCAGGGCCAGCAAAAAATTGGCAACCCTAGACATTTGATGTAGTGGTAATCTGAATGCTCTTCTTTCAGGCTTGAAAATTCCCAATACCTCAATGCAATGGCAGTATCTCTGTAGGTTCCCCCCCACACTTTTAATTTAATTTAATTTAGTTTAGAAATTAGAAAGTCTTTTGCACCTATGTGAGCAGCCATATGCTATTCCTTTGTCTTCTAATTCCCAATTAGTGTTGCCTGCTGCATGGCCTAGCTCTCCCCCCCCCCCCCCCACAGTGATTACTGTAATGGAGTTATAATTCTGCTTATAATCAAAGTTTCAGAAAGGCTTATTGGATTTGAGGTGGCTTCTGTGGAAAGCACTTCCCAGCCGTTGGAGTAGACACTTGTAATTTCTTGGATTGACTTCATGCCTCTGCTTTCATGTTATTGGACGGATAGAGTGCAGGCCTGGTAGTCAGGGCTGTGCTTGGAGGCTTCTTACTTTAGGCATTAGCATCTGTGCTTTATTAGCTGCAGTGTAATTTTACAAAAAGCTGGCTTCTCTCCCCACCCCCCCCAGAGTCTTGGATAATCAGCTTGTTATCTAGATAGCACAAAATAATTGCTTGCCGACATGAGCACTGCAGCAGACACAATGAGATAATGGGAGCTGGCTGGCAAGACAAAAGCCTTTGCTTAACTAACACACACACACACACACACACACACGGATCTTTGTAAGTGTTTAATATAAGCTATATTTCAGGACACATTGATGGACAGTCTGGCATGAGTTCTAGAGAATGCTGTTCATTTGATTTCCAGACAATGCGGATGAGCAACAGCTTGACTGTTTGTAGTTGGGGTCATGATGAGAAGAACTTAACAACACTCCACCTGGTTCTTGTTCAATCCATCCATGCTACAGATCCTTAGTGCTGTAGAACCTGACAATTTTCCGTACTAGGTTGCCAAGACAGTGTGTGAAGAAGTCCCCCCCCCCCCCCCAGTTTTAGTTGTCTAGCAATGTTTAGTGAGATCAAATATGGAAATCTCCTCTTAAATTCCTGTAGGTTGTCTGGGCAACATGTGCCAACAATGAAATAGGAAACATCACATCTCAGGGCGAGAGAATGTAGTTTTGCCTCTGTGACAGAGTCTTGTCTTTTACTTTTCTGCTGACTGTTGCCTGCAAGGCTTCAGGTGCCAAATGCACATGCAGAGAACTGGCTGTCCATTTGAATGCCCTTTCCTGTCTCTCACTACAAGGATAGCAGAAGATATATAGTGAAGGCTTTCTAACTACAGCCATGATTTGTAGTCTGGGGAATCCCCTGTATTATATGTGATAGATAGAGCTAGTCCCTCTTCCTCACTTTCTTGGCTTTCAGAGCAGTTTCGATGCCTGCCTGCCTCTGCCAGTTTCTCAGCGGGGATTACTAGGATTGGAGCCAGATTACTATTTCCTTCATGACATCCATAAAACAATTGGCTTTTGTTTGTCCACATTCTCAGTCCAAATACAATTGTGAACTGAGCAAATCTGTTCACACAGGCAGACCTTTTTTATGTTGAGCTGTTGCTTAGATTGTTTCCATCTGCCACTGTCACTTTCAGCTTGCCCAGGCTCTTATGAAAATGCCAGGAGTCATGGTTGGTCTAGACTTATTAACTTGGTTGGGCCAGATCTACACTGCATGGTATATCGTCAAGTTAGCATTACAGTACTGCTGTACTCACATTCTGCGGTCACTACTCAGTGCACACTTTAGTTAAATCTGTCGCAGTCATTCCATTTTGCTGCTCCACACCTAAACTCCATACTAGTAATACTGGATGTTGCATTGCACATGCAGGGGAAATGGCCCTTTAAGAGAAAGGGTTTGTTGGGGGGGGGTTGGGTTCATCACCTATGCGCAGGAGCAAAGGAGCACACAAGTGAGATTGTTCTTAAAAAAAAGAAAAAAAGTTCCTCCTGCCCCCTCACAAAAAATGGGGGGAGAAGGAGAAGAGAAGAGAGTGGGAGGCTGGTGCTGCTGCTGCTGCTGCTGCTGCTGCTGCTGCTGCCGCTGCCTGCCATCCTCCCGTAGGGTGAAGCCATTAGGATCAGCACGCACATTCCCTTCCACCCAAAACCAATTTCCCAAAGCAGTCTTCTGTGCGAAGTTTCCCAAGTGTAAACTCCACTGAAATCAATGTGATTTACTTCTAAGTAAGGCCATTGAAGATAATGTGATTTACTTCTGAGTAGACATGCATTTTGGCTCATTTGAAGCTAGTTGTACTTTGGGTCAGGAGGTTGAAAAGCAGCATTCAAAACTTTATTTTTTCAAAAGGGAGGGGGAGGGGGAAGCACTTACTCTTCAGTTCACTTTGCAAGAGAGAGAAGCCCTGGGGGGAGAGGGAGAGAGGCAGGAAAGCAATCTCTGCTTTGCCGAAGCCCTGATACAGCTTTGGGAGACAAAAGCCAAATGTAGGGGTGTTCATGTATCTGGGGAGCCCCCTGCCCCACCTTGCCTTGACTCTCTGCGGCGCCCCCCCCTGCTGCTCGATTCTCAGCGGCGCAGACCAGTTCTCCGTGCCGCCCGTGCTGGTGTGCCGGGCCCCCGCGCCGCGGCTTTTCCGTAGAAACCAGGGCAACAGGGCTGAAAACAGCCCTGTTGCCCTGGTTTCTATGGAAAAGCCACAGCGCGGGGTCCCGGCGCACCGGCGCAGGGTCCCAGCGCATCACTTCTGGCCAGCCGGAAGTGACACGACGGGACCGTCGTGGGCGGCTCGGCGCAGACTGTTGAGCGGGACCCGGTAAGGCCCGCTCGCCTCGGGCGGGCATGAGCGGGGCCGATTTGGCCCACTACGCCTGCTCGAGGCGAGCAGGTTACATCCATAGAAATGTTTCCCGCCCCTCGAAAACAATTGGCTTTCACCGCTTAGGACAATTTCGTAGCCACACCGAGACAGGCAATGACAGCGCCCAGTGAGAGCACACATAGCGTACTGCAATAGTGAATTGCAATAATAGGAAAAATGGTAGTTCAGGAAATTACGGAAGAAAAGAGGAACGATAACGTGAGACAAACACAACCGGAACTGAAAAGTAAGTGCATCATGTTCCCTGCAAGAAGCGATGCAGTACTGCAATAACCATTAAGTGTAGATTGCCCCCTGGTTTGTCTGCCATATACTTCCTAGGTTTCAGTGCTGAACTTTGGCATCGGAGGAAAGCTTTTTGCACGTGCTGTCAAGACTATCCTTGTCATAGGCAGAAAAGAAATTCAATTTACAACAGTCTTCCGATCTTGGTTGACCACATAGTTGAAACTGCAAATCAGGGTTCTGGCTACTGTCTAGGAAGACAGGATGTTATGGCATGGAAAGGCACTACAGCCTCTGAATAAAAACATCTTACCCTGATGCCTGGATGGAAACTTTATCCAAATCCCCTCTAGCTTGCAAACATCCGGCAAAAACCTCCTGTTGATTTTTAGAATTTTCTCAGAAACCATGAAAGCTACTAGTTTGCTATTTCTAAAAGTGAAAGCTGATAATTTTATTATTCCATGGCAGCTACTGGCTATCAAATGAGGCCTTAGAGGCTTTATTCATGCTCTACAGAGCAATTGTGTCTCTGGTTGATACTTAGACTTTCCAGCTTTCCCAAGTGTTAAGTACCTTTCATCTATGGCTCTTTGTTCATAGACATGGGAGGAGAAGAATATACATGATTTCGAACTTTAAGCTTTCATTGGATAACCAAGGGCAACATAACTTGTCTAGACTGCAAGGCTGAAAGAAGTATCTACTGGTTATATCCACTGAGAGTCAGGATCAATTAATCTTTGAAAGGGTTTGTACTTTTGTATATTTCATCTGGGTTAATTTCCCTCTTTGTATTAGCAATTACAGGAAGGATAAAGTGTGAAATTATTGTTGTCACATACTACACATTTGCCTTAGCATCCATAGGAAGTGGTTATATTCAGTGCTGGGAAATGGGAAGTGAACAACAGAAAACAAAGCTATGTCCTGTGCTGTTACAAATGTCTTCAGGCATCCAAATCTGTCCCCACCCCTGGAAGCAAGATAATGGACTTTAGGGATCATTGGTTTCACAAGCAGGGTGCCCTTCGTAGAGTACGGGTGGTCAGGTAACTGAGTTTAGAGCTCTAGAGGATTGCTGATTCTGATAATGAGACACAGAGAGCAATGTTTGCAGTGATATCTCCTATGCTTCAGCACTCTTTCATCTTCCATCTCATCATGATTCTAGACCAGCCTTCCCCAACCTGGTGCCCTCCAGATGTGCTTGATTGCAACTCCCATCTTTCCCAGCCAGCACTGGCCATGCTGGCAGACTGAGAATGATGGTAGTTGAAGTCCAACACATCCAGGAGATCACCAGGTTGGGAAAGGCTGGTCTAGATTTCCTCTTGTTCCATTCAGTGCCTTATAATAAGTGCTGCTCCAAACATCATACCCAGTAGCAGCAAATTCTCATGTAGCACTGTGATGAATGAGATGGGTAATTAGCATGCCAAAGGAGAAGCATAATGGCTTCCAGATTTCAGATCTTGTGAATTGATGGAGGGATGATGAGGTTACTGTCTTGGGAGACTTCGTCCAGTGTATCAAATGCGGATAGGTATTTGATAGAACATTGCCTTAAGACACAAGTTTTGAGATTGTTCTACTAATGCTCACCTCCGATGATTCAGTCATGGTAAGCGCATCCAGTCTTAATTGTGAATGCTGTATTGCACTACCAATAGGCTTTTCTTTTTCTAAGAAATAATGCTGATTTGATGAGGGCACAACACTGAGGACAAAATTAGTGTGAACTAGTAGTTTGCAACATATATATCACTGTAGTAGAATAGAAGCTCTAAGCAAACCATCTCTAGGATTATGTTTTTAAAAATGCCCACCAGTTTTCAGAGTATTACCCCTAGGAACTGTAAAAAGTGGATGCTGACAGATAGAACATATGTGTGCAGCTTCCTTAGCTTTGGCTAAGGATGGTGATGTGCTGCCAGTACAGAGTTACTCTTTCATAGGACCTTGCAATGTTTTTCTTAAAAGGTAGGAGGCAAAGGGAGAACTGTGGATGCCTTTTGAAACCTTGGCAGATTCAGCCTCAGTAATAACTGTGCTGTGACTGTAATTGAACATAAGGGAAGCTACTGATAGGCGATTGAGGTAAATCCCATGAGGCTGAATGTCTCAAGAAACAGGAGAATCTAGTGTTTACAATTCATTGCTGCATTACGGTTCAGATCCCTGCTGCTTTGGCTCATTTATTCCTAAGGGAGTTAGTTTTCCTCCCATAAAGGGTTGCTGTCAGTTCGATTTAGCCCCAGAAAGGAGGCTTTGTAAAAACACGTTTTAACTGAACCTGGGGATCAATAGAAAGGTTGTTGTGAGGGCTCTTTCTTTGAAGGACAATAACAACAGAGGTTTGCTCAAATTTATCATTGTCTATCTCAACTTTGTGCTAAGTCATAAAAATAAGAAAGCCAAACAGTTGGAGTTCAAGAAAGGGGCTGGCAGAGCAGATTGCAAAAAGGAGGAAGAACAGAAGCTGTAATTCCTTGTTGCATTACAATGCATAAGAATATTTGCTACAGACTTCAATACAATCAAGATTGCATCAGTACTGTATGGGCCATTGGCTTGGGGTTAGACTAGGGAGGCCAAGGTTCAAATCATAGGAAATTCATGGGTTCGCAGTAAACAAGTGTAAGTCAATATCTCTCCACCTTCCTCATAATTTCTCCCCAACTGTAAGACAGGAATAGTAAGAATCTAACTTGAAGTAGGATTGCTTTGGATGTGAGCAAGATAAGCATTTTGTGCTTTATATGTGAAATAGGGAACTGCAACAAAAAGCTAGTTTTAAAAAATTCTACCATTTTAATGTTCAAGCTGCTGTAACTGAGGCAGTACTTATATGTCCTCTGTCACCATTCCGAGAACTCCACAATCTCTGTATTTGTGTTCAGAATATATTTGCAAGATAGGGAAATACTCTTAACTGCTGTTTAGGACTATTGTTCCAGAAGAGCAGCCATGTGATTGAAAATCAACCATGGGACCTATGGCACCTTAAAACTAACATATATTGTGTCCGGAGCATTTGTAGGCAAGACCCTTCTTTATCTTTTGTTTATTCATTTGGAGTTATTCAGCCACTCAAAGTGAACAAGCTTATAAAATGTGCCCAGGCACATTCTGGGTGCTTCCAGACATAGTTTTCATTGTGCAATCACCCAATTCATTCACAGAATTTTACAGGGGTGGTGATGTCCAGATGTCATCATCTTCCATTTGTAACTCTCCCATGTTTTTCCACCACTACTTCTGCCTTTTATCTTACCACAGAAAATCTGTTAAGGAAGCAAAGGAATAGCTGCACAGTGTCTTTTGACTGGTAAGTGCTAAGAGCCTTCCATCTGGAAGCAACCCTAATCCTTGTAGCGCAGTGCTCAATTTGTGTAACACCACATATGAGATAATTACCATTTGTACTTGGTTGCGATCTAACCAACCCATACAGTGCTGTGCCCAAGCATAATAGCACTGGGACTTGTACACACTTGCAACATGGGCCCTGGCCCTACACACCCTGTTTGTTTTTGAAACATTGGTAAGAAAGGCCTAACCTGAGTTGCAAAAAATTGGAAAATTTATTTGTGTCATTTAGCATCTTTTAGTGCTCTTAGTTTGTTGAAGCTCCTTACATTTCTGGCAGTATTGCATATATGCATGTTCATTATGCATGAATGACAAATGCCTTTTAGATCCAGGTTGCCTCTGCATGTCTGCAATCTGCATTGCCAAAAATGCCAGTTGCAGATCACTCCAATCTGGACTGGGATCACAATGGGAGGAAAAGAGTTAAAGCCTCTCTACTCCCAGTCTAGGGTCCGGATCCAAGTTGCATCCCCACATTTACTTTTGAGTAAAGGAAAAAGAAGACGTAACTGTTAGTCTACATCTTTAAAGTCACATTTAGCTTGACCCCCTACTCTCTGTTTCGGAGGAGTGCCTGGAGCAGCAACTCACAGTTCGAAGTATTGTTTGTTCTGTTCTAACTCCCATTCTGTTATGCTCCAGAAAATGTCTCAGGATCGAACAAGATCTGAACAACCCATATAGAGATACAGTAATACCTTGGATTGAGAGCATAATTCGTTCCGGAAATGTGCTTGTAATCCAAAACACTCTTATATCAAAGTGAGTCTCTGGCGGGCGTGAGCAGGGCCAATTTCGGCCCGCTATGCCTGCTCGAGGCGAGCGGTTACATCCCTACGTGACTTGATAAACAAGCAAGGTCTTGCAAGACAAGTGACTTGTCTTGCAAGACCTTGCTCGTTTATCAAGTCAAATTTTTTAAAATTTTTTGCTTGTCTTGCAAAATGCTCTCAGACCAAGTTACTTACAATCCAAGGTATTACTGTAGATAGAAGCAAAGGAATAAATTTGCATAAGCGCCCTCAAGCATGATATACAATTTAGGTCCCTTTTCCCCTATGGTAATGGATATAATAATAATAATAATAATAATAATAATAATAATAATAATAATAAATAATTTATTTATTTATTACCCACCTCTCCACTCAGATCGAGGCGGGGAACAACCATAAATATAAAATACATAACTAGTTAAAAACATAGTAAATATTATTAAAATATTCTTAAAAACCTTTAAAAGTATCTTAAAAACTCTTAAAATTCCACTGGGTAGGCCTGTCGGAAGAGGTCAGTCTTTATGGCCTTTTTAAAAGCCAAGAGACTATCTAGTTGGCGAGTCTCCTCCAACAGGCCGTACCACAGTCTGGGAGCAGCAGAAGAGAAGGTCCTCTGGGTGGTACCCGCCAGCCTGGTCTTGGCTGACTGGAGTAAACTCCTCCCAGAGGACCTAAGTGTGCGGGGCGGATTGTACGGGAGAAGGCGATCCTGCAGGTAACCCGGACCCAAACCATGTAGGGCTTTAAAGGTAATAACCAACACTTTATACTTCGCCCGGAAACTGATTGGCAGCCAGTGTAATGCTTTTAAAGCTGGTGTAATATGGGCACCTCTAGATGTACCGGTGACCAACCTGGCTGCCATATTTTGCACCAATTGAAGTTTCTGAACTAGGTACAAAGGTAGCCCTATGTACAGCACATTGCAGAAGTCAAGCCTTGAAGTTACCAACGCGTGCACTATCATCTTTAGGTCTTCCAACTCTAGGAAGGGGCGCAGCTGGCGCATCAGCCGGAGCTGATAGTAGGCACTCCTAGCCGTCGCATCTATCTGAGCTGTCATTTGAAGCGATGGGTCCAGAAGCACCCCCAGGCTGTGAACACAGTCTTTCAGGGGGAGTGTAACCCCATCCAGAACTGGTTGACACACCTCCAAACCCAGGTTGTGGCCTTTGACAGCAAGCACCTCCGTCTTGTCTGGATTCAGTTTCAGTTTGTTTTTCCTCATCCAGCTCATCATTTAGAACTCAGTAAGGCCCTGGTAAAGTGTTCCCATATCCCCCTCCATGTCAGGTCCCTGAACCCGTATCTCCATTCAGGCCCAAAGAAATCACATCAGGTCTATCAATGAATTCCAGTTCAGGAACCCTAGATTTTATCTGCCCCTTGCCCTGTATGCATTGTCTTGGGTACACTGACCTGGCCCCAGTTCACAGATGACCTGGGTCATTTGCATAGGGGAGGAGAGGTGCATCCTTCCCTCCACCATGCAGATAACATAATGTATGAGTCAGCGCCTCCCCATGAACCTCCAGGCATTCTGGGTCCCTCTTTCACTTGATTTAACTCCTTTTATAAAGGGTTGGGGGGAGGTAGGGGAAATATTGTGCAATGGGGCCTCTGCATGGTTAGGTATTCATGTGAAGGCATGACTAGGCTGGCCTTGTGTGAATTGCCAAAAAAGAAGGCATGCATCACCAAAAAGAGGGCAATTATTTGCATAAATGTGCATATGATACTTTATATATATATATGCAAATTTAGAAATAAATTTAAATAGAAAAACAGTACGTCTCGCCATAGTGTGGAAGACTGTGACCAGCTGACCTGTGTGCCTTGCTCAGTCTGCTGTTAGGTGCTGTTGTTGGGCAACTTCAAGGCCCAGTCCTTCCTTCTGATGGTTCTTCATCTTTAAACCAGACTGCCCTTCAAGCAGAGGATGCCTTCAAAATAGAGGACAGACATCAGGCAGCCCTTCAAATACAGGAATGTCCTTTATAAAAGAGGACACATGTCCATGGTATACTGCTGCTTCTCCAGCATGCAAAGGCTCCGGGAAATATATGAATTTCCCCTCCCTGTACATGCCATTTGCAAGCCACCTAATTTGCATCATTATCCTCACTGGGTAAGGGTTGTCATGACTTCTGAGTTCAGAGAGGGTGGGTGGCCATGGGTTTCAGCGTGGTTTGTAAACCACTCCAGTCACTCACCCCTTCTGGGTTTGGATGTCACGACAACCTGCACACTGCCGGGCGAGGGTAATTATGCTAATGAGGCAGCCTGTGACTGGCACGCACTGGGAGGGAAAATAAGCCACTGTGGCTGTTTCCCCTCTGATCATACAAACTTGCTGTAAGTGTCCATGACTAAGACCAATTGAGATGCGAAGGAATGTGGGCTGGAGAAGATAAGGGAGAAGCCTGGCCTTCCATTTAGTTTCCACACTTTTTAATGAGGCTCAGGCCCACCTTTGAAAACTATAGTGTTTCTTATAGTGTTTCTTCTAGATGTGGTAACATTCCAGGCTACTGTTAACATGATGTTTGATACGCATTGTGTCACTTTTTAAACATAGCCCTGTTAGCACGTACACATGGAAAATGTATGTCAGAATTGCATTATCAACATAATTTTCTCAAGATGAATCAGTGAGTAGGATTCTGGATTCTTGGCAGTCCCTGCTCATCCCCAGAAACATTGCACAGATCACTAACTCTGTTACAGCTTTTCCCATTCGTTCAGTCACTCCCCAAAACGTTGTCTGAATCAGCCCTTCTCTAGCAAACTCTCTTGAAGTGAATGTGGTTACTGATACTACTTTGAGTAGCAAGCATGCTGTCAGATGTGTACCTCATAGTTCATTTCCATTCCTCTCAGCTGTCCAGTCAATGCTTTTGTCAGTTCTGTTATATGCTGCTGTTTAAAATGACAGTGTCAGGGAATGCCACACTAATGCTTGCAGCATTGCCTTTAAAATAAGGCAGCATTCTTCCTATCTTCAACCAGCTCAGAAGAAATTGAATTGTATTTCCTCATTTATGTTGTATAGTGGTGGATGGTTGAAATGGAGGCAGGAATAATTGTAGCCAAGCAAGATAAATATTATAGATCAGAAACTTCCTTGTGCAATTCTGTCTCGCTCTGGCAAATTAGAATGTCAGTGAACTAAAGATAATTTGCTCAGAGAGCTGGTAGGATGATGAAAAGTCAGAGCATCCCAATCCGTCTCTCATTAGATAATTTAAGTAAAATTGGAAAGTGACTGAAGATAGTTAGAGCTAGTAGCTTTAAACTCATCATAATACTGTACACTACTTCCTTGCTCATACTCTAAAATGGAAATCTTGGCTTTGGTGTATGGAGGATTTCTATAATGACATATTTCTTATTCTCTTTATGGATTTTAAAACCACTATGAGTTAACTTTAGCTCTGTTTTTCTAACCAGTGGACTGGCTTTCTGTATATAAACATGTTAAATATATATATTTTAAAAGTCATATTGTGCAACTGGAATTGCTTTATTTATTTATTACATTTCTGTACTACCCAATAGCCAAAGCTCTCTGGGTGGTTCACAATAATTAAAACCATAAAATACAACATAAGATACAATATAAATGTTTAAAACTACAGTATAAAATAAAAGTAAAAACCAAAATAAAACCTAGCAGCAATGCAAAGATTTAAAATACAGTAACAGATTTTAAACAATAGAAAGTGAAAGACTAAAATGCCTGGGAAAATAAAAGGTCTTTACCTGGCACCAGAAAGAGCACAACATACAGCACCAGGTGAGCCTGAAGCTCATTCCACAACAGGGGTGCCACAATAGAAAAGGCCTTCTTCATAGTCGCCACCCACCTCACTTCCTTTGGCAGGGACTCTCGGGGAAGGACCACTGAGGAAGATCTTAGGGTCTGGGCAGGTACATATGGGAGGAAATTATCCTTCAGGTAACCTGGCCCCAAGCCTTTCAGGGCTTTGAATCTTAATACCAGTCTGAATTGGGTGCAAACATGGACTGGCAGCCAGTGCAGATGGAGAAGTAATGTCATATGATCACATTGGCCAGTCCTCATGAACAATCTCACAGCCCTATTTTGGAGTTTCTGGACTGTTTTCAAAGGCAGCCCCACATAGAATGCATTACAGTAATCCAGGCAAGAGGCTACCAGAGCATGGATAACTGTGGCTAGTCTGTCTCTGTCTAGATAAGGATGTAGTTGGTATATCAGCCTAAGCTGATAAAAGGGGCTCCATGCCACTGAGTCCACCTGTGCCTCTAGTGTCTCTAGTCACAGTGTGTCACTGTGTCTCTAGTCACAATGCTGGATGCAAAAGCACCCTCAAATGATAAGTGTGATCCTTCAGGGGGAGTGCAACCCACTCCAGAACAGGTTCAATATCCCTCATCTGGGTAGGTCAGCCACCCACTAACAGTGCCTCCATCTTGTCTGGACTGAATCTCAGTTTATTGGACCTCATCCAGTCCATTACCATGCCCAGGCACTGATTCAGAACTGCCTCAGCTGGATTTGATGAAAAGGAGAGATAGAGTGGGTGTCATCTGCATATTGATGACACTTCAGCCCACACCTCTGGATAACCTCCCCCAGCAGTTTCATGTAGATTTTGAACAGCATGGGGGGATAGAATAGAGCCCTGTGGAACCCCATAGCATAGCTGCCAAGGCACAGAGCAACAATCCCCCAGCACCACCTTCTGGAATTACACATCCAAGTAGGAGCGGAACCACTGTAGTGCAGTGCCCCGAACTCCAAACCCAGACAATGTATCCAGAAGGATACCATGGTTGATGGTACCCAAAGTCACTGAGAAGTCCAAAGGAATCAACAGGGTGACACTCCCCATGTCCATCTCCTGTAAAGGGCCATCCAACAGGGTGACCAAGGCAGTTTCTGTTCCAAAACCAGGCCTGAAGACTGATTGAAAGGGGTCTAGATAATCTGTTCCATTGAAGAGTGCCTGGAATTAACCGGCAACTACCCACTCAAGCACCTTACCAAAGAAGGGGATGTTGGGTACTGGCCTACAGTTGTTAACATCATCTGGGTCCAAGTTAGGCATTTCAGGAGTGACCTAATTACTGCCTCCTTTAAAAAGGCCAGCACCACTCCTGGATTACCAGAGGTGTTCCCGTAGATATTTTTTACTTGGACTTTCAGAAAGCTTTTCACAAAGTCCCTCACCAAAGACTCCAGAGCAAATTTAGCAGTCATGGAATAAGAGGGGAGGTCCTCTTGTGGATCAGTAACTGGTTAAAGAACAGGAAGCAGAGGGTAGGAATAAAGGGTAAATTCTCCCTATGAAGGGATGTAAACAGCGGATCTGTATTGGAACCAATGCTTTTCAACTTATTCATAAATGATCTGGAATCAGGAGTGAGCAGTGAAGTGGCCAAGTTTGCTGACGACAACAAATTATTTCGGGTGGTGAAAACAAAAAGGGATTGTGAGAAGCTCCAAAGGGATCTTTCCAAACTGGGAGAATGGGCATCAAAATGGAAAATGCAGTTCAGTGTAAGCAAGTGTAAAGTAATGCACGTTGGGGTGAAAAATCCCAACTTCAGGTATAATCTGATAAGATCTGAGCTAGTGGTGACTGGCCAAGAAAGAGATCTTGGGGCTGTGGTGGACAATGAAAATGTAGACCCAGTGTGTAGCTCAGGGCTCTCCAACCTTGGGTCCCCAGATGTTGCTGGACTACAGCTCCCAGAATCCCTTGCCATTAGCCATGCTGGCTGGGTATGCTGTGAGCTGTAGGCCAGCAACATCTGGGGACCCAAGATTGGAGAGCCCTGATGTAGCTGCTGTGAAAAAAGGAAACTCCATGTTAGGCATAATTAAGAAAGGAATTGAAAATAAAACTGCCAAAATCATACTGCCTTTATACAAACCTATAGTGCAACCGCACTTAGAATACTGTGTACAGTTCTGTTCACCGCACCTAAAAAGGGCATTGTAGAGTTGGGAAAAGTGCAGAAAAGGGCAACTAAAATGATCAAGGGGCTGGAACAACTCCCCTATGAGGAAAGGTTACAGCAGCTGGGATTGTTTAGCTGGACCACCTGTGTGCTTGACCTTTTTTATTATCAATTTTTATTGTGAATTTCAACAAAACAAAACAAAACCATAAGAAGAAAAAAGGAAACAAACAACACACACACACACACACACACACAATATTGTTACATAAATTGAAATGAATCACTTACAATAGGTGCATATGGAATTTTCATATGTATATGGAAATACAACTATCAATAAAAACAATTATGCATAAGCTTCATGAAATGCAGCCCAGATATCCATATATTTATCCGTTTGCAGGTGGTGACACTTTAGGTAGACAGTAGTTAGAGCAGATAGAACAAAGGAGGACAAGACTCCTATACCTTTAAAAAGTTGTTTAGAGAATTTCCAAAGGTGCAGCTTCTTTTTCATAAGTACCGGTATTAAACATACAAAAGCCCTGCCCTCCTTTGTCTCTTGTTACCCTAATAGTGGATAGAAGGAGAAACAAGGAGACAGGTAGTGTATAACCTCACAAAGGCATTTAGAAGTCAGATAACACAGCTAGGGATCTCACTCATCACTCTGCTCTGCATGCTGTGAACTAGTCCAATTTGGTTTTTATCAGAAAATGTTTCATTTCCAAAGGATTCAGTTTTCTAATTATATGTGATACAACATTACTGAGAATAACAACTAATGTAAAAGTGAGATTAAAGTCTGACATGCAGGAAATGTGTCCTGGTTGTTATCTTTTATTTGATTTGGGAAATTAATTTTGTATTTGGCTTGCTTTTAAAAAGGCAGTAAACAAACAACTGGAAGTTCTTGTTAGCTGGCAAGCTTGATGCCAGTTGCATTGCATAAATGAAGCATTGGAAATCACTTTTCATTTGTTTATTTATTGAATTGTAAAAAGCAAGGCAAACATGAAATTAATTCACCAGATCAAATCAGTTTGCCCTGCAATACCAGAAGATTATATAGATGTACCACATGAAGTAGAATACAAAGGAGAGCAGGATTGAGGGAATGTGGAGGGTTAGAGTCACACAGTTAGAGTCACATGGTCATCTGGTGGTATTACAGTTATCAGCTTGATGTGATTTGTGGAATTCATATTTTACTTGTGTTCCTTTGGCATTAAAGTTCTCAAACTGTGGGGTGGGCCCTCTAAGAGGGGTACAAGGCATCAGGAATGGGGAATGAAATTCTAGGGAGGGAGGAGATCATGAGGCGAATTCATCCTTCCTCCACGTCAGCTGGTCACCTCAGGCAGTAGATAATGGAGGGTGGGGAGCAGCAGCAAAGTGTTGGAGGACAGAACCTGGATTGAGTGTGCCACACAGTCTGCCCTGCACCCCCTAAACTAGCCTCCTGTCCTCAGGTGCAGTGTGGGATGCTATCCTGTCACCAGTGTTGAAGGTAAGATGCAGCTGTCAGTCCAGTTGGCCACTGTACATGGAATGTGAGTGGGCACCATCTTTGTCACAGGCAGAAAAATGTCTTGGGCCAGCCCTGTTCAAACGTTACCTACTTTAAGGTCCTGAGCAGAGGTTAGTAGATGGAATCTATATCTTATGTTAAAATTATATTATCAGGGTAGTCTAGGGACATGAAAACCATTTGTGTTTATGAGTTCTAAACAGCTAGTGTTATATTCTAGCAGGGCTCCCATGCCTAATAGTCAGCAAGCAGAAATCAGCTGCTAAACTTTTTCCATCATTGCATTTTCAGGCCAGGAGAAACTTTCCCTGGATTATTATTTTTTACCTGTTATGAAACTGCTCAAGGCATAGAAACACCCTGCCGGGTGGGTGGGGTGGCAGGGAGAGGTTAGTTTTGTGTTTAGCACCTAAAACAGCTAGAACGCTCTTCTACTTTCACACTACACAGACTACAGCAGTGTTCTCCAACCTTGGGTCCCCAGATGTTTTTGGCCTGTTGTAGGCCAAAAACATCTCGGGACCCAAGGTTGGAGAACACTGGTTTACAGGCTGATCAGCAGGACCTGCCTGCTTTCTAGGGGAGCACAAATAAGAGACCATCATCATCACTGTGTATTATTTATAAAAGTATTTATAAAAGCATACGCGTGCACACACACACACACACACACACACACAGAGCTTATACAATACAGAAATAAAATGAACAGGTCTACGGCCCGCAGGATCACAATGTAAAAAAAAACATGAAACCAAAGGAGAGGGGAGTTGGTCATAAAACATTGCATTAGCTGGGAGAGGCTAAAAGAAAACAAAAAAGGATGAGGATTTATTCAATAATTAACCTACAAATAGGAAAAGAATCAAAGAAGTTGCGGAGAGGTAGAGGGAAGGTGGGAATAAAGACATGGACACCAAAGCTTGGGTAGAACTAGGGCCTCTTTATTTAACATGAGTAATTCATCCCACCCCAGGATCTGCAAGTGTAAAGTACGGGAATATAACAATATTTTATTTATTTATTTATTATTTACAGCATTTTCACCCCGCTCTTCAGCCAGAAAAGTTCCCAGAGTGGTTACAAAGATCTATATAGACATATTATATTTTAAATATTATATTTCAATACAGGCAGCAGCCTGCTTTTAGGGTGAGCTACTTGCTCTTCCCCGGGCAAGTGAGGGCTGAACTCCTCTCCCTTGCCTAGGATATACGTGACTGTAACAATGCCGATCGTGACTAGGAAAATTCCTACTCAGCCCTCCTAAAAGGAGCAACTAGCTAATCCTGCATGGATACGGGGAGCATGGGTGGGAGCCGGAAAAGAAAGAGGCTGGGAGTTGGGGTGGAGCTGGCTTTTAAGCCCTTAGGCTCCACCCCATCCTGCCACAGACATGCTAAGCATGTACTTCGCATGTGCTTTGCTTCCTGCCTTCCTCCCACCCACAAATGCCATTCCCACCCAAGCCGTTCCAGCAGTGTGAGAGGGGAACAGGCTTATATGGAACATCAAGAAGGACACACAAACATGAAAAAAATGAGTTTTTAATTATTTCGTAAAGCAGGGAAATGAGTAAATTATATTTTCCGAATGTTTGTTGCACAGGAGAAGATGAAGATGAAGGAACGTCTTTCTGCTGTCCCATACCCTATTAGGGAATGCTAGGCCTCATGGAGGTGTATGCTGAGACTTCTTCAAACTCTCCAAGAAAACATCCTACATAATTCCATTAGCCAAACTACTCATGTGGTCAGAAAGTTGTTACCGCTTCTGCATTTCAGGTTTGCAATTTCATGCCTGTGCTAACTGAACTTTTGACCCTGCCCTTCTTGTTTCTGACAATGTAGTAAATACTTAAGATTGTTATCAAGTCCCCTCTTAGCCTTCACTTGTAGTGAAGATGGTTTCAATATTCCCCTAATCATCATCATCCGAGTAAGATTGTCTTCCAGGATTTAAAAAAAAAAAATTACAAAAAGGAAAATTTAAAAGGAGGAAATTTTAAAGAAAATTGTGTAGACTCTAGCGATGGGTCCGTAAGTGACTGTGGAGGCCAATTCTAGATCCACACAGCTTCCCACAGTGAGGACACAGGCTACCAGATGGAAGATGGTCCTGTAAAGGATTCGTTTGACGTGCTTTTTGCCTAGCACGTTTCTCCCTTTCACCTTGCACTTGGGCTTCTTCAAAATCCATAGAACCTTTGTGAAAGGCCAACCTCCAGTTAGATCGTTCATGGGCCAGCGCTTCCCAGTTTTCAATGTTTATATTGCATTTTTTTAGATTAGCCTTATGAACATCTTTAAACCTCTTATATTGACCACCGATATTCCGCTTTCCATCCTTGAGTTGGGAGTAAAGTAGCTGCTTTGGGAGACGGCAGTCAGACATTCGAACAACATGACCGGTCCACTGAAGTTGGCGTTGAAGGATCCTTTTTTCAAGGCTAGTAGTCTTTGCTTCTTCCAGTACACTGACATTTGTTCGCCTATCTTCCCAAGTAATTCGCAGGATTTTCCGGAGGCAACGTTGATGAAATCTTTCAAGGAGGTGGAAGTGACGTTTATAGGTAGTCCATGTTTCGCAGGCATACAATAAGGTTGGCAATACAATGGCTTCATAAACCAGTGTTTTGGTCTTCTTACAAATATCCCGATCCTCGAACACTCTGTTTCATTCGAGAAAACGCGGCACTTGTGCAGCTCAAACGATGCTGGATTTCACTGTCGATGTTAGCTGTAACAGAAAGATAGCTGCCAAGATAGGGAAAATGATCGACATTTTCCAGTATTGTCCTGCCATGCTGGATAGATGGCATCACCGAAGGGTTAGCTTGCACTTGCTGATGAAGCACTTTGGTTTTTTTGATGTTAAGTGAGAGACCAAGTTTTCCGTATGCTTCTGCAAAAGCATTTAGGATAGTTTGGAGATCATCCTCTGAATGTGCGGAGACCACATTATCATCAGCATACTGAAGTTCCACAACGGAGGTTGTAATTACCTTACTTTTTCCTTTCAGCCTGCTAAAATTAAAAAGCTTTCCATCTGTTCGATATATAATTCCCACACCAGTGGGAATTTATTTAATAAACATCTTTATTAAAGCCAATTTGGCTCTCACCTTCCTAATATCTCTCAACCCTCTTTAGGGCATGTGACTGAGGAACATTCCTTGCCCAGGTGGGGTTGACAAAGTCAATGGATCAGTTCCACTGATATGATCCCAGCTTCGTAAACTGTGGCCTTCATGCTCATCATCCTTTGCCTTTCCTTTACTCATCCATCAGTATCAACACTTCAGTCCTGATTAAAGTAAATCATAGTTTCCTATTAAATCCAAAAGTGGGAACTGTGGCTTGATATTGGTTTACTAAACAGGTTCTGAAACCAGGATAAAATCATTTCCTATTTCAGATATAACACTAAACTGTGGTTTACTTTAACAGCATCAAAGTACAAGACACAAAAACACCAATACTTTTTTCTGTCTGTCAACTTTACTTCCAGGGCTTAACCGTCCACTGTCCGCAGGCAAGCTGCAGCAGAACAGAAGTGGTGGATTAATTCAAACACAGTGCTAAGAGGCTATTAACTAGAATCAGAAGATTAATAGAGGACATAGCATTCAAACAGATAGTCAGGATTTCCATAATGGGGGAACTCACTTAAAAGGGAATTAGTGTGCACTGCTTTTCTAGAATCAAATAGCTAAGAAGAAGAAAAAGCACATGACACTAATGAGTTCAATTAAAAAAAAAATCAACAACACCAGGGAGCAAATGTGAGAATATTTATTCTGGTTCCCAGCATTAGATGAAAGTAAATTGAGGCCTTATGCTGACTCATATTCTGGGCCACTATATTTGAACTATGTACCAGACGTTTCCCACTATTTACACTCTCAGAAGCACAGACGTTTCTATAAGGCATAAACAAATTTTAAAAATGATTTTTGTCGGTTTTTTAAACTGCATTGGGCTATCGGAAGTATTCTGAAGTATAATGCCATATAATCACCCAGCCACACACACACACACACACACACACAAATCCTGTTCAGTTCTCTGAATTATGAGTGACACGATAAGGGATAACCCTCTTTCCCTCAACCCCTTTTCAGCTTCTACCTCATTCTTTCTTTCATTACCCCCCTCTCTCTCCCTTTTCTCCTTGCATATATTTATATTGGCATACCTTTCTTACAAATAACAATTGATTGTTACATCTGAGCTGAAAGGAGGGCACTTTTCACTAAAGCTTTTATCAGCTGGGGGGAAAAACCCTTCACTGTGATTTTTCATGGGACACTGCAAAAAGGGGCAAAAGTGTTTGTTGAGAGTGAAGACAACACTTATCCAGGAAACATTATACTCATTCTGATTTGGCTTCAGGAATTCATCACATGTACAAATCTGATTGGTTATGTGGCACTGTGACATAACCATGCTCAGTATGTGATCCCTGAGTAGCTGGAATGACTTCCCAAAAGAAGCAATCCCATTTCCAAAGGTTGGGGGGAGTTCCAAAGCAGATGCTGATCAGGCAGTTGACAATCAGTGAAAAAGTGGGCAAATGTTTGCTCCCCTAAGAATATTTTGATTCCCTGTCTTGCTGAAAATATCTGCATGAGAATATTTGGCACAACCCTACACAGTTGTTTATAATTTAATTTCACTGTTTCATAATAACAGTTAACAAACTTGATTTTTGTAATTTGCATGTCTCTGTTTCTTATGCTTTTAATGAATTAATGCTTTAAATACTTGACCATGATTTGACCAATATTTGATCAGCCAAAGGACCAGTGGCACATTCCACTGGGATTACTGTGCTTTTCTGTTCATTCCAGTGGGACTTGTGCAAATGAACACAATCTGGTGGATTATGCTAGATGTCAAATTACTGACCTGATCTTTCCCCTATCCCACTAATTCAGTACCAGATAAGGTTAAGATATCTGCTGATATTTTAAATTTCCCAGCATTTGGAGGCTATTTCACAGCAGAAACACCTACTTATGTTCTGAGCTATGAATCCAGTTGAAAGAAGCAGGAATGGACCTTCTACACAAAGTGCTCACAATAATTACACCACAGAGGAGGAACACAATTTGGTTGAGGTCCTGTTACTTTGAACCTTGACTATCAACTCTGCAAGGCTGGATTATTTAAATTCACTGGGAAAGCTTTTATTTCGTTGCTACACTTTTTAAAGTTTTAATTAACTTCAGTTCAATGAGTATCAGCTGGGTTGTAAACCACTACCAAGTCATGTAGGAATTGAGTTAAAACAGCATATAGTTATAAAATAATGCAATACTGGAAATGGTATGTCCATTTTTTTCCAGTGATGTGTTTAATATATAATGCAGGCCTTGCTAGAACAAAGTGAGATAATCATAAAACACTTTCCTAGCATCATAATCATAATATTTATTATTTGCCTTAAAAAAAAATAACTCCAGGGTGCTGTACAATATAAAAGATAGAATAAAAACAACAAAGCCCTGCCTGCAGGCTTACAGTCTGACGATTCTGCTTTTTGTGCTGCTCTTTGTTGTGTTTCTCGCACCAGAGGGTCTGAAGCTTGTTCCCTGCATCTTGCAAACTAAAGCAATGATAATACCCCTGGTAGTGTAGATACCAGGGCTATGTATGCAGGTATGCAATTTGAACCAAGCTCCTTGTAAATGTCAGTCCCAGCTTTTTTCAGTCCAATACGAGGCAATAGTAGAAGTACAGTGTGTAATAAGGCACAGGACCACTCTGAGGAGCTGGTCTAAGTAGAGGAGGTAAATGCAAGAAGGGCTTGTTTTAAAGATCCAATGCATCTCAGCCAAAGTGAAATTCCAAGGCTTCTGAGGGAACCAAAAAGAGTTTTGATAAAACTGGTAACAATTCTCATGGGCTGATGCACATCCCTACCTGGGACCCACTGAAAACATTAATGCAGTTTCCTAATGAAGCTGTGCTGTGAGTTCCATCTTCCTCTCACAAGTACTTGCTGTCCTGTTGGTAGAGACAGGCAATCCCCCCCCCATGTTTGATTCTGAAATTATTTGTTTAAAAATTGACAAATTGAACAGAGTGGTTTGTGAATCTCTAGGGTGGCCACTTTCACATTGCCAAAAAAGAGGACAAAAGAGGACACCCATTTGTGTAAAATTTGCATATTCTGATTCATATGTCTAGCTGTAAATTTAGAAATAATTACTAGAATTTAAATAGAAATAGAAGGCTGTGACAAGGTGACCTGTATGCCTGCTCAGTCTCCTGTCCAGGTGCTAACTGTTGATGTCTCTGTTGTCGCTTCTGGTGGTTTTTTATCATTAAACTGGACTTGGACTGGACAGCCCTTCAAATAGAAGACTGCCCTCTATAAAGTAGGACACATGGGGCAGTATATTCAATTCTGCCTGTGCACCAGTGGGACCCACTGTGGGCAGAAAAGGAAGCTAATGCTTCCTAAAAATAAAAAATGAGCCAAAATGCTTGTTTCTGGAATTGAACAGGCTGGTGGAGCTCACAGAAGGCAGTGGACCCTTGCTGGTGCAACACAATCAGTAGAAGCACATGGGCAGCATTGGAAACTGCCACTGTCACCCCATGGACCCTGTAGACATTCTATGGCTGTCTGAAATTGAAACTCTTCCCTGTGGCTTCCAGCTGGCAACTGTCATTCCCTCCCCTTGTGAATGTCCTTGGAATGATACTACATAGTGACACAGTACCATACTGAGTCGGCTGACTGCCAGTGGGAGCAGCTATTCCCCCGGCCCCCAGGAAATATCCTTAGAGCAATGCCATGCCATATCATGGCAGATGCATACCCTCCAACATTTCACAGATGAAAATAAGGACACATGTGAATTTGTAAGAGGTATGGTTAAGCAATATGAAGGTGTGATCAAGAGGATGTGGCCAGGCAACATGAAGGCGTGGCCAAGGGTATGGCCAGGCAACCAAAGGGCATGGTCAAGTCCAAAAGCTATTAGAGGAAACACACAAAATCTTATATACTATAATTATTACATTATTATATTATATATTATTTTATAATATTTTATAAGTGGCTTTTGTAATATTTCTTTTACCTTACTTAAACCCTTAATTGTTGATATCTGGTGTTTTTCATGGGGCGGGTCACTGCTTGCAGGGCAGTCTCTTTCTTTTTGTTTTAAAATTGTCAGGATTGGCACAAATTCAACAGGTGAAGCTTACCCACCCACACCACACTAGGGATGTTCACGTACCTTCGGGGGGGGGCTGTCTCGCCACCGCCTCATCTCTCTGCGGCGGTGGCCCCCCATCTTGATTTTCTGAGCGGCGCAGAGCATTTCTCCGTGCCGCTCGAGCCCGCCACGCTGGTCCCGGAAGTGACGGGACGGGACCCTGCGCAGGCACGCTGGGCCAAAATAAGCAGTGCGGGGCCCAGCGCGCCTGCACAGGGTGCCGTCACATCACTTCCAGCCAGCCAGAAGTGACGCGATGGGACCGGTGCAGGCGGCTCGCTGCGGAGAGGCAAGTCGCAACGGGACCTGGTAAGGCCCCGCGAGCCTTCAGCGGGCATGAGCGGGGCCGATTTCGGCCTGCTACGCCCGCCTGGAGGCTGAGCAGGTACATCCCTACCCCACACCCCCAAACATGGAGCTTCAGACAGAAGGGGGAGTTTCTTGCATTTCCTTCTGACACTGTAAACTCAACTGTTAGATGCAAAGAGTCAGCTCTGCTAGGAAATAAAATCTGTGGCAATATAAAGATAGGAATCATGTCCAGGCCAGCTGGTGCCAGCCTCCACCTCCTTTTTTGTGTGTGCATGCACGCATGCACCCACACACACCCTAGCATCTGTTCCCTCCCTGCTTACTGTTTCTTAAAGGGGACATCAGCAAAATTGCAGCTAAGCTAAAGCTTTAACTCAGCTTGCCGGTAGGTTTTCGGGCAGTTGGTGGGTATGCAGATGTCATTCCAAGGGCTTTCTGAGGGAACAAATTGTGGCCACACAGCTTGCAGCTACCAAGAAGAACAGCAAAAAGTTTAACCAAATAAAAAAGAGACAACTCCTCACATTCAACATGGAGTGGTGAATTTGAGGTGAGCCATTTCATCTCAGCTGTACCTCTGCTGTGTTGAACTTTCCTTGGGGCATTGACCTGCTTTTCTTTTGTTATTACTCTGCAAAGCACGATACACATGAACTGCCACATGCTTGAAATGACCTACCCAGTGAGGTTCATCTGCTCCCAACAATGTTTACATTTCATTTGGAACGAGGCATTTTCAGGAGTCATAGGGTGGCTGACGGCTTTATTTAAAAAGAAATGCTACTGCTGATATGAAGTTTTGATGATTGCTGCTTCTGTGTACTTTTGGTTTTGATAATTTGTTTAATACTGTGGTTTTTTTTTATTTTGTGCTATTAACTGCCTTGAACTTTCTTGTGGTAGATAGGCAGGGTGTAAAATTTTAAAATAATTATGACACCAGCACAGTGTTTGAGGGTTTTCTTGATATATAGATATAGATAATTTTAACATCAAGGAATGATAAGCCACAAATGACAGTAATTGCACTGCACTTGCTGTGCCCTTTGCTCAAAGTTAATTTCGTGCTTGTGTGTTGTCTTTTAATATGATGCGTGTACTGTCAGCTATGTACTTTTCCCTCTGTGTGCTGGATTAATTAGTTGCTTGGAATGTTAGTTGCCTTTGCCTTCTCGACAAAATATTTACATTATGATAGGGAGTCAGTGGTTGAATATGTTTTGATTACGGTAGTCCAGAGGTAATTAAGATTATAGATGTTGATTTTTTGTTGGGTTTTTTTTTTTTTACTTTCACTCCTTCAGACAATTTCATTTTAGGCCATGTTCTCAAGTTAACATGCTGAAACTCCTGTTCTTCTGCCACTGATAGACTATTTAATTAAGGAAGAGGTACTTAGATTCCTCTTTGAATGGGAGAATGTATTCTGTGAACAGTACCAGAAAAGGGTGCTTTGCAGGCTGTCTCTGTCCACTAGAGTGTCAAGAGCTACTCCCGTTTGGGAGTAGAGCAGGGGAGAATTTTGGAACATTCTCATGACCTCCCCACAAGGAGAATCACGGTCTGTGAAAATGTGGAGGCTGTATTCATATATGTCATGAGTGTGCGGACAATACAGAAGTGAGTTGCAACCTTCTGAAGAGCCAACCCTGAACAAGTAGCATACACTGTTTTACATAACGATAAATTGGGTGAACTCATCCTCACAAAGTGGGAATGAGTTCACAGTAAATAATTTTTCATGAGGAAACTCCTTATGAAAAATACTCCTTAACACATTTAAACAATGTTTCAAAAGGAAACTCCCCACAAGTGACAAAACTCCTTGTAATTGTTTGTGGTTACTGACTAAAGCTTGCTTGTGTGCTGAGAGACTGAAGTAGAACCACTTTGTTTTCTCCAAAATAATTTCATATAGTAGTATCCCTGTTTCACTTTGAAGGCAGCCCTGTACCAGAGTGTTGGGACTGTTTCTAAAAACAAAAATTTTAATATGGTTGCTTTATTCTTTTTATCTTTTATTGTTCACCGCTCTGGAATCTGTCGAGATGTGGAGCAGTATATAAATGTTTTAAAATAAAAAATAATAATTTATTTATTTATTATATTTATACCCCACCTTTTTTCCTGCAAGGAACCCAAGGCGGCTTACATAATCCTCCTCCTCCTCTCCATTTTATCCTCACAACAACCCTGTGAGGTACATTAGGCTGAGAGTCAGTGACTGGCCCAAAGTCACCCAGTGAGTTTCATGGCTGAGCGGGGACTAGAACCCGGATCTCCAGAGTCCCAGTCCAACACATCAGCTAAAACTCCCATCATCCCCAGCCAGTAGTCCAGTACATTAGGAGGACACCAGGTTGGAAAAAGTTGATGCAGGAGCTTATTTACACAAATTATTCATTACAGAATACTGCACTATATTTTGTAATGTGTGCACATCTTTGTTTTCTTTCAAGAATCATGGCACAAAGTTGGGAAGGTGATCCTCACTTCATTTCCTATCATGTGTATCAGAACAGAAGAAGAAGGGGGGGAAACACAGACGCTGCAGTCATCATGTACCCACATAACAAAATATATACATCCCAGTACATGAGCACATGTTCCTCTGTGTACAAAAATGTAATATGGAACTTAGATTTTAGAGTTAATATCCATCTGCCTCAGTTTATTTATATCTATAATATGCATTCTGGCACTACACCTAAGGAAGTTTGAGGATTATTAAGATTTTTGACTATTTAACAGCACAATCTATACATGTCTACTCAGAAATAATAATAAGAATTATTCTCATATTTATTGTATCCCGCCATTCTCCCAACACTGGAACCCAAGGCAGCTCAAATAAGTCCCATTGAGTTAGAAAGCAATCCTGTGGCCCCTAGACAGCATCTGGGGGGCCATAAGATGCTGCAGATCTCCCCTTCCAAGGCCATAGACAGAACTACTACTTCAAAGAGAGAGAGAGAGATCTGAAGATGGATTCTCCCCCCCCCCTCCATGCCCCTCTCAGCTGCCATGGAAAGCTCTGCAGTGGAAGAAGAGGGAGGGATGGGATGGGATGGGATCAGGAAAGTAGAAGAGGAGGGGAGAGGCTATGGATCCACTAGATCCAACAGTTTCTTGGCTCCCATACTCACCTCTGGCAAGGACCAAGGAGGGTGGGTTAGATGGGCTCAGAGGCCCATCTAAAGTAAAATGCAGTTTCAGAGGACAGAGAGGCAAAACATAGCCTCTGCCATTCTTCCTGCCCTGCCAGCAAGAGTCTGGTAGGATGTTGGATACTCAGTGCTCTGTCATCTTTTGGCTGCTTGGTTTTATCTTGTTACATTTTAATATGTCATCTCTGTCATATTTTGGCTGCTTGGTTTTATCTTGTTACATTTTAATATATCTGTGTTTTTGTATTATTATTGTTGATGTTTTTGTTTTAGTGTTGCTTTGTTTTGTAAACCGCTGAGGGAGCCTTTTGGCTGATGTGTGGTGAAAAAATATACTAAATAAATAAATCTGGACATTTATTCTGTGGCATTGTACCCTTAATAGTTTTAGGTAAAAAATGTTACACATGTTCCTGTCGTTGTTGTTGTTGTTGTTAAATTCCCTATATTATGGGCCCTAAAGCTTTCCCTACAAACTGGGGAAAAGAGACAGAACTCGTATCAGGGTCACATCGAGTTGGCTCCTAGCCTCTCAAGTCATCAGTAGAATGTGAAGTGTGTAGACATGGTTAGACTTCATACTGACATGGTTAGACCTCATATTATTATTATTATTATTATTATTATTATTATTATTATTATTTGAGAAGTTATTCAGTGCAAACATAAAGAAAGGATCATTGTCCAAAGGGTGTGTGTGTGTGTGTGTGTGAGAGAGAGAGAGAGAGAGAGAGAGAGAGAATGGAACAGAGGTAACTAAACAAAACTGGGAAAGAGAATGTAACATAACAATCTCAGAGGAGCAATGGAATTATGCCTGTTCAAAGATTTGTAGGAATTTATTAGATGTGACTTCTAGAGAAAACTTTTATAAAATAATATACTGTATATGTGGTATTTTACACCAGCCAGGATAGGATAGGATATTCCCAGCATTAACAGATAGATGCTGGAGGTGTAATGGTAGAGGAACCTTTGCCCATATATGGTTGCACTGTAATCCTGTTATGGAATATGGGAAGAAGATTATAAACAGATCAGAGAAATTACAGGCTATGAGTTGCAATTAACCACAACAACTATACTCCTGGCTGATATTGAAGATCAGATCCCTAGAGATTTAGTGGTGATGGTGAGATAGCTGCAGCAAGGAACATCTTAGCAAAAGCTTGGTGATCAACACCCATACCGTGTCTGGTACAGTGGAAAACTAAGACTTGGACTGCCATGATGATGAATAAAATAACCAGTTATAAGTTGCTATGGGAGGGCAGAATGAACTCCATCCAGACTTTCCCCAAAAGTTGGATACCATTTATCAATTACTGGAATAGGCTCTGGCTGGGTGATTTAGCAACTATAGATATACTCTATATGTGTTAAGTTGAAGTATTGTAACTCTCTTGAATGATAGTATCAGAAAACAAAATAAAAAATTTATATAAAGAACTGTGTTACAGTGCTGTCTCTGTAGCTTCCTGGTTTGTGATCCTAATGTAAATGCTTTTCCCTGTTCACTCCATCAGAGTCAATATCATGAAATATTTTGCTTTATTTATTCTTCATAAGGCCCCCAATGGATGTTGCCTATTACCGCTGAAATCTGCTGCAGTGTTTTGCTCTCATACAAAACAACAACAACAACAAAAACAAACAAACCGCAATCCTATAATACCCACTTTAGTGTTAAGATAAAGTTTATATTCCGAATAACAATCCATTTTGCAAGGGGCTGTTAAATTGCTGGGTTATAAGTGTGGTCAGATTGTGATAGCAAGACTTGTGTTGTTTTGAGTTTGCTGTACATCACTATAAGACACTTGTGGCTTATGTCACATCATTTTACCTTTTCATTTACCCTTACATCTACTGTCTTGATTCATGGATATAATATATGTCACACTTTGAAGGAGCTGATTATAAACAATACTCAGTTAATTAAAGCTAGGAGAGCCAAACTGAGAAAGATGGGAATGTGTGTAATGTATGTGTGTGTGTGTATCATATTGATAGGATTGTTATAGTACTTCATCTTATACAGTAGCTCAATATTCCAGCTGGTATGTCTGTTTAGTGTGACATAATTGGATAATGAAGTCCCCCTAAAATAGGGGTTCTCAAACTTTTGAAATGATTCTGGAAAAAGCCAGGCAAAATGACTTAAACCTGCTCATGTGGAGTTGCTGTTACATCCTTCCTAGGAATAATAGATTGCCTTCAGTTATGATCCAAAGCAGCCCATAGCCAGATAAACTGATTCGGCTGTTGTACACTGAAGAACCAACACCACACAGAGAAAATAGAAAGAGGGAACTGCATCTCCCTACTTGTCATTCTAGTTCTCTGAGAGGACTAGAATAAAGAACACATCTCTGCCCCCCTCCATTTTCTTTCATATTCTTGATCAGCCTGAAGCATACTTCATTTACAAGACAGCAACTTTCAAGTGGATCATATGACAACTCAGTGTCTAGGGCAAGACTTGGCTATGGCAAAGGTGAAGAGGTGAAGTGAAGGAAAGATAGAAGAGCAGGATGGGGCAGTCTTGTTGGGGTAGCACCAGCGCAAAGTCTTGTTCAGACTAGGGAGCAAATCACATTTTTATTTATTTATGTATTTGGAAGCTTTATAGGAAATTAGATTTATCACATGAACTTTGTTGTACTATTGCTATTCAAAAGGCTTCTTCGCTGGCCTTGGCTTGTCCATTCTTCTTTGGGGAGAGCTTGATGGTGATGCATAGACTGATTCTGTTCCTGGCAGCCCTCAGATTCCAGGCTCAAAATCTGCTGTGGGCTTGCATATTGCTAGACCAATTAATTGGATTATTGATTATATTTACTCAGCATGATCCAGCCAGAACTGAGCAATTTAGATCTCATTTCAGTGGAAGAGGCCTAAGCATGAGCTTAACCCATCTATTGATATAAATAGGACTTTAAAAGTGCTTACATTTGAGTAAGTCATGCCCATTGTTAGAGTAGTCAGTTGGAGATTGCCACCAACATTTTGCCTAAAGCAAACCTTGAAGTGAATTTGGGGGTTTCTCCTTGCAGTGTCACCACTCTTATTTCTTTGTTTGACTGACTGATTGATTGATTTGTACCCCACTCTTCAACTGGTTCCTAGGGAGGCTTACAAACAGTTAAAATTACAATAAAACAACATTTAAAACCATTAAAACAAGAACATTAAAACACCACAACATAAATGAGCAGTATAAAACAGTCAGTGTGGATTCAAATAAAAACAAAAACCAAGCAGCATAAATGCAAAGTACAGAGGATTTTTTTAAAGCCTGGGTTAGTGTGAAACAGGGCTTTGTCTGGCACCAAAATGATATCAAGGTAGGAGTCAGGTGAGGGAACATTCTGTCTGAGGAATTGAGACAAATAGTGGTGACAAAAGATGAAGTTCTCAACCTTCTTGATACATTGTAAGTCAATAAATCACCAGGCCCAGATGGTATCCATCCTCGAGTTCTTAAAGAACTCAAATATGAAATTGTTGTCTAATAAAAATATGTAACATGTCCCTAAGATCAGCCTCTGTACCAGAGGACTGGAGAATGGCCAATGTAACACCAATTTTTAAAAAGAGATCCAGGGAGGATCTGGGAAATTACAGGATCTGGGTTAGCTTAATGTCTGTTCTGGGTAAATTGGTTGAAGGTGTTATTAAAGACAAAATCAGTAAGCATATAGAAGGGCAAGCCCTGCTGAGAAAGAATCAACATGGCTTCCGCAAAGGTAAGTTCTGTCTCACTAACCTTTTACAGTCCTTTGAGAGTATCAATAAGCATGTGGACCGGGGTGATCCAGTAGATATTGTTTACTTGGACTTCCAAAAGGCTTTTGGCACCTCACCCTCACCAAAGACTCCCGAGCAAATTTAGCAGTCATGGAATAAGAGAAGAGGTCCTCTTATGGATCAATAACTGGTTAAAGAACAGGAAGCAGAGGGTAGGAATAAAGGGTAAATTCTCCCTATGAAGGGATGTAAACAGCGGGGTCCCACAGGAATCTGTATTGGGAACAATGCTTTTCAACTTATTCATAAATGATCTGGAATCAGGAATGAGCAGTGAAGTGGCCAAGTTTGCTGATGACACCAAATTATTTCGGGTGGTGAAAACAAAAGGGGATTGTGAGGAGCTCCAAAGGGATCTTTCCAAACTGGGAGAATGGGCATCAAAATGGCAAATGCGGTTCAGTGTAAGCAAGGGTAAAGTAATGCATATCCCAAAAAATCCCAACTTCAAGTATAATCTGATGGGATCTGAGCTAGCGGTGACTGACCAAGAAAGAGATCTTGGGATTGTGGTGGACAGCTCGATGAAAATGTCGACCCAGTGTGCGGCTGCTGTGAAAAAGGCAAACTCCATGTTAGACATAATTAAGAAAGGAATTGAAAATAAAACTGCCAAAATCATACTGCCCTTATACAAATCTATAGTGTGACTGCACTTATAATACTGTGTACAGTTCTGGTCACCACACCTAAAAAAGGACATTGTAGAGTTGGGGAAAGTGCAGAAAAGGGCAACTAAAATGATCAAAGGGCCTTGAAGGTACATCCAGCTCAGCAAAAAGCAAGTGCAAGCATGTGCAGCTCAGAATCATACAAGCATGATACATATGGTCAAAGCCTGGCCACGACATGTCATTGGCCTATGTACACCACATGACCTCCCTGTCCCACGGTTAGCTTTTCCCAAGCCTAGCGAGGCCACAGGCAAGAATAGCTTCATAAACACAGACAGCCATGTCTGGAAGGTTCCCAGATAAGCAGCAAAGAAACCGCTGCTAGATAATCATAACAGAAACATTACAACATTACAACTTGTTTTGCTTCATACACTAACAGTTTGAAGTCCAACCTCCAGGGGAGGCTGGTGACTCCTATGTCCATTGGACTCCTTATCCATTGCGACTTTTATTCTGAGCATTATAGGAACTATCCATGATGCTCCATGGTGGTGAACCTATTTTTGGGATGAAGACCAGCACTGTGGATAGCTCCCATAGAGCTCAGAGTAAAAGTTGCAATGGATAAGGAACCCCACTGACATAGGAGTCACTAGCTTTCCCTGCCAACTTCTCTGTTAATTCTATAGCCTTCAGATGAAACATCTGAGGAATTTAGAAGGAGCCAAAAGAGTTTGCAAAATTCCTCATGGGTGTGTGTGGGGGTGCACTTTCCTAAGTTGTTACTAGATTTCTTCCAAAGCCAAAATCAAATGACCTCTGGAATTTCCCCCTCAAATGAAACATCCTAAAGAATATAAAGAGAAGCCAAACAAATTTCAATAATACTATCAATATTTCTTAGCTGGTTTTGCTCAACCCTAGTCTGTTGTTTTAATAAGATGTGACTTACTATGTATGATTTTTTTTGTATATTGAGAGGTATCTGGATACTTTCTATTATCCTTTTCTTCTACCTTTCCCGTGAAATTGACTATAATAGCAACAATAATGCATCCTTTAACATCAAATGGGCTAGGCAGAGTTTGAGATAAGATGAGTGATCTTGCCTTTGCCACTCATCTCCTGAAACATCCATTTCTTTTCATGCCATTAATTCTGAAATGCTGCCAACAAGCTGGCAACTATTAGACAAAAACCCTGAGTGTAAGATTAATTCATTCATCTCCTATTGAATGCTGTTGCAATTAGAGAACACTAAATATATTTTAATGTCAGCTACATTAATTCCTTTGAGCTTTTGATTAAATATTTTTCTATGTCTGGCTTGAAGTGACAACAAATTAATAAACAGCAACATATAAAAGAACCAATTTATTAACGAAGAAATGCATTATGAGCTGATTGTAAAGAAAATAATTGTAGGGAAATTCTTCTGATTTAAACATTAGAGGCCCAGGAAAAGTATTATTTAGGACTCTCATTATTTGTTCAGAGAAAAATTGAGTGCTGGGGTTATAGAATGAGGCCACTGCTGTTTAAATCTAAACTGAACTAAAGTAAAACCCCTGCTGTGTAGCATTGCTGGCAAATTCATGTCCTCTTGCCCCAACTACATAAGTGAGTGCATTTAAGTATAGACACACACACACACACACACACACACACACACATACACACACACAAACACACACAAATCATGGGCAAACTTACCCCAACAGAAATCGTAATTTGCTCAAGTTATGAATTCCTCCATCCAATTATGGATAAAAGTTCTCCATTATTCTGAGAACTTATTGTGTATATAGGAATTGCTGTGCATGTATGTCACCAGAGTGCATCTTGGATGGCGTCTCCTTGCTATGCACAGTGGAGGCTGGTGTCTCCGATGTCAGTGGGGCAGTGTATCCACTCCGGGTTGTAGTCTGAATTTTTAAGGAGCTATCCATGGTGCTGAACCTGTTTTGGGGATGGGGTTTGGGGCACCACAGATAGCTCCTTTAATGTTCAGACTATTTATTTATTTTATTATTTATTTATTATATTTATGCCCCGCCGTTTTTTCCTGCAAGGAGCCCAAGGCGGCTTACATAATCCTCCTCCTCCTCTCCATTTTATCCTCACAACAACCCTGTGAGGTAGGTTAGGCTGAGAGTCAGTGACTGGCCCAAAGTCACCCAGTGAGTTTCATGGCCGAGCAGGGATTAGAACCCAGATCTCCCGAGTCCAGTCCAACACTCTCACCACTACACCACACTGGCTCTCACTACGCCACACTGGCTCTAAAACACAGACATTGGATATACCGACCCACTGACATTGGAGCCGAGCCACCAGCCTCTATCCATTCATAATGTCATGCATGACTATGTTATGTTCCTCTGTCTGATTGGCTGTTTTGATGTCCTACTGTTTACCCTACAGTCAGTATGGAGTTGCTGGAACCACCTAGTTTCAAGTTTCATTAGCATTCCTAACCCATACATACTGTTCATATTCCCCATTAATTCATTAATTCATGCACACACATTCTCTTCTCAGCCCTCCCTTCTCAGCTGATCCATGCAGATCACCTGAAAAGTGAGGTATTTTCATCCCGTTCATTTTGCACTGGGCAGGGAGTTTTAACCCTCTCTGTCCACTGGGTCACAATGGGGATGAAAATTGGGGCCTCTCCCTTCTTCTGCTGATCTCTCTTGGTCACTCCTGTCTCACGCTGGCTCACTCCTGAGCACTCCATGTTGAGGATGAAAACTGGGCCATCTCCAGTCCTCAGTTCACTAGTGCAGTTCATCTGAGGAGCAGAAAGGGCCCGATTTAAATCCCTATCATGGAATGCTGGATGGAGAGTTTTAAACCTCTCTGTCCAGCATACTGCAAAGAGGATTAAAGTTGTGCCCAGGTGTGTGTGTGTGTGTGTGTGTGTGTGTGTGTGTGGCCTGGGGAAAAGTGCCAGAGGTGAGATTGGGGTGCTTCCCAGGCTAGATTATGCCTGTAGGTTGGAGGTTCCCCATCCCTGAAATAGAGGAGCAATGATACAACAGTGTTCCAAATTTGTGCATCCACTTTAGGATCTAATTTAGAATTAAATTTTCAATCAAAATTTCAAGGAGCAGTAGCATGATGGCATATATTGTGTTTTCTTAAAAAGTGGCTCTCCATGACCTCATTTTCCCAATGCAAAAAAAGTGTTCCTCTAAGGGTGGAAGAAAATATGGCAGAAGTGTGCAATATTATTTGGTGTCCATATCACTGCGTATAATGGCGGGGGGAAAGGTAGAGGTCCTGGGTATCACGTACATGTCATCATGTTCATGGCAACAGCAGAGAACTGGGTGGGCAACTTGTGGCCCTCCCCATGTTGTTGAACTGTCACTCCCATCAGCCCTGGCTAGCATAGCTAGTGCTGGGGGATGATGGGACTTGCAATCCAACAGCATCTGGAGGGCCACAAGTTGCCCACCCCTGGCATAAAATAAGTGTGATATAATTATAACGTTATTTATTACACACTAGCAAACAGACCTGGCTTCACATTGGTAGGAATAACCTTTCGTTTAATACAGCAAAGCCTTCAAGCAACGATTATTTTACTCATTCATTCATTCATTTAAAATTATTTTAAGGGTGGATGTTTAGGTTTAAGTTATGCAGCTGTCAGGGTTGGACTCACTGTGCCTGTCCCATCTGAGTAAAGTCATTGCTGCTGGTATCCCTAGGCACGGTCCAAGCCATCATGCAGCCCTACAGCCGCCTGAGGGAGGGGTCTGTCCGCACCATTCCCCTGGGGGGTGCCCCAGTGCAGTGGGAGGCTTCTAACTCTGTCTCACAGCCTACTCTCTCCTAGCTTCAAACTGTATCAATCAACTGCAGGCCTGTGGCTTACGCTGGCTCAGCTTGTCTGAGTGTGGAAAGCTAAGCAGGGTCAGGCCTGGTTATTACTTGGATGGGAGACCCCTCCTCCAGTACCGGTGCAGGGCAGTTTGGCGCCCTAGGCTACATTATATTTAGCGCCCCCTCCTTGTGCCGTGGGGGGGCTCCGGAAAGCAGCCCTGCTCTGCAACCTCCACCGGACCCCCCCCCGCACGCTGCCGCTGCCGCCCCCCCACCTACCTTCCCAGTCCGACGCCTCCTCCGAAAAGGGACCCCCGCGCTCTGTTTTTCACCGGGGGAAACCAGAGCAACAGGGCTGTTTAAGCCCTGTTGCCCTGGTACTTCCCGCCAAAACAGAGCGCGGGCGGGGCTCCGGAAACAGCACGGAGAAGGTAGGTGTCGGGGGGGGGAGGCGGCGCAGAGGAGAGTTGAAGCGAAGCGAGGGGGGAGGTGGCGCGGGGGGGAGGCGGCGCAGAGGTGAAGCGAGGCGAGGTGGGGGGAGGTGGCGCAGAGGCGAAGCGAGGCGAGGTGGGGGGAGGCAGCGCGGGGGGAGGCGGCGCAGAGGCGAAGCGAGGCGAGGTGGGAGGCGGCGCGGAGGCGAGGCAAGGTAGGGGGGAGGCGCCCAGGCTCGGCCCCACCATCTCCCTCAGTCTCCTCTTCTGAAGGCTAAACATGCCCAGTTCTTTCAGTCTCTCCTCATAGGGCCTTGTTTCCAGTCCCTTTATCATCCTTGTTGCCCTCCTCTGAACCCTCTCCAGTTTGTCTCGATAGCCTTGTAGGCTCCTTCCAACTCTGTGATCTATGAAATCTAATGAAATATGCTGGTAGAGAGGTCTGCCACCTAATGGCTGACAATGGTATCGCAGGCTTCAAACACATGGACACATTTAAATTAATATAAATAAATTAATACAGTTTTAAAAGAAAACAACCGCAGGCTGCACACCCCTAGGGTCCCCTTAGTAGGCATGCCAAATTTCAAGTGTCTAGGTTTCACGGTCATGGTGCTGACAGACAGACACACATTTTCTATTATGATAGATAAACAAACTAAAGGAATACCAGATGCAGATAAAATAAAATAGGTTCCTGCCCATGGGCTCAACACATAATGAGATATATGGTAAAATAAGAAGGAGGGTGTAGGAATATTTGAGGAATCTGATCTTTGTAAATGACGGTATGTCCTGGACGTGTTTTGATTGGAACTTATGTAGTTACCTACCAGCTTTCCCACTTCCCAAATGTTATGAGGCAGTTCTTGGCTCAAAAAACACATCAAAATATATTTTAAAATGTGTATTTTGAGAGAATATACAATCAGAAATAAGTATTTAAATATGATTTTCATGCCATTTAAAAAAAAAAAAAGCAATGCAGAAAACAGGATAGAAGATATGTTTAACCATTCTCTCTTATGGGTGAAAAATGTGAAAATGCATCCCTAGAGGAGTGAAAGGGGCAAGACTGCAGGAAAATTATGAGCAATGAACCAATAAAAGGGAGCCTCCCTCTGTTGCTTTTACTATCACAGCTAGCTTGAGCATTTTGCACTACATTGTGTTCCCTCTCTCAATCACTCCCTCGCTTCTGGCATAGTTTGTGAAGTCTGTGTTGTCCCTCTTTAATTTAGCTAGTGTGACTCCCATTGTACGATCTGAAGAGAAACCAGAGTATAACATCTAGTACAGGACTAGTCCAGCCCCTTACTCTTTTATCTTGGAACATTGCCGGCTGGAGGAATAAATTAGTTGACCCTGACTTTAAAAGGTAGCTACAAACATTTGACATAGTTTGCCTACAGGAGACCTGGCTACTAGAGACAAATCTTCTAACGCTCCAGGGCTTTAGAACATGGGAACAACCCGCCTTGAAAACTTCTTATTTTGGACGTGGAAGTGGTGGTTTAGCTATTCTGATATCTGCGACACTAGATGTAGAGGTTGCAGAAATAGTGGATATCTCCTTTAAGTACTGTCAGGTTTTAACAATTTGGGCCCACAAATGGGGTCCGTTAATTTGTATTAATGTCTACTTCCATCCTAGAGCCCTAGATACGACAGCAGAGATCTGGCGAAAGATGGACGACTTGTTGGATAGAATTGTCAATGGATACCCTAACCATTTTCTCATTGTCTGTGGGGACTTCAATGCCAGGATGGGGAATGACCCCTCCCAAATTAGTAGGGCTCTAGGACTTGAACAAGAGGATGCCTTGAGCACCTCTTGTATCTCATATGACATGACCGTCACCAAAACCGGCCAAGAGTTGTTTTCTTTAGTTTACAAATATCATTTGGTATGTTTCAATGGTTCCCCTTTTGACCTTTCTAAGGGTTACTATACTTATATAACAGACAAGGGAGCTAGTGTTGTCGACTATATGCTGGGCTCTTATTCTATTCTGCCCTATGTAGACACCTTGTCCCTAGATGAGAGACCCGATAGTGACCATTTTCCTCTTAGGCTGACCCTCCAAACGCAGCATATATCCGGACAAAAGCTCTGACAGAGTCTAAAATGATGGGCTACTTACAGGGTGAGAGAAGGTTAAAATGGTCCCATCAAATTGACTATAACGTCAGACAGATGATGATTACAGACAAATTGCAAGGGCTTCAGTTGACAAGCCCTTGAAGGCTTGTCGACGAAGCTTCGCAGATAAAATCGCAGATAAAATCGATCGGATTAGGAGTGGGATATCGTACGTTGTGGACACAGGGAGTGAGCGGGAGGAGGCCAATGGCAGACCGGTTTTGTGGGATCGGTTACGGCTTCTTCCTTCTGATGAAGTGGACAAGGTGCTTTCATCTGTGAGGCCGACCACCTGCTTGCTTCATCCTTGCCCGTCCTGGCTCATCATGAGCTGTAGGGAGAGACTGGGTGAGGGGATCAAGGCAGTGGTGAATGCCTCCCTCGAGGAGGGAGTGATGCCATCAGCCCTCAAGGAGGCAGTAATAAGACCGCTTCTAAAGAAGCCCTCCTTGGATCCCCAGGATTTAAACAACTTTCGCCCAGTCTCCAATTTACCATTTCTGGGCAAGGTGATCGAGCGGGTGGTGGGTGCTCAGTTGAAGGCACACTTGGATGAAGCCGATTATTTAGATCCGTGCCAGCCGGGCTTCAGGTCTGAACATGGGACGGAGACGGCCTTGGTCGCCTTGGTGGATGGTATGAGGAGGGCTTTGGATAGGGGCGAATGCTCCTTTCTAGTCCTCCTCGATCTCTCGGCGGCTTTTGATACCATTGACCACGGTATCCTCCTGGACCGTCTGGAGGGGTTGGGCTTGGGAGGCACTGTATTGCAGTGGTTCCGGTCCTTCCTCTCTGGAAGGTATCAGAGGGTAGTTCTCGGGGAGGAGGCTTCGGACCCTCGGCTGCTCACTTGTGGAGTGCCGCAGGGTTCCATCCTCTCCCCGATGTTATTCAACATCTACCTCAAGCCGCTGGGAGCTATCATCAGGAGGTTTGGGGTGCAGTGTCATCAGTATGCGGATGACACGCAGCTCTACCTCTGTTTTAAGTCCTCACCGAGGTTGGCCGTTGAGACCCTGTCCAAGTGCCTGGAGTCAGTGGCTGGCTGGATGGGAAGGAACATGCTGAAACTGAACCCCGACAAGACCGAGGTACTTCTGGTGGGGGACAAGGGGAGGTTAGGGGATGTTGACCTGGTGCTGAATGGGGTACATCTACCGCTGAAGGACCAGGTCCGCAGCTTGGGGGTCATTCTAGACTCCCAGCTGTCCATGGATGCTCAGGTGGCAGCTGTGAGCCGGGCGGCGCTGTATCAACTCCATCTGATACGGCAGCTGCGCCTCTACCTTCCTAATCACCTGCTCCCATCAGTGGTTCATGCCTTGGTCTCCTCTCACCTAGACTACTGTAATGCGCTCTACGTGGGGTTACCCTTGAAGACGGTTCGGAAGCTTCAGCTGGTACAGAACACGGTGGCTCGCCTGATTAAGGGTAGCCGCCGGCGTGATCACATCACGCCAGTGCTTAATGAGTTGCACTGGCTACCAGTTGCTTGCCGAGCCGAATTCAAGGTGTTGGTTTTGACCTTTAAAACCCTACATGGCTCCGGCCCAGTTTATCTCAAGGAGCGCCTCCGGCAACATCAAGTAGGCCGCTCAACAAGGTCTGCCACGGACGGCCTTCTCCTTATTCCATCAGCCAGAGCAGCCAGGCTGGTGGGGACTAGGAAGAGGGCCTTCTCTGTGGCGGCCCCCACATTATGGAACTCCCTCCCTAGTGACCTTCGCCATGCCCCCTCCGTGATGAGCTTCCGCCGTGCATTAAAAACATGGCTGTTCAGGCGGGAATATGGGGTGGGTTAGGTTTTTAAAATAATTTTTTATATTGTTTTAATTATTATATTTTATTGTATTTTAATTGTACATCGCCCAGGGTGGCCGGGTGGCCGGCCAGATGGGCGATTAATAAATATAATAAATAAATAAATAAATAAATAAGGGTCTAGGAATATTCAAGAGTTATATCAGGAGATAATTAGAGAATTTAGACCCTTCCTGATCTCTACTTCCCATCCTAAAACTCCCGCAAGGGCATGGGGTTGGTTTGATAGGGACTGTAAGTTTAAGAAGAAAGAACTGTCAAAATTAACTCGACAGGTCCAGTTCTCTCGATCAGATGAGGCCATTGCTCTCTTACAACTGAAACGACGAGAGTATAAAACACTGATAAAGGAGGGGAAAAAGGGCGCATTACGAAAATAGCTGGAAATCCTTGGGCCTTGCTCTTATTGTGGGGAATGAAACCAAATTCTGGAATCTAATCCGAGGAGGCTTTGCAGACAATCCATTTGAGTCTGTACCGCCCATAATACCTGAAATATGGGTGGCCCATTTTAGAGATATCTTTGGGAGTGAATTGAACATAAACCCCACATTGATAGCACAGAGGGGATTGTCACCTGTAGGCTCAGTTTTATTGGCTTTTGTATTGTTATTTTAAACTGTGTTTTTAAATTTGGTTTTTAATTTTTTTAACTGTTTTGTATGTTTTAATGTTGTTTTTATGTATAGAGTGTTGTGAACCGCCCAGAGAGCTTCGGCTACGGGGCGGTATATAAATGAAATGAATGAATGAAATGAAATGAATGAATGATAGAGAACCCTCTAAACTTACCAAATTGGCCTCCCGTTACCAACACAGAGATTGGAGAACTGATCCTGTCATTGCGACCTGGGAAAGCACCGGGAGAAGACATGATCCCCCCCGAGATCTTTTCCCTGGATGTTAACTGGTGGTCTCCAATTTTGGCTAAACTATTTACTTATATAAACATGTCTGGTGACATCCCTACGCGGATGGCGTACCAGCATAGTCGTGCCAATTTTCAAGAAAGGAGATCCGACAGCTCCCTGTAACTACAGACCCATTAGCCTCTTAGATGTGGCCTCTAAATTATATTCACACTACCTACTAAACAAAATGCAGGAATGGGACAGTAAACAAGCCATCATTCATGATGAGCAAGCGGGATTCAGGAAGGGTAGGAGTACCATAGACCAAGTTTTTGTTTTGCAGCATCTAGTTTGTAAGTATATCAAAAGCCCACACAAGAGTCTTTATGTAGCTTTTATAGACTTTTCTTCAGCCTTTGATCTCATAGATAGGGAACAGTTATGGGTCAAATTGGCCCAATCAAACATTGACAAAAGGCTCCTTTGGCTTCTCCAACAATTACACTGTGAGAATTATATGCAAGTGAGATTGGGCCTACAAGGAGCCCTGTCACAGGCAATTCCAATTAAAAGAGGTGTTAAGCAAGGATGCATATGGGCACCTTTCTTATTTAATTTCTATATTAACAATCTTATCCCAGATATGGCATCCCCTTCCTTTTTTTCTCCTTCTCTTGGGAATCGTAAAGTGTCAATGCTGCTTTACGCTGATGATTTAGTTTTGCTTTCCCAAAATAAAATTGGTTTCAGAAGGATGCTGGCCAAATTTGGCCAACTGTGTAAAAAAGAACATCTAAAAGTCAATTACGAGAAAACTAAGGTCACCGTATTTGGTAAGAGGGCTCATAAGTCCAGGTGGACATTAGATGGCCATACCCTTGAGCAAGTACAAAGATTTAAATACTTAGGATTGCTCATTGACGGGAAACTATCATGGAAACCTCATCTGGACGCAATTAAGTTATTATTTGGGCGTTCAACTGGGCAGCTATTTAGGTTTTTCTATTTGAAGGGGGGGCAACTAATCAACCCAGCCATTAATATCTTTGTGTCAAAGATTATTGCACAAATGCTTTACGGGGCTGAGATCTGGGGAATTGGAGTTAAATCTGAATTAGACGCTCTACAAAATAAATTTATGAGACAGATCTTGGGACTTCCCTCTGGGACGCTGGCAGCCCATCTTAGAGCTGAGCTGGGCCTCCCCTCTATAGCAGCCAGAATTGATCTAGCCTATCTTAGATATTGGCGCAGACTAAATGCCTCTGATGATCATAACCTTATCAAGCTCTGCTGGTTAGAACAATTAATGTCAGGGGGTTGGGCTCGGAAATGTCAGGACAAGCTTATAGTTTATAATCTCCAGATGGAGAAATATTTATCCCTAAGCCCACGTGATCTTAGGAATTGGATTTTTGATCAGGATGCCAATCAAGATAGAGCATCCATTATTGCTGCCCAATATTCTATTTGGTATCCTCAAATTAAGGCTAATCATTCAAGGCCCCAATACTTTGAGTCTTTGATTTTTCCGCAATTACGTAGGGCTTTTGTTGAATTGAGATTCCAACAGATGCCCTCGGCTTACATAGAGGGGAGATATTGGGGAATTCCCCATAGGGATCGTAAATGCATATTTGGATGTAATCAGGTCAAGGATATTATGCACTATTTACTGATTTGTCCTTTATATACAGTGCCCAGAGGGTTCCCAGGACAATCTCACCAGGAACTGACAGTCAATCTCTTAGCTGATAAACATCTGCAAATTACACACTTGGTAGCCAAATTTGCCTTGGCAGCTAAGAAGCTTCGCTCCAGCTATGCAAATGTACTAAATCTTAAGATTTAGTTATAAATATTATTTTGCAAATTTTGCAGGTAATACTGTATGTATTCAGATGTATGTTTTCTTTTGTCCTTTGTTGTGCATTGTAAAGGCCTTTGGCTATACACAATAAATTAATTGATTGATTGACTCCCATTGTGCTAGCCACCTGCATGTCCCTGAACCAGTGTGCACCCACTGCTTGTGCTGGGCTCCCAAGCCAGATGGGTGATCATGCTGGGGTCTTGGGTACATGGCTAGTATATGAGTGGGTGGGAAGGAATACATTTGTGCATTGTAATCCGTTTCTGTCCCACTATTCTTGCAAATGAGGTTCTGGTTTCATTAGGAAAATAGGAAACTGCCTTATACTGAGTCAGACCATTGGTCCATCTGGCAGCTAGGTAATGTTAGACCCTGGGGAGGGGGAGAGCTTTAGATGGCCATGTGCAATAATTTCTCTTCTCCCCCATTCCCCCACTGCCATTCCATGCTTTGCAGCTGCTTTTGCATTCTGATACGTTAGAGCCAAAACCAAACAAAAATGCAAAACCTGTTTACCAAGCCTGATAGGGTCGTACTCCCCTGTCTCTCATAAAGGTCCTCCAAAAGGGCAACCAAGGCAAGGCCCTTTCAGTCCCATAACCAGCCTGGATGCTTATTCCCATGTAAATGTGTTTAGCATCAGAGCAGCAGAACCAAACTCAATTTTATTCCTGTAGTCATGATGGTGCTATGATTTAAGTGAGTTTAAAATGTGAACCCCCACATGCTCAGAGTATTTATTTTATTTTCTAAATTCTACTCAATCTTTCATCAGCTTTTGATACCATCAACCATGGTAATCCTCCTGGACCGGCTCTGTGGGTTGGGTGTTGAAGACACTGTACTTCAGTGGTTCCACTGCTACTTGTGAGTTCAGTTTCAGAAAGTAACATTGGGTGACCATTCTTTGAGCCCTTAGCTCTTGAACTCTGGGTCCCACAGGGTACATAGTCTCCAATTGCCTCGAAAATGCCGGGGACCCTCACGAAAACCCTTAAGCTATCACAGCTTCTCACTTTGTCATGCAGAGTCCCGAATTCCCCTGCCTCCCGCAACTGCATGCCACTTAAAGAGGCCATGGGAAAAATTGCAGCTAAGCTTGCAGTTTTAGCTTAGCTGCAATATTGCCCATGGCCCCCATTAGGATAGCTCTGCTTAGGCTCGAACAGCCACAGTAAGCATGGAGGAAACAGACGCTGCTAAGCTGGGAGGGCCAGGCGAGGTGTGTGTGTGTGTGTGTGTGTGTGTGTGTGTGTGTGTGTGTGTGTGCTCTACCTGCTGCCTCTGCTGCACGTTGCTGTGGGAAAGGGATTAGCTGGGTGAAAGCCTGGACTGACTGAGAGGTGATTGAGGGAATTTATTACATGATTCCTATCTTTATATTGCCAAAGATTTTATTTCCTAGCAGAGCTGACTCTTTGCCTCTAACAGGTGAGTTTACAGTGTCAGAAGGAAACTCCCCCTTCTCTCTGAAGCTCCATGTTTGGGGATATGGGGTGGGTGGGTAACCTTCACCTGTTGAATTTGTGCCAATCCTGACCATTTTAAAACAAAAAGAGATTGCGCTGCAAGCAGTGACCCCCCCCCCCCATGAAAAACACCAGATATCAACAATTAAGGGTTTAAGTAAGGTAAAAGAAATATTACAAAAGCCACATATAAAATATTATAAAATAATATATAATATAATATTGTGATAATTATAATATATAACATTTTCCTCTAATAACTTTTGTACCTGACCATGCTCTTTGGTTGCCTGGCCATACCCTTGGCCACACCCTCATGTTGCCTGGCCACACCCTCTTGATCACACCTTCATGTTGCTTAACCATACCTCTTACAAATTCACATGTGTGTCCCTATTTTCATTTGTGAAATGTTGGAGGGTGAGGGTACGACCTTGTCCACAATTTTATTTAACATCTATATGAAGCCTTTGGGAGAAGTCATTTTAGGTTTGGGAGCAAAGTGTCATCAGTATGCTGATGACAGGCAGCCCCATCTCCCTGTAACACGGAGCAGTTTATAAATTCTACAACAAACAAACAAATAGATTGTTGTAGGAAAGTATAATATATTTTTAAAGTAAAGATAATAAAATGAGCATCTGTAACCATGAAAATGCCTGGTTTGCCAACCCCTGAAAATAAAACATTTTACAACATAAGAAGAAAAAGAAAGGATGTCGTGGCAAATGTGTCAGGCTTGGTGGGTCCTGGCATGTCCATGCTGGCCCAAGTGCTGATGCTGGGCCTGTTTGCCACTGCCCCCTCTGGATGGTTACTGAGGGCCGTTAGGCTGCAGACCCCTGAACTTCAGCCCTGAGATCCACCCTTAGCTACATCACTGACTGTGGAAATAATTAACATAATTTCATAACTACTCTAATTAAAGAGGTGATGATGCTAGAAACTTGCATTGCCTCAGATGGTAAATATCCTTACTGTGATGAATGATTCAGTGTGTTAATCAGATTCACCAACTACACACCCTGCCATACACCAGGGCATTCAGCATGGGGCTACTACAGGGTTCCAGTGTTTGCATTTTATTTTAATTGTGCCCATGGTACAACATGATACCAGCAACACTTTCCATGAAGGCTTCTTTCATCTATGGTATGGTTTTATTCTCAAGGTGCTCAAATATCGAGAAAAATCTGTTTGAAGTTGCAGTGCTGTTTCTGTTATTCATTCACCCTGAATTATCCCCAAGGGCCTCATTAGAGCTGTATCCAGTTAAGAAAAGGAGGAAAAAACATCCAAGGAAGTTAAAGATGAAGCTTTATAAATAAAAATCTGTAAAGACTTACGTGAATATCTCCCAGTCAGCTTTCTGCACTGACTATATTGCTGGAAGAAAATCAAAATCTATTTAAATGATTAGGAGCCAGCGTCTAATTTGGTCTGATAGCCTACTAGTGAAAGATAAACCAATTGTATTTTTAATGTTGCTGCTAAACGATGGTTACATCACATCTTGACTAGGTTCTCAGAATAATACTGCCAATTTTCATGTAAGTCTCAACACATAGAATCTGAGATTTTGTCTTTCCAGAGCCTTTTATCTTTGGGTATATCTTTACATGGATGGGAGATAATGCATTCCAGATACCTTAAACCAAGGTTGTCCACTGAATTGCACTTGGACTCGCTTAGATAAATCCCAGCTAAGCTATGACCTCCTCAGGAATACTGGTGGTCACATAGAGGTGTCATGGAGGCAACCGAGATAGGATTATAGCCCATGCTGAACTATCAGTAGTGTATAAATTATGATGATGATTAACAATAATGCTACAAAAGGGACTGTGCCCATCTCACCCCCCAAATTTGAAGCTCATAATGATTGCCCAGGAGTATTAGAGCTTCTCACAGAGATAGCTGGAAAATACTTTGCCCTAAGCAAAAACAAAGCATTTTATCATGTGAAATGGTGACCATGGAAGTAAGGGCTAATTCATATATTACCGCAGCAATGTGGGACTGGCACCCTGAGGAGTTCTGCCACAAAACAGTTCAAGAATAGAATGCATGCTTTGAATGTAGAAGATTCAGTTCCTAGCATTCTGGTTTAGTCCCCAGTATCTTGGGAAAGACCTCTGTGTCACTCACTGGAGATTTGCTGTCAGTGGGGTGGCCATTTATGCATTGCCAAAAAAGAGGAAATGCATCACCAAAAAAGAGGACAAAAGAGGACACCAGTTTGCCTAACATTTACATATGCTAGTGTATTTGTTTTTATTTATTTATTATATTTTTAATCTGCCCAATAACCAATGTTCTCCGGTGGAGTACAAACAGTTAAAAGACTAAAATGCCAAACAGTTAAATTCATATGTATAGATGAAAAATTAGAAAAGAAATATAATATAATTTAAATAGAAATACATTTCACCATAGCGTGGAAGACTCTCCAGCCTTGCAAACAGAGAACACCTTCAAGTAGAGAACTGTCCTCTGGCAGCCCTTCAAATAGAGGACTGTCCTCTGTAAAGTATGACACCTGGCCACCCTAGATACCAGTCTAGTAGATAATGCCAGGCTAGATGGACCAATGGTCTCACTCAGTATAAGGCATTTGCTTATAATTTATTTTGCAAAAAAAGCATACTTAAAACATTAACAAAGAAGCTGGGTGTATGATTCCACAATAATGCTCTGAAGGTAATTATATATGGCTCTCCTTCATTTATGTGTACATTGCATCATTGAAGTGGTGTCCTTGAAAATGTAGAGGAGCCTGTTTATTTTGGCAGAACAGTACTCTAATTTTCATAACCCATGGATGTAGCACTAGAAAACTACGTAGTGTATCTTACTGTTGCTCTCTTCCTGCATATGTTGCATAGGTAGCTTATGTTGCCCGCCTACATTTTAAAAACAAAAAAGACAACTCATAAGATGGCATGGATTTCTGAGTCAAATCATTGACATACTGTTCTTCCAAGAGGAATATGAACATTTAACTGCACTGTGTGTATATTTAGGAGTTCTAATTGACTTGAATGAATTACTCTAGAGAAAGGGGTATTTAATACAAGATACATGGCTAAGTCTAATCCTTAATGAAGGATTCCCAATGGAACAACAAGTGCATTGTGAAATGGAACAATTCTGTATACAGTTCTCCAGGATTCTTTTTAACTAGCATTTTGAGAAACAGGTTGGTGTCAAATATCTCAAGTGTATTTTCACAGCAAATATGTTGTTTATATCATCAGGGAACAACCTCAGGAACACTACAGGCAAACCAAGACCTGGAGAGTGTTACCTTAACCTGCAGCTGCAGGGAGCACAAATGAAAGCTTATTGTTGTTGCATCCATCTCATAAGGGAGTTATTCTGTCACTGAAGTAATGTTATTATGTATCTATAAAGATGCTCTTTTTGGCTTTATGTTCAGCTGACTTGCATCCACAGAGGGTTTTCCTACGTAGTGCTGTGCTTCATCAGTGTGAGAGAAGGACTAGGTGAACTGTTAGTATAATACAGTTGAAGAGCTATGAATCTGTCATTGTGGTGTCTTAGGGCCAGACTAGTCATGACTTTAAATGTACAGGTTTTTAAAATGTAAATAGTGGTGTGTGTGTGTGTGTGTGTGTGTGTGTGTGACAGACAATTATTGGGATTGCAGCAGGTGGGAGGAAAGGAGGAATCTAATCCTTTCCTTCCCTGTTGCTGTCCTGATTAAAATTGCTCCTCTGAAGCTGCTATTTGCATTGGGAGGAAATGATATCAATGATGTATTTCCTCTCAGTGCAAATAGCAGCTTCAGAGGAGGGATTTCTGTCAGGATTGCAGTCAGAGAGAAAGGGTTAAATTCCCATCTGCTGTGATTACGATAGTTGTCACACATGCACACATTCACCAGCAGCTGTTTGCACATGAAATGCAAAAATGTTTGCACATTAAATGCACAGATGCATTTAATTAAAGGTCACTTCTACATTGGCCCTTAATAACCCTGGTGACAGTATGTTATTCCTAATGTTTTTTCAGCACAAACCTATGTATATTTACTCATTGATCTGATAAGGTAGAAAGGGTTCCAGGAGTTTCCAAAAGAGTTTCCAAAAGAAACAAGATTATTTATTTATTTATTTATTACATTTATATATCCTGCCTTTTTTCCTCTTGCAAGGAACCCAAGGCAGCTTACATTATCTTCCTCCTCTCTATTTTATCCTCACAACAACCATGTGAGGATAACAACCCTGTAGGTTAGGCTGACAGTCAGTGACTGGCCCAAAGTCACCTAGTGAGCTTCATGGCCAAGTGAGGACTAGAACCTGGATCTCCTGAGTCCCAGTCCAGCACTCAAACCACTACACCACACTGGCTCCCCAGATGAGCTCAATTAATGTACAATCAAAACATGTAGTCAAAGAACATGCTTTTCCATAGCATGCAAAGACTTGGGGAAAGAGTATAAAAGATACAGCAAAATTGGGAGAACTCTGAGGAAGACACATGGACACCGAAAAAGCAGCTAACATGCTAGCACACTTCCTGCATCTGAGCATATGACCTGGGCTGTCCACCAGGTTCTGTTCCTCTAACACTGGTAACTATTTGAATGCATGTGAACAAGTGTGAATGGATTGAAACCAACTGCATTTTATCAAAATAAAGATGTTCTAAAAATTGCTTTCAGGTTTTTGTCTGTATCTCACCCCGTGATCCCCGTTTTTTGTAACATTAGCCTTAGCACAGTGTTTGAGAAGCCTCACTTCAGATGTCACATTACAATCTGTTTCACAGCTTTCTTAGCCCCCTTGGAAACAGGTCTCCTGACCAAGATGAGATTCTGATTTGAAATGTAGAATGGTGCCCTGAACATTCACACCAGGTTTCATTCTGATGTCTCAATTTTGAAGGGAGATACTGCATTATGTTGTTTTACATTGTCATTGAAAATGGGTGTGGGGTTGATCAGGGTTTAACACTTGAAATGTAGAACTGTGGTGTAAATTTATGTAACAATTTCATTCTGATATCTCTGTGTTCAGTGATGCATTAGGGAAGGATAGCCTGCTTGTATGGCAAACAAACAGACAAACAAGCACAGTTTAAAATGGAATCAACTACCTAGGGAGGTCGTGGGCTCTCCCACTCTGGAGGCATTCAAGGTGCAGCTGGACAGACATCTGTCAGAGATGCTTTGACCTAGATTCCTGCATTGGGCAGGGGGTTGGACTCGATGGCCTTGTAGGCCCCTTCCAACTCTACTTTTCTATGATTCTATGATTCTATGAATGCCAAATGGATGAGTAGACCAAAGGCCTCTCTTATGCCAGCCAAAATTGGTACACTTTTTTCTAGATTTCCCCCCTACATGCTTAGTTCCATTATATTGAAAATGCCTCCTGTTATATGTGTTACTTTACCTATAGGGTTGAATCCAGGCTTCTCTCTCTAAATATGAGAGAGAAATACTCTCTCACATTTAGAGTAGACCCACTGAAATCAATTGGACAACTCATGACTAAGTCCCATTGATTTCAAAGGAACAACTCAAAGTATGACTAAGTCTGGATCTAACCCATAATCTGTAGCTTGGCTCATCTACTTGTGTTTTGCAGTCTGTATATATTTTCTTAGTACCTGCTTTCAGCTGGAGCACAGATATAGGCTGGATTCTGTTAGGCTGGGCATCATGTGAGGGTGATGCTGCTTGGCATCAGGGGGCAGCGTATATTATTGCCACACAGTAGATAAATGAAAAGCTTTTGTTGTAGGATCTGCCCCTAGCCTTCGAGAAACCATTGGACTCTGTCCCTGAATGGCCAGAGCTACTGGGATCACGCTTGACTTCAGCCACGTGCCAGGATTTTTGAAATAAAAAGTCAGCTATGTTAGGCAGGGAGGGCCCAATCTATGCCACAGCTGGCACCAAAACGTTAGGACTGGCACCAAAATGTCAGTTTCATTTTGAGAAATTCTCTTGTATGGTTTTGCCCAGGACCAGCCAATCTGATTGTCAGTGTTATGTTATTTTTTAAACAGTCCTTGTTGTGTAAGACACAAAAATGATTAAACATCCTGTGAATTGGCAAGGTTGTAATTTGCAATTATTTCAGCCTTCAGAATGTGTCTGCAAGCAGCTGAAATCAGTTTGTTCTCTCTCATCTCAGTGATTTCAGCATTCCTCTGAGAGAGGCGTGATTGCATCTACATGATTTAGAGCTCTAATTCTTGCGGCTCTCAGTAGAAGTTCAAAAGATATGATTGTAAAACATACCGTTGACTGGTGGTAGATTCTGTAGAAATGACAAGGCATGCAATGCATGGTCTGCAGGCCACATATTTCCTGCCACCCTGGCAATGCAATGCTGCCATTCACAGATTGGATGGACATTCTGGAAAGACCCTTGGCTGGCCAGCCAGATGAGGTCCTAAATAACCAAATGGTTATTACCATTCTTTGGCACCCAAAAGACTCATCCTGCAGAATCTGGCAAGTAGACCTAGGGCTAATCCACATTAGAGCCCCTTCCCTGTATCAGGGAGCGCTGTCATGGTATTTATGCAAAACACATTTACCACTGTTGAGGCACATGCTAATGGATACAGCGCAGTTTCCACTATGTTGAAAATGTGATCTTGTGTCACACACAAATGCAATTATGGGAGAAGTAGGAGGAATTGGAGAGGTGATTGTGCAGGGGAAATGGCCCTTTAAGTTTCCTTTATGTTTTTTTTTTATAGATCCATTAAGCGTATGCGCATGTTTGGTGGTGTGAGGGAGTGGAGATTTTTTAAAAAGTAATTCACAGCTCCTTCCAGAAAGCCAAAGCAAAGCCCCCCTCTCCCATGCTGACTTTTGCAGGAGGAAGCACCACTGAGGACAATGTGATCTACTTCTGAGTAGACATGTATCTCCATATGTTTTCAGCTAGTTCCTTGAGGGAAAAGAAAGAAAGAAAGAAAAGGATTGAAAAGACATTCCAAACTTTATTTGGGGGGGAGGGGGAGGGGAGGGGGAGGGGAGGGGGGAAGCAGCACTGCATTTATTCTCTAATTCACTGGGCAAGGAGAGAAGCTGGGTGGTGGTGGTGAGGGAGGCGGGAAAGCAACTGCAGGCTGACTGGGCTCATCTCCTCCTCGGAGCTGCTGCTGCTTTGTCAAGGCTGCCCAGGAGGAGCCCACCAGCCACGAGCAGCCTTCCTTACCCACCACTTGATGCAATGTCAGACTCAGAGGTTTGTGTTATTCACAAATGCACACCTCCGCACGTGCACATTAGCAAATACTGTTTTTAAAAAAGCACTTCCTCATTGCAGCACCGCTCTCACACAGCCCACCACCCCACTGAAGCCACTCCTCCTTCCCCCAGTGTCTATGGCATATAGACACTGGAGGAAGTTATATCATAAGTTTAGCACATGCTGGAAATATATACCGCAGAAAAAACACAATATATATAAAAGTCGTGATATAACTGGTCTGAAGAAATGCAGGATATAATGGCAGAAATAGCGTGAGGAGGTCAGTTTGGGGTGTGCCATAGACACTTTACTCTCTATGCCCTCGTGATGACTTGCCAAGAGGAGGAGCTGCTAGTCTGTTGTTCTTTGAACCACCAGTGCAACTGGCCAGAGCGCAGTATTATAACTTTGAGTTCTGCAAATGTCAGGTGCACAAAAGAGCAGATAGGGTTCCACCTGGCTCTATAAAAGCCCAAGTAGTAATTTTCTCTTTGAGTGAAGTCCAGGCTGCTCTAACTGTCCATATCTGTTGGTCCACTCAAAGCTTGCTTTGCTGCTAGACATGACAGTAATGGAATAATCATCCACATGCTTTCTTGGCACTTGTCTTCTAGTCTTATCCTGTGATGGAGCAGCATAAGATTCCCGTGGCATCTTAACTAACAGTTTTATTGTGACATAAGCTTTTATAGTAAGACCTTACTTCATCCCAAGATTCATCAGGGATATTTCCTTCCAGCTTATTTAATTGTTGCATTTATAATTTAGAAACTTTCCTCAAAGTTTAGCCTTGTCTACCTTCATTAACTCAGTTTCTTTGCCTATCAGCAGCAGTGACCCTATTGCCATATTTAGCTTACAAGTAATACGCATGAAAGTTCTACCATTCCTGTTCATGGAAGTGGCTGTGAGAACTCTACTTCAATTATGCTTCTGCAAGACACTGAAGTATCAGGAAAAATTACTACCTATCACACCCTGCATAGCTGAACTTTCAATACCTACGGTACACATTTTTAATAACACCAAAGATATGTGGATGAATGAAATTGTCTGTTATCCCATTTCAGCAGTAGCTGTATTCCTTCCATGTCTTTGATTAGTACATATATCTCTTTGTTTGTTCTCTGCCACCTTTCCTTAAAATAAAATAAAAAGCCCAAAGAGGACTAAAATTTCAATGAAATTACATTAAGCACTTATCCCAGGCCAGCCAGGTTTGAAAATACTGGGCTTGCTCTGGGTAAATGTAAACTTCTTTCTGTTGCACTCTTTTTCTTTGGGACTATCTATACACCACCGCAACCTTTCTCAATGGCCAATGGCCATGCTGGCTGGGAATTATGGGAGTTGCAGTCCAACATTTATGGAGGGCACCAGGCTAGGGAAAGGTTGCAATATGGCATGTCACATTTCTTGCAATCCTATACTTGTCTACTCAGAAGTGAGCCACATTCAGTGAGACTTCCCAGGTAAATGTGTATAGACAGCCTTAATAACCATGTCAAACTGTTCCCCATTGTAATTTGTCCCATCAGTATAGAACCACACAACCACCCATCAGATGTCATACACATGGTGAAATGCCTAGCACAGATTTTTAGAGACTTTCGACATGAGGCTGTTGATCCACTGTATCTACTTTTGGTTTTGTCGCAGAATTGAAATCTGAGCACTACACAAGGAGAGTTTCTTTTCCTGCTTTTCTACTACATAACCTCTAGGTGGCACTGTGGTATAGTAGAATAGTGCAAATACGCAAGAGGAAATTGCGCCTTCTTTCACTTTCACAATTCTTTAAATGCCGCATTTTCCTGCCCTAAAAAAACTTGTCAAAAGTGCTGGTTAGACACAAAAGTGAAACTGGAAGTTTCACTTGTCTAAAGAACCCATAAACAGCCCTTAGTAGGGAAAGACAAGCACACAATAAATGCCTCATGTAACACCCCTCCCCGCCTATCATATAACTCCTTTCATTGCATATAAAGAATGTCGTATTATTTACAGAGAGCATTCTCCAAAATGAGTAACAAATATTTTTACACTTTTCAAAATTTCCCAAGGGCCAGTTTCTATTTTGAAATGTTGCATTAATCATTCCCAATGCTGAATTTTTGGGTTGTTGCTGCATGAATATATTGGAGAACACAGATAAGGGGAAATGTAACGTAGCATGTGCTACTGCTATCTGTGAATCTTTGAATCGTATGTGCAGAGACACCAAGAAATCTAATGCCGTCCTGCTATAGACATTCCTAAAGAACAGAGAGCTAAGCTATAAAACCAGCCAGTGTGAACCCTTTCGTAAAGCATTCTTTGTAGTGCTACTGCAAGGGATGTATGTGTGTTTATTAGAGCTTCTCAAATTATACAGAGAAAGCAAAACAATGGAATGGGTGGAGACATCCTTCCAAATTTCCTCCTGGATTTAGCTGTTCTAATTTGCCTTGTCCTAGTCACAGAGTGGCACAAATCCATTTACTTCTCTCCATGTGTCTGGCTTGGAATTCTGGAATTGCTAACCGTAACTACCATGCTTCTGCAGTTAGTAAGTTATTGCTTTAGCTTTTTGTTATGTTCCTTCATTTGTGTTTTTTCCCCATTTAGTTAAGCCAAGTTGCTTGAGTAATTCTACGCATCTACATATTAAAATAACAGGCATTTTTCCTCTCTCTTTTAGTTTTTATGTGAATGAAAGGAAGAAAGAGCAAACCATGCATGTGCTATTTTCAAGTTAGAGTGCAATTCTATGCATGTTTTGACAGAAAAAAGTCCTACAACTCCCAGCATTCCCCAGCCAATCATGCGGGCTAGGGAATGCTGAGAGTTGTAGGACTTTTTTTGTTTCTAAACATACATAGGATTGTGACCTTAATTATAGAATTTTTCCTTGTAAAATTTGGGAAGGCAGGTGAAATGGAATGCTGGGCATTGGCATCTTATGAAAGAATTATGAAATGGAATGGGAGAAATCTCATCCAACTATGTAGATATAGACAGATAATTGTTGAGCCAAGTAACACTGTCTTTGTGCCAAAGCTGCTACTGTGCATTTGTTTACCATCAGCCTGGCTTTTAGCTGTGTATAAATCTAAGTCACTAGGCAGGTTATACATTTGGTTTTATAAGGAAAAAAAGAGCCATCTCAATCCTTAAAATGTGGAAAGCATTAATCCCCCAGCCAAATGCTGGTTTCCTATAACCCACCCAGTCCTAAGAAGAAATAAGATTATTCCCCAAAGGTATAAACATAAGCCCAAATTGATTATTAGAGTTGCCCCCTGACACACACACACACACACACACACACTTGGGGAAGTCCCAATTGTTTTAAGAAATGTGCCAGGCAAAATAAGGATCACTTTCCACTCCAGAGCCCATCAAGATGGTTTATTGCATCAAAGTATAATTTGCTCCAGCACATCGACACATCAAAGGCAATACTTATATTTCCCTGTTCATAATAGTAATAAACCATTTTAGCTCATACAAGAAGATTTGTCTGTTGTTTTCCTCTAGCTTTTATGTACTCCAAAACATTTCTGCTATATATTATAAATCTTTTTCTTTCTTAATGTTAGGGGAAATTATAGCTATTCTTATTATGCAACATTTCTCTCCTCTGAACAAAGATCAATCTATATGTTTTTAGTAATAATCATTATTTAATTATGCCTTTATACATTCATTTGTCTCGTCTGGCTCTTGTTTTTATTTATATTGATTGTGTGTGTGGGGGGGTTCTTTAGTGTTTACTTGTCTGTTATTTAGTGCATTTTTCAATTATGTGCTTATGTTCTGAACATTTCATAAAAAATTAAAAATATTTTTTTAAAAAACATTTCTGTATTAAAATGATTCCCATCTGTACTTAGGTTGCAAGTAGAAAATTGTAACATGGCGTAAGACTGGTAATGTTTTGTACAGTGGAAGGTTATAGAAATACTGCTGGAGAGTACCTTAATAGTTGGAGGCAAATCTGCCAAGTAATCTTTTGTTAGGGAGATTCGCAACTGATTGCCCTCAATAAACTGCATCTTCCTTAATTCTTTTGAAGGGGGGATTCTCCCCCCCCCCATAGCTAATGATGATATAATCCAGTCTTCCTCAAACTGGTTTCCTTCAGGTGTGTTGGACTGCATTATTCCTAGCCAGAATGGCCAATGGGATCGAAGCGTCTGTGGAAGGAAGCAAAGGGGACAGACTGCAGTTTGAGTGGGATAGAGGAAGAGGCAGAGTGGTGGATTTTTGGCTCTCTAAACACTTGGGGGGGGGGGCTGCCTTTCCCTGATCTTATTTGGGACATTGATCACTGGATTTGGATGTCGGTGTGTTTAAGTTGTGCTTCCACCCGTACTCAACCTTCATATTTGTAAATAAAGTCAAACATTACAAAAATCCATAAGACCCCAGTGACCTCCTTCCAAGGAAACTAAACCCAGGTAAGCTTTGTGCTTCTCACGGCTCAGAGAAGTGTGTGTGTGTGTGTGCGGGAGCATTACAATATTTTCATTTTCTGCTACTCAATATAGCATTTCCCATTTTCCAAATAAGACAAATGTTTAAATAATTAAAGACATGGCATCAGACTGCTAGGCCCTAGCAGCTAGGGTTATATGACATAGGATATTTCCAGATCCTGGAAAAATGGGGATTTGGTGACAAATACCACTTTGGTAGATTCCATGAGATTCTGTCAGGACTAATGGGAATCTAGTTTTAGAAATTCCCATTTAGAAATTTAGAAATATAACAGTCCTTACCAAATATGCACCAGATGTCTTCTGCCCTGATGCAAGAGACTTCTAAGCCTGCCTGGGCACTAAGATCTCTTGTAACTGATTTGGGTTGATGGCACCATCAAGTTTCATCATGCATGTTGAGGCCTGGTGACTTTTGTTGGCTTCAGAGTTCCAATTCAGGATTTCCAGAGTTTAGTGGCATTTGAATGAACAAACGAACTGCATCAAGCTGATTTGAGGATGAACAATTGTATATCAACATAAAGCAAGCCCTGCTCAGATCAACAAGCTCTGTCTTGACCCAGCAAGGATTGAGGCTTTCAGGGGTAGTAGACTACTGGTAGGACACTCAGAGCAGGAATGGCAAAGTCACACCAGGTACAGCAGGATCACATTCAATAAGGCAAAGTCACAGCTGGTACAGCAGAGTCATATCCAGTAAGACCATATCACAGTGGATATGCCAGAGTCATACCCGGTAAATCAGAGTTATGTTCAGGCAAGGTGGAGGGCTGGAAGCTGTCAGAACTCTGGACAGAGCACTGTGAAAGGGCTGTGGAGTGTACCTTCAAAATCTGAGGAATTTGGCAAAAAAAATCTTCTGGCCTGGAAGGTCCAGGAGTGACAGTTGCAGGTGCTTCCTCCCCAGCAGGTGCTTCCTCTCTATCTACCATATGTGTTCCTCTCAGCTTGAGGATGGTCAAGACCAGAGAATATGACCAGCTCCAATTACATTGCTCACACAGAACAGTGGTGAGAGAGTGTTGGACTGGGACTCGGGAGATCCGGGTTCTAGTCCCTGCTTGGCCATGAAACTCACACTTTGGGCCAGTCACTGAATCTCAGCCTAACCTACCTCACAGGGTTGTTGTGAGGATAAAATGGAGAGGAGGAGGAGGAGGATTAGGTAAGCCGCCTTGGGTTCCTTGCAGGAAAAAAAGGCTGGGTATAGATATAATAAATAAATAAATAAATAAATAAATATTCTTGTGGCTGAAAGTGAAGCAGTATATCATCTGCACCTTTTCCAGTAATCAGACTTCTTGTCTTCTCTTTGCAGGTTCATTCCTGTACCTTACCACATCAGAAAGCATGAAGTTCCTCATTTTGAGCCCTTGGCTGAAAAGCAGTAGTGAAGACTGTACTGTACAAGTGGCTATCTACAAATACTTCCAGCAAAGTGGGGAATATCTCGCTCAGGTCCTCCACACGAATGAAAGTCTAATCAAAATCCCATTGATCCCAAGCAGAGGAAAACACGGGTAGGTCTATTTTCCCTTCAATAGTGTAATTTTGGTTTAAAGGTAGATTTTCTGTCCTTTGAGGCACTGAAATTGGAACCCGTAGGAGTTTTCATCAATGGAAGCTTCTGTAGACCACTTCCTAGATTTACCTTTTATTAGGGACACCCTTCAGTCTAGATCAGCCTTTCACAACCTGGTTTCCTCCAGATGTGTTGGACTAAAACTCCTATAATCCCAACCAGCATGGAAAGTTGGGGAAGGCTGGCCTAGATTAATTAAGAGTGAGGAGAAAGGCAGCTTCACAAATCAAATAGCCTCAGTTCTTCAGTGGTTGGTGAGACTGGGCTTTTGTGTTTAAGTCTGCTGTCCTTAATATATTTGGATACATTCCTAATTGCACACACATCTTAGAGTAGTTACACCCATTCTGCTTTCAGGGCAACCACTTTGCTTTTTATCTGTGCATGTACTGTGATTACTTCTGATTGGCAGTGGTGTGTCTCCCTTCCTACATGTTGTTATGCCAACTGCTATGCTATCTGGGATATTTAACATCAAATCTTAAACATCAAACATTAGCATGGGGAAAATACAGATTCTACACTGTTAGGATCATTTCTGGGGGTAGAGTCAGCTCAGAAATAAACTGATAGATGTTTAAGGAAATACATCTTCAGAAATCGTATAACATATATTGTACATTGCTTTGGGTGCTTAGTGGGTGGGAAAGTGATCCAGAAATGCTTGGAAAAAATGAAACAAACCTTCTCCTAGTTAAGCTGAAATATTAACTACACATTGTGTCTACTGGCTTCTCAAAAAATCTGAGTACATTCCGAAAATGGAGTTCATATACATACATGCTTTGCTTTATAGCTAATAGTTTTACCAAAATGCACACATTGCTCAATAAAGGCCCATTTCATCATTTTTCAATCCATGCAATGGATTTGGGAATGATTCCCATGAAGATTTAAGGGGTTGGACCCAGCAAAAGCCTCCTGTGGACAGAAGGGCAATTGTTGTTGACAGAAGGGCATTATTCCCAATGTTCTGAATTTTGTGATATAGTTATTCAGTAAAAAAAATGGATCCAAACATAATCTGTATATTAGGGGGAAAGTGTGTACAAGCTTACATATACTGTTGTAAAAAAAAGGTGGGGTATAAATATAATAAATAAATAAATACAAAATGCATTATATTATTAGGGGAAATTGAGTGCAAAAATGCATATATTAGGAAAAGGTACATACAAAAATCTGTATATAGGAGAACTACTCACAAAAATGCATATGAATTTTTATGCAAACTTTTTAAAAAATCAGACTAATGGCAGAAACAGGCCGAAACAAACTTAACATCGGAAAAATGAAAATCGGGCAAAGCCAAAATTAACAAATTCGTCAGTTGAGTGAACATATGGAGGAGAAACTGAAATTTCACTTTTGGCCCTGCCCCCAACAGTGCTGCCCTCAACATTGCTGCCTCCATGCCAACAGCTGAAGGTCTAAAAAGGGGCATCTACACACTTACAGCTGTATGCGCACTGGTGCTCCATGTGACTGTGAAACCCGACTATGCAGAGTTCCTGCTTGCATGGAGCACCTGCATGCATACATCTGTACATTCCCCTTTTCAACCTTTAGCTCTGCACATGGAGGTCAGGGGCAGCGCCAGTGGGATGCAGCAATGTCAGAGGTGGTGCTAGCAGCACAATCTTGCTCCCTCCTCATACTCTCACACTATGGGTGAAAAGACATCTATACGGGAAAGTGTCACCTAAGGAAATTCAGTGAACTGAAGGTGGGTAGAAAAAACAGACCCAGTTAGCAGGATTGTCTTTGACCTGTTCCTTCTTTAAAGTTTTGCTTCATAGTTGGGCTGGACAGCCAAACAAAAAGAAGCTATCCTTCCCCTTCCCTGCCTGCAGGACAGTAGCCGGCTGGAGATAAAGTGCAGCTGTGAGAAGAACAGAGGTGGACTGAAGTTTGCAGCCCAACAGTTGATCAATTAGTATCTTCTGCTGGCTTAATGCCTGAAGCTAATGTCCTGTTATGCAGATTGGCCCTGAGACAATTCCTCTCCCTCTCTCCCGCCTCCTCTAACCTCTTGGCACTTATTAGCCCAGTGTCTTCAAAAGGTGATGGTAAATAGCAGTACCTTATTTCAAGTGGGACAGGAGTTTCATAGATCATAGAGTTGGAAGGAGCCTACAAGGCTATCGAGTCCAACCCCCTGCTCAATGCAGGAAACTAGAGGAGGGGTCTCCCATCCAAGTAACAACCAGTCTTGACCCTGCTTAGCTTTCCACGCTCAGACAACCTGAGCCAGTGTAAGCCACAGGCCTGTATTCTGTTCCTTTAAGTGCTCTGAGGAAAAAAGAAGCCGCACAACCCATCATAGTTGATGCAGTGATAGTAAAAAAACCAAAACAAAAACAAAACTACACCTGCTGAATACTGGTATTTAAATCTCTGTCTTGAAGGGCTATTTGGCAAGCCTAGCCTAAAACATCACTTGGTGTTGCTACCCTTACATCAGATTATTCCCCAACTGAAAGGCTCAGATATAAATGGTACCTCCACCTTTATGCACGACCATTCTCTGTTAGACTTATCTCACTTCAAGATGTTCTTGGTGGTGGTGGTGGTGGTGGTGGTTATTATTATTATTATTATTATTATTATTATTATTATTATTATTAGCCACCTTTTTCTCTCTTGCAAGGAACCCAAGTTGGGTTACATCCTCCTCCTCCTCTCCATTTTATCCTCACAACAACCCTGTGGGGTAGGTTAGGCTGAGAGTCAGTGATTGGCCCAAAGTCACCCAGGGAGCTTCATGGCAGAGTGGGGACTAGAACCCGGATCTCCTGAGTTCCAGTTCAACATCTCACCACTACGCCACACTATGGAAGTTATCTGCTTTTTTACAGTCTGTGTTCTGCCAGTACAAGTCCAGTGCAAAGTTTGAATAATCAGAGGCCTGTCAATCAGTATAGTTCTAGTATAAAAACATTAATTTTTCACCCTCTCAATAGGCTCCTAATTAATAAAGAACTTTTGTGTGCCTGCACTATATATTTTTAGGTGTTGGGTCTTACGTATTTTTTTTAGGTGCTGGGTCTTACGTATTGTCCAGGGTTTGTATCAAGTGAAAGCATGTTGCTCTTTCTGGGCCCTGGCCAGCTGAAATATCCCCTTCCAGTTGTGTAATTAAGATTAATTGCCAGTGATGTTTCAATTTGTCAGACTCTCTGTGCGTTCTCTTAGATTGTTGTTAATGGCAAAACAGCAGGAGCATAGTTGCACAAACTGATTCTGGATGCTTTAAAGCAATGTTCTTTGTTTAATTTAGAATTTAATTTGACTATATGTACAATGTACATTCCTGGTGTTCTGATTATCAGCTTTACCTTCATGGCTGCAGAATACACACTGAGAAGAATAATTTAAACCAGTCATCATTCTTTTTGTTTGTTTAACATGGCAGGCTGCAGAGAGAATGATTATAACAGCGGGCCATGCTGGCTTATTACAGTAAAAGACGACACGGCTGATAATCTGATCGAAGTGTGGAGGAGAAGAGTCCGGTGGGGGGGGGGGAAGGGAATCCGGCACTCAAAACACAGTAATAGAAACCTGATTCAAAGGCAAAAAAATACATGTGGCACTTCATGTGCCAGTTGAAATGTGCACGTATTTGAAATGGTAAATAGTAGGTGCCAGGGGCAATCAGGATTGGGACCATGGTGAACTGGGAGGGAGATTTGTAATTGTCCCATATCACCTGGTCAGTAAAATCAAGAAGGAGAAGATAAAATAGCTTGCGAGTCTAGATGGGACTTTGCATATTAACATGCATATTAGCCAGGGGTGTGCATTGGATTTGGCTGAATCCTGAACCAGGCTCATTCGAGAAGATTCAGGGGATGTCTGAATTGAAATGGGGTTTCTCTGAAGCAGACCAAAGCTTCCAAAGCTTTGTTAGTGATTTGGAGATTCGGAAGGACACATTGGGTGGAATCCAAGGAGGTGCTTACGCCCCCGCCGATTACTTTCTGCACCACCATCAATTCCCTTCATCAAGTGGTGGCTTCTGCCAATTCTGTTGCCCAAGCAGGACCCACCACTTATGCAAGGGAGATTTAGCACTTCCTAAGGGAAGCCCCGAAATGAGTGGAAAGCTCGTTTCTGGAAGGAGGTAGGTCGGTGGAGCTCCCTTATGTGAGCTCCACCAACCTGCCTCCTTCCAGAAATGAGCACTTCTGCTTGTTTCAGGTTGACCTAGAAGTGCTAAATCACCAATGCACAAGCAGTGGGGGCTGCTTACACAATGCAATTAGAGGGATGGAAGAGAATCGGCGGGGGTGTAAGCACCCCATTGGATTCTGTCCATTGACACGATGTGTCTACAAAAATGGATGCGTTTCTCCCCAAACCCTCCATATCAGGAACACACCCGAGTTGAGAGAGTAGCAGGAAGAGGAGGGGGTGTAGTTTTGTGACTGGCAGCTCTAGCTTCTAACCACAGTTAATGGTTTTACTGGGGCTCTCTAATCATAGTTTCGAGGAAGGTTTGTTGAAGTATTATATACCCATTCTGGTATTCCGTAGTCTTTGCTAGTTCTTTCTCACAAGAGCAGAAATGTTAAAAGAGTTTTGGTGGAGTCTGTGGGACCTGAGAGGGTGTAGTATTGGGTAATTTTTGGAAATACTGGATGTTCAAGTCCTTCTGCCACCGTATGCTTCACATCCATCATCCACCCCACCCTATTGCACTTTCTGTGACTTTGGTGTGAGTTGAGCAGAAAACAAAAAAGCCTTAAACTATTTTACATTTATTGTACCTCCCCCGCCCCTGCATCTATCCTTCTGAAATTTTGCAGTTTTCTTGCCTAAGGATATGTCTATAATGTATGTTATTTTCATACAAGTTGCCAAATGGGGGGGGGGGACCTACAGGATGGGGGAAGAGGAAGGAATCACTTCCCCTCTCATACCAAATATCTGAAAGCTCTCCTTCCACAAAAACTTCTGCACCTATCCTTCTGTGATTTTGTAAATTTCTTATTTGTTTATTTAGTAAGATCATTTATTGCAATACCAATACCTGGGAGGGGGGCTCACAAAAAAATTAAATCACAAAAAATGTTCATAATAATAAAAAAAAACAAAGCATTAAATCATATGCCAGAGACAAGTGCTGCAAATAGGGATCTTGCTTCTTTGCATCCTACCCCACATTTTGAAAAGTTTGACAAGATAAACTAACAAAGCAGTGAAATCCAGTTTTCAAAATAGACATTTTGCCAACCCTAAGCTCAAAATGGGGCCCATTTTTGCACCTCCTCCATTCCAGCTCTGGTAAATAATGAAAAATTATGCCGGAGTGGGGGCTACGGAATGGCTGAATTAGGCTAAGAGTGATACAAGGAAGTGTCTAGGTCTCTTCAAGCATCAGTTTTCATCTCCAGTGTGCTCCTTGCCAGAGGCCCACAAATACTGACTTGGCTTACTAGTTAGCCTCTGTTTGTGCTTGCTACCAACTCCCTCCCCTCCCAACATCCCCTGGCATGCTTAGAGGGCTTGGGGGAAAGGCAGGGATATATCTCTCATTTGCACTGGGGGCTGGAGAATGCAAGTAACAGCATGAGGGGATGTGGGCCATTCTTCTCACCACTGTACCACGGACACTTGCCCTGGTGAACTGGTGCATACAGTTGTGGACCCCTTCCCTTCTCAATATTATGCCCTCCCTCATACCCACCCTCTGCAGAGTACATTTGGCAAGTATGTAACTGCTCTTGCTTTATAGAGCAGGTGTGGGGGGAGGAAGACAAGAGAATGGAGCACTGCAGAACAGGAGTTCAAGTCACTGAATAATGTCTCTTCACTCTGAATTGTGCACTCTGGTTCAGAAATTTGAAACCCCAACTTGATGCTTATTAAGGCTTTTAGTGTTACGTGTAATGTCCAGTTGTATGAGTCTACAGCCAATCTACTTTCCATGAGTATTAAAACTAAGATGGGACACTGGGATTTAAATCAAATGAATGACTATTTGGTTTAGTGGGGGGAAGGGGAGGAAATGTCACCCTCTTCTCTTCAACCACATAGTAAAGCTGAACACTGCCTTGCATGGATGTTAAGTTTGGCAGATTCCTTTGACTACACCAGTTGATGATATAAGCAATTGTCAAATGTCCATCATTTGTGCCTACAGTTATTTACAGGACAGAAAAATGGATGGCCTCTTCGCATACATAATGAAGATTTTGCTGCCTTTTTTTCTGGAGGCTAAATTTTGATTGATCTGCACTGTTACTATTATATAAAGCCCTCTTCATGCGAATTGCTGCTATGTTTTGGTCCTTGAGATCTAATGCCCATGAGGAATTGTAAATAATTTAATACAGAATGGCAACCTTGAAAAAGAATTATTAATATAGCTATGGAAATACCACAGCTGGGACATTCGTCTATATTAGATTTTTAGATTTCTTTAAAACCTCCAGAGAGTATTATTCTTTATTCACATGTCAAGAAGATGACTTCCCCATAGAGTTGAACTTTTAGATATCTGAGGGAGGTGGCTGAAATCTGCAGAACTTATGTGCCATTCTTTTCATATATGAAAAGTTCAGGCTATATCTGGGATACTGTGACCAGCTCTGGGCTCCACAATTTAAGAGGAACCATGACAAATTGGAGCGTGTCCAAAGGCTAGTGACTAAAATGGTGAGGGGCCTGAAAATCAAGTCCTATGAGGAACTGTTGACAAAATTGGGTATGTTCAGCCTACTTCCAGCATACCACATCCAAGTATCTTTTGTATAAAGAATATGTCTACAAGACTCTTGGCCTTCAGGTGAAGGCCCTCCTGCTAACTCTGGATGCATGGAAGCTGGCTGGTCTCAAGGCTCATCCTGTCCCACAGTCTGATACAGTTTCCCTAGCCTAGGCATAAGCTCAAAGATCTAATTGCTGACTAAGTTCTCACATCTTCTGGCAGATTCCCCCCCCCCATTTCTTGGCATGGGCACACTTGATTTTGTAAGGTCCAGGCTTATGAATATAAACCCATTCCATCTACAGTAGAAGGAGAGAATAGGAACATTCCAGGTTCTTGTGCTACTGAAAAACTAGGTTTAGAGCACAAGGATTTGAGGGAAATGATACTCTACTTTCAACATACATTGCAGCGCGACTCTGGTTTTCAGAAGAGATGAGCAATCTCGAATCCCACTGATTTCAAAGGGAAGAGGTGGCTACTTGACATGTCTGGCAATCAGGTCCCATAATAGAAGGAGAAAATGTGTTTCACTAAAATTAATGCACTTGAAAGTCAATGCAGCGATAAATTAATTTCAGGTCGGATTTTCTCATATCTCAAGTTGCTCATTGTGTCAGCAAGTGTCTTTTTCTTCCCCGTTAGCCTGAATTACATGTATTAATATCTGATAAGGTCTTCACAGTTCATGTCCATTTACAGGAGGAAGAAAAAGAAAGTGCTGTCAGACACTACTCTTTGATTGGGGTTAAGCCAGCCAAGCAAAGATTTTTGCTTGCACCTTATAGAGCGGGGATTAAGCAGTATGTGACAAAGCAGGAAACTGCATTATGACCATACAAGAGAAATTGCACTCCTTGCTGTGTCAATGGGCACTTTGCAAACAAGACATCTAGCTTGCTGCTCTCACCACATTGATAAAATAATCTGCATGTGCAGAGACAGCAGAACACAGAAAATGATGCTCTTCTTGCCTTCGTTGCCTCTCTCTAAAATGTATGTACATGTTTCTGAAATATCTGGTTTCCTTGTAGTCATCAGTGTATTCTACAACTCATTGGCTTCATGTCAATTAGATTTGTCTTGAACTGTGGGAGACACCAAAAAGGGTTTGGGCATCTACAGATAGGAATGCTATCTTTCAGAGGGTTGTTTTGGCATAGAGTCAGTTGGATGCAACAATTACCATCCATGCAATTCTATTCATGTCTACTCTGACATAAATGCCACTGAGTTAAACAGGGATTACTCCAAAGTAAGTGTGCATTATAGACTGCAGCTTTAATCAGAAGATTCAGATAGCTGCATGGGATCAGACTCAACAGATAAGCCCTAAGATCACTCAGGTGATAGATGGAGTGTGGGGAGATAACCTGGGTGTGAAGTGAGTTGCCAAAACACTTTGTTGGGCTTTTGAAAACTCTGATTACTGGGTTGATTGTTCATATTGCTTTAATATAATTAGATATTAATATTTATAGAGAGATTCTGGTTTGATTGTTGGGAAGTGTTTTCATGCATTTTTATTGAGATATTATTGAGATATTGATAATGTTTTTGAAATATGTTGTTATTGAAATGCTTATTGGTCACATAGTGCTGTTATTGATTGCTTAATTTATATATTGTGAGCCATCTTGAACACAATTTCCTTTGTGGAAAGCTGCACCAGCAGGTTTGGTCCAGTAGGAGGTATCTTGATTTTGAATCTTGTCGAATGATCAAGATCCATAAAATGGTAGCAACCCTACAGTGTATTTCTGTTGATGACTCTCCCTTAAGGAGATAGGAAATTTCTGTTGTTATCTATTTAGCATCACAAAACTGAAAGACCAAAGCAGGGACTCGGGAGATCCGGGTTCTAGTCCCCGCTCAGCCATGAAACTCACTGGGTGACTTTGGGCCAGTTACTGACTCTCAGCCTAACCTACCTCACAGGGTTGTTGTGAGTATAAAATGGAGAGGAGGAGGATTGTGTAAGCTGCCTTGGGTTCCTTGCAGGAAAAATGGTGGGGTATAAATGTAATAAATAAATCTATCTATCTATCTATCTATCTATCTATCTATCTATAAAGTGTCCTGACTGACTGACTGACTGACTGATTGACTGACTCATAAACGCCCAGCTCAAACTGTTTAATCTAGGAACGTGAAATTTTGAAGGAACATTGAAATTCCGTCCCTAAGGGGTGAAAAAAGGGGGCAAAATCACCCCACAATCATATCTCCTATGGGCAAAACAACAGGGCAGCAGTTATGCAAATCGGCCTCACCTCAGAATTGCTGCAGGAGCCAATAGGAGCAGATATGCAAATAGCCCATACAACACTTAGAATGTTCGTATGAATTCCTGCAGGGGCTAATAGGGCTGGGTATGCAAATCTCCCCTAGGCCATTTAGAATGTTCTCTGAGAGGGTGAAAAGGGAGGGAAACTTTTTAAATGAGTGAATGACTGCTGTGTGCGGGGCGTCGTCGCATAGGCTCCATCACGTTTTGACGGATCTGCCCCAAACTTGGCACACATACTCTCCATCACCCAAGGACAAAGACTGGTGGGTTCAAATCTCCGAAAAACCCTTGCTGTGCCTGTACGGCCAAAAAAAGATGAGAGCCAATGGCGTCACTTGGAATGTTCGCAGGGGCCATTCAGGAGTGGTTATGCAAATCGCTCCAACGACATATAGAATGTTTGTATGAACTGCCACAGGGACCAATCAGAAGTGGATATGCAAATCTCTCCTGTGTCAAAACAGAATGTTCATATGAACCACAGCCAGGGCGGAGCTGGGATTTCATCGCTGGGTAGTCCTGGGGGGGGGGGCAAGCTGGGATTATGTTGTTGGGTAGTCCCGAGGGGGAGGGGGCAAGCAGGGATTTCATTGTTGTGTAGTCCCGGGGGGGGGCAAGCTGGGATTACATTGTTGGGTAGTTCCAGGGGGGAGCTGGGATTTAATTGTGTAGTCCGGGGGGGAGTGGGGATTTCATTGTGCTGTCCCAGAGGGGGGGGGAACAGGGGATTTCACTGTGTAGTCCCGGGGGGACACAAAAAAATTTGATTGTGTAATCCCGTGGGGGGGGGGAGCTGGGATTTCATTGCGTATTCTTGTGGGGGGGAGCAGGGATTTCATTGTTGTGTAGTCCCAGGGGGGGGGGAAGCTGGGATTTCATTGTGTAGTCCGGGGGGGAGCAGGGATTTCATTGTGTAGTCCAGGGCAGGAAGCAGAGATTTCATTGTGCAGCTCCGGGAGAGGAACAGGGATTTCACTGTGTAGTCCTGGGGGAGCTGGGATTTCATTTCGTAGTCCAGGGGCCCCAGGGATTTCATTGTGTAGTCCTGGGGGGGGGGAAGCAGGAATTTCATTGTGTAGTCCCGGGGGGGGGGAGCAGGAATTTCATTGTGTAGGCCCGGGGGAACAGGTAGTCCCGGGGGAGCTGGGATTTCATTGTGCAGTCCTGGGGGAGCTGGAAGTCCCGGGGGAGCTGGTAGTCCTGGGGAAGCTAGGATTCCATTATGTAGTCCCGGGGGACCTTTCCTATGGAGCGATTCAAAACAGCGGTCAGCGACCTAAAGGAATTTCGAACAAATAGTGCCTATAGGAAAATGACGACCCGTGCAAACTTGGCACGGTCACTCTTCATCACACGAGCGAAGCCGCAGGCAAAAGCTATTTTTGTATAACCTCACTTCCAATAAAGTACTTTATTGCTACTTTTCTCCAAGTAGCAAAATAAGCATGGCCATCTGATATTTGTCTAGCATAGCATCTAATATTGTGTGCTGGTGTCCGAAAAAGCCAGGACTTGAACTGGGAACCTTTGAACTGTATGTGGCTGCTCATGTACTGGGCAATTCTGGGCCGTAGGGTTGGAAAGACTATAAAATGTCTTCCTGTTTGAGGCATTGCCTGAGCCACAAGGTCTTCCTGATTGTGATGTGTTTCTGGGCATGCTCTTCAGTTCTTGCTTCTGGACTCCTCCTCCTGGGAATTAACTTCTACTTCACACTTGGCTCTGGCATCTGGCCTGCCCTTGGCTCTGACAGCATCACAGTGCCAAATCTGACTGTACTATACAGTGTCATGATGACATCACATTCATTAAATTATCCTTGATTGGTGAATCACTCTAGGGAAGAGAAAGCAGGGGGGAAATGGTGCCAAAGCAGCAACAGAGAAGAGAAACAATGGCTACAAATAGTTGTGAACAACCACATAAGAGCTACAAGTAACTGTTTTTTCAGGAAACACTTCACACACTATCAAAAATATGCACTTCACATTTACCCCCAAAATGAAATGGGCAAACATTCAGAGTATATTTTCTACTGAAGAGCCATTGATTCTCTTGGACTGGCCCACAGACAATGTTTGTCAATGGCATTTGTTACTCTGTAGTGCACTTAATACAACAGTTAATCTGGAGAACCTGGAAGGACCCTCAGCTAGGGCACTTCACCCTCCGTGACATGTTTACCTATTCAGGCAGCTTTTCCAATGGAAATTTGGGTTTTTCTAAATAGAACAGAGAATTACCTCCTTACTTTTGGATTCTGTAGCCTGCTGTATTACATTCTGTAGATTGTTGGCAGAACTTCTAGCTGTAGAGCTGCATTGATTTAATTCTTATTGAATTCCATAAAACTTTTTCATTGGGATAACGCAGGTGCTGTAAGTGACTGAAATTGAATTTATTGCAAGAAGACGGAACTGCAAGTGGAACCAACACCACAGTTGCATTCTGGTCCTGTTGGCCATTTCTGTCATCTGTTGCAATTTTCTTTGTCTCTCCATAGGTAAAGCTGCAGCTAATGATAGTCAGGCTCTGCACTCTTATTGATCCTATGTAATAAAGAAATCAATTATTCTATCTGGCTGCTAAAAGAGCTGATATAATTACTCCCAGGGTGCATAATAGTGTCAGATTATTCCCTAATGGTACTAGTCACATAGCTACTGCATTGTATTATTTTGCTGCTTAAATAATGCTTTGAGCAATCTGTTCATATAAATCACTTTGCTAAGCAGTTCTTTTTTTAAAAAAAAAAATTGCCAGCAAGAGCAAGGCAATTATATTTTCATAATCTATTCTCATAACTGCAATTGTATAGTCTCAGCATTGTCTGGGAGGCAGAAATAAGTGGAGAGCACACATGCTATATTATTGACGTAGGATTGCCCATGTTGATTAAATTATTTTTAAAAATTATTTTTTCATTGTAAACTATCAACAACAAAAAGAAAGAAAGAAAAAATGTGGCTACATAGATTTGAATATATGAATTTCAATGTATACATTATATATATATATATATATATATGAAAATACAGGTTTCGAAGACTATTTTTTCTGTGGAACTCCCGAACTGAGTTCAAGCACTTTCTCTATAATTGCTAATTTAATCCACATCTATTCCAGATGTAATCAGAGTTCCGTACCTTTTTCTCCCACGGACTATACAACCAACAAAGCAGCAAATCCAATAATATCCATTTGCAGGTGGCATCTATACCCCACCCATTCAGCATTCAATCCAGCTCCCTATTCCATTCCTGCTTTAAGACCTTTTATATCATATTTATCCACCAATAATAATTATTTATAGACATAGATCATAGGTTGATTTGCCTGATAAGTGCTTCCAATACTGAGGGAGACACTGAAGCTGTAAAACTGGCAGGGCCAAACCTAGATATTAACAAATGTTCCAATTGCAAGTATTGCCATTCAGCTGGCAAATCATATTTAGCCCACAAAACAGAGAATGATAACAAAAACTCATAATCAGCACTCACCAGTTGATTCAAGCCAAGGTAAAAATGGCCTTATTCGTCTATGTCTGCCACGAAAACATTTTCTCCCCAATTTTTAAATCTGGATTTCCCCATAGTGACAATTTAGTATGTTGATTAAATTAGCTGAGTCTAGTCATTTATCCATTAAAAAAAAGCATTATTTTATATCTTGAGGTGGAAACTGTGCCTGATGGACCACCACCCTTGGACTTCAATCAAGGCCTGTTCTCTCTGCTCCAATTGTTGGGACCACCACAGGCCAGCAATGCCCTGTTCCCTGAGTGGGAGGGAAAACAGGCAAAATGGTGTACCCATGCTCCTTTTTTGCTTTCTCCTTCTGGTGGCCGTTTCTACAGCCACCAAGCGGAAATAATTATTTCCCTGGCTGCCTCCAGCCTCAAAACTCTCTAGGTTTCATATATCTACTTTAGGTAGTGTGTGATAACTATTAGATGTAGGGTAGGTACCCATAAAAGAGATCACAAAATTTCAAATAACAAGTTTACTGTAGAATAATATCAAGGGGGGAATCTTTAAAATCAAAATACACACACCATATGAGCAATAGAGTAATAAAAAAAAACCCAGAGATAAAAGCATCCAGCTAACCTAACCAGACTGGGCCCCTATATTATCCAGGTCCCCTGTCCAAACAATATATTACTGTCCTTCTCAATCAGTTCTCCATTTCTAGCAGTTCTGAGTCTCCCCCCCCCCCGACCTTTTTTCCTTTCTCTTTCTCTGCCTGTCTGCCTCTGGCTTTTATCTTATAAATTTTCTCCTCTCTCCCACTCCAACAAATCAGAAGGTTAATTTATTGTTAATTACTTTCAGCTATGTTTCTGTTTCCTGAGATAAACCTTGACATCCTGTTGAACTCAGTAAATTCCTGCTTCCTTAGCTGGCTTTTTTACCATTGTTGAACTGCTTCCTGGGTTAAACTTCCTGACCTTTATATCCTAAGCTAAACTTTTAACCTCTAAACTATTAACCTTATGGCTGAAACTGACTAGCACACACACAAAAAGACTTAACTCTATAATATCTGACAACCAAACTAAATGCCAAAAAGTTATGTTCCTTAACAGGGACATTTGGAGACATTCCTCCTGGTGTATGCAACCTTTTTTTCTGTACAAATGCTCTAGATTGGATTAACAATTCTGGGAACTTCATACCAGACATTAATCCAAATACAGCATTGCAACTAAGTGTACAAAGGTTTCTAGCCCACAAAAACTGTTTACTACCCTGCCTTCTTAACACATGCTGATGTCATTCATTTGTGCCACATTGATAGCCTCAAAGAGAGCACCAATTCTCTTCCAGTTTACAAAAAATCCACTGGGCCAAACCACATGTGACAGTCAGTCTTGTGAGTGGGGAATTTAAGCATAAAAACAGCTGGAGGGAAAAGGATGAAGCCACCTCTCTTCTAGGGATGTATGAAAATTTAGTTTCAGTTCACAAATCACTCAGAAATCTCCCATTTGCTACCCCAAACGGAAGTGCATGTTCTCAAAAAATGTTTGCAAATTCCTAAACTTGCATTCACAGCTGCAAAATGTTCACTTAAAAATGCACAACTCAAAATGCACAACAAAAACGGGTCACAAACGAGAATAGGAGTGAGCTGAACCAAGCTTTGAAGTAAAGTTCATAGAATTTCAGTGAGTTTGAGCATTTCTGGTTCTCCTATCATGAGCTGAGGGCAATGAAGCAAGAGGGAAGACGGCTGGAACGCAGGTGGAGGAGAACTCGTGCTGAATTTGACCGAACACAGGTTAGAGCTCATTATCGAGCCTCTGTGGCGGTAAGGGTGGCGAAGAGAGAATTCTTTCCCACCACCATTGCATCTTCTCAGTGCCATCCAGCGGCGCTTTTCTGAGTGGTCCGTGGCCTTTTACACTCTGGGCCAGCGAGAGAAATGATAGAACCCTCAGTAGCACGCTGTGACGAGTTTGCACGGCACTTTGAAGATAAAGTCGCTCAAATTCGTCATGAATTGGACACCACAGTTAGTGCAGCTCCTTTAGTAGAGGTGTCCAGAGCACCGTCTGGTCCGGTTTTATTGGATGAATTTCAGTTATTGAGGCCCGAGGATGCGGACAAGGTGCTTGGCCAAGTCTGGTCTACCACCTGTGTGCTTGACCCTTGCCCATCATGGCTAATTACATAAAATAAGGAGGGGATAGCCAGCTGGGTCCAGGAGGTTGTAAACGCCTCCTTGAGAGAGGGAGTGGTGCCGGCCTCTTTGAAAGAGGTGGTGATTAGGCCACTCCTCAAAAAGCCTAACCTGGACCCAGATGATGTTGATAACTATAGGCCGGTAGCTAATATCCCATTCCTGGGCAAGGTGTTTGAGCGGGTGGTTGCTGGTCAACTCCAGGCACTCTTGGATGAAACGGACTATCTAGATCCATTTCAATCTGGATTCAGGCCTGGTTTTGGAACGGAAACTGCCTTGGTCGCCCTGTGGGATGACCTCTGCCGGGAGAGGGACAGGGGGAGTGCGACCCTGTTGATTCTCTTGGACCTCTCAGCGGCTTTCGATACCAACGACCATGGTATCCTTCTGGATAGGTTGTCTGGGTTGGAAGTTGGAGGCACTGCGCTCCAGTGGCGGCCGATTCCAGAAGGTGGTGCTGGGGGATTACTGCTCTGTCCCTTGGCAGTTATGCCATGGGGTGCCACAGGGCTCTATTTTATCCCCTATGCTGTTTAACATCTACATGAAACCACTGGGAGAGGTTATCCGGAGGTGTGGGCTGAGGTGTCATCAATATGCGGATGACACCCAGCTCTATCTCTCCTTTTCATCTAATCCAGGTGAGGCAGTGGCTGTTCTGAATCAGTGCTTGGACACAGTAATGGACTGGATGAGGGCTAATAAACTGAGACTCAATCCAGATGACGGAGGTACTGTTAGTGGGTGGTTCGTCTGCCCGGCTAAGTGATATTCAACCAGTTCTGGATGGGGTTGCACTCCCCCTGAAGGATCAGGTTCATAGTTTGGGGGTGCTCTTGGATCCCCAACTGTCACTTGAGGCACAGGTCAACTCGGTGGCACGGAGCACCTTTTATCAGCTTAGGCTGATATACCAACTACGTCCTTATCTGGACAGAGATAGCCTAGCTACAGTTATCCATGCTCTGGTAACCTCTCGTTTGGATTACTGCAATGCGTTATACATGGGGCTGCCTTTGAAAATGTCCCGGAAACTTCAGCTGGTCCAAAATAGGGCAGCGAGATTATTAACCGGGACTGGCCGACGAGAACATATTATGCCAGTGCTTTCTCATCTGCACTGGCTGCCAGTCTGTTTCCGGGCCCGATTCAAAGTGCTGGTGCTAACATTTAAAGCCCTAAACGGCTTGGGACCAGGGTATCTGAAGGATCGTCTCCTCCCATATGTACCTGCCCGGACACTAAGATCTGCATCAGCGGTCCTTCTCCGAGAGCCCCTGCCAAAGGAAGTGAGGCAGGTGGCTAATAGGAGGAGGGCCTTTTCTGCTGTGGCACCCCAGTTATGGAATGAGCTCCCCAAAGAGGTTCGCCTGGCGCCTACTTTGTATTCTTTCCGGCGCCAGGTGAAGACCTTTCTGTTCTCCCAGGCATTTTAATCATTTAAATCTTGTAATTGTTTTTAATTCCGTTTTGTAACTGCTGCTCCTAGCTCTGCTGTTTGTTTTTAATCTGTGGTTTTGGATTTTGGATTTTATATTGTATTTTATGATTTTGGCTGTTGTGAACCGCCCAGAGAGCTTCGGCTATTGGGCGATATAAAAATGTATTAAATAAATAAATATGACTCTCCTCCTTGTAGCCCGCTCCCACCAGCCTTATGTCCCTGGGGAGTAGAAGTTTGAGAGGAAAACTGTATGCAGTTGAGTGCCACAAGGGGCTGGATGAGACAATATATTTCCTGAGGAAATTAACGATATGATATTTATCTAAACATGTTGGAATGGTGTGCATGTAGATGGAATCCAGACATTCTGTCACTACATGTATGTGTGTGGATGGTGGAGGTGGGAAAGGTATGATGGGTGGATAAGGAGGGGCTGTGCCCATTCTGTCCCCTCCACATGACTGGTTGGATCATGGGTGAAGTATCAGCCAATATGGACCAGTTTCATTTTGCCCTTTGCTTGGTCAACGAGAGGCAATTTATAAGCCTTTCTTAATAACAGTACTGTTTTGTTTTTTACTTACTGCACAGAGTGTAGTCTTTGGACATTACTTGAATCTTTTGCCATACAGCAAAAAATGTGTTCTAAACTCAGAATGCAACACTTGAACATAAATATGCAGACTGGTGGGCTGAAGATGAAATGTCTGCAGGACTCATATTTATTAGATACCAAGGCAATCCTGTATTCAGCATGTTAAACAGCAAAATAGCACTTGAGTTTTGAAGGTTACTGCTAAACATGATAGCAGTAAACATGGTTTTGTGGTATGCACAACTCACTCGCTTTGATTTCATTGACAGATGCCAAGAAAACTAAATGAAGGGCCTTCTGCCAGCTGTGACAACACAGACTTGAAGGTTGAAGGTTATTTCTTGAAGCTTTTTCCCCCTCAATATTTTACTAGCCTTTTTTTGCTCAGTGATGGTTCCAAAATGGATGATGATTCTCAAAACACACAGCCATAGGGCTGTAGAGGAACAGTGATTCGACCAAATATTGTGAAATTGACTGAGTAATTTGAGGAGCAACATTTTCATGAAATGCCCCCCAACTGATCATTTACTGATTCATCAGCATGTTTATTTGGTTGTAAGTTGCATTGAACTCAATGAGGCTTACTTCTGATTAGGCATGCATAGGACTGTGCTGTTGTTCTCTGATTCCCCCCTCACCATCCCTACCAAAACCCAGTATGGGATGCCTTTTACTTTTGGGTCTGCTTCCAAATAATGCACACTTCTTTTTTTTGCAAGACATTCTTATTTGGAAGGAAGGAAGGAAGGAAGGCAAATGTAAAAAGGGCTTTTCTAGTATTTCATGTTTAAAAATAGAGATGCATGGAACAGCACACTGTGGGCTGTGGCTTTATATTTTTTAACAAACCTGCTTCAATCACTGCTCTTTCTTTTAAGAAGTATTTAATGCTGCACTTCTTATATAAAACGAACTGCTGGGGGAATGATCCATCCACTCTGTAAAAGTGTGCATTGTTCTGTAGATATTCAACTGTTGGGTCTCTACTACCATGGCCCCCAGTGAGTGGCAACAGGGCAGCCAGTTTTTTTTTAATGGCAGCAGCTATTCTCAATTTCCTAAAATTCAAAAGCACCTAGAGCAGGGCTTTCTGGGGAGAAAATTGTGGCCACTCTGATTCTCTTCCTCCTAAATGAATTTTGCCTTACTTCCAAAGTACAGTCATGCCTTGGATTGAGAGCATAATTCGTTCCGGAAATGTGCTTGTAATCCAAAACACTCTTATATCAAAACGAAATCCCCCCCAAAAAAATTTGTACAGAGATTTTTAATTTAAGCCGTACTACAGTACTTGTATTGCAAGACGTCGCTTGTATAGCAAGTAAAAAATAAATAAATAAATATTTTAAAATTTGCTTGTCTTGCAAAACGCTCTCAAACCAAGTTACTTGCAATCCAAGGTATTACTGTATAGCTAAAACAAAACAGCTGATTTCAAGGTGGGTGAAACATCTGAGAAATGGTCATTATCGATTTGCTACATCACTTACACAGCTTCAGTGGACTGCATGGCTGCGAATACTCCAATCCCCATTCTTCTCTCACATTAGAGAAGTGTGTGTGGTGAGGTGGGGTGGGAGACTATTGCTAAGAGCACTGAGGGAAGCAAGTTGTGCAGTGCCCTGAACCCTCAAAGCAATTATTTTATTTTTAGCTCCCATGAAATCAGTGAGATTTTTTAAAAATGAGTATTGAATCTTCATATTTTGGAAATTGTTCTCTGGGTGTTACCTTTGGTAAACTGCTTAATTATGACTGTCTTGGAGCAGAACATACACTGTTCCTTTGCAAAGGCATATTCCTGATCAAGTAGGCCATAACATGGAATGGGAAGCTCACCCTCTACATCCCAGTCATGCTGCCAGCCTCTCTCTCACACACACTGGCTGTCAGTCATATCAGTACAGTCCATTTTTTAAAAAGTGAGGTTTATTGTAGTACTTAACACCTCTGTTAGCTTCGTTTATTCTTTTTCTTTTTAGGAAATAGTAAATAATGTATTAGTGTATAGTAGCTCAGAAGAGAAAAGGAGCAAGCAATGGGATGATGTTCTTTTTAAAGGTAAATTCTATTTTAGATTGCAATAGCTGAGACATCTTGTTCTCTTGACATGGAAAATAACACTTCCATTTTATTTGGTATCAGCTAAGCATCAGCAAGAGTTCCAGTCATGACTATTTTTAAAGGACATAAACAAACTTGAGTGGAGTTTGATAATATCACAGAAAAGATGATAGCTTTAGAACATAAGACAGTATAGAAGAAATGTTGAATGAACCTTATTTCGTTTTAGTAGATGGGGAAGATGTACCGGTAATAACTTTTTTTCAAATGTTGAATAGAGTCTAATTAAGAGGGCTGAAAAATAATTGTTCTCCTGTGTTTGATTTGTGCACATTCAAACATGCGGAAACTCACATTAGGTCAGGTCCAGCCTTAGTCATGTTTAGAATAGATACACTGAAACCAATGAGACTTAATTTAGTCATGACTAACTTACCGTAAGTCCCATTGCTTTCAATGGATCTACTCTAAGCATGACTAAGGCTGGATCCAACCCAACAAGATTTATCATGTGTGTACATATGCACAATGTGCTCAGACATTTTATTTTTAACTAATGGTTTCATAGTGCTTGTATCTAATGATTTTGAAAGACCCCCATTGACTCAAACACCTTTTGTTGAGCTATGAAATAATCATTCCTGAAATTGAGATAAATAAGCAAGCATATCTGGCAGACATTTCATTGACTATGGATTCAACTCTGTTCTTGAATGAATGCGGAGTCAGGATTTTGATAAGATCAGTGTGTGTGTGTGTGTGTGTGTGTGTTTAAAGCACAGTGATGAACAAAGAGGTTTTATATTGCAGAAGAGAATAAATTCATCAGCAGTGCCAAGGTTGCTCAAACTATAGGGGGTCAAGGGAAGCCATACCTTTTCTATTGTATTTTGTCTGAGATGCTGACAAAGGTATCTTTCTGGCAAAGATCAGACCTGGCCGACTGGGAAATACACAGGAGCTCTTGGTTCAATTTGTGAGGAGCATCACAGTTTGGGGATGGCGGGGAGAGAAATCCAGATATCTGGATTAGTCATGTGTGTAAAATGTCATACTGTCTCCTAAAAAATGATTCTGGAACCTGTGTTTTTTCCAGAAGTATCACAAAATGGCAAATCAAAGGCAAGAATGCCCTCTGACTTCATAGAATCATAGAGTTGGAAGGGACTTTTGAAGTACATCTATTCCTGTCCATGTGCAATGCAGGATCTGCAGCGAAGGATGTAGCTACAGTATCCCTGACAGATGGCCATCCAGCCTCTGCTTAATACCTCCAGTGAAGGACAGCTCACCATCTGCAACCCATTACTTTTAGCCTTGCCCTCTGGAGCAACAGATATCAAGTCCACTCCCTCTTCTGTGTCACAGCTCTTTAGATATTTGAAGTTAGCTATCATCATGGCCAGTATCCAACAGGGCCACTGCACTTATGCAATTGATGTAGCACTAGCGTAAGTGACCTCTAGCATAATGCTAATAACATAAGCTTGTGCAATAGGTTTTCTGGGCTTCATGAGCTTCAGTTTCCTTGAATGTATAATGTGGGTTGTTGCAGGAACAGAAAAAATATGGCTCCAAAGGAGTGCTTTTGTGTGTTCACAAAGTTCAGGGCAATCTGGCAAAATCAACCTTAATCTGGGGCAGTATAGGCAAGGCAAGCCCAAGTGAAACATTTCTCATTAATTCAGCATTCACCAACACCCAATTAAAGCACACAGTGGGCCTACATTGAACCATATTCCGGGACTCCAGTCACCTTTGACTTAATGGCACACTTACTGTATGCTGTGCTTGTGGTTACACAGATGGCTGTCATACTGATAAGAAAGCATCCTTTCTATATCCTGTTAATCCCACAGCTGAGATCTTCATGGAACAGACATCACAGGCATTCTGAAACCCATACTGGGCATGACTGCCAGCACTTATATCTCCCTACCCACATCTGATAAAACAGCAGCCACTGTGTTGTAGGTACTTCAGAGAAGACCAGCACTGGAGAGGATGGGGAAGGAGAGAGAGGACCTTGTACCTGCTCTAAGCTCCTTGGAGAAGGGGTGGGTTAAAAATTAATGTAACAAATCTTTTTTGTTTCTGTCCTAGAAAATGGCAAACCTTGAAGTAACTTTTGCTGGGGGAAAAGGCTCAACCATTGTGAGCTGATGCAAAAAAATAATAATTGTCACAGACAGTGTCTCATCAGACATAGCATCAGCAGGCAGCATGGATAAATTCCTGAGTCCTGAGGTCTCTGCAGGCACTGTTGCTGCGGAAATCTACCTGTGCACTGGGTTGGATGGGCCCCTTAAAAAAAATTCAGAGAGGAGCTGTGGGCAGCTGCAGTGAGTGGGTGAGCTGCCATGTTAATTCTACAATGCCCGGGATGTGGCATCGCTTCAGAGCAACACTACATCAGGGGCATTGTGGGGGGATTAAAATGGTGGCTCAGTGCCAGGAAGCAATACACAACATTTTTGAAAGGGGCTCACCAGAGCCAGAACACAGCCATCCTTTTTTAAAATCCCCAACATAGCATCTTTCCAGAGCAACACTAGATTGAGGGAGTTGTGTGTGTGTGTGTGGGGGGGGGGATTTACATGATGTCTTGCTCGTTTGCTGCAGCTGCCCAGCACTCCTCTCAGTGCCACTGCCGTACCTGCCCATGCCGTTGCTGTTACCCCACTGCAGCTGTTTGCCCCTGACATTGGGTGGAGGGACATTGGGACATTGGGTCCCATCAAATCTGAAGCCAGCCCTTTGTCTCATCCCTACATCCCTGGAGTTTTTTTTTCTGTTCAGCAACTTGATTTGTACTTGGTTCAGAACTGGATCAGTTGTGCAACCGTCTGGGTATTTTGAACCGTACGCAGTAACATTTTGATGCACATTTTAAAACTGTCTCAGAAGAGACCCACCCGTGTAGCACTCAAAGGCTCTTGCTTCCCTGACAGCAGTTTGCAAGAGTCATTCATGGCCTCTTTTCTATACCATTTAATTCTCTGAGTCACTGAATATAGTTATCAATTATTTACAGAAAGCATCTAGTAGCCATATGACTTAAAAAAAAAATGAAAACAGAAATCTCAAATGCAGCTCTTTTCTTGCCCCTTGTTTAATAGGTTTACCAAACCTAATTTTCCAGCTGAAATAACAGCAGTAAAGGTTGGCTCTGCTGAGAATAAGGAGAGTTCTGCCTGATCTTGCTTGGTTTGATCTTTTACCAGTCGTGCAAATGGATGAAAATGCAGAGAAACACAAAACACAATATACTGGAATTTATTTTTTTGTAAGAACCTTTCTTTCTATCCAGTTCCATCAATCAGTATAGTAAATTGCTATATTATTTCCAGGAACTAAGAAACAGCCACGCAAGACAGACAGACGCACACAAGAGACACAATAGGGTGATGTTTTTTCATTATTGAAGGTTTTGTTGATGTACACATATGTAACCTTTCTGGTTAAATACCAGGCCCGTACAATTGACCCACTGAGCTGAATGTGGCTGTCCCATGCATAGTGGCCTGCAAGGTGTTTGACAATTCTCCTGTTTTTGCAAAAATGGGACATTTATTGAGCCCTGGGTGAGGTACCATATGTGGCTAGTAGGCTGTATTAGGCTTGATGGATCAGACATTATGCAGTCTTGAGTTACACTGATCTCTGTTACAAATGTAAGTGAGGATGATGATGTGCATATGGCTTCCCAACACAAACAGCAGTCTCACACACTAACACACCAATACAAAGGTCTGTAAGTACCGTATTTTTCCGTCTATAAGACAACCCCATGTATAAGACGCCCCCCACTGGGCAGTTTCACAACCGTGCGGTTCTCTCCTCGGCTTACTTCCGTGTATAAGACGACCCTCAATTTTTAGTCTAACAATTTTAGGAAAAAGTATAGTCTTATACATGGAAAGATACTGTAATATAACAGAAAAAACCAAAATGAATCAATATAAAACCATAATCAGCATAATAATACAAATAAGAATAAACACCATAAAACATAATTTAAAAACCATACAAAATGAAAAGTGTTCATCCATACAGCCTATAATGAACACCACAAAAGCCCACAACAATTGGGCCATGACTAATGTTCAAATGCCTGGGAAAATACGTAAGTATGTCTTTGCCTGGTGCCAAAAGATGACAGTGTTGGTGCCAGATGAGCCTCCTTGAGCGTTCTATAAACATGCAGCTATCACAGAAAAGGCCCATTCTGAACTCACCCCCTCCCCAGCTTCTCTTGGAGGGGGGCACACAGAGAAGGACCTCTGAAGCCAACCTCAGAGACTCAGAAGGTTTATACAGGGACAGGTGGTCCTTGACATATTGGGGTCCTGAGCCATGTAGGGCTTTATAGGTTAAATCCAGCACTTTGAATTTGTCTCAGAAACAAATGGGTGACCAGTGCAGGTGAGCCAGAACTGGACTTATATGCTCACATCACATAGTCCCAATCAACAACCTGGCTGCCGAATTCTGCACTAGCTACAGTATCCATCATCTTCAAAGGCAGTCCAATGTACAACACCCTGCAATCATCTAACCTAGAGGTTGCCAGACTATCCCCATCAGTTTTGGTAGTGGATTCTATGCCCAAAGAAGACAGAGGCCTGGTAGTAGTGACTAAGGCTTTATTGTGTAATTCTCCTCCCCTTTTGACCTCTCAACTAGAGGTTAACATCCAGTTCCTTTGCAGGAATGAGCTGCTACCTATCATAACATCCCCAATATTATACTTTTTGAAAGAACACGAAAATGCTGTGAGGATAACTTGTCAAACAAAACGTGTAACGATTAACTTGAAAGTGGAGCTGGTTCAGAATGATTGATAACTAAATTGCTTATCAGTCATTTGTTACAAATGACTGCATATCAGCATATCGTTTATGGTGGTTTGATATGGCTGCGGGTACGTGTGCTTTTCACACGGTCACTGTGCCGAAACATCGTGATCATGTATGCTGTCACTGTTCTGTGTTAAAGATGTAGTTGCATTGCACATGGCTCTTGGTTACGTGGCTCAGGGTTAGGAAGATGGTGCGCATCCGGATGAGTGACTGGAATGACTGAATAGTCCAGTGCATCATCATCCACCACATCTGAGGTGTCTTTGAGTCCTTGAGGCCTCATTAGCCGAATGAACTTGCGATTCCGCCGATATGAGCGTCCATTAACTTCAATAAGATAAGTGCAGGGTTCCTTTTGTACAGGGACACAACTTGTCTTGAGGAAATAACAGGACACACACTGAATCTCTAATACACAATGGTGGTAACTGTTTTGTATGTCTGTCATAATAGGTTTTAGTTTTACTGTGTTTGTGGTGCAGTTGCTCCGTGACTTTTGTCACCACTTTAGGTTTCAATAACGCAGGAGATGTGGGTACCGAGGATCGTGTGCGTCTGGACATAAGTCTTTGCACTGGGCTGGTCATGCCAACAGTGGGAGTATTCCTCCACTCCAGAATAGCTTGCTGAGAGGAGGGGCTTTTGCCTGGAATGTACAATTTGGAATTCTAGTTCATGTTGTTTTCCTCGGTATTCTGCATGCAGCACACATTGCTAGTGGTGTTGCAAAAATGCTCTGAGCCCTTTCCCTAAAGAACTCAATTGTTCAGAGAAAGGGAAGCAGCCCACACCAGTAGTGAGTTTTTCAAAGTTTTATTTCTGTGCAAAAAGGACCAGCTGGGGCGCGTGCCCAAATCAAAGCTGAACAAAGATCAGTGGGTCATGCAAGCATTTTTATACATTTTACCTGGCTCAGCTTGTCTGAGTGTGGAAAGCTAAGCAGGGTCAAGCCTGGTTATTACTTGGATGGGAGACCCCTCCTCTAGTTTCCTGCATTGAGCAGGGGGTTGGACTCGATAGCCTTGTAGGCTCCTTCCAACTCTATGATCTATGAAATACTTTCAGTGAATCAGATGCAATCATTAAACTGTGCCAACCAGTTAGATACAATGCCCCCTTTATGACGACAACCAATCAGATGTGTTTCTCTGAACATGGCAAGTTTTAATCTCTAGTTAGATCGAGGGCCACCTGGCCATCTCCTTGGCTTAAGACGTGGTTTCTCATGACCTCTTAGGTCACCCAAGATATCAGATCTGCTGCTCTTGGTACATCTTATCACTCAAAGGGACTCTTCTCTTGCTTGTATTCTGGGATTTGGCACCCAGGAATAGGCTTTTGGGAGTAGATACCAACTTAAAGTGAAAACATGGCGGCTAAACATACAATTCAGAACAAAGAATGCAATACAATCAAGGCAGACCTTCAAGGTTCTCTGGAACAACAAAGTAGATAAACAAAGCAGGTGCTGTGGAAAATGGTATGCGGGCAGAATCTAGGTCAACTAACGGGGTGCAAAACAGAGTTTATGAGGCTTCTGTACCTTTTACCTTAACAAATGCCTATGGACAGCAAGGTGGTCTTTCAGGGATCTTTGGCCTGTGTGTGGATTGTTCCCTAATGTCAGTCTTGCTGGCCAGGGAATGCTGGGTCTTCTGTGCAGCTCTCTAACTCAGACTTCTGTCATGCTAAGTCACACTGGTCTTTTGGGGTTGACTTGAAGCTGGGACCCTTTCTTCTGTGAGGCAAGTGAATCTAGGAACCCTTGTGTGCAAGGCAGGTGCCCTGTCACTGAGCTTTTGTGTGGCCTATGTGAATGGACAATGCCCTTCTCACCTGGGGTCTCTTAGGTGTTTTTGGCCTTGCTGGGTCATTATTAGAATGGATTTTAAGAGCCATTCTCTCTTGTTTGCCTGGCAGCAGTTCTTCTGCATCAGCAAAAGAATTTCGCTAACAGGTTCTATTGTTCTTCTTTCTAAAGTATCTTTTCGGCCAGACAGTCCATACATTCCTAAGAAGTACTTATTCTGGGCGTATGGCCAGGCCAACTGATAACACACTTCTGCAGGCAAGTGGCCAGAGATATTTGTGTGTGTGTGTATGTGTGTCTTGCCTGTTTTTAAAATAAGGCTTGTGTTTTCCCATGCATGCTAGCTTTCTGTATATGCACCATGTTCATTTCTCTAACAGTGGTGTGAGAATTGTGCCATTATATAGTCTCAGCTTGACTTTGCTTGGTGATGGTTTTGCTTCTCCACCTTGCATTATGTTGAGAAAGTATCTGTAGCCCATTACATTCACAGATGCACCACTGTCTATTTGGCATTCTGTTTCTTGCTTGAGCCAGGAGTGCAAAGTTTTTGTGCACGGTGCCAATACAAGTTTGACAAACCATTTCTTTGTCTTAGTGTGCACTGTTTTGATATCATGCATGTAGAAAACATCACTGTCTGAATTACTGTGAAGATCATCATTGTCTACTTGTTTCACATGCTGTACAGGTTTTGCTTGCTTATTGCATCTGCAAACTCTAGCACAGGGGTCCTCAAACTAAGGCCCGTGGGACACATCCAGCCCGCCGGGTCGTTTCAGCCGGCCCAGCGACCGATCTAAAGGCTCCCTGTGTCAGCAAGGGGAGGAGGGGCGGCTGAACCAGCGGCGGGGCATGGGCCGCTTGCCCGCCCACTGCCCTGCATCTCCTGCGGGGGGGAAGGGGAGGAGGGGCGGCTGAACTGGTGGCGGGGCGCGGGCCACCTGCCCGCCCGCCGCCCTGTGTCTCCTGCAGGGGGTTAGGCCTGTCGCCATGGAGACGCTGCTCTCACAAGCTGAACAGCTGCCCAGCCTTTTGGCGGCGTCCCGCTCGGGACTGGTGCGAGGTTGGGACCCGGCGACCCTGAGGCGAGCTCTGAGCTGGGGCCACTTCTTCCACCAGCTCCACAGCAGCCTCCAGGCCCAGCCCAGCCTCCAGGCCGCTTTGGAGTGACGTCTAAGCTGGGGAGGCCTGCTCGGCCGTTTGAGGCGCTGCCCGGAGCTGCTGGGCTTGGCGCTACTGGAGAACCGGGTGCTGCCCGCCGTCACCTCTTGCTCCCAGGGGGCAGAGGGGAGGAGTAGTCCTTCATCCCTCTCCTGGCGAGGCGCAAGGCCGCCTGCCGGCTTCTCCTTGTTCATTTGGCGCCTCCTCCTGAGACATCCGCTGCCGGGCAGCGGGCAGCGCCACCGGTGAGAGCTCAGGCTCAGCTGCTGCTGTCGCGGCTGCGGGAGGAAGGCGACGGCGATGCACCCGGAGGCCGCAGCGCCTCTTCCTCTGCCCTCCTGGAGCAGCTGCCCCGCGGCCCCACGCTCTACAGGGCAGTGGCGGCGGCGCTGCTGGAGCCCGGTGGGGAAGCGGAAACAAGGGCCACACTGCTCCCTTGGCTGCTGCTGGGAGACCCGGCTCGCTTGCGTACTTTCTGCCGCCTCCTGCCCACCCCGTGGGTGGCCTCGCTTTGTGGCCGTCACCCTGAACTGCGTGCCCCATATTTGAATCTCATATCCGCCTGGGGAAGCCGCCTCACTTACAACCCCTGCATGGGGAGTGGAGGACCAGCGGCCTGGAAGAAGACAAAGTACCTTGGCTAGAAATGCGTGAACGCGTCAGCTGCCTTTGCAAGGAGCCGGAGCCTCTTGGCAGCGCAGTATGGACCCAGATAAGACATTTGAAAGCCCAGGATGGGGACTTCGGAGTCCGAGGTCTGAGTGTTTGGACTGACCTCCTGCTGGGCTTGGACACATCTGCGTCAGCAAAGAAGCCCAGGAGAGTTCTCCCCCCACCTCTTGTACTGTGAGGATCAAGCCAAAGCATTTGAAAACCTAGAATGAAAAGCAAATACCTGCTATTCCCTTGATCATTTTCTGTTTGCAGTTACTACCTTAAGATAGAATGGCACTACTAAACTGCAGGGTTCCCAGTGTCTAACTAACCCTTCCTAAATTGAGAATAACGTAGGTTTTGCTCCTGGTGCTAGATGGGACTAAATTGCATTGTAGGTTCTTTTCTCTCTCCCCCCCCCCCCCCGATTTGCCTTCCTCTGCTTGCTTGACACAGCTACTTTGTTTTCTTCATTGGCCCCTTTTTATAAAACAAGAAATGATTCTGTCTCCTGCAGGGGGGGTAAGGGGAGGAGGGGCAGCTGAGCCGGTGGTGGGGTGCCTGCCCGCCTGCCGCCCTGCAGGGGTAAGGGGAGGAGGGGCGGCTGAACCGGCGGTAAATTAATTTATTATTAATTTATTATTAATTTATTAATTTATAATAACTTTAGTCCGGCCCCCAACAGTCTGAGGGACAATGAACTGGCCCCCTGTTTTAAAAGTTTGAGGACCCCTGCTCTAGCATAATGATTTTTTCTGCCACAGTTTCTGCATATAGTTCCAATTGCTGGGCATTTGCCAGGATCATGCAGTTTGCCACAGTATCCACAACTCTCACTTTGAAATCTCTTGGGTTTAGCATTGGCTTTGTATGATGCCTGGTTATTACTTGGATGGGAGACCCCGCCTCTAGTTCCCTGCATTGAGCAGGGGGTTGGACTCAATAGCCTTGTAGGCTCCTTCCAACTCTATGATCTATGAAATCTATGTCATATGCATGTTAGATGGTTTATTTTTGTTGATATAATGCATGCTGTCAGCTTCCGAAGGGTGCATTTCTTGCATTTGCATCAGGGTTTGCATCAGGTAGATGTCTATGGCTTCCTGCAAAGTCAAGGCAGGCTTTCTGAGCATTCTCTCCTGTGTTCCCTTGTTCTTAATGCCTATAACCAGTCTGTCTCTGATTAATTCTTCTTTCAAAGTGGTGTTGAACCTGCCATTTTACGCAATTTAGCAACAAATTGATCTATAGTTTCATCAGGTTCCTGTGTACATTTATTAAAGAGATAGCGTTCATATATGACATTTCTAGTAGGCTCAAAATACTTTTGAAGTGCTTCTAGCAATTTGGAGGGATCTTGCCTGTCTGCTGGTGGAATATCAAGGTGTTGTTGGAGCAAATGACATTCTTTCCCCAGTACTGATAGCTAGGCGTGGGGGTGAGCCTTGTGGCGGCTGGCGACTCATTCCGGGTTCGGCCCTCTACGGCATCGGCCCGAGCTCGCTCTTCAGAGCGGCGCGGAGTGTTCTCCGCGCCACTCGAGCCGCTCGAGCTGCCGCCAGAGAAATCCCCCACGCATGCCCCCCCGCCGCCGGACCCCCCCCCCCCGCCCCTGCCGCTGCCACAGGACCCCTACCTGGTCTTGCGCGCCGCCTCTGCTGCCTCCGCCGCTGCCAGAGCCACTGCTCCATCGCGCTGGACCCCCGCCCGCGCTCTCTTTTGGCGGGAGGAACCAGGGCAACAGGGCTTAAACAGCCGTTGCCCTGGCTCCTCCCGCCAAAAACAGAGTGTGGGGGTCCAGCGCGACGGAGCAGGGTCCCTCTGCGCCGGAAGTGACACGAAGGGACCTATCGAACAGAAGAGGATGGCTCTCCGCGGCTATCGGACAGAAGAGGACGGCTCTCCGCTCCGCGGAGAGCCCAGGTAAAGCCCGCGCGGGTGGCTGAGAGCCCGCGCGGACACGAGCAGGCCCAGTTCGGGCCTCACTCGTGTCTGTCGGGCTGCTCAGCTACACCGCTACGAGCAGTGTTGCAACCCTAAATTATCTTTGCCATCCAGTCCTGTAGCAACTTCATAATTCTCCGACTGTGCTTTGAAAAACATCCAATTAGTAAAAAGATCACCTGTCATGTCCATAGGCTCTGGAAATGGAATCATGCTTGCTGCCATCGCCACAAAATCTTCTTCTGCCACCAGTGTGTGTGTTCTTTCCATAAACATGCTGCTTTGAGCCCTCTTTGTCTTCAGAACAAGAGATTTACTTCTGACACCATGTTTTGGTAGTGGAGTCTATGCCCAAAGCAGACAGAGGCCTGGTAGTAGTGACTAAGGCTTTATTGTGTACTTCTCCTAGCCTGCTGAGCTCACACAGGCTCCTCCCCTTTTGACCGCTCAACTAGAGGTTAACATCCAGTTCCTTTGCAGGAGTGAGCTGCTACCTATCACAGTGAAGGCGAACCTATGGCACACGTGCCACAGCTGGCACGCAGGGACCAATCTGTGGACACGCGAGAGGAGCGAGATCAGGCAGGGATTGCAGGGAGGATTCCCGAGGGGAGGGGCAGGAGAGCAAGCGGAGAGAGGCCAGGCGAGGCGGGGAGGGCAGCTGCCGCTTTAAATGAAGATTCCCCGAGGGGAGGGGAGGAGGGGAGGGAGAGCAAGCTGGGAAAGGCAAGGCAAGGCAAGGCAAGGCCGGCAGCTGCTGCTTCAAATGCTAGGTCGGTTCCTCTCCGCCTCTCTCTCACCTATGTGCTCGCTCTCAACCCTGCCTGCCTGCAAAGGAGTGGCTGGGCTGCTCCTTTAAATCCCCATGCTCACGCACACTCCTCTTCCTCCAGCGTTGCCTACCTCAAAACTGATTCTTCAGGCCCAGTTGCTCTGAAAAGTCTCAGTCTCTCCCTCTCCCTCTCCCTCTCCCTCTCTCTCTCTCACACACACACACGTTCAAGAAAGAAGCAGAGACTGACCCACTGCCTCATTCAGACACAGCAGCCCAACAGGACACACATACATACATACACAGCCAGTCCTGGCCCAGGACATTTTGCTGCCTGAAGAGGACTGGCAAATGCCTCGCATTTCTCACTGGATAATCTGGGCCAGTCACTACCTCTCAACCTAACCTACCTCACAGGATTGTTGTGAGGGTAAAAATGGAGAGATCATTTGTTCCTGGAGGAAAGGCAAAACAAATATGAGAGCCAGTGTAGTGGTAAGAGACCTGGGTGCTAGTCCCCACCTGTTGCTGTGTTTTTAATGTGTTTGAATGTATTAGTTTACTGTTTTTATCAAGTTTATTTGTGATTGTAAGCCACCTTGAGTGCCAATTTTCTTTGTACCCCTTGAGTGCAGGGTACAAATCAAGTCAATAAATAAAACCCAGTCCATTAGCAGACTGGATAACTCTGGACTACACTGTAGTACAGCCTAAATTACATGTTAAATTCAGGATTACCAAGTATAGATCCTAATTACCAAAAACACTAATGATCTTGTTCTTTCTCACAGTGTAGAACAGAATGATTTTGTTCTAGAATTCCTGTTACAGAATTCTTTTCTTCATTGTTATCACATTTAAAAGATTTTGAAGAATGATGCACAGAGCATGGCTTGGATGTAAAGCCCTAACATGACCTGAGTGCAGCACATGTTGCTCTCAAACTAACGGAGTATGAGCCAAGGTTTGACAAATTATCAGCATGCTTGCAATAGCAAAAATCACATTAATTGTGCAAAAGCATGGCCAATGCAAGCTTTTACCTAATGCAGTGTTTGCAGTCCAAGACATAAAGTGTTTAAAATGTGTTAAGCACGTTTAGTTTTCTTGTTTATCTTGCTCATCCTAGTACAGGTTGACTTTTACTTTTACTAATCCGACACCTGTAGAAGCAGGGAAAGGACCCAGGGTAAAGCTTGCCCCATACAATTTCAGTCTGGCATATAATCATATTACAAGTTGAGAATCCCTTATCCAAAAATACATGTGCCTAATTATTTTAAAAGTTTGTATACATTCCCTTCAGGCTATGTGTACAATGTAGTACTATAATAATTTTTGAGTTGATTTTTTTTTCAACAAAAAACTGTTTGTATCATTGAAAGCTCTGTTGTTGTGTTTTTCTTTTAAGACAAAATATGTTAATTAGTTTGGACAACTGTATGAGTTGTTTTTCTAAACTAAACCTCGGTATTCAGGTTTAATTGCAGTGTTGGCACTTTGAAATAAATAAGTTGGTTTTGTGTTGCAGTTTGGGCACTCGGGCTCAAAAAGGTTCGCCATCACTGACCTGTCATAACACCATCCAGATAGGTTTGCAGCTGGGCTACTAGCCAAAGCTGGTAGAAGACACTCCATACCATAGAGGCCATTTGAGCCTCCAGTGATAATGATGGATCCAGGAGTACCCCGAAGCTCTGCACCTTTTGATAAGTAACTGTAGATAAGGTCTTGTTTACTATGTGTTTATCACTCAAATGGCAAATGCACTAACCATAGAGTTGCCAGCATTTTACTAGCTCTGCTGCTATTTCTTGTCCTTTCTCATGTATGTTATTTGTAATATACACTTCTGTCCTCAGGATTGCAATGTGCAGGAGTTACCAGTGAATGGTGCAGATGCAGAGGAATCCAGAGGGGTTGCAAAATCTATTTCTAGGAAAAATCACATACCATCCTTATCCACACAACCTTGAGCCAGTGATTTTTTTCTTCTTCCAGAATATAGTAGCCCCTATTAAAAAAATGTTCTTCTGATACATGTATCCCACTTCTCACTCCCGCAAAAAATCAATCTTAATTGTAAAAGCTTCTCTTCTCAAATTAATCTTTACCCACTCCTCAATTCCTTGTGACTTTTGATGCCTGCATTTAATTGCCTTTAAACAGGAAGCTTCACTGAGCAGAGAAATTAAAAGCTGTGCTGCCTTTTTTCCCTAGCATTATTTTCCCTATACACTTGACTTAATCAATAGATTTTAATAGCTGGTGAATATCTTATTAGGAGGGTTTTTTTAATCACTGGCAGGCCTGCAAACATACCTGGAGAGTCAATAGGCCATCACATTTGCTTCTAAATATCTAACATTTGGATTTCCTAATTTGGCTGGGGTTGCCAACCTTATTTCCAGAGCAGGGGTATTGCATATTTAACAGATGTATGACAAGCCACTTTTCAGTAGTTTAAGCATTTCCTAACATGTAAAGGCACTGATGGAAGAAGACCCACTTGTTAAATTTTAGCTTGTCAGACATACAGGTGTAAAGCCACAGGAGCTCTGCCAGAAAAAAGACTTGGGACTCCTACCTCCTGCAACTTTTTCTGTACAGTATTTTAAAAACTGGGCAAGCCAGGACAAACCCTGTCACTTGGGGGCAGGAAACCGTATGTACAGGGTTGGGCCATCACTTTGGGCAGACAGGGCAGAGCCCTTCTACCTGAATAGCCCCAAAATTCTTTGTCCTCCACCCACCCCTAGATTCCCCCAAGTAACCTGCTGGCGTTAGGGTGTGGGCATGCTGCCTGAACTCAATGACAACAGTCTCCTTCTGTGGCTACCAGTAGAGGTTTATGCTGCACATGCTCTGTGCTTGCACATGCTCTGTGGCTTCTTCTGCTCTTGCGCTGCCTCTGTGAAAGTGCTGCACATGCTCCCCTCTATCCTCTCTTAGTCAGGGCAGGGAATCTGAGAGGACTTCTCTGAGTCTGAGTCCTATGAACCAATCAAGACCCTGCCATTCATGTGCAAATATGGGTGAAAATGTACAATGGCCAGAGCCATTCAGCATCTTGGGTTTAAAATATATATATATATATATATTAAAAAATCTTGTGCCTGCATGAGAGCACCCCTAGGGCAACCTTCCCCAACCTGGGGCCCTCCAGGTGTGTTGGACTGCAACTCCCATAATTCCAAGACAGCTTGGCCATTGCCTGGGAATGATAAGAGCTGCAGTCCAACACTTCTGGAGGGCACCAGGTTGGGGAAGGCTGCCCTTGCCGCCTGCGGTAGTAGTGCCTGATGCAGCAGGAGGCTGCTGCAAAAGGGATGGTGCAAAGGCAAGGGCACCTCACTGGTACTTGGTGGGCAAACCTGGATCAAAGAGGAGAGTGAAGGGAAGGGAAGGGAAGGGGCTACAAGCGTGCATGCAGGTGGATGCAATGGATGGATTTCACACGAGGGAGGGAAAGGCAAGGCAGGGCTCTCTTTCTGGTGAGGCTCTTGCCAAATTCACTTTGCAGGGGAAGCAAAGGGGTTATTTATTACATGGCATTTATTACATGCATTTTCATTGCACACCAATTTGCCCAGCCCCCTACATTGATATAGGAAGAAGGAGCAGGGCTGTGGAAAAACTGCCCTGATCAGCCCTTTCTGTCTGCTATGGAGATTGGAGAGATAAAAGGGGGCTGGTAAAAGTGCAGGGCATTGATGTTCTCTCTCCCTCCATCATAATTTTGCTGTAGAGAATGTAAGAAGAACAGGAGACCTGTCCACTTCTAGTGACATGGGTGGTTTGGGGAGGGGGTGGCATATAACAAATATCACTTTGATATGCTCATTTATATTTAAGCATATAGATGGTCAGGTGCGGGGGGGGGAATCATTTAAATTCATAGCTGGCTCTATCAGCATTTGAATTAACCTGGCACCTTTTGCGTGCAATTTAATTATTTATTATATTTTAATCCTCCCAATAACCAGTGTTCTCTGTGCGGATTACAAACAGTCAAAAGAATAAGATGCCATACAAACAGCTAAAAGTACAAAATACAATACAAATATTTAAAAGAATAAAATAAAATACAAGAAACAGCCCAGAAATTGATAAAACAGCCACAGAAATCTAGAAACTGGTCTCTAAAGTGCCTGTGAGAAAAGAAATGTATTTTCCTGGAGCTGAAAAGATGTCAATGCAAGGCAAACCTCTATGGGGAGGGCTTTCCATAAGTGGTATGTCAGGGTTCCTGCTGTGCAGTAGACCCCTTGGCTCTGCCTACTGTGACCCCTTGGCTCCCACTACCACTAGCTGCCCTGCCCACCACCCCACCAGACCAAATGAGCACAAGCTACCACTACAAATGTATTTACCCATCATCATCATCATCATCATCATCATCATCAATATCCACTAGTAATAATATCCACTATATTATGCAGCTCGGGTTATAGGAAGGAACAAATAGAATATCCAGCTTTTAAAGAAATCTGCCAAGGTATACACTTTAATAAAATTAAATGTGGAATGGATTTATAGAACCCTTAGGGGTGTCACTGTTTTCAGTTGTGTAATTGTGTAATGGTTGAAATTAGAGATGGTAATTTAAGATCAGTGTCTGAATTTGAAAATCTAGTTCTACCCAATAATAGTGCAGTAGCAGAGCTGACCAATCATGCACCTTTTCAGAAAAGCACACAATTTACATTAGTTGTGAACTAATACATAATTAGCTATGGGTGATGAGCTTGCGTGAGAGTCAATGTATGATCCAGAGTGAGAGAGAAAAAGAGATGGGGAAAATGTGTTTGTTGGCAGAGAGGTGGTAGGGTGAGAAAAAGAGTTTGCCTTCTGTGAAATAGGTTTTTGTTGGCGCTGAAAACTGTGGGTTCAAAGGAATTGTATAGTGTGTTGGGGCTCAGACCCCACCTCTGCCTTGCATTCAGTGTTTTAGGTAGTTTACCTGTCTTTTTTGACTAACCATGCCATAGCATTAATGTTGTGGTGGTACCCAGGGCAGTTTCTCAAATTGCTGAATGTACCGACAGGCCCAAAACTATTGCCTGCTCCTATTATAGCACATGCATGTGCATGCACAGATGATTGAAATAATATTTCTAGTTAAGCATGGTACAACACCCAGTGATTCATATAACAATTGTACACTTCTTCATAAAAAGCATCACTAGTGGTTGGTCCTGCCAGCACAACACAAACAGTGGACGTGCTGCAGCAGCACTAGCTATGGACCATTATTGGCATATTTGTGCCAGTGATAGACTCCTTTTCCACAATTTGTTAGTTTTGAATTTTGTGGCATTTTAAAAAATATATTGAAGAGCATTCAAACATTTGATGTCCCATGTGTAGTCTGAAATGGGGTGACTGAGCAAAAGCTTTTTATTCTGTTTTAAACTTTTAACAGTACAATCCTATGGCAACTAGACAGCATCTAGACAGCCATAAGATTTTTCGGAGACCCAGCTATGAGGTCGGAAAATCATTCCGACCTTGTAGCTAGGTCCCTGCTGCACTCAGAGCACCCTCCTCCCTTGCAGCTGTGACTCCGAGGTCACAAGAGCAACCACAGAGAAGGGGTTTAGGGGAGGGGGAAGGGGCAAGGAGGGGAGGAGACAGGCACCACCAAGATATGAGGTATCCTGGCGGTGCCTTAGCCTCCCTGGTGCCAGTATCCTGGGGGCGCCTTCCCTCCTGCTCCGAAGCACCTCAGCTAGATGGTAAAAATCAGCCATCTAGCTGAGTTGCAGGGCAGGAGGAGCATGGAGGCATCCTTCACCTCCATGCTCCTCCTGGCCTCCATAAGTTGCCCATAATCCTCCAAGCTCAGAGGCTGACAGGCATCCCAACTGGATTGCGCCCTAAAGCTTTATGTTTTATCATGTATTTTGGAGTTTTAACTCTTTTAACCATCCAGAAAGCTTTGGCTATTGAGCAGTATAGAAATGTAGTAAACAAACAAACAAACAAACAAATAAATAAATAAAGCTGCATTGCATTGTATTATTTTTATTGCATGTTAAAGCTTATAGTTGCATTTGTTATGTTAAGCAGCTACTATGCAGTTAATGGTTATCTGAATATATCCTAATTCTTTTATCATGGGGAAGAAAATGAGGTGGCCCATTGGCTTTTGTGGAAACAGCACAATTTACTAGAGCTGCAAAAGTGTAGGGTGGCGACTTACACTGCACTGAAAAAGAAGAAATGGATCACTAAAAGAGAGGGCCCAGATTTGCATAAAATGTGCATTTGCTAATATATATGTATAGGTGCAAATTTAGAAAGAATTACTAGAATTTAAATCGAAATAGAATGCATCTCATCATAGTAGGGAAGACTGTAACTAGGTGACCTGTGTAGCCTGTTGTCCAGGATGGCAACTTCAAGGCTGTCACTCTCCTTTCTTATGGCTCTTTATTTTGAAACTACCCTTGGACTGGGCAGTCCTTCAAATAGAGGACACCTTCAAATAGAGGACAGTCCTCTGAGCTGTCTTCTGTCAGCTGTTTAAATCAGGGCTATCCAACCTTGGGTCCCCAGATGTTGCTGGACTACAGCTCCCAGAATCCCTTGCCATTAGCCATGCTGGCTAGGTATGCTGGGAGCTGTAGGCCAGCAACATCTGGGGACCCAAGGTTGGAGAGCCCTGGTTTAAATAGAATGCTGTTATCTGTAAAGTAGGACCTATGGCCCCTCTACATGGTGTCAACTCCATTCCAATGGTACATAGAATCATAGAATCATAGAAAAGTAGAGTTGGAAGGGGCCCACAAGGCCATCGAGTCCAACCCCCTGCTCAATGCAGGAATCTAGGTCAAAGCATCTCTGACAGATGTCTGTCCAGCTGCACCTTGAATGCCTCCAGAGTGGGAGAGCCCACCACCTCCCTAGGTAGTTGATTCCATTGTCTTATTGCTCTGACAGTCAGGAAATTTTTCCTGATTAGGTGGAATCTAGGTTCCTGTAACTTGAGCCCATTATTCCGTGTCCTGCAAACTGGGATGACCGAGAAGAGATCTTTGCCCTCCTCTGTGTGACATCCCTTCAAATACTGGAAGAGTGCGATCATATCTCCCCTCAGTCTCCTCTTCTGAAGGCTAAACATGCCCAGTTCTTTCAGTCTCTCCTCATAGGGCCTTGTTTCCAGTCCCTTTATCATCCTTGTTGCCCTCCTCTGAACCCTCTCCAGTTTGTCTATGTCCTTCTTAAAGTGAGGTGCCCAGAACTGGACGCAGTACTCAAGATGAGGCCTAACCAGTGCCGAGTAAAGGGGAATTATCACTTCCCGCGATTTGGAAGCTATACTTCTATTAATACAGCCCAAAATTGCATTTGCCTTCTTTGCAGCCACATCGCATTGCTGGCTCATATTCAGTTTGTGATCTACCACAATTCCAAGATCCTTCTCACTTGTAGTATTGTTGTAGTACATGATCCATAACTAGTGGTGCAGGCAGAAGCAACACCCCCCCCCCGAAAAAAAATGTTGGGTGTGATGACCTGATCTGATTAAAAAGGATTTGCAGATATATTGAGATTTTATCCTCTTTGTGTTCCTTAATCCATTAATTGACTTGATTTGTCGGTTAAAGCAACACAATTAACCAGCCTACACAATCTTTTAACAGCTTGACAGACCTACCATTCATTATTTGTAATGATCTCAGATACAGTGAAGCCATGTTTTCAATTTAAGGTTGGAATCTCCAAAGGTGTTTTAGATGGATCTCTTCTGTTTCTAAAATTATTATAGGGAAGCAAGGTAATTTCTGCAAGGAATTTCTGCTGTATTTCCTGCAGAATCACAAAGTAATAAGGCAGAGACTCCTCAGGTCTCAAAGTCCATTATGTCTGCCTGTTTCTTTGAAGTTATTGCTAGAATTTCTGCCAATCCTTTCACAAAAGAAGAATTTTGTAGAAGTGAGAAATTAGCTTTGTGGTCTCTTATAATAGTGGGGATCTATTAAGCTTAGCTAGTATAGCCTATAGTCTTTTTTATTTTAATGCTAAATGTTTAAATAAATTTAAATTTATTACACTTGAATATGTGAAAGTCTTATATAATTTTATTTTGAGGATAAAAAAAACAAGACATAACTGACAACATTTGAAAATATGTGTGTGGGATGCTATACTGGTTCCTCACTAGCCTTAAGCCACTGTCTCCTTGTCCCAACTATTTCACCGATAATGAAAATAAAGAACCAGCATAGCACATACATACGTGGAAAGGAAACAAGCTGAATTCCCATGCTGGATCAAAATCTACTGCTTAGCTCCCTCCACCCTCAATCAGGTTTGCAAGATTCAAGAGAGACGGGATATAGATGTGCTTCCAGTTATGCATCAAATCATAATAACCACTACACATACTTATTACCATGCATTGATATTACATGACTAGTACATAACTGTTCATGTGCAACACGTTTTTGTACATGAAATACCTAAATTTGATATCTGTGAAGAAAAACAGACTCTCCACCACACACGTGTAAACAAGTGTAACCCCAGCCAGAGGCTGGGGACCTCATGCAAATGTACATAGTTCCTCTGACGGCTCTGGGCCTCAGAATCTCCTGCAAATGTACATAGTTTCCTTTGATGGCCCTGTGCCGCCTCAGAGTCTCCCATGTATTTGCATGCAGATGTTCCCCAAGCACTCTAGTCATGATCAGGAGTTCACCCCTCTGACACCTGGGAGCCACCCCTCCCCTGCCTAGCCCAGATGAAATTCATCCTGATTGGCCAAGGACAGCCAGGCTACTGAAAGGAGGGGCGGGGGGGAATCGATACTGCCAGCCGTGGCTTCTGGTTTTGGTTGTTGTTGTCTAGACGTGAAGGAGTGTGGAGTAGGGCTTTTGCTGAGGCAGGCCCTAAGAAGACCAAACCCCCAGGCAAAGAGTAAGTGCCTGGGTGTTTATACAGTAAAGGAACTTGTTGTTTTGTAGCTCTACTTGTCAGGACCGGTGCAGGGCAGTTTGGCGCCCCAGGCGAAAAAATATTTAGCGCCCCCCCTCTCCAAAGCAAAAAAAACAAAACCCTGCGCCGCCACCACCAACCTACCTTCCCCCCCCGCCCTGGCTGCTGCTGCGGCGGCGGCGGCAGCGGCTGCTGCTGCTGCTGCTGCTCCTGAAGTGACGCGACGCGATGGGACCCCCGTGCTGTTTTTTGCCCGGGGAAACCATGGCAACAGGGCTGTTTAAGCCCTGTTGCCCTGGTTCCTCCCGCCAAAACAACGCGGGCGGGGCTCCGGAAGCGACGCGACGAAGGTAGGTGACGGGGGGGTTGGGGGGGTGACGGGGGGTTGGGGGGGTTGGGGGGTTGGGGGGTGGCGATGGCGGTGGGAGGCGCAGCGGCAGCGAGCGAGCGGGAGGGCGGAGGGCGGAGGGAGGCGCAGCGGCGGGCGAGCGAGCGACGTGAGCGGGTGGGCGGGGGGAGGCGGGGGGAGGCGCGGCGGCGGCGGCAGCAGGCAGGAGGGTGGGGAGGCGGAGGCCTGGCGGGGGAGGCGGAGGCCTGGCGGGGACGGCGCAGCGGCGGCGGAGGCCTGGCGGGGGCGGCACAGCGGCAGCGAAGAGGAGCGCAGCGTTTCCGCGCCCTCTTCAGCCGCGCGCCCTCTTCAGCCGCGCGCCCTAGGCAACCGCCTAGTTGGCCTAGCGGCGGCCCTGCTACTTGTGTATACCAAAGTGTCTCCCCACCTTTTTCCCCTTCCCTCATTTCCCACCTCTTATTGTAATCGGCTTACCTTAAATAAACTTTCCTGGTTCTGCCCCACACGGTGTGTGTAGTTCCTCTGTGGTTCAGTGCTCAATCCAGTGTATAGGCTAAGGGCAAAGCCCTGAGAGAATCAGTGTCAAGACGGCAGAGCCAAGGCTGGCAGTTTGGCACCCTTATCTCTCATCTTGAGATAAAGGACTGGTTGCAGTCCTTCACAATATCCAAAATTCTCTTCTGCAAATGGTGATGTCAAATATTCTTCCTCTTTTAAAAAAATATTTCATGAGAAGCTTCACTTTACATTCAACGGCATTTGACACAGCTGACCTGCAGTGACATGTTGTATTTGATTCATGGCATTCAGTAGTATTTTATATTCTACTGTATTAGATAGTTGTGCAATGGTATTTAGTATTTGTTTTTCATCAATTACTGTCAGCAACCTATTTTTACAAAACTTCCCTTAAGCTGCAATCCTATGGACCCTGGGAAGGTGCCCCAGGGGCCATAGGAGTTTTCTGATCTCCCCCTTTGAGGGTGCGGGGAGAAGTTCACCTTCGGACAAGGAGATCTGACCTTGCAAGCCGCCTCCTTGAGAATGAAGAGAGGTTTGCAGCTGGTACTTCTCTGACATGGGTACTCTGATGTTGGAGAGAAAAATAATTAGGTGCTCCAGGGCCATTCAGTGGGTGTGCTGGAAGAGGCTGTAGATCTGCAGGATCCAAAGACCTTCTGTGCCTCTAACACCACCACCCCAGAATGGGGGAAGAACTACGCCAACCCTTGCGTTAGCATAGTTCATTTTTCTCCTATTGGAATCAATTGGAGGGAGACTGCTAAAAAATAAGGAGAAAACCACCGTCCTCCCTCGCTTCCTCCATGCCAGCAGAAGCCTGGCAGGACTTTAGATAAGGCTGTTCCTCCACCTTCATATCTCTTTCCTGGTAGGGTTGCTTATCTGGATCCAACCTCCAGTGTGTGTGTGTGTGTGTGTGTGTGTAGGCTTTACTCCTTGCAATACTCCCCACTTTGCAATACTCCCCACTTTGGATGAAGTAAAAAAAGCCATTAATCAAATGAAGAACAACAAAGCTAGTGGACCAGATGGGATTCCTGCTGAAATCTTTAAAGAAGGGGGCCCCGAACTTGTACAACATCTTCATAAACTCATCGAAAAAATCTGGATAAGAGAAGAGATCCCAGAAGACTTCAGGGATGCCATAATTATCACCCTCTTTAAGAAGGGTGATAGAACAGACTGTGGAAACTATCGGGGCATTTCTCTCTTAGCAACCGCTGGTAAAATATTTGCTAGGATTCTCGCAAACCGTCTTCTATCTATTTCAGAAGAGATCCTCCCTGAAACTCAATATGGTTTCCGCCCCTCTAGAGGGACAGTAGACATGATTTTTACTGCACGTCAGCTCCAAGAAAAATGCCGGGAGCAAAATCAACCCCTTTATATGGCATTTATCGATTTGGCTAAGGCCTTTGATACTGTAGACCGTACAGCTCTCTGGACTATCCTTATGAAAATTGGATGCCCCAATAAATTTGTGAATATCTTGCGACTTCTCCATGACAACATGACGGCAACGGTTTTGGACAACAACGGCTCTCATGGTGCTCCATTTAAAGTGGGATCAGGTGTTAAACAGGGATGTGTTATCGCCCCAACATTATTTGCCATTTTCATCGCCATGGTTTACATCTTGTCAAGGGGAAACTTCCCACCGGTGTGGGAATTATATATCGAACAGATGGAAAGCTTTTTAATCTCAGCAGGCTGAAAGCAAAAAGTAAGGTAATTACAACCTCCGTTGTGGAACTTCAGTATGCTGATGATAATGTGGTCTCCGCACATTCAGAGGATGATCTCCAAACTATCCTAAATGCTTTTGCGGAAGCATACGAAAAACTTGGTCTCTCACTTAATATCAAAAAAACCAAAGTGTTTCATCAGCAAGTGCAAGCCAATCCTTTGGTGATGCCATCTATCCAGCTTGGCGGGACAATACTGGAAAATGTCGATCATTTTCTCTATCTTGGCAGCTATCTTTCTGTTACAGCTAACATCGACAGTGAAATCCAGCATCGTCTGAGCTCCGCAAGTGCCGCATTTTCTCGAATGAAACATAGAGTGTTCGAGGATCGGGATATTTGTAAGAAGACCAAAACACTGGTTTATGAAGCCATTGTATTACCAACTTTATTGTATGCCTGCGAAACATGGAGTATCTATAAACGTCACTTCCACCTCCTTGAAAGGTTTCATCAACGTTGCCTCCGGAAAATCCTGCAAATTACTTGGGAAGATAGGCGAACAAATGTCAGTGTACTGGAAGAAGCAAAGACTACTAGCCTTGAAAAAATGATCCTTCAACGCCAACTTCAGTGGACCGGTCATGTTGTTCGAATGCCTGACTGCCGTCTCCCAAAGCAGTTACTTTACTCCCAACTCAAGGATGGAAAGCGGAATATCGGTGGTCAATATAAGAGGTTTAAAGATGTTCATAAGGCTAATCTAAAAAAATGCAGTATAAACATCGAAAACTGGGAAGCTCTGGCCCATGAACGATCTAAATGGAGGTTGGCCTTTCACAAAGGTTCCATGGACTTTGAAGAAGCCCGAGTGCAAGGTGAAAGGGAGAAATGTGCTAAGCGAAAAGCACGTCAAATGAATCCTTTACAGGACCATCTTCTATCTGGTAACCTGTGTCCTCACTGTGGGAAGCTGTGTGGATCTACAATTGGCCTCCACAGTCACTTACGGACCCATCGCTAGAGTCTACACAATCTTCTTTAGAATTTCCTCCTTTTATCCCGGAAGACAATCTTACTCGGTCACGAGTGATCGCCTGATGATGATGATGTAGGCTTTTTACACATCCCCTTTTTAGAGTAAACATATACCAGAAAGGGGAATCATTTTTCCAAGAAATCATCCTTGAAATTAGAGTGCAATAGGTAGTACCTGAAAGGGGTGTTCTAAGCAGCAACATACTTGGAAAATTAATGACCACCAAATCGAGCAATTTTCATCTTACTGTTATACGGGGAATATATTTTCTTCTAAAACTGGTAATTGGAGGAATCATTTACAATAAATTAGACTGCAGGAGACCAAGCAACAAATGGGTTTGTTTGTTTATTAATTATATTCATACCCCACCATTTTTCCTGCAAGGAACCCAAGGCTGCTTACATAATCCTCCTCCACCTCTCCAAGGTTACCAAGGTTTGGCATCATATGGGCATGAACAAGTTTTCCCAGCATTAAAAAAATTAAAGCTACACTGTCTTGAAATCTGTGCTGAAATTTGAAGATGTTATGACTTTGTAGAACTGGAAATTTAAGCTCTAGAACAAAATCCTTAGGTACCCTGAAGGCCTGTATATGTCTTATATGTGTCTCATTGTTCTTTTTGGATCTGAAACACGTATCTTAGCAGATAAATTGGGAGTTAACATTTTCATTGGATTAGAAATCAATGTAAGGAAGAAAGCAGACTATCCAAATTGTGTTTGCAGGAGCAAATGGTTAAGGAATCATCCTTAAAGGACACCTGCTACTTTAAGATGGAGCATTTAATTCAATCCTATGATTTTCCACTTGCTTATTTTAATGGGCACAGACCATCAAGGGCTAAAGCCTAATTCAAAATTAGGCTAAATGATGTTTTTGTGGAATCTGATTTAGCCAAGCTTTCTACAGGGAGGCCATCTTCATGGTATAATCTATTTAAATTTTCCCATGGGTTTGAAAGCTACTTATCAGATCTTTCTTACTACCCCTTTAGGAGATCTTTAACATTTCTTTATTTCCAGCAAATGGCTATCCTTGTCTTGAAGGAACAATATAGAGGGGGAGAAATCTTTCACCATGAGACATTGCATTTGTTCAGAAGATTTAGTGGAAGGCTTACAGCACTGTCTGTTACTATGGGTTCTTTCAGAAACAATGATCCTTGTTTCCTAAACCATGGTTTAGGAATCCATGAATGAGTTTCAGGCCTGCACAGACTTCTCTCACCTCCTTCCCTCAAGCGGCAGCTTTGGCATTACAATCTTAGTTAAATTAAAATGCAGCACCTGTCCTTGATACATATGACACAGGTAATGTGGTGGAAGGAGCAATCCTATGGCTCCTAGACAGCATCTGAAGCTCCATAGGATAGTTCAGATTTCCATATCTGAGGTTGGAGACAGTGATCCAACCTTGAAGCTGAGAACTGGAGTTCCATCTCCCCACTCCCTCGCAACTGGCATGGAAAGAACCACACACCAGCTGCTTTCCGAGGTCAGTAACGTGACCTCAGGGAACGGGAGAAGGGGGCATTTTGGTGGGTGGGGAGGGGACTGCAGAGGACAGGATACGAGCTATCCTGAGCCCTCTCCAGACTCCTTCCCTCACCCTCCAGAATGCTCCAGCTAGATGGGCAAAAAAGCCCATCTAGCAAAATTGCAGGGTGGGAGGACGGGGAGGCAAAGATTGCCTCCGCCACTCCTCCCACTCTGCATTGGATGTCCGTAAGACTCCAAGTTCAGGGGCTTATGGCCATCACCATAGGATTGCACCCTTAATGTCAATTTACTAATCAGAATCTTAAATCAGGATAAAAACATGTTTTAAAATCCTGGTTAATAATCCAACATGAAACCACAGTTCTCCATGTCGGGCACAACACGGAAATTTAACCAGGATTACAGTGCTGAACCTGAATTCAAGATAGGAGGAAGCGAGGTGAAGGTGTGTGCGCACAGGGCCGGGCGGGGGGGGGGGAGGTGATGCTCATTCCTGCTGGGAATGTTAAATCCGAACTAGCTGTGTATGTATAATATGTTCCCAGAGATCAAAATAATTAAAATTGAACCAGTGATGAGAAGGAAGAGCAGGTTTGGGGGCTCTTGTCAGTGGGCCCTCTGCTGGGGTGTGGGCCCTTGGCATGTGCCCCAACCATGTTGACCCTTGACGCCAGCCCTGTCTAGTTCTCTTATGTAACATCTAGTAATGCCAAATGAGATGCAGCTATAGGGGTAAAAGTGTGCCCAAGTCTCATTAACTGGGATATGAAGAGAAATGGGGGGAGGTTTTCCAGATTTCCGCTACTGAATTCTTAAAGTAAATCTATTTTAGTACTAGTGCACTAAGGGGTGGAGGGAACAGATGTAGTTATTCTGCCATGCTCCATGGCAATGTACTTCAGGGACCAGAGATATATATATGTCCTACTTCATCCCTTTAATGAAATATTCACGTAATAAAACTACATTCCCCCTTACTGTTCTTGGAAAAAATGCTCGGAGGAAAGGCATTAACTGTATTTCAAGTCACACATTATTATTACACATTGCTATTATTTCAAATGGTAATTGTATACATAAAGCGTTGGAATGATGTATTTAGTGTTTCCTCTGTAACCGTAATTAAGGTTTTATGTGTGTGATGATATCAATTCTAAACTATAAATTTCAATTCATACTTTTACAGATGGAGGAGTCTATTGTTCTTGGGATACGTGTGTAATTGTCATTAATTCCAATAACAGGAGTATAAATTTCTCCCCTTTCTTCTGTATGCAAAGGTTATAATATCTCCCACCATTTGAAATTCAAGTAATATACACTTTGCTGGGAAGACCTGTAGAAAGATTAGGTACAGATATGTTTTGATGTTTAACCATCTTGGTGAAATCTATTAGAGCTTTCAGAATTACTTTGACTTCCTCATGCCAGGGGCAATGCCAGAATTCAAAATGGCTACACTATCTGACCTAAAAGACCCAGCAATATGACAAATGGGCTAATATGGACAACATGGAATTGTGCCCTCAATATCTGTGTGGACAATATTTAGTAAATGGATGTTTTCAGTGTTCTGGACCTCACTCATTTGCAATATTTGAGACTTAAAAGGAATGTATTTCTTCCTTTATTTAAAACATTTTTATGCTGGCCTTCATTAAATCAGATTCCAGGAAGGGGCACAATAATATAATACAATTATTTAAAACTTAATACAATACAATATAATATCTAATAGCCATAATCAAAGGCAGGGAATAACATATTGGGGGGACAGACTAAGAGATTATACAAAATAAAATGCCTATGTAAATAAAAACATCTTAGGGTGCAATCCTATGGGGATGCCCATAACCCTCCGAACTCAGAAGTTTATGGGCATCCTACGCAGGGCGGGAGGAGCATGGAGGTGAAGGTCGCCTCTCAACTCCTCCTGCTCTGCAAAACAGCTAGATGGCCGATTTTGGCTGTCTAACTGCAGTGCCTCAGAGGGGGAGGGAAGGAGGCTGAGGCACTGCCAGGATACATCGTATCTTGGTGCCACTGGCCTCCTCCCCTCCCCGCCCTCCAGAATGCCCACACTAAACCCCTTCTCTGAGGTCATATTTGTGACCTCGGAGAAACAGCTGGCATGGCTCTTTCTGTGCCAGCTGCAGGCAGGGAGGGGGATCCGACCACACATCCCCAGCCCCGAGGTCAGAGCAGTTTTCTGACCGCAGAGCTGGGAATCTGAACAATCCTATGGCCATGTAGATGCTGTCTAGGGGCCATAGGATTGCTCTGTGCACGTGTTACCTGACTGGCATACCCCTTTAGGGAGGGCATTCCAAAACCAGGGTGCTACCGCTGAGAAGGCTCTATTTTTTGTGACTATTTAATGCACTTTTGATAAGGAAGGCACTTGGATTAGGGCCTCAGAGGAAAAACTTAAGACATGGGCAGGCTGGTATGGGAAGAGGCGCTCCTCCAGGTATTGAGGAATTTATGTCTAGAACAGAAGGTGTGCTACCTCACCTTCTCATACAGCATGTGGCTTGGTTCATTACCTGAACCATTTAGAGCTATAAGTCTTGGTTTCAACTCTCTGGTTGTTGTGAGATACACTGAAGTTTCCATTCTGTAGGTTAACCTGTGGGTACCTGGTGAATGCTTGGTCATGCCATCTGACAGAGAATTGGACCAGAGTGGTTTAGTGGCTAGGATATTGGACTTGCATTTGGGGGTTAGTTGTAAACTTTCAGCCTACCCTACCTCACCTATAATGCAATACTCTGAGCTCAGCTCCTTGGGGGAAAGATGGGAGGGAGGGATGGATAGATAGATCCTTGCCAACTCTATGAACAAGCTGTGTTATCTAATCCCTTCCACCAGAGGGTAGCAACATTCAACATACTCTTCAGCTCCAAAGTTGGTAGCATATTAGAACTCGTACTGATGTTACATCTCATGATTTATCTGTGGAAATAACTGATCACAGCAGAATATTGATGGGGATGTGCATCTGAATGTACATAAAGTAATGCAGTGTGAATGAACATCTGCATCTGAATGTGGATGCCATCCTTCTGGACTATGTTACGTTCAGTGGGATGTACATTCTGCCACAACCAGTCAACTACACATGATTGGATTGGGGTGACAACACCTGCCTCCTGACTTTCTCATCCTTTCACAAACAGCGAGTTCGCAATCGTGATAAGCCACCCTGAAAACAAACCATGGTGTGTTGGTTAATAGCTCACTAAGCCACACTGCTGCTGACAGAGAATCAGGCACTCCTCGGTTGGCCGTGGTTTGTTTCCCCCTTGGTCCTCCCACTCGCTCCCAACATGTATTCCAGTGTCCCTTGTGGCACAACTTTTTAAAAAAGAATAAAGTGTTGTTAAATCCATTCCATCTGTGTTTCACAGATTGTCAAGTGTCTTTAAAAAAAACCCCACAAACATATTTCTGGAATTGTACACAAATTTAGTATAAAAATACAGGGGAAAACCCAAGAGATCAAAAATATGCATCCCCCAAAGCTAAAGTGTGAAAATGTGGATTTTAGGGAGATGTGCTCATTTTTACTTCCCCCCCCCACACACACACACACTTTTGGGGAGATTTGCACACATTCACATTAACTAATGTTCAGTTGACTGCAAAGTTGTGTAAATTTCGCATTAACTAAGCATTAGTTAATACAAATGTGTGTAAATCTCCCCCAAAGTGGGGGGAGCGCAAATCCCCTAAAATCCACATTTTCACTCTTTCGCCTATGGGAAGAAATGTGTATTTTTGCTTTCCCCATATTTTTGTACTACTGAATTTGCATATGATCCTGGAAAGTGAAAAAAAAAAAAAATCAGTCTGCAAATTAGGAAATTTGCACCAATTTGGAGAAAATATGCACAGATTTCATGGTCAATCACTGCTTGATTTGAGCAATTCTCCCATTCACACAGAGCAAGCAGCCATTGCGAATGGGAATAGGGCACACAGCTGTTGCCAGCTGACATATGTCTAGCAAGGTTGTGAGACAGGAAGCAGAGCAGTTGGGTTTTCTCCTGCTCTTGCCAGGGGACTCTGTAGCCTTTTGGCTCAAGCCATCATGCCTGGTTCACACATCACAATAAGCCACTCCGAAAATAAGCCACCAAACAACCAACAGCAAGCCATGGGTTCTCAGGGGGGCATGTGCGTAGTTAACAAACCACATTGAAGCCACTGTGCTGGGTTTGAGCAACGTGGCAAGCCAGTCTGAAACAAACAAGACTGACAACAACCGTGGGCTATTGTGTCATGCGAACCAGGTCAAAGTGGTTCCAGAAACTGCTAAAAAAGAGGGAGGGCACTTTTCACATAGGGCAAAATAATTTGCAGTACACTTTTCAGCTCACTTCCATGGCACAGAAATTCTGGGATGTAGTTCCAGATTGTACACATCTTTATATGAGCAGTCTGAGAGCTACCGTAGTTGAAACATTGTAGACGCCATTACTGAAAACAGTTTTCACATAGCAGTGCTTCACGTGGTAGGCATAAAGGCCCCTTACCAAATATACTCGCCCAATCGCATGCCATGATATGTGGCACAGGCAAAGAGACAATGCATGCAGCTGAGCTGCGAGATATAGGGTAAGGAGTTTTCAAAACATGTCCACAGTGCTTTGGGAAGGACCTATATGTGGCAAAATGAAGGCTTGCAAATGTAATTTCCTTAAAAGCAGGATGTTCCTCATACTTCCCACCAAGCCATTTTTATCTAGGGTAGTGCTCCCACAAGGCATGGCTATGGCTAACTTGCCCATAAACTAAGGTACAGATGATTCCCATGTGCAAGGCCACTCACCTGAAATGAAAACTGTAATTTGCAAAGCATCCCAAAGGCATACTTGAGAGGTATGGATGTGAAGTACTTGCACTGCCCTCACAGGAGTTATATTGAGGATACCAATTTCCACATCCTCCTCTGTGGGGTGCATCCCATTGAGTATAATGAGGCTCATTCTCAAGGAAGTATGTACAGGATGCCTAAGAACACCCCTGCGCTGTGCATATTTCTGAGGTAGGATTCACTGATGATGCACATTGTGACTCTCGCGGTCTTCGTGCACCAGGGACTCTAGCCTACCCTGGTCGCCTGCCTGTCCAGCAAGATCAGTGCAGGTTGTATGGTCTGGACAACTGGCTTTCTGCTGCCACCCAGCTAGATGCACTGGCAGTTGAATTGCCAAAATGTATTCCTCCTCCTCCTCCTCCTCCTCCTCCTCCTGTTGTTGTTGTTGTTGTTGTTGTTGTTATTATTATTATTATTCCAAGAGTGCGTTAGTGGGGGAAAGTGGGGGGAACCCTGCTACATTCTATCACCCACTACCGGGCCTACCCCAAAATTCCGGTTGCTAAGGTAGCCCTTTGCTCACATGCAAGTCACATTGACTTCAGTGGAATTTATGCAGCTGTAACTTGTCATGCTGGTAGTCTGTGGGCATGCTTCATTGCCTGTTTAAAAGCAACAGGAGTCTGTCAGTTGATTTCAGCAGGCACTGGATCTGGCCCTGAGCTACCAGCCAAAAGTGCAGTCATCCTTTCAGATATTTCATTTTCCTAATGTGCTGTAAAATATGTGGAACCAGGGACTGTGTGGGCCGAGCATTTTCACATCCTGCAGCTTTAATGTAAACAGCATGGGGCAGATGGAAGGTTGAGTGCGGAAACTAATGTAGAGCTATTTCACCTAATACACCCCCCTTTTTTTCTTCATGTCTGGAAGAGAAACATGAGATTCTGTTGTCCATCGCTCCCCAGGCTAAGTGTAATTTCTATTCAGTTAATCTCTCCCCCCAACCCCTTTCACTAAACAATATAACAGAAGGTATATTTTCATGTAAATTTTCAACAGTTATACTGAAATCACTAAATCATGGGCAGATGTTGTGTTCCTGCAGAAAATGTCTGTTTCAGAAAATTATTCCAAAAATAGAAAGGGAAGTTGACTGAAGGCCAGACCCTTCATTTAAGCCTAGCCTAATTCTAACTCGGCCTTCCCCAACTTGGTGCTCTCAAGATGTGTTGGATTGCAATGCCCATCATTCCTCACCTACAGTCCAATGTATATCTCAAGGGCACCAGGTTGGCTGCTTAGCTTCTTAACCACACTGGCTCTTACAAAATGGAAACCAGCATGCTACATGGGTCAGTTGACCTTTCAAGACAAAGTATGAAGGTAAGTACACTTACAATCCAATCCTATGTATGTCTGCTATGTAAGTCCTGTTGAATTCAATAGAGTTTACTCCCAGGTAGCTGTGCATAGGATTACATCCTTAAGGACCTTTCTTCACCTGAAAAAGAAGCCCTTCTTGGCCCAAACCAAAATAATATTTGTTAAGCCTAACCCAAACCCATTATCATAAAGGAAGTAACAATGTCATATAATCCATCTATTTATTTAAGTTAACACACTGCTGCCCTTAATTTAACAAAGTGGAGGATAGCCTTCACACAAGCTCAAAATAACCATCCTGCACAGAAGCTCACCGCATCCTGACCTAGCTTGCAGTGGCCAATGTTTGGAATGAACGAGGCCTGGACTGCTAGCTCCTTGAAACTCTATATTGGCCCCAAACTGGTCTGATGGGGTGGGTGAGATAGCGGGGGAGAGAGGAGGAGGAGAAGGTTTATTGCTTTATTACCTTTCATTTTCTGCTCAAGTCATGGTTCTCCCCATATTTCATCTTCACTACAGCCCTGGGTGGTAGGTTAGAGTAGAAAATAATGGCTGGCCCAAGGTCATATAGTGAGCTTCATGGCAGACAGAGTGGGAATTTGAAGCTGGATCTCCTCAAGCCTAGCCTAATTCTAACTCGGCCTTCCCCAACTTGGTGCTCTCAAGATGTGCTGGATTGCAATGCCCATCATTCCTCACCTACAGTCCAATGTATATCTCAAGGGCACCAGGTTGGCTGCTTAGCTTCTTAACCACACTGGCTCTTACAAAATGGAAATTAGGCTGCAATCCTAAACAGACTTACCATGGAGTTACTTACCTCTTTGAATACAATGGGATTAACTTCTGAGGAAGCATGATAGGGTTGTACCATTAGTTTTTCACCTGATTCCAAAACCACTTGTTATTTTTTTATTTGGAGCACTAAAAATATGAAATACTATGTTTTGTTCTTTGCCAAAAGCAAAGCAAAGAATTAATCTTCACATGGGGCAAATTCCATCAGGAAGTTCTCCTGCGCATGCCCAACTGAAATGAAGGGTCCGTAGCTCAGAGGCAGAGCACATTCCATGCAGAAGGTCCCAGACTTCTCCAGGTAGGGCGAGGAAAAAAACCAGCTTGAAACCCTGGAGAGCTGCTGCCAGTCAGTGTCGACAATACTGCTAGATGAACCAATGGTCTGACTCAGTATAAGGCAGCTTTCTATGTTACTATGTTCCTAACACTAGCCAGCAGTGCGAGACCACAGAAAAGTCTCCCCTATGTTCTTCATGCTGGTTTCATATAAATTCATTAGGCAATTACCATTTTGCTTCTGATGAAATATTTTTTTCAGTAAAGAAAAATGAGCAATTTTTTAAAATTAGCAATTTATTGTTTTTTGCATTTTTATTGTTATTGTAGTTGTAATTTTACCTGCGGTAGCCAAGAGAGAAATGCCCCGATAGTTTCCACAGTCTGTTCTATCACCTTTCTTAAAGAGCGTGATAATTATGGCATCCCTGAAGTCTTCTGGGATCTCTTCTCTTATCCAGATTTTTTCGATGAGTTTATGAAGATGTTGTACAAGTTCGGGGGGCCCTTCTTTAAAGATTTCAGCAGGAATCCCATCTGATCCACTAGCTTTGTTATTCTTCATTTGATTAATGGCTTTTTTTACTTCATCCAAAGTGGGGAGTATTGCAAGTTCCTCTTTAATTTGTTTTTGCGGGATTTGCGAAAAAATCTCATTATCCACCTTAGACTTACGATTTAAAAGGTCATAATAATGCTCTTTCCAACACAGTGCAATAGACTCTTTGTCTTTTAAGAGTTTGGTGCCATCTTTTGATTGTAAAGGGTTTGTACCATAGGTTTTTGGTCCATAAATGGCCCTTGTGGCCTTAAAAAAGCCCCATGCATCATGAGATTCTGCAAGTTGTTGAATTTCTTCAGCTTTCTTTTTCCACCAAGCGTTCTTAAGTTCTCTTGTTCTTCTTTGGACCTCAGCCTTTGCACTAGCGTAGATTTTTTTCTTGGCAGCGCAGTTAATATCATTTTGCCATATTTGGAAGGCTTTCCTTTTTTGGTCAATTATATATTTAATCTCATTATCATTTTCATCAAACCAATCCTGATGTTTCTTAGTTTCATATCCAATAGTTTGTTCACAAGCTGCAGTAATGAAGGTTTTCAGCTTAGACCAATGGTCCTCAATGTTGTCAGGAGGTTCCGTAGGTAGATGTTCCTTAAGAAGTGATTGAAGTTGAGTTTGCTTAATAGGATCTTGAAGGGCATGGATGTTCATTTTATGCCTTGGTTTCCTTCCTTGAAGCCCACGTTGGGGAGCAATGTTGATAACCATAGTGGACCGGATTAGTCGGTGGTCTGTCCAGCAGTCGTCAGGCACTCACCATGGCCCTAGTAAGAAGTACATCGCGGCGATCTCTAACACGGACAATTACATAATCCAGAAGATGCCAGTGCTTTGACCGTGGGTGCTGCCATGATGTTTTAAACTTATTCTTTTGTCGAAAGAGCATGTTTGTAATAGTGAGATTATGCTCTGCACATATAGACAAAAGTAAGATTCCGTTTGGGTTGCTATTACCAACTCCGTCCTTTCCAATAGTTTCTGGCCATAAATCAAATTCACGCTCGACTCTTGCGTTAAAATCGCCCAGGAGGCGATTCTCGCAAACCGTCTTCTATCTATTTCAGAAGAGATCCTCCCTGAAACTCAATATGGTTTCCGTCCCTCTAGAGGGACAGTAGACATGATTTTTACTGCACGTCAGCTCCAAGAAAAATGCTGGGAGCAAAATCAACCCCTTTATATGGCATTTATCGATCTTGCTAAGGCCTTTGATACTGTAGACTGAACAGCTCTCTGGACTATCCTTATGAAAATTGGATGCCCCAATAAATTTGTGAATATCTTGCGACTTCTCCATGACAACGTGACGGCTACGGTCTTGGACAACAACGGCTCTCATGGTGCTCCATTTAAAGTGGGATCAGGTGTTAAACAGGGATGTGTTATCGCCCCAACATTATTTGCTATTTTCATCGCCATGATTTTACATCTTGTCGAGGGGAAACTTCCCACTGGTGTGGGAATTATATATCGAACTGATGGAAAGCTTTTTAATCTCAGCAGGCTGAAAGCAAAAAGTAAGGTAATTACAACCTCCGTTGTGGAACTTCAGTATGCTGATGATAATGTGGTCTCCGCACATTCAGAGGATGATCTCCAAACTATCCTAAATGCTTTTGCAGAAGCATACGGAAAACTTGGTCTCTCACTTAACATCAAAAAAACCAAAGTGCTTCATCAGCAAGTGCAAGCTAACCCTTTGGTGATGCCATCTATCCAGCTTGGTGGGACAATACTGGAAAATGTCGATCATTTTCTCTATCTTGGCAGCTATCTTTCTGTTACAGCTAACATCGACAGTGAAATCCAGCATCGTCTGAGCTCCGCAAGTGCTGCGTTTTCTCGAATGAAACATAGAGTGTTCGAGGATCGGGATATTTGTAAGAAGACCAAAACACTGGTTTATGAAGCCATTGTATTACCAACTTTATTGTATGCCTGCGAAACATGGACTATCTGTAAACGTCACCTCCAACTCCTTGAAAGATTTCATCAACCTTGCCTCCGGAAAATCCTGCGAATTACTTGGGAAGATAGACGAACAAATGTCAGTGTACTGGAAGAAGCAAAGACTACTAGCCTTGAAAAAATGATCCTTCAACGCCAACTTCAGTGAACCGGTCATGTTGTTCGAATGCCTGACTGCCGTCTCCCAAAGCAGTTATTTATTCCCAACTCAAGGATGGAAAGCAGAATATCGGTGGTCAATATAAGAGGTTTAAAGATTCATAAGGCTAATCTAAAAAAATGCAATATAAACATCAAAAACTGGGAAGCTCTGACCCATGAACGATCTAACTGGAGGTTGGCCTTTCACAAAGGTTCTATGGACTTTGAAGAAGCCCGAGTGCAAGGTGAAAGGGAGAAACGTGCTAAGCGAAAAGCACGTCAAATGAATCCTTTACAGGACCATCTTCCATCTGGTAACCTGTGTCCTCACTGTGGGAAGCTGTGTGGATCTAGAATTGGCCTCCACAGTCACTTACTCACAGTCACTTACTTACATCGCTAGAGTCTACACAATTTTTTTAGAATTTTCCTCCTTTTAAAATCTCCTTTTTGTAAAAAAAAATTTTTTTTTTACCCTGGAAGACAATCTTACTCGGTCATGAGTGATTGCCTGACTAAGTTGTAATTGTTTTGTTCTATGTAAACCGCTTAGAGGTTTTATTATATTAAATAAATTTATTTATTAAGTATTAATAAATAAATAAATACAGGTTCTTCTTGTTGCTAACCTTCACTTTCCTATGTAATCTTTAGTCACACACTTACTCCCCTTGCCCTCATTAGGAGGTCACTTGCCTGAGTAAAGGCTATATGATGAGGTCTAAGACCAAATCATAGCAATGATTAATTGTGAGCTTGTTCTTCAAAATCCACTTGCTTTTAATTGGCTGACCTTAATGCTTTCTCGAGTACTTTTTTTTTTTTTGTACAATCCAGTCTCTGCAGGCAGGCATGCATAATTATACCCATTATCATTGGTGTATGTGGAATGTACAGAATCTCTATGTATTTTAGCATAACCTCTAACTGTGCCTGTGCAGTAGTACAGAATACAGTTAGAACACATAGGCTGCATTTGATCATTCGTCCTCTGCATCATGAACCATGGTTTATGAAGCTGTGGATGAGCACCATGGCTGCCTGCTCCTCCCTTCCACTCTTCACCTCACATACTGGCTTCAGTATGGAGATTCTAGCTTGCATTAAGTCAGAGTTCTCCCTTATGTCCAAACCAAGGAACTCTGGATAAATGCTGGGTAACAAACCATAATAATAAACCAGCATCAGATGCTGGGTTATTATCCTGGTTTGTTAACCAAAGTTAAAGAATTATGTGGTTCAGATGTAATGGGGAATTCTGTACTGATGTGGAAATTTTAGAGAAAGTAGCTACCTTTCAGCTCTCACCATGTAGAGTGAAAGATGTGGAATGAAAGTATGTGCAGGATTGTTGAAATTAAGATAAAGAGTCTAAGTCAGAATGTCTGTAAAGCAAAAGTCAACATAATCATATCATTCAGAAGCACTCTCTTATAAGGATTAATCATGTGTTGTTCCCGTGCTGACAACATGATGATCTCGTGTGATCTGTGTGTGTGTGTGTGTGTGTGTGAGTGCGCGCGCGCACACACGCGTGCATGTGTGTGCATATGCATGTGCATGACCAGCTACCTCAAATAAGGTTAAAGGCATACTGGTTTCTTCCAGGAACAGATTCCTTCTTTGCATGAGTATATGCTCCCCCCCCCCCCACATAAAACCCCAGAGCTGCGTCTCTGAGTTTGTACTTTCCTTGTATCTGTGCCAGGAATTTACCTCTGATCAGACTAACAAATCAGTACTTGATTTGCTAAAGGCAGAGTTATTTTTCTTTCCAGTGGATCTCCAGACTGGATAAGAGAAAATTCCACTACAGTACTAATGCAAGCCATGATTTCTCTGCTGAAACCAGTGTGCAAGGCAAGGCAGGAAGGAAAGGGGTGAGGAAAGTGTGTGCAGCCATGGTGCTCATCCATGGCTTCATAAACCATGGTTTATGAAGCCATAGACAACTGTCCAAATGCAGCCTAATGTATTCTACCTGTGTTCTATCTAAACAAATGTGTTCTAACTGCTATTGTTTAACAAAATTTGTCCTTCAAATATACCTTACTTTCTTTAGTACCAGATCCAATATCTTTGGATATAGTATACTGAGTATACTATACACAGGGCCGGCGCTACCGCTAGGCCAACTAGGCGGTTGCCTAGGGCGCGTAGCGGAAGAGGGCGCAGAACACTGCGCTCCTCTTCGCTGCCGGCGCACTCCTGCCCTGCCCGCCCGCCCTCCTCTCCGGGAAAGCCAGGTAAGTGCGCCTGGAGTAGTGGTGGGGCCGAGCCTGGGCGCCTCCCCCCTACCTTGCCTCGCCTCCGCGCCGCCTCCCACCTCGCCTCGCTTCGCCTCTGCGCCGCCTCCCCCCGCCTTGCCTCGCCTTCGCGCCGCCTCCCCCCCCGCGCTGCCTCCCCCACCTCGCCTCGCTTCGCCTCTGCGCCACCTCCCCACCTCGCCTCGCCTGTGCGCCGCCTCCCCCCTCGCACCACCTCCCCCCCTCGCTTCGCTTCAACTCTCCTCCGCGCCGCCTCCCCACCCCGACACTTACCTTCTCCGTGCTGTTTCCGGAGCCCCGCCCGCGCTCTGTTTTGGCGGGAAGTACCAGGGCAACAGGGCTTAAACAGCCCTGTTGCTCTGGCTTCCCCCGGCGAAAAACAGAGCGCGGGGGTCCCTTTTCGGAGGAGGCGTCGGACTGGGAAGGTAGGTGGGGGGCGGCAGCGGCAGCGTGCGGGGGGGGGTCCGGTGGAGGTTGCAGAGCAGGGCTGCTTTCCGGAGCCCCCCCCACGGCACAAGGGGGGGGCGCTAAATATAATGTAGCCTAGGGCGCCAAACTGCCCTGCACCGGTCCTGACTATACAGTACTTAGTTAGAAGTCCCCATTCTAGAACAGTGTACCCCTTGGTGGCTGCAGAAAGCTCCTGCATGAGTACTTTCCCATCCTTTACAGCAGCCTCCCCAACTTGGTGTCCTCCAAATGATTTGGACTACATCTCCCAGCGTTCCTGAACCTTGGCCATGCTGACTGGGGCTGATGGGAGTTGAAGTCCAAAACATGTGGAAGGCACCAGGTTGGGGGAAACTACACTATAGCAAATCTATGTACATATCACAGCATCTGCACATCACTGAAGTGAATGGGAAGCCCTTTGTGGACAAAGGAGTTCCAGGTATACATTGAAGGTTCAGAATCTGCCAGATGAGTTAAAGGCTCCACAGAGTTTCTTGTATACCTATCTCTCTGGGCCTGGATTGGGACAATAGTAATTGGACTGTAGATTTGGGTAACATGGAAATATATATATATAGGTTTTTGGTATCAAAATGTAAGAGCAGTAATGTTTGGGATGCAAGGAAACATGCCTTTTAATTTAAGTTCAGACTACTTGGTCTGTACCATAATACAGTAATACCTTGGATTGCAAGTAACCTTGCAAGTTTGAGAGCGTTTTGCAAGACAAGCAAATTTTTAAATATTTATTTTTAAAAATTGACTTGATATACAAGCGACGACATCTTGCAATACAAGTACTGTAGTACGGCTTAAATTAAAAATCTCTGTACAATTTGGGGGGGGGAATTTCATTTTGATATAAGAGTGTTTCAGATTACAAGCACGTTTCCGGAACGAATTATGCTCTCAATCCAAGGCATGACTGTACTTTTTTACTTCACATAAAGCCTTTGTACTTTTTTTCATTTTCAAATGATAGGAAGCTATGGGTGCTTCTAGATAAGTGGCTCCTAGTGCTACTCACCCAAAGGCATGGTGCAGCTGTTCTATCTTTCCGTCCTTAACAGATTTTTTGTAGTAAGAAAAAAAGATAGTAGAAGCAGTGGGAAAACACGGGAGGGCTATAACTGGAAGATGATGACGTCTGGGCCCTGTAAAATTCTGTGAATCAGGCAGGGTGATTTTGCACAATAAAAGCTTCACCTGGAAACATGCTACGGTTGAGGACAGCGTGTGAACCAATAGCTGTGAATGTTAACAGATGAGTTATGTTAACCGATTCAAACAGAGGGAAGAAGAGGCATCAGTGATTTCCAAATATTTATTTATTTATTTATTATATTTTTATACCGCCCATTAGCCAAAGCTCTCCAGGCAGCTTACAAGACAAAATTCAAAACCATAAAATACGGTGACATAGTAAAACATAATATAAAAAAGCAATACATTTAAAACAGAATAAAACCTAAATAGTAACCAAAATAAAATCCAGTAGCGCTGCAAAGCTCTAAAAACACACTAATGCAATTTGTAAAACTGAAAGGCTAAAAAGACTGGGGAAATAAAATGGTCGTTGACTGGTGCCAAAAAGACCACAGTGGGCAACAGGCAAACCTCTCTGGGAAGGTCATTCCACAACTGGGTGACACCACTGAAAAGGCCCTCTCCTTAGTAGCCACCCACCTCACCTCATTCAGCAGGGGGGAACAAAAAAAAAAAATCATTTATCCTGCCAGTTCTTCTACCTCTGCAGCTTCCTCAATGCTTGATTACCATTAGCATAACCAACCTCAAACTCCCCATATCAACAGTGGTCCCTGCATGATGAGCCATCTGTTCCACAGTTAATTTGTTAACATCTGTATCAGTTCAGCTTTCCCATGAGGGAGATTTTAATTCCCCAAATCCCTCTTCTGTATTTGTGTGTGTGTGTTTTAACACATTGGATTATATTCAGGTATCCTTTCCAGCTTGTTAACACTTTACTAATTGACTGAAAACCTCTTCTCTGCCTGTGGTGCTTGTTTATAAAGCAGGGACTGAATTAACTGCCAGGCCAAATGCAGACAATATAACACCCTTGAGTCCTATTCAACTACAATGTTGCGTAGTGTTTTGTGGTTAAATGTACAGTTTTATTATGGTACACTTTAGCTTGGTCAGGTCTTTTCTATTATGCTTTATCATAACATCCCTTTTGTTACCAAAATACACTCCTCTTTTTCTGGATGTGTTGGTGTGAATTCATGTTTTCCAATATGGTTTAAGCAGGTGTATGGTATGGGAAAAGCAGCAGACATGGTTTCTACCTGTGGCAAATGGTTAACAATGTATAAAGGAGCTATCTGAAGTAAGTTAAGTAAGTAAGTGGATTACTCTGTAAGAGTACGTGTTAACTTCTGTTTGTGGTTCAGTGAAGATAGCACTGGATGCAGGTTTAGCCATACTATATTACTGCCCAAACTCTAACCACAGCACCACACTGGCTTATCTCAATACCTTCTCAGCTTATCTTGTGCCTAGACCAGGGGTGGGCAACTTGTGGACCTCCAGTTGTTGGGCTGCGGCTCCCACCATCCGTCACCATTTGCTTTGCAGGCTAGGTCTGATGAGAGCATCTGGAGGGCCACAAATTGCACACCCCTGGCTTAGATTAAACTTTTATTTATATTCAGAGTGGAGTTGCCACTTCCCAATTATCTCCACGCTGCTATGCCTTTATTTAGTTCAGCTTCACTAAGTAGTTTATGCACTACTAGAAGGCTGCAGTGGTCAAGATGCCTGTCTCTATTGTCATTTTATCTGGTGTCTGTGAGCAATTAATACAAATATAACTGTGTCAAAACTGTTCCCGTTAGCTTCTTCCCATACTGCTCTGGCAATATCTAGATCGGGACATGCCTCAAGAGCCCACCCATCTGCTCCCATCAGAATAAGCCCCTGTCCCTCCAGGACACCCCCCTTTCCTCTCCAAGCCCACATCATTACTTCATCCTTCTTGACCTCCAAGCTTCCCCACTCTTTGCCAGGGATGTTGAAGAGTCCTTGGTTTCGAGTCACGAGTCGAGTCATGAGTCTTTGGACCCGAGTCTCGAGTCCTAGTCCAAGTCCTTGGTCCAAAATGGTGACTCACGAATCACGAGTCACTCCCAAAGCTGACTCCACAAGTCCCTATTAAAATCAATGGGGTTTTTCCCCAACAAAATAAGGCTATTTCAGATGTGTGGCTTAAATAAATTCTAGGCACAAGTGTGCCTTTTTATTTCAAAACTCTGCAACTGATTTTGGCAAGAACAGACCAGGCAGACAAACCCAAAATAACCAGACAGGCAGAGGAGGCAGGGAACCCCAAAGCAGGCAGGCATAGGCTTTTGTCTTGGACAATTCAAACTGTGGAACTGGTTAAGAAGAGACCAGGCAGGCAGAGGAGGCTGGGAACCCCAAACAGGCAGGCAGAGGCAGCCAAACCCAAAATGTCTGAAAGGTTGCATTTTAGGAAAATGATTTTAAAAAATAAACTTCCTAAAACCTATCCATGTTTCATTTGAGGAACACGATTTTGGAACACAAGTCCTTGGTCCCGAGTCCCGAGTCGAGTCTCGAGTCCCATTAAAAATATTGGGACTCGAGTCTCGAGTCCCATTAAAAATATTGAGACTCGAGTCTGACTCGAGTCACAGGGGGAACTCAGTCCGACTCACGAGTCGAGTCCTGGAGTCCGAGTCCCCATCCCTGCTCTTTGCTCACTGCCAAGTGTTTGGACTGATTCATATTTTTCCCACACTCATCACACTTTGCTCCTTCCTTCTCTTCCTCTGGGGCAGTTTGGGTTTTTCCCCAGTGCCCCCCTACTTCTCCCCCCCACTTTTGTTTGTTTGTTTTGGCTTTGCAGCTGCTTCTCACTCCATGGTCATCCAACATCCTCTCTCTATATATAGTGTCTATGGTCTATGATCATCTCTCTCTCTCCCTTTTCTTTTCCTCCTTTCCCCAGCCAGGAGAGATAATTAAGAGAGAGCCCACAGTGACCAGAGACTTGGATGATGCTGCAACCCACATGAAATTAACTCAAGGGTTGCATGTAGCCTGTGCGTCCCCCACCCCAAGTCTAGATGGTGGCAGTGGCACCACATGAGCAAAGCAAATTGTTTCCTCCTATGTGAATTAGGCTGCAATACTCCCGGATTGGTGGGGGGTCAGATAACATTAATGTAGGAAGTAAAAGGAGAAACTGATACTCTGAGACAACTGCAGCTCTCCAGCAGAAGAGAAAATATATGGACAGTTCCATCCACCGTTGGAAGACTTAGGTTGCAATCTGAAGAATACTTATTTCTAAATACTTTTCTTGTGCACGTCTAAGTAAACATGTTTAGGATCTGGGTGGTAAAGGTATAGGAACATGAAGCCAGTATGTTTACTGCAACTCTGTGTCTGAATGGAGTAGGCTGAAGCTGAATTTTATTTCCAATTTGGAACATTTGAGTTCAAATGTCTATTTTATATAATTATTAGTCTTTATAAATCTTAAACTTGACTTAAGCATTATATTTGAGTCCATGTACATCAGTTTCCCAAGGCACCTATACAGACTATGTATAATGTAACTTAAAACATCATATTTTGAGATGTAAATTGATACCTTGCAGATGTAATAAGCTTTTTCTCCTATCCATTTACAGATTGCTCAATGCATTAGAAAGGATTTTTTTAGCTCTATTATATTAGCCATTAGGCCTTGTTCTGACACACACATGTCAATTTTCCTGTAATTTATTGACATTATCTTTCTGAAAAGAGATGTAACTAGAAAGGCATATGTCCTAAACTCAGTCCAGACTGCAACAGGTATTTCCCCTCCATTTTATATATGGCTAAAGTTACCAGCTTCATGTATCAACTCATTATACCACTTTAAACTCTTGAAGTTTTGGAAATGGAAATAAGATTATTTTTCCAGTTTGATTAAGCATTGTTTTTCCTTTGTGTTACACACTAATGGTTAATCATATTCAAAAAGTCTAGTCGTTTAGATGTTATACATTCAGGTGATCTTTAACTCGCTGCCATTTGCAAATATTAGTACTACTGTTATGTAAATGATCCCAGCATGCAAAAAAATCACCTGTATGATAATTAAATTAAATTAAATATGATTAGTTCAGAACACTAATGAATACTCATGTTTAATTCTTATCCTCAGCAAATTTTGGAAAATTAGCAATGTGAAATCACATTTCCATTTCTTTTTGCCTGCTTCCTCCTCTATTTACCCTAGAACATAATTCAGTCTCTCTGGGAATGTATCACCTGGATGCTCATCAGTGGATTTATTGGATGCCATTTTACCAAAAAACCTCAGTGGTAGACTTTGGCCCATAGAATTTCATGTACGGGGAAATGACACAAATAAATATTTGTGCATCAACCATCAATAAGGCCACTTCTTGTATTGGGTGGCATATTTCAGAGATATTCTTGGTTGTAATGGGAAATAAGGGAGGATATTGTCAAAGGCCACCCTGCCTTGTAGTGGAGACAAGTCATTGATATGTAATTTTGATCAATTAGCTTTTATAAAAAATTATAAGAGAGCTAGTCTTGTTTTAGGCTGTATAGCAGGTTGTGTTACAAACAATGGCTATAAAAGAGTCAAGCTGTTTTAGCATTCTATAAAGTGAATGCTGCAGATTAGAGAGTTCAGACCAAACTATTGGGAAATTGTTAGAGCCTTCTTGTTCAGGCTAGGCCTGCTAATGAAGCCCTGCCTTCAAGCTGGATCCTTTTTTGGAGGAGTGTCTTTTGTAGCAAATCACCTGGAACATGGTATTATTTTATGCTGCTCCTCCCTCCTCATTTGATCTCTAACTCTGGGATCTCTATCTAATGCCTCCTCTTCACTCTGGCTCTGCATTCCCATGGTTTTAGAAAGGCTTATTGGCTTATTAGCGCTATTCTTATCTTCAGCTGTTGTGATGTTGAGGCGTCAGGCAATAAGATTTGATTCTGATTCTTATCTGAGTCAGAATCAAATCTTATGTCTTCTTGAGGTGTTGGGCTTAACTCTCATAGATATGGTCCATTAGGTATATATTTATATCACCTAAGACCAAGTAAAGACAGTAATCACTATCAGGCACCTAAATGTGTTCAGAGGAGGTGGGTCCTAAACAGAAAACCTCAAATAACACCTCTGCTTATTGATGTACTGAACAAGTGGAAACCAGATGGATATATCCTTCTCCTGTTGCACAGCTAACCACCATTAATAAATCAAGTAGAATATCAATTGAACAGGAGCCAGGGTGTTTAGAAATTCAGAATTAGTTCCTGACTTGCAGCCAAGGAATATATAGTGTATGTCTCATGCTGAAAGGAAGTTTGGCAGGTGTTAGCTATAAAGCAGGCTTAGGCTATTCTACCAATGGCATTATGTCACCAATAAGAACATATGGGGCCCTCCAGTGCTCTTGTGATAAGGAGGTAACATACACACTGATAGTGTGAGGATACACAAATCTGTATCTTGTGGGGCTGTCCTTGAAAAACGTTTCAAAATTGCAGGTGGTGAAAATTGTGGCAGCCAGGTTGATCTCTGGTGCATGCTTTGGTTGATGGGAACATGAAACAAGGCCTTTTCTGAACTTGCAGCACCCTGGTTATGGAATTCTCACCCAAAGGAGGTGAAACTAGCCCTACCTCTGATGTCATTTAGGTGGACAGTGAAAGCATTTTTATTCTGAACTACTTTAAGTGGTTTTTAACTCTACTCCTTTCCGGTTTTAGGGCTCTGGTTTTGTTATGGAGCACTTTGTTAGGGTTGAAAAGTGGTATAAAAGTGATTTAATTAAATTATTATATGTCACTGGATAAAAGTGCTAATGCAGTGGAAGATCCATCATGAGAAGTGACTACATAATGTGACATTAAACACATTGAGGCACTACCACTCCACCAATCTCCCAATCTAATCTCCCACTCCATATTACTTTTGAATTGTGAGTCACCACCACCCCCAAAACCCCCAGGGATCCTGTGTGGAAGGGGGGGAATTGAGGGGTTGTCCCCCAAAGCACCCTTTTTTGCAGGATCTTGGGGTTTTTTTTAGGGGGGGTTGTTTTATCCACACTTGGGAAAGTGAGGGCAGCCCATGGGGACACGTGAGCCCCCCCACCCCCAAAGATTCTGCTGGAAAGGGTGCTTTCCACTCCCCCCCCAACTTTTTTTTAAAAAAGAATGTAAAATAAATATCAGTGGACTTCAAAGTTCCAATCTGGCATGGACACTGTGTCCATTCAGACAAGTTTCCATGCTGATGAATTGGAACTTTGTAACCCACTGCTAACCTTTTTTTTTTACATTAAAAAAAGTTGTGGGAGTGGGAAGCACCCTTTGCTAGCCCCTTGGCAAGAGCGGCAGCCTTTTTTTTGCCGCTCTTGCCAAGGGGCTCTGTACCTTTTTGGCTTCTCGGTGGGTTAGCCTGTCACCTGGGTTCAGACAACACGCTAAACCTACTAGGGTTTTCTTAAACCTACTGCAAGCCATGGCTTAGCAGGGTGGTTTATAAACCACCACGCAGGCTTCAGACAACACGCTAAGCCACTCTGCCACTTAACCTACTGAGGCTTAGTGTGTTGTGTGAACCCAGTCAATGTCATCCAAACCCTAAACTTTGGTTAATCTTAATGATGGTTAGTTGAAATTCGTCAGCTTTATAAACTATAGCAGGCATAGGTAAATTTTGGGGCCTGTGGGCGCATTTGGAAATTTGAGAAACAATCCTAGGCACAACCATAAAATGGCTGCCATGGAAAGGCATTCATGGGAAATTAAGATGGCAGCAGCTAGAGGGTCCCACTTCACATTGAAACAATCCCAGCTGCCAGTAAGAAAATATAAAAATATTTTAAAGATAAAAATTGGGAGGAATGGGCACCAAGGAAGGTATCTGGGGACACATTGGTGCCTATGGGCACCATATTCCCTATCCCTGAACTATGGTTTGAAGCTGGTTTATTTCAATAAGCCATAGTTAAGATTAACCACAGTTTGTCCAGGTTTGGATGACACCGCAAGCTGTGGTTAATCTAAGACTGAAGTGGAAGCTTCTCAACTTCTCCTCGTGGCTTACTGAAGCTCTTTCATGTTGCATCTGAATGAGGCCTGTGTGTGTGTGTGTGTGTGAGAGAGAGAGAGAGAGGGAACACAATTTGTTTATGTGTTGGGTTTTTTTTGTTTGACGATTTGGTCAAAAAAGGCTTGATGGGACCAGAATATCTGCTAATGGTCAGCAGGCCAAGTTGCCAGCCAGGCACCTCTTTTGTTAGGAAAATCACAGGAAAATGGTTCACAATGACAAGGTAAGAGCTGGAGACACCTCTAGAAGGTGAGAGAGCCATTTTTGAAAAAAGCATATCTTTCGACCACCAGCTAAGGATGATGTACGCAAGGAACAAAGACACTGCAATCTTGTGGAAGAGAGCAAAAGTGAAACACTGAGCAGGCTGAGCTGAGTTTGAACTCTGTAAGTTAACAGCATCTGGGGCCTCCCTGGGAACAATGAATTGGCTGTTGTTCCCTAAGTTGTGCCTCACCTATGCTCAACTTGTATATTCATAAACAAACTCATATTACAGGAACGTCATAAATCTCCAGTGATTTCTTTTTTCCTCCAAAGGAAACTAAACCTGGGTATGCACTGCACCCCTGGAATTTCTCAAAATGTTAGTGTGTAAGTCACCTTGAGGGGATTTTGTGTGCATTGAGGGGTGGGGGAGATAGGATAGAAATGTTATAAACAAAGAAAAGTCTTGTGCTCAGTTTGATTCACTTTCAGCACTAAATCAGTGTCACTATGAGCTAGCGCTTGCAATGCAGCTAGCATTGCCCAGACACTGCTAGCATAAATGTGCTTCCACTGACCCTCGTACAAGGAATGCCAACACACACAGCCATGCATTGTTTCAGTAAACACCTGCCTTGATCTAGTAAATGTTGCCCTCTGCCTCTTTCCTTAATTAAAATAACTTTTTGCATACATTAAAGAGTTATGCATGTAAACCATGCCATAGGTCAGAGGATTAGCTTGGCTCTGGGTCATTGAAAACCGAGTTTCAAAGCGATACTGCATTGGAGCAGATGTGCTGTAGAATGATAGAGTTGATGGAAGGGAAATAAAGACAAGCACACTATTAATCCTCAAACAATTTCCAAGGGGCATGACGTGTTCTAATTTTCATTAAGATTGTTATTGATCTTGACATAATGGCTTTCCCCCCTCTTCCTGCACTTTTAAATCTGTCCCAGTAGCAGTTGCTATTGCTCAACGTGCACATTTTGAATCTGAGGTTAATTGGCGTTGGGGTTTTGTAAGCGAAAGAAAAAGGGCGAAGTTGCTTCACTTTGCTAAAGCAATTGTTTCTTGAGAAGTTCGTTATTTTCTTCCTGCAGCCAAAACTCAACCCAGTACACCAATTATGTCAGTGCTGATGTGAGAAACCCCTTGATCCAGAATGGACCCAGTATTTTCCAAGCTTTTGAGAGAAATCTTGCAGGAAGCTCAGACTTTTTCCAGGAGTTCTTTGGAAGCTCAGAAAGTCTTGGCCTGGGGAGCTCTCACACAACCCTTTGCCATCCCCATCCTCCCCAGCCTCCGGTTTCCCTCCTCCCCCTGCCAGGTCTGGGAAAGGAGAGAGGGGAAGCTGGCAGCAGTGAAGACTGGGGATGGTGGGCACTGAGGTAAGCATGAGCCAAGCCAAATTTCAGAGTGGGGTTTGGCTCACCTTATGTCAGTGCTGAGTCATGGGCAGCAGTCTGAAATCAATGGGGAACCGGGAGCTGTGGGACAAAGCTAGGAGTCAGGGCCAAAAAGCATGTCAGGTCCGAAGGACAACTAGGAGACAGGATTTCATAGATCATAGAGTTGGAAGGAGCCTCCAAGGCTATCGAGTCCAACCCCCTGCTCAATGCAGGAAACTAGAGGAGGGGTCTCCCATCCAAGTAATAACCAGGCCTGACCCTGCTTAGCTTTCCACGCTCAGACAAGCTGAGCCAGCGTGAGCCACAGGAGCAAGGCAGAAGTCAGGACTGAAGGACAATCAAAGGCAGGGCTTGCATCAAGGGTAGGCATGGTTGGGCTCCTGCTGAGGGCTCACACCTCAGCAGGGGCCCACTGACAAAAGCCCCCTGGAGTTTTTCCTTCTCTTCACCATTGCAACCTGGTTGCTCACCTGCCTCTCACTCTGGCTCAGACAATGGTGGTAATGAGGAGGAGGAGGAGCAGATGCCACTGCCGACTTGCTCACTGGCTCCCTTCCTGTCGAGAAAGCAAGTGGTAGCAATGATGGGAAAGAGGATGAGGAGCAAGAGCAGCTGGCAACAATGGCAGTTAGAAGGTTGACTCACTGAGGGAGGGGACTCATTGACGGTATCTTGCCCAAGGCCCCTCAGAAACCCGGAGCAAGCACTGATCAAAGGGTACAGGAGGAAGAACTTGTTGGTCAGGTAAGGCTTAACTGGAACAGTACTCTCTTATAGTACTCTCTGTCCAGGACCAGCCAGTGACCAGCCTGGGTGGGGTCACTCCAGGGACACTAAACTGCCTAGGCAGATGCTGTCATGCGGTTCCAATATGGGGCAGCCACACACAGACCCAAAGGTTCCCAGTTTGACCCCTGGCAATTCATGACCTTAAGAATGTAAGAAGAGCCCTTCTGGATCAGGTCTAAGGCCTATCTCATCTGGCATCCTGAGATGCCTGTAGGGAGCCCACCACATGCAGGGCATGAGGGCAATACTGCTCTCCCGTGTTGTTTGCCAGCAATTGGAATTCAGAGGCATGGTGCCTTTGATTCTGGAAGTAGCATATAGCAATCATGACTAGTAGCCATTGACAACCTTATCTTCCATGAATTTGTCTAATCCCTCGTTAAAACCGTCCAGGTTGGGGCCTATCCCCACAGGTTGAGTAGGCACATTTTGTAGTCTAACTATGCATTGTGTGAAGAAGTACTTCCTTTGGTCTGTCCTGAATCTTCCACCATTCAGCTTCATTGGATGATCCCCATGTTCTAGTATTCTGAGAGAGGAGGAAAAACTCCTTATAGTTGGACTGGATTATGTAAATCGGGGGAGTTCATTTCTGAACCCACCAAGCCCAATTCTGTTCCATTTTTTTTAAAAAAAAATTAGAATGTTATTCATTTGTTCTACTACATGTGGGCTCAACTCTTTAAAATATTGTTTACCCAAGACCTGTGGGGAAAACAGTTGCCTACTTATTTCAAAATCATATATCAAATCAGCTTGCCCTCCCTTCTTTGTGGTTTCTCTACCTTCTGGACTTCCTTGCCTACAATCACAATGTTTTTCCTGCTCTCTCGGCTAGGGATGGGCGACCTGCCCAACACTCGACTCGCTGTGCGCAAGCTGAGCACTCCCTCTGCGCGAGCCAAGGCAAGCAGAGATGCTCGCCGGACTTCCAGGCCCCTGGTGCTACGTTGTTTACATAGAAAACGGTCTAATTTGCACAAATCACAGCCTAATTTGCACAAATCACAGCCTAATCTGCGCAAATTAGGCCATTTTCTATGTAAACAATGTAGCGCCGTGAACCCGGAAGTCACTTCCCTGGCTTGGCTCACGAGAACACAAGACGAGCTGGGGAAAGGATAGGGCGAGCGGAGCTCGGGGGGTCGAGCCTGGCAAGTTCGCCAGACTTCCACACACCCCCAATCGAGCTCCGCACACATCCCTACGTCTTGGTTCTTTACTCCCCTTCAAATTAACAGCATATTTCCCTTCTTGTCCCTGGACCCCTATTCCCCTTCCTCCTTAGCCCTTCAACTTCCCTTCACTTCTTCCCTCAGGAAGATGGGAAGCTGAGTCAGACCATTGGTCCATCTAGCTCAGCAATATCAAACCTCTTTCAGCCCAAGGGCCAAATTAAATTTTTGAGAAGCAATCGGGGGCCAAAGGAAAAAGAGGAAGGGCCAAAATACCAGCGTATTCTAGCTCAAAGCTCCTATTGCTAGTCATTATGCCTTAGGAGAGGCATTTCAACCTTTAGGAAGGGGGGGACTGCAAGAGCTGGGAAAACAGCAAACTCTGTGGTCGTGGAAAAGAGGAAGGGGGCATGGCCATCTGGGAGACATCAGAGGGCTAAATTTGGCCCCCAAGTGGGCCTGCAGTTCAACAGCCATAATCTAGGTCACGACAGTGAGTCATTGAGACTCAGTCCAGACAAGACGGAGGTACTGTTAGTGTGTGGTTTGCCTACCTGGATGTCCAGCAATGAGCTGGCCAGCAGCCAGCAGCTGGCCTTGCTTCTGGGAGCGTTGCCAATAGTTCAGCTGAGATAAGATAAGGGAGCTGTGTTTGCTGCAGAGTGAAGAGTAGGAGCATGGTCTTACAGTCCTAGGAATCAAGCCGAGAGTATCAAACCAAATTCCAAGGGCTGAGCAGAGGCGTCGTCAGGGTCAGTCCGAAGTCGGGTCCAAGAGTCCGGGGATCAAGGCAGGGTTCAGGAGCAAGGTCAGGAATCAGGAACAAGAGCCAAGGAACACGTTGTTTCCCGATACCCAGGCTTTGGTGAGTGAGCGTTTTTATACTGCCTGCTGCCTGTATAAAAGCTGTGGCACGCCCGTCCCACAGCTGGAGCTCTTTAGCAGCAGGCTGATTATAGACACCACACAAGGCCGACGTCCTGGCTTGCAGCTGGGCACTACGTCTGGGGGCCTGCATCTGTTCCTGCCGCCTCATCCTTCGCCGCTATCCGGGGCTCGGAGCCTTCACCATCTCCACCTCTGAGTCTGACTCCTGCCGGGCCAGGGAACTCCCCCGGGTCATGCCAGAGGGTCCTGCCAGCTCTTCAGCTGCCCGGTCGGCCCCGTCTTGAGCAGCAGTGTCTGAACTCTGCTCCTGAAGAATGTCCAGGGCCCTGGGTGAGTCACAATCGTCTTCAGAGGATTCCTGGAGGGGGGTCATGGCACGGGATGAGTGATATTCAACCTGTTCGGGGGGGGTTACACTTCCCCTAAAGGATCAGGTTCATAGTTTGGGGATCCAGCTGTTGGATCCAGCATTGTCACTAGACGTGCAGTTGGACTTGTTGCACATTGCACCTTTTATCAGCTTAGGCTGATATATCAACTACATCCTTATCTGGACAGAGATTATTTTATTTATTTATTTATTATTTGCATTTATTTATCGCCCATCTGGCCGGCAACCAGCCACCCTGGGCGATGTACAGAAGATAAAACAGAAAAAAATACATTAAAACATTTTTCTCCATTAAAATACATTAAAACAGTATAAAATTTTAAAATCTTAGCCCACCCCATATTCCCGCCTGAATAGCCAAGTTTTTAGTGAGCGGCGGAAGCTCAGCAGAGAGGGGGCATGGCGGAGGTCACTTGGGAGAGAGTTCCATAGTATGGGGGCTGCCACAGAGAAGGCCCTCTTCCTTGTCCCGACCAGTCTAGCTGCTCTGGCTGAAGGGACAAGGAGAAGGCCGTCTGTGGCAGATCTTGTTGAGTGGCCCACTTGGTGTTGCTGGAGATGCTCCTTGAGATAGACTGGACCGGAGCCGTATAGGGTTTTAAAGGTCAAAACCAACACCTTGAATTCAGCTCGGCAAGCAACTGGTAGCCAGTGTAGCTCCTTGAGCACTGGCGTGATGTGATCCCGCCGGCGGTTGCCTTTAACCAGGCGAGCCGCCGCGTTCTGTACCAGCTGTAGCTTCCAAACCGTCTTCAAGGGTAACCCCACGTAGAGCGCATTAGAGTAGTCTAGGTGAGAGGAGACCAAGGCATGAAGCACTGAAGGGAGCAGATGATTAGGAAGGTAGGGGCACAACTGCCGTATCAGATGGAGTTGATACAGCGCCTCCCAGCTCACAGCTGCCACCTGAGCCTCCATGGACAGCTGGGAGTCTAGAATGACCCCCAAGCTGCGGACCTGGTCCTTCAGGGGTAGATGTACCCCATTCAGCACCAGGTCAACATCCCCTAACCTACCCTTGTCCCCCACCAGAAGTACCTCGGTCTTGTCGGGGTTCAGCTTCAGCTAGATAGCCTAGCCACAGTTATCCGTGTTCTGGTAACCTCTCACCTGGATTACTGCAAGGTGTTATACGTGGGGCTGCCTTTGAAAATGGTCCGGAAACACCAGCTGGTCCAAAATAGGGCAACAAGATTGTTAACAGGGACTGGCCAATATGTTCATATTAGGCCAGTGTTTTACCATCTGCACTGGCTGCCAGTCCATGTCCAGGCCCGATTCAAAATGCTGGTATTAACTTACAAAGCCCTAAACAGATTGGGGCCAGGTTCCCTGAAGTATCGTCTCCTCCCATATATACCTGCCCAGACCCTAAGATCATCCTCAGGAGTCCACCTCCAGGAGCCCCTGCCAAAGGAAGTGAGGTGGGTGGCTACTAGGAAGAGGGCCTTTTCTGCTGTGGCACCTCGATTGTGGAATGAACTTCCCAGAGAGGTTCTCCTGGCACCTACGTTGTGTTCCTTCCGGTGCCAGGTGAAGACTTCCTCATTTTCCCGGTGATTTTAGTCTTTGGATCTCTTTTTTTAAATCCTTTACCGTATTTTAAACCTCTGTACTGCTGTTATGTTTTATTTTGACTTTTACTCCTATTTTTTTACTGTAGTTTTAAATTTTAAAAATTTTATACTGTATTTTATGTTGTATTTTGGGCTTTTAATTGTTGTGGAACCGCCCAGAGAGCTTTGGCTATTGGGTGGTATAGAAATGTAATAAATAAAGCAGAAAATGCTTGACTGGTAGCAGCTCTCCAGGTTTTTAGACAGGGGACTTTCTCAGTCCTATGTACAGGTGCCAGGCATTGAACCTGGGATCTTGTGCATGCACCGGAAGTGCTTTGTACAGCATTCTGTACTTGTAACACCCAGGACCGGTGCAAGACAGCCGGTGGACTGGCCATGCCCCCTTTAGCCCACGTGCCCCAGGCAGCCACCTAGTCCGCCTAATGGAAGCACCGGCCCTGGTAACACCCCTGTAGTTCCACACCACCCAAGGATCACTGTCTGAATACACCACACACACACACACACACACACACACACTGTTCTCCACGTTGCTAAAAGCCCTTTTTTGCTAGCTGTGAGCTGTATTAATTTACTGTGAAACAGCCTATTCTGCCCTGGCTTCTGTGGCAGGGTGTATTAGTAAATTGATAAATAACAGTGTGCACACCATCATTTGAACAAACACAGACTTAAGAATGTTTAGTAGAAACGTACTGTTTACCCCATTCAAACTATGTAGTTGCGTCTTTAAGTGTTATGGCTGCACTGTGGGGCTCCCACTACCACACAGAATCAGCTTTTCAAAGACAGCCACGCCACATCTGCAGTGTCTGAAGCTACGATGACGTTCATAGGAACATAGGAAGCTCCCTTATACTGGGTCAGCTCATTTGTCTGTTTAGCTCAGAATTGTCTACATGGACTGGTGGTGGCTCTCCAGGGTTTCAAACTGGGGTCTTTCCCAGCACTAACTGGAGATGCTGCGAGGGGTTGAACCAGGGTCTTTTGCATGCAAAGTATGTGCTCTGCCACTGAGCTAACATTTCATGGTGCTTCTCCTTCAGCATGTACAGTGTTTACGAAATTATGAGCCTTCCAAGACATCGCAGCAGCTCAGTCAGCGCCTGGGTGGGCAGAGTTCAGAGGGACACTTCGATTTTAGCCAAATTCATAAGTAGAAGATAACCCTACCTATAGGACCTTGCATAGGATTCCTTAGCAGCACAGTTCCTTCTTTCTGGACAAATCAGCCACCTGTATCAAGGCTCAACACAACGATGGCATATCAAACCTTTTGGACGACTGAATGAGAAGCAGTATAGAGAAGGAGCTTAAATAGAAAAAAAAATGTTTGGCTTTTCTTAGGGATGGCATTTGCTTTAAATTTAATATACAAAAATAAAAAGACACATATAGCATCCCCTATTCTGTGTTCAATTAATTTTAAGTTTAATTTCTGTTAACATTCAATGGGAATAAGATGAAGTTTATTATTCGGTCCTTGGAAACAGCTCTTGACTTTTTAATTAAATGCCAGGGTCTATTATGCCTGACTATAGAATGTTTTTACTGTCTGGCATATAATTTTGGCCTGCAAACTGCTGACCTGTATTAAGTACAGTAAATTCTCCACAGTAAATAACATCCATGCATTTACAGAGATACAATATCAAATACATTCATTTGGAGGCATTTATAGATCTGTGCCTGGTGATTTTAATATGTAATTTGGATAGTTCATCAATGAAACTATCTGACGTTTTCATGCTGCAGGATTAAATTGCCTCTGCAGTATCTCTTGCAACAGCACGGGCTGCTTACAGCTCCTACGGCTCTTGCTTAGAAGTTAGGAAAGTGTTAGAGAACAGGCAGTATCCAATGCGACATGAGCACTAAAGTAAGTTATGCTGCGCTAGCGTAAGGGGCCTCTAGCACAACACCAATACCATTAGCTGCCATGACGGGTTTTCCAAGGAATCCCATTGTGCCAGCTTGTGCCCATTGAGCCATTGGCATTGCACTAGAGATCCCTTATGCTAGCGCAACATAGTTTACGTTAACATTCATGTTGCATTGTATACTGCGCAATGTTTATAATCTTCTTCAGGTTTAAATCATATCATCACTAGGCGGGAAAGAACCAGATGGGCACCTAGTCCCCCTCATTATCTAATGGCAGAATCCTTCAAAAAATAAACTGAATATTCTTCCTGTCCACTCATGGATCCAGCTCAAGCCCTCACCTTCAAAGACTTCCATGGCCGCGCCCCCACCTTATTTCTCCACTCCCACATGCAAATCAAATACATTTCTGGCTAGAGATGTGAAGGTTGAGGGGAGGGGAAGGGGAGGAGGGGAATTAGGGAAAGCAAGGAAAGAAATACTCCCGCAGTGTCAGCACTTCACATCTCTAATTTCCCTGTCCATTACCTTCTCCAGCTCCATTACCCTCAGCCAACTACATGGCTGGTTTCACCTGTCAATTTAAGCTCTGAAGCCTCTGTGGGATTAAAGTTGCCTCTAGGCAAGTAATGGTCAGGCACAGTGGGGGTCCAGAGGCACCGCTCCTCCCCTCTTCCCCGCTCAGTCCTCCCGCCAGTATCCCAGGGGACACCACTCAGGAGCCCTGAGAGGAGCAGGGATGACAGCTGGCAAAAAGTGCTCAAGCAGCACTTTTCGATAGCTGTCAGATGCTCCCCTTGCTGCTTATAAGGAGAACCAGGTTCCTCTCCCAACCTGACTAGCCTCTCTTGCTAGTTGGGTTGGGAGAGGGTCCTGATTTTTCCTGGCAGTGCCATGAACTGTTCCATCTGCTGGGCTTACGTAACAGTAATCCCAGCAGAAGGGAGTGTTTTGAATCGCTGCTGGAGATTTAAATCCAGCGGTGATTTAAAATGTGCTGGGATTACTCCGACACAAACCCAGTAGAGGGGATGCTTCTCGTTGCCCCTGCCCTTCTCCCCGGCCGCCTCTTCACAGCGGCACCTGTGAGGATGGGGAGGGGGAGCACCGCTTGGGGGGCAGGAGGGGGGCTTAACCCCAGTCACAGCCAAAGCTGCCGCCACCGCATTGCTTCCTAGGAAGGGTGGGTTAAACCTGCCCTTCCTAGGGAGCGATGCAGTGGCAGCTGGGTCTGCTGCCTGGCCTCTTCCCACTTGGGAAGAGGGCACATGGCAGACCCTGCTGCTGCTGCTGCTGTGCGTCTCCTCACCAAGCCCCGAGTGGGCCTTGGGGAGGAGGAGGCACGTGGTGGTGGCAGTGGACCCCGCCAGCTTCCCTGTGCACTCCTGCATTGGCAGGAGCGTGAGGGGAAGCCAAAGACAGCCAGTCAAGTACTGCTTCTGCACTTGGCCGGCTGTCATCATCCAGAGCCCCTTGGCCAGAGCAGCAGCCACTCTGACCAAGGTGCTCTGTGCCTTTTTGGCTTGTGATAAGGTTAGCATGTCATCCAGGCTCGGATGACACACTAAGCCAACTAGGGTTTTCTAAAGCCACCCCCTGTGCTCACACGACACATTATGCCACAGTAGGTTTATCCCTAGAGTGGCTTAACATGTTGTGCAAACCCGGTCATTATCTTCTGCTCCTTTAAATGGTTTTGCCCTTCTTGTTGCCCCTTATGCTTGCATCTCTCCTAAAACATCTGCCTGATGCTGCCTTTCTCTTCCTTCAGAGCCTTCAAATCAACTTAGTCCTCATCCCCTACTGAAACTAATCTTGAATACATCTCACTAACGGAATAATTCATATCCTCCCTGTTTCCACTTTCCTTCCTCCCTCTATTGCTTTGCTTCCCCTCTGTCAAATTTTAGAATTTAAGCTCCTTGGAGCAAGGATCTGTCTTTTTGTTGTTGTTCTGTAAATTGTAATGCATGTCTGGAAGCACCCCCCACCCATCAGCATAATTTTACATTTGGCAAAGAATAACATTTATAAACATCTTCCAGGGTTTTTTCTTTCATTAGTTGTTTTTAGAAAGGTTGGTACTTAAAGGAGAAAAAAAATGTTTATTTTTTAAATTTGTTGTAACTAAAATGACCAAAAGCTATATTCCACTTGCATTTACTAAATGTACCAAAAACAACCACTTCTTTTTGTAGGTTACTAAAAAAATAAAATGAAAAACACAGGAAAGTATTTTAAGTTCCCTTAGATTAAAATGGAAATAGCTCCTGCTGTAGAGTAGAGTTTTAAATTCCATTATGTAGGTAGTTGGGTAGCTTTCAGCTCCTGGTGATCTGCTCACGTGCAACACCTACTATGTACTGTTTTGTAAATTTCGATTGTGTTACATGCCACTGCAAATCCCAACCTATTGTGTGCATGTTAGTTGATGCAAATCAACAAGTTGCCAGGAGCTGGAGAAATGGTGCAATGGAATTCAAAGAAGCCACCATATCTCAGAGCAACCTTCCTCAACCTGGTACCCTCCAGATGTGTTGGACTGCAACACCCATCATTCCATGGCTTGGAATGGTGGCAGTTACAGTCCAACACATCTGGAGAGCACCAGGCTGGAGAAGGCTGCCTCAGAGAGTTCATCACCATTAACCTTATGTTTTTAAAAGTTGGGTGGAACAAAAATATCCAACTATTCTGACATGTGAGCATCATCTATCATGTGAAAGAGATGTAATTCCTGAGACTTCAGCATGATCCATTGCTACCTGGGTGCATTCTCCTTAGTATGGATGGATTTGCATAGGACCCTGTACTAGGGTCAGGGTTATACAGTACAACCCAGGGTTGTATTGCATGCATACAACTTCTTTGTATGTATGCAAGGCCACATGCACACCAAATTGGGCCATTACCAGAAACAGTCATCTCACGTGCACCTTGTATATTCCCAGGGAACATCCTAAACATTTGGATGGTCAGAAGTTTAGATAATCATGACTTCTCCTTACAGGGAGCAACAATAATAATCAACTACAGAGGCATGCAGTAGTCCTTTTGGTTGAGGTTTAGTCAATGGATAATGTACCCTTTTTTGCCAGAAGCTGTAGGAAATAAACAACGTCACTATTGTGGTCTAAGCAATACACCGTGTTTTAAAAAACAAAACAAACAAAAAAAGAACAACTCGTTATTATTCCTAGCTGGTGGCAACTTTTAAGCTGTATATTGGAAGTCTTTTGCAGCTGCAGTCCAAGTCAGAACTCAGAATCTTCATGAATGATTCTGAGTACAGGCTTCTCTCTGAACAAGAGATTGCATGAGCCATGTCATCCTGTGAGGTGAGGAAGCAAATCTCCATTGTACCTTCACAGTAAGGAATCAGAGAAGGGATGGCAGGGTCCATTATTCTGCTGTGTGCCAGCTAGATAGGTCCAGGATAAACTTGCCACTAGCTTGTGTGTTTCCATATTTCACTTAATAAGTATCTATCTTATCATTAGTCTGTCAATAACATAGCTATAGCAAAAGCAAAACTGACAAGTATTAACAGAATGGGTAGAGATGGCACTGGTAATAGGGAATGCTGGATAAATCCATCCACTTTCCCATGATCAAAATGTTTTCCAGTTTATATAGGAACTGCCCTGAACAAACCTTGTGCTGTGTGCAAATGCAGGGAAGCGTACATGGACCAAATTCAGTCTCCCTGCAGCAAGGGATTGTGCCTAGATAATCCACCAGATTTTATTTAGGATGCAGTTATTTTTATTCTGCTCATGTGCACAATTATCCTGGACCTTCCTTGTGTATAATCCTATCTGATTTGCTTTTCATCAGGGCAGGGGGGAACCAGTGGCTAGAATCACAAGCTAGTTAGGTGAAGACTAAGAAGGGGCATTCAACAATCTGAATGCTCATCCAAGTGTGGATGTCTATCGCCACTGCATTGCTCGGAATGGAATGCACGTTCGAGTGTACATTTGCATCCACAACTAGCCAACATGCATGTACTGGCTTGCTGTTGCAATGCACATGTTCCTGCAGCAGCATTTTTGGGGGTGAGGGGGAGGCCAAAGAACCCTTAGTCTCAGAAATAGTTCAGAAAAGCAAGGCTACCTAAGGCAAACTGCAGACTTTCTGTGGCTATCCAAGAATGGGGGTAGGGAAAGCAGAAAGCACTGCAGAAATACATGGGCTTTGCATATCCCTGTTATTGACACTACCTGCTACATATTTATGTGTTGGATACTGAATATATATAGTGCAGAATTGCCCAGCAGCAGCAGCAGCAGCGTATACAGCAGCCTTCCCCAACCCAGTGCTCTCCAGATATTCTGGACTTCAACTCCCATTAGCCCCAGTCAGCATGACCAATGGTCAGGAATGTGGGGGGTGTAGTCTGAAACATCTGGAGGGTTGGGGAAGGCTGGTACAGAGTCGTGAGCCCCAGGAAGACTAAGGGAGGCAGGTACCTTCACACACAATCTGGAACACTGGGCAGCAACTATGTAGGAAGTTGCCCTGGCAGAAATCAAGACACTGTTCACTTCCAGGAACTTCAGTTAGATATTTCCAGATCATGACTGAATATTTTATTGAACAGATTCTGTGAGAGTGGGTCTGGATTCAGGGTTATGAGAGCATTTATTTCCATCATCCATTTATTTCCTTATATCTGCCTGGTAGTGTGATAAACGGGGAAACTACTTGGAGAACAACAAATAGAGAGTTTTGGCTATTGGGTGGTATAGAAATGTAACAAACAAACAAACAAACAAACATGCAACCTGGAGTTTGAAGCTGCTGCTAATTTTGGTTGTGTGAAAGTACATGGAGTACTGTCACATTTTCGAGATAAATTGCACTGAGAACAAAGGAGCAGGAGTCACAACCCATGTTCAGTTTGTGACTCGGACATTGATTTTATTAAAGTGACCTTGAGCAACTCAGTAATGTCGGTGTATCTAACATGTCCCCACCTGGGAAATGGGAATAATAATTCTTTCCTCTGAGGGATACGGCAAGAACTCATTAAGGCTGATGAAGCACCCTGCAAGCCACAAGGCTTGCTCTGACTCCAAAATTGTCTGACTTTGCCTTAATAATCTACAAACAGGGAAGGAGAACAAACTGAATTGGGCACTTTAACTAACTTCATTTTCCCCTCTCTTGGATGCTCAAGGGAGTGGATTGTTTGAGGCAGAGAAATATGCAAGCTGCCTTCTAATTAAAGCAACGCTTGATATACAAAAGCTTCCAAGTGCTGTAACGTTCGGGTACAATATCAGTTTAATTATCCCCAAGGCAAAGCTGATATAATTTTTCAGTGTAAAAACTATATGCTTTACTGAACTGGACCACCCTGTAACAAGGCTTAGAAGTGCAGTGATTTTAATTGTCCCTTAGAGATTGTGGTCTTAACTTTCAAACATCTTGGCTATACCAGAGTCATTAATAAACACGACTGGGCCAAGCTATACAAATTAGGAGTTGGCTGAGTTAAGCCCCAAAGTGATGTGGGATCTCTGCATGGACAATTTGCCTCTCGGTACCTGTGGTGCTTTCAGAGATCCCAAAACAAACCACTTAAAGAAAAATGGCGATTGATTTTAAAATTTTATAAATAAGTAAACAGATAAGAGGCTAGAAAGAGGCCAGGTATTTGGTGTGTGTGTGTGTGTGTGTGTGAGAGAGAGAGAGAGAGAGAGAGAGAGAGAGGTGTAGTTTTGTAGAGGGTGTTGGTGGATGTAAATGAGGGCAGAAAAATGGAAATTATGTAACGCAGGAAGGATAGACTCCCAGCTTTCCCTTTTAAAGCAGTTACAGGGAGAATCAGGCCCGACATCAGCACCTGGCATAGTGGGGCATAGACCAGGGCCCACCGACTCCAAAGTCCTTTAATATATATAATAACCCAGTCTCCAAAGAGAAGCACCAGATTAGGCAGCTGCCATCTTAATTTCTCCAGAATGTATCTGGGTCCCAATGTAGGGTCTAAAAGCATTCTCGGGAAATTAAGATGGCAAACAAGATAGAGTTGGTAAAAGGCACTCCTGGCCACAGCCATCACCTGTGCATCCAAGAGCAACAACAAACCCAGGATTACCTCCAAAGTGTGAATCTGTTGTTTTAGGAGGAGTGCAACCTAGTCCAAAACAGTTTGGATACCACCTCCAATATCACCAGAATCCTCAATGAACAATATTTTTGCCTTATCTGGATTATGTTTCAGTTTGTTCACCCTCTTCCATTCCAAAATGGTCCCCAAACACCAGTTCAGAACTTCCACTGCCTCCTCAGGATTTGCTGGTGGAAATGAGAGATAAAGCTGAATGTTCTATGCATACTGATGATATCCTAGCCTATGCTGTGCTGGCTGGGAATGATGGGAGATGCTGTCCAACACACCTGGAAGGTCCCAGGTTGGGGAAGACTGTCCTAGCCAAAATCTTTGGATGCACTCACCGAGTGGTTTCATGTGCATTGGACTGAAATATAGAATGTAGCTATATCTATTTTATGTATTGTATTTTTCACATAGTGTATGACTAACATATGGCACACAAGAAATTCGCCATGGGATGGAACGAAAGCTACTACTGTAATTGACTCAAAATGATCCTTGATAATTCCATGGGAGAAAGGTGTTTCAGTAGCCAATATTTAAGGCAGGTGGGCAACATCTAGGGATCAAGGACCACATTACACACACCCCAGACCCACCGGGGCTGCATCCCCTGCCACCAAAATTTCTGCTGTTGAAATTGTCATCACTGAATTTGCTGCCACAGTGGTGGTGGTGGTGGTAAAAATTCAGTGGTGACTTTGCAGGCACGTGGGGAAAGCGTTTGTCTGCCTCTAAGCAGAATCACGCCTCTGGGTGGTTTCTTTGCCAAAATTCACTGCAATCTTTGCTGCTTCCGCAGCAGCCAACTCAGCAGGGGCTCACCCCTGATTTAGGGCGCCGCTAACATTCCAAATGGTGAAAGATAGAAGTGAATAATGTGAGATACAGCTTAGTCACATGCTCATAACATGGGCCCATCAATGGGTCCTCTGAACCCATTTGAAATTATTCTGCTGAAGTACCATCTCTTTCTGGCTATTATCAGAAAGTATTTTATTGCACTAAGAGGATTATTAATATGGCAGTGTTGTGTTCTTGCTTGTTATTTAGCAGTGCCTAATCTGGCTAAATTTAATAGGGCTACTTGCATGTTTGAAGTTTAAACAGGCACGTATACCTTTGCAGGATAAATCCAAGTTGCAGAATAAAATAGATTAAGGGTGCAATCCTTTGCATGTTTAGACAAAAAAAAGGTGTACAACCCAGCATGCCCGAGCCAGCATGCCTAGCTGGGGCATGCTGGGAGTTGTAGGCATTTTTTTCTGTCTAAAAAAGCATAGGATTGCACCTTGTCAGCTTATGAATGTACATGTATAAGATAACAGCATCCTCTAGGACAGTGTTCTCCAACCTTGGGTCCCCAGATGTTTTTGGCCTACAGCTACGCTGGCTGGGGCATGCTGGGAGTTGTAGGCCAAAAACATCTGGGGACCCAAGGTTGGAGAACACTGCTCTAGGATTTGTTGCTGTATAACTTTAAGTGACCTCTGTTTTTGTAGATGCAGCATCAGTATTTGCAGCTGAAAATTTGACTCTAGCCCTGTAGTGCTGATCCTTACCTGCTGTGAAGGACATGATATATAAAACAGCCATGATGTAAAACATATGATGGAGCCCAGAGGAAATGCTCGTGTATTATTTGTATAATATATCTTAGCAGAATCATAACATGGCAAAATGGATTTATGGTGAGATATCAAAGTGCTCCACATCCTGTATTTCTCATGTACATTTTTCCATTTAGCTGGGGGTGGGGGATAGAAATTTGAAGTGACAACTCCTAGACCTGCCCCTCAATGTACTTACAAAAAACAGAAGGGCAAAGCAATCCTATGCTCCCTGGGAGAGTGTCCCAGTCCCAGGGACCATGGGATATACTGGATTCCCCCTTCCTCAGGCCATAGATACTCCTACAATCTCAGGAGGGGAAAATTCAAGAGCAGGCTGTTCCCACTGCACTTTGCAGCTGCTGCAGAAAGCACTGCAGTGGCTGCTCTTCTGAGGTTGCAACAGCAAATTCTGATGACCTCAGAGAGATCAGGAGGGGGGAATTCCAGTGGACGGGAGGAATAGATCTGCAGGATCCTATGGCCTCTCAGCTGCCATCCCTGCCCTCCAGGGGTGAAACACCACGTCACCACCCCCACTCAGAGGTCATCTAGCTGATTTTTTTTTTAGTAGGCACAAGAGGCAAAATCACCTCCATTGTTCTTCTTGCTCTGCCTTGCTCTTGCCAGCAGGGCATAGGATAGAGCAGGGGTCCTCAAACTTTTTAAACAGGGGGCCATTTCATTGTCCCTCAGACTGTTGGGGGGCTGGACTAGTTTGAAAAAAATATGAACAAATGGATCAAGTAAAAAAAAGGACCCGGGTCCTTTTTTTTTTACTTGATAGGGGTGAATTTTTTTTTCTTAAATGGAAAGTTATTATAAATTAATGATTATAATGTTAATAAGTGATTAAATGGAAGATGGAATTTTATTTTGCTGGCAAAAGTGGATTTAAAAAATAAGAATGTACTACCTTTTTTGCTGTCTAAAATTGAAATACATTAAATTTTAAAAAGGTATAGAAAGGCTTGATTTTGTATGCTATAATAAAGAATGTAGTAGTAGATATTAAATCACGATATTAAAGCCCTGCCCCTCCTCCAACTCGGCTGTTCATAATCCCCCGGGCGCTGCGCGGCCACTGTCGCCTCGTGTGGTATCCAAAGCGGTGCGGAAATGCAGCCGGGATCCCAAGCTCCTCGTAGTTGCACCATGGGACTGCGAGGAGCTGCCAGCGCTGGCCTCCTCTGGTGGGCTCCTGCTCTGCGGAGCGACCCCTGCACTTTCTTTCATCTCCCTCTCTTACAAGGCAGCAGCAACATCCTCCCCTTGTTCCTCTAACTAACGCGCAGTCCTGGGGCTCCAGCATCCCCGGGAATGCACGCACAGGCACACACGCACGCACTCTTCCGTTCTCTTTCGGTTCCCACCTCCCAGGGAGAAGACAGAGCGAGAGGGGGCGAGAACCTCCCCCCCCCAACAAACTCAAGGCAAAAAGGGAGCAAAAAAAGGGAGCCTGATGGAGTCTGCTGCCGCCGGTTTTCTCTCGGCCCTCGGAGATCAGGAGACGCGGGGTGGAGGAGGAAGAGCAGGCGGGCAGGACCTGGAGAAATGGCGGGCACATGCAGACGTGTGTGTGTGTGTGTGGAGCTGCATGCGTGTGTGCGTGCGTGTGTTTGAGCGCCTCTTCCCGCTCTGCCTCCCAAGTCTCGCGCCTGCCTTCAAGAGCCCGGGCTGCTCTGCAGGTTGATCTTCTCGCAGTAATGAGGTCTCCAATCTGACTTTTCCCCGCAAATGGAAGCTGTGCCTTTCCCCCCACCCCCTTCCTCCTCGATCAGCCGCCGGGCCGGATAGAAAGACAAGGTGGGCCGGATGTGTCCCGCGGGGCTTAGTTTGAGGACCCCTGGGATAGAGGGAGGACTCCAAGCTCTAAATGTGGTAATAATGAGACTACCTTCACTGGAAGTATTTAAGAAGAGGCTGGGCAGGGATTGGTCAAGGAGGTTGTAGTTGTATCTGGCATTGTAGATCCTGCATTGTGCAGGGGGTTGGACTGGATGACTTCCAAGATCCCTTCCAACTATATGATTCTATGATTTTATTCTATGAGAAACAGTAATTTGAGAGCCATTGAGAACTATTGTGAGCCATGACTGGTAGAAATGATTTGACCTACTTGGGTCTGCTTTAAAACTGTATCTCAGATTCAACCCAAAAGATTTTGGTGGTTTGACAAAAGTTTGGTTGAACATTTTTTTCCTCAGATTTATTTATTTATTATATATGGTTCTTTCCCTCTAGGCCTTGTTTAAAAGGATGTTCTTTCTTGACTTTTTTTGGTTTTGTTTTAGAAGCATTCAAAATCCTCAGAGAGACTGTGTGCTTTCATCAAAATCTCTTCATGATTCTGCAGAGTAGAAACTTACTGTCTACTTTGCTCCTGCAGCACATACAAACTTCTGAAACTTTTGTTATTATATTATTATCAAAGGAAGTGAGGTTGGTGAGGTAACTATATGAATAATCAAACAGGCTAATTAGATAATTCAGTACAAGTCTTCGAGAGTGGTTTGGTGCATATCACATAATCAATAATGTTTCCTCTTGCATCAGTTCCTGAACCACCACCCCAAAAATTTTCCATATATTTTCATACACACACCCAAAGATGGCCCATCACATTCCTTAATTTCTTTGGGGAGATTGTTGATACCAATGGAGCTAGTCTACTACAACCCCTTTGCTATAAAAGCAATGAAACTTTTTTTGCAGTCTTCCTCTGTATTTTTGAAGGCCCATTTTCAAGCACACAAGAATCCCAAGATGATAGGAATGATTGACTATAATAGTGATACTGTGGAATAATGGATCATTGGGGGAGGTGGAGGTGTTCTCTCATCCTTTTGTTCTCTTCCAGTAAGAATGTGCAAAATTAAATATTATTCATTATCAAAGGGGAAAAGTAAACTGTTCATTACTATTTACACTGGAGTATCAGGATTACTTGAGTCCCGCCTCCTCTCCTAAGCACACATTCCATGATCAGGCTTGCCTGATACCAGGGCACTTGGACATCATGTTTGCTAGTTACTTAGTTTTGGATGTAGTCTCCACATTCAGCTTAAAGTGGAGACAAACAGTGTGTGATCAATACACAGTCTGCTTCCTAAAATGGGGTCACAAGAACCAACAATATGAAGTGGAGTGAGTAGAGTGATTCGATATAGGATAGATGTTATGATCTCATCTTCTGATTTCTTTGGATCTACAGAACTAGGTGAAGACAGTTAATAAGAAGCTGGCATGGCATCGTATGGCAGGTTTTATATTTACCTTAGAACAAAACCAAAACAACAACTACAAAAACTGTCCTGGTGCTCACTGAGATGGAAGATTGTGTCTGGGCTGTACCACTTCACAGACGGAATTCAATCACGTAAGCCCCAGTGGTGCAGTGGTAAATTTTGAAGGTGCTCATCATGGCAGCCCCCATAGCTACATCATCAAGGAGAGTCTGAAGATTCGGGCAGTGGTCTTGGTCCATATCAACAAACTAATTCTAGCACTTTTCATCTCTACCAGGAGCAATTCTTTTATAAAGCTATTGGGTCTTAATTGCCCATTCAGGACCAGGCCACCCCAAAATACTTTACATTACAAGAGGAATAACTCACAACTATATATTATTGCTAGGAAAATTCATTTTCCCTCAGCTACTGTGGGGATTGCAGCTAAGCTCAGAGGGAACAGGGAATTTTGAGGAGAGTGGCAGATGACGTCAGCATCGCTGCTGATTAAAAAAAAGTGCCAGCATTGTGTCCCTGCAAGCCCTGGCTCTACTACACCACCAGTAAGCCCCCATCTGCATTCTGAGGACAGAACTATGAGTTACATGTACGTGCAATTCCATTATTGATTTTCCTGAGGCCTTTATTTTACCATGGAAAGCAGTGGCTCAAGGTTGACCTGATGACCAGTAAGGAAAAGGAAGAAGGAGGCTATTTAAGCCTTCTCAGAACTGGACGTAACATCTATTTATTTATTTTGTAAATCGCCCATCTGGCCGGCCACCCGGCCACCCGGCCACCCTGGGCGATGTACAATCATTAAAATACAATAAAATACAATAAAACACAATTAAAACTACATTAAAACACAATTAAAAATATAAGTTAAAAAACAACAACCCGCTAACCCACCCCATATTCCCACCTGAAAAGCCATGTTTTTAATGCATGGCGGAAGCTCATCAAGGAGGGGGCATGGCGGAGGTCACTGGGAGGGAGTTCCATAACTTGGGGGCCACCACAGAGAAGGCCCTCTTCCTTGTCCCCACCAGCCTGGCTGCTCTGGCTGATGGGACAAGGAGGCCGTCTGTGGCAGACCTTGTTAAGCGGCCTACTTGGTGTTGCTGGAGGTGCTCCTTGAGATAAGCTGGATCGGAGCCGTATAGAGTTTTAAAGGTCAAAACCAACACCTTGAATTCGGCCCGGCAAGCAACTGGTAGCCAGTGCAACTCCTTCAGCACTGGTGTGATATGGTCTCGCCGGCAGCTGCCTTTAACCAGGCGAGCCACTGTGTTCTGTACCAGCTGTAGCTTCCGAACCATCTTCCAGGGTAACCCCACATAGAGCGCATTACAGCAGTCTAGGCGAGAGGAGACCAAGGCATGAACCACTGATGGGAGCGGATTATTAGGAAGGTAGGGGCGCAGCTGCCGTATCAGATGGAGTTGATACAGCGCCGCCCAGCTCACAGCTGACACTTGAGCATCCATGGACAGCTGGGAGTCTAGAATGACCCCCAAGCTGCGGACCTGGTCCTTCAGGGGTAGATGTACCCCATTCAGCACCAGGTCAACATCCCCTAACCTCCCCTTGTCTCCCACCAGAAGTACCTCGGTCTTGTCAGGGTTCAGCCTCAGCATGTTCCTTCCCATCCAGCCACCCACTGCCTCCAGGCACTTGGACAGGGTCTCAACAGCCAACCTTGGTAAGGACCTAAAGGAGAGGTAGAGCGGCGTGTCATCTGCATATTGATGACAACGCACCCCAAACCTCCTGATGATCTAATTTGATCCTGAGAAGTAGCCTGCCTAAGAAGGGGCAGTAGCCAAGAAGCAATCCTACTGGTCTAGGATGATATCAACAGGGCTTGTTTGTGTGTGAGATTTTATATATATATATGTCCTGCTCAGGCCTGGTAATTGCATGGGATGCTTCCATTCTTAGAAGTGGTAAAATGGTATCTTATGGTCAAAGCAGTAGTTTCCCATCTCAGATTCCCAGCTTTTCATTCTCTTCCTTTCCAGAGCAGTTTTACCATGCAAGTATCATTAGCCATAGGTCACACAACACTGAAGCTTTCCATTGGAAATAATGAAAGATGTGCTGCACAGCCAGGGCATGCTTTATAAAACTAACTCAGATGTCTACCCAGGAGCTACAAAAATTATCACATCTCAGAAGCCTTTACAATTACAGTAACCAGCAGCTGCAAAATGGGGGGGGGGATGAGTTCGCTTTATCCCTAGAGTATTGTGAAAGTCACTAACTTCTCCAAAGGTGTTATGAAGCCAAATTGAAAGCAACGTAACCCCCATGACCCCCATCTTCAAATCTCCCAGATCTCCCAGTTATCTGGCATTTAAAATCCTCAGACTCTGCACAAGTATTTCATTCACAGACCTTGTTCCTTTTTCTGCTTCTTCCTTTGATTCTTCTGTCAGAGTTGCCAGAAACCAAGCCAGCCTGGAAGTCATGCCCCCTCAACTTGAAATTTAATTTGGGTAGCCAGTAGAAACTGTTTCTTGTGACTCAGTGGTTAAGGATGACAACAACATAACAACAACACTGCAAGCAGAAAACTAGTACAGCAGTCTTCTAGGTTGGGCTAGAATCTTTCTCCCTGAGAAAGGGAAACAGAACTTAATGCGCTCTATGTGGGGTTACCCTGGAAGATGGTTCGGAAGTTAGCTGGTATAGAACGCAGCGGCTTGCCTGGTTAAAGGCAGCCGCCGGCGAGATCACATTACTCCGGTGCTTAAGGAGCTGCACACTGGTTACCAGTTGCTTGCCGAGCCGAATTCAAGGTGTTGGTTTTGACCTTTAAAGCCGTATATGGCTCTGGTCCAGTTTATCTCAAGCAGCATCTCCAGCAACATCAGGTAGGTTGCTCAACAAGATCTGCCACGGACAGACTTCTCCTTGTTCCATCAGCCAGAGCAGCCAGGCCGGTGGGGACTAGGAAGAGGGCCTTTTCTTTGGCAGCCCCCAGGTTATGGAACTCTCTCCCCAGTGACCTCCGCCATGCCCCTTCCTTGATGAGCTTCCGCCATGCATTAAAAACATGGTTTTTCAGATGGGAATATGGGGTGGGCTAGGATTTTAAAGTTTTAATGGTATTTTATATTTTGTTTTATTGTATTTTTTATATACTGTACATCACCTAGAGTGGCCGGGTCACCAGTCATATGGGCGATTGAAATATGATAAATAAACAAATTGAATGGCTCTGTTGTTGCTTTACATTGAAGCAAGACATTGGGCTGGCATTACATGTAGTCCAGAAGCTTAAGCTGATGCAGAAGAATGCAGCTGTCAGGCTGCATGTAGTGGCCCTGTGGTCTGTACATTTAACACCGATTCTGTGTCAGCTACAGTGGTTACTTATTAACTTCTCTGCTCAACTCAAAGCACTGGTTTAAACGTTTAAAAGCCTTAACAGTTTCACACCTGGTTATTTGAAGGGTCCTCTATGCCCTTATGAGCCAACCTGGGCTCTAAGATTGGCCTCACAGGTTTTGATGTCTGGCCTGCCATTGAGAACGATACAGTAGGGACAGGGACATCTATCTCAGTGGTAGATCCATATCTTTCTCCCTATCATATCATAGCTCTCTCCCTGAAAAATCCATTAGGCCCTTTCGCTTTAGAGTTTTAGTCTGGTCTTAAAGACTTTTCTACTCTGTGAGACCTCTCTGTGATTTTATTACTGACTTTTATTTGTTTTATCTTGCTGTTATTGGTTTTTGTTTTTGTTTTTGGTAACTATGATGTGTTAGGGGTTTTATTGTATTGGATTAATACATTTTTGTTGTTATTGTTTATTATATCCTGCCTTGGAAAGGCTTGCCCTGAAAGGCAGCTTATAAATAATATTGAAAAATTAAATAAAGGCAGCACCAGATATGCTCTTTTTTTCTTGTACCCAAAGTAATATGGGCTCAAGCATGGCTAATCCAAGACACTTTAGTTACTGGTCATAGAGTGGCCAGGTGTCCTCTTTTACAGAAGACAGCCCTGTATTTGAAGGGCTGCCAGAGGACTGACTTTTATTTGAAGGCATCCTCTATTTGAAGGGCTGTCCAGTCCAAATCCAGTTTAAAGATAAAGAATCATCAGAAGGCAGAGCTGAAGTTGCCCATCAACAGCACCTGGACAACAGACTGAACAAGGCACACAGGTTACCTGGGCACAGTCTTCCACACTATGCTGAGAGGTACTGTATTTCTATTTAAATTATAATAATCATTTCTAAATTTGCATCTATACATATAAATTAGTAGCTGCCTCACTGTCCTTAATGGGAGAACAGCCTCACCCTTAGGCACACCTGATGTGTGCATGTTGAAATGCCGCATTTGCATAGGAGCCCAATGCAGCCCAATACATGGTGGCCCAAAATGTGTGATCTGGATGTAACTCCTGCTTCAGAGTGCCAAGATCCAGATCACTGGGAGGAGGCAGAGGCTTTAACCCGGGGAAAGGGAGATGCCCTCCTCCCAGTGTGTTGCCAAGAGGCAATGGTTCTTTTTAGGATTCAGAATACAATAAACACATTGATGGTGAAGGTAAATTGTTGTTAACCACCCAGAGCGCTTTGGCTATTGGGCAGTATAGAAATGAAATGAAATAAATAATAATAATAAAAAGATTTAATTAAGCAGGAACAAAACGACAGAGCAGAAGATTAAAGCAGAACACGGCAGTGCAATGATTGAGAGCCAGTGTGGTTGTGTGACTAGAGCAGTGATGGCGAACCTTTTTGAGCCCGAGTGCCCAAACTGCAACACAAAACCAACTTATTTATTTCAAAGTGCCAACACTGCAATTAAACCTGAATACCGGGGTTTTAGTTTAGTAAAAACAACTCATACAGTTGTCCAAACTAATTAACATATTTTGTCTTAAAAGAAAAACACAGTAACAGGGCTTCCAATGATACAAACAGTTTTTTATTGAAAAAAACAGCAACTCAGTTTTTTTTAATAGTACTACATTGTACACATAGCCTGAAGGTAATTTAGATAAACTTTTTAAATAATTAGGCGCATGTATTTTTGGATAAGGGATTCTCAATTTGTAATATGATTATATGCCAGACTGAAATTGTATGGGGCAAGCTTTACCCCGGGTCCTTTCCCTGCTTCTACAGGTGTTGGATTAGTTAAAGTAAAAGTCAACCTGTACTAGGATGAGCAAGATAAACAAGAAAACTAAAGGTGCTTAACACATTTTAAACACTTTATGTCTTGGACTGCAAACACCTGCAAGGAATCCAAGGCGGCTTACATAATCCTCCTGCTGTCCATTTTATCCTCACAACAACCCTTTGAGGTAGGTTAGGCTGAGAGTCAGTGACTGGACGAGTCCAACACTCCCAGTCCCAGTCCAACACATATATTATTTATATATGCTAAAATAAATAATGAATATAATAAACAATATAATATTCATAATGATAAAAATAATGATAGAAGAGGATAATCCTGACAATAAAAATGATTTGATTGATTAAAAAAAAAACCCATGTAGACCCTTTCCTTACATTTGTCCAATTTTTCAGGCTGTAGAAAGTTTATAGTTCTTATTTATGCTAAAAATGATTAGTGGTTTATAATTCATGTATAAATAACTGTAAATAACTCCTAGCTGGCTAGGAGGGAACTAAGAGAACTTAGTTACAGAGAACTTGGGGGCAAGGGAGGGAAGAGGAGGAAGCGCTATGGGGGGGGGGAAAGAAAATATTAGTAGCATTGGCTGCAGGGGTTGGGCTGCCATGAGGAAGAAGAAACGACTGGGGTGCGGAGCGGGGAGCCAGAAGTAATTATGAAGATGATGCAAACGGAGAAGGGATGAGCACGAGAAGGGAAGGGAAGCAATATCGAGAAGGGGAGGCTGATAGGAAGAAGGCAGTGCGGGGGGGAGGGAAGAAGCGACTATTAAGGCAGGTAATTATGAAGACGATGCAAACGGGGAGAAATTAGGGGGGGAGCACGATAAGGAAACTGTGAGGGGGGGAAGGAGATCGGAGGCCTGTGGCTCACACTGGCTAAGCTTGTCTGAGCGTGGAAAGCTAAGCAGGGCCTTGATCTGCACCTGCTTCTGCTCCCATTTCCTGGCGGCGCCGCCCCCTTCGGCCTCGCTGCTGCCTCCCATCAGATAACTCTTTTAACTCTTTTAACTCTTTTAACTGCTCTTCTTGCCACTGCCACCACCTTTCTTCACATGGCCTCCACCGGAGCTGCCCTTGCTGCCGGCGGCCGCGACGGTAACCATCATCTGCTCGATGTAGTCGATCCTAGCAGGGGGCCTCCACCTTGGGTCTGCTCCTCTGCCCGACGCCGGCGGGGCTATGGCTCCTCTCCCTTCTCTTCCTCCTCCTCCCCCTTCCACACAAACAGCAGCACCAGCTTCTCATTGGGAGGGAGGGAGGAAGGCAAGCAGGCAGCAGCCTCAGCCGCCGCCAAATCCCGCCCGCGCAGCCTCACGAGACTACCGCCAAGAGACAGACACCCCAACGCTCCGGATATGATGCGACGGGCGGCGGCGGCGGGTCCAGCGCGGGCGGCAAGGAGGCAGCAGGGAGGCCCATTGGCCCTGCCCGCCGCGTCACGGCCTGAGCCCGAGCGTGCAGCATGACGCTGCCTAAGGCCGCCGCCAGGGAGTGTTGGCGCCAGGCGGTGACTCTCCTGGCGACCTATGGCTCGCGTGTCAGCAGAGCTGTCCACACGTGCCACCTGTGGCACGCGTGCCATAGGTTCGTCATCACTGGGCTAGAGTGTTAGACTGGGACTCGGGAGATCCAGGTTCCAGTCCCTGCTTGACCATGAAGTTCACTGGGTGACTTGGGCCAGTCGCTGACTTTCAGCCTAACCTACCTCACAGGGTTGTTGTGAGGATAAAATGGATTGGAAGAGGATCATGTAAGCCACCTTGGGTGCCTTTCAAGAGGAAAAAATTATTCCTCTTAACCAGGGCAACAGGGCTTAAAAATTATTATTTACAAATGTAAACAACAACAACAACAACACCAGCAGCAGCAGCAAGCAAGCAAGAAGCTATAGAGTAAGATCATAAGCTTACATCCCTACGAGTTGCCAGGGGCCCCATCAGGGCCGGCACTACCGCTAGGCAAACTAGGCGGTTGCCTAGGGCGCGCGGCTGAAGAGGGTGCGGAAATGCTGCGCTCCTCTTCGCTGCCGCTGCGCTGCCCCCGCCAGGCCTCCGCCTCCGCTACGCCACCCCCGCCAGGCCTCCGCCTCTCCGCCCGCCACTGCCGCGCCTCCCCACCCTCCTGCCCGCCCGCCTGCCGCTGCCGCTGCCGCACCACCCCCACCCGCCGCCGCGCCTCCCCCGCCCGCTCACCGCTGCGCCTCCCCCGCCCACCCGCTCGCCTCTGCGCCTCCCCCCGCCCTCCCGCTCGCTGCCGCTGCGCCTCCCGCCGCCATCGCCACCCCTCCGACCCCCCCGTCACCTACCTTCTCTGCGTCGCGTCGCTTCCGGAGCCCCGCCCGAACATGTTTTGGCGGACATGGCAAATGTGTGTCAGGCCAGGCTGATGTTTTTAATTGATAATGATGACTCTGTGACATGTTGTACACTTGAATGACTGGTGGGGGATTGTGCCACCAAAATGGCATATGAATTCTACATTATACCCAAACACATGACAACACAGTAGTCGCAAGCTTGGAAAAAGTTCACAAGTGAAGCAATCATTTGTGATAATTTCAGTCTCTTACAAATTTGTTCATTTGTCTGTGGGGTTTTTGTTTGCATTCATTTTATACTGGCAAAATGAAAGCCAAATCAAGCTTTATTCCTACTGACTTGTATCATTTATTTTGAATGCAGAATCTTTGTTTCTTGGGTACTAAACTTGGATTTTCTTTTAATTGGTACAGAAATTGGGAAAGGGTCGAAGTTCAATGGCAGAGCACATGCTTTGCATTCAAAAGGTCCCATGTTCAGTCCTTGGCATCTCCAGATAAGGCTGGCTAAGACTCCTGTTTGAAATGCTGGAGAGATGCTGCTGGTCAGTGCAGGGCTGGCCCAAGACATTTTGCTGCCTGAGGCAAAGCAGCAAATGGTGCCCTCCAACCCATCCGTCAAGGTGCATAGTATCCAGCCAGCCTAGCTATTCTGGCATGTGAGGCAGAAAATCCCAAAAGCACCTTTCCCCCATCCCTGGCAGTAAAAATATTATAATAACAAATTAATTAATTATTTGCTACCATTTCATGACCCAAAATCTGCTGCCTGAGGCAGCCACCTCACTCTGCCTAGTGGTAGGGCCAGCCCTGAGTCAGTGGACAGTATGGAGGTAGATGGATCAATGATTTAATGTGGTGTAAGTCAGCTTCCTGTGTACCCATAGCTTTTAAAATTATTCTCCTGCATGTACCCCTTAAGGCAGGGCTCTCCAACCTTGGGTCCCCAGATGTTGCTGGACTACAGCTCCCAGAATCCCTTGCCATAGTGGTGAGAGTGTTGGACTGGGACTCGGGAGATCCGGGTTCTAGTCCCTGCTCAGCCATGAAACTCACTGGGTGACTTTGGGCCTGTCACTGACTCGCAGCCTAACCTACCTCACAGGGTATTCCAACCCTCCAGTACCAATAGAAACTAAATGGCCTTTTCAAGTCTATTTTGTTTTGAAATAGATGCTAGGGATTAAGGGAGGGAGGAAAGTGCTGTCAGGGCTACCTGAGGTTTTGGTACAATCTGAAAATGTCAGCCTTCTGATAATTATATGCAGCTGCCATATTTCTTTTTCTACTGTAGGTCATGCAAATGGGTTTTAACCTTTTATTTCATAATGTCACAAGCAGCAGGAATTGTCCCCAAGGATGCCCAGAGGGCTATGTTCTCTCCCCCTCCCCGCATTTCTATAAAAAATATGGCCCAAAATACTATACTCCCTTCCCATCAAGGCAAAACACCTGTTTTCAACTCCATTGGGGTAGATGCCCCGCTGCGATCAGCTGGCACTCTTCTGAGCAAGGGGTATCTTTGGCTGTCTTATAAATTCTTATGAGGTAAATAATTGCATTGACTAAATAAAGAAAATGAAGAGATTTTTTTTAAAAAAAAATGTTTGATTTAAACTTGTGTTTAAAAGGACAAAGATAGCTTTGCAGTTTACAGTTTCCTTTGCATTCTGGTTTTGATATCACAAATTGTGTGCTTTGGAGAGGAAAATAATGACAATTGGGTACCATTCTGCATTCATTTACTTAGCTGCAAATTAGAAACAAACTTATCTTCAATAGCAAAAGCATCTTTAGGTATCTTGCTGCCCTCCATAATCCCTGAACCAGAAATGTAGATCTTATTCCAACTATATTGATTGTGAGGAGCCATTGGGGGTTGCCATACAATCCCTCAGGTTTCTTAGCCTGCCCAACAACAGTGGCCAGTCACAGATAGGTAAACAGAAGGAAAGGGAATCTGGACAAGGGCTCTTTAAATGGCTCAAGGACTCTCAGGGAGGAAGAGGAGGAGGTGGGGGAGAAGCACAGGATAAAAGCCTGAATGGTGGAAATGAGGAAAGGCAAAGCAGGAGTAAAGAGGCTCAGGAGATGTGGCTGGAAAGAGCACCAGGCAAGGAACAAAGACCAGAATGTACAAAAAAAGGGTAATAGGAAGAAAAGGCGCCAGTGATCTTATTAGAGCAGTGGTTCTCAAGTTCTCAACCTTTTTTGCCCCATGCACCTTCTTTACCATATGTCAGAATGTCATTCCCCCCTTTCCAAGATTGTCTGACTTAATCTGTGCCACACAATAAGGTGTGATGTCCTATAGATTATGTACAATCTGTAGAATTGTAATTTGTAGAAAGATCAATATCCCAACAGTTTGACTCTGTAGTCCCAATGCCCCCCCCCCTGAAACCCTAAAATTCCCCCCTGGTTGAGAACCCCTGTATTAGAGAGTCAAGGAGCTGAGTCAAAGGACTGGCTGCTAGGAATGGTAAAAGAGATCTTCCAGTGCAGACAGCAGCAGACAAGAAAGTACAAGATCAAGAGGGCAAGAAAAGACTTTCCCACTTCCCCAGCAAACTTAGTACCAAATTGTCCTGACCCCACAGCTACTTACCTACAGCTTGTACTGCTAGATAGATGATCCTGTGACTACTTACATGTGTTGCAGAATTGGCTTCCACCCTGATCCTGCAGCTACTTACCTGGTTTGTTGGCATTCCTTCTGGTTTTACAGATACTTAGTCATATCACCCTGTAAGCATTTGTCCTGGTACTGGAGCTACTTACCAATATTGCTCCACGGGCATTCCACCTTATCCTGCAGCTACTTTGGACCCTAAGAAGAGATTCTGCTCCTGTAGCTTCTAACTTGAATGATCCTGTGCTATAACAAGGATTAATAAAGTCTAGAGTTGCTGTATTTACATTGTCTTGTTGTTCATTTTGGTGGAAAATTAGGGAAGTGACATATCCCCCCCCCATGAAAGGGGCATCCCATGTGATAATGATCTACAATGGGCAAGGTCTATCCGTGCTCAGTGTGGGTACCCTGCCTCTAAAGTAGCTGCCTTTAAGGTTCTGTTTCCTGCTGTCTCCCTCCTTCATTAGACCCAACCAGGCTTGGAGCCTCAGTTCAGTCTTACTGTAAGGCTATCATTGCTCTTCACTGCCAGCTCCTTTGCAGAACAGAGGAGACTCCTGTTGACATCCGTCCCAAGCCATTAAGCATCTGGAGCCAATGAAGCTCCAATGCCTAGTCTTGGTTTTCCTCAAGCCGGTGCCCAAGAGATTGGCTTGGGTAAGCCTCCCTTACCATTATGATGTGTCAGGGTGCTCACCAATGTGTCTTGCTCTTTAATACCTTTCCCACCTTCTTTGTGCCTGCAAGCTGAGACCAATTCACATTAAAGTTGAGATTGAAGTTCTCTAAAGAGAACTTTTGCCCAAAATTTGGAGCAGTTGGGAATAGTGAAAGGTCCCCCAAAACTGGACCCTTTCTCCCCAGGTAAACCAATAGGAGACTGCCACTTTTTCCCAGAAGCCCCCTATACTACATAAAAATATAACATTATTCTGAGAAATAAAAATGATCACCTTCAGGAGGAACCCTGCTGCCCTCACATCCAGAAAGCTCCCCCCTTCCAATTATTGCATTGGCCTTCCCCTGAAATCACCAAAAATGCTCCCCTATTTCATTGCCTGCAATGAGGTGCTAGTGAAATGAGGATGAATTTTGGGTCACCCAAAAGAGCAATATGATGCTAACACTGTCTCTGACTTGTAAGGGGCTGCTGACTCTATAAACTCACTCCAATCCCTGATTCACTCCTTGAGCACTGAAACTAATCAGAGGTTGATTAAGGTTTGTTCTCCCAGGATCACCATTTGTGTAAATGGATACTTTATTTCTATTGGCTGAGTGCAGGAATTATAGTAAAATCAGGCGTGGTTGCTACTCCTTCCTCCAAATCCTGGTGTCCAACTGTATGCGTGACCAACTCTGACTTCATGCTCTGTTTACTTTTTCTTATACTTGGGGCCAGTTCACAGAACCATGTGGGTGCATGGAGGGTGCTCAACACTTCCATGCATGTTGATTGACTCACCACAGTAATGGAGCCAATGCACACAGCAGAATTCAAGAGGCTTACATGCACTCATATGATTGGGTGAGTCATCCCACATTCAGACTGACCTTTGTAGTTGCCTTTGAAACTAAAGGAAAGATGCTGTGAAGAGATAGCAATCAACTGTCAGAAAGAAAGCCCCGAACAGTTCTGAATCTCATGTATTGAACATGCTTAACAGCCTGCATAATTCAAGTTAGCATCCAACACTAAGCCATGCCATAAACATCTTCCTTTCCAAGCTGGATACAGAGACATGCTGTCCAGAATTTTTTTAAAAAGATCACTCAGCAAATGAAAAGGGATGTCTTCCTCAACTCTTAGAAAAGGACACAATGTAAGAGAGTTCCCATCTCTTCTGCATTGTTGTGTAGAGAGAGAAATTCTCTTAAGCTAAACACAGCACTATGTTGCTCAAAGGCCACAGGAAAATGGATGCTTGAATTTGGCCTGCATGCTTTTTAGTAAGGCAACAACAAAGGGAACAAGAAAATCAATATAAATGTGAGGAAATGCTGAAATAATATGTGTCAGTGAAGGTGTAAAGGCTCTCAGAGTGAATCAAAGCTGTCTCTGCTCGAGCTTTGCAGTCATCAACCATATAGTCTCCTCTCCAGCTAGCTTTGCCTATAAAAAGAGAATGTTGTTGAGCATATAGAGACTGCGGGTTCTTGAATGTAAATCCTGGAGAAGATCCTTCAGTTTGCCCACTCCTATGGACTGCAGTGCTGGTAAACAGTGTTTGAGAACAGGATGCAACCACTGCTTATGGTCAGCCCTGCCATTAGGCAGAGTGAGGTGGCTGCCTTAGGCAGCAGCTGCTGGGGAGTATAGGGCAGCCATTCTTTCAGGGTTCCTCAGCTGTTCAGGAACACAGGAAGCTGCCTTATACTGAGTCAGACCCTTGGTCCATCTAGCCCAGTACTGTCAACACTGACTGGCAGCAGCAGCTCTCCATGGTTTTCGGCATGGGTTTTCCCAGGCCTACCTGGAGATGCTGGGGATTGAACCTGGGACCTTCTGCATGCAGAGCAGGAGCTCTATTCCGGAGCCACAGCCCTAGCCCTCTACTCTAGTAGAGTCTGGTAGAGTAGAATCTAGTAGACTAGAGCCCTTCAGTAGAGTTCCCCTCTACTGGAGGGCAGAGCTGTGTGCGTGTGCCACATGGCCTGCCCAGTGCCCCCTCAGCTAGCTTGTTGCCCTTGGATGTGGTGGGCAACACTATCCCACTGGCAGTACTGCAAGAGAGTAACAAGGTCGCACTGTGTCAGCAGTTACCACTGACACCAGGTCCACTGGCATCAGGCCAAGCTGTTACATGGTATAGAAGCTAATGACAGGAGCTGGGATTGGTAATAAGTCATCTAAATACCTTGCTAAAGGCCAGCTGCATCCACACTATAAATCAGGGCTGGGAAACAGCTATTTTTGCAGGCTCTGACATGGTCCCCTGCTGCCCCAGTTACCACAGTGGTGGCAGCAAAAAAACATCGATTTATCAGAGAAACAAGTTGTCTAGGGCGTATGTACCTTGTTTCCAAGCGGAATCATGCTCCTGGAAGCAATGTGCCCCCCCCCAGCCCCCAGATGTTGCCTACCCTTACCTTAAATGAAGAAGCAGGGTTGCCCCCTTGCCAGATTTGTACCAGCCAGGGCAGTGATTACCACTCCCTCCCAGGTTCAGTTTTCAAAATGTCTGCTAAAATGATTGATGTGTCTGAGCCTGGTTAAGTACCTTAGCACTAAGCAATAATTTTTGGTAAAACGGATGTCTTTTTATATCGGAAACTCCCAGGAGTATTCATAAATAATTTTGTATTCCATGAATTTTAAGCACCACGACGGACAAGTTGGCAGGTGCCATGAGTTTTCCTTGTCAGCTGCTGCTTCTGTGATTAAACCCTTCCTCTTCACAGTCCTCTTCTTTGTTTTGCCTAATAATGCATCTCCATGTTATGGTGCTATCAGGGAGTTTGAATTAGAATCATAGAATAGTAGAGTTGGAAGGGGCCTATGAGGCCATCGAGTCCAACCCCCTGCTCAGGTTGCCAGTCAGGGCCAATCGCTGGCAAAGAGGTATATATATTTCTCTTATCCTAGAGCTACGGTATCTGGACATAGGACCAAAAAACATACACTGGACTGGATCCAGCCTTCCATGAGAGGAAGGCACCTTCTTCTACAAGAGGAAAGGCTCTGATTGCGGAAGGTCCCTCCACCTGATTTTTGGAGATCCCACACACACATCGCAGCTCACCCCATTCAGCAGGGTCTCCTGACTCCCTGTGTAGCATTTTCAGGGGGCAGGAGGGGCTGCTGTGGGAAGGAGCAGGAGGGGAAGTCAAGTTCCATCAGTGCAGTTGATATAGCATAAATTTGGATCCAACCCAATCGTACAATATTTTATTCTTCAGTTTAAATAACAGCTGCGGTGGGGGCAGGATTGTGACTACAATAAGCTGGGAGGGTTTCTTTTAGCCCCTTCTGTGAACAACATGGCTCTGCCAAATTCCACCCGCCACCCCACTGCTGTTAACCCCTAGGAAGGAAGCTGTTAAATGGCCATGCCGCCTTCATGCAATTTTACATTCCAGAAGATGTTATCATCCCCTTGTAATCCTCCTGTGTTTACCCACAGCTTCTTCAGACTTTTTTTGGGGGTACAGAAAACCAACTAAGGAGGGAAAAGAGCAGCATATACACACAATCTCTTTGCAGGTGTGGATAGGAAAGTGCATGATTGAGGCACAGTAGAAGGAATTCTCCCTGTGGAAAGTGGGGGCGGGCATGTTGCCTTGCATTTTTAGTTGCAGGGCCATTTCGTGTCCTCCATGGCATGCCCCGAAAGAACTTCTGGCTCCGTGTCTTTTGCCTCCTTTTGCCTTTTTCTCTCCTAAAGCTTTTCTTTACAAATATGGATTAGTTGTCCTAACTACCACCATCCACTGAAATTGGCTATTTAAATAGGGGATTCTAGTATGTCATTTGCTTGCATGCATTTTTTAATGATTGTGTAGTTGCACAATTCTTATCTAACACAAGTATTGGAGGGGATTAAAATGGGGTTGCTTAGTGTTGTGTGTGTGTGTGTGTGTGTGCACGCGTGTGTGCATGTGTGCAGGGGAGGGGGTTACTCAGGCTTCATGTTAAAACACATGCACAATTAAAGGGTTTCCCCCCCTCTTGAACTATCCAAGCCAAGGATATGGGGATCAAGGCAGCTCAGTTTTGCTTCTGGGAAAATAATATTATACATGGGGCAGGACTGTAGTGCTAACTTCTGTTTCAGTATCTTTAGGGTCTGGCTGTAATCCCATAAGGTTGCAATTCCAAGCATTCATTCTTTTTGTTTTTTGTTTTATATCAGTGTTAAACAATTTTTAAAATAAATGTAGATGCATGCACTCATTCAGACACTGTCAAACACAGGTAGCAACTTGTTGCCACTCACCTTTTTTTATCTGACCAGCAGCTCTCTAGGGAGGGAATGGGGAGAAATACAGGCTTCCTGGAATCAGCAACAGTCACTGAGAACAAAAGAGGTGAGGTGAGGTGGGACCCAGTGTTGTTTACTGGCTGAGCTGATTGATGGGCAAGGTGGGAGGTGAACGGGGACAGAGAACCCCCTGGAGAGAGCCTACTGGAGAGAGCTGCTCCAGCTCTTCCCTCACTGTTAAAAGATCAGAGGAAGAGAAGACAGAGCCACTGCCCGGAGAGGGGCTCAAAACTGACAGTTCTCGCAGTCATCATCAGGCGATCACTCGTGACCGAGTAAGATTTCTTCCGGGATAAAAGGAGGAAATTCTAAAGAAGATTGTGTAGACTCTGGCGATGGGTCCGTAAGTGACTGTGGAGGCCAATTCTAGATCCACACAGCTTCCCACAGTGAGGACACAGGTTACCAGATAGAAGATGGTCCTGTAAAGGATTCATTTGACGTGCTTTTCGCTTAGCACGTTTCTCCCTTTCACCTTGCACTCGGGCTTCTTCAAAGTCCATGGAACCTTTGTGAAAGGCCAACCTCCATTTAGATCGTTCATGGGCCAGAGCTTCCCAGTTTTCGATGTTTATATTGCATTTTTTTAGATTAGCCTTATGAACATCTTTAAACCTCTTATATTGACCACCGATATTCCGCTTTCCATCCTTGAGTTGGGAGTAAAGTAGCTGCTTTGGGAGATGGCAGTCAGACATTTGAACAACATGACCGGTCCACTGAAGTTGGCGTTGAAGGATCATTTTTTCAATGCTAGTAGTCTTTGCTTCTTCCAGTACACTGACATTTGTTCGCCTATCTTCCCAAGTAATTTGCAGGATTTTCCGGAGGCAACGTTGATGAAACCTTTCAAGGAGGTGGAAGTGACGTTTATAGATAGTCCATGTTTCGCAAGCATACAATAAAGTTGGTAATACAATGGCTTCATAAACCAGTGTTTTGGTTTTCTTACAAATATCCCGATCCTCGAACACTCTATGTTTCATTCGAGAAAATGCAGCACTTGCGGAGCTCAGACGATGCTGGATTTCACTGTCGATGTTAGCTGTAACAGAAAGATAGCTGCCGAGATAGAGAAAATGATCGACATTTTCCAGTATTGTCCCACCAAGCTGGATAGATGGCATCACCAAAGGGTTGGCTTGCACTTGCTGATGAAGCACTTTGGTTTTTTTGATGTTAAGTGAGAGACCAGGTTTTTCGTATGCTTCTGCAAAAGCATTTAGGATAGTTTGGAGATCGTCCTCTGAATGTGCGGAGACCACATTATCATCAGCATACTGAAGTTCCACAACGGAGACCACATCAGTGGAGAGATATAAACAAGTGGGGTCCCATCCCCCAAGGATCTGTATTAGGCCTAGTGCTTTTAAACTTGTTCATAAATGATCTAGGGTGAGCAGTGAGGAGCCTACACTTATTCACAATACCAAATTGTGGGTGGTAAAAACAAAAAGGAACTGAGGAATTCCAAAAGGATCTCTCCAAACTGGGGGAATGGGCATTAAAATGGCAAATGTGGTTCAATATATACAAGTGTGAAGTGGTGTACACTAGAGCAAAAACTCCTAGCTTCACATATCTGGTGATGTGGTCTGAACTGGTGGTGGCTGACCAGGGAAGGGATCTTGTGGTTGTGGCGGATAGCATGATTAAAATGTTGACCCAGTATGCGCCTGCTGTGAAAAAGACAAAATTCCATGTTGGGCCTTGTTAGGAAAGGAATCAAAAATAAAATTGCCAATATTGTAATACCTTTGTAAAAAAATATGGTGCAACCACACTTGGAATACTATATAACGTTCTGGACCTTTAAAAAGACTGTAGAGTTGGAAACAGACAATCAAAACGATCAAGGGGCTAGAGCAACTCCCCTGTGAGGAAAGGTTACAAAATTTAAAACATTTTGGCTTGGAAAAAAGGCAAGTAAGGAGGGGGACATATGAGAGGTGTAAAAAAACTATGTATGGTGTGGAGAAAGTGCATAGGGAGTCTTTTCCCCCTCCTCTCTTATAATATTAGAAACCGGGGTCATTCAAGAAGATAAAAGGAAGTACTTCTTCACACAGCACACTGTTAAGTTATGGAATTTGTTTCCACAAGATGTAGTGAAGACTGCTAACATGGATAGCTTTAAAAGTGGATTAGACAAATTCATGGAGGAGGAATTTTGGCTATCAATAGCTACTAGTCATGATGGCTATATATTACCTCCAGTATCAGAGGCAGTAAGCTTCTGTATACCAGTTGCTACTGGGGAATATGAGCAGGAGGGTGCTACTGCATTCATGTCCTACTTGTGAGTAGGGATGTGCTGATGCTGGGAAGTGCAGCTCATTTGAGCTTGATGGATTTCCTGACTGCATCCGATCCAGTGATCGGAAGCAGGCCAAGTCAGGGGTTTTTCCGCAGACTTCTGTTTCTAAGATGGGTTGCAGTTTGTGCATTTAAAAAAAAAAATGCTAAGGAAATTTGTGCAAATAGTGCTATTTGCGCAATTTGTGTAAGTTTACAAAAATTGCATAAATTACATTATTTTGCATGTTTTGCACAAATCACCCCCAAAAGCATATGGATCTAGCATGATTTGCATAAAATCGGCCAATTTACACAAATTGTGCCATACCATAATTTATGCAATACCATTTTTGCATACCATTGTGCAAAATTCCATAATTTATGCAATTTGGGTAACGTTATGCAAATTGCATAAGGTTTTGCAAAGTGCGCAAATTGCACCATTTCTGCAAATTTCCTTATTTTTTTCCTTATTTTTTTTAATGCGCAAAGTGTGGCCCTTCTTAGAGACAGAAGTCCACGACCTGGTATCGTAGTGAGTCAGTGCATGCGCAGGGCTGGAGAACCAAAATCCAGGGGGCTGAATCACAAAAATCCATCAGATTTTCACAGATTTTCACCCCCATCAGATTCCTCACACATCCCTACTTGTGAGCTTCCCATTGACAGCTGTTTGGCCACTGCGAGAACAGGATGCTGGACTAGACATGCCTTTGGTCTGATCCAACAGAGCTCTTCTTCTGTTCTTATATTTAATGATAGATGAACATTAAAAATGCATCATTCTATTTTCTTAGAATAGAGAAAACTAAGAAGCAGTGCATCAGGCCCTTTTTAAGAGTCTGGGAGGTCTAAGGACTAAATGTTAATTTGAGGACCTCCTCCTTCTCACTCTACCTGTGTAATTTTTTCCCTCAGCTTGTAAAAACCTAAATGTACATATAATCTTCACACACACACACACACACACACACACACCTATATTTGACATCACAAGCAGTATGTTAAGCTTTTATGCATTGTCTCTAAAAGTCAAAGACAAAATATTATATTGGATTCCCTTGCAATGTGTAGCACTCCTTCAGTCCTTCTGCACATGGAATCCTCTTTTCTTGTTTGATCAAATCACTACTAGTATTTAAGAGTTTGGGAAATGTTGGCACATCTATGTTTCTTTCCGAGATGTATACTGAATACATAGGAATCTTTATATATATATATATATATATATATATATATATAATTCTTTCTTAGAATTCCATTTAAACAAAAGAATAAAAATGAAGAACTGGAATAGAATGCCAATATATATATATATATATATATATTTTTCTAAAACTGGGGAATATCATGGGAACATAAAAGAGAAAAATAAAATTGGTTATTATTGGCTTTTTAAGAATTTGGGAGCAGATGCTGTAATTTAATGTTGAATATATTTTCCTGTGGCTGCTAAAAATTGCTGGGTGGATGCTGAATTGTCTGACTGTGAAAGGATGAGAAAAGTACAAAGTGTGCACCAGATTTCTAACAAATAGTTGCTTCTGGGGAGAGGCAGCTGCTTCAAAAATAAATAGCTTGGATTTTTCAGAAAGTTACTGGAAGTACAGGAACACCTGTTGTCTGTGGAACCAGTGTAAAGCTGAAAGAGATTTTGCACAGTTGGATATATTAGGACATTGGTATACATTTGTCTGATGGGAACAGCTCCCCAGTCAGAAGAATGACTGCAAATGCGGTGCAGAAATACAACTCAGAACTTGTCTGGGTGTGTGTGCGCTTGCTTTCCATTTTGGGCAGGGAAGATGATTTTCCCTGTGATGTTATTGTGTTATTTTTGTCCAAATCATCCCAAAGGACATTTGTCTGAGGGTCATGTTGGTGATAATTCTTCACTGCTGCATCAGGGTGCTTCCAGACAGAGGTCTTCTAGATCTACCAGTAATATGCTCTTATGCTGTAAGCTACAAGTAGAATTGCCATTAACTGTCTACATTTCAGCCTGTCCAAGTTGGCAGCCATCACTACATCATGTATATCTCATTGTATACATATCTATTTCTTATTCATTTCTTATTTATATTTATTTATTTATACCCCACCTTTCTACCAAAAAATGGCATGCAAGGCTTACACAACAATTTAAATAGGTTAAAACAATAAAACCCATGAAAATACAAGAAAAACATAACAATTACAGAATAAAAACAGCACTGAACCCACAGACCCACTAACAGGCCAAAGGCCTTCTTGAATAAAGTGGTGTTTACCTGCTGTCACAAGGATAGCAGAAAGGGAGAAAACCTAGCCTCCCTTTAAAAGGAATTCCACAGCCTGAGAGCGGCCACTGAAAAGGCCCTCCCTTGCGTCACCACCAAATGTGTCTCTGATGGTGGCAGTCTCAAAAGAAGCAAGGGCCTCTCCAGAAGATCTTAAGGATTGGGCAGGCTTGTATAGGAGAAGGCGGTCTTGCAGGTAGCCTGGTCCCAAGCCGTATAGGACTTTATAGGTCATAACCAGCACTTTGAATTCTGCCTGGAAACAGAGCAGTAGTCAGTGAAGCTGCTGTAACAAGCGAGTTTCATTCTCCCTGTAACCGGACCCATTCAATAGTCTGGCCACAGCATTCAGAACCAGCTGAAGTTTCTGAACAGTTTTCAAAGGCAGCCCCATGCACCACACATTGCAGTAGTCCAAATGGGATGTAACTAAGGCATATGTGATCCATTTCAGTCTGACTTCAGGCCTGGTTATGGGACAGATACAGCTATGGTCGTCTTGGTAGATGACCTACGCCGGGAACTAGACAGGGGGAGTGTGTCCCTGTTGGTTCTGCTGCTGGACCTCTCAGCGGCTTTCGATACCATCAACCATGGTATCCTTCTGGGCCACCTCACTGGGATGGGTCTTGGAGCACTGTTTTACAGTGGCTCCATTCCTTCCGGGAGGGGCGGACCCAGAAGGTGGTGCTGGGGGACTCCTGTTCAACTCCCTGGCTGTTGGCCTGTGGAGTTCCTCAGGGTTCCATCTTGTCCCCCATGGTATTTAACATATACATGAAGCCATTGGGAGAGGTTGTCCGGAGTTTTGGGGTTTGGTGTCACCAGTATGGTGATGACACCCAACCCTATTCTCCTTTTCATCTAATTCCAAGGAAGCTGTTGCTGTGCTAAACCGGTGTCTGTCAGCGGTAGTGGACTGGATGAGGGCAAACAAATTGAAGCTTAATCCAGACAAGACAGAGGTGCTCCTGGTCAGTCAGAAGGCAGATCAAGGAATAGGGAGTCAGCCTGTGTTGGATGGGGTTGCACTCCCCCCCCCCCTGAAGACACAGGTTCGCAGCTTGGGTGTATTTCTGGATTCAGCCCTGAACTTGGATGTCCAGGTTTCAGCGGTGGCCAGGAATGCATTTGCACAGTTAAAGCTAGTGTGCCAGCTGCACCTGTTCCTGGAGATGTCTGATTTGGCCAGTAACACATGCCTTAGTTACATCCCGTTTGGATTACTGTAATGCACTCTACGTGGGGCTGCCTCTGAAGTGTGTTTGGAAACTTCAGCTGGTTCAAAGAGCTGCTGCCAGACTGCTGACTGGGGCTGGTTACAGGGAGCATACAACTCCCTTGTTACAACAGCTTCACTGACTCCCAGTCTGTTTCTGGGCACAATTCACAAGTTGGCTCCCAGTCTGTTTCTGGGCTGCCAAAGTGCTGGTTATGACCTATAAAGCTCTATACAGCTCGGGAATACAGGTTATCTGTATTCTCCCCTACGAGCCTGCCTGCACTTTGAGATCTTCAGGGGAGGCCCTTCTCTTGGTTCCACCACCATCACAGGCACACCTGGTGGGAACATGGGAGAGGCCCTTCTTGGTGGCTGCTCCAGCACTCTGGAATTCCCTCTCCAGGGAGGCTAGAGTGGCACCCTCCCTGGTAAGCTTCCGGAGGCAGGCAAAGACCTTCCTGTTCCAGAAGGCATTTGGAACTAGCCTGTGATGCGATGGAATGCTGTTTTTACTCTGTTATGTATATTGTACTGTTTTTAGCACGCTATATTTGATGTGGGTCTCCCATCCAAGTAATAACCAGGCTTGACCCTGCTTAGCTTTCCACACTCAGGCAAGCTGAGCCAGCATAAGCCACAGGCTTAATTCTATTCTTAATTTTTGTATTTTTCTATTTCTGTTTTAATTAATTAATTTATGTATTTATTTATTTATTATATTTATACCCCACCTTTTTTCCTGCAAGGAACCCAAGGCGGCTTACATAATCCTCCTCCTCCTCTCCATTTTATCCTCACAACAACCCTGTCAGGTAGGTCAGTTTTAAAGGTTGTGAGCCGCCTTGGGTTCCAGTGTTGGGGGAAAGCAGGATACAAATAAATATAGCATCATCATCAACAACAACTCATTGCCTAGTTTTCTGATTTTCTTGGACCTCAAAAGTTCTAGCCTCTGTCCTCTAGAGTTTGTCATTAACAAACTGCAATCATTTTAAATCTAACCACCTTTTCTTATCTAGAGTGTTGAGTAAGTTTCAAAAGGTCATCTTATTGGCTGAGAAGCAGTATAAATGCCGGCTAGTCAAGGTGAGCCTCAATCCTAGTGACAACCAGTATCAGCCAGGACTTCGCTACCACATCTGTTTCTTGATTCCTTAGATTTTAATCCACTTGCTTGCTTCTACTTGCCTAACCTTGAAGAAATCTGTACCCTACTGATTCCATTCAGTTGCAGCAAAATGCTAGACTCCTTCTTGGGGAGTCCTACCTGTTGTCCCAGCTTCAGATGTACCCCAAAGTTATTTACATGGTGCTGCTTCATTTCATAAAGGCATTCCCAAAAAACCTTGTTATCCTATTGCACTCTGAAATTGCAAATTTCCACCATAGTTTCTTTTCTATTAGGTTCACTTTGATGTAGCATCACCTGAATCTCAGCACAAGCAAGCATTGTCTTCATTTGCCCAGGGGAAGGAAATCAACAAAAGATTTGATAATTTGTACTGATTAGCACCTGAGGCTTAGCAGGGCATGGGAGCTCAGCTACTTGAATCACTCCCCCAACAGGTGGTCCCTTTTATGAGGAGGAAAAATTGTTAATTTTTGTTCCGCAGGGAGTGTTTATATTCATCCCCGACTGACAGTCACAGCATAACACAAGGCTAGTTCTAGAAGACTTTGAAGTGGCTCTTTTACAATGACTTAAATGATTAGAATAATAAGCATAAACCAGCTCCAGACAAGGGATTGGACATCTGCTGTTCAATTAGATCTAATTTGGCTTGTTTAGAAGTGATTTGTGCCAATGCCATGCAGTGTAACTCAAAGTTATTTTGTTCTTTCATAACTTTTTACTTTTTGGCTAAGGGACCCAGTGGATTTTTCAAAGAAGTCTCCAGCATAAATATTGTGTGTGTGTGTGTGTGTGTGTGTGTGGGCGATCACTCGCGGCCCGAGTAAGATTGTCTTCCAGGATAAAAAATTACAAAAAGAAAATTTTAAAAGGAGGAAATTCTAAAGAAAAATATTGTGTAGACTCTAGCGATGGGTCCGTAAGTGACTGTGGAGGCCAATTCTAGATCCACACAGTTTTCCACAGTGAGGACACAGGTTACCAGATGGAAGATGGTCCTGTAAAACTTTTAATAAAGTTGTGAAGGAAACATAAACACTGCAATCCTTTAAAAGCCACTAATGTTTAGATGCAAAAACACGAAGGATGAAAAGAAAGGAGCAATGCAAAACATACATGATCTTTTAATCACATCCATATGGACCAATGACTCTGTCCACAGAAGTAAGGGGCTTCCACATGTCATTTTATTTGCACTCTTACTTATTTATCAATGCTACTGAGAAATAGTTATCTATCTAATTTTCAGCCAGTTTCAAATCTTACCTGTCTACATAAAATCCTAGAATGGGTGGTGGTGATTCAACTTCAAGCTTTCTTGGGTCATACGAACATAAGAAGAACCATGCTGGATCAGACCAAGGGCCATGTAGTCCAGCATTTTGTTCACACAGTGGCCAACCAGCTGCCCATTGGAAACCCAAAAGTGGGACATGAGTACGATAACACCCTCCCAACCATGTTCGCCAGCAACTGATGTACTGCATACCAGCATATTGCCTCTGGTACTGGAGGTACCTTATAGCCATCAGGACTAATAGCCATTGATAGCCTTCTCCTCCATGAATTTGTCCAGTCCTCTTTTATAGCCATCTAAATTGGTGGCAATCACTACATCTTGAGGAAGTCAAGATGTCTTCTTTCTTTTATATGCGTATGGTTGAAATTTCACAATAAAAATGAATTTTAAAAATATATTGAAGTGAATTCCATAGTTTAACTATGTGCTGTGTGAAGTACTTCCTTTTATCTATCCTGAATCTCCCACCAATTAGCTTTATGGGTTCCCAGGAGAAGTGAATGCCTACAGGAAAAGGCTGCTGGTCCTTTAACAGCCAAGCACAACACCTGAAGGGGTGGAGTTTCTGGAAGGTAACTTCTAGCTTGACCATAAATCTCAGTCAGTGAGGGTGTAACTTGTGTCAGTAGTGCTCAATCTCCAGGACTGCTGTCCATGGTCCTGAAATCAATTCTGTTGCCAGATGTGATCTAACTGCTTGTCCCACTTCATGCCTCATCACTTGAGCCATTGCCCAGAACAGACAATGGAAGCCCAGATGGAGCAGGACAGGCAGGAGGAGTGCATCCTGTTAGTTGCCCACCGGTCTTAGCAGTTGGCAGGGGTAGGTAAGCTAGTGCCCTCTTGATGCTTTGAACTATAATCCTTATCATCCTTGGCCTTTAGATATGCTGGCTATGGCTGACTGGAGTACAAAACATCTAGAGGTCAACAGGTTGCCTATTCCTGGACCATGGTACAGTTCTGGGGCATTTAGCCAATATGGGTCAGTAGACAAACCAACCCAGAATTATTTTGGATGGGATATCACTCCCTCCGAAGGACCAGATACACAGCTTGAGAGTGCTCTTAAATCCAGAGCTGGAAGGGCAAGGTGGCAGTGGTAGGTAAGAGTATTTTTGCCCAGCTGTCTAGTGTGCCAGCGGCACCCTTTCCTGGGGAAAGAGAATTTGGCCACAGTGATTCCCCTCTCATCTAGATTATTTTAACTGTATTGGGGTTTGAAAAGTGCTCAAAAACGTGGCATTCAGACTATTGTCAGGTGTGTGTTTTAAAGATCATATATCACTTGTCTTTGATAAACTTCACTGCTTTCTAGTTTGTTTCTGAGCACAGTTCAAAGTGCTGGTTTCTACCTACAAATCCCTAAATGGGTTGAGGCCAGTATGTTGTGATATGTATCACTTTACCAGCTGCAGCACATTGTTTACACATGGAAGGGACAGAATGGCTGTAAACAGGTTTGTTGTGTCTTGCTGGGATCTTGTGTTTTTGCATGGGAACCTAGACTGTGAGAACAATATGAGCTGGTCACATGGTTTGTATGTTCTGATGACGTGCTAACTTGTTTTCTGTCTGAAGCCATCTTAGAGAGAAGGTGGATTGCTTTCTCTCTTCTTCTGGTTCTTCTTGCTAGACTTTGTTCCTGCAACAATGTAACGTCTTTGCTGAGGTAAGCTCAACTTACTCCACTGGATGTAATGCTTGCTATGCATTTATACTGTGCACATGGACTGTAACTAGGAAATGTATACTCTGTAGAACTTTACTTGCTAAGTAAATAAACAGGTAGAATTAGACCTGTGGTGTTACAGAGTGTTTTCCTGACTCCATGGATTAATCTGCAACGGGGAAGCTGGAAGCAAGTCTGATTACAGGGCAGACTGGGCTGGCCAAAACTGGCACCGACACAGCACGCTGCACGCTGCGTAGGGAGGTGAGATCTGGAAGATCTGTGTGTGGAATTTCAGGCATCTGTTAGCACACAGATAGGATTATAAATCTCCCAACTCTGCTCACACGCCAACATAGTATATCTGAAAGACAACCTCCTCCTGTATGAACCTGCCCATAATTTGTGTTTGTCATCAGAGGCCCTGTTATATGTCTCACTGCCTAAAGAGGCTAGGTTGGTGGATTCTTGAGACAAGGCATGTTCTGTAGCGGCACCCCAGTTCTGGAACTCCCCACTAGGGAGGTTAGATTGACCCATCATCATCATCATCATCATCATCATCATCATCATCATCATCATCATCATCATCATGCTTCAGACAGCCACTGAAAACTGTTCAGTTTCATTGAACTTTTAATGTCTTTTAATGTCACCCTCTGAATGTATTTACTGAATGCTCTTGCTCCTGCAGTTATTTTTATTTTTATGGTGTATTCATTTTATTTTGTTTTTATTGTTGTTTTATTTGAACCATCTTGAGCACCTAGTAAGCAGAGGGGCAATTCATAAATATATCAAATGATAATAAATCTAATACACTTGCACCATTGCTGGCTCTAGGTTTTGGTGGGTCCGTGAGCCCCTCTCTGAGGGAGCCTACCTCTTCACCACTGTCACTACAACCTATTTGCTTTCTCTCTGCCTCTGGGCATAATTCACACAAGAATGAGAGTGCAAAGCAAAGATGGAAGGTGCTGCTCCCACCTTCTCACTCTTGTCACTGCTTGCATGCTTGGAAAGGGCAGGTGAACAAGCAGTGAGGAAGAGGAGCAGGGTCATGAAGCTCCAGGGGTTGGCAGTTGGACCCCTTGAAGAGGTGTGGGCCCTGCCAGATACCCAAGAAGCCAACCCCTGACACCATCCCTGACGTATGGTACTCATGAGAACAAAATGATCAAAATAGAAAGTACCATCACCCTACACCAGGGCTCTCCAACCTTGGGTCCCCAGATGTTGCTGGCCTACAGCTCCCAGCATACCCAGCCAGCATGGCTAATGGCAAGGGACTCTGGGAGCTGTAGTCCAGCAACATCTGGGGACCCAAGGTTGGAATGCCCTGCCCTACACTGTTGGCTGGATCATCAGAGCACAAGAAAAAGGAGAGGGTCCTTCCAGAGACACTAGTGCCAAATGTCCAATGTGTCAAGGATGTTTTGTTCTGTTGTAAGCCATAGTTTCTGTACAGACATGAGAGGAACCATTGAGGAAATGCTGGGCAGAAGGGTAGAAGCAAGACACAGGGCTGGTAGTACAGGGAACATAGGACAGACCAGGGAGAAAGAATACAGGAACAGGCTGGGAAACATGAGCTAGAACTAAGGGGGAATGGCCTCAGAAGAAACTACTGGTATGTACAGACAATAATTGTTAAGCGACTTGGAGATTTTCTGTCACTTTCGTGTCCCAGCATGGACTCTGGTCAAACAGGTTTTATAGATTTTTGCTGTGCTTCAACCTATGATCTGGAAAAGACCAGGTTAGCCCTTAGAAGCATGCCTGGCACTGCTGAGATAGACTCACATCTATGCATTTATGAACATGTATACGTTTTATACATATATGAAATAGACATATCAATTGTTTGGGACCTGAATATTTGAAGGGCCATGTCCTTCTATACGATCCTGTCAGCCCACTATGTTCAATATCAGAGGCTCTGTTATGCATTCCACCACTTTCAGTGGATGGCACATGAGACAGGGCCTTTTCTGTTGTGACACCCATGTTGTGAAATTCTCTCCCTACAGAGGTTCAGTTGGATCCCTCTCATTTAAACTTTAGATGAGCTAAAATCTTTTCATTTTGCTGAGCTTTTAGTGTGGGTTAAAGTTCTATCTCTCTGTGTAATAGTGTTATTCTGCTCTTGGTTTTATTGTATGAAATTGATTTTACTAATTTGAGCTGTTTTTATTGTGTTTTATGTATATCATGATTTTTTGCTGCTTTCAGTCTGAATGAGGTGCACCACATTTTAAGAAGGACATTGGCAAATTGGAGCAACTCCAGAGAAGGGTGACCAGGAAAGGGGTCTAGGAAGTAAATATAATAAATAGTTGAAAGAGCTGGGTATGTTTAGCTTGGAGAAGAGAAGGTTAAGGGGAGACATGATTTGAAAGGCTGGCATGCAGAAGATGGAGCAGGCTTTTTCTCTGCTGCTCCAGAGAACAGGACTAGAACTAATGGGTGGACATTTCAGAGAAGCAAATTTAAGCTAAACATTAGGAGAACCTTCCTAACAGTAAAAGAACTGCTTTACAGTGGAACAGATTTCCTCAGGAGGTGGTGAGTTCTCTCTTGCTGAATGTACGTATTTAAGCAGAGACTAAATGACCCATCTTTTGGGGATGCTGCAGTTGCATCCTGCAATTTCTTTCATAGCGTGCAGTAATGTATAGGAGTATCCGTCATCCTCAGCTGAAGTTCAGTTCCAGCTCAGCAGCTGTCTAGATGTGTGTGTGTGTACAGTATGTGTTTGTGTTTTCCCAATGAATGTTCCATGCTGTTAGGGTTTCGAGCTCCATTTAAAATGTCTGTTTAGCACCTTTGAGTTTGTCCAGGGGCCTTTGAGGCAGAGTTTAATGTGCAATATTGGACTCAAATCAATGCATTCTCTCATATTCTAAGTGGTATTTTGATAAATACCCATTTTTTACTTTTAATCATATTTTCCATTAGCATTCTGCAAACTTTAAAGCTTTAAACTCCTTTGTTATTACTTTCTCCATGATTTAGAGCCAAGCCAAAAAGACAGGTCATAGCCATTCACATCTGTAATATTTATGATGCATCACTTCAGTACTGCTTTGAAGTCACTGATATTCTTATATTCCGTAGCAAGATGGAGAATACATTCATTACAAACACAGTTTAAATTATTAGTATTCTTATTTCTCAGTCAATTAAATCATTTATCAGAACTATAATCAATATTAATTTCATTTTCAGTGGGAAAGTATGTGAATGTCCCTGAGCTAAATCTATTTTCATACATTGTAAGTTGATAACTATAATTTGCCCCATTTGTTTCCCATCTCTCCTGAAGTTCCTACCTAGTTTATCTCCACCCTTTAATTAAACATGGGCATACATTTTTGCCCCTCATGAATCACAACAAATATAGAACTGAATCGTTGCCTTTACTGAAGTTCATAAGCAAATCCATCTCTCTTGTTTGGGAGTAATATGAAAAATTCAGCATAGGTGATAATGGGAAATATAGAGACTTAAATAATATATCCTGATATAGTAATACCTTGGATTGCAAGTAACTTGGTTTGAGAGCGTTTTGCAAGACAAGCAAATTTTTAAATATTTATTTATTTATTTCTGACTTGATATACAAGTGACGTCTTGCAATACAAGTACCGTAGTACAGGCTTAAATTAAAAATCTCTGTACAATTTTTTGGGGGGGGATTTCATTTTGATATAAGAGTGTTACAAGCACATTTCCGGAACTGAATTATGCTCTCAATTCAAGGCATGACTGTATATAGATACACACTCATGTGCATAGATTTACACATTTAGGTGATATGTTTCATCTGCTTGTGCAAAAAGCTCATAGCTGATGAACCTCTGCATATTTCCATTGATCTTACTGCTTTTGCAGCCAAGAATGGATCACAGGTATGTTGATCCATATGGTGCTTTGGAGAAGTGTTCAAAATTTAAGCTAGCAGCTCTTAATCAGAAGACCCACCATTTATGCCTATTCACAACTTACATAATAGTACTTCCCCTGACCCAGAATGTTACATATCTGATCATTGCGCTGTCAAAGTCTACTGTGAACATCATGGTAACCCATTCTTAAAGCTCCCATTGGTCACAGGCAAGTCCTTACTACCATTTGGGAATGACTCAGAAAAATCACTTTGTTAGTCTTTCCACCCAATGTTCTACGACAATCCAAACAGAGAGCCAGTGTGATGTAGCAGTTGGAGTGTTGGACTGGAACTCGGGAAATCCAGGTTCAAGTTAGGGATGTGTGAGGATCTTGTTTGGTGGGTGGAAGTCCGGTGGACTCACTGGGCTCGAGCCCCTGAACTCCGTCCCACCACCTACCTGCTTCCCCGGCTCGACTCGCGTTCTCCTGAGTCGAGCCGGGGAAGTAACTTCTGGGTTCCTGAGAGCTTTTTACGTAGAAAATGGCATAAGATACATTAAAAGTAGCCGCGATTTGAGTAACTTGTGCATATCGCTGCTGCTTTTAATGTATCTCATGCTATTTTCTACATTAAAAATGCTCTTCTGGGAACCCGGAAGTCCAATGAGTGGCTTGGCTGCCGTTTGCTTTTGGCCCAGTTCGGCAGGTGCAGCAGCAACGCTCGCCGAGTATCTAGTGAGTCGATGGTGGGCGGATCACCCATCACTAGCAAGTCCCCGCTCGGCCATGAAGCTCACTGGGTGACTTTGGGCCAGTCGCAGCCTAACCTACCTCACCGGGTTGTTGTGAGGATAAAATGTGAGAGGAGGAGGATCATGTAAGCTGCCTTAGGTTCCTTGGAAGAGGGGGGAAAAGGCAGGATATAAATGTAATAAATAAATAAATAGTTTATTTTGAAATCTAGCTTTAACAAACAAATAAATAGAGTAATAACTATGGGATGACTAGAGTCTTCATGCCTTCTCTTCCCATCTGCTTACAAATGATAGGGCCTTCTAGTTTCCTAAATTTTCTGACTGAAAATGTATGAAAGATAGAATAATGTAATGATCATGAACACAAACTGAAAACCTTTCCTTTTAACAACTAGACATTTTAGGTAAAAGCTGTTCAACTGCCCATCACATTTAGATCAGCCAACTGCTGTAATTGTTATCTGACCCAAATGTTTTGAGTTGTTATATCTGGATGCAGCTGGCTGGCACCGGAAACATTTCCAACAGCCCCAACAGCAAAAGTACTTTGCAGGTTGCTGTTCCTCTAGTGAGCCATTCTCACAGAAATGGGTTGTATTCACTGGTTGTGAATGGGTACATTGTATTCTGTTCTGCTCTCAGTCTGTGAGCAAAACAGAATTGGCATCTCTATAGAAGAAAGCAGCCTGCAATAATCTAGAAAACACAGCAGAAGGTCTCAGCAAGATCTTGTTTGCCAATGGGAGGCGGGGGATTATCCTCCAGCAATGAGAGATTCTGACCCTCTGGCAACACCTGAGTATCTTAGACATGTGCCCAGAGTCCCTGAACTTCCATGTATTCACAGTCAGTCTCAGAACAGAGCCATCCTGCTGTAGTCACTGCCAGGATTAATAATGTCTACACTGCAGTGTAAAGGTCTTTCCGCCATATAATCAGCTCTGAGAGCCTGAGCATCTTTTTTTTTTTTTTTTTTTTTGCAAGATCCAGATCATACCCTGAGCAGCAGGATGTGGACATAAGGTACTGAATTTCACAAAATCCTGGCTCTAGGCCTGGGGAGAATTAGCCTACAGTCGTGGAAGATGTTGCCTCAAATCCCAGAAAATTACAAGCATAATTGTTTTTGTTTTAAAATGCCTAATATTGATAGCACCAAAGATTCCAATAAATATCTGAAATATAGAGGTACTGACTGATCCATTGTTATTAATTTTTAATATTAAGATTTTTATTGGTATTGTTAAAAAAAGAAAAGAAAACAAACAAACCACCTAATAGAAACAAAGATGACACACATCACCACCACCCCACCTCCTTTTCTAACTTAGGAAGTCTATAGGAAGTTAAAAGTAGGGATGGAAAGTGTGAAAAAGGTAGCAGCCTCATCAGAAGAAGCGGCCAAATATATTAAGAGATAAAAAGAAGAGTCTCAATATGGAAAAAAGAAACAGAAACCCAGGAAACACATGGAGTCACTGCTCAAAAAGATAGAAAAAAATCTTGTCATTTATTTGATTATTATTTTTAAAAATATATTTATACCCTCCTTTCACAAAATACCTTTAAGTGAACTTACAATAAAACATAAAATACACAATACAGAAATGAATATACAGGCAGTCCCCGAGTTAAGAATGTCTGACTTACAGACAACCCATACTTAAGAACGAACTTCTGGGTTCCCCGGCGCTACGTTGCTTACGTAGAGTACAATTTCCATAAATGCCCATTTTAATGTATAGAACGCTATGCTGTTCCGACTTACATATTTCCGATTTAAGTCGACTTAAATTCGACTTAAATACATTCTTAAGAACGGAACTCGTTCGTAACCTGGGAACTGCCTGTACATATAATAACAGTGGATAAAAACAATAATGAATAAAAAAGGCAATGTATATATGTGAAGGTGTTTGTCATTCTCTGATGATAAATTATTTCCCCCCTTACCACAAAGCATATCGGTAACTCAAAGATCCACTAAAGGGGAAATCATATGACTCTCAATTATGCAACTATTGTTTTCCCACCAAAGCTGCTCTATGAATCCAAAACACCTGGTGAAGAAGTTATATATCTCAGGATTAAAGTATTAAAAGTAAAATTCAGTGAAGAAGACAAAGTAAGATTAATCCAAGGACCCACGTACTATCAAACTTGAGCAGCTTTAGGGCACCACCACCCCAAACATGTGATCTAAATTGGCATTAGATTCCTGGCAATACCAACAGGCATAATTATCACTAAGTACGAGAGAGTATAATTTGGCAGGGTACCAATGTACTCATGAGAGGCTTTTTTAGTGGATAAGCTGGAGATGAAAATCTAAGGTAATGTTTTGCTGAATTGGAATGCTTAAATCCAAATTCCACCAGCTGCAGATAGTGTCTGCACTGGGCTTAGTTTGTTTTCCAAGAAAATTATATGCTTGTATTGTGGGTTTTGAAAGTTTTTCAAAAGACAGGATAGAAAAATGGGGGTGGCTTTGAAGCCTCAAGTTTGAAGCTTCAGGGTTTTTCATCCTCACCCACCCACCCACCGACCCCATGTTCTTCAATATATTATAACCAGTGTTGTCTCAAATTATGACACAGCCATCCTAAACTGGCATGACCAGTACCTGAAGTAGGCCTTTTTTCTGTCCAACTTTGCATAGGATTGTTTCCCTAACTGGTGGGATCAGATCATTCCAGTCTCTGCCTAGTCCCAGCAGAGCCAAATGTCTCTGGAATGGTGGGTAAGTAAGTGGAGACGTGGGAAAGAGAGGTTCTGTACTCTGCATGCAATTTTTTATAAAAAATACACTGAAATGTTCTTCCAATTTCTGTTGGTCACTAATAGGCTAATAGGTTGGTCACTAATAGGCTGAATACATGTTCAAAATGATAGCATATGAAACTTGAAGAAATTGAGTGTTTGTGCAACCCTAGTTTGTTTTGCTTTTGTAATCATTTTTAATCCCAGCTTTAAAAAACATTTTCCCCTTGGCAGGTTGCATAACTGAACATCATAAATCATAAAGCTACATTTTAAAAATTGCAAATAAACTTAAAACCATTTCAGCATTAAAATCATATACAAGAGTCAGCAGAAAATCACTCCCCCCAAAGCCTTGCAAAATAAAAAAATGTCCAAAGCCTGCTTAAAAGCAGGAAGATAGGGCTTGGTGGAGTTCCACCACTGTGGAGCCACCCCCAAAATGTTCTTGGTAACCATCCACCAAACTAATATTTGCTAATCTTAGTTAAAAGAACTTGCCACTGAAATCAAACATTCTTTAAACTGGTGCCGTCTTGCAATTCTTGGGAAAGCTCCCATCTGAAGCACTTCTAATTTCTGAACAGAGAGTTTATGTACAGGAGAACAAATAATTCTTGCTCAGCATTCTTTTTCTCTCTAGGAATGTATTCTTTAGAAAGTCTGAAGTTACTGTTGCCTTATATTAACTCCTATGTACCATGGTATTGGCCTTGTAAAATGTCTCCATATTGGATGGATGTTTGGTAAACTCAATGGTTATTTCCTCTTTATAGTACAAAATGGGTAGGCTTCCTTGTGAAGGTCACAGGTAAGTGTAAGACAGTTCATAAAAGGTAGCTAAACAGAAGATAAATAGCTGCAGTCTCCTCTGGCTGGTAATTTACTCAGCTTGGCTATACATCCACATGGATGGGTCACTGTGCCTCTCCCCCCCCCCCCAGTGGCTTTATTCACGGTGGTTTGACTTCATGGATTCACTGGTGCCTCTTGCTGAATGCAAAGTAACAGATCTGGGCTCGCTAAAATGCAAAAATGCTGTGGGATTGGGTGGTGGGAAAGGGTGAGGGCAGAAACAAGCAAAAGATTAAGATAGGACCAACCCAAAGCAATTTGTTTCTCTCTCCCTGCTTCATTGTGTTGGATCCATTTGCTCATTGTGCCCTCTTACCTTTCTGGTAATAAAATACTGATTATAGCAGTGCCTTGCAAAGTGTAATGTGATTATCCTCAGCCCTGAGAGACAGAAAATGGCTGTTATCTTCACCTAACAGATGGGATCTGATGCATATAAAAATAAGCAGCTTGTCTGAGGCCATGTAGGCAAAAGGTCCATGGCCATTTGCAGAATATGGACTTTTAACACTCAGCCTGGGAGCTCCCATTGAATCCTAAGAGTCTTCTCATTAGAGAGAGAGAGAGCATATTTCTAAAGCCTATGAAGGCAAAAGTGGGCATATTTCTCCAAAGACTAAACCAGAGTTAATATGGTGGGACATCCAGTAGTCAAGTATTAATTATTTTATGCCACTTCTGATATGGAAAGGGTTTTTACCATCTTTCCATTAATTGTTACAACAATAATCTGAGATAGGCAGTTATCATAAATGGAGAGCAGTAAGACTGAGCCACTCAGTAAGCTAACAGCTAAGGTAGAATGTGAACCCAGTAGCAACTCCAAGTCTCCAACTCCCAGTCCAGCTCTGTCTGCTGGACAACACCATCTTTTCAGTAGGTCTTCTTCCTCGCTATTGCCCCAATAATGACTGAGAGAGATCCCCACACACAATCAGTCTTCCATGCTCATTTCTGACAGGATGCAGATTACCATCTGAATTACCATCCCTTTCTGCATCATGAATCTTCTGATGCAGATGAAGACATGCATATTGGGTCAGATCTAGACTTCACATTCTGCAGATGGAATGGCTCTTTCCATCCATCGAAGGCATTTGATGTAATGGAAGGAACCTGCTGGCAGAAGAGGGGAGGCTTCCTCCCCCCTTTTTTTCTTTTTGCTAATCCCTCTGTGAGTAATCCGGAACAATTATCCAGAGCAGGCAAACAAGCTGAAACGTAATCCCAATAAAACAGATATTCTGTGGATTGGGAAGTCAGCCAGTTTAGCTAGAGGTTGCACCCCACCTCATGAAATACCAAGTTTGCAGCTAGGACTGCATAGGCTGCCAGTGCATTTCTGGCCCCAATTTAAAGTACTGGTTTTGACTTTAAAGCCCTATATGGTTTGGAATCAGATTATTTGAGGGACCGCCTATACCAGAGGTAAGCAACCCTGTGTCTTCCAGATGTTTTGTACTTCAGCACCCATAATCCCTGACCGTTGGCCATGCTATAATAAATAGAAACAGGGCCTTTTCAGTGGTGACCCTGCATTTTTTGAACTCCTTCCTGAGGGATATGCCTATTACCACTTCTATATTGTAATATTTAAAATGTTTTTATTCATTTATTACATTTCTATACCACCCAATACCACCCAATAGCTGCTCTTTTAAGCTCTCTGAGAACCAGTGTGGTATAGTGGTTAGAGCATTGGACTGGGACTTGGGAGATCTGGGTTCTAGTCCCCACTCAGCCACAAAGCTCGCTGGGTGACTTTGAACCAGTCACTGACTATCAGCCTACCTCACAGGGTTGTTGTGAGGATAAAATGGAGAGGAGAGGGAGGATTATGTAAGCCACCTTTGGTTCCTTGCAGAAAAAACAGCGGGATATAAATATAACAAATAAATTAATTATTATTTTACATTATTGCTGGTTTTAGTTTAATTCATTAAAGTGCTGTGCTGGGTTTTATTTTTAATGACTACTGCTTAGCTTTTGTAATTATAGTTAGATATCTTTTATGAAATTGTTCTTTAATTATTGCTATTTCTTGAAATGATCTGTTATGTTATTGTAGGCCACTTTGTGAAGGCTCACCTTAAAAAATGGGCTATAAATATGTAAATAAATAAATGCTTCAAGTGAGCCAATAATAGAGAGGCAGATTACTTTTCAAGTAATCGGTATCCAAACACCTTAATATAGCCTTTGAAATCACTAAATTGTATTTGTTCTGTGTTAACTAAAAAGAAAAAAAGAGGGGGAGGAGCCTTCGCTGGCTATGGAGCAGTAGCTTTTCTGCCGAGCTCCCGGAATGATTTGAAAACATCTGCAAATACACAGGAAAGACAAATCGTGAGTTTAAACTCCTTTGCTGTTTACTTTCTGGAAGGTATGCAGATCTAGAGCTAACAAAGAAATAAAAAGAATAGCTTTCTTTTGATGTGCTTCGCTCTGGATTGTTTATGAGCTCCAGACGGGTGAAAAAGTCCCTACCCCCTCTTTGGAAACGCGATCGGGCGCATCTCTCGGATAACAGTTTGAAAAGGCTAATTAGGATCCTTGACACTAAAGATATTGAATTTTCTTATCAAACTGAGCAACTGGGTCCTGATAAGAAGCTACGAGGTAGTGAAAGTTCCGAGACAGCGAGGGGGAAGGGCGGAAAAATGGCGGATTCAGCTGGCAAATTCCCTGCTGGTGCCAAGCCAAAGTCAACATCTCCAGCTAAGCTTAAAGGGGCTGCACCAGATTGGGAGAAAATTTTACTACAGTTTCAAAGCTCTATGGAAGCAGGCCAGCAGAAACAAATAGAAGCAATTGAGAAATTTCAAAATCTGCATCAAGAGGATATGAAGCACATGCGAAAGACCATAGATCATTTAGGGGTTCAAGTTAAAGAGCTGCAAGTTAGAGTGGATAAGGTGGAAAAACTCCAGGTGAAGGATGAAAAAAGTTTTGAAAAGTATGAAATGAAATTTAATGAGATGGAAATACAGATGATTAACATGCAAGACAGGCAACGTCGTTCCAACATTCGGATCAGAGGCTTCCCCATGGAGATGGGGGAGACTGGATATAAGTTAAGAGGCAGTATTTTGGAATGGATGAATGAAGCTGTCTCTGGAGAAACAATTCTTTGGGATGATATGGACATTGAGATTGTGCATAGAGTGGGAGCATTAAGGCGTGGTATGACATCCAGAGATGTTGTACTGAAATTTGCAATTTATACAAGAAGGATGTCTTCATGAAAGAGATTAGAAAGAAAGGTCAAGTAGCTTTTAAGGGGGCTACTTTGCAAATCTACAATGATCTTTGTCAGCAAACAATAAAGTGGAGGCGAAGTGTTAAACCGTGTACAGCAGTCTTGATCAGAAAGGGATTACAATACAATTGGGGTTACCCAGTTTTTCTTACTTTTGTGTGGAACAGTAAGAGATACAAGATCTCATCATGTGATCAAGGCATGGGCCTGCTGGGAGAGTTGGGGCTTCATGATGATGCGGAGGGTCCAGAATCGATGGGTCAACTGGAAGAAGAAGGAGCCAGTGGAGGAATTGTATAAGAGGTCGTTTCAACACGAGAAGAAAAAAGAAATAGAAAATGTTTTATAAAGAAGTTATCCGGGAGGGAATGAGGGGCTGCTGTTCGGGCTGGTGATGGGTCCTTCCCCCCCCCCTGGGATAGGTGGGTAGGTTTAGGGTGGGGCAAGTTGCCCTGGCTAAGCAGGGGGGATAGTTTAGATGAATGTGGGGGTGGGTTAAGGAGTATGTTATTGTGTATTATTTTCACTTTTGGGGACCAAAAAGAAAAAATGATGTTAATAGATGGATTATAAGTTAAGAATTTCAACTTTAAATGTTAAGGGGCTAGGTTCAGTTACTAAGAGGAGGCGAATAGAAGCACTTCTTAAGAAGGATAAGGCAGATATTATATTCTTGCAAGAAACGCACCAGGCAAGGAAAGGAGTCAATGAATTGAAATTGAGGTGGTCTAGAATATATGAGATAGCATGTGGATCATCTAAATCGCGAGGAGTAGCAATTATAATTTCAAAGAATTGTGGTTTTAATGTTTTAAAGGTGAAAAAGGATGATACAGGTAGATATATTATAATGTATGGGACCTTGGGAGGGGAAGAATATGTTATTGTTAATGTTTATGCTCCCAATCAAAATCAAGGAGAATTTTATCAACATGTGTTTAAAGAAATGGGTAATTTTCAAATCAAAGGGTTATTATGGCTGGGGACTTTAACATGGTATTGGATAGAAGAAAAGACAAATCCAATCCGACGAGAGAAGATCAGAGAAATAATCTAACGATCTTGAATAAGTTAATTAGTAAGGAAGGGTTGCTAGATGTTTGGAGAGGGGTCAAGGGGAATGAGGAAAGATATACATTTTACTCATCAGCAAATAAGAATTATTCTAGGATAGATTTTATTTTTGTGTCCAGGACACTGTTTTCAAGGGTCCTGGGCACAGAGATAGGAGTGATAAAAGTTACAGATCATGCTTTGGTTAACATGGATTTGAAGATACATAAGGATTATAGAGAAGCGAAAAGATGGAGATTGAATTGTAATATTTTTCGTTATAAACATTTAACAGAGAAAATAGAGAAGGAATTGAGGGAAATTTGGGAATTTAATCAAACAGAAGAATGTACTGAAGCGATAATATGGGATACAATGAAGAGTGTAATGAGAGGAATAGGATTGAGAGAGGCAATAAATTTGAGGAAACAACAAGAAGTTTTTATCAAAACTAGAGGGGGAGATTAGGGATTTGGAAAAGAAGTATTTAGAGAAGAGGGATAAAAAGATTTTTGCAGAATTACAGGGTAAAGGAAAGAATTGGAGAATAAAGAACTGGACAGGGTACAAAGGAATTTGATTTACACAAAAAGGGAGTATTTTGAGAATAGTAATAAAACTCTAAAATGTTGGCTAGATTAGCACACAAAAAAAAGAAAAAAGCTTAGTGGGGATGATTAAAGATAAGAGGGGTAAAGAATATAATCTAGTAAAGGATAAATTGAAAATTTTTCATGAATATTACACGGAGTTATATAAGGCAGGAAAATGGTCGGAAGCTGAGAGTAGAAGATATATCGAGAAAAATTTAAAAATAAAAATCCAGGATGAAGATAGAGAGAAAATGGAGCAACCATTCACAGAAATTGAAATAGAAAGTGCTATAAATAAATTAAAACAGGGGAAAACGCCAGGACTGGATGGTCTGGGGCGGAATATTATAAAGTCTTTAAAAAAATGTTAATTCCGAAGTTAAAACGGTTGTTTAATGATATTTTACAGGGGGAGAGATCCCCCGTCATGGAAACAGTCCTTGACTATTTTAATCCCGAAACCAAGGAAGGATTTAGCAGAACCAGGTTCTTATAGACCAATATCATTAATTAATCAGATGCTAAACTATTGAAAGCAATTTTAGCTAGAAGAATGAATAGTTTTCTAAATAAGTATATAGGGATAGATCAATGTGGGTTTATTCAAGGAAGACAAATGGCAGATTTAACAAGAAGGGTTCTGAATATAATTTATTTAATAAAGAAAAATAATTTGAAAGCGGGGGTTCTTGCATTGGATATTTTTAAAGCCTTTGATTGTGTGGAATGGCCTGCATTAAAGATGTTAATAAAAACTATGGGTTTGGAGAAAAATTTATAGGTATTACTAACCAATTATATACTCATAATGTCACGTCGGTAATTGTAAACGATGGAATAACAGAAACTATTAGCCTAGGCCGGGGAACTAGACAGGGTTGTCCCCTTTCCCCAGTATTATTTGTGTTAGTTATGGAATTGTTAGCGAATTCGATAAGACAGGAGAAGAAATTATTGGGGATAGGAATAGAGACCAAATGTAAGATAAACCTTTTTGCAGATGATATCTTGTTAACATTAGAATGGCCTATAGAAAATTGGGATTGGATAGAGAAACATTTAGATGAATTTAGAGAAGTAACAGGGTTAAAAGTTAATTGGGATAAATCGGAGATAATGACATTTAATTATAGTAAACTGGAGGAAAGGGGATTTAAACAAAGGAGAGTGGATATAAAGATAAAAAATATAATTAAATATTTAGGTATTGATATATTAAAAGATTTGGATAAAATAGGGGAATGTAATTTTAAAAAACTAAAAGATGAAGTTAAAAATCAAATAGAGGATTATAAAAAATTGGATTATCGTGGTTTGGTAGGATAGCTTTGATTAAAATGAAGATTTTACCGAAGTTTAATTTTTTATTTAGAATGATACCATATAAGATATCAGAGAAAGAAATTAAAGAGTGGCAAGTAATGTTAAATAGCTATTGTAATGGGGGGAAAATCAAGGATTACTAAGAATAGATGGTATAAAGCTCAAAAAATAGGGGGACTTGGTCTCCCTAATTTAAAATGGTATTATATAGCTAATCAACTTAGATATATCATGGATATTATTGTTAGAAAAGATTTTATGTGGTGGGAAATAGAAGCATTTGAATTGGGGTAATAGGGTGGATAAATTCTTATTTACAAAACAAGGACATATTATGACAAAAGATTAGAAAATCCCTTTTTAAAAAATATGTTAGAAATTTGGGGTAGAAATAAGGAAATATTTTTACCAAGTATATCCCCGCTTACTCCAGTGGTGGTTATGGAAGATTTTCCCGAGAATGTTAGACATTTAGAACGAATTTTAGAGAGAAAAAGGTGATAACTTTAATGGATTGGCTGGAAAAATGGAGACAAGACAGCAAATAATTGATAGGGTTGGGGCAGGAAGAATTTCTTGGTTAAATTTAATTCAATTAGTACAATGGGGTAAGAAATGGAAGAGGAGACATGAGCATGAAAGGGATTTCACTGCATTTGAGTAGGTGGTTATGTCTAGAGAACTTGTAGAAGGAAATGCATCAGCTAGGGGTCTTACAAAGATGTTATATAAAATGTTGCAGAAATCAGAAGAGCAAGCAGAAATCTTAAAATAGTTTGGGATACAGAGTTTGAAGAGGAAATATCAAAGGATGAGTGGAATAAGATTTGGGATAGGCGAATATTGAAAAATATGTCTATAAGAATTAAAGAGAATTTTTATAAGCTAATTTGGAGATGGTATTTGACCCCAGTGAGATTAAATAGAATAGATAATAAATGTTCTCCAATGTGTTGGCGAGGATGTCAGGAATTGGGTACATATGCTCATATGTGGTGGAGTTGTAAAAATGTAATGGATTTTGGAAAATGATTTTTGAGGAAATATCAGAAATTGTTGGAGTTGATTTAGAGGTATGCCCTAAACTAGCTTTGCTAACAATAACGGAAAAGGTGATCGGTTCACAAAATGTTAAAGAATTAATCATAAATTTGTTAACGGCAGGTAGACTAATGATAGAAAGGAAATGGAAAATCCAGCAAGTTTTCACTATTACTGAATGGTATAAGGAAGTATGGGATATGGCTTTGAATGATATGTTGACTTGTAATATTAAATGCAAAAGGGGTCAATTAAAGAAAAATAATTTTAAGGATATTTGGGGTTTATTTTTGGAATATGTGTTTAAAAGGGGGAAAGGGAGTTTACCCTGTCAAGATATATTGTATTTTTGGAATAATGAACAATTATAGAGTTATTGGATTGTTTGGTCCCATGGTGATGGGAGCACAATATTAGTTATGTGTGTATGTTATTTTCTTTGTATTGTTTTAAAATTTAATAAAATATTTAAAAAAAAAAAAAAAAAAAAAGAGTTCTGCAGAGCACAACCTAAGCACAAGGCAAGCCAACCACATAGAATCAGCAATGTACATCTATGAAGTTATTCTCTGGGGAAATTCTAAGGAAACCCAAATACTTTATTACAGTGTTCAGCACATTTAGTTCTTTCATTTTGTCACTGACTGTGCATAGGACAGCAAAGATTTAAGCATCCCTTAAGCTTGCAAGCCCTTTGCGGGGGAAACAATCATTGCATGTTTTGTACGGTGCTTCTCACAAAGGGGACCTGGTCTAGGATCGAAGCTCCCAAGAGACAATGCTATAATAAATGTAATAGATGTTGGCCTGAAGGTACAACAACCAGCTAGCTGTTCTAGTGTTTTGAAAGGAACCAGATGAATATTTGAGGAAGAGTCAGACACAGATTACTTTAACACATTTCTGGTGTTGCATCAGCTGCATGGTGCTTTTAGGGAAACTCATTTATATGGAACAACATGAAGATGCTGCTCAGTTTTTGGTATTAATTGATCCAGAAGTGTCAATATTCAGCTTTGCACATGAAAGAATAAAATGATGGAGCAAGAATTGCCTCAAGAAAACATCTCCAGTAGCACTGTTCTTACTTTGTATATAGCACTCTATGAACCTGTCCGCACAATCATGGAAGGGGAAATAAGCCACAGTGGGTTCTGGGTGGCTTGTTAACCACGGCAACAAGCCACCCTTGCTGGGTCCACATGACGCAGCAAGCCACACCGGGCAAGGGTAATTATGCAAATCCCCCTGGCAAGTGACCACCACACGTGGTGGGAGAAATAAGGCACTGTGGTTTATTTTCTCCTCCATGATCATGTGAACCCGGTCAGAATCTCCATAGCTGTTAAGATTCTAGTAATTAAGCTATTGGTCCACTCAGTAGAGTATTTAGTAGAGCCAAAAATAATGGATAGAGGGGGAGGCAAGGTGCCAAGCACTTTCTTCCAATTCGTGTATGTGTCCTTTTTTTATTATGTATGCTATTGAATTTGGGGTGAAGGTATAAAATCAAATTTAGTTTAGCAAGTTAAATTATAGGATTCAGCAGTTATATCCAAGTTAACATATTGAAGTTGTCTTAAGGAAGCTAAATAAAAGATGAATTTGTTCAGCAAGAGATAGAACTTATTTTTGAAAGATAATATACAAATATTCCAAAACAATTTCATATGTTGCAGTCTTAATAAGATTGGAAAAGTATTGTTGAATTTGCATCTGCATTTAAATGTTAATAAATTGTCTTGCAAAATTTTTGGTTAAGATTTTATATTATGAGATAATTTCAGGTACATATACTTAGCTATAGTAACAGTAGAGTATGGGGAATAGGACCTTTGCCAAAGGCATCACAGAAAAGATGGGCTTTGAGGAGAGATTTGAAGGAAGTAAGATAATTTGGCTCAGAGAGGCATTAGTCTCTCTCCCCACACCCCGACTCAGAGATTCATTTCAATAGTAAAATATGAAAACTCTCAAAATTAAAAAAAGAGAGTCAAGTATGCTTGAACCCAAGCATTTGCTTACACTCTTGTGGAGAGAAAGCTGGACCAGACACCCACACCCACACCGCCACCTGCGTGACCTCTGCCTAGGGCAGAGGCAGTTCAGTTCCGAGCAGTCATTTGCATCAGCCTTCATTTGCATCACCCTGCATTTGCATTCCCCTCAATGGGACAGATCTACATACACCCCAGTGGTTCCCCCCTCCCGGCAGTCTCAAAGAGCTGCGAAACACCTTCAAGCACCTGAGGGGCGCCAGGATTCCCAGGCAGCCTCAAAGAGCTGCCAAGTACCCTCAAGCGCGCTCAAGCACCGAGGGGCACCAGGATCCTGGCAGGAAAAGCCAGTTCTGCCTGTCAGCAGGAAGGGAGGGGGAGCAGAGGGCAGGGGTAAAAGAGGGGCACCGAGCCCCGAGAGGTTGTTGGAAATAAGGTGCAGAACTGCACGGACCAGTCCATGACTCTGGTCAGGACAAAGAAATTCAACCCCGAGCAGGGCGCTCGGTAACCCACTGTAAGCCTGAGCAACTTGCGGTTAGGGGTGTTAATCCTACCTTTGGGGGGGTGCTCGCCTTTGCTCTCCTTTTCTCAGCGAGCACCCCCTCTGAAGGCCCGAATCCCCACACCGCTGGATCTGCCTCGCTGGAAGCACAGGGTTCCGTCGCGTCATTTCTGGCTGCCAGGAAGTGATGCGATGGGACTCCGCGCTGCGTTTTTTGGTGTAAAGACCAGGGCAACCTAGCTTAAAATGGCTGCGATTTGCTAACGTGGAGTGATGGGATGAGCGGCGGCAAGGTAAGACGCGCAAGTCTCGAGGGGTCTGAAAGCGGGCTGAGCGGGCCAATTTCAGCCTGCTTTCAGCCCCCTCGAGACTCTCGGATACATCCCAACTTGCGGTGGTGTATGTTTTGCTACGCTCCATTAAACTTGTTATGAACAAATCCCTCTCGCCTGTTGTCTTGAGCTTTTGCTCAGTGCCTATTGTTAGCGGTTGTCTTCCGCTTAGTCGGGGACCGTTTAAAGAGGGTTTTCTCGGTACCAGCTAACCCGTTAACTCCCAAACTCGCGCAAAGTACCAGCGGCGGTTCTTCAGAACTCTTCTATTGCAATAAATGGTACTTATTGGAAGTGGTAAAGGAATTAAACCAGCCTTCCCCAACCTGGTGCCTGCTAGATGTTTTGGACTACAGTTCCCAGAATTCCTGGCCATTAGCCATGCTGGCTAGGGCTTATGGAAGTTGAAATCCAGAAACTTCTGGAGAGTACCAGGATGGGGAAGGCTGATATTAAATCATCTTCCGAAAGTTAAAACTCATATTTTGTTCAGAGATCAGGCTAAATAAGATTTGCATGGCATTGCAATACAAGCACTGTGTATGTATGGCTCTTTTCCCACTCAGGCCTTGCTTTCTAGACAGGGGGTTCGATCCAGACTTTGTCATATTTGGCGTAGAGCCCTTGAATTCAATTGGACTTACCACTGAATTCAAGAGGACCACTCTAAGTATGACAAAGTCTGGATCCAACCCAGGAACTACAAGGACAATGAAAGATCAGTAGGAAGTCAGGTTATATTGTTTATTTATTTATTTTATTTTTTAATTTATTACATTTTTTAATCGCCCATCTGGCCGGTCACCCGGGACAATGTACACTCCAACAATAATAAAACAGACACACACAATTAAAACAGTATTAAATTTTTTTTAAATCCTAACCCACTCCATATTCCCACCTGAAATACCACGTTTTTAATGCGCGGTTGAAGCTCATCATGGAGGGGGCAAGGCGAAGGTCACTAGGGAGCGAGTTCCATAACTTGGGGGCCGCCACAGAGAAGGCCCTCTTCCTAGTCCCCACCAGCCTGGCCTGCTCTGGCTGATGGGAAAAGGAGAAGGCCGTCCATGGCAGATCTTGTTTAGCGGCCTACTTGATGTTCCTGGAGGCGCTCCTTGAGATAAACTGGACCGAAGCCATGTAGGGTTTTAAAGGTCAAAACCAATACCTTGAATTAGGTTCGGCAAGCAACTGGTAGCCAGTGCAACTCCTTAAGCACTGGAGTGATGTGATCACGCTGGCGGCTGCCTTTAACCAGATGAGCCGCTGCACTCTGTACCAGCTGTAGCTTCCGAACCGTCTTCCAGGGTAACCCCACATAGAGTGCATTACAGTAGTCTAGGCGAGAGGAGACCATATTGTTATGTCTTTATTGCATTTTAATGTATTTTATTGTTTTAATCAATTCTAATTATGCTTGTAAGCCACCTTGACTGCCATTTTTTGATAGAAAGGCAGGTTACAAATCAAATAAATAACAAATAAATATGAAGAAAACAGTGGGAGCAAGGGAAATGCCTTGATGAATGCTCTTTGTGATAACAGTAAGACGTGGGCCCATATCATTTTACCACCTTTCTCATTGCTAAACCCAAGTATGACATCTTGCCAAGGCTGCCTTAACTGCAAATAATAAAGAAGAAGGCACCTAGATTAAGAAAACACCTAAACACTAATCTGAGTCAGTGTGATGTTATTCGAACTATAGATTAATGTATCACTGTGTTATGAAACAACTGAAAGGATAATTTTACTGTCACTGAGGGAAATCACACCTTAAGTTCTTAACAGAGGTTGCACAGGGTAGATGTGGGCTGTATGGATAATTATGGCATGTTTGACCTTGGTATTTTCATGATTTTTGCTTACTGTTTGAGAGCAATTCATTAAAAAGCAGTGTTTACAAGGACTAATAAAATAAAAGCAGCTACATTATACTGATTAAGGACACTTTATCAACAGAATCTGCTTTAATATAACTGACCTTCATTTCACCAATCTGCTAAATTTCTATTGGCATGTGTTAATGTCATCATGACCTTAGAGAGTTTCAAGAAGGCTATTTGTTTGTCCATGTATTGTTTCCTGCTGAAAAGCATTGATCTCTCACAGGTCCTGAATTTACTAGACAAATTCTGGAATTGGCATGGTCCACCTCAGTAAGCATGAAATGTAATATATGCCATTAACTCCAGGCATTCATGGTTTCTCCGGCTGTGACAATGTGACTATTTAAATGGGGCATTACCTACTACATATGGTTGTTTTATGTCCACTTATCCCATCAGGATGCCAAGTCATCTCAGTAAGGGGAGTAGATATTTAAAAGCTCCTTTGCTACACAGAAGGTCGTGAATCGTCATAGGAACACAGCCAAAGGCACCACTGGGGTAATTATTAGGCATCCATTGACTAAGGGCTTGCGCTCATTCATGTCTAGAAGCAAAATTAATGTCTGGAACTCTGTAACAGAAGGACAGTGTTTTGCTGTAGGACTTGCCTCTGTGCTCTTTCTTTGAACATGTAACGAATCCTGCTGTCCGCCTCTTACCAAGCTCCTGATGAATCACTCATGTCATCACTGGTTTTCCTGGTGCATGCCCAGGTTCCCAAGCCACCATAAATGGCAAGAATGGGGCAGCCAGAGATGGCAACAGCTTAACCAATGAAGTCACCAGCCATTGTTTGCTTGTAGCTTGCTCCATCAGCCAGAATAAACATCACCTGAAGGCGGGGGTGGCAAAGGGGGGAGAATAAAAGAAAGACATGAGAGCAAGGTAGGAGGTGGCTGAGAGAGGAGAGAGAATATCTGAGGAAAGCAGAGATGGACAGAAAGAAAGGCAAGAAAGGGGAACAGAGGAGAGCGGAAGTTGGGAAAGGCAAGGGAAAGGGATGCAAGTGCAACAACTGAGTGGGGTGAAGAGTTAATGCACAGTTGTTTTGGATGACACTCACTGGAGACCCTGTTTGCCTGGGGGAAAGAGAAACTTTACAACCTCCAGTCATTAACCCTAACTTGCCAGGACTGACTGAGCAACCTAATGGGTCAGCTGTAGGGGACTGGAGAAGGTGAAGACTCAGGCAGGATTGCATATTAGAGGAAAAGCAACAAGGGGAATTGTCTGAGAAGGAGTTGGCAGCACTAGGCCTAGTGCAGATCCCTTCTTTGGAGATCACTCTGGGTGTGAACTGTTTTCCTGAGAGGAGGAGATCCATTCTTTGAATACGAGAGTGTTCTGTTATTGTTTATGGAGGGCTAATCCTTTTTGGGTAGCCTAATTGGGTATCTGTTCCAGGAAAGTCAACCATAAATCACACCACACAGTGTTGGGTTTAAACATGGCCACGACTTTATTGGTTCCAACTAGTGATGTAACCGATCGCCTCGCACAAGCGTAGCACGCCGAAATCGGGCCCGCTAACGCTCGCTGCGAGGCTCACACGAACCTACCTTTTTCTGGCGGCGGCTCGCCACGGAGAGGAGACCCGGCCGTGCTGCCCATGCCGGGACTCTGCTCCGGCGCGCTGGACCCCCGCGCTATGTTTTTGGCAGGGGTCCAACATGCCGGAGCAGGGTCCTGTCGCGCCTGTTGGCGGCAGCTCGAGCGGCGCGGAGAACACTCTGCACCACTTGGAAGAATAAGGCGGGGGGGCACCGCCGCGGAGAATCGCAGCGGCGGAGAGGCGAGCCCCCCCACAGATACGTGAACACCACTAGTTACAACTAGAATTTGACATGGCATATGGGAGGATCCATTAATCGGCCAGCCCGCATGCTGGCCAATTTGCACCCCAGCCCGTGTGCTGGGTGGCCCCCTTTTGGGGGAGGAGAGGTTTACCGGAGCCTGCGTTGATCCTGCCACGGCATGTGCCAGTGTGCAGGTTTCCCTGCTCCCCCAGGGGTGGTGCTGGCACACAGCCCCAAACTGGGCTGTAGCCCTGTGGCCCCATCCCCAGGAACCCCCCCATCCTGTACTTAGGGAGGGGACGTGTACCCCATGCCGGCAGGAAACTGCAGGATCACCCACTGCCTGGCTCACTGCCACTGCCAGGACCACCTCCCATTTTCCTCCACGGCCTCCCGTGCCACGGTGCAAACTGGAGCCCCCAGGCAAGCTGGGGACTCAAGCTTGTTTTGTCATTTAAATGGACTGCTAGTAAATGTAACTAGGACAGTCCTCCTCATAAAATCTGCCTGCCTTAAAACACTTACTGACTGTGGCAAAGATGATTGGAAACAATGGATCAAGGGGGGTTTGATGTTCCTCATCCCTGAGACCTGCTAACACCCAGTTATTTATGATCCATAGAAGTGGCTTGGAGTCCCGTTACTTCCTGCTGCTGAATTCTCAGGACTTATGTTGCTAAATTACATCACAGATTAAAAAAGCAAATATGGAATCAGCCAGCCTGTTTAGGTTTGTAGTACCATAAATAGATAGAGAGACAAAGGTAGATAGGTATAGATTCAATTAACAAAAAACCTTTCGATTTAACATGGTGTGTTTAGGCCGTTCCATGTCCACTCAAGCTCCAAATTGCTGGAAAATTACAGCTGTTAAGGGTCATACCAGAGATATGGTATGGTATTCTGTGCTGTGGCTAATTCCAGCACCAGCACTATATCTTGGAGCTAGATGGCTGCCAGGGTCAGAGTGGTGGATAGAGATGTACTTCGGGCCCTACCAGGACCCGAAGTTCTCCGCGGCTCGGACCTCCGCGGTAGCAGTGGCCCGATCTCACTCTTCAGAGTGGCGCGGAGCGTTCTCCGCGCCGCTCAAGCCGCCACTGCCGCCGGAGGACCCCCCCAGCCCTCCCCGCTGCTGCCGCTGCTGAAGGACGCCCACCGCCCCCCACCGCTGTCGTCCTACCTCCGGTGCGCCGCCGCCGCCAGAGGACCCCCCCAGCCCTCCCTGCTGCTGCCGCCGCCACAGGAGGACCCCCACCGCCCCCCACCGCCGCCGTCCTACCTCCGGTGCGCCTCCGGCACCTCCGCGCCACCTCCGCTGGCTGCGGAGCCACTGATCCGGCACGCTGGAGCCCCGCCTGCGAGCCGCCGCTGCCGCCGGAGGACCCCCCAGCCCTCCCCGCTGCTGCTGCCGCCGCCGGAGGACCCCCACCGCCCCCCACCGTCAGTCCTACCTCCAGTGCACCGCCGCCACCTCTGCGCCGCCTCCGCCGGCTGTGGAGCCACTGCTCCGGCGCGCTGGAGCCCCGCCTGCGCTCTGTTTTGGCGCGGGGAACCATGGCAACAGGGCTTAAACAGCCCTGTTTCCATGGTTCCCCCCGCCAAAACAGAGCGCAGGGTCCCGTCGCGTCACTTCCTCCGATGCCAGAAGTGATGCGATGGGACCCGGCGGACAGGCAAGCAGGCTCTCCGCTCTGCTGAGAGCTTTTGTTAAGTCCGCGCGTGTGGCTGAGAATCTTGGCGGACGCGAGCAGGCCCAGTTTGGGCCTTGCTTGTGTCCGCCGAGATTCTCGGCCACATAGTGGTGGGGACGAGCCTGGAGTTGGCTCGTGGCTCGCTCCTGGCTCGGCCCTCGAGGCGGCGGTGGCCGATCTCGCCATTCAGAGCGGCGTGGAGCATTCTCCACGCCGCTTGAGCCGCCACCGCCGCTGCCCCTCACCCCCCCGCCACCCCCCGCAGCCGCCGGACCCCCCCCGCCACCACCCCCACTACCCCACTGCAGCCTATCTTCTCCGCGCTGCCACCGCCGCTCCCGGAGCCCTGCCCGCACTCTGTTTTGGCGGGGGGAACCAGGGCAACAGGGCTTAAACAGCCCTGTTGCCCTGGTTTCCTGTGCCAAAAACAGAGCACGGGGGTCCCGTCGTGTCACTTCCTCCACGCCGGAAGGACGCAACGGGACCAGCGGACGGGGAGGCAGGCTCTCCGGAGAGCCTGCTGCAGGTAAGCCCGCGGTGGCCAAGTAGCTCGGTAGACACAAGCAGGCCCGGTTCGGGCCTTGCTCCTGTCTGCCGGGCTACTCGGTCACATCCCTAGTTTGTGATCTACCACAATTCCAAGATCTTTCTCACTTGTAGTATTGTTGAGCCAAGTGTCCCCCATTCTGTAACTCTGCATTTGGTTTCCTTTCCCTAGGTGCAGCACTTGGCATTTATCCCTATTAAATTTCATTCTGTTGTTTTCAGCCCAGCGCTCCAGCCTATCGAGATCGCTTTGAATTTTGTTTATGTCTTCCAGAGTATTAGCTGTTCCACCCAACTTTGTGTCATCTGCAAATTTGATAAGCATTCCCTGCACCTCCTCATCCAAGCCATTAATAAAAATATTGAAGACCGAGCCCTGTGGTACCCTGCTCGTTACCTCTCCCCAGTTTGAGAAGGTACCATTGATAAGCACTCTTTGAGTCCGATTCTGTAGCCAATTGTGGATCCACCTGATAGTTGTTCCATCCAGCCCACTTTTAGCTAGCTTGCTAATCAGGATATCATGAGGCACTTTGTCAAAAGCTTTGCTGAAGTCCAGATATATTATGTCCACAGCATTCCCACAGTCCACAAGGGAGGTTACCTGATCAAAAAATGAGATCAGATTAGTCTGGCAGGATTTGTTCTTGACAAATCCATGCTGGCTTCTAGTAATCACTGCATTGTTTTCAAGGTGCTTGCAGACTGACTTCTTTATAACCTGCTCCAAAATTTTCCCAGGGATTGATGTCAGACTGACTGGTCTATAGTTCCCAGGTTCCTCCTCCTTGCCCTTTTTGAAGATAGGAACAACATTTGCCCTCCTCCAGTCATCTGGCACTTCACCTGTCCTCCATGATTTCTCAAAGATAATAGACAGTGGTTCTGGGAGTTCTTCTGCCAGTTCTTTTATTACTCTAGGATGCAATTCGTCAGGCCCTGGAGACAGGACCGGTGCAAGGCAGTTTGGTGCCCTAGGCAAGATCAGATATTTAGCGCCCCCCTTCCCACTTGAGAGCGCTGTATTTTTTTTCAAGGCGTTTCTGGTGCCCCCTTTAGCCCTGCGCCCTAGGCAGCTGCCTAGTTGGCCTAATGGTAGCACCGGCCCTGCCTGGAGATTTAAACTCGTTCAGAGTAATCAGGTGCTCCTTGACCATTTGCCTATCAATCTCAAGCTGCAATCCTGCCCCTTCAGTCTGCACTTCAGGTTTGCCAGGGACATAAACTCTCTTTTGGGAGAAGACCGAGCCAAAGTAGGAATTGAACACTTCCGCCTTTTCTTTGTCTTCTGTTATCAATTTGCCATCCTCATTGCGTAGTTGAACCACCATTTCTTTCCTCTGTCTTTTACTATGCACGTATCTGAATAAAGCTTTCTTGTTGTTTTTAGTATCCCTGGCTAGCCTCAGCTCATTCTCAGCTTTAGCCTTCCTGACACTATTCCTGCAGTTCTGTGCTACCTGCCTGTGCTCTTCCCTTGTAGCCTATCCTTCCTTCCACATCCTATATGTGTCCTTTTTTGTTTTCAGGTCATCTTTGAGTTTATTGTGAAGCCACATTGGCTTCTTCTGTTGCCCTCTGCCTTTTTTCATTGTGGGAATTGTTTGCCATTGTGCCTTAAGAATTTCCTTTTTTAAAAAACTCCCACCCATCCTGGGCTCCTTTTCTCATGAGGGTCGCTTGCCATGGGACCTTACTTATCATTGTTCTGAGTTTATTAAAATTGGCTTTCCTAAAATCCAGGGTACGCGTTTGGCTACACTCAGCTTTTGCTTCCTTTAGAATCAAAAACTCAAGTATAACTTGGTCACTTTCCCCCAGAGTTCCCAAAACTGCCACTTTATCCACTAAGTCGTCTCTGTTGGTTAGAATCAAGTCAAGGATAGCCGATCCTCTAGTTCCTTCCTCCACTTTCTGTAGGAGGAAGTTATCAGCAACACAGGTCAGGAATTTCTTGGGGGGGCATGTTTGGCAGAATTTGTCTCCCAACAGATTTTGGGAATATTGAAGTCCCTCATCACTACTACATCATGCCTCCTTGAAACAAAGGCAATTTGCTTTTCAAAAGTTTCATCCTCGTCTTCTCCTTGATTGGGTGGTCGGTAGTAGACTCCAACCACCATGTTCGCCTTATTCTTTGCCCCATTTATTTTAACCCAGATGCTCTCAATGGGGCTGCCAAGCTCCTCTTCCTGTATCTCTGTGCAGAGATACGTATTTTTAACATGAAGAAGAAGAAGAAGAAGAAGAAGAAGAAGAAGAAGAAGAAGAAGAAGAAGAAGAAGAAGAAGAAGACATGACATTTAAGAATAGAAAAACTATTTTAGTGTACTGCTGTTTCATTTCTCATACCCTGCCATGGAATTGTTCCTCTTCAATCTCTATAGTCCCTTCCTCAAGTTTATTTTTTCTTTCCCCACTGCCAATGATATTATGAGGGAAATCAGGATTACAACGAGAGTTTATAAAGAGATATACTTACTACTCTGTTATTCTATCATTTTAGAATGCCTGAATATGGCTGCAGTGTGTGTGTGTGTGTGTGTGTGTGTGTGTGTGTGGCATATACAGTATATGATAACTTCTGGTCAGCTGTCTGCCATCCCTCTTTTGGTTGATGATCATGCCTATATTTCTGGGGGTTGTGTTTCTGTTGTAGCATTTTAGTTGCTGGTCTGATAACTCCCTGTAGAGTATCTTTAATTTTCGAGTTCCTAGCAAAACAATGTCATGGAGTCTGACTGATGCAGATACTCTGAAGAGCTAGTTCTCCTGTGTTGAAGCAGAGTAGCTGACAAACATAATCAACTACTGCGATGTAGACATGGCCCACGGGCCTCTCTTCATGCATCTTCCTTCTGGCTGCTACACTATGCAGGCTCCATCAGCATCCAGGGTTTTTTTCTTCCTGTAACTGGGATTTGCTATTTCCCAACACTGTATATTCATGTAAAATGTATTAGTGCTAGTTCAGGTGCTTCTGAACTTTCTGTCATCCAGGAGTTTGAACATTTGAGAAACAAGCTGAAAACTCACAAAACCTTTCAGCTGGGTAGATGCAAAGGTAGCTGTGATCTATAGGTGAGATTTTATTCAGAAGTATTGATTGTTCTTCCTGGCATACACACAATCTGGTAGCTTCTCTGGCCATGTTTGTTCAGGAAAATTTGAGGTTAGAGCAAGAAGTCACAAGAGTCAATAAATCTTAATTTTGATGAAAAAGGAAAAGTGCATGAACTTGAGAGCTGCATGAAAAACAATGGAAGAAACTAGAAAGATTAGTGTGCCTTTTGGTGAAGTCCTTCATACCAGATAGTATCGTATGAAGTAACCAGATAGTAACCAGATGGTAAAAATAACCAGTGTACCATAGTGCAGTTCTAGGAGTACTGCTCTGCTTGAATTGCCAAGAAAATGGAGAAGGTGATGGAATCTATGACGTCCAGTCTTTGATATTTCATATATTCTAAAAGATCTCCAAAGGAAGAATATGAACAATAGATCCACAGAGGACAAACGAAACCCAGTAGCAATGGGGTTAAACTACAGGAAGTTTGCTTTATGTTAAATATTATATAATATATTCTATTTTTTTCTTTTATATGTTGTTGTTTTCTGTATTGTGGATTGTATCCTAAAATGTGAATTTTCCATAGAAATAGTTTAAAAAAATAAAGGCAGTTCAGCAATGAAACAAGCCACTGGAGAGGCTATGAACTGTGCCTCCTTTGAGGTTTTCAAGGAAAAGCTGCACAGGCATTGGCCAAGAAATAGGGCTTCCTCACTTCATACAAGTGAGCCAGTGTGGCGTAGTGGTTAGGGTGTTGGACTGGGACTCGGGAGATCCGGGTTCTAGTCCCCGCTCGGCCATGAAACTCACTGGGTGACTTTGGGCCAGTCACTGACTCTCAGCCTCACCTACCTCACAGGGTTGTTGTGAGGATAAAATGGAGAGGAGGAGGATAATATAATGTAAGCCGCCTTGGGTTCCTTGCAGGAAAAAAGGCGGGGTATAAATATAATAAATAAATAAAAGATGTACAGCACCAAATTGCATCCTTTTTTCTCATAAAAGAGAGAAAAAAAGAGCTTCGGCTATGGGGCGGTATATAAATGAAATAAATGAAATGAAATAAATTAGGTGGGAAATGATAGAAGACTGGTTCCACTGGATCTGTCTAAAATTATTTAGTAACAGGATTTTGTGATGGTGTGGCAGTGACAGTGAATCCATTACAGTAAAACCTTGGATTGCAAGTAACTTGGTCTGAGAGTGTTTTGCAAGACAAGCAAATTTTTAAAATAAATTTTAACTTGATAAACAAGCAACGTCTTGCAATACAAGTACTATAGTACGGTCAAGAAAAATGAATGGTCAGGGCGAACTTCCACATATTTTCATGCAAACACCACACACATTGCTTATAAGCCCATACACCTCTCACATCTCACACACAATGCAGCACACCCCTTATACACAAAGCACAAACATCATATATTTTCCTGTTCCTGACTGAGTCTGCAGGAAGAACTGAAAAAAGAACAGCCAGAGTTCAGGCAGGGAAGAGAAACCACAGATGGCACCAAAATAGCTTCCCTTCAAGAAATTCAGTCTAAATACGGGCAACCAAGAGCAGCAGATGAGGATGTTGCTCCAGCCAAAGTCTGGAGCCAACTGAGGCAGGTCAGGGATTCTAGCTACCCCACTACACCCTCAGCTATCAGGTCTTAAAGGGGACATGCTTGATCCTTCAGGAATTGGTACTAAGTGGAGCTCAGGATCCTCCAGTTCTGCCAAGGTTTTGAAAATGGAATCTCCAGAGTCCAAAGAGAAGGACAAAGCAACCTCCCTAGGCTGTGTAGATGGAGGCTGTGCTGGTACCTGGGGTTCTCCTCTCACAGAGCAGGAGTTCCTTTTGTGGATGATTCCCACACCTAGCCTTCTTCCTCCTTGGTGGTCCCAGCCCCTTCTCCTGATTGTTGGTGGTCTGGCCCCTTAGCCATGACACATACGCACCCCAGTGCATTTAAATGTACAGACACTGGATATACACATAGGTTGATGAATTATGCTCACTCTTTAAACTAAGGATGACTGAAAACTATTGAATACTAGGGCTGAGCTGAAAGAGTGTGTGTGTGTGTGTGTGTGTGTGTGTGAGCACACACAAACCCTTTTGCAAAATCCATTTTGGTGATATTTAGGAGGGGATGCGGACACAGTGAAATTGTGAACTTTCTGTGAAATGGCAACAGAGGGCTTTATGCTGGCATAACTGAAATAATCTGAATTGCATGCCTTGGTTAGGTATCCAAATGGTTTCCTGTTGCATCAGCTCCCATACACTAAAGTAATGCAGAGGAGGAAAGCCTTTTCTGACCCGAGGAGTCCATACATCCATAACATCCTTTAAGTTAGCTGCATGCATAGGGCAGATTTTGGGTAACTTGGCTCAGCCCAGGACTTGTGCAAAAATGAAAGCTGAGAGTTTCCAAATACAAAGAAGAAACTGTGGGTCATGTAAACTCTCCTTAGTTTATGAAGGAGATATGTTGTGATATGTATCACTTCACCAGCTGTAGCACACTGTTTACACATGGAAAGAACAGAATGGCTGTAAACAAGTTTGTTATGTCTTTCTGGGTTCTTGTGTTTTTCGCACGGGAAGCCTAGACCGTGGGAGCATTATGAGCTAGTCACATGGTTTGTATGTTCTGATGACGTGCTAACTTGTTTTCTGTCTGAAGCCATCTTAGAGAGAGGCAGGACTGCTTTCTCTCTTCTCCTTTGTTCTTCTTGCTGGACTTTTGTCACTGCAACAATGTAACTTCTTTGCTGAGGTGGAGTGAAGCTCAACTTACTCCACTGGATGTAATGCTTGCTATGCATTTATACTCTGCACATGGACTGTAACTAGGAAATGTATACTCTGTATAACTTTACTTGCTAAGTGAATAAACAGGTAGAATTAGACCTGTGGTGTTACAGAGTGTTTCCTGACTCCATGGATTAATCTGCAAACGGGGAAGCTGGAAGCAAGTTGGATTACAGGCAGGCTGGGCTGGCATCTTCACAACACGCTGCACGCTGCGTAAAGGGGGGAGCTGAGAATAGAAGATCTGTGTGTGGAATAACAGGCCTCTGCTAGCACACAGACAGGATTTTAAATCTCCCATGCGCACACGCACTCTGCTGCTCACGAGCACACGCACCAACACTGTACACATATCCCTTTAAACATTATCTGACCTAAAGAGCACTTCAGTTAATCACTAATCCAATTGAGATGCTGTTCTAAAATAAGTATCATAAAACCATCGGCCTATGCCTACAATAGACTTTCAAAGAGTTGTGAGATGAAGCACATGTAGTATCTCTTATTTGTAATGAAGGGTTGCTTTTTTCTCACCCTGTCTTTCCAATATTAAAAGGTTTTGTTCTTTTACAAAAACAAAAACATGTTATTTGGCCCATAAATCCAAAGCTAATTTGACATTTACACTCCTCTTCAGCCTCACCCTGGCACTCCATAATAGCAATTTAATTTGAATTGGTCTTCTATATGATGCTATTAAATAGTTCAATTAGTTCTAAATCCTCATGTCTCCAGACTTTGTGGTGACTGCTGAACATACTTCCACATGTAATCTTTTGGTTGGCTTTTGACCGCAGGAAAAATTGTTCATAATGCCACCTTAGTTACCTTCTTCACTGTCAAAACAGTGCAATCCTATTTATACATGTCTGCTCAAAAGTAAATCTCATTGAGTTCAATGGGGCTTACTCTCAGTTCTCTAGACAATGACGGCCACTTTTTACAATATGACTGCCATATGGAAATTACTCAAAACTACTTTTTTTATTATTGTGTATCTACTCACCAGAAGGATTAGTTCATGCCACTTTCCCCCCTACATAGGGCAGTTTCAAATTACCTCAGACTCTTCATTTGAAATAGCTCTAAATTTGGAGAGACCTGTCTTAAGCTAGCCAGCCCAGTCCTTAGTAATGGCAGCATCTAGCAAAAGGAAAGGGGACTCCCTCTGAATATTTTGAAGATCTAAGGCTGACCTTGGTTGCCAGGGATCCGTCCCCAGACTCCCCACTGCTCAAAAAAAATTGGACTGTTGTTTTGCCTCTTGATATGAAATTTTGATGGAAGTGGTAAACTTTTATATACTTCTTCTCTCTCCTCTCCTACCAAAGTTTGGAATCATCATGGCTAAACAGTCTTTAGATATGGCCACTCTAAAGAATGATATTGTATTGCCCCCCCCAACCCATTTTTAAGGTTTTTCAGCCAACTTAGAACTACTTCTTCCTACACTTATTTTCCCATTCATTTTACCTTGTATAATCAACTGCAAGTCTATGTTTTTCAATTCTCATTTTATGACCAAAATATTCTAATTTTCTGTATTTTATAATTTCTTGATCTTTATACATTCTCTTTAATACTTCTTCGTTGGTCACCCTCTCAGTCCATAAAATTACATAATACTAGAAGATCATTTGTCAGTGTTCTGCTGCTTTATTTACTTTAGTTCTATTTATCTATTATTGTATTTATCTATGATTTTCAAAGGCAAATGCCCTTAATGGGAGTGATGTGGCTACTGCCTAGGAATTGTAGTGACTGTTGCAATTTAGAAATACTGCCTTACAGAGAACATGGAGATGGGAGTTTGAACATGTTCCCTGGAAAGGGGAGTGGAGCCAAGAGCAGGCAGGAAAAGGAGCTCCAACTGTAACTGTATCTGGTTGGCAATAAAACACCCTATTAACTTCTTATTTGGTGTGACCTTCATATGAGTAGAAAATGTAGATCTGAGGCTGCAATCCTATGCACATTTATTTGGGAGTAAGCCCCACTGAACACAGTGGGAGTTACTTCTGAGTAGCATGCTGCATAGGATTGCCCTGTGAGTACTTAAACCCAGTTTTGCTGACAATTTAATTTAGCTATGGTCTTGAGCAAGTAATTTAATCCCTCTGATCTCAGCTCCCCTGTTGGTAAAATGGAAGTAAGAATGCCTTTCCCTGTAAGGTTATTTGGAGTATTAACTGCCTCATATCACCACAATACTCTGAGGTTTGAAAACACTCTAGAAGTAATGGTTTTACTTGGTATTCTCTTAGCAGTTTGTTGCTTTCTGATTTCATGGAGTAGAATTTTATTTCTAGCAAAACTTGCTTTGAAAAATTAAGTGTAATCAGGCTCATGTATACAAGGAGAAGAGGGGTGTGAAGGAGGTGAAACTGAAAAGCAATCAAGCATTAAAGAAGCATTATAAAAAATCTAATTTATTTGCACATCAGATGTGAAACTCCACCTATGGCATAATTACAAAAAAAAATGTTGCATCAGCATGAATTGCATTGTTATCATTCTTCCACAGGAGATGACGAAAAAAAAACATATTTTCTCTCTTATTCAGTTTTAATTCTGGAGGGCAAAGGAACTAGCTGGTGTACTAAACTCTTCTGTGCAAGAAGCCTAAATTCTAAGTTAAGTTGCATAAGGGGTCATGCATTCCACAGTATGGAATGACGTTTGACAGATAGTTTAAAAAGGGGATGTTCTACAAAATATTACAGTAACTATGACATCAAACACTAGAATGAAACTCCTCAGCCTGCCTTGTGTGGTGCTTTCCCCTCTACCCTTTATGGATGGAGGACTGAGGGCACACTGGAATGGGCACTGCTTTGTGCAGACCAGCCAGCGGGAGAGAAGTATGGTGCACCAATTTAACAGTGCCTCCCCAAAGCTAGAGATGTGAAGGCCCAGAAAAAAAACCCCTGGAAATCTTAGAAAGAAAACAACAACACCTTTTCCCCTAAGGACATTCCCCTCCCCAATTTTTTTTTTTTTTTTAATTTGTGGGAGCGCTGGAAAAAAAAAGTCCTATGAAATATGTTATCTTTTGGAATGATGAAATGCTTTTTAAGACAAGGTTTTACTCACTCAGAATGTGAAGTTAGAAGATTTTTTTTGTAAGACAATCTACAGCATTAGAAAATGAGGATTCCTGTGTATACTGACATATACAACACCTGTGTTGTATTTTTTATTTTAATATCTACATTGTTCTACACCACCCTGGAATCTGATTTCATCAAGGACATCATAGAAACAGGTTGGCCAGATGTCCTCGTTTAGTGAAGGACTGAACTCTGTTTTGAAGGGTTGTCCAGTCCAAGTCTGGATCCCCAGAAGGATAAAGAACCATCAGAAGGAAGAGCTGCACCTTGAAGTTGCCCATAAATAGCACCTGGACACCAGATTGAGCAAGGCACTCATAGGGATAAGTGAGGAATCCAATAGGGGGGTGGAAATCCAGCGGATTTTCACTATTCGGCCCCCTGGATTCTGGTTCGCCAGCCCTGTGCTGGCGCTGACTCACTATGATGCAAGTCGAGCCAGCTTGCAGAATTCCATCTCTAAGACAGACTGTGGTTTGTGCATTTTTTAACACTAAGGAAATTTGCACGAATTGTGCTATTTGCGCAATTTGTGTAACATTACACAAATTGCCTAAATCATGGTATTTTGCATGTTTTGCGCAAATTGGCACCCAAAAAGCATGTGGTTCTAGCATGATTTGCCAATTTTATGAAAATCGTGCTAGATCCATGTGCTTTTTGGGTGCTGATTTGTGCAAAACACACAAAATACCACGATTTATGCAATTTGCATAAAGTTACACAAATTGCACAAATAGCACCACTTGCAGAAATTTCCATGGTATTAAAAAAATGCATGAACTGCAGCCTGTTTAGGGATGGAAGTCCGTGGAACACCCCCCTGACTTGGCCTGCTTCCGATCATCTGATCAGAAGTGGGCAGGAAGTCCGTTGAGCTCAAACAAGCCAGACTTCCCAGCGTCAGCACATCCCTAGCACACAGGTCACCTGGTCTTCCCCACTATGCTGAAATGTACTGTGTTTCTATTTAAATAGTAATTATTATTATTATTTAAATTTGTATATACATACATTAATTAGCATATGCAAATTTTATGCAAAATGGCACCCTGTTTTGTCCTGTTTTTTGGTGATGAATGTCCTCTTTTTTGGCCATTCACAGTGGCACCCAATGAAAAATATTTTAAAGGCACAATCCTATGCATGTTTCGACAACGATAAGTCCTACAGCTCCCAGCATTCCCCAGGCAGCATGACTTGCTGGGGGATGCTGGGAGTTGTAGGACATATTTCTGCATAAATATGAATAGAATTGCACCCAAAATTATTCAACCCCAAGATGCATTTCTGCACTTACAAATTCCTACCATCTTCAGAAGACATCAGCTGTTCTTGTTTCATGGGCCCACAGCAAGGTTGAAGGCCTTGAGGGGCTCATATATATATACTGGAGAACCAGTGTGGTGTAGTGGTTAGAGCATTAGACTGGAACGTGGGAGATCCAGGTTCTAGTCCCTGCTTGGCCATCAAGCTCACTGGGTGACTTTAGGTGAGTCACTGACTCTCAGCCAGTCAGCCTAACCTAGCTCACAGGGTTGTTGTGAGGATAAAATGGAGAGGAGGAGGACTATGTAAGCTGCCTTGGGTTCTTTGCAAGAGGAATAAAGGTGGGATATAAATGTAATAATAAATAAAGAATAAATAAAATATATGAAAGCAAAACTATGTAAAAGATCAAGGCTTATCCTCATTGATCCAAACACCACTGAGGCTGCAATCCCATAGCTATTTACCTGGAAGCAAGCCCAACTGAACTTAATGAGACTTACTTCTGAGTCGATATGTATAGGATTCGTGCTGTAAATGACACAAGAACTGGGCTGCTCTAGCTATTGGTACCAACATAAAGGATGCACTGGGAGAGATCAGATCCTTGGGTCCCCAAATGTTGCTAGCCTACAGCTCCCAGCATACCCAGCCAACATGTCTAATGGCAAGGGATTCTAGGAGCTGTAGTCCAGCAACACCTGGGGACCCAAGGTTGGAAAGCCCTGAGATAGAGGCTGAAATTTCCCTGCCTACTGTCATTGACTCACTAGGATGGCCTACCTCATGTGTGAAGAACCACTCTTTCAAAGTAATTTGGTGTTAATTAGCTTCTGCTGAGAACAGATCCTGTCAAACAGAGGTAACCAGCGTCGAGAACAAAAGCACAACTTTTCTTCTCAGTAATTTGAAGAACAATAAAATCTGATAAAGTTAGCATGGACAATAAAAAATAATCACAGGGAAATGCTGTGTACATACTATTTAATGAGCAACAGCCCTGACAGCCTTCCTATTGTTCATCTCACACTTCCCCTCTTTTTCTGTCCCTTCGGCAGTGACGGTCAGCCAAAGAAAACAGAACATTTTTCTTTTCATTTCCTTGTTGCTTCAACTAGGTATGGATGTAATTTGTTCACACCTCATACAGCATTTGTTGATAGTTCCTTCTGCTCAATTTGACCATGCAGCATTATTACGGAGGAAACATTTCATCACCAGCTGCAAATACATAATATATGTGGAGGAAGAGGGATTATCTTTGGATTTTTCTGTCACAGAGTCATCCATTAAGTTGAGAAAAGAAGTCTCTCAGAAGCATGGCAACAAGATTCTTCCCCCACTCTCAATTTTTAGCTCTCATTAATACATTGCCTTTTCTATGAAAGAGGGTTTCAAAGTTTCTTCATTTCTTTGGGAAATGAATTCAGGAGGGAATTAAGGGAATTAGAGGAGTGCCGATCTGAAGTACTTTGACACAACTATCATCGCCACACATTTCTAAGGCAGAAAGCACTAGCAACGCATATGAGATCCCTGTTCACATACTTTAATGCAGGGATGGTGAACATGTTTATGTGGCCCTCCGGATGTTGGGCTGCAGTTTCCGTCATCACTGGCTATTCTGGGTAGGGTTGATGGGAGTTGGAAGTCCGACAACTTCTGGAGGGCAATATGTTCCCCATCCTGTTTTAATGCATTTTGTGGCAGGGACGCCTCGCCTTCTCAACTCACAGGTTGAATGATAAGGAAGTCTTGTCTCCTTTTCATTCCACATCTCCCCCCCCCCAGATATTTTCAGCTCTGTTTGTTTGTTGTTGTGTTCTTGCTCAGTTTCACAATTGGACATTCTGCCATTTTATATTTGTCTACATTCAAAGCAATTATTTTATTTATTATTTATTTAAACCACTTATACACCACTTGATATCATAAGATCTCTAAGCAGTTTACATAACAAATTCAATAAAAAAAACCAACTTAAAAAACAATGATAAATACAATAAAAATGTTACAAATACAATAAAACAGAGCAGGGAAAGCCTGAGTAAACAGGTGCATCTTCATGAGGCATTGAAAGTTCACCACAGTTTCTGCCTCTTGGACCACATGTGGGAGAGCATTCCAGAGGGTGGGTGCCACTAGTGAGAAGGCCCGCTTACATGCCATTAAGATACTCATGTGACAGGTTAAAGCCTGATATAAGCATTGCAGTAATTAAATAAAACATAAACCAATGCTTAAATTACAGAGGGATGGCCCATACCGTCTGTGATCCCCCACAACTACTGTGCTTATCAAGCTACCTAGTTTACAACTAAACTTGGTCAGAATCAGGAGGTACAACTTTGTAGATTCCATTAGATTCAAGAATTGGTGAAAACGAACCAGCAAACCAAAAACCTTACTCATGAAGGGATTTGGGTGGAAAGTATCACATTTAAACTGGATCACAAGTGCCTATGCATGCAGCATTAGTACATCAGCATAGAATGTACCTGAGCCATAGATCCTCGGCATGCACCAATGTCTAAATGTGATATCAGCCACGTGGACAATGCACATGTAAGTTTTAAGTTGTTTATTTGTTTTGCGCACCAGGCATAACATTTAAGCAGGTCTTATGTTCCGTGAGAGAGGTGGGCTACCTACTTCAGGGTGTACAACACCTTTCATTTGTTAAAATGTTATGAGTTCTATTTTATTTTAGTAGTCTACCAGGTACTATGTTGTCTGAGCAGGGCCGGTGCTACCATTAGGCCAACTAGGCAGCTGCCTAGAGCGCAGGGCTAAAGGGGCACCAGGGGGCATAGGGCTGGAGGGAGGGAGGGCTCAAGAGGGAAGGGGGGGCGCTAAATAGGGCACCAAACTGCCCTGCACCCACCCTGTGTCTGAGTTTAAAATAACAGTTCCAGCATGAACTTCCTGGCTGACTGTACCTGTGACTCAGTGGTAGAGCACGTGCTTAGCATGCAGAAGGATCCAAGTTCAATCCCTGGCATCTCCAGGCATGGCTGGAAAAACTCCTGCCTGAAACCCTGGAGAGCCGCTGCCAGTCAGTGTCGACTATACTAGGCTAGATGGACCAATGGGCTGACTCTGTATAAGGTAGCGTCCTATGTTCCTAACAGGCCATCACACTAAATTCTCATTCTCAGTGTATAGAATGTGATTAGAATGCTCTGCCTTTAAGGAATGCTGTGGAGCAAACACAATGAACACTGCAATTAATTTTATACATTAAGGGCGCAATCCTATACAAGTTTAGACAGAAAACAAGGCCTACAACTCCCAGCATGCCCCAGCCAGCATAGCTGGCTGTTTTTTCCCCTGTCTAAACTTGCATAGGATTGCACCTTAAGGCTGCAACCCTAGAGACGTCTGCTCAGAAATAAGTTGCAATGAATTTAATGGGACTTACTCTCCAGTACATGTGTATAACAGGGGTGGGGAACTACTTTAAGGTGGGGGACAAGTGCCCCCCACCAGGCCCTCTGTGGGCCGGATGATGTCAGTGGGTGTGGCAACTTCAGCTTACAGAAGCGAGCGCAATATTGCTTGCTAACATGGTGCGTGCACCTTGTTTCAGTGCAAACTTGCCACAATTTTGGCTGCTGCTACCAAAGTTTTGGTGGACATGGTGGCAGCGGTAGTGGTGGCGGCAGCAGCAGCAGCAGAAGAGGTGTGGGCATATGGCCTGGGGGTGCATACAGCCTGCGGGCCACGTGTTGCCCACCCCCTGCTTCAGGTGACTTGTAAAGACCTATGTGGATAAAGCAGAGTGTGAGATGGATGATTTAGATCCTGCCTCTGTGTGAAGACGCCCATAAATCTACACATAGAAGTCCAGACCTTATCCCCCTTCTCTCGCAGCGTTCCAAGCGTATCGGATTTCAGCCAGCTTGCAGCTCGTCCTGTCGCAGCTGCACTGTAATTAGGAATTAACTCCATAGAATCCACAACAGGGTTTTTGCTACCTGTTTATTCTATATCAGAGTAAATACAATCTCCTAAGTTACAGTCCATATTGCAGATTATAATGCATAGCCAGTGCATAGCTAGTCCAGTGGATCAAGTCCACTCCAGCACGCTTCATTACATGATTGCAATAAGTCAGAGCATCAGAGAGAAGAAGCAAGCAAAGAAGCAATCCATCTCTCTACTAAAATGGTTACAGGAATCGAAACCTAACAAATCATACTACGTCATCAGAAAGTACAAACCATGTGATCAGCTCGTATTTCGTTCACACCTACTTTTCCCATGAGAATTGCCAGACTCAATAGAACTCTGTACAATGGCACACTTTTACATTCCCAATTTCACCCAGATTTGGGGTGTTTAACTTTACAAACTGCTGCTACAAATTGCTTTTAGCATTTCTCTGGTTTTTAACTTTCAGTTGTTTGGTTTGCATTTTAGAGTTACATAATAAAATAAAATTAAAATAATATATGTTTTAATCAGTGTAAGTCACCTTGGGGGCTCTTGTAACTGAAAGGCAGGATGGGATATAGATCTTCTAAATATAAACAAATACTGTATTCTGTTGCATCTCCAAGGTGTTAATTCCAAGAGATTACAAATTATCCAGAGTGAGTCATTTATTTACCCTTACTGTGCACTGGAGAATACAGGGAGAATACAAAGGATACAGGGCACTGGAGAAGGATGGGCAGTTCTACCTACTGAAAGTGCATCACTTTCAGAACTAGCTGTTTCACAAAGAGCATCTTGAATGTATGCTTTCAAAGAAGTCAATGCTTTATCAATCATCCCGTCCTTCCTTTTACAAGTTCTACCAGCAGCATACATTTTGTCGTTAGCGGGCTACAGAAGGCCCAGTAAAAATTATCACTTCTGTAGTCATTTATCCTGTCATACCATCAAAGAGTTTGTGGTGTCAAAGTTTAGCTTTCTCATTTAATAGACTCAGATGATTTGGAGGATATGATTTTATTGTATCCATGCCTTTGGTACGGTACTCAGGTGCTTTCTGTCACTGGGCCAGAGGCATAGTAGGCATGTTATATTAAGTCAGCAGTACAAGAATTTTGACATTTTTGATTCAGCAAATAATGTATGTGAAGTTGTAGCACTTGTTGGAAACAAGAAATATATGTTTTGTAGAGTTACAACATAGTACTAGAAATAAGGTACAGGCTTTAAAGAATGAAAGGATATCTTAAAGTAAAGGCTTTCTGGGAACCTTAAGTAAAAACACAGTCATGCAGAGGTTAGAAGCCTCAGAGGTCTGCATTGGTGTAGCCATTCCTACATGCTAGTTCTGAAATATGGGGTCCTTACATCACAGCCCTTTGGAACTTTTAATGGAACTTTTAATGGATTTTTGATACATATTTTAGTTCTCAGAAATACTGAGCCAAGATAATAACCTTATCCTCATTCCTTGGACCAGTCTATTTGAAAGAGGGAGTGGTGCCAGCCACGTTAAAGAAGGCAGTTATTAGACCACTCCTGAAAAGGAGAACAGAACACAGACTCAGAAGATGTTAATAACCTCTTCCTGGGCAAGGTGATTGAGCAGGTGGTTGCTGGCCAACTTGTGGATGAGGAAAAAATTATTTTGGACAGACATAGCATTCAGCAACAGCACCACCAGGCTGGTCAGACAGTCAGTCAGTCAGGCAATCACTCGTGACCGAGTAAGATTGTCTTCCAGGATAAAAAAAAAAAAAGAAAATTTACAAAAAGGAGATTTTAAAAGGAGGAAAATTCTAAAGAAAATTGTGTAGACTCTAGCGACGGGTCCGTAAGTGACTGTGGAGGCCAATTCTAGATCCACACAGCTTCCCACAGTGAGGACACAGGTTACCAGATGGAAGATGGTCTTGTAAAGGATTCATTTGACGTGCTTTTCGCTTAGCAAGTTTCTCCCTTTCACCTTGAACTCGAGCTTCTTCAAAGTCCATAGAACCTTTGTGAAAGGCCAACCTCCAGTTAGATCGTTCATGGGCTAGAGCTTCCCAGTTTTTGATGTCTATATTGCATTTTTTTAGATTAGCCTTAAGAACATCTTTAAACCTCTTATATTGACCACCGATATTCCGCTTTCCATCCTTGAGTTGGGAATAAAGTAACAGGCAGTCAGGCATTCGAACAACATGACCAGTCCACTGAAGTTGGCGTTGAAGGATCATTTTCTCAATGCTAGTAGGGGATAGGCATATGATGTCTAACTCCCCTTCTCCTCAGCTGGCCTGTTAATCCCCAATGCCATACCTACCCATAAACACACTTCCTCATCCCACCTCAGGCTATCCAGTGAATTACCCAGGCACATGTTAAAGTTTCAGTTCAAAATAGAGAGCCACAAGCCTGGCAGACATCCACCCACCCCAAACATTAGCAAAGGTGGGGGGTGAGCTCTCTGTCGCCTGTGGTCCTCTCTCAGTGCAGCAGCTACCAAAGAGCAGGCACTAAACCACTAAATGGTGTTGTAGGTCCCCACCTGCCCCTCTGCTGTCTAGCTGCTGTACTCTTCCGTTCTCTTCTGCTGCTGGTTGCTGCGGTGCATTGGGCTGGGCAGCTGTGATGTTTCTGGTGTCATCCTCACTGATACCACAGCCTGAAAGCTGCAGGCTAAGCGCCAAAGGTCAAAAGCCCTTTGGCCTTTGATTCACAGCAAAGGCTTGTGCCTCTGCCAAGGTACAGCGCTAAATACGTGGAGGGGAGGGGGAGAGAGGCAAACAGCTTCAGCCAGTTGGCCCAGATGGAAAAAGAGGCCCTTCTCCCAGCAACAGGCTCTACTTCATTATTTGTAGCCATTTTGAGCTAACCTTTTTTTTTCTTGGTGGGCTGCTGCCTATTTCCTTGCTCGCCAGAGGCACATCGAGTTGTCCTTCCTCCCTCGTCTCGTCGGCATTGTAATTCAGGAGCATTTGTTCGCGAGCCCCTTTCTCGCTCGGCGCCCATTACTTGCGAATTCAAAATGTGCAAGATGTGGGCGTAATCCTATCGTTGTCCTCCCATTTCATCCGCATTGGTTTTTAATCTTTTTAACTATATTGTATGTTTTTATTGTTATTGTTTTTATGTATAAATTGTTGTGAACCGCCCAGAGAACTTTGGCTGTGGGGCGGTATAGAAATGAAATGAATGAATGAATGAATGAATGAATGAATGAGAAGGCAGTCCTTCAAGTAGCTTGGGCCCAAAACCATTTAAAGCGTTAAAGGTAAAAAACCACATTTTAAATTGGGCTTGGAAATGCACTGGCAACCAGTGCAGCTGCCACAGTAGTGGTGCCACATGAGCCAGTGTGGAGGGAAGGTGCGTGGGGGAGCTGCAGAGTGCAGGAGAGCAAGGGGAAGTCTGCTTGTGTGATGTTGAATTTAAGGCACTGACTGACATTTGGTAGCGACAGTAGGCTGAGTGTGGCACAGAATAAAAGTGTGGTACAGGTGGTCCCCGAGTTAAGAACGTCTGACTTACAGACAACCCATACTAAAGAACAGACTTCTGGGTTCCCCGGCGCTACGTCATTCACATAGAGTACATAGCAGTAGTATACAGCGCAATTTGCGTAATTTACACAATCTGCATAAATGCCAATTTTAATGTATAGAACGCTATGCTGTTCCGACTTACATACAAATTCGACTTAAATACATTCTTAAGAATGGAGCTCGTTTGTAACCTGGGGACTGCCTGTACTGTGTCTAGTGGGAGGGCTTCTGAGTTGGGCATGGCCTGAAGGCACATGATGCAGCAAGCTTGCTGAAGCTAAGGAGGTCTGGTCCTGGACAGTGCCTTGATGGGAGACTGTCTGGAAACCCTATGGAAGCCCCTTTGAGTTCTGTGGAAGGAAGGTAGGGTATAAATGAAATAAAGAATAATACAATTTTTGAAGGCCCCTTCCTATAGCTCTGCAGCAGTGTATTTTATAAAACAGGTAATCCCATCAAGAATGGGGAAATTCTTCCAATATAAATTTATTATTATTTTATTTATTTTATTATTGCATTTATATCCCACCTTTTTCCCTCTTGCAAGGAACCCAAGGCGGCTTACATAATCCTCCTCCTGCTCTCCATCACAAAAACCCTGTGAGCTAGGTTAGGCTGAGAGTCAGTGACTGGCCCAAAGTCACCCAGTGAGCTTCATGGCTGAGTGGGGACTAGAACTCGGGTCTCCCAAGTCCCAATCCAACACTCACCACTACGCCACACTGGTTCTTTAATCTGCTGCTTGTTAGTTTCTGGCCTACATTTTAATTTAGAAACCCGAAAACTTGAATCTCTATACCAGGGATCTCCAACCTTGGGTCCCCAGATGTTCCCGGACTACAGCTCCCAGAATCCCTTGCCATTAGCCATGCTGGCTGGGTATGCTGGGAGCTGTAGGCCAGCAACATCAGGGGACCCAAGGTTGGAGAGCCCTGCTCTATACCTTGCATTAGTTGCTGACCTTCCCCCTGCCCCTGTATGTGCAAGCCAGCTAGAGGGTACTTCTAAGCATGTGCAGAGTGTCCCTTTGGAGTCACCGAAGGGTTTTTTTTAAAAAAAATATGAATAGTTAACACAGTGGTTGATATAAATTGCCTTGTACCATGTCTAGTTCCAGGAGAAGGTGTTTCCCACTCCTTTGGCATTCCAGTTTCAAATGGAACATATTGCTAGTCAAAAGTGCCAGGTTTTCAGAGCTACGAACTGAAGCCCTTCTATGTTTTCAGAACAATGACAGAGAGAGAGAGAACATGGGCACCAGCCAGAGCAAAAACTTCCATGCAGCCTCCCTTACAATGTATCTCAGCAATGGCCCCATCTCTGGGATAGAACACAACTTGTACTCCATGGGGGACTTTAACTCTGTGGCACTTCTGCCAAGACAGCTGAGAGGGGGGAATGGCAATTAGTGGCGTATTTGTGCTTCGGGGGATTTTTGTTTGGGATGTAGGCACCTGCTTTAGAGAAATTGGCCTGAAAACTACCCACTCTTTTCATGTGGATCACTCACTTCTGAAATAAACTGTTTCAAGGCACTCGTGCTGCAGATTTTTAAATTAATCGGGCCCCAAGTGGGCCTTCCACTGTCCTGAATTCCAGCAACATAAAATACCTGCCTGGCATCTGCTCTGAAAGTTTAATATAGTTTCTGTGGTAAACTATGGGAGGCCAGAGAATTTGAAAGTAAAGTTTATTGCACTAGTAACTCAGAAAAGCAATTCCTAAAACTCTTGACACATTTAGCCAGGGGGTTGGTGGTAGCAAAGAAACAAAAATCATTGTCGAGGGCCACCACGTACCTGGAATTAAAATCCATCTGTCTTAAAAATGGTAAGGAATGTTTCACACGACACACAGATGCTCCTGCATTTCACTGTAAATCACCTCCAAAGCTAGCTCAGCCCCTTGCATCTGAAGGAATAATTCTCTATTAGGGCTTACAAGCGACATAGTTCCAGCTGTTTTTGTTGCCCAATTTTTAAGAGACTCCATTAAGGCTGAGTTAAAGAATTCAGGGAAGCCCCATGCTGAACCATATTTAGGTCTCCACGTGTCTCTGACCTCTACATCGTATTCTTACCTCTGCCAGCACAGCTGCACAGAGAGAGGCATCTATCAAACATCGCTGGAAACATTTCCCATTCTCTTAATGGTAATAAATTAGGATACCGTGCTTCAGATTTTGCTACAGTTAGGACCACAGCTTCTGCTTCGTATTGTTAGAGCAATACAACAATGGAACCAACTACCTAGGGAGATAGTGGGCTCTCCCACACTAGAGGCATTCAAGATGCAGCTGGACAGCCAGGGATGCTTTGATCCTGTATTGAGCAGGGGGTTGGACTTGATCACCTTATAGGCCCCTTCCAACTCCACTATGCTATTATTCCCAGTAACATACCAAGGGGAAAATGTTTTGACTTTTTTGTTACAGATTCAGACCCTTTTCAAAATCAATTTATTAATATTTCTAAAATATGTTCTTTTCTCTTTGAAGATACCACTAAAACTTTCATACATTCTCTCATTACATGTAGGCTTGATTATTGTAATTGCCTTCCTATTAGTCTTCCTTTATCCATCTAAAAACATTGGTATCCTTTTCTTTCTGCAGTTTGTTTCATTATTTTTCTTGCCCAGAAATATGAATCATAGAATCATAGAAAAGTAGAGTTGGAAGGGGCCTACAAGGCCATCGAGTCCAACCCCCTGCTCAATGCAGGAATCTAGGTCAAAGCATCCCTGACAGATGGCTGTCCAGCTGCACCTTGAATGCCTCCAGATTGGGAGAGCCCACCACCTCCCTAGGTAGTTGATTCCATTGTCTTATTGCTCTGACAGTCAGGAAACTTTTCCTGATGTTTAGGTGGAATCTAGGTTCCTGTAACTTGAGCCTATTATTCTGTGTCCTGCAAACTGGGATGATCGAGAAGAGATTCTGGCCCTCCTCTGTGTGACAACCCTTTAAGTACTGGAAGAGTGCTATCATATCTCCCCTCAGTCTCCTCTTCTGAAGGCTAAACATGCCCAGTTCTTTCAGTCTCTCCTCATAGGGCCTTGTTTCCAGTCCCTTTATCATCCTTGTTGCCCTCCTCTGAACCCTCTCCAGTTTGTCTACGTCCTTCTGAAAGTGTGGTGCCCAATACTCAATACTTCAATACTTGAATACTCAAGATGAGGCCTAACCAGTGCCTAACTATGGCTCCTTTCTTGAACTGGCTTCCTTTCTCCTATGTCCTGCTTTGGGGCATATGCACATTTAGAGGTTTGCTTAGAATCTGATAATACCTGATTTAGCCTTGCATAGGTGATGTACCTGCTTATACATATCCCTTTGTGTTTTCCCACCTCAGTCAAGGTCAGGGGTGAAGACAGCAAGTTTACTGTTCTCCTACCAAAATGGGGTCTATTTAGTCTGCTCTAAAACAGAGTGGCTTGCTAACACAGGAGAATCTGAAGGTTCGCAGAAGTAAAAGAAAAAAAGAAACGTTACGGAACAGAAACTTTAAGGGGGGGATTGTTGGGGGGCGGAAATTCAGTGGCCATGGGTCCTGTTTTACAGAGGACAGTCTTCTATCTGAAGGCATCCTCTCTTAAATAAAATCTATTTGAAGGTCTGTCTAGTCCAAGTCCAGTTAAAGATCAAGATAGAACCATAAGAAGGGAAAGCCTTGACCAACAGTTAGCACCTGGAGAGCAGATGGCAGCATGCACACAAGTTACTTGGTCACAGTCTCCCCTTGCCTTCCATGGTGAGATGTATTCTATTTCTATTTAAATTATAGCAGCTGTTTCCAAATTTACATCTGTATATTAGCACATGTAAATTTTATGGAAATCTGTGTCCTCTTTCGCCCACTTTTTGGCAATGAAAAAGTGGCCAACTTAGGAGAACCCCAACACCACACCACCTCCCCCCAGAAATAGCCCACCAAGGACTCAGCATGCTTAGTGGGCGAGGAAGGTTGGCTGATTGTTGAAGTGGGGAAGACCGAAAACCAGAGGAGATGGGGAGTGGAACTGAGTATCTTGGAAGAGGGCTGGTTGACTGGAACCCTGAAGAGCCCTCCACACCACAGCGTCATGTTGGAGGTCCCACTTCTTGCAAGCTAATGTCATTCAGCAAAATGGGGCCAGAATATCTCAGGGAATTTTGTCACGATAAATAAGATAAGGAAATATTATAACCTACTGGAGACTAAGGGATCAGTCACACAATAAATCTAAGAGAGAGCCAGTGTGGCGTAGTGCTTAGGGTGTTGGACTGGGACTCGTATGATCCGGGCTCTAGTCCCCGCTCGGCCATGAAACTCACTGGGTGACTTTGGGCCAGTCGCTGACTCTCAGCCTAACCTACCTCACAGGGTTGTTGTGAGGATAAACTGGAGAGGAGGAGGAGGATAATATAATGTAAGCCGCCTTGGGTTCCTTGCAGGAAAAAAGGCGGGGTATTATGATGAGGAACCTTTGGCTTTGAAGATGTGGGAGGGTGAAAAATAGATAAATTGGGCGAGGAGGAAGTATTGCCTGAAAGTTTCAGGCCTTCCCCTACTTTTGGCTGTGTCAGCAGGGATGGTTCCATTTTAAATGTGCTTTTTCTTTTTTTAAAACGTTTTTTCTTGCTGTCACTTAGGGGACAGTGGTGCTGCTACTGGCAGTTGGAGGTATCTGGGCCCCATTTTCTTTCCCCCAGAGAGCCGCTGGAATGATACGTTGGGGGACACACCATTTTCTTCCCAGAATCTCTCTTTGGGAGAAATCTTTTAAAAGAAGGAAGAAAAGATCTAAAAGGAACCACCACTGCTGTCACTGGCAAGCCTTGTTGAAAAATGGATGACACCTCCCCACCTAACCCCATTTTCACCATGGTAGCATTTTTTTCTGGCATTGTTTATTTTGATTAAACCAACAAAATAACTTTTATTTGTAAACTGAAACAGGTACACAACTGAAAAAGTGGCTTCCTTTGCATTTACAGCAAAGCATGCCCATCAAAAACACTTCTTAGAGCATGTGGTAGGTTGTTTCAATGATAACTGATTGTTGAGATGTAATGTCTTTTATATTTTATTTGTATATATTGTACAAGTTTTTTTTTAAAGACCTATAATCTAAACAAATAAACTACTCTATTTAAAAACAACAACTCTGCTTGAACACTTTCTATAAGATGAAGATAATACTGATCACAGGCTTATTGTGTGGGATGAATGAGTTGCTTATAGGTTTCACGCTACAGATGTCATAAAAATTAGTATTATTGCAATTCAAAATATACATACATATAAAACGATACTGTGAGTGTATATGACTTCTATGGCCCATTCTGCACATTATACAGAAACAAACCTGGTTTACCACTAAGTGACACTCAGAAGGGAGACTTTAAACTCTTAGGTGTACACCTGGAAAATGTCATGTGTGAAAGATAATAGAATAAAGGCGATGCAGAGCAATAGCTATCTATGCATTACCCGTCTCATATCAAACCTGGATGCAAGTCATCTCCTGCAAGATAAAATGTTGCGGTTATAAGTAGAAGCCTGAAAGCCAATTTACATCACCAGTTTGGTCACATGATTATCACAGTGAGTTCAACACATTCAGGCTAGATTAAGTAGTAGCTTTCATAGTGGAAGATAGCCAACATGTGAGAGACTTATTACCTCTGAACTTGGCATTCATTGTTGGGTAATTTGTCTGCTAGAGAAGGATGACTGACGATAGCATTTAGGTTGTCAAGTGATGGATGTACTTATCACAGAAATATTTGATTTAGCATGTTTCTACTCAGTCCTTCCTCTAAAGAGTTCAGAACAATATCAATGAGTTTTTAAAAAAAAATTCACAGCAACCGTGTGAGGTAGGTTAGGATGAGAGATGATGACTTTCCCTAAGCAGGGATTTGAACCTTAGTCTTCCCAGTCCAAGCCCAACACTTTATCTACTCTTTAATGTGTGAATTCTCTTATTTTATTTATTTATTTATTTATTTATTATATTTATTAATCGCCCATCTGGCCGGTCACCCGGCCACCCTGGGCGATGTACAATTAAAATACAGTAAAACACAATAAAATATAATGATTAAAACAATATAAAAAATTCTTATTAAAAACCTAACCCACCCCATATTCCCGCCTGAACAGCCATGTTTTTAATGCACGGCGGAAGCTCATCACGGAGGGGGCATGGCGAAGGTCACTAGGGAGGGAGTTCCATAATGTGGGGGCCACCACAGAGAAGGCCCTCTTCCTAGTCCCCACCAGCCTGGCTGCTCTGGCTGATGGGATAAGGAGAAGGCTGTCCGTGGCAGACCTTGTTGAGCGGCCTACTTGGTGTTGCTGCAGGCGCTCCTTGAGATAAGCTGGGCCGGAGCCGTGTAGGGTTTTAAAGGTCAAAACGAACACCTTGAATTCGGCTCGGCAAGCAACTGGTAGCCAGTGCAACTCATTAAGCACTGGCGTGATGTGATCACGCCAGCGGCTGCCATTAATCAGGCGAGCCGCCGCGTTCTGTACCAGCTGAAGCTTCCGGACCGTCTTCAAGGGTAACTCCATGTAGAGCGCATTACAGTAGTCTAGGCGAGAGGATAATAAATAAAGCTTTCTTTTGCACAAAGGCAGTAGCCACAAATGGAGACAAGTTTATCAAGTGAGATAACTGAATGACCTCCTCAGGTGATCATATATAACAAGGGTATAAAACTACATATGAACAGCAATACCTTTGGAACAGGAAGGAGGAGGTTCATTTTAATATGAAATATTTTCAGCTTTAGGTTGCAACTGTAAAACATTATACTTATTCTATAAAAAAATATCTTGCCACTGGCCTCTTAAATTTATTTGCAGGAGTCGGACCATTCTTCTATAAAATTCTAATAGTGTTGTCTAAAAGCAACTCATGGAAACACAATGAGTTTTTTGTTCTTTCTCTCTTTTTTTACATTACAGCTGGAGTTGTTTTGAGATATTTTTTTTCTAACAGACCCTTTCAGGCACCTGTTCCTTTGTTTGCTTCCTTCCAGATGACCAACTGCAATAAGCTAAACAAGAAATCTTTTTTGCTTTTATGCAGTTCCCCCCCCCCCTCTGTTCAGTGACCCAGAGGAATCCATGAAGAGAAATTAAACAGTCCAAAGAACAAGCCAGGAAAAAAAAAAAGCTTCAAAACTTTTTACTGCCATTTCCCCCCCTTTCCCTCCCACTCTAACCAGGACCAGTGCAAGGCAGTTTGGTGCCCTAGGCAAGATCAGATATTTAGTGCCCCCCCTTCCCACTTGAGAGTGCTGTATTTTTTTTTCAAGGCGTTTCTGGTGCCCCGTTTAGCCCTGCGCCCTAGGCAGCTGCCTAGTTGGCCTAATGGTAGCACCGGCCCTGACTCTAACCTTTCCCCCTGTAACTCTAACCTAGATGGTATGAGAAGGGTTGCCTAATCCTTATCCAGTCATGGGGCCTATACAGTCAGATACACCAAAGCACCAAAGAAGGCTGCAGCTGCTTTGTGGTCCTGGATGCTGTAGCCAGGAACAGGGGTTCAATGGCTACCATATACAAGAGGAAGAAGCAGGCAAGAACAGCTTTAAGGTACTGGAGCAGACAAAGGGTTTCAGAACCAAAGGCCTGTGGCTTACGCTGGCTCAGCTTGTCTGAGTGTGGAAAGCTAAGCAGGGTCAAGCCTGGTTATTACTTGGATGGGAGACCCCTCCTCTAGTTTCCTGCATTGAGCAGGGGGTTGGACTCGATAGCCTTGTAGGCTCCTTCCAACTCGATGATCTATGAAATCTATGAAATCTATTAGATGTGTTGGACTCCAACTTCCATGCTGGCTGGGAATTGTGGGAGTTGTAGTTCAACACATCTGGAGGTCACCAGATCGGAGAAGGCTGTACTACAGCTCCATTAGGGCCATATTGCATCATCACATAACTCCAGTTACAGAAACTGGCATGAGTTGGCCAGTTTCAGAGCCAGAAAACAAATCATAGCCACTGTCTAGAGACAGGCACTACAACACATCAATGAGTTTTTAAGTGACCTGATTACTGTGCAGAGCAATTATCTCTACATCCTGAAACTTAAACACACACACACACACACACACACACACAACAAAAAACCCTATGGCAACACAAAGAAAATTTTCTGAGGTGCTGCATTGGGACAAATCACCATGTGGAATAATTTAAAATGACTTTAACAAGCTCGTGCACTGCTGTTACTTCTCTGTCATTCCATTTAAATCAATAGACAACCTTTCTGTTGTTAAGTAGTTTCAGAAAGGCAGAATTTGTTACTCACTGGTGTATGTAACATACATTATCATGTCTTAGTTCTTGGCCCTTGGTATTCAGGCTCATTAATTCAGTAAAAAAAAAACCAACCCCCCCCCCCCACTCACACACAAAAACCAAACCAAAGATCAGTATAAACTAAAAAAGGGAAATGGCCTATTTTAATTTTAAAGCTCATAATAGTGTTGGGAAGGAGATGGTGTTCGCCTGAGTGAAGCAAAATGCTTTAGAGATATAAGACTGGGAATTGCAACTACTCAATAACCCCTTGAGAGAAACTTATTGCTCTGAATCTGAATAACAGATTCAGATGGGCTAGGGGGCGGAGGGATGGTATTTAAAGCATGCCTGTGTGTTAAATATTTCACAGCTCCATTCACAAGGAAACACACACACACAAAAGTTGTGCTGCTTTTAAATCACACAAAGACATCTGCAACAGATCTCTCAGCACAGAACTGTGACTGTTCAGGGTGATAAAAGTGTCATTAACTGGTGGTATCCATTCCTTGAAACATCTCAAGCTCTCCATAAATGTTTTGCTTTTTAAAATCTTTTTTTTAAAACAACAACAACAACCAAGTGCTTATGTAAGGGGAAACCAGTAGAACAGAAGCCTAGAAAGCCAGCATTATGGGTCAGATGCGGAACAGTCACTTCTGGAACTGTGCCTTTTGCAAGCTAGCTCTTTTCCTTACTATGCTTGTCCTATGTTCTTTCTTTTTGCTCTGCAATGAAAACAGATGGGTGCTTCTCCAGGAAAGAGTGGGACACCTCGAGAAACCTTTTCGGATCTCCTTGGAATATATTGCTAGTGGAAACAGGAGTGTAGCAGCCATCGATTCATTTGCGATGAAGAACTGCAGCACAGGTAAAGGTAGTACATTTTTTCCGCATTCTAATGTATTCTTTTGATTTGAGGTTGTGGAGGCAGTAGTAACCTGTTCTTCATGGAGTAAAATTCTGGCTGCAGAACTGTTTGAGATTTCCTCCCATTCAATACCTTCGTCCTAATCTCAAATCCACCAGTTCCTTTTTTTAGTATTTTCTAATGTCAATACTAATAGCAAAATGGTACTGCTTTGGACTTCGTTGGTTTTGACTTATGTTTTATATTTATGACTGTAGTTGTAGTTTTATTGTAAGCTGCCTTGAGTACAAAGGCAGGACAGAAAGACTTGAACTAAATAAATATGCCCTTCCCTGTCCTTGTTGTAGTTTTTACATTCATGGATAACCATATGCCACTGATTCCCATTGTTCTACCAGGTTTCTAATATGCTTTCTATAAAATTCAGTACTGAGCATTTCTCATTTGTGAATTTTTTCCCCCTCATTTGTGAGCATTTCAACTGTATCTTGGTACAACTGAGGCTTCTGGCATAAGCATATAAACACCTACAAGTTATGTACCTTTTCCAGACTTCTTTTTGTATGCAATACAGTTCTGTGGTCTCTTTAAACAGCTGCCATTTGTGTCTGTCTACTCGTTGCCACATTCTACCCTATCCACATTTTGAGGACCTGAAACATTTACATCATCATCACAGATGAGTCACTGTGAACCAGATGCTCCCCATCTCCTGTCAGAAGCATAATGTGCTTGGGGTCAGTCTAAATTACCTTTCAGGGATCCCTTGTAACTCAGTGCCTCTGATTATAAAGTGATTCAGGATCCCCCCTGCCTGTTTGTAGCGCTGGAATTGGTAGCTATTGTTCTACTAGGCCTACTAGTAGCAGGAAGGCAGGCTGGAGAGTGAAAAGAAGAGGGAGAAGAGAGCTGACTGGGGATCTCTGGAGAAAATCCCTAAGGCAGCTGAGGGGAAAGGAGAGGCCTGTTGGACTGGGAACACTGTGGGCCCTCCTCTTGAGCTCAGCGTAAATAAAACTTTCAGAAAAGAAACGCCACAAGCCTCCAGGGTCCTCCTTCTTGGGAAACTGAAGTCTGAGTAAGTGCCGGAGCCCCTGGAACTCCTCACCTCTCAGAAGTAGGGTGCAGGAGTGTAACAATATGCTTAAGGAAACAAATGCCAGTAGTGAATGTGGGCAAGAACAAACTGGTACACAATAGAGGTAGAAACTTACGGAGCTCCAGAAAAACATGTTAACAGGTGTGTGTGTGTGTGTGTGTTTTAAAAAGATTAGTTACAGTGCTATAATTTTAAGACTTACAACTGATATGTTTCATGTATTCTTCGGCAAGGTGTTCTTCTTATTCTTCTGAATGTCTGTGGAAAAGAGAAAAACACCACTGAATGTTGGTTCAGGAACTCAAGGGATCTAGACTCCTGTTGTACCACAGATTTCTCATGTAATCTTGAGAAAGTTTATTTTTATTTATTTATTATATTTTTAAATCGCCCATCTGGCTGGTCACCCGGCCACCCTGGGTGATGTACAATCAGAGTAAAATACAATAAAACACCATTAAAACACCATTAAAACACAATTAAAACAATATATATATATATATTTTTAAAAAAAACCTAACCCACCCCATATTCCCGCCTGAAAAGCCATGTTTTTAAAGCCTGGCAGAAGTTCATCAAGGAGGGGGCATGACGAAGGTCACTGGGGAGGGAGTTCCATAACTTGGGGGCCGCCACAGAGAAGGCCCTCTCTCCCTAGTCCCCACCAGCTTAGCTGCTCTGGCTGATGGGACAAGGAAAAGGCCATCCGTGGCAGACCTTGTTGAGCAGCCTACCTGATGTTGCTGGAGGCGCTCCTTGAGATAAGCTGGACCGGAGCCGTATAGGGTTTTAAAGGTGTTTTTTGGTGTTTTAAACCAACACCAAAGTTACCCAAGCTGCTGGTCTAACTCTGAATGAATCATTTGTTTCCAATTTATTTTGGTGTGGTTGAGAAACAGTATCAGAACAAAGCTATTTTACTCTCATTCTCTCTCAAAGAATAATAGCACTTCCATCCATCATTGAGATGGTGATAGGATAAATTAAAAACTGTAAAGGCAATCTGTGAAGTATGCCATGCTTTGAAGCCTAGTGGAATTGTTATCCAGTTATGTTTAGGTAACTTACCTCCTATCCATGGGCTCTGTGAAGGCTTAGATGAGCAGCCTGTACAGTTTCTGCTGGTAACTTGTTAAACTCAGACTGGAAATTTAAAGGGGAAAACATGGACAGAAGGTTCTTTTTGTTTGCCTGGCAGAATAATGTCTGAATGTCTGCCAGTGAGTGCTGTTTCAATAGCTAAACAAAAAGACCTCTAGGAGCCCACAGCCAGCAAGTAGAGCCTGGAGAGGATGACCTTTTGAATTTGAGGTCTGTGCTGTTCACTGATGTCTCCGTTTTGGCCAGGCAAATCATATTTAAACCCAGTTTCAACAAAGAGGCAACTATGCAGTTTTTGAGTGTCACCAGTTCAGAAATAGAGCACTAGAACCAAAACAAGAGAGGAGATAAGACCACCATTACAGCTCCTTAACATGGAGAGCCAACTATGTAATTACACTGGTGCCAATAAGAGCTTTTTCCCTATCGGTAATTGCAGCATGTGGGGCGGGGCATTTTGTCAGGTTCACAGCTAGGGAAGGAAGAGTTAAACCCTCCCCTCATGCTGCATTCCCAAAAGAAATTGCACTCTCCTCACCACCTAGGATTACTTTTAAAAAGTCATCTGATATGGCTGCAAGCTACACAATTCACCCAAGGTGTAGTTAGGCCCTAAGGGGAACATTCTGATTGTATCTTCCAGGCCTGCATGGTTACAGCTGTGCTGGAAAGGTGGCCATGATCGCAAAGCAAGTTGTGACCCAACTAGCTTGACTCAAGTCCACCAAGAGCCATATCTAAAGAAGAAGCTATTGACAAGCTGGTTGATCATTGTAGCTGGTCTTGCTCTGTGTTCTTTACTAACCCCTGCTTGCTACCTTTGGATTGCTTGACTGATTTGACCCCTGGTTTGGCTTAGGATTTGCCATTGGCTTATTCTCTCTGTCTCAATGCTTTTGACTGAAAGTTTCTTTCTGGGATTGGACCTCTGGCATGTCTTGGACCATTATCCTATCATCTTGCATCCTATAGGGTCATGGTGATGTGAATGTCAGATTGATTAGTTCCTGTCCATAACATTTCTCTCATTTTTCATTGTGAACTGAAGCACCAAACACAGTTTGCAAGAAGGTCCAACTTAATAATTTGGGGGCTTGACCTAAATGTGTACAGTATCACACTCTACTCACAATACCATTTTCTGGATGGGGGGTAGGGGAAACATGTAAATGGTTATGTGCGGAGTGACCCTGTGTCCAATGGGATGTTGCTATGACCTAATAACTATTTGTCAACCTGATCAGAAATCCACTGAAATCCATTCAAAAGCTACCCTGGTCTTCTACAAGCAATGAATCTCATCTTTGTCATTGTTGAGCTAAAATCCATCTTCTTTTAAAAGCACTGTTTGGTATTGCCAATGTAAAGTCAGAAGTACTTTGGGTGGGATCCATACTCTCCCTGCCCCCCTCAAGCAAATAGAAGGGCTCCTTCCATTCATGGAAATAACCAGGACCCACAGAGGCCTCCCAGCAGAAGAAGCAGGTGAGGCAGCAATTTTCTTCCATTCTCGCTGTAGCCCCACTTCCCAGGTGGCACTGGAAGCTGCAGGGGGAGAGGAGGGATCAGAGAAAGTTGCCACACTGCCCATTTTCTCCAGCAGCAGTGAATCGCCCCCCAAAAAATGACAAAAGAGGAGACTGCTTTGCATAAAAATTGCATGTGCTAATGTATATGTATATATGCACATTTAGAAATTATTATAATTTAAATAGAAATACAGTAAATCTCACCATAGTGTGTGGAAGGCTGTGACCTGTGTGCCTTGCTCAGTCTGTTATCCAGGTTCAAGGCCCAGCTCTTCCTTCCGATGCTTCATTATCTTTAAACGAGGCTTGGACTGGACAACCCTGCAAACAGAGGATGCCTTCAAAATAGAGGATGGTCCTTCCATAGCTGTTCAAATAGAGGACTGTCCTCTGTAAAAGAGGACATCTGGCCACCTGGTATGTTTTATTGAACAAATGTTAGTGATTGAATATAACACTTTCAGGCTCACAAGACTGTTCCGCAGGCAGAATCTAATAGCATAAGCTAGAGCCAAATAGCAGTAGCTTTTGAGTGTCTTTTGTTTTAATTTATTGACCATTCTGCTTTCTCCTTTTCTTAAAAAGGATAGGCTTTTTCATCCCTTTTCACTGGCAAAGGCAGGCCCAGTAAAAGGCATTACATTACCTACTTCATATTTCTTTTCTTAAAAATGATCCTTTTGTGACAAGCTACCCACTAATAAGTGAACCCAGAGCAAAGAATTTACTAACCACTTTTCTGCCATTGTAATTTGTAACTGACATTATTAACAGTTGCCCAATAATTTGTCCATTCTGCAAGTACAGTAATTGGTACAGCAATATTTAGTAATTGATGGCAATTTCTAGTAATAAAAGCTGAGTTCATTTCCTGAGTAATGTATTGACTTATTAATGGCATTTAATGGTTTTCTTACTAATACTTTCTTTCGGTTTTGAGTAATTAATTTATTAAATCGTTTCACAAGAAATCTTAATTAAATTAAAGTACTTAGTAATAAGCACAACTAAATCGCAAGTAATTGTTTTACTTAACATCAGTAAATTGAACATGGCTATGGGGTATGGAGGATTTTATTTATTTTTTTTAGAAATGGGAGAAAGAAACACAATGCTTATAAAATATGTCTAGCATTCATGATATGGTGTGTCTGATAAAAGCATCTTTGCTCAAACTCAGCAGGTCTGAGAGGAAGCAATTAGCTTCAGGATTCCAGGCTTAGAAGTGTAACTGGAAAGGCATATTTGAGTGTTGTTTTATAGAGTTAACATCTGAAGTTCCTCAGCAGTAATCCTATTAATTGGCACTCTGCTTTCAAAGTATCTTACAAGCAAGCAAAGTCCTTTCTGCTGGCCCAGCAGCAGCTGTCAAGGCTGCTTTGTTGGAAGATTCCCACCACATAGCATCTGTAGCAATGGAGTTGAGGGAGCTTCTGTCAGTCCCCTCACATAGAGATCAAGGATCTACAGCCCCTACAATTTCCCCCTTTGCATGTATTCTCACTTGACATGCATAGGATGTCACTTTAGTTATAATGATATAAACCATTTGTTTATAGTGCAGGTAAAATGCCTTCAGAATGGGGGTTTCTGTCAAATAACTCTACATTTGAAATTGGAAGAACAGTTTGACATTTGCAGTGCAACAGGGAAGCATGGGTGGAGCTTGTATATTCCATCAGAATTCCCAAACTTTTAGTCTAACTGTGAGCAGCAACTGCCCTGCATGGGTGTTACATTAGTACAGGCAGTCCCCGGGTTACGAATGAGATCCATTGGCAAGTCTGTCTTTTAAGTCGAATGTATACGTAAGTTGGAACAGAAGCCGCACAATGTTTGCAAAATGTCGCAAAGTATAGTGTGTGCATTCATAAGTATGAACCATTGTATTTAACTCCGATTTTTACATATATGGTGGTCCGTTCTTAAGTATGAGCTGTCCGTAAGTTGGGACATTTGTAACCTGGGGACTGCCTGTACACCCATGCAGGGCACTGTTTCCTGCTCCCTACATCATCATAGTAGGGCATAAAAGGTTGTGTGAAAATACCAGCAACCTTACAAAAGAGCACTCCCAAACAAGTTTCCTCCAGGTGGCTCTGTTCTTAGGAAACTTTCTCATGTTTATATTGAAAGATACGGGTGTGCTGTCTAATCGTGACTATTAAAACATAATGTCAAAACTGTATGTAAAAAAGAAGAGTTGGGCATGTCCTGCTCTAATTGGGTCTGGCTTTTTGCTGGACAAATACAATAGGAAAGTCAATTTAGCAGGCAAATGGTCGAGTTCAGTTTTACCAGGCAAGTAGTGGTTTTTCAGAGAGGTCTGAGGCACAGCCAAGATCAAAAACCAGAAGATCAGTCAAGTAGAAACACAGTCCAAAAGCAGAGTCAGGCAGGAGTCCAGGGGGTCAGTAGCACAGAGGTCCAAACACAAGTCAAAGTCGGAGTAACAAGAGACTGGAGCTAAAAATAAGATATTGTTTCCAGCAATGGCTAGACTGATACTGCAGGCTTATATTGTTAGAGCTTCCTGAGCCCCACACAGGGCTCAGCTGCAGTTCATTGCAGCGCTTGCTCCCAAGGAGTCCCTTCCTCTTGAGGAGCCCTTCTTTCTAATTTAGTACTTCTTTTTAAAGGAGCCCTACTGGCCTAGCTGTTGAGGCAATGACACACTCAGGGGCTAGGTGGTTGCCCAACCTCTGCCTCAGAGGTGGAACTCTGGGTCCTCCTGTGGAGACAAACCAATGGTCATCTCCCCTGAGCACCCAGGCTCCCCCAGGGCTCCTACCATGTGTGGTTCCTTGGTGTTGTCTGTCTCTGGGAGCTCTAGTTCCTCCTTAGAAGAGGATTCTTCCAGCAGGGGCATGACAGGGAATGACAAAGCTGTGGAAGCAGCCCCAGGGGTTGTATAACTTTCTCTCTTTCTTTGCTATTTATTTTTAGTTTTATTGATTCATCTTAAAATATACATAATTTTCAACATAATCACATGTCAGTTCCAAAATATGCTATAATACAATCCCGCTCTAACTTAATTATGCCTCAACATCTATACATTTTTAATCAACATACAAATCCATCATTTCTAAAAAGTATAATGCGATGGATCCAGAGGAGATTGAGTGGAACTCTGTTCACCCAGCGGGGCTTTCCTGGTTCCTTCCCCCACTACAGCCCCCTGTGCCCCCCCTAAAATTGCTCCTGAGGGTTGATGGATGGAGTGTGGGGCTGGAACATGGGGGGAGGGGCTGCAACAGGATGGGGAAATTGGAGGAATTCAGTGGGACAACCTTACATAAGTGGAGGTGCTCTTTGCTCATGCAAGAAACCCCCAGATCCAAGCTAATACATCTTAAGGTTCAGTTTATCTAAGATCCAAGTAGCAGTATCTACTTTCTGAGGTCTAGACACATGCATTGTAAATCCACCATTACACTCACACACTGTTCTTTTTTAGACATAAATGTGACTCCCAAATGGTTATCTGTATCTTTAAATGGGAAAATGATAATTAGCCCTGACTATGTTACACCAGTGCATAGATTCAAATAAAATACCACTTAAAATTCAAAATATTAATGACCTACAGCAGTCTTGAACCCATGAGGTACTAAGAGAATTTTTCCACAACTACTTTGCCTCATTTGGAAAGCAAGAGTGATCAGAGCCATAAAGAATCTTTTTTTTTTAATCACTACATATGATTTTAATTTTGCCCTTGCCCTTAAATTAAAGCCTATCCTAATAGAAAAGCTGTTGATTCAGTGTAAGGAGATGAACTCCGTTATCTTCTTTCTCGGCATCAAATTTATTTTTATTACCATTAATTGGGGCCATTTAGTTTCTGTGGCATTTTAACTGCTCGGATTTACTGAAATTGTAGAGCAGTAATACCTCACTGAGAAAGAGGTTATTTCAAGCCCCAAACGTTGTTCTAACTTAATGAGAGAGCTCTGTGCAGTAAACCAGTTCACAAGTGGATTACATTCTGATTTAAATTTTCTTTTAATTTCCTGAAAAGATTATTAGTTTTAAACAGTTGGTAGACTAGAAACCTAATTTACAATGCCATGCTATGTGTACTCAGAAGTAAGTCCCATTGAGTTCAGTATTTCCTATTGAATTCAATACTCACAGATAAGGCTGGAGAGAGAATGATTTGACCAACATTTTGTGAAATTGACCAAATAATCCAAGAACAAATGGTTATGTAAAATGGCCCTTCTCCCAGCTTTTCCAAATTATTTGGCTGAGCCTTCAGCACATTTCCTTGGGAGTAAGTCCCATTTAGCTTAGTGGGACTTACTTCTGATTAGTCATGCATAGGACTACACTGTTAATCTCTGATTCCCCATTTCCTCCAAACCCAAATGACATTTAAACCTCCAGGTCTGCTTTTGGAGGATGCATTATTGGGGGTTTTTTCAAGACATTCTTCTACTAAAAAAGAAAAGAAACCCTAGCGTGAAGCAACACTAGTGCAGCATCTTAGCACTTGCTATGCAAAGGGGAAAAGCAAGGATTTCCTGCCAAAACTTTGTGGCAAACCATGTCACCAAAAGTCGGTGGCAAATCACTGCTTTTTCTCTTTGTCTGGCAAGTGCTAATGATATTGCACTAGCATTGTTTTATACTAATGCAATGGCATTAGCACTAGCGCTGTGACAGTGTTGGATACTACCCATAATCTCAAAGCAATTCTCAGGCTCAGATTCATTTTTTGAAAATATTCCTAAAAGTGTTTTGAAAATATAGTGGATGGACCAAAAGGTGTGTCTCCTAAAGCAGTGATGGCGAACCTTTTTGAGCCCGAGTGCCCAAACTGCAACACAAAACCAACTTATTTATTTCAAAGTGCCAACACTGCAATTAAACCTGAATACCGAGGTTTTAGTTTTAGAAAAACACTCATACAGTTGTCCAAACTAATTAACATCTTTGTCTTAAAAGAAAACACAATAACAGAGCTTTCAATGATACAAACAGTTTTTTGTTGGGAAAAAAATCAACTCAAAAATTATTATAGTACTACATTGTACACATAGCCTGAAGGGAATTTATACAAACTTTTTAAATAATTAGGCACATGTATTTTTGGATAGGGATTCTCAACTTGTAATATGATTATATGCCAGACTGAAATTGTATGGGGCAAGCTTTACTCCGGGTCCTTTCCCTGCTTCTACAGGTGTCGGATTAGTAAAAGTCAACTGTACTAGGATGAGCAAGATAAACAAGAAAACTAAACATGCTTAACACATTTTAAACACCATATGTCTTGGACTGCAAACACTGCATTAGGTAAAAGTTTGCATTGGGTATGCTTTTGCACAATTAATGTGACTTTTGCTATTGCATGCATGCTGCTAATTTGTCAAACTTGGCTCATACTCCGTTAGTTTGAGAGCAACACATGCAGCACTCAGGTCAACTGTTAGGGCTTTACATCCAAGCCAAGCACTGTGCATCATTCTTCAAAATCTTTTAAATGTGATAACAATGTAGAAAAGAATTCTGTAACAGGAATTCTAGAATAAAATAATTCTGTTCCACACTGTGAGAAAGAACAAGATCATTAGTGTGTTGCAGAAGGGGACGGTCTTTTCGCGATCTGGTGACCAATGGTTCGAGTGCCCACAGAGAGGGCCCTGCGTGCCAACTGTGGCCTAAAGGCTCAGAAACCAGAGCTGATGGGTAGAGGAGGGTAGAGGAGTAGGGATCCTTAACTGGATCCGTTTTTATAGTCCTTTTCTCCAAGGATCTTTCATGGAGAAACATCCTCCATCCTCCACTACTCCAAATCCTAACACACACAAAATTGTGAACTGTGTTTAGTGGGAGTCAACATAAATATTTTGAAGCCAATGGAAACCATGAAAATGGTAAACATTATTTATGTGGGTAAATGTTGATATGCCCCTAAGTATATGCATTTATACAGTTTTCTGCTAGAGTCAGCCCTGAATAATAACTGCCTGGTAGCAATGTGGTATGAAAAAGGAGAGGAGAGCCAAATGGAGTAAGAGGGGATATAAAATCCAGGTGTTTGAAGAATTAGGAATAAGAAAGAAATAAAAGAAACACAGGATGAAAGTAGAGAGGAGAAAAAGTAAAAATGAGCTATGGGGATCAAGTAATTGTGGAGCAGTTACTTGTGAAAGGAGGTTGACAAGTTAGTAGGTTTTAGGATAGGCAAGAATTACAGTTATTAATGAAGTCAATTAAACTAAGTGATTGGGGCTAATCAAATAGTCATCCTGAAAAAGTGTTTGTAAACAAATGGGTAGTGACTGACGGAAAGCCCTCATAAACGAATAGTTGATCTTTCCATTAATTAAGCAAAATGATTAAATACAAAGGCAGTCAATCAGTTCATAAAAATGATTAAAGGAAAGCCCAAATACAAAGACAGAGACATGAGATGGTCAGATGAAAATTAGCCCATTATGTTTGGAACAGTTCACTTAGACTGAATGAGGGTCATTACGAAGAGGGATGCCAGAATGATGAATAAGCCTTGGAAGGGTGACCAGTGATGGTGGCTGCTAGAAAGAACCTCGATGGTGGAAGATGGTGCAGGAACAAAGCACTGCGGAACAAAGAGTAAGCAATTAAGGTAGTCCCATCCTTTTCTCCCTAGAAAAATGAGTTGTCCACTCCCAGACCAATAGCATATGGAATTGGAGGCTGCTGTACTCCACTAGAGTAATCATTGGTGGATCATGCCAGTAAATGAGAAGATTTACTCTTTCCTGGAGCCACTTAGAATATAATTATGGGCAAGAGACTGATGATGATGATGATGATGATGATGATGATGCCTTTGGAGAGAGATATTTATGCAGCCTTTGGAGGGGAACATAGTTCCATAGTAAAAAAGGACTGATTGTATATATGAAGTCTCAAGTACAGGCAGTCCCCGAGTTAAGAGTGTCTGATTTACAGACAACCCATACTTAAGAATGGACTTCTGGGTTCCCTGGCACTACGTCAGTTACGTAGAGTACATAGCGTAGTATACTACACAATTTGCGTAATTTATGCAATTTGCATAAATGCCGATTTTAACGTATAGAATGCTATGCACTTTTAACGTATAGAACGCTATGCTATAGACTTACATACAAATTCGACTTAAAGACATTCCTGAGAATGGAACTCATTCGTAACCTGGGGACTGCCTGTACAGGGATACCCTACAAATTGTGGCTGGGCCTAGTAACCACTTTCTCTCAATACAACCCCACCACCTTCCCTGAGGGCAGAGCCCTCTGTTTAATCCCTGATTTATCTACACTTACCAGCATCAGTTTTTCCCCCTCCAACAGTGTGAAACCCTGTCTCATTCACTGGTACCCTGGCCACCTATCCTGCCACATCCCGCTACTTCATTCCCCAACATTTCTGCAGTTACAACCACCAGAAAACAGCAGCACCAGGAAACACCCCAGATGGCAAACAACGAGTTCATTATGCCTTCTCTCGGAATTGTTCTGCTCATCCTATCAGATCTTGACAATTTAGCAGTTAAGCAGGATTAATTAATTGTGATGGCTATGTGGACCCTTCAAGTTGAGAAGCAGCATGCCAATGAATGCCAGTTGTTGAAAAAGCATCCCATTGGCGATTGTGGGAAGCAAGATGCTGGAATAGATGGACCTTTGGCTTGAAACGCTACTCTTATGTTGGACCAGAGTAGCGTTTTCATCAGGTAGGGGCAGAGGAAGAGGCTCCATCATCTCATTGGCTCAAGAGGGTCAGCATCATTAAATTAATGTGTCACTGGCAACTATGTTTATGAACTTCTGCCCAATTTTTAACACCCAGCATCATTAGTCAAGGAACATAGCCTAATTCAAAAAACTGATTTGGAGTCCCATCCTGTATAGCACATGCCCAGTCTTGGTGTAAGCAACATGTCCAAGTTTTATGATGCAACATATGAAGGTCATTTTAAGATTTTAAACATCCATCCATCCATCTCATCTATCAGTTTCAGTTGGTGAGTACAGAGGATGTAGACAAGCTGCTTGGATGAGTGAGGAGAACGACTTGCCCTCTTGATCCCTGTCCTTCTTGGTTGGTTACCCAGGAAGGAGATGGAGTTAGATTACAATTACAACATATTATTAATGCATCTCTCAAGGAGGTGAGTTTTCCATCATGTTTAAAAGAAGCAGTGGTACGGCTGCTTCTGAAAAAGCCCCCCCTGGACCTTAACAACTATAGACCAATATCAAATCTTCCATTTTGGGGCAAGGTGATCAAGAGGGCAGTTGCCTTACAACTCCAAGCAGTCTTGGATGACACCGATTTTCTGGACCCATTTTCTGGTGGTTGTAACTGCAGAAACTGGCTTCAGAGCAGGATACAGAGTTGAGTCTGCTATGGTCGCCTTAGCGGATGATCTACGCCTGAGTACTGACAGGGTGTGTGTGTCCCTGTTGGTGCTTCTGGACCTCTCAGCAGCTTTCAATACCATCGACCATGGTATCCTTCCGGAACGCCTGGGGGGATTGGGAATCGGGGGCACTGTGCTTCAGTGGTTCCTGTCCTACCTCTCGGGCAGGTTCCAGATGGTGATGCTTCAGGATAGCTGCTCCTCAAAGAAGGAGCTGCTATGTGGCGTACCGCAAAGTGCCATTCTTTCCCCAATGCTATTTAATATTTACATGAAACCACTGGGAGAGATCATCCGAAGGCATGGGGCAGGGTGCTATCAGTATGCTGATGACACCCAAATATATTTCTCTATGCCTTCAGCAACAGCATCAGCTAAGGTGTCTCTCTCTGAATGAATGCCTGGAAGCGGTAATGGGCTGGATGAGGAAAAATAAACTGAAACTGAATCCAGACAAGACGGAGGTGCTTGCTGTCAAAGGTCATAACCTGGGTTTGGAGGTGTGTCAACCAGTTCTGGATGGGGTTACACTCCCCCTGAAAGACTGTGTTCACAGCTTGGGGGTGTTCCTAGATCTGTCGCTCCAAATGACAGCCCAGATAGATAGCAACGGCTAGGAGTGCCTATTATCAGCTTTGGCTGATACGCCAGCTGCGCCACTTCCTAGAGTCAGAAGACCTAAAGACGGTAGTGCATGCACTGGTAACTTTGAGGCTCAACTTCTGCAATGCACTGTACATAGGGCTACCTTTGTACCTAGTCCAGAAACTTCAACTAGTGCAAAATATGGCAGCCAGATTGGTCACTGGTACACCTAGGGGTACTCATATTACACCAGTTTTAAAAGCGCTCCACTGGCTACCAATCAGTTTCCAGGCGAAGTATAAAGTGTTGGTTATTACCTTTAAAGCCCTACATGGTTTGGGTCCAGGCTACCTACGGGATCGCCTTCTCCCGTACAATCCGCCCCGCACACTCAGGTCCTCTGGGAAGAATCTACTTCAGTCAGCCAAAACCAGGCTGACACGTATTACCCAGAGGACCTTCTCTTCTGCTGCCCCCAGATTGTGGAATGGCCTACCGGAGGAGATTCGTCAACTTAGTAGCCTTGTGGAATTCAAGAAAGCCATAAAGACTGATCTTTTCCAGCAGGCCTATCCAGTGGAGTTTTAGGATGCTTTTAAGATGTTTTTAAGATGTTTTAATAATGTATGTTACGCTTTTTAATCAGCTTTTATATTTTATGTTTACTGTTGTTCCCCGCCTCGATCCAAACGGAGAGGCGGGTAAGAAATAAATCTGTCGTCATCATCATCATCATCATCATCATCATCATCATCATCATCTCTAGGCCACCTTGAAGGTAAAAACCACAGAAAGTGGATGCAATAAAAAATCAAATTCAGTAAAAATCCTTACAAACAGAACTTACCAATTAAAATCAATAAAACAAAACGTACCAATAAATACCAACAGCCCAGACTTACATGCACATTAGAGTACCAAAGTTGCTTTTGAATTAGTATAGGTGTCTCCCATAAACAACTAGTTTAAGAGTCCAGTTTCTGTTGGTAGGGTAGTCCTAGTTACAGATGTTTTTTCCCTCCCTGAGAAATTTTGCAAGTATTATTGAAACACTTTAGCATTCCCCAGAAATTCACAAGCCTTTTCCCTGTGCATGAACCCCAAATTTGCTTAGTTTTGCTCTAGTCAGAGTTTGGGTGGCACTTCTTTCAGATGCCTTTGTGATATGTGCTGGGGCATCACAGATGGAAGCCTCGCCATTTTCATCCCAAGAAAATAAGATCCATACTTATTTTCTCATCACTGTTTTCTTTCACAGCCCCGAAAAAGCGAACCAAATTCAAAAGGTTGCATTTCTGTGTAGAAATTGCACAGGGCATCACAAAGAGTGATGTTGTACAAATCCCAACTGCCCTTTGGTCTGGTCCCCCTAAAGGGATCTCCAAATTACCAACGTAGAGTAGAGTTGGGTACAAATACTGAACTCCTCCCTGCACCTTTCCCCATGACTTTTATGGTTTCATTTAGTGATTCTGCTAACCTTACTATGCAGATAAATAAGCAATAATAGAATATGCAGGGTCATTGCTCCTAAAGGGTTATAATTATTGCTATTATTGATTTATATGTAGCAACTAGTAACCCCCAAGGCACTAAATAATAAAGTGTGCATTATGTTCATATACTCACATTAATGAAACATTGAGGCAGAGGACTTGAGCTCTGAACAATCAGGGAGGAAATCAAAGACATTAAATTTCTATTGTGGAGTCAAACAGCACATCCCATATTTTTCATAATGCCCTTTAGTGCCACACTATCATTTACATAGTTTGCTCATTAAAAAATGGTCAAGTGCCTTGCAAAAAGTGATTAGCTTACTTTTGTTTAGTTAGTGATAGATAGTATAGCAGGTTGTATTATTATTCTGGGCTTGGTAACTTATCCGCTGCTTTGACATCTAGCCTGCCTCTTTCCCCCCACCCCATTTGATTAACTTGCTGGTGATGGCTCTGCTGTTGCCTCCTACTCTCTGGCCCTTGCTTTCTGTCCTCACTGCTCTTCCACTTCTTGAGGCATGGAACTAACCTTTAAACCTCAGACAGGCATCCAGGATAGCGTGGAGCTATGGTGAGAGTATGAGTGCCTGTCTCTCATCCTCAGGGGGACAGAGAGCAGCATCTAACCTTAGCAGTTCCGGTTGCTATTCACGGCTTTAATAACCCAGGACAGATACCTTGGTTAGTATGGAGTTCAGCGGTGGATCATGTAATAGTTTGCTGGCAGACTACCAGCTTCCAACACTGAGTGCTGCTGAACAGTAATGGGAGATTCAGTACACTTACCTAAGGGCATCAGGAGGCAGTGAGAAAAGCACTGGGTGTATTACATCTGCACTGTACAAGTGCTTGGCTGCTGAATAGATAGTTGACCTTGGTGTGGTAGTGGAAGATAACAGCATTGGCCCACTGCTATCAAGCAACCGTATGCCTGCATGGTGCTGATGTGACGGCCCTAGAGCCACACAGCCTGCTACCATGGTTCCTAACTGTAAAAGACTGAAAAGAGAGCGTATTCAACTGTCATAGGGCTCGCTGTGTTCCCCCACTCGGGAAAGTGCCAATATTAAAGAGCCAGGGCAGGGAACTCATAGTGTTTCAGCAGTGTGAAGCTTGCCTTGGAGAAGGAGCTGCAGGCACTGATTTCCTAGTTGCAACTGCTGTTTGACCAAGGCGATTGACAGCTACCCAACTGAGTTGGGTAGTTATGCAAATATCCCCATTCCATGGCTGAACAAAGGCATTATTGATTAAGCATTTCTTCCCAATGGTACACACACATCAAAAATCCATTAACATGGGTTAATTATTCTTAACATACTTCTTCAACCATTCATTCAGTGTCACAATCAGGGTGGTTAATGAGTGCTGATAAAAGGTTGTTTCCCCCCTTCCTCCAAATGGTCAGTGCATGCTTTTCTGGCTCTAATAAACACTATGGATTTTATGTATGGAATAGAATAGTAGTTATTCCAGAAATACCAATTCATATTGAAAGCCTGTGATCTTAACCATGTATTTGCAAGGCATAAAGGCGAACTGTTCAGAATGTGTACTAAAGCAATTAATTTTAGTTCTTTCTGGGCTCTAAATTAATGCAAGAAATCTGCAGTGAGAAACTCTTTTGCTGTATAAATCTCTCAACAAACCTGAACTCCTTGCAATCCACCCATTCTTTCTTTTATACCTATGTTTGCCTTGAGCAACCTGTGCAGCCTATGTGGCCTCACTGGCTTATTACTTCTGGCAGATGCAGCCTCTTCCTCATTTCATCTCAGTCTGGGTCAGGCAGCTTCCTTGCTCACAATGGCTATTGTTCCCTTTTGTTTTTGGTCATAACATTCCATTGACTGTCTTAATCGCATCACAGAACCCTCAAGGCAGCCATATATTCCAGCAAAACAGCCTCTCTCTGTGTGTGTCTCTATTTTTCTCTCTCTCTTATTTATTGGCTTCTGATGTTCTAGCCACATCATCAAACACCCTTTAAAATATCAAATTGGATGGATGGGTTTCTGTTTTCTTCTTACACATAAGAAGAAAACAGCAGTTTAAATGGCAGCAAAGAAAAGTTGCTTCTTATGTCAAATGTAGGTCTTTTCCACACTTTAGCACTGCTGAAGTATTGCTCTTCAGTTAGCTCCGAGTGCAGTTAATACTGGTTCCACTTTGGGATGTGTCCAATGTTACGTGAATGGAGTTCATTTATGCAATGGAACATATTGTTTTCTTTGCTGCTTCCTAAAGTATTTTTCTCTCTCTAGCCTATTGAAGGTTAGAACGTTGATGGAAGTAAGATTTGTATTAACTGTAGGCAAGGCTCCTGAAATAAGACCAATCCATAAAAATAATGAATGAGTGGGAAACCTAAAATCATTTTTGGCTTGTAGATGAAACCTATGTCAGTGGCTAGCTGCTACTTATTGATTTGGGGATTGTTGTCCAATAAACTAATAAAACACAAGCTTATCTATAGGTTAACTCTTTGATCTGAACAAAGAGAATTGTGCCACTGGGAAAGCAGTTAGGAAGGAAACTAGTTAAGAAGGGATGACTCATCCACATGTTGTAAGGCAGGCTGGTGGAACAGGCAGCCTTTGGGGAAAAGGTAGCTCCATCTGTCAGTTTTTGTAGCCTTCCAGGATTGCAAACTGTATTTAAAGTATTTTTATTCTGCTTTTCAGTTTTTTGCAGTTTTTGTAGCCTTCAAGGATTGCAAAATATATGTACCGGTAATTAAAATATTTTTATCCTGCTTTTCAATTAAAAAAAAAAAAGACCTTCAAAGTGACCACTGCAACAACAAAATAATAAAATAATCATAAAGTAGTAATGATAAACAACAAAACCCACGGCAATATTATAAAACCATAAAAGAGCATAACAGAGCACAGCAATATAAAACCATACAAAGCAACCAAAATTGGGACCTCTATTGATGCCAATGGGAAGGTTTTTTTTTTAACTAAGCTCAGTATCCATGCAGGGGAAGGATCATGGTTGGGGTAGATTTCATAGATCATAGAGTTGGAAGGGGCCTACAAGGCCATCGAGTCCAACCCCCTGCTCAATGCAGGAAACGAGAGGAGGGGTCTCCCATCCAAGTAATAACCAGGCCTGACCCTGCTTAGCTTTCCACACTCAGACAAGCTGAGCCAGCGTAATCCACAAGCCTGATGTAGAAAGGGATAAGTCACCCCATCCCTGCATGGTGTGTGATCCTGTTCATAGCCCTCACACACACACCCATGGCTTTAATTAATTACAGTAAAGCAAAACACATAGCTGAACACTACACATTAAGTATAATGTGTAGTTTGGCACTCAGCAAGAGAAGACAAGAGCTGGGCCTCTGATGTTGAACTTGAACTGAGTGCGTGGGCAGATTCATATGAGAGGAGGTGGTGCTTCAGTTATGTACAGCCCGTCAGCCATATGTTGGCTGAGGGAAGTGGCCCACTGAGTATACAAGAGATTTGTGTACTGGTTCCAGCACCACACACACGCCAAAACATGCACTCTTGACCCCACTGCAACATAGTCGGTAATGCTGAAGTGAACTTCTGGGCTCATTTACTGCTCAGCAATTGCACTGTACTTGGCATGCATCTTGTTATGAGTAAGCCCATGATATGATTTTTAGTTTGAACCACATTAATCACTCATAGTTCACACATAACTGCAATTCCTGGGTTATTTAACCCAGGAACTGATTATTTCTAGTTGGAGTGAACAAGTACACTGCCTCCCACACACTCATCGCTTCTGCTTTCAATTAATGATGTTTAGGGGTTAAACAACCCAGTTAACCCAACAACAAACCATGGATTACTTCTGGGTTGTTTAACCCTTAAAGAACCTAGAGTTTCCAGGTTTGTAGATCACAATAACAACCCAGGAAAATTCTTGGGTTGTTAACTGAAAGTGGAAGCAGCAAGCCTGGAAACCTCTAGGTTCTTTCAGGGTTAAACAACAAGGCTTAGTACTGAGCCAAAAGTCGAGCGGCCCTAACAACCCATGGTTTAAACAACACATGGGGTGCCATTACGTGCAAACCAAGCCCCTGTGTGTTGTGGGCCAGCTGCTCTAAAGAACACTGAAAGGAGAATTCAGTACATAGATATATTTTTAAAAAGAGAGCACAAGTTTATATTGAGTGTTCAGTATTCACTTGTCATATGTTTTTGAAGAAATGAATGGAACCACATGAAAAACAGATGAGTTTTCAGTAGTAGAAATAAATACAGTCATGCCTTGGATTGAGAGCATAATTCGTTCCGGAAACGTGCTTGTAATCCAAAACACTCTTATATCAAAACGAAATCCCGCAAAAAAAAATTGTACAGAGATTTTTAATTTAAGCTATACTACAGTACTTGTATTGCAAGACGTTGCTTGTATATCAAGTAATAAATAAATAAATAAATATTTAAAATTTTGCTTGTCTTGCAAAACGCTCTCAAACCAAGTTACTTGCAATCCAAGGTATTACTGTACCTGGCATACTTAGTATTTGTAGAGAAACCATGAATTCGGGGACTTGGCTCATGGGATTAAAGAAAGAATAGATGAGCTGTCCATTCTTGAGCTTTTGGCTCAGTACTAAGCCTTGGCTGGGCTAGTGGTGTTTTAAATATAACCAGGATCTTTTGTCCTGGCCTTATGCTTACTTGAAAATTCTATGTTTTCAAGATGCTCATCTGAGCAGAAAAGCTGGTTGCAGCAAGTAACATTATTTTTCTAAGACATCTGTCTAGATATGTACTTGCTGTTATAGCGACAGATGTTCATTTCATCTGTGTGGAAGTGGTGAGGAGGAGTGAAAATAAAACAATATCTTCTCCAGTGAGCCTACTCAGGAAATAGAGTCTTCTACCTGATCATGCTATCTTAATCTTCCAATGCAACAAGCTTCCTCTTATTATACAATATCTGACTGTGTTCCCCCCCCCTTTTTTTCCTTCTTTATCTTGGCATCTAACCTTTTATTCATTTTTAATGGATACAGGAAATATTCTTTGGTGTTTTCTTTATTGTAGCATATGGGTAGCAAGTCTCTGACTATTCGACAGTGACAGATGTATTCTTTCTGCTTCTCTGGGCACATCCAGATGGTAGAACCAGTGGGAGTTTTGCAATCTAGATTGCCAATTTTTTTTAAAAAAATACCAGAACTTGGGGCAACCCAATGAAAGTGCTGGGCAGTTCAGACAAACTAAAGTAATTCTTCACACAACACCAAGGTAATTCATGAAGTTAACTGCTGCAAGATGTGATGATCAGCATCTTATATGTGTTTTAGAGAAGTTTAGATCAATTCCTATCCTCATTATTTAGCTAATAAGGAGGAAGGTCTATCAGTGACTACTACCCATGTTACCTGTATGGAGCCTCCACATCCGGAGTGCTTAGAGTGTTGGACTGGGACTTGGGAGATCCGGGTTCTAGTCCCCACTTGGCCATGAAACTCACTGGATGACTTTGGGCCAGTCACTGACTCTCAGCCTAACCTACCTCATAGGATTGTTGTGAGGATAAAATGGAGAGGAGGGAGAGGATTATGTAAGCCGCCTTGGGTTCCTTGCAGGAAAAATGGCAGGGTATAAATATAATAAATAAATAAATAACTTTATGCCCTGCTTGTGGCTTTCCCAGAGGCTTTTATCCTCTGTGGGAAATAGGATACTATATCGTATCACATGAGAAAGTGACATTTACAACTGAGGGACATCCATGATCAAAGACGATGATAATGATCTGTTTTGCGTGAGTCCCAGGATGTGCAAGGATTTCGTTTGGGAGGTGGAAATCCGGCGGACTAGCCGAGCTTGACCCCTCAAATTCCATCCCACTTACCTCTTCCCTGACACTGACTCGCATTCTCCCAAGTCGAGCCGGGGAAATGACTTGCCTTCAAGCGGTTGCAGTTTGCACAAATTGCAGCCTCTTTTGCTGTATCTTAAGGCATTTTCTATGTCAACAGCAGCTCGCCGGGAACCCAAAAATCCAGTATGTTACGTATGCGTGCCAGCTTTCGCCCCGGCTCAGCAGGCACAGCAGCAGGGGCCACTGAGCTGGAGGCAGGTCAGATCTCGGTGGATCGCCCTCCCCTACACATGACACGACATGACACGACAATCCACCATGAGTAACCAGCCAATGTCATGTCATCCAAACCCAGTGTGGTTTCTGCAGGATGGTTATTTTTCACAAACAAGCCACCCTGAGAACCCATGGCTCATTTTAGGGTTTTTATTGCCCACGATGGCTTGCTGTGGCATCTGAACTCAGCAGGGCAATTTTATTGGGGGTTGTCAGGAATGGCTACACAGCTGCTCAGCAAGAGCGTCAAAAAACCCGTCACTTGCTTTTGCGATCTCTCCAGTGACTCCCCTTCCACCGATGCCAAAATGGCACTTTGGAAGGGCTGTCACCTGTTCCTCAGCTTTTTTATTATTATTATTTTTTGAGGCCTCAAAAATGCACAATTGGAGTCGTTTTTGGTTTTTTTTGTCAGTCTTTTGCAGGTGTGCAAGTGCGCACCTATGGCTCTCCAATATGGGTAGTCTTCTCTGGTTAATTTCCTTGTCAGTTTCAGCAAGACTACATATAGGCTAATTTGCACAGTTGCCAGGAGCCAAGTGCCTAGCTGTCAATTGAAAAGCACCAGTATGTGTGTGTGTGTGTGTGGGGGGTGGACGGCAACAGAAGGTGCACCAAAATGGGGTGGGGACAATATCTTCCCCTTAGCAATGTAATCCTCTCAGTTTTTAATGTTCAACTGACCGTTCTCAGTACCCTCCACCTGTACCCAACAGTATCTCAGTACCCAACACGTCTCCAGCTCCTCCAGAAAAGGGAGATATTAACTCCCGCCCACTTTTCAGAGCACTTACTGCTGTGGGTACTGCAGTTCCCTGATAGTTCTATAAAAAAAAAAAAAACAACTTGCAGAAATGTACGCAAATTTAACGGCTGGGAAGTAAATGGAGGGGAAATTTGCACAAATTTAAGGGCTGGAAAGTAAATGGAGGGGAAATTTATGCACCTGCAGTAACTGCGTAAATTTCCCCTCCATTTACTTCTCAGCCCTTAAATTGGCTCAAAATTCCCCTCCATTTACTTCCCAGACATTAAATTTGCATATATTTCTGCAGTTTAGCAGGATTGCGTAAGTAAGGTTGGGGAATGTAGTGGAAGTCTTGATGTCTGTATTGTGAAAAGAAAAGAGAAAAGAAAGTTTGTTCGGTACAGATCTGTGTTCACTGATATGTCCTGTGGAAGAGCTGATTCTCCTCCACTTCTATTGACTGAAACTTTCATAATTATCTAAATTTCATAACAATTCATAGTAATAGCAGCTTTGCTGGAGATACTTGTTACCTTAGTCGAAGATGTTCTTTTGCTTGTTCAAAAAATCAGAACATTCGTATGGCCTTCCTTCAGTTCTGCCAAATTGCAGTCTTTTGAGACCTACTATAGGCTTTCTCTATTGAGAGGTGAGAACCCTAACTGTTAAAGTGGGTCCAGGAAATCCAATGCAGGGAGCGAGGGCTGAGGACAAAGCAGATGGGTTGGGAGAATGCACTGTTGGCAGAGAAGTGGGGAACGGAAGGAAGTGGCCTGAACTGTGGAAATGAGAACGTCTTAGGGCCAAACTAGATATGAAGTTAAGCATGTCATGAATGTCCCTTGCATGCTTCAGGGTTTTTGTTTTGTTTACTGATTTAGATTGGGACCACAGCATGGGGGAAAGGGGATTTAATGCTTTGCCTTCACCATGGTCCCAATTCAGATCATGGGCCCCATGACTGCTATTTTGATCAGGAGGAGTGCTGCCGTTGGTGCTAATAGCACTTTTCCTCCTGAAGCAAATAGCTGTGGTGGGCTCCTATCCAAGCGGAGCAAAGGATTAAATTCTTTACCCCACACACACACACACTGTAGTCCCAATCTGGATCACTCCCCCACTCCATGGCTGCTGTTTAGTAAACAAAAAGCAACCATGCAACCCACAGTCACAAGCTGTGGAGAAAGCCAACCTAAGCCCCCTTTCTGACACACACACACTCACCAAGGTGGGGGGAAGGAGACCCAGGGGGGGGGAGACAGCCAGTCTCCACAGAGACCAAAGCGGACAAACAACATCTGCATAGAATCACCCCAGGGGGGAAGACAGGAAGCATCGCCAGGTTCGTCAATGCTCTCGTATATCAGCCCCATCTACATAAGACTTGAATACCTCACCAGAGCAGACACTTCGGCACCCATAAGAAAGGACCATTCAACACCACAGGATGGGACCATTAAGCAAGTGGCTTCAAAGGGACCCCACCCCACAGGGGGAAGGCGTCACCCCACCTGACCCAAAAGGCCGCCCCTCAGGGAGGGTGGCAACCCACCTGATTGGCAACCCACCTGATTACGGAGGGAGGGGCTACCTGAAACACCAAGGTATAAAACACCCTGCACAAGGGAACTGAGTTGTTGGACCTGATCAGCAATCTTGCCCCATGCTTGGGGTAAGGGAACGAAGGGATTGGCAACCCCAGGTAGCAGCACCCGGCGTGCTCCAGCTAGCTGAAATCACTGGCCGCTTGGGTTGACCGGACCCCCGGGAAACCAAGCTGAAATCACTGGCCGCTTGGGTTGACCGGACCCCCGGGAAACCAAGCTGAAATCACTCACAAGCCGCTTGGGTAGACCGGACCTCCGCCGGGAACCCAGCTAGCCTCTTGGGTAGACCGGACCTCCGCCGGGAACCCAGCTAGCAGCATGCGGTTGACCGGGCCTCTGCTGGAGCCCGAGCTGAACTAACTAGCTGAGAGCCCTGAAATCACGGTGTCCTTGAGACTTCTTGCTTGCTACTTTGTACCATACTGATAAGCTGTATTGCTGGCGTGTGTCTGGGTTTGTGAAGGTGATTTTGTAAATAAACTTGTTTTATAAAAGATACTTTTGTGGCTATAAGTTATCCCTTTGTTCTGGGCTAAGGGTGATAGTCGCTGGGGACCTCGGAGAAGGCCCGCCCTAGGACTCGCTACCCCCTTAGCATTGAACCCGCGCAGAAGACCAGGTTGTCGGTCTTCCACTCAAGCTTATTTGTACATCGAGCTGAATTTCCATTTCAGAGTACTGCCTCTTTTGAGTTAAACAAATGGACACAAATGAGACAGAGAGTTTCTGAATTTACATCCACTACTGAACATAGGGAGCTGCCCTTTTCTGCAGCTTTTCCAGCTCTGCAGTATCCTTTTTGAGTAGAGATTAGAATTGTACACAGTATTTCAAGTGTGATCATACCATAACTTGTATAAGGGCATTATGATATTGGAAGTTTTATTTTTGATCCCTTTCCTAATTATCTCTAACATTGCCTTGATGGCTTTTTTTTTAAGCAAATAAGGCAGTATATAATTTTTATTATTTTTATTTATTATATTTATACCCCGCCTTTTTTCCTGAAAGGAACCCAAGGTGGCTTACATAATCCTCCTCCTCTCCATTTTACCCTCACAACAACCCTGTGAGGTAGGTTAGGCTGAGAGTCAGTGACTGGCCCAAAGTCACCCAGTGAGTTTCATGGAATTTGCCTTTTTCACAGTTGGGTCAATTTTTTTCATCACACTATCACCACATCCCCAAGATATTTTTCTTGGTCATTCACCACCAGCTGAGATCCCATCAGCATCTATGTGACATTAGGATTTTTGGCCCCAATGTGCATCACTTTACATTTGCTTATATTCAATCAGATTAGCCATTTTGCCCATTTTCTCAGTTTGAAGAGACCCTTTTAGAGCTCTTTGCAACCCTTTTCTGTTTTAACAACCTTAAATAATTTAGTATGATAAGCAAATTTGGCCTTCTCACTAATCATCCCTAACTCTGACCTATAATTTCCTGGACCCCCCCCCCCATTCCTTTTTAATAACTGGCATTACATTAGCCATTCTCCAATCAAGTTTGTGTTCCTCTTTGTTCTCATCATTTGGGCAATACTTCCATTCTCTGAAGGAAGCCTTCACGTCTCTAATAGCTTCCTTGGCACTGCTTTTTAACCATGCCAGTGACCTCTTGGACTTTCTGCTACCTATCCTGATCTGTGGTATATATAAGGATGTGTGAGGAATCTGATAGGTGGGTGAAAATATGATGGATTTTCATGATTTGGCCCCCCGGATTCTGGTTTGTTAGCCCCATGGATTCTGGTTTGTTAGCTGGTGCCGAATTGCTGTTGTGTGAGTCGAGCCAGCTTGCAGACTTCCATCTCTAATTCTGACAGGCCACGGTTTGTGCATGTTAAAAAAAAACACCACTAAGGAAATTTGCGCAAATCACACTATTTGCGCAAATTGGAAACCAGAAACTGCAGTTATAGTATGATTTGCACACATTGCACTAGAACTGTATAGTTTCCGACTTTCAATTTTTGCAAATAGCACTATTTGTGCAAATTTCCTTAGCATTTTTTTTAATGTGCAAACTATGGCCCGTCTTAAAGACAGAAGTCCACAGGAAAAAACCTGACTCGGCCCACTTCCGATCATTGGCTCGGAAGCAGACAGGAAATTCATTGAGCCAAATAAGCCAGACTTCACAGCATCAGTACATCTGTAGGTATACATTCTAGCTAAACTTCCATTATTGTGGTTCTGAGTAAACCCCCAAGCATTGCAATACAGTACCTTGGGTCCCCAGGCCTACAACTCCCAGCATGCTGTGGATGGTTCCCACAGCCATACTTGCTTTCTACCTTCATAGCTGTTTTTTAAATTGTTATTATTTGGTTTGTTTACCTGAAAGACTAGGCCAGCCTTCCAGTTGTTTTGAACTTCAGCTTCCATCAGCCCCAGTCAGCATGTCCAATGGTCAGGATTCCTGAGTTATAGTCCAAAACAGGCACCAAGTTGAGGAAGGCTGAACCAAGTTATTTACTAGCAGAAAGCAGGGAAGGAGTAACTGCCCAGGCCTCTTTGCCCTGTGTTACTAAATTCATACATGTGCTTAACTCAAGTGTGTGCTTCACTGTTTACCTTTTTACTTTGTTACTGGGGCTAAGATGCTTTGTCACTGAGTCTTCTCTTCACACTTGCTAAGCTGGGATCCTTCACAAGCCTGTTCTGCTTTTTATATACTTGGCTAGCTTCCCCCAACTGCTGCTGTAGCTATTAGATTAGAGGGGTGGCTCAACTACTGGGCTGCACTAGACTCCAATGAATGGAGAAAACTAGGTCAGTTGAGCCCCCTAGGAATGGATTTATTTTTAATCGGGAGTGGACAATCAACAATGGGCAGGGGATTAAGGAGAAAATGTTGTTTGAGCTCTTCTCAGAATGCAAGTGACTGAGTCACTATGATCTTGGCTCAATGTATACTTTCTAGACTTACAATTTGATTTCTAAAACCAGGTTTAAAACTGAACTAAAAGCTGAACTCTTAATTTGGACTGAGGTCTATACAGTACTTAAACTTCAGTTTATGACCTGTACTTAAAGACCTAAAAACTGAGCCTACACTCAGCCTGAATTGAAATCTAACCCTACACTTTTTGTTTATGAGCAGACCTTTCCACTATATCTAGGTCTGCACTGTGACCCTTGTCAATGTAGAGCTACGTATAAGGTTTATTTAGCCCCTTTTGAAACTTGCTATATCACAACCTAATTATTCTCCTAACAAGTATGATTCACACATTTATCTTACTTTGATTGTTTTTGTAGCCACGTAAATGATAAATCTCTGCAACTACAACACTGTATACAATGCATGCATATATAAGTAACAATGAGCACCATCCATCAGCAATGTCTGTTGTGATTTAATGGAATTAACTTCACCATGTTTTATAATAGTAGTAGACTGCATTGAGGACAGGGCTGGAAATGGTTTTAAGATCTATACTAATCCCAGTCTGTGCCCTAGACTTTAATTCATGCCTGAGTGTCCATTTACAGTTAAGTCTCATTCCAATTTAATTGTTGAAGATCACCCAGTGCTAGTGTCAGTTTCAATGTAATAAGCCACTAAGAGCAACAGCAGCCAAATGATGTATCCTTACATTATGTAAGTCAATATATCATCTTTATTAGAAGCAGTTAACACTAAATGTTGTTTATCTAAAGATAAAATCAGTACTAGTTTCTTGGTTATAGGCTTGTCACGCTTTAATAATTTTAACAGCTAATTGGAGAAATGCTGCTAGAATTTGCTATGCACATCTTTCATTATGTCCAGCTTTAATTAGAAATGGCCCTTACTTTGTGATGAACTAATTTACACTGAGTTAATCTGTCATGTTATTTGTATGCTAATTGCAGTTATCACTTGATACCTTGAACTTTTCAAACTGCTTTTAATCTGTTTGTATGTTAGGAATTATCATGGATGTTGCTTTTTATAACATTTAGCTATTGCCCAATAATGGAAGCCAAGCTGGGTAGCATTATGAGGCATCTATCACTTACGTTATGGCTGTTAGTTATGAGGGATTCACATGATTAGATCGTCCAACTGTGAGGCAACCTTTCACAATTTACCATATTGTGAAAATCCATGTGGACCTCAGTTGCAGAAGGGTCCAGCATATCTTGGGTGGATTGTGGGTCAGCATGAGATTAGCAATGGAGGCTTGTCAGGCTCCCACAGTCTCAGTGTATGTTTGACACTTCCCGTAACACATATATGTATGAGACTTAGATTTATCTGAACTTTCTGGATTGCCTTGTTCCAACTGAGCCTATATAAGAACAACGATATAGCATTCATGTCCACGCTGTTTCCCAGTTATAAACTCTTCTTATTCTAGGAGAGGGTCAGCAAATCATTCTTGTTTTGGATAGTTTGCAAACATGGTTAAAACAAATACTAAAATTAACTCTGGCATGGTGGGTGTATTGAGTCTAGATGTCTGGAGTGGCCATATATGCACCAGACAGGATGGAATCTGTGTGTGGAATTAGCTGCATTCTCAGCATCCTACAAATCTCATTTTATTTGAAAAGAGAGTGAGTTTCTCTTACCCTTGTGGTTGCAGAGACATGTTTGAACTGAGATTGGGAGAGGAGCTGTATCTTATAACGTGGTGGAAAAAACTCAGGCACCTAGTTATCCCTGTGCCTGGCTTTTAACCTGGTTTTTACTTTGGTTTTACTCTTTTAAGTGTAAGGTTTTTAAATTGGGCAGTATCCAACAATGCCACTCTTCATAAGCAACCTCTAGCACAATGACAATGGCATATGCTGGCACAATGGGTTTTCTTGGACAACCCATCATACCAGCATACACTATTGGCATTGTGCTAGAGGTTGCTTATGCTAGGGCAGTACTGATGGCCTAAGTGGAGCAGGGTGGCCGGGTGGCTGGCCAGATAGGCGATTAATAAATGTAATAATAAAATGTAATAATAAAAATAAATAAGCTGTGTTGGATACTGTCCATTATGTTTCACTTTGTCATTGTATATTACGGTTTTAAGTTTTGTTTGTGAACCCCCAGAGAGCTTTGGCTATTGGGTGGCACAGAAATGTAATAAAGAAAGAAAGAAATATAAAATTGATTCTGATATCTGCAAATGTGTGTGTTAGTGACCAGCTATCTGCTGCTATTAATACTGATCAGCCAAGACATTATCACAGCTGAAAAGAGGACTGAGGGCCAAACTAGATGTTCACATAACCCTTTGTCAAATGCAACTCAACACCACTGAAAAAAATTCATTCAACTTTTGTGTCGGTCTTCCACAACTCCATGTTCCAGGTAGTGCTCAACCCTCAAGAGGTGTGAATTGCCATGTTTTATTGTGCAACAGAAAAAGGGGCTAGCCTTATGTGGTGGATATGTGAAAGAGCAAAAAATCATTTCAGATGGCTATAAACACTATAAATGAAATATACAAACTAAAATTAGAGTTAGATCCAAAATTATATATTTTGAATTATGTAACAGAATATCTCTAAACTTCAAATGGCTCTTATGTATTTAATAATTGCAGCTAGAATTAATTTTGCAAGACAGTGGAAATCTAATATGAGACCTAAGAAAATAGACTAGTTGATAAAGATATGGGATAGAGTACTGGACTAGATGAAGTAGACAGTTCTGGACTAGATGAAACAATAGTTGGATTTGGTATACAGGCAAATGAGCTTGTATTTTTATAAACCTGATCTGCTCTAATCGTGTATAAGTCGGACATCCAATTTTTAGAGCAAAAGGAGTGTTAAACCAACCCATGGCCTGTCTCCCCAACTCCCCAACTCCGCATTTTTCTCAGCTACCCTCACCTGGCCACACACTCCTTTTGCTGTAAAAATTGGAGCCCATGCACCACTTTATATCTGACTGGGCAGACCTGGGATTAAACAAATGAGCCTGCCATTACATCTAGCTTGGCCCTAACACAACAGTGCATTTTCATATGAAGAGTCAAAATGCAGCTGTGTGATTCCTTTGTTGACCTTCCTAAGGAGGAAGTCCTGAGACATCACAGTTGTTTCAGGGTACCCTTTATATTCTTCAGGGCAGGCTAAACAGGAAGGCTGCGTGTGTGTTTATCACCGACCCTAAATAGCTTGTTGCATCTTTTAAGATGGTATAAATCCCGTTAAATGGCATGACTTGCAATGAAATAGCCAAACCTGCTCTCGGGAGTGCTTGTGTGTTAGCAAGAACTGAGTGGCCTGTTTTCTATGAACAAAGACTTTCATCTAAAGTATGCTGCAGATTAATTAGCTCATTAATTGAGTAATTAAGAAGGCACTTTGAAGATTTTTACTGTATAGCTCTTATGGTTTACTGCAATGCTACCTAGTATATAGTTTTATCTCTCCTTCCTTTTGTGTACTTCTCCTTAGTACTGTCAACAAAACATTGCATGGAGGTTATTGTTGCTGCTGCTGCTGCAAATTGACGCTTGCATTTTTCACATCTATGAGCATTTTCCATGCTGCTTGAAAATTTGAGGGTAACTATTACAGTACAAGGTCATTATGCACAATTGGGCAGGTTCATGTTCTGTCCAGACAACTGGAAGTAAACAAGCAAACAAATAAACAAAAACCCTCCTAGGGTTGTCACTGCTGGGTTTGTTTTGTTTTTTACTAGATGTGTGCTTTTCCCTTTAACAGCAGCCTGCCATACAGTAATTTAGCAGAAACTTTCCCCATCACTTAACCTCCATGTGAAGAAAAAGATTCATCTGGTTAGGACGCAATCCTATGTGCCTCCAACCTTGTCTGGGAGGACATAGGATTGGGGCTGGAAGCCCCTGCAAGCTCGGAAATCTTTTCCGAGGTTGTAGCACTGCGGAGGGCCCCCCCCCATAGCCGGTGCGGTTCTTTCCATGCCAGCAGGGAACCGAAGACAGTCTTCCGTCTTCGGTTCCCCCATGGGGGGGTTCCTGGGGGCAGGAGCGAAGCTCTGTCAGATTCCAAGGAATCCAGGTGGCGCCTCAGCCTCTCCTCCTTGTGAGGAGAGGAAAACCATCTAGATAGCCAAAATTGGCAGCCTATATGTTTCTAAGGGTGAGGGGAGCATGGCAGATATCCTATCCACCCTGTTTGGAAGGTTGCAGGCACCCTCATAGGACTGCACTGCCCATGTCTGCATCCAGACTAGAGATGAGCAGATGTCCTCCATTCCATTCTGTTGTTCTTCTGTGGGCTCACCCTGCCTTGCATTCCTGTCCACCTGCTTTCCAGTTTAACTTGGAGGATTTAAAAAAATAATAATTGTGGAAGTGGCACCTGTTTGCTGCAGTTTTCAATTTCTTGATCTTTTTTTCCCTTACAAGTTACTGATCAACTCCAGTGCATATGTACACTGATTAAATCACTTTTTAATAATTGTTTTTTTTTAATGAAAGGAATATTGATGTGATTACACCAGGACTCAGCTTTCTGCTATGATTTAATCAATGTGCATATGGGCTGGAGCCAATCTTTAAGAAAAAGAGACAAGAATGATTTGCTGACCCTCTCCTAGCCTCCAGAAGAGCCTCCACCCACAGAACTTACAACCTCACATGGTGGACATTCCTGTACTGGACTCTGGCCATTGGGAGGGATCCTCCAGATATCCTGGAGTTCCTCCAAGAGGGCCTATCTGCAGGTCTTAAGCCCAACACCCTCAGAAGGCAGCTTTTGGCCCTAGGCTCTGTCTTATGGGACTCAAATGGGGGGCCACTGGGCTCCCATCCACACATCAAGAGCTTCCTCAGGGCAGCCCCACTGATCAGCCCACCCCCAGTCTGCAGGTTCCCTGGAGCCTGAACGTAGTGCTGAAAGCTCTGACAAGGTGTCCCTTCAAGCCACAGGGGGCAGCCACCCTTAAGGTGCAAACCCTAAAGACCATGTTCCTTGTGGCCATCACCTCTGCTAGGAGAGTCTCGGGGCTGGGGGCTCTCTCCTCCGATAAGAACCTGTGCATCTTTCACAAGGACAAGGTGGTCCTCCACCCAGACCTGTCCTTCATTCCCAAGGTCAACTCAGCCTTCCACAGAACCCAGGAACTCATAATGCTCTCCGTCTGCCCGCAGCTGTCCGCACCCCAGGAAAGGGAGTGGCACATTCTGGATGCTAAGCAAGCACTCAAGTGCTACCTAGACCAAACCACACAGACAGCATAGCTCCCTGTTCATTTGCTTCAGGCCTTCTTCCCTGGGGAAGAAGGTATCTGTAGCCTCCCTGGCCCGGTGGTTGCACAACTGCATAGCACTGGTATATACTTCCAGCATCCTTTTGGTGCCTGATGGCATTCTGGCCCACTCTGTCAGGGGAATGGCCACCTCTGCAGCATTCTGCAAGAGGGCCCCTCTAGATGAGATATGCAGGGCGGCCACTTGGTTGTTGGTTCATACCTTCACCAGGCACTACAAGGTAGACCGGCTGGCCTTTGCAGAGGGTGCCTTTGGCAGGCGCATCCTCCAGAAGGTACTTCCGTCCTAGCAGGAGGCTGGCTAGAGGGGTCTGTTGGCCCACCCAGAGATGCACTGTTTGTTTTTTTACATCCCCATCACTAGCTGGCCTCCTGCACTCGAAGGAGAAATGGAAATTCTTTACTCACTGGTGAATTTCTGTTCTCCACGAGTAAAGGAGGCCAGCTAGGCCTGCTCTTGGGCCAGCCTCCTTCTGGGCATGGGTCAGGTCCGGTAGGGTTCTCCCTTTCCTTCACAGTCCTCACCTCACGAAGAGCCTAGTGGGTCATCAACATCAAGAGGATCCCTACCAGATTCAATTCATTGGAAGTGTCAATTGGAGCTTCCAGGGGAGGCCCTGCCTCCTCCGGGAAGATCAGTTCAAGGTCTGCCTTCCCAGCCCCAGAGGCAGGGCTTCCCCATCACTAGCTGGCCTCCTTCATTCATGGAGAACAGAAATTCACTGGTGAGTAAAGAATTTCCATTTCTACCAGCAAGCCTGTTCTGAGCTGCTTTTAGAATGTTTGGAAATTAAAAAATGCCGGCTGCTATAAAAGATGACTGCTTCCTTTGCCACTCACTGGGGGCTGCCATTTATAGTGGACAGTAGTTGAATATCTACAGAAAAACCCAGACTTTTACAGAGTGGGTGGATCATTCCTCTAGTAACTCATTTTATTCACTAAGTGCAGTGTTAAATACCGCTGCAAAGAAAGGGAGTGAGTGATTGAAGCAGGCTTGTTAAAAATATAAAGTCACAGCAGGCTGTTCCATGCAACCCTATTTTTAAATCTGAAATAATAGGTAATTATATATATTTTTTACATTTGGATCTCTCTCTTTCTCTTTCTAGTAAAAATGCCCTGCAAAAGACCCAAAGATGATTTGTTCAAAAGCAGACCCAAAGGTTTAAAATACATCCCATACTGGGTTTCTGAGAGAGGGTGGAAATGGATGGTGGGAATATCAAAGATTAATAATACAATCAGTGGTGGCTGGTGGCCACTGTGGCTGGTGGGACAACCAGAGGTGGAGTCAAGCGGTCACGAGAGGTGGCGCCAACCTCTTCTCTTGCAAGGTCTAAGTCCACTTATAACACCATTTTATACATGTCTTCTCAGAAGTAAATCCTACTGAGTTCAATGAGTCTTACTCCCAGGTAAGTGGGCACCAATTTTTAAACCAACACAAATGGGCACAGAGCCAAGTTTTATACCAACACACATGGGTGTTTGTGCGAAGCCAAACTGAAATGATTTTTAAAACACACATGTATTTCTGTCAAGCAAGCCAGAGAAAAAGGTTGATGGGTTTGTGCAAGCAAAGCCAGCCAGACTGAAATGAAATTATTTAAATGTACAAGCTTTACAGTGCAATCCTATGCATGTCTACTTGGAAGTAAGTCCCATTGAGTTAAATAGAGCTCACTCCCAGTTAATTGGGTCTAGGTACTGCAGCCTCACAGCACTATCCTATGCCTCTTTACTCAGAAGTAAGCCCCGTAGAATTCAATGGTGCTTACTTCCAGGTAAGTGTGCACAGGATTGCAACCTTAATTAATTTTAAGCCAAGCCAGTCACAGAGGAGGATATTATTTAAAAATAAATGAAAGAAAGTTTAATTTGGGCCTGAACCACAGAAGAGGAAATTAATTTTAATTTTAAAAATATTAATTTGTGGTTAGATTTTTATTTTTATTTTATTTTACTATGAGTCACCCTATACCTAAATAATAGAAGTGCAGGCAGGCAGTAAGCAACATTAGCAAGCAGCAGCTGGATTACTTTTGGTGACACGTTTCCTTTAACATATACCACAGTGTTGAACTTTAATTATTCACACACATTCTTTTCAATGCAAAATTCGGTTGCAGAGGGAGGAGGCACAGATAGCCGAGAGGTCTGCAAGGTTGGATCACAGAACATGTAATGTGTATATATATACTTTCAGAAATAGAACTGAGCAGATTTGATCACAATTTGAGCTTTCTTAATTGAAAATGCACTTAGCACTCCTCTATCCTTTTTGGCCACTAGGACAATCGGGGAGGACCATGGGCTAGAACTAGGGACGATCACCCCTAGGTCTAGCATGGCTTTGACTTCCTCAGCAATGACTTGAGCATGGGGTCCCACCGCCCGGTATGGCAGAGATTGCAGAGGGGGGCTGTCACCTGTTTGAATGGTGTGCTGGATGAGTGGGGTCCGCCCGGGGCGGTCTGAGAACATGGTCCCAAATTCATCCAGCACCCGCTTCATTTGCTCTCGCTGAGCCTCGGACAGGGCGGGTGACAGTGAGATTTCTTCTATTCCCCCACCATCTCTCCATTCTCTTAACAGATCTCTATCAGCGAAATCCTTATCATTATGTTCCTTCACACATCCCAGTCTCGCACTTTGGTCTACATACAATTTCAACATGTTCACATGAAACACTTTACATTTTCTAGGAGTCTCAGCAAAGAGTATTTTGTAGTTGACTGGTCTAAGTTTCTCAACTACAGTCCCCGGACCCTCCCACTTAAGACACAGCTTGTCTGTTTTGAGGGTACGCAGAACTAACACTTTATCACCCACCTCAAAAGTCTGGGCTACTGCGGTTCTATCATACAGCTCCTTTTGCCGCTGCTGGGCTGCCTTCAGATGCTGTTGGGCGGCTTCTCGAACGCTGTGGAGGGTGTCCCGTAGCCGCCGCAGAAAAGTGTGAACCGGCACGGGCGAACTGCCGGCAGCCCCCTCCCATTCTTCTTGCAACAAAGCCAAGGGCCCCCGTAGTTCTCTACTAAACATCAGTTCATTCGGGGAAAACCCGAGGCTTTCCTGCGGAGCATCTCGGTAGGCAAAGAGGAGGTAGGGTAGGGCTTGGTCCCAAGTTCCCGGGTGACGGCTAGCGTACGCCCGGATCATTTTCCCCAAAGTCTGGTTGAAGCGTTCAACCAGTCCGTTGGTCTCGTGGTGGTAAGGCACCGAAGTTACATGGTCAAACCCCCCCCCCCAGGTCTCACATCTTCTGGAACAGTTTAGACATGAACCCGGTGCCGCAGTCCTGACACGACTGTGCGGGGCATTCTTAAGCGGGCAAAGAGAGAGAGCAGAGTCTTAGCCAGGCTGGCTGCAGAGATGGAGGCGAGCGCAAAAGCCTCTGCGTAGTGGGTGGCAAAGTCCACTACCGTCAGTACAAACTTTTTCTCCGTCTTGGTGGGCGGGTTCAGGGGACCTACTATGTCTATAGCAATCTGTTCAAAAGGGATCCCCACCACCGGAAAAGGCTGAAGGGGAGCTCTTGGGTGATCGCGATTGTGTCCCACTCGCTGGCACACATCGCAGGACCGACAGTAAGCCTTAATGTCGGAGGCGATCATGGGCCAGTAGAACCCCTCTGTAATTCGAGCTTGGGTCCGCTTTTGCCCCAGGTGTCTTCTTCATGCCACGTCGTGGGCGAGGTGCAACACGGCGCGGCGGTACCGTTGGGGAACCACCAGTTGCCTCTGCTTGCGCCTCAGGTGCCACTTCCCCCTTTGGCTCGAACTCTCGGTACAAAGTTCCATTGTCCCAGATAAATCTTTCTGTGGCAAGGGATACCCCGGGGTCTTGGTTGGCCAGGGCGCGACACTCTCGCAGGGACGGGTCCAGCCGCTGGGCTTCTTTGAATTGGGCTTGTGTCCCAAAGTCTTTAGCCATCTGAGCAAACCCTTCGTCCTTCGGGGGCTCCGCTATGGCCTGGTTTTCCCCGGGGTGCCCCGCAGGGGATGGGGTCACCCCGGGTGGTGGAGGGGGCACGGGCTTAGGCTTTGGGACCGGTGCGGTTACGGGCGGCCCCCCTCGCCTTGCCTGTCCCCGGGTGACGACCTCCATCTTAGCTTTGGCCACCCGGAACGCGAGGTCGTTCTCGATGATGATGCCCCACTCCTTTTGGCGATGGATGATTACGTCCATCTCTCCTTCTCACTCCTGGTACTTGATCCGGACCCGGGCGATGGGGACGGTGATGTCGGGGGAGTTATAGGGTTTGATCGTACACGTACGTCCTGACAAAAGTTGGGACCTCTCTACGCGGTCCCGGGGCAGAGCCGTTACATCTGCCCCAGTGTCCTTATACCCTACCCGGGGAACATTATTGATATAGATGGACTCACAGAATTGCTTGCGGCTCTATCTCAGCTGGTCCGGGGAGGCGATGCGATACAGCGATGCACGGGGTTCAGGACAGTAGGAATCCTACTCTTGGAGTTCTTCCTCGGCACGGCGATCTTCGGGGATGCTTGCATGGAGGGAGAGGACCGACCGTCGCTCGTCGTCGCTGTCGTTGTCTTGAGCGGCTGCAGCACCCGCGAACGCGTCCTACTTTCCTCGGTGAGGGACGGGCATCTCGGTTCTTGGGTTGGAGCTTGGGGCAATCTCGCCGCAGGTGTCCCATCTCAGTTACAGTGGAAGCAGGCCCCAGACTGAGGGGTTTGGTTCTCTTTGGTCCGAGGGGCCTCCCCGCGCCGTCGGGGCAGGCCCTTTTCCGGCTCCGGGTTCTTCTTGGCCACGGCAGCGGAACTTCTCTTGGTGGATGGGGCCGTCTGGTATAGCCCCATCTCGTCGGCCATGATCCCCGCCGCCTCACAGGTACGGGGCTTCTGATCTCTTACGACAGCGGCCAGCTCCTTCGGGATGGTGGTGAAGAACTGCTCTATGGCGAACAGCTCGACAACTTCCTTCAGGGTGGAGGCCCGGGAAGCCTCCACCCAGGACTCGCAGACGTGCATTACCTGGGCTGCCCATGCCACGTGGGTGGTCCCAGGGGAAGGTTTACCCTCTCGAAATCTTCGCCGGCAATGTTCGGCGGAGAGGGCGAAGTGTTGTCTGACCGCTGCCTTGAACGCCTCGTAGCTTGCCGGGGTCTTCCGCAGATGCGCTCTGAGGAGGTCAGCCAGGTCCCCACTGACCTGGGTTCGCAGGGCGGACAACCACAAGTTGTCGGGGACCCGCTGCTCCTGGCACGCCATTTCAAAAATGTGCAAAAACATCAGGACATCTTGCCCTGGCTTGTAGTAGGGGAACGCCTTGCGGTCCCATGACGGAGGGGAAGGAGCGGAGGGGACAATCGGGGGAGTTTTCTCCGCCTCAAGCTGCATCTTGGCCAGCTCTATCTGCATCTGGATCATTTCGCGCTCGTGGGCCATCCTCTCCCGCTCGTGTGCCATCTAGTCCGAGGGAAGCTCGAAGGGCTCTAGGGGCTCCAGGGGAGCGGGGTCCTCGGTCCACACATCTTCTCTCCCATCTGTCGGAACTGGGATAGGGCGGCCCCTGGGTCGGGCACCCGGCCCCAGACTTGCCAGCAGCTCCCTCTGCCGCTCCGTCAGCCGGATCAGCGCCTGCCAACCCCGGGGTGATGGGGGTTGCGGGCAGGGGCCGCCGTGGCTCGGCTCCCCCAGTTGCTCCGTCAGGCTCTGGGTCGCCCATGGTGATCTTTGGGCTCTTGCTACTTTGGGTCTGGGAGATATTCTGGGCTAATAAGTTATCCCACCGCTGCCACCAAGTGGAAGACCGCCAACTTGGTCTTCTGCGCGGGTTCAATACTAAGGGGGTAGCGAGTCCTGGAGGCGGGCCTTCTCTGAGGTCCCCCAGCGACTATCACCCTTAGCCTAGAACAAAGGGATAACTTATAGCCACGAAAGTATCTTTTATAAAACAAGTTTATTTACAAAATGACCGTCACAAACTCAGACACACGCCAGCAATACAGCTTATCAGTACAGCACAAAGTAGCAAGCAAGAAATCTCAAGGACACCGTGATTTCAGGGCTCTCAGCTAGTTAGTTCAGCTCGGGCTCCAGCAGAGGCCCGGTCAACCGCATGCTGCTAGCTGGGTTCCCGGCGGAGGTCCAGTCTACCCAAGCGGCTAGCTGGGTTCCCGGCGGAGGTCCGGTCTACCCAAGCGGCTAGTGAGTGATTTCAGCTTGGTTGCCCGGGGGTCCGGTCAACCCAAGCGGCCAGTGATTTCAGCTTGGTTTCCCGGGGGTCCGGTCAACCCAAGCGGCCAGTGATTTCAGCTTGGTTTCCTGGGGGTCCGGTCAACCCAAGCGGCCAGTGATTTCAGCTAGCTGGAGCACGCCGGGTGCTGCTACCCGGGGTTGCCGATCCCTTCGTTCCCTTACCCCAAGCATGGGGCAAGACTGCTGATCAGGTCCAACAACTCAGTTCCCTTGCGCAGGGTGTTTTATACCTTGGGTTTCAGGTAGCCCCTCCCTCTGCAATCAGGTGGGTGGCCAATCAGGTGGGTTGCCACCCTCCTCAGGTGGGCGGCCAATCAGGTGGGTTGCCACCCTCCTCAGGTGGGTGGCCAATCAGGTGGGTTGCCACCCTCCTCAGGTGGGCGGCCAATCAGGTGGGTTGCCACCCTCCTCAGGTGGGTGGGGTCCCCTTGAAGCCACCTGCTTAATGGTCCCATCCTGTGGTTTTGAATGGCCCTTTCTTATGGGTGCCGAAATGTCTGCTCTCGCAAGGTATTCAAGTCTTATGTAGATGGGGCTGATATAGGAGAGCATTGACGAACCTGGGGATGCTTCCTGCCTTCCCCCCTGGGGTGATTCTATGCAGATGTTGTTTGTCCCTGTTGGTCTCTGTGGAGACTGGCTGTCTCTGCCCCCTGGGTCTCCTTCCCCCCTCCTTGGTGAGTGTGTGTGTGTCAGAAAGGGGTTTTAGGTTGGCTTTCTCCACAATATACTTTCAGAAATAGAACTGAGCAGATTTGATCACAATTTGAGCTTTCTTAATTGAAAATGCACTTTCTAGTCCATAAGGTAGTAGAGAAAAAGATTTCCCCCAAAACTGGAAAAGCCTGATATGGCCTGGGTGTGTACTCCAGCGAGTCAATGAAAATAGCTTTCAGCCAAAGCCCACCAACCCCCCAATTCTCTTTTGTTAGAGGCCTATTTATCCAATTTCAAACAAGTGGCACCCCTATGTCATTCTGAAGACACCTCTATAACTGTCTTGAGCTCTCCCCACCAAGAGAGAGCCATGGGTCCCTTCACTGTACCGCCACCAATCTCAATAAATCCCCCCCAGAGGACAGCAGAGAAATCCCTCCCTGGTAGTTACAGTGGCTCAGTGGTGAGGTAGAAACACTTTGCACATTCTCAGAGACACTTCTGTTGTTCCCTACATCCCCTCTTAGAGAGCAAGTTCCAAGCCACAGCCCCGATTGAACCTTTCACATGTGAAACACACACACACACACACACACACACACACACACACCCTGACTCATGTTAAATCCTACCTCAAAACAAGAAAAAATTTAAATTAGGTACTCCCTTCAGGATGTGGCTAGCCAAGACAGATACACTTTGTGTATGCTCAGAGGTAAAATGCTGCCCCTTCAGAAAAAGCAAATCAAAGCCCAGTGGTTCCTAGGACTTGAGCAGGGGCAGCTGTCTCACATGTTCTAGGCTGTTTTGGCTTTGGGGTGGGAGGACTGGGGGAGATCAGTAAGGGCGGCAGGAGGTGGGGCTCCATCCTGCTTGTCCACACCAGCCAGCTGCCTCTGTGTATATCTAAAAATTCAGAAATAAGAGCTACTGAGTTCAGTGGGACTTACTTCCTAGTAAGCAAGCTGAAGAATCAGTGAAATGATTCAGAAAAAACAAAGTTTGGTGAGGGGCCATTTCACGAAACCATTTCTCCTTGAAGTACTGGGTCAGTTTCACAAAACTTTGGTAAAATAACTGTTTCTTCCAAGCCCTAAAACACACATATGCATAGGATCATAGAGTTAGAAGGGGCCTACAAGGCCATCGAGTCCAACCCCCTGCTCAATGCAGGAAACTAGAGGAGGGGTCTCCCATCCAAGTAATAACCAGGCCTGACCCTGCTTAGCTTTCCACGCTCAGACAAGCTGAGCCAGTGTGAGCCCCCCTCCCACAGAGAGAGAGAGAGAGAGAGTTGGAAAGCCAGATGTTTTAGTTTGTTTTTGTGATTTTGCAGCTACTTATCTTAACATGGAATTTTAATTTGAAATCAAGTCAAAGTATGTTGGCCAAAATCACAGCACAGCATTAAGAAGGCTATTATTATTATTATTATTATTATTATTATTATTATTATTATTTCAATTTATATCCCGCCTATATACTATTACTCTAGGCGGCATACAAAATAACAATCAATTAAACAAATAAATATGCAATAAAAACATCTATTAAACATAAAAACAGTATAAAAATTCCATTAAAATTCCACAGAAACAATAAAATTCCATAGAAATATGATAGAATATTATAAAAGGAAGGCCTGCTGAAATAACAAAGTCTTCAGTGCCTGCTTAAAGACATTCAAAGAAGTCAGCAGGCGTATTTCAACTGGCAGGCCATTCCACAATTGAGGGGCAGCAAAAGAGAAGGACCTGGTTCACATGACACGACAACCCGCCATGGGTAACCAGCCATAGTGGGTTGTGTCATGTCATCTGAACCCAGCACAGTTTCTGCTGGGTGGCTTATTTTTCATGAACAGGGCCCCCTGGGAACCTATGGCTTGTTCTAGGGGTTGTTCAACCCACGATGGGATGTCATGTCATCCAAACTCAGCTGGGCAATTTTATTGTGGGTGGTTCAGAATGACCACAGAGTGGCAAAAACCCCTGCCACCCCAGAAACCCCCAAACCCCCAGAATGACCACAGACTGGCAAAAAAACCCTGTCGCTTGCTTTCATGATCCCACCAGTGACTGCCCTTCCACCAATGCCAAAATGGCACTTTGGAAGGACCATCACTCGTTCCTCTGCTTTTTTATTTTTTACTTTTCAGAGCCTCAAAAAAGTGCAGTTGAGGTCATCTTATTTTATTCATTTTTTCAGCCCCTGAAAACTGTGCTTTAAAAAAAATCTCCACCTTTTCAACACTTCCCAGAGTCTGTAGCTACTTCAAAAAGGGGAGATATTAACTCTCTCACACACACTTTTCAGAGCAGTTACTGCAGGTGCACAAATTTCCCCTCCATTGACTCATTCCCAGCCCTTATATCGGTGCAAATTTCCCCTCCATTCACTAATTCCCAGCCCATAGATCGGTGCAAATTCCCCTCCATTTACTCATTCCCAGCCCATAGATCGGTGCAAATTTCCCCTCCATTCACTAATTCCCAGCCCATAGATCGGTGCAAATTTCCCCTCCATTTACTCATTCCCAGCCCATAGATCGGTGCAAATTTCCCCTCCATTTACTAATTCCCAGCCCATAGATCGGTGCAAATTTCCCCTCCATTTACTAATTCCCAGCCCTTAGATCGGTGCAAATTTCCCCTCCATTTACTCATTCCCAGCCCATAGATCGGTGCAAATTTCCCCTCCATTTACTAATTCCCAGCCCATAGATCGGTGCAAATTTCCCCTCCATTTACTCATTCCCAGCCCATAGATCGGTGCAAATTTCCCCTCCATTTACTCATTCCCAGCCCATAGATCGGTGCAAATTTCCCCTCCATTCACTAATTCCCAGCCCATAGATCGGTGCAAATTTCCCCTCCATTTACGCATTCCAGCCCATAGATCGTGCAAATTTCCCCCTCTCCTTTACGAATTGTAATAATCTTCCCAGCCTTAGATCGGTGCAAAATTTCCCTCCACTTTACTCATTCCCAAGCCCATAGATCGGGTGCTGCAAATTTCCCCTCCAGTCACTAATTCCCAGCCCATAGATCGGTGCAAAATTCCCCTCCATTTACTCATTCCAAGCCCATAGAGCGGTGCAAATTTCACCCTCAATTTACTAATTTCCCAGCCCTTAGATTCGGTGCGAAATTTCCCCCTCCATTTACTTACTTCCAGCCCCTTTAGATCGGTGCAAATTTCCCCTCCATTTACTCATTCCCAGCCCTTTAGATTGGTGCAAATTTTCCCCTCCATCTTACTTCATTCAACAGCCCTTAGATCCGGTGCAAATTTCCCCTCATTTCTACTCATTCCCAGCCCGTAGATCGGTGCAAAATTCCCCCTACAATTTACTCATTCCCAGCCCTTAGATCGGTGCAAATTTCCCCTCCATTTACTATTTCCCAGCCCTTAGATCGGTGCAATTTTCCCCTCCATTTACTCATTCCCAGCCCATAGATCGGTGCAAATTTCCCCTCCATTTACTAATTCCCAGCCCTTAGATCGGTGCAAATTTCCCCTCCATTTACTATTTCCCAGCCCTTAGATCGGTGCAAAATTCCCCTCCATTTACTAATGGAAGACTTGGGCATTTTTTCATTTGCATGCTAATTCATTTATATGTATGCCTATTGAAAATTGGCATTATTTGTCCTTATTTGCCAGAGCAGTTCTGAAAGCCATGGTAGGGTAACAACTTTAATAAGGCCAATTAAACTATCACAGAGTCATGAGCAAGCTTTCAAGTTCTCCAGAACTCTTGAGATCTGTTGTTAAGAAAAACTGGAGGTGGGGGAAAGAGAACTGGGCATGATTTGAACCCCAAATGTCATACTCACCCTTTTCTTTTCCCCTCCCACTTCTTTTGCCTAACATTAAGCCTTAATGTGCTGGAGAACTCAAAAACTTGCTCGTGACTCTGTGACATTTTAGTTTCTCCTAATCACATTATGAACCTCCTGTGGTTTGGGGGTATTTTTCTCATGGACAAGATGACTTCCTATTTCAGAGCAGCCCTGTTTCTCTGTTACCTGTCACCAGCAAATCACGGGGTTGGATCCAGAATTAGCCGCATGCAACTGAGCTGGTGGAACTGGACTTCTCCACCACCTTCTCCCCACGGCAGTCCCTTCACTTCCCTAAAAATGTTATACAGAGGGTCAGGGCCCCTGCTGAATGGGGTGAGCAGTGGTGCTGGGGAGCAGGAGGGGATCCTAAAAAATTAGGCAAAGGCAACTTCCAAGAGTGAAGCCTATCCATTCACAGAAGGCAGATCCTGGATCCAACCCACTGTCTCTATTTTGCATTTGACAGCGACTTGGAGGATGATTTTAAATCTTTCTCTGGAAGTGCAAGAATGTCCATTCTGCAGATTTCAGCCATCTTCCCAGGGTCTTTAAAAGGACAGGGGACCTCGCCTTGGAACCTAACCTTTACTGGTGACTTCCTCCCCTGCCTTGGCCCCACCTGAAACAGGACAGGGTAGGCAGCTCCAGGCAGGTGTCGGAAAGGGCCCATTTTCACCCATAGAATGTTGGAAAGTATGAGTTGATGTTTTCTTTCCTCTATCCGTCAAATAGAATAAAATAGGCCTTAATAACACTCAGTAGAAATTTGAACATCTGGTGCTAGGTGTTTGAGACACAGGAAAGCAGTTGGTATTTATCATCATCATCATCATCATCATCATCATCATCATCATCATCTCATTATTACTTATATTTTTAATCCACCCAATAACCAACATTCTCTGGGTGGATTGCAAACTAAAATGCCATAGAAAAAGTTAAAATATAACATTCAATACAAATATTAAAAAGAATGAAATACAATACAAAACAGCACAGCACAGGAATAGCCTAAAAATATAGAACTAGGTCTCTAAAATGCCTGGGAGAAAAGAAAGGTCTTTGCCTGGTACCAAAAAGATAACAGAGTAGGCACCTGTGAGGGATTGAGGCCTACACAGGATTGGGTTTGTTGAGGCCTGCACAGGCTTCAGTTTGTTGAAGCCTGAGGGCCCAAACACTTCCCTCGAGTAGTGAAGCCTGAAGGCCCAAACACTTGGATGGGAGGGGGAGTTTGAGAGTTTTAAGTTACCCAACAGAAGTTAAGAACCAGTTCTCCTGTGCAAGGTCACATGGTTATAACCTTCCATTCCTGGGAAGACTATATATGTGGGGTGTGGTCAGCTAGCAGTCAGTGTGTGTGCTGGGAGAGAGCTAGAAGCAGAAGCACAGAAACAGCAGAGAGAGACCAGCACGCTGGCTCAGCTTGTCTGAGCGTGGAAAGCTAAGCAGGGTCAGGCCTGGTTATTACTTGGATGGGAGACCCCTCCTCTAGTTTCCTGCATTCAGCAGGGGGTTGGACTCGATAGCCTTGTAGGCTCCTTCCAACTCTATGATCTATGAAATCTATGAAACTAGCTGGCTGACTGCATAGGAAATAGGTAGTCTGAAGTTATACTAGAGAACATTGGATTGTTTGTTTGTTTGTTTTATTTTATCATACTTGCTTTTGAATTATAACCACTCTATTAAGTAAAGACCCTAATATCATAAGTAAAGTGCTGTTGTTTACCCTGGAGTTTGGAGTGACTTATTCACCACGTCTAGAGCCTACACCCACGTTACTGGAAGCAGGCAAAGGGCTTGATAACCTAGAGAGACTTTGGGAAGAGGCAGAGACCTCCCAAAGGCAGATCAAGGGGTCCCTGCAGTAGCGGAAACTTGACAGATGGTGGCAGCGGAGCGATCCTGAACAGTGAGATTAAGCACTCCAAACAGAAATTGGGGTTTTTTTTACTAATAGAGCTGGCAAAAGCAGTGTATGTTTTAACTTCAGGACTGAGGAATAGGGACCCAGTGAGGCAATTAGGATGAGCCAGTATCTCTCCATGAATAAAACTGCCCTGACAGAGCAGTGTAAAAAGGACAATTTGCCATGGGAGGAAAAAACAGCAGAGGAACTAAAAGTTATGCTGATCTCCCAGGCAGCAATAGGAGGAGCTGCACCCTCTAGCCCTAGTGTAACAGGACCCCAAACAAAAGAATGGGAGCTCCGTGAACAGGAACTGCGGCTAGTGGCAAAACAGAAGGAAGAAGAGACTCGATTACAGTGGGAGAGGCTTCATCAGCAGGAAGAACAACGCAAACACGAGGAAAAGGCGCGGCAGGCAGGAACGGTGCAGGGCTGTTTGGCGCCCTAGGCCAAATTATATTAGGCGCCCCCCCCTCGTGCCGGGGGGGGGGCCTCCGGAGCAAAGCAGCCCTGCTTTGCAACACCCCCCGCGCGCGTGCGCGACCGCGCGCCCGTCCGCCAACCACCTACCTTCCCACCGCCCACCGCTGCTGGCTGCTGCTGCCGCCTCCTCCTCCTCCTCCGACGCGATGGGACGAAGGTAGGTAGATGGTTGGCGGGCGCGCGCGCGCGCGCAGCGGGGGGCGGTTGCCTGCGGCAGCGGCAGCGGCAGCGGCCGGCAAAGCGGCGGGGAGGAGCGGCGGATGCGGCAGGCAGGGCAGGAGCGCGCCGGAGGCGAGGAAGGGGCGCAGAGTTTGCGCCCTCTTCCGCCACGCGCCCTAGGCAGCCGCCTGGGTCTGCCTAGCGGTAGCGCCGGCCCTGGCGGCAGGAGCAACTTAAAGCTCAGGAAGAACAACGCAGACATGAGGAAAAGCTGCAGGAAGAACAACGCAGACATGAGGAAAAGCTGCACCAGGAGCAACTGCAAGCCCAGAAGGAGCAACTGCAAGCCCAGGAAGAGCAACGCAGACACGAGGAAAGGATGATGCAATTGAAACAGGAGCAGCCTGTCAGAGTTACCCCGAAGGACTTCACAGCATACACCCCAGGAGAAGACCCACAAGTGTTCCTGACCACTTTTGAAAGGGCAGCACAGAAGTGGGGATTGCAGGAGGGTGATTACATGAAGTTTGTGCCTAATTTAATCAAAGGGGAGCTGGCAGAGATTTATAATAGTATGCCAGAGGGGGAGGCTGTTTCCTATGTTCAATTCAAAGAAACTGTGTATAAAAGGTTCAGGTTAGGTCCTGAGCACTTTAGGAAAAAGTTCAGAGGGTTAACACCTCAACCAGGTAAATCTATGGTAGAGTTTGCAACAAAATTAAAAAACCTGCTATTAAAATGGGTGGATGAAGCAAAAGCTGACAAACTGATTGAAAACCGGGAAGGGTTAGGCCCCAGGATTGAGTCTGAGAAGAAGGGGGGAAATGGGAAGCCCCAAGTAAAAAGGAGTTCAAAAAACCTCCTTTTGATCCTTCTCACCCCAGAGACCGTGCCTGTTATTCGTGTGGTCAGACAGGCCACATCAGGAGTAGCTGCCCCAAGTTACAAGCAGTAACACCAGCTAACCCAGGTAGTCTTAAACCCGAACAAACCAAGCCACAAGGTGTAGCAAGCGTAAAAAAACCTTATAATTGTGGATTTGTGATCACCAACAGGGAAGAGGTTACCGTAATAATCAGTTTAAAGAACCTGTTTATGTAAAGGATAAGACCATTATGGCAATGTTGGATTCTGGAGCTGATGTTTCTCTGATCCGAGCAGATTTGGTGAGACCTGAAGATTTGGTACCAGGAATGTCTATTGAGATTCAGGGAGTGAATGGTCCCTCCTTTGAAGTCCCAGTAGCAAGGTTATCCATAGAATGGAGGGGATGTAGGGGTCTGTATGAAGTTGGGGTGATGGAACCTCCAACCCAATTTGCCCCTATCATTGTGGGAAGGGATATAATGGAACCAGAGGTTCAAATATGTGTGGTAACCCGCAAGCAAAAGGAAAGGGAGGAACTTTCAAGACAGGACCAGGTAAAAGCTGATGGGGGTAAAAGAAAAGGTACTAGAGGTACAACCCACAGTGATTCCGGAAGGTCCAAAACCAACCCCAGACGCTCCCCAAACCGAAACAACCGAACAAGCCTCCATGCAACCTGTAGACCTGAAAGCCAGTGAAACAACCGAGGCAGGTGGTTCTGTACAGGAAAAGGCGCTAGAGACCCCTTTTCCTGATTTAAGAGGAGTAGAGGAATTCAAGCAGGGAGTCCTCAGTGATCCTAGTTTGGAGCCTCTGAAAAGAGTAGCTCTCCCTCAAGAGAGGCCCTTCTCTGAGGAAAGAAGGGAGCAGATTATTTGGGAGAAAGGATTGCTGTATAGGCTGTGGTTACCAAAAACCCAAGAGTTAACCTGGGAACCACTAAAGCAACTGGTAGTACCTAACCAATTCCGGCTAAGGTTGCTAGAACTAGCCCATGATGTGCCATGCGCAGGACACTTGGGGAAAAACAAGACTAAACAAAGGCTCATGGCAAACTTCTTTTGGCCTGGAATTGCTAAGCAAGTAGCAGAGTACTGCAGGTCTTGTGAAACCTGTCAGCGTGTGGGGAAGGCAGGGCATCACAGTAAAGCCCCTTTGCAGCCTCTGCCTATTATAGGAGAAGCTTTCTTCAGGGTGGGCATGGATATTGTAGGGCCTTTCACTAAACCCACCCGCAAGGGAAAAAAGTACATCCTCACAGTGGTGGATTTTGCCACAAGATACCCAGAAGCAGTAGCATTAGCCTCTATAGATGCTCCATCTGTAGCTGAGGCTTTGCTAACTATATTTTGCAGAACTGGATTTCCCTCTGAAATCTTGACAGATTGTGGGTCAAATTTCCTCTCCGAGATAATGGAATGTCTGTGGAAGTGTTGTGGGGTACAACACTTGAAAACCACTCCTTATCACCCTCAATGCAATGGAATGGTGGAAAGATTTAACGCCACACTCAAAGGAATGATTAGAGCTTACGTAAACACACACCCAAATGACTGGGATGACAAACTGCAACACCTACTTTTTGCCTACAGGGAAAACTGGGAAGGTAAACTCGTAGAAAACAAAACCTCTGTGGTGGATTATGTGTTAAAACTTAGACAAACCCTTGATACACTCTGTAAACTAGTTCAAGCCAATGTAACCAAAGCCCAAGAGGTGCAAAAGTTCTGGTATGATCAAAAGGCACGCTCTAGAGTATTTGAGGTAGGGGATCAGGTAATGATATTTCTTCCTCTGCGCAAAGACAAGCTTAAGGCTGCTTGGGAAGGCCCCTACACAGTCAGAGAGAAAATGGATGATTTAACCTATGTGGTGGTCAAAGAAAAATCTGAAAAAAGACCAAAGGTAGTACATGTAAATATGATGAAGCCACACTATGAGAGGAGTGGAGTAGTTTTACAGGTGCAGAAGGTGCCAGAGGTAGTATACTTAGGGCACAGGGTTGGAAATGGTCATATCACACCTTTATGGGACAAGGTTGAAGCTATCAGAACCTGGGACATACCTACAACCAAGAAACAGGTCAGGTCATTCTTGGGATTTGCTGGGTATTACAGGAGATTTGTTCCCCATTTTGGTGAAATTGCTGGACCTTTGACTGACCTAACCAAGAAATGTAAACCTGACAAAATTGTGTGGACTGATGAATGTCAAAGAGCTTTTGATAGACTAAAGGACATTTTAAGCTCAAAGCCTGTGTTAAGAGCACCTGACTTTGAAAAAACTTTTATTGTAGCTACTGATGCCTCTGAGACTGGCATAGGTTCAGTATTGTTACAAGACTGTTAAGCATCCAGTAGCCTACCTGAGTAGGAAGCTTCTACCCAGGGAGAGAAACCTGTCTACGATCCAAAAGGAATGTCTGGCAGTAGTGTGGGCTCTGGACAAGCTCAAGCCTTATGTTTTTGGACAAGAATTTACTTTATGGACTGATCATCATGCCTTGCAATGGATACAAACAATGCAAAATACCAACTCCAAGCTTCAGAGATGGTCTTGGAAATTGCAGGAATTTCAAATGGACATTGAACATGTGCCTGGGAAGGAGAATGTGATAGCCGATGCTTTGTCTAGGAAATAACCAAAAAACAGTTGCCTTTTTGTGTAGGTTAACGTTTCACAATTCTCTTCTGTAAAAGGGAAATTGTTCCACTTGAGGAGAAGGAGGGGAAGATGTGAGGGATTGAGGCCTACACTGGATTGGGTTTGTTGAGGCCTGCACAGGCTTCAGTTTGTTGAAGCCTGAGGGCCCAAACACTTCCCTCGAGTAGTGAAGCCTGAAGGCCCAAACACTTGGATGGGAGGGGGAGTTTGAGAGTTTTAAGTTACCCAATAGAAGTTAAGAATCAATTCTCCTGTGCAAGGTCACATGGTTATAACCTTCCATTCCTGGGAAGACTATATATGTGGGGTGTGGTCAGCTAGCAGTCAGTGTGTGTGCTGGGAGAGAGCTAGAAGCAGAAGCACAGAAACAGCAGAGAGAGACCAGCAGAGAGAAAGAGAAACTAGCTGGCTGACTGCATAGGAAATAGGTAGTCTGAAGTTATACTAGAGAACATTGGATTGTTTGTTTGTTTGTTTGTTTTATTTTATCATACTTGCTTTTGAATTATAACCACTCTATTAAGTAAAGACCCTAATATCATAAGTAAAGTGCTGTTGTTTACCCTGGAGTTTGGAGTGACTTATTCACCACGCCTAGAGCCTACACCCACGTTACTGGAAGCAGGCAAAGGGCTTGATAACCTAGAGAGACTTTGGGAAGAGGCAGAGATCTCCCAAAGGCAGATCAAGGGGTCCCTGCAGTAGCGGAACCTTGACAGCACCAGGCAAGTCTCTTTGGGGTGGGCATTTCATAAGTGGGTGCCACAACTGAGAAGTCCAAGGTCTCCAGTCAGGACCTAGTCCTGATCCTACATTAAGATTCCCTTGTGCATGAAATTGGAAAGTATAATGTTCTTGCTTAACTTCTAATACGTCCAATACTGAAGTCTGACATGGTATATGTAACTGACAGGACTTAGTGATTTATATCATCACTCATGCAATTTGTAGGCATCTAATTTACCACATTAATCAGTGAGCATCAAATCAGTTTGCAAAATGCATGTAAATCAGATTAATTTGCTAGGTTAATACCCAATGTAATTTTAAATGTAAACTTGACATTAACTTTAATTTCCATACCATTAGCAGTTGAGAAAGCAATATCAACTTAACACTTGTGTAGTGCTTAGCAAACATTAAGCAGTCATTTACACTACTGCAGGAATTTATTTAAGGGCTGCTCTATTTTAAATGGTCAAAAATGCATTTAACAAAAGGATGTAAACTGCTGGAAGTTGTCATATCATAGCACCTCCCGATGGGGATTTAATTTAGCTGATGCTGATTCCACCAAAACATAGGAAGCTGCCTGACACTGTCAGACCGTTTGTCCGACTAGCTCACTGTTGTCCACACTGACTGGCAGCAGCTCTCCAGAGTTTCAGGCAGGAGTGCTAGGGATGGGTGAATCAGTATATTTCCATTCTATGTCATTTTCAGATGTACAGTATCCACCCATAAATTCATTGCGTCCTGTTTCTGCACCTATCTACCCCAAACCCCACCAAAACAAGTTTGTTTGTTTAACAAATCAGCATGAAAATTCACATTTAAATATGTATTTTTACATCTATTTTGAGCTGAGAATTGTTTTTGAACAATTTGGGAAGTGTGGTAAATATAACTATATTCTGATCTGCATATTAGTACAGGTAGTACCAATCAGTTCAGGTCAGAATTTGCAAGCAAGGCATTCGTCAAGCATCCCTAGTCGAGTCTTTCCAGCTGTACCTGGAGATGCTGGGGATTGAACTTGGGACCTTTTGTATGCAAAGCATGTGCTCTTCCACGGAACAACAGCCCTTCCCCTAAATCCTGTCTCTACTAGTGGAGGTCCCAGATGCATCCTTCCCCTTCTTGAGGTAGGCAAGAGGTAAGATGAAGCAATAAATGCTCTATGGGTGAGTTATGGCTTTTCCCCTTCATTTTTTGGTGCCATCCAGAAGAAACAGATGGAGCTGCAGCATATGCACAGGACCTTTTGATTACATGAGAGCAAGCGCTGGACATGATTGCAGGCATTTGCCATTGTGAGGAATGTCTTTTTGCACAGGTGAGAACAGTGAAGTCCCTGTACACCTAAGGTTCTTCAGTCTCCCATTGCCTTTAGTAATGTTAATCTGCAATTTATTTAAAGCAAGAAGCTTACAGGCATATTCTTCTGCAGCTGCCTTTTAGTAGAGAGATTTGGGTCCACAAGACTGTAAAACCAATAATATGCCTTTTCTGCTGGTGCTTAAAATCCTCCTTAACTTTTTGCAAAGGTCTGCTGCAGTCCTGTCACTTTTGCTAACATAATGACTATTACCCGTGAAGAACGTGCTGGTATCGAATCTCAGTGGGACCCACATTCTGTGATGTGTTGCTGCCTCTGGGACAGGGGCTCATTGATTTCATCCCTATTAGATGCTGGGGCAAGGCACTTCTATCATTTTTGCGATACCTTGGTGACAGGCTCTTCAAAATTATATGGCTCACTAAAAAACAGCAGTAATTACATCTGGAGGGAGGAGGTTAGGGAAGATTCCATCAAAGTGGAGCTCGGGGCATTGAGTGCAAATGCCACCACATTGCAACCTGCCTCCTGCTGCCGCTCAAAGAAACACTTTGCAAAGTTGGATGACCAATTTAAGAGTCATTTCTTTGGTTTAGGTACAGCTTTCAGGGCAGTTAATTTTGCTGCTGCTATTTCACTGAACTTTCTAAATGTAGATTTTCTATGCATTATGGATTAAAGGCTGCAGCTCTGAGATGCAGCAGGTGTGTTAATATTGGTCTAAAGACATTCATTATAGTTGGTGCAGTGCTTCCACTTTGTATGAACTGGGAGAAGGGGCTAGGCCTCAGGAAATGCAGGCTCCAATCCTATATGCCCTTACCTGGGAGTAAGCCCTATTGAAACCAATGGAAGTTACCTCTGAGTAGACATGTATAGGATTGCACTGATAACTGCGGAATGTCTCTCTCTCTCTCTCTCACACTCACACACACACACACACACAACTGGTGGCTGCTTCTTAACCAGAAAAAAATTGAGCTGAGATAGGTATAAAAAAAGAGTGGACATATTTTTCTAGGTTTCTGACAAATATGTCTTGGGGAATTGTATATTTTTTTCATCCAGGATACTCCATGGTTAGCACGGGAAGCCATCTGTGCCTCTTAAAGGGCTTGTTCAGTGGTATAGATCAATAGGCAATGGCTGGGGAGAGAAAGTGGTGTGACAGACTCATGGTTGTCTGTACTGTGCACAGTCATAATGCTTCATGGCAATAAACAGGTTTTGCAGGATTTGTAATGTTTCAAAGACCCTGACAAATCTGTTTGACCAGAGGCAGCAATGGGACACAACCAAGGCCAATGATGCCTCTATCAAAACTCCTTCAACTTAAAAAAAAACCTTATAGACCTGCACCAACATTTTGGCAGGTAAATTCCAATGCACATCAGCAAACCATCGGAGAATCTCCACACAACCACCCACCACATCCCTCTTGCATGCTGTCTTTCTTCCCCGCCCCCAAACATGCTTTTCACCCATCTCTGCCCTGGCCTTTGCATAATACAGTGGCAGGTGAGCACATCTCCCCTCCACCACACATCTCCAAGAACTTTTTTGGGCAGCAGCAAAAATGGCGAGCGTGATTTGAAGCAGCATTAATAAAACTCATGAGAAGTAATAATTCCAGTTTATTCTGCACTAGTCAGACCTCCTGCACAGTACTGTATCCAGTTCTGAGCACTGCACTGTAGAACAGATGCAGACAAACTGGAATGAGGTCAGAGGAGAGCAATAAATATTGTCAATGGTATTGAAAATGGGCCGCATGGGGAAAGGTTGTCCTCTCTAGCTCAGCTCAAGGTTTCCAGGGGAGCCAATTGAAGAAGTTGCACTTACTAGAAGGGCAGGACAGAGTCATAGAATCATAGAATCGTAAAAAAGTAGAGTTGGAAGGGGCCTACAAGGCCATCGAGTCCAACCCCCTGCTCAATGCAGGAATCCAGATCAAAGCATCCCCGACAGATGGCTGTCCAGCTGCACCTTGAATGCCTCCAGAGTGGGAGAGCCCACCACTTCCCTAGCTAGTTGGTTCCATTGTCTTATTGCTCTGACAGTCAGGAAATTTTTCCTGATGTTTAGGTGGAATCTAGGTTCCTGTAACTTGTTCCGTGTCCTGCAAACTGGGATGACCGAGAAGAGATCCTGGCCCTCCTCTGTGTGACATCCCTTCAGGTACTGGAAGAGTGTGATCATATCTCCCCTCAGTCTCCTCTTCTGAAGGCTAAACATGCCCAGTTCTTTCAGTCTCTCCTCATAGGGCCTTGTTTCCAGTCCCTTTATCATCCTTGTTGCCCTCCTCTGAACCCTCTCCAGTTTGTCTACATCCTTCTTAAAGTGTGGTGCCCAGAACTGGACGCAGTACTCAAGATGAGGCCTAACCAGTGCCGAGTAAAGGGGAATTATCACTTCCCGCGATTTGGAAGCTATACTTCTATTAATGCAGCCCAAAATAGCATTTGCCTTCTTTGCAGCCACATCGCATTGCTGGCTCATATTTAGTTTGTGATCTACCACAATTCCAAGATCCTTCTCACTTGTAGTATTGTTGAGCCAAGTGTCCCCCATTCTGTAACTCTGCATTTGGTTTCCTCTCCCTAGGTGCAGCACTTGGCATTTATCCCTATTAAATTTCATTCTGTTGTTTTCGGCCCAGCTCTCCAGCCTATCGAGGTCACTTTGAATTTTGTTTCTGTCTTCCAGAGTATTAGCTATTCCACCCAACTTTGTGTCATCTGCAAATTTGATAAGCATTCCCTGTACCTCCTGATCCAAGTCATTAATAAAAATGTTGAAGAGCACTGGGCCCAGGACCGAGCCCTGCGGTACCCCGCTCATTACCTCTCCCCAGTTTGAGAAGGAACCATTGATAAGCACTCTTTGAGTCCGATTCTGTAGCCAATTGTGGATCCACCTGATAGTTGTTCCATCTAGCCCACTCTTAGCTAGCTTACTAATCAGGATATCATGAGGCACTTTGTCGAAAGCTTTGCTGAAGTCCAGATATATAATGTCCACAGCATTCCCACAGTCCACAAGGGAGGTTACCCGATCAAAAAATGAGATCAGATTAGTCTGACAGGATTTGTTCTTGACAAATCCATGCTGGCTTCTAGTAATCACTGCATTGTTTTCAAGGTGCTTGCAGACTGACTTCTTTATAATCTGCTCAAAAATCTTCCCGGGGATTGATGTCAGACTGACTGGCCTATAGTTCCCAGGTTCCTCCTTCTTGCCCTTTTTGAAGATGGGAACAACATTTGCCCTCCTCCAGTCATCTGGCACTTCACCTGTCCTCCATGATTTCTCAAAGATAATAGACAGTGGTTCTGAGAGTTCTTCTGCCAGTTCCTTTATTACTCTAGGATGTAGCTCATCAGGCCCTGGAGATTTAAACTCGTTCAGAGTAATCAGGTGCTCTTTGACCATTTGCCTATCAATCTCAAGCTGCAATCCTGCCCCTTCAGTCTGCACTTCAGGTTTGCCAGGGGGGTCAAAGAGCCTCTTTTGGGAGAAGACCGAGCCGAAGTAGGAATTGAACACTTCTGCCTTTTCTTTGTCTTCTGTTATCAATTTGCCATCCTCATTGCGTAGTTGAACCACCATTTCTTTCCTCTGTCTTTTACTGTGCATGTATCTGAAGAAAGCTTTCTTGTTGTTTTTAGCATCCCTCGCTAACCTTAGCTCATTCTCGGCTTTAACCTTCCTGACACTATTCCTGCAGTTCTGTGTTACCTGCCTGTACTCTTCCCTTGTAGCCTGTCCTTCCTTCCACCTCCTATATGTGTCCTTTTTTGTTTTCAGGTCCTCTTTGAGTTTATTGTGAAGCCACATTGGCTTCTTCTGTTGCCCTCTGCCTTTTTTCCTTGTGGGAATTGTTTGCAATTGTGCCTTTAAAATTTCCTTTTTTAAAAACTCCCACCCATCCTGGGCTCCTTTTCTCATTAGAGTCGCTTGCCATGGGACCTTACTTATCATTGTTCTGAGTTTGTTAAAATTGGCTTTCCTAAAATCCAGGGTACGTGTTTGGCTACACTCAGCTTTTGCTCCCTTTAGAATCAAGAACTCAAGTATAACATGGTCACTTTCCCCCAGAGTTCCCAAAACTGCCACTTTATCCACTAACTCGTCTCTGTTGGTTAGAATCAGGTCAAGGATAGCCAATCCTCTAGCTCCTTCCTCCACTTTCTGTAGGAGGAAGTTATCAGCACCACAACTCAGGAATTTCTTGGAGGGGCCATGCTTGGCTGAATAAGTCTCCCAACAGATATCAGGGAAATTGAAGTCTCCCATTACTACCACATCATGCCTCCTTGAAACATTTGCAATTTGCTTTTCAAAAGTTTCATCCTCGTCTTCTCCTTGATTGGGTGGTCGGTAGTAGACTCCAACCGCCATGTTTGTCTTATCCTTTGCCCCCTTTATTTTAACCCAGATGCTCTCAATGGGACTGCCAAGCTCCTCTTCCTGTATCTCTGTGCAGAGATACGTATCTTTAACATACAGTGCAACTCCACCTCCCTTTCTGTTGCTTCTGTTCCTTTTGAACAAGTTATACCCTTCAATCGCTGTATTCCAGCCATGGGAGTCATCCCACCAGGTTTCAGTTATCCCTATCAAGTCGTACTTGCCCTCATGTATCAAGAGTTCAAATTCGTCCTGTTTGTTGCCCATACTCTGGGCATTAGTATAGAGACATCGACAACTATGTGCTTTATAGTCCGACTTTTCCCCTACATTTTGTGGTAGACTATCATTGGGCACCGCTGGAGCTGTTCTCTCCGTTGTGGCACAGAGGCCTTCTTCCAATGGTACCCCCGAGTTTATGTCTCCCTCCCCTGTTGGATTCAGTTTAAAGCCCTCCTGATTAAGTTCCTCATGCTGTGGCCAAACACATTCTTCCCAGTCCTTGTGAGGTGCAACCCATCCTTTGTCAGCAGTCCATCTTCCAGGAAGTGTAGGCCGTGGTCCTAGAATCCAAATCCCTCACGTCGGCACCACCTTCGTAACCAGTCATTCACTCAGAGTATTTTTCTTTCCCTTTCTATGCCTCTTCCAAGTACTGGAAGGATGGATGAGAAAACTATCTGGGCCCCAAAGTTCTTGAGTTCCCTTCCCAGCTCTTCAAAGTCTGCCATGATTTATTTGTAACTCTGCTTGGCAGTATCATTTGTACCCACATGGAAGAGAAGAAAGGGGTATGTGTCGGTGGGCTGTATGAGCCTCGGCAGCTGCTCTGTCACATCCTTAATCCATGCCCTGGGGAGACAGCACACCTGGCGAGTCCATGGGTCTTCGCGACATACTTTGGCTTTGATCCCCCACAGGAGGGAGTCTCCCACTACGAGTACTCTTCTTTTTCTCTTGCTGTAGGCCTTGGTTTGTCGCCTCCACTTGACTGACCGTCAGCCTCTTGCTCGCTGTCACGTTGAGTGCCCGGTAATTCGTCCTCTGCAGGCTGTCCTCTGCTCTCGTCCTCAAGTACCTGGAAGCAGTTCCATAGCTCCACTGCTTCCACAGGCGCAGAATGTCTTCTAGTTCTTCTGCTCCTAACAGTCACCCTTTTCCAGGGAGTTTCCCCTACATTATTTTCCCTTGCCTCTGCAGTCTCCGACTCCGCCTCATCCTGCCTTTGCCCTTCTGGCTCCTGTTCTACGCTTTGGTGCTGTAGATCCACCGTTCTGTCTAAGAACTCCTCACTTTCTCTTATACTCCTAAGGGTTGACACTTGCTGCTCCAGTCCTCTGACCTTTTCTTCCAACAGCGTGACCAGCTTGCATTTGTTGCACGTGTAGGCCATGTTGCTCTCAGGCAAGAAAACAAACATTGCACACACACTGCAGGTCACCACCACTGCAGAGTCCTTCCATAGTGCTCTGTTCCCTTTATGTTTCTGCCTTTCTAGGAAATTTCTTAGGGACCTCCCCCTTGACCTCCCCTGCCAAACTCCGCTGCCAAACTCCTGTTTGCTCTCCCTGTTCACTCACTCTGATCGCTCGCTCTCTGGGAGCCTGCTTGCCTTATCACAGTCCCAAAAACAGCTGGAGCCTCTCTCCTGTGCTCCTGCTCAGCTGGGAGTCAGGAACAGAATGAGCTCCCAGGCCTCTCCCTTCCTTTTAAGCTCTCAGGCCACACCCTTCCCTTGCAGCTCCTGTTGTCCTTGCACTCCAGCAAGTTGTAGTGCTGCTCCTTTTGTTGTGCTTGCACTCCAGCAAGTTGTAGTGCTGCTCCTTTTGTTGTCCTTGTACTGCAGCAAGTTGTAGTGCTGCTCCTGTTGTTGTACTGCTCCGCTGCCAAACTCCTGTTTGCTCTCCCTGTTCGCTTGCTCTCTGGGAGCCTGCCCTCTTATCACAGCCCCGAAAACAGCTGGAGCCTCTCTCCTGTGCTCCTGCTCAGCTGGGAGTCAGGCCTCTGAAGCAGAGTCAAGTCTGGCTATGAAGGATAGCAAAGCAAGGTCAGACTAGGCAGGGTCTGTCAGGACCCTGGACAGATCTATGCTGGCTGGAACTCCGTCAGGAAGAGTTGTTGTCTCAGCAACATGCAAAGGTCTTCTGAGGCTTTATGAAGGCTGGCTAAACTGACCCTGCTGTGATCCCCATCTCTTCTGAGGAGCTATCTGGCTATTAAAGGGCTATTGCTTGATTCTGCAGCCATTGGCTCCTTCTGCATGAGGGTAGTGATGACTGTATTGCAGGGGGAGGGTGCCCTCTGAGTCCAAAGCCACATCCTCTGGTCTGGAAGGTTCCAGTGTAACAGACAATGGCTCACTGGACGATGACTCCTCCCACCTCAGAATCCTCCTCTGAGCCAGAGGGAGGATCAAGGGCAGAGAACATGACAAACATGGGGCGGGGGGGGGATAAGGTATGAAGGAATAAGGTATGTTTAGCCTGGTGAAGAGAAGACTGAGATGGAGGGACAGGACACCACTCTTCAAATACCACTCTCATGTAGAAAAGGGCAAAAGGTTTGTTGCCTGCTTACCCAAGACTAGATCTAATGGTTTTAAGTTACAGGAGGGTAGATTTTGACTGATTAGGAGATACATCTTAATGGTAACAATGGGTCCAATTACCTTGGGGTGGGTGGGTTCTCCCTCACTGAAGGTCTTCAAGCAGGGGTTGGAGAGCCATCTGTTGTGGATGCTCTATCTTTGGATTTCCATCATCATCATCATCATCATCATCATCATCATCATCATCATCTACAGTATTTGTATACCACTCCACATCAAGCAGATTCTGGAGCGGCGAACAATAAAAAGACAAAAACAGATAAAAGAAACATCAAGCAGGGGGTTGCCTAGTCAGGCAGGCAGGCGATCACTCGTAACCGAGTAAGATTGTCTACCAGGATAAAAATAAAAAAATAAAAATTTACAAAAAGGAGATTTTAAAAGGAGGAAAATTCTAAAGAAAATTGTGTAGACTCTAGCGATGGGTCCGTAAGTGACTGTGGAGGCCAATTCTAGATCCACACAGCTTCCCACAGTGAGGACACAGGTTACCAGATGGAAGATGGTCCTGTAAAGGATTCATTTGACGTGCTTTTCGCTTAGCACATTTCTCCCTTTCACCTTGCACTCGAGCTTCTTCAAAGTCCATGGATCCTTTGTGAAAGGCCAACCTCCATTTAGATCATTCATGGGCCAGAGCTTCCCAGTTTTTGATGTTTATATTGCATTTTTTTAGATTAGCCTTAAGAACATCTTTAAACCTCTTATATTGACCACCGATATTTCGCTTTCCATCCTTGAGTTGGGAATAAAGTAACTGCTTTGGGAGACGGCAGTCAGGCATTCGAACAACATGACCGGTCCACTGGAGTTGGCGTTGAAGGATCATTTTTTCAATGCTAGTAGTCTTTGCTTCTTCCAGTACACTGACATTTGTTCACCTATCTTCACAAGTAATTCGCAGGATTTTCCGGAGGCAAGGTTGATGAAATCTTTCAAGGAGTTGAAGGTGACGTTTATAGATAGTCCATGTTTCGCAGGCATACAATAAAGTTGGTAATACAATGGCTTCATAAACCAGTGTTTTGGTCTTCTTACAAATATCCCGATCCTCAAACACTCTATGTTTCATTCGAGAAAACGCGGCACTTGCGGAGCTCAGACGATGCTGGATTTCACTGTCGATGTTAGCTGTAACAGAAAGATAGCTGCCAAGATAGAGAAAATGATCGACATTTTCCAGTATTGTCCCGCCAAGCTGGATAGATGGCATCACCAAAGGGTGCCTAGATGGCCTATAAGGCTCCCTCCAACTCTACAATTCTATAGAAAAGGCACTTTCTGATGATACCTGGAGTTCTCGTTTGCAGGATTTTTCTCCTCCACCCTCCAAGAAAGAGAAATCATATGATTCCATGTATGATCATATGATCATACATTCCACATTCACAGGTTCTCTAGGGCGGGGTGGGGCACCCACCTTCTCCTTGGTGCATGAGCTGTTTGTGGTGATGCTGCCCGCTACAATCACAATGCAATATCAGGTTGCCTATGTCCAAGCTGGGTTGGATTGAAACACCTGACAGAAATAGCAATTGTGAGAGTTTTGTGTTATTAAACTACAGACTTAGTTCAGTTACAGAAATTAGTTGATAAACCGGACTTCCGGGTGAGGTTTTTCGGCAGGCAGACGCTCTCGGAAGACGGGAGGCTGATAGCGGTAAAGAACCAGCTGGAAGCAATTTCAGCTGACATAAATCACCCCAGTTTATTGGGGAGAACGAAGAGATTAACCACAGACACCCCGGGCGATCGGTATTTGTGTATTCACTGTTTAAGCGAAGGCTTGTTCAGAGGATACACTACACCGGTCAGGGGGGGTGGAAGCTACATCTTGCTCAAGCCGCTAATCAGAGCTTTAAAAGACACTTAGCCTGCAAAAAATCTTCATTTCCCAATGATTTATGGATTACAAACTATCTATGACGAAGGGAGTTTCCTACTACAGCAATTAAGGACTATATTATGGTGAGATATTTCCTTTTTTTTCCGGGACTAAAAAGAAGGGAGGTTACGAAGAACACAAGACGCTGGAGGCTTTAATGGCTAAAAAATTCGGGCAAAAAGTTAATTAAGGAGAAGAAGAAGAAAGGAGGTATTCTATTATGACTATCCTTTCTCACTATTTGCATTTTTAATAATTTTATTATTGACGAAAGTTTGGCTGTGAAAAAGTTGTTAGAAAAGAGATGGCTGCTGTGGGATTGTTGCTGGATGTTTTGGTTAGGACTTATGACTCATGAGTTCCATAACAACCAGATAAGAAGTCTAAGCCTGCTGTGTTAGAGACGTGATTTAAGAGGCCTTGAAATCTGAGCTTTTACTAGAGGAGGGTTTTCCCCCCCCCTTCTCTTCCTCACTTTTTTTCTTTTTCTTTTTTTAAACTTGGCTCTTCGATTGTATTATACAATGGCTGCGAAAAAAGGTTCAGGAAGTAGGAAAGCATCTCTGGATCTAGGTTCAGATAAGATGGTTACGCCAGAGTTACTTCAGAATTTATTTGAAGAGTTGGGAAATAAACTGGACAGTAGGATGGATAAGATGGAAAACAGGATTAATGCCTTTGAGCAAAGTATGGATGAAAGATCTTGAAAATGAAAATGGATATGACTGATGCAGTTAAAAAACTGGATGGGTCAGTAAAGCAAATCTCGGGTGAGGTTAAACAGATTGCTGATAAAGTTGAAATATTAGAGAATAAAACTGAAGTGATAACCAGAGAAGTTGAAGGGGAGCTAGATCACATGTCCTTACTGGAACTGAGAGCAAATGAACACTGTCTGAGATTTAGAAATATCCCAGAGAAGGAAGAAGAGGATACTAGAGATAGAATGATTAGAATTTTGGCGGATTTTCTGGCCTTAGATGAAGGAGATATGGAAATAGAGCTTGACAAGATTTATAGAGTTAACTCTGCCTATGCCAGAAATAAAGGAGTACCAAGAGACATTATGGTTCATTTTGTTAGGAAGAATACAAGGGATCAGGTTCTTCAAAAACATTTTGCTACAGGATTGAAGGAGGAGGATAATTCTATAATTGTTTTGAAAGAAGTACCTATTAGATTTTTACGTAAACGGAAAGATTATGCCTTTTTGACTGTACTGCTGAAACAGAAAAAGATTGCTTTTCGTTGGGAGATTCCAGAAGGTGTGGTTTTTTCCTTCAAAGATCAGAGATTCAAGCTGAATTCAGTTCAAAAAGCCAGAGATTTCCTAGAAAGATTTAAAAGAGATTTTGAGGAGATGAAACGGGGAGAAGAAAGGATGGCCTTGGCCACAGGCACAGATTAAGATTAATATATATATGTATATTTTAAATTTCTACTGATTATGGATTACAAATGTTTAACATGGAATATTAATGGCGCAAATGCCCCTCAAAAGAGGAAAAAAGTATTTTACTATTTGAAAAAATTAAAGCAAGACATCATTTGTTTACAAGAGACTCATATCAAGAAAAAAGATATAAAGTATTTGGTCTATAAAACATTAGGTGAAGAGTTTATCTCGGCACATGCTAAAAAGAAAAATGGAGTTGTTTTGTATATTAAATCCCATTTAAAACCAAAATTAGTATTTGCTGATGAACAAGGTAGATTTGTGGGAGTAGAAGTCAACTTAAATGGATTTAAGACAATGGTGGTGGGAATTTATGCACCTAACCAAGATAAAGCGGTGTTTTATAAGAAGCTTATGGATATTCTAATGGATTTATCATATGAAAGTTGGTGTTTGATGGGAGACTGGAATGGGGTCATGCTTCCACAAATGGATAGAACTTCAGAAAGAAATATTACAAGATATCAAGGAAAACTCCCAAAAAGCCTTTTTGATCTGATGGAAAATCTGAGACTGGTGGACTTATGGAGGCAAAAGAATGGTGATTCAAGGGAATATACTTATTTTTCTGAGAGACACAGATCATTGTCGAGAATAGATATGTTCCTGACAACTAAAGACTTTGTTACTAAAACTTCTAAAATAGAGATTTTACCAAAGACTTTCTCGGATCATAATCCTGTGACTATGGTTTGCAAAAGAAAATCCACTGTTTTTAGATGGAGATTAAATGAAACGTTATTACAAAATACAGCTGTGTTGGAAGATTGTAAAAAGAAACTAAAAGAATTTTTTGAAATTAACTTAGATAAGGGTACAGATCTGAGAATGGTTTGGGATGCAAGTAAAGCTTTTACTAGAGGTTATTTTATACAATATAATACTCAACTTAAGGCCAAGAGACAAGAGAAAATGCAAAAAATTCTGGAGGAAATAAAAAAGAAGGAGGAAGAATTAAAGATCTCTCCAGGAAACTCAAATATTTTCCAACAGATTAAAATGTTGCAACAACAGTTATCTATGGTAACAACAAGAGAAATGGAAATAAAATTGAATTATATGAAACAGAGGAACTTTGAATTTGCAAACAAACCTGGGAGATGGTTGGCTTATAGATTGCGAAAAGAAAGAGAAAAGAAAATGATAATAAAAGTACAAGAGGGCGATAAAGTATTAACAGACAATAAGGAGATACAAAAATCATTTTACTATTATTATTCGAATTTATATAAAGGACATAATGTTTCATCAGAAAAAATAGATGAATATATTGAAAAACAAAAGTTACCTAAGATTACAGAGGAACAGAGACATGTTATGAATGGTCCCATAACAATAAGTGAATTGGTGGGTGCTATAAAAAAGATTAAACCAGGAAAGGCGCCAGGACCGGATGGACTTTCTGGTAAATACTATCAGAGATTTGAAGATGAACTCATACAACCTTTACAAAAAACGATGAATTCTATTTTGCAAGGAGGCCGGATGCCGGAGACATGGAAAGAGGCAAATATAACATTAATACCTAAAGAGGGACAAGACTTAACCTTAACAAGAAATTATAGACCAATATCATTACTGAATAATGACTACAAGCTGTTTACAATGATATTGGCGGAAAGATTAAAAATAATTCTTCAAGAATTTATTCATGAAGATCAATGTGGTTTTTTACCTAAAAGACAGCTGAGGGATAATGTTAGAACAGTCTTAGATATTTTGGAATACTTGGAAAAGCATAATGAAAAACTTGCTGCATTGATTTTCTTAGATGCAGAGAAAGCGTTTGACAATTTAAATTGGGGGTTTCTATTTAAAGTACTGAAGGAAATGGATTTTGGAGAGAACTTTATAAAATGGATAAAGTCAATTTATACTTCACAAACAGCACAAATAATTGTCAATGGCGATATGACGAAACCGTGTGGAATACATAGAGGAACAAGACAAGGTTGCCCATTATCACCTTTGTTGTTTATTCTTGTGCTTGAAATATTGAACAGAGATATAAGACAAGATGATAGAATTGGAGGCATAAAAATTAAAAAAGAGTCTTATAAGCTGAGAGCTTTCGCAGATGATTTGGTGTTAACTTTGGAAGATCCTCTGAAAGGAATAGAAACGTTAATGGTTAAATTGAAGGAGTTTGGTGCTGTAGCTGGTTTTAAGGTTAATAAACTAAAGACAAAGATATTAACAAAAAATATGAAAATTCAAGATCAAATAAAATTGTCAAATAAATCAGGTTTTAAGGTTGAAAAGAAAGTAAAGTATTTAGGTATCACATTAACAAATAAGAATTGTATGTTGTTTCAAAATAATTATGTAAAGTCTTGGAATGAAATGAAAAAAGATTTAGAAAGATGGGATAAAGCTCAATTGTCACTTTTGGGGAGAATAGCCACAATCAAGATGAATGTATTACCTAGAATGTTGTTTTTGTTTCAGACTATTCCTATTGTGACATCGCAAATATCATTTAAACAATGGCAGAAGGATATATCTAGATTTGTATGGCAAGGGAAAAAGCCACGGGTTAAGTTTAAGATTTTACAGGATGCAAAAGAAAGAGGGGGGTTGGGTCTACCTGACCTGAAGTTATATTTTGCTGCTTGTTGTTTAGTATGGATCAAAGAATGGGTTTTGTTGAAAAATAGTCGATTATTAGATTTAGAGGGATATGATTTGAGATTTGGATGGCATGGGTACATGTGGTATGATAAAGTTAAAGTGAATGTAGAATTTAATAATCACTGTGTTAGAAGTGCCATTTTGAAAATTTGGAATAAATATAAACCTAGGTTTTGTCAGAGAGTACCATTGTGGCTATCAGCACAAGAAGCCCATCATAGAAGAGAAATGTTAAGTAAATACAGTTGGTTGACATATCGTGATTTGCTGAATTTTTCACAAGATGAATGTAAAATAAAATCAAGAGAAGAACTGATAAAAGAAGGTCATACATGTCAATGGTTCTTCTATTTACAGATGGTAGAAAGGTTTAAAGTTGATAAAAGGTTGTATGATTTTGAACAGAGAGTATCTGACTTTGAAAGGGAATTATGTCTAAATGATGAACATCTTATTTCAAGAATGTATAAGCTTTTGTTGAAATTTGAAACTGAGGAAGAGCAAGTGAAGGAATGTATGATAAAATGGGCTCAAAATTTTGGTTATAATATACTAATGACACAATGGGAAAATATGTGGTTAAAAGGTTTGAAATTTACTTTATGCTCTAGTCTTAAAGAGAATTTTTATAAGATGATGTATCGTTGGTACTTGTCGCCGGAGAAATTGGCTAGAATGTATAGCGGTGCATCAGATATATGTTGGAAATGTGAACAACAGGAAGGAACCTTTTATCATATGTGGTGGACATGTAAGAAAGCTAAAAGTTTTTGGGTGGAAATTCATTTATTAATGCAAAAGATTTTAAGGATTACTTTTCAATTGAAACCAGAGGCTTTTCTATTGGGAATAATGGACAGTCAGCTAGAAGGAAGATATGGAACTTTATTTCTATACATGACAACGGCAGCGAGACTACTATATGCACAGAAGTGGAAAGGTCCAGCAGTGCCTACGATAGAAGAATGGTTGGTCAAGATGCTGGAGCTGGCAGAGATGGCCAAACTTACATCACTAATTAGAGAAAGGACAACATCTGCATTTATTATTGAGTGGAAACCTCTAATTGACTTTTTGCAGAGACTGGAAAATAATGATTTGTTTGTTTGTGGATTTATGGAATAATAAGTGAATCTGGGACAATGGGAAGAAAGAGATTTCTCATTTGGATTATCGAGTAAGAAAAATTATTGTTACCTGTATTTGCTGTAGAAGAAAAATCGGAGGTCTATTTTGTTTTGTTAATTGTTATATGTTTGATATTATGTGTTTGTTTTATATAGAAATAAAAAAATTGGACCAAAAAAAAAAAAGAAATTAGTTGATAAACCTTTTAAGCCCCATCCAAGCAATCTCTCTGTCTGTGTTTTCGTGATGCAATCTGTTCCCTAGGATTTGTTTCTCAGCATGTTCTAATGGTCACTGGCTCATGAAATGGGATATCTGCTCTCTTTCCTTTCTCAGTGGATGTAAGTGGCCTTTTCTGAATACTTCACTTCAAATTTGTGTTTCTTCATTTCATCTCATAAATCTTCATTCTTCGTTGCTCCAAACACCTGTGCTTGATGATACATGCTAAGTTATTAATTAGGCAATTAGTAAATCCTTATATAAGGGAGATTCTAGTTCATTCTCTTTCTCAGGACAAGAGCTGGATGATATGAAACAACTTTTTACATGATCAGAGATATCCAGATGTGGCTGTTCTCCAGAATTAAAAACACTTGTGTAAGTAGGCAAAAAAAACCCCGGTGTTTTGTTCTCAGTATTTGTAACACTCACAGTTCAATATTTGCTTTCATTTTTTCTTACTTAAAAGTCTAGCTCCTTTTATGTATAAAGGGCTGCATTCTGTAAATATGTATAAATTGCCCCAAGAAAATTTTTATATAGGTGTGTGTGTGTGTGTGTGTGTGTGTATACACACACACACACACACACACCCTTTCTTTCCGCCTCATTTTATATTTCAAACTCAATATTTGGAGAGGCTTAGCACCTCCTGATAATATCCCTTACCCAATCCACAGATTGCTCTGTAATGGCTTTTGTTTTAGCCCTTCCCTTTATGACTCATGATTTGAGGGGCCATCATGTTCACTCAGCTCATAGTGCAGTTTGTCTCAGCAGGGCGCACATGCAGACAAATGGATTTAGGCTGATGGATGAGGTCACCAGCATTCACAGCAGCCTTGCTTCTGGGATGCTCAGGGTCATGCACAATAAGCCCCTGGAGCTCAGCATGGTGTGTAAGGTTGACAAGCTGCATCTCCCTTGGGAGCACAAAGGCATAATCAGCGCTCAGGGCATTCATCTAGAAGCATAAATAGTGCCCAGTTACATCCACTGATGGCAGCATTAGCGGAAGCCAGGGCGGGCACTGATTTTCTTCCCCTACAGACCATGCTAAAAGTTGGACATTCGGCAATAACAGCCATAAATCCTTTCGGCAGCAAATCTGCTGCGCATGACCGGTGCAAATACTTTCTCCTCCCAAAAAATTATTTCTGTGCAATTTCATTCCACTCATGTCTGATTCTCTTTGGTAGCTGCCACTCCACTTTATGTGATGCTGAAAATGGACCTAGAAGAAAGTGATTTGTTCCACTCACCTCTGTTCAAGTCACCATGGTATTAACTACAACCGCTCAGGACTGGCCCATCACACAGAGTAATGTTGTGACTCAGAACACTATGTGTGTGAGATTTGGGATGTGGGAGAACCCAGGTTAAAAATCCCTCCTCACCCACTAAAGTGTACAGAGTGGCCTTGGCCAAGGTGTGTTGGCCCATCTCACAGGGTGGTTGTGATAATGCAACGATATCAGGGTTTGTTGTAACCTGCCCACGTCCCTGGGGAATGGGTGGGAAAGAAAGAAATCTAAATCATAAAGTTATCCCAAGTTCATGATGATCTTCCCTCCCACATTTATTCAAGATTATGTGTACATATATATTCTCTATTCCAACTCAGATCACCAATAAAGCACCACCCCATGTCAATTCCACTGGTTCTTGCTTTGCTTGTCTTTGTGGGCCTAGCCTGTTTTGTGTTCCCCTGCTCCTTTTTTGTTTTTTCCTCCATTAGTTTTTGAGGGAGGGGGTTGCAGTGGACACATGTGCCCAATCCTAGCCTAGCTACATTAATAACTTGGATTTCCCCATTGATTTCTATGGGCAGTTCTCACCTAGGAAGATTTAAAAACAGTTTCTCAGCGTGAATCAGGAAATTACCTATCCACACAATGTGATTGTGCTTTCTACCCTTTACACAACGATGGGCTTCTCTACATGAGGCATTTATTGTGCACTCATGATTCTTTACTCACGGTAGTTTGCGGGGGCTTTACATGATGTTGTTGTGCTCCAGAGCCTTTCCTGTGCTTTCCAAGCATTTCCCTGCTGTTTTTCAGAATGAGGATAATCAGCTATTATCTAGCTATCGTGCTAAAACAAGCACGTGTAATTCAGCAATTGCGCTATACTGCAGCACCTCCTTGTGGTTGTGTAATAGAACATATAGGACGGCAGAGAAAGAAAAAACCTGGGGGGAAATCATGTGTAAAGGACGAACTCTTACTCCTGCAAAGAAAATGAAAGAAGAAGCTTCTGTAAAGCACCAGGTTAAATGCCTTATGTCTCCCTCCCTCCCTTTCCAGCCATTCCATTTCCTGTCCTTCAATATTCCATGCCACTGAGTTTTGGGAGTTCCCCACTTAGGTTTTTAAAAAGATTTTTGAGTATCCACACGCTTTGTGGTTACCCCAAATCTGCTGACACCCCTCTCTTGCACATAGTTGATACGATTTTGACTACACAAGCATGAGCACGGGAAGACTTGAATTAAAAGGAATGATGTACAATGTGGCACACAGTTTGGTGGAGGAGCTTCTGTCAAAGGGCCAGTTTAATTGTGGCTCACCTTATTTACTATCAGCAGACTCAGGGTAATCCCAAAGGGTGTTGATGCTCAAAAATCTTCTTAAAAACCTAACTGAGGAACCCCTAAAACTCAGTGGCATGGAATATTGAGAGACTGTGGGAGGGGGAATGAAATGAACTGACTTTGCATTGCTGCAGGATTCATTAATAAGTTATATACAGCAGGGATGGGGACTCGGACTCGAGGACTCAACTCGTGAGTCGAACTGAGTCCCCCCCTCTTACTCGACTCGGACTCGAGTCCCAATATTTTTAATGGGACTCGAGACTCGACTCGGGACTCGAGACCAAGGACTCTTCAACATCCCTGGGCTGTGCCAGAAGGAGTGGAGAGGAGCGTGATTGCCGCCAGCGAAGAGCGCATGGAATTGAGGTGTGCCGCTGCTCGGCCTCTATGGATGGCTACCAGGAGTGCAGCTCCAACAGTGTGTCAAGATTTATTTTGATTGATCTGTTGCGTACTTGGGAGAGGCAGAAGAAGGACCTGAGATTACTCTGTGTGGCTGAGTGTGTTTCTGGTTCCAGCAAGTTCATCACCAGTGGAGCGGGTGTTCAGTGAGGGTGGAATTGTGATGAGATCTCACCGTTCCAGAATGGGGGCCAAACATTTAGAAAAAATCATGTTCCTCAAATGCAACATGGATAAGTTTTAGGAAGTACAGCAAGTTTATTTTTTAACATCATTTTTCTAAAATGCAACCTTTCAGACATTTTGGGTTTAGAATCATAGAATCATAGAAAAGTAGAGTTGGAAGGGGCCTACAACTTGTAGGCTACAAGGCCATTGAGTCCAACCCCCTGCTCAATGCAGGAATCCAGGTCAAAGCATCTCTGACAGATGTCTGTCCAGCTGCACCTTGAATGCCTCCAGAGTGGGAGAGCCCACCACCTCCCTGGGTAGTTGATTCCATTGTCTTATTGCTCTGACAGTTAGGAAATTTTTCCTGATGTTTAGGTGGAATCTAGGTTCCTGTAACTTGAGCCCATTATTTTGGCTGCCTCTGCCTGCCTGTCTGGGGTTCCCAGCCTCCTCTGCCTGCCTGGTCTCTTCTTGACCCGTTCAACAGTTGAATTGTCCAAGACAAAGGCCTCTGCCTGCCTGCTTTGGGGTTCCCTGCCTCCTCTGCCTGCCTGGTTATTTTGGGTTTTTCTGCCTGGTCTGTTCTTGCCAAAATCAGTTGCAGAGTTTTGAAATAAAAAGGCACACTTGTGCCTATTTTAAACCACACATCTGAAGTAGCCTTATTTTGTTGGGAAAAACCACCATTGATTTTAATAGGGACTCGTGGAGTCAGCTTTGGGAGTGACTCGTGACTTGTGACTCGTGAGCCACCATTTTGGACCAAGGACTCGGACTCAGGTCCAAAGACTCGTGACTCGACTCGTGACTCGAGACCAAGGACTCTTCAACATCCCTGATATACAGCATAGAAACTGTGGATTAAATAGAGCAGCTTTCTCTGATTTTCTGTTTAAAAACTGTAAGCAGATCAGTCTGGATCAGTGGCTGGATTCATTAGCCTGCTAATATGGAGACCAGGATTCTGTTCCTGCCTGTCCTCCTGCCATCTCAAAGCATGGCAGGAGGGAAATCATATCACATGGCCATGCACTGTTTCCTTGTCAGATCCTCAGAAGAAAACCTTCAAAGGCACACGGTGTTATTACTTTTTCTTGTTGGTATTGGGACTCCCACTGTTGTGTTAGGATGCTGAGTTAGTAGTATGAGACCTGCAGAAGCCACTTTCATTAGAAGCTTAAACAGGATTTCTAGGAACCAAAGGCATTAGCAGTCACAGCTTAGTTTCCTACTGAGCTTTTGAAGCATTTGATAAGCCACCAATCACACGTAATTGGCCTGGCATAGGGACATCAAGGCTGATTTCTTGACATGTCAAAGCAGCAAATGCAGGACAAGATGGATATTAGTATTAGAGGAGAAAACTAGGCAGGGAATCCCTGTGGCTTGTTTGCACAAGTAGTTATCGTATGACGACAATTCTTTTACTTCACTCTTCTATTTATTGATGTTAAGGGTTTAGAGCAGTGGTGATCAATTTGTGGCCCTCCAGATGTTTTGGCCTACAACTTCCATCTTCCCTCACCATTGGCTATGCTGACTATGGCTTATGGGAGATGTAGGCCAAAACATCTGGAAGGCCACAAGTTGCCTACCCCTGCTTTAGAGGCTATGAGTAGACAGGATGGAAAGGTTAAATAGTGAAATAGAAAGGTTAAATAACACAACCCTACAAAGTTTTACTCATAAATAATTCTCATTGTGCTCAATGGAGCTTACTCCTAGGAAATGGGAGAAATCTGCATAGGAATTTAACTTTACTCTAGCTGTGTTGTATTAGTAACTGTATTAAACAAGATGGTTATTGTTACAAATGGAATGCTAGATAAAACAAGCAGAAAGTGACTGAGGTAGTGAGCAATGATAAGTTCCTACACTGCCCAGAATTCTGTATCATTGACAGTTCAGAACTTGTGCACATATAATTCTGGTAGCAACACTTCTCTCCTTTGTAGAGCCACTGACAGCTGGAACAGCAGCCCCAGGCCTGAAGTGAAGTACTTCGAAATGAGTACCAGTGAGGGGCTGTAGAGCTAAGGGAACAGAGCGCATGATATGAAAATACTCCTGGGAACTTGGGATCATGTTTTCATTCCACATGCATCCATTCCTGCCAAGGAGAGACTTCTCCTCAACATAAATGGATGCAATTATTATCACATTCTTACCAAAGATAGGACATGAGTTAGGGATGTGCGATGCCGGGAAACTCGTTTCATTTGAGCCCGACAGATTTTCGCAGCCTTTCCGATCCAGCGATCAGAAATGGACCATGCTGGATTTTTTTTTCCTAATTCTGAAAATGTGTGTGACACATTGAGAACTGAGATCTGTGTATTTGTAGTGCCATTTGCGCAAATGGTGATTTGCACAGATCAGTTCTTTTGCGCAAATGGGGTCTGAATCTTTAAATTTGTTTTAAATGGGTTTGCGCTGTTTTTAGTATTTTATCACATTCGCAAGTCCGTTATGTAACCCCAGGCACAGCGTATTCCCTTGAATCCTTGTCAGTTTCATCCTCTCACTACTTCCTCATTAGCTTGCCATATTCCCTACTTCACAAAGAACTTGTCACTGTCAATTTCATCTAGTTAAAAAACAAAACAAAACAAAACTCAGGAAATTTGCACAAATTGCGGTAACTGATACTTGAACAAATTCCGGGTGCCGCTATTTGCACAGATTTCCTGAGCTTTAAAAACAACAACTCACACAAATCATGGCCTGCTTTAAAAGCAGAAATCTATGTGCTGGCTCAACTTGCATCAGATCAAGTCAGCACCAGTGTGTGTGTGTGTGTGTGTGGGGGGGGAAATGGAACAGAATCCAGAGGGTCGAGTCAGGGAAATGCGTCAGATTTTCACCCCCCAAACAGATTCCTTGCACATCCCTACATGTAGTACCCATGTCCTCTTTGGTGGGAACCTGGTGCTCTGCAGAGGAGCTGAAGATCCTGTTGATGCCTCCCCTGGTACCACCTCCCCCTTTTTCTACCCCAGGTAAGTTTAGGGGCCCTTGAGAGGGCAGGCAAAGCCAGGGCAGGGACTTGGGGTGTGGGCTGAGCAGGACCCTGTTATGAGTGCTTTTTGTCAATTACTTGCAACATCCCTCTTCTTAAAATAGGGGGGAAATAACCCCGCAATAAATGCACAGGGAAATAGGACACATTTGCAGTCCTCTGTAGGGTTTTCCTTAGCACACCTGCTTTAATCTTCTACATCTTGCTTTTCATGCAGATGCAGCTGGAATTGGGAATTGTATTCATACTTGTTCTTGTTTGTTGCATTGACTCTAAATAGTGTGGGTTGGGGATGCAGACTCCTGCATGGTTGTGGTAGGCTGGCACTGATGTCCTTCAGGTTCTCTTCAGAAATATTTCATTGGTTTATTTGTTTTCAATGTATATATCTCACTTTATCCTGAATGCTTTCTGGCAAGAGTCTCAAATGGTTTGTCAGATCAGCTCCCAAAAAGGGCATTCAAAAGCCTGTGGTGTGCTGCTGTAGATGAGGAAGTTTAATTTCACATAGGATGTTCAAAATTAGAGATTCTAAGTAGCGGTCAGTAAATTCCCCCTTGTTAGGCTCAGAACTGGGTTCCAAATAATCAAGCTCTGTTCTGTAAGATCTGAGCACCTAAACCAGGGGTGTATAATTTCTGGAGGTCAGGGGCTGCATTGCCCCCCTCCAGAATCCACTGGGGGCCTCACCCCAGCCCTGTCATTGTCAAAGATGTGGTGATTTTGCAAGCGGAATTGCACTCGGGGGGGCAGAGGGGGTGGAAATGGCCATGGGGGGTCACATGTAACCCCCACCTCGAGCTAAAGTAAAGACAGCCAGAGGAGCCAGGATTCCCTTTCCTACCTGCACAACACTGGTGTGATACCAGATCAAACCATCTAATGCTATCAACAGAGGTGAGAGAAGCAGCGATGACAGGGGTATTGGAGGAGAAAGCAAGAATGAGGCAGGGTGATGGTGTGGCGCAAGCCTTTGGAAGCGAAAGTTCAGCAGCATGAATGGTTCATTATATGGACGGTCTCTTTTCTACTTACAGTGTAAATAGGCACAGTTACAAGGTAAATAGGTCCAAGGCCATGGCTCTGTTGCTCTCCCACCCCGCCCTCTGTGGGGGTGAGTCTTTGAGGAGGAGAAGGGCTTCGTGGAGGGGGCTCACTCAAGGCCTCTGCAGGTCAGATGGGCCAGGCTGCCTCTCCCACAGGAGCGCTCCCCACTCCATATAATGCAACCGTCACTATCATCAGTGTGATCAAGATAAAATCCTGCAGTGGTGAAGATGTAAAATATTTGATGGGTTCCAGGGAGGTGATCATAGCAGGATGAAATTTATGATTCATATGTCCTATTTTCCCAGCATGTGGGGCAGGGGTGGAGGTGACAGAAAGAGTTTCCCCAGATCTGCAATCTGCGTAAGTGGTTTATAATATATGCTCCTTGCTTTCAATGCAGAGTTCTCCTTCCGCTGCTGATTGCTGTTAATTCAACAATGTGTTGTTAGGAGTTGTTCATTGATTACTAAGCAAATCACAGAAGAAAATGACTCGTTTTATGGGCATCCTAGCAAAAAAAAACTCCATAAAATTCACCTCATTTCTGTGCAAGATTAATAGGGAAGAACATTTCAAGGTAGTTTGTTACAGCCAAACAGTTATTTTTCTGTTTGTTTTTCTATGGAACAATGAAGATAAATATTAATTCAATATCAACTATTATAATTGAAAAAAGGGAGACTGTGAAATATGGGCAGTTTTGTGCTCTAAATCTCTATTTAATTATAGTTTTAAAGGAGCTATCTCTGCTGGGTAATATAATGCTGCCAACAGCTTCCAAACCCTATTAGGAGGTACCTTTGCAAAATGTTCTGAATGTTTTAGTGGTTCACTTTAGAGATACGATCAAGCTGTAGAATTTGGATCTAGATTCCAAATACTAAAAATATAAAAAGGTTCAGAATGACTTTGGCCAGTTAAAGTGAGGCATCAGGTGACATTTGTACAGTGATCCTTATTCTGAAGCGTCTCATTGGATTGATTTACACAATAGTGTGAATCAGGTATCATGGTATTGATATATACTGAGGGTCTCCAAGATAATTAGCAGGGTCACACACACACACACACACACACACACACACACACACCCTGGACTTCTCCCAGCAAGGAACATCCAACAGGGCAACCAAGGCTGTTTAAATGCCCAAACCAAGTCAGAAAACAGATTGAAATGGATCCAGTTAATCAATGTCATCCAAGAGTGTTTGAAGTAGCATGCCCACCGCTTATTGTTCAAGAGCTTTGCATAAAAAGGGGAGATTTGTATCTGGCCAATACAGTCATGCCTTGGATTGAGAGCATAATTCGTTCCGGAAACGTGCTTGTAATCCAAAACGCTCTTATATCAAAACAAAATCCCCCAAAAAAAATTTGTACAGAGATTTTTAATTTAAGCCATACTACAGTACTTGTATTGCAAGATGTCGCTTGTATATCAAGTCAAAAATAAATAAATAAATATTTAAAAATTTGCTTGTCTTGCAAAACACTCTCAAACCAAGTTACTTGCAATCCAAGGCATTACTGTAGTTCAAACAATCTTGAGGAGGGTTTAGCGAGACCTTCTTTAGGAGTGATGCAGGACTGCCTCCTCCAAGGTGGCTGGAACCACTGCTTCTCACAAGGAAGCATTAATTACATGCTAGTCATCCATCTTCTGCTCAGCCAGGACGGGCAAGGGACAAGCAAACAAGTGGTAGGCTGCACTTCTCCAAGCTCTTTTGCCTCATCCTCAAGCCAAAATAGCTGAAATATCCAACAGAATCAGACAGTACTGTGGTGGACACATTGCTTACAAGACTCTAGAACTAGTAGCATCATCTAGGTTGAGGTGGATACATGCAAGTGCTTTTATCCTCAAAGTGCTATGCTGAGTTGCACTTGCTCTGGGTTTTCTGACATTTCAGCTATTGCCCCATCTGCTTCATTGCCGTATTTGGCTGAAGGTGCTCTGTCCAGAGGGAGACATCACTTAGGAGAATCATGTCAGTCACCCAAGTTATCTCCATATCTTAAGTGACCAAGGCTTTGGCAGGAGTGCTAGTTATGCCAACAGAAAACCTGTTAGGGCTCTCCAGAAACCATCTAGATCCATCAGCCTCCAGGAGTGGACCATTCTAATTGGTCCACTTTCCTTGCAGGAAGGAAACAGTTGATGCAAGTCTAAACTGCATCAGGAAGTGATCTGACCACAACAAAGGAGTAAAAATGAAATTCTCTACTTTCAGACCACTATCTTACTGCACAGATGAAAACACAGCTCTACAGTTGACCTGCACCATGCATTGGGCTAGGGATGTGTGAGGATTTTGTTTGGGGGGTGGAAATCTGGCCAACTAGCAGGGCTTAACTATCCGAACTCCGTCCCGCTTATCTCTTCCCTGGCTCAACTCATGTTCTCCCAAGTCAAGCTGGGGAAGTTCTTCCAGGTTCCTGGCAGGCTGCTGTTTACATAGAAAACGCCTTAAGATATGCCTAGAGTGGCCACAATTTGCATAATTTGCACAAATTGCAGCCACTTTTAACTTATCTTAAGGCATTTTCTATGGAAACAGTAGCCTCCTGGGAAACCAAAAGTCTGGTAAGTGGCATGGCATGCACCAGCTTTTGGCCAAGCCAGAGGTGGGTCGGGTTCTGGCAGATCGCCCACCCCTACATTGGGCTGATGACTTGCTGGGACAGTCCCAAGGGTGTCATGGAAGTTGTGAAGTCCTGAGCTGCTCCCTGCAAGGTAGCTTCAGCATGAATGTTGAGGTCCCCCAGAAAAATTTACCTGATGGACCTCAACACCAAATCGACCAGTTCAGGTAAGGAGACAGTCGGACAACAGGGTGGTTAGCCCGCTAACAGAATCCCCAGTCTGTCCTGACAGCCCATCACCAGGTACAAACACTCAGAACGGGAACTCAGCCAGACAGGGGCTTTGAGCCAAGCTGAGCAAAAAAGCTTGTCATTTCCTAATTGTCAGCAATTACCCACACCCTTGTCATCCACCAGCTCATCAGATCCCTGGACAGCCTTTCCCCTAACAATTCACAGTTATTGGATGAAAAGCTTCCCTGTGTAGCTTGCCCATAACCACCTAATGATCTATAGTTTCATTGCAATTTGAACTCATGCTGACCTGTGCCTATTAGAACACAGTGGCTCTCAAGATAGCCTCTGTTCACTGCTGTGAGTTACTTTATCTTATGAAAATCAGTTAACGGTGATGCAGTAATACATGCAAAGTCAGTCAGTACCCAAAGTTAATGAACATGCTGCAGAATTTATTTATTAAATAGATTTTTATCCTGCCCTTCCTCCATGGATTTCAGGTTGACGTAGATGAGGTTATCCTTTTTAAGTATCTTGTCTGAAAAAATAGCTTAGCCTGAAAATGAAAAGAGGCAGGTACTGTAAGTGTTTAGCCACTTTTTTGTGTTCTGAATACTTATTTTGCCTGATGAAGAGTTCAGTGGAACTCAAGAGCTTGCAACATCTGTAAATTTCTGGCTGGTCCAATAAAAACTTGATATTTCTTACCTTCCCCTCTGCCCATTACATGCCTCTGTAACTCATTCCACAGAACATGAAGCCGAATCCCATCAGCTTAAAGCAGAAAGAGCTTCCGTAGAAGCATAATTAGCCCCCATGGTGGAATTTGGCATTAGCATGCACCGAAAATAGCATTTTAATTTTATTTGTATACAAGTAGCCGCCGGAAAGAGCTGTTCATGAAGCTTTGCCTCATGAGTCCTCCCCGCATCCTTTCAAAACAAAGGCGTATTTCTACAATATTTAATTAATTAAGGTATCTTGCAGCCTGGCACTGTGCTCTAATTTGCATAGCCTTCGCCAAAACGTAGCATTAAAAAGATAACCTGGATCCTGGAAACCCATAATCTGGTAATTAAAAGTGAAGCCCGCCTTGATCCGCCTTGTATCTCAGGGGGAATTCATTATTGTTGTTCAGTTTCATTTGTTCCATTTGTTGTCAGCATCCAGGTGTCTCTGAATCAGAGGTGTTTAAAGACTGAGCACAAAGAGATTTTATTGGTTCTATTAAACACAGTGCTTTAGAGTGACTTGGGAGTTAAGGCTCTTGTTTTTCGATTACCAGGTTGTGCTATTGACTCACTGGGTGACCTTGAGCATACCTATTTTATCACTCTGCGCTTCCCATTCCCCAAATCTTTTGAAGGGGTTTAGTAATAAAAGTAGCTTAGGGTAACAGAAGGCAAAGTGTTATCAATGACAGGTCTTAAAAAATTGGGAAAGCCAAACAAAAGGTTATCACAAGGAGAACAAGTTGAAAAGTTTGTGCTGACATCACATTTTCTTACATTTTCCTAGCAATTGGGTCATTTGTCCTTTATTAGATGCTTTCCTCTATTTCGTTGGTCAGTGTTCAGTGATAGAATAGAAATGTGTAAATAAGTGGTACTTCAGAAAGCACACACACCCCGCACTGGAATGGTATGTGATATATTATTGGACTCTGTGCCCTGCACAAAATCAATTGTGTAATATCCGCCATCTCACTGGCTTTTTCTCAAACCCTGTTTTGGAATATCAGTTAAGGGTTTCAGCACAAGTAAGACCATTCCTACCACTGGCTATATAAACAGAAGCAAAGACATATCCCTCCACACTGCATAAAATATGGGTACTCTTGTATAGTTACGACATTACTGCATTAATAATAACTTCTTGAGCCCCTCCCACTAGTACACATTGCTGAAAGCTCTTCTGTACCCACCATATTCTGTATTAAATTAATTTCTAGTAGTTACCTGTCTTAGGCTGGCTTTCACGGAAGGGCCGTAGCAGCTTCCTTTTTACAAATCATAAGAATGTTAACTCTCAGAATAGTTCCAGTTGTGCTTATTGCTGGTTGGGTTCAGACATAACACAAAACCATGGTCTGTACCAATGATAATGAGGAATCCACAGCATAGTTTGTGCTTCTAATCTTATACAATAGCAAAACATAGCTTAGAGGTGCTTGCCTGTTTTTGTTTCTCATCTGCTCGGGACTCCATTGCATAAGTTCATGCTTATCTCCACAGTGCAGCAGCCTCTTGAGGTGGAGCAATGGTCCTAACTGTGGTTTGTCAGTAGTCTGGGAACTGAGACATAATAGCAAACCCTGGTTAGCACAAACTGTGGTTTGCAAGCCAGCTTCGGAGGGGATAAGTGGCCCTTCATGCTGAGGGTACCTCATTTTCTCTCCCTCTTGCCTGCACTTTACATGCTAGTTGTGCCTCTATTGAAACAGCCAATGAGCCACATTAAAACATTCCCTGTTCCCAAGTAGATGAAAAACAGGGCTGATGCCAATTAAAAGCCCTCTCCTATTCTTACTTAGCCCCATAACCAGCAATTGGCTAAAATCATACTGTGCCATTGGGGGGGAGGGGTTGTCTGAGGAGAAAAAGAGTGGGACCAGCCTTTTATATCTACCCGTAGGCCAGCACCCTATTGGCTGGCACTTCCCACTCTTTTCAAGAAGTGTGGCCAACGTTCCTTCTTCCTTTCCCCTTAAAAAGGGGTGGGGCAAACTCATCCCCCACCCCGCTGGAAAGCTGTGGTTTGTTTGAAACAAGACAACTTTAAGCAATGGGTTATGAAGCTGGCTTGTGTAAACAAACCATAGTATCTGGATGATACGTGAAACTGTTGCTAATGAAAATTGGAAGTTAAAGCTTCTGAACTCCTCACAGCCACGATGAAGGAGTGCATGAGCCTGAGGCTTGCTTCAGCTCATACCTGTCATACTAAACCAGGGGTGGGCAACTTCTAGCCCTCCAGAGGTTTTGTCCTACAACTTCCATCATCCCTCACCATTGGCTATGTTGCCCAGCGTGGTGGCCACAAGTTGCCCACCCCTGCACTAAACTATGGTTTTGCGTTATGTCCAAACATGACCATTAAAAGAAACCATAGTTTTATGCTGCTTCTGAACCTGGCTGTCGAATAGCTGCAACTAAGACATACCATGCAAAATTTATTGTTTGGCTGTTAGGGGTGGGGGGAGAGAAAAGAAGGGAAGTATTGTGCTAGAATTCCGTGTTCAGGGAAACAAGAAAGAATCAGCTCAGTCGTTGTTGTTTTTGGGAGGGGGAGGGGGTTACACTTAAAAAGCTAACCCTGGACTGGACCCTGAAACAGAGACTAGTTTTGCACATCCCTAATCCCACTGATGACCCTCTGGAATCCTGAGAAATCACAGGTGCCAACACTTGAGGCTTTCAAAGACCAATGCACACACTGGACAGTTTTAATGTATCCAGACCAAATAGAGACAGACAGACGTAAGTCCCTAGTTGTTCCTCCAGCCAGTCTGCCCTCTGTCCAGCTAATCCAGTAGAAGACCAGGGGTGCGCTAGCTTGAGATTGGGGTCTTCAAGAATCTTGGCTAGGATTAAGGAATGGATCCCTGATAAACATTAATAGAGACTCCAAGCAGTTGTTTGTTTCTTCTGTCAAGTTGCAGCTTGAAGCGCCATTTATTTAATGCTACTGTTTAAATAATAATTTATAAGACTGCTAGCCAGCCATGCTGCAGCTTAATGACTGGCTGCAATTTATGGATACCACAGGCTACATCAACACAGTTGTAAATATAAAGAATGTCTCCCACAAATTTTAACTTTGAGGTTTATTCGAAATCATTCATTCCCCACCCCAACCCCTTTCCCAGTTGTCTATTTTTGCAGAAGACAGGATCCAGGCGAAACCAAGCAGTTTTCATCTCCTGGGCTCCACTGAGCAGAAACAGTGGGAACGGAATGAAAAGCTAAATTAAATGTCCATTTTTTAAATATCAAATAAATCATTCTAATTAAAAATTAATTAAGCTCCCCAGTCTCTGAGCTTGAATACCAATGCCTTTACTTGAACATTAAAAAGTTTAAACAACACAGAATTTGTTTGAGCTCTTTCTTTCATACATATTTTGCCATCTAATCTTTTTCTCTGCCTGAATCTCCCCTTCTGCATGCATGCTCTGAATATGTGACCAAGAGAGCAGAATAGCAATTTATCTGGTGACATAAACCCCTAATAACTCTCACAGTGCATGTTGCTGCTGTTTGTGTACACTGACCTATATGATACAAGTGTGTATGTGTGTGTAATGCATATCTAAGCTCATTCAAGCCCCTTGTCAACTGTGATAAATGAACAGACAAATGCGGTATGTTGTTTCACAGCAGTGGCTGGTAGAAATTTCCTGACGGCTGATTGAGAATGATGGTTTTTAAATGATTGCGATCAATGGCCATTGGTAGACTAAAATGCTCTGCATACCAGAAGAGAAGTGCAGAAGGCAAAGGAGGCTCTGGAATATCTTGTTTCAGGGTTCCATTAGTTAGCTCGGAGATACGGCATATATTCTTTTTCTTCTGGAATCGCTCAGTGCAATGTGGTGCAGCAGGAACTAGAGTGCCGGTTGGGGTTGGATGTAGGAAATCCAGGTTCGAGTCTCTGTTCAGCTATGAAACTGAATTTGTAACCTCGGGCAGGTCACTATGACTTGCAGTGGTGCAGCTATAAGTAATTTTAGACCCTGGATGTAATGGTCTTATGGGGGTCCCTTTAGATGGCCACATGTATTACTTCAGTTGTGAAGCACACGGCTAACATTTCTCCTTTCCCACTGCCATTCCATGCTTTACAGATGCATCTACATTCCTCATATGCTAGAACGTTGCCAACCCTGATACTCTTAGCATGTGCAGTTTTGCATTTCAACCTCACTTAAACCATAGCACTACCGTGGCTACAGGAATAAGATGGAGTTTCCTTCTGCTACCCTGATGCCCTCATCACCTGCTGCTCTCTGGGTGGTTATTTGGGGGGGGGGGTGAGCTGTGGAGCCTTGGACTTTGGCCCTAAGGTCCAGCTCTAGCTGTTCCACTGATGACTTGTGTTCTGCCGGCAACCTGGGGACTTCTGGAGCAGTTTCCATACCATCAAGGTACCATGAGAAGTCCCAGGCTACTTGGGAGGAGTCCATGCTGTGGCTCCTCCCCATGCTAGCATTTCCCCCACAAGTGTAGTGGCAGGGAGGGAAGCCCCCCTTCCTCTCTCCCTGCTCTCTTTTCTCTCCTCCCTTTCACCCTCCTTTGTTTGCCACCCTTTCATCTTCCCCCTCTCCTGCTCACTTTCCATTCCCTGCTAGAGCAGCATTTCAGATGCCAGGGATCCTAGGGAATGTATTTTCTCCAGCATCCCGGGTGTTTGAAACACTGCCTGCCATAGAAAAAGGGAGGAAGAGGAGAAGGAGGAGGAAGAGGGAGAGAAGCCTCCATCCCTCCATGCCATCTAATTCACTGCAGCTGCAGCCACCAAGAATGTGGTTACAGGCACCAATGTTGCCTGTAACCACCAGTCCCAATTTGAATCAAGCCCAGCGGGTTGGCCCATCACTACACATTGAAAAGGGAAGAAATCCCCGCCCCAATTCATCGCCTGTGAATGGGGCCAGGATAGGGGATTGTTTGATTACAGCCCTAAAAAGCAGGTTAAAAATAATAAATCAAATCAAGAACTCTCCTCCTGCCATGCCGTGGTCCCGATCCAGATTATCCCTCCCACCCTCCCTCTGGTTGATGGAAGTTTATATAAAGAGAAGAATCTCAATCATTGTTTTCAAAGATGTGGCTAAACAATTTTATTGGCTGGATTCTGACATCACACCTAGTTTGAAACTCTGACACTGACCGCACTTTCTCCCTCTCTCTTCTACCAGAGATAAAGGAGATAAACTTGCATGCAATACAGCAACAGCAGTTTATGAGGATGGAGGAGGGGAAGAAAGCTGACTGGAGCAGAGGTGGAGAATTGTTTGTTACCAGAGTACATTTCTTTGCAAGGATGTCCTACATTAATTTATCAATCAAATCCTCCCCTAGCCATTCAACATTGCCTCTTTCCTATTACTTTGATTGTCAGCCTCCTGTTGGTTCTGTGTTGTCTTCTGTCCTGCACCTAGTACACCGTTGATATTAAATGAATGCTAAACAGTAGGGCTGCCACCAACCAAGCCCTCTCCGTCACTTTGTGAAGCATCCCGATTAGCCTTAGTGTTGCTTGTCAGATATTCACTCCACTTAGCTTGTGAATGCAGATTATTTCTTTGGCTTTGCTTTGGATTGCATTTATCCAGGCTCATGTCAATTTTTGTTTCCATGGGTTTCTGTCCTCTGGATTTATGTAATGGATACTCTGCTGAATAGGAAAAGTCTTGCAGCCTTCAGAATTGTAGAAGTCCATTACTGAAAGGGTGGTCCACAGTCCCCCTCCCATCTTGCGCCTTTCAGATGAGCTCTTTTTAGTGATTCTGTGACCCTGATCAAAGCACAAGGGCAGTGCTCAGGGGAACAGAGCTGCTCTAAGCCAATAAAAAAAAAATTAGCTGACAGTAATACAGAGTACCCTGTTTAGGAACATGAGCCCTTTATGAAATAGCCTTTGTGGGATGGGGTGGCTGGAGATAACTTTTCCCCTCCTGAATTGATTTGCACAGTAAAAATCATCTTGAAGAAGAAGGAGGGGGGAAAAACAGTGGCTGTTTTCCTACACACTTCATTAATTTTTAGTTTTGTCAGGCAATATAAATAAAAGTATCAAGCTCACATCTAATTGAATCACCAGTGATTCCCAACTCCCTGTAGTACCAAGGAACATGATGTAGCTCTGTTGTTTAGCAAGGTTGGCTGAGTCACACAAACAATGGCTCATTCTGCCAAGGGGGTTCAGGTACTGCCTCTGTTTGTTTGTTTTTACTTTTTATTGTGCAAAAGAGAAATTGGAGTTGTCAACATGAAGGATTTGCAACCCTGATGTGCTACTGAAGTCGCATCGCTCAAGTGCTGTTCCGTTCAGTGCAGGAGCACAGGAAGAAGCAGAGCTGCCAGCTGGAATCAGAGAGCAAAATGAAGGACATAATGTCTATCAAAAGTTGTGCTTTATCCTAAAGTCTGTGTGGTGAGACAGCAATCCTATACATGTTTACTCAGAAGTATGTCCTATACATCTTTACTCAGAAGATGCTGCTCAATGGGACTTACCCGTATTTTTCCATCTATAAGACGCCCCCATGTATAAGACGCCCCCCACTGGGCAGTTTCACAACCGTGCGGTTCTCTCCTCGGCTTACTTCCGTGTATAAGACGACCCTCAATTTTTAGTCTAACAATTTTAGGAAAAAGTATAGTCTTATACATGGAAAAATACTGTACTCCCAGGTAAGTCTGTATAGCAGCCTTTCCCAACTGGGTGCCTTCCAGGTATTTTGGACTTCAACTCCCATAAGGCCCAGCCAACATGGCCAATAGTGAAGAATGCTAGGAGTTGCAGTCCCAAACATCTGGAGGACACCAGGTTGGGGAGGGCTGGTGTATGGGATTGTAGCCTAAGTAAGGACTCAATCCTATGTATGTTTAGAAAGAAAAAAGGTCCTCCAATATGCTGGCTGGGGAATGCTGGGAGTTGTAGGCCTTTTTTGTATCTAAACATGCATAGGTTTGAGCCCTGAGTTGCTTTATAGTTCATTCTCAAGTGCAGGGGGATAGGGTGACTGGGGCTAAGGAGATGTTCACTGTTTGTATTGCACTGAAAAGTAGAAAAAACCCAATAAACTGTTAACAAGAACGGATGCCTCCACCATTATCTGTGGCTCTTTTATTCTCTGGATTATTATATTATCATAATATGTTCCTTCTAGCACTTCCTAGTAATACAATTCATAAAATTTCAGCTGTTACTTGCTTTCAAGAGTGATGGACTTTCTTGCAAGGCTGAAAGTCTTTGTCAACAAATCAGTGGGTTTGTTTAACTACCACAGTTAAAATGTGAGTTTTGGATTTTAAATTTGCACAGTTCCCTATGTACAAGTGTTGTACTCTGATGGTATAGCTGTAAACCATCCATGGTTGCCTTTTGATCTTGGCATCAATTTAGGGAATATATTTGTTTCTGTTATTTAAGTGAGAGACATTGATAACTGAACACTAATTGACATAGTGTGATCAAGAATATATGTTTCTCCTAAAGTTACCTGGGGTGCGGCGGCTGTCTGCACTCTCACCTTCTGCTCCAGTAAAAACTGCAAATGGCTTTTCCAATCTGCAACAAATTCTGTGCCCTGTTCTGAGAAACACCCTGCTTTCAGGTTATTTATGGCTATAGTTAGTACCTTGTAAAATAGGTAGTAACCACAACATCTCAGAGCAGTATGAATGACCATTTGGAGAGACATTTCCCAATCCCCTTCATGAAGAAATTATTCCATGCTTACTCATCCACCGTATTTTTAAAAATACGATGGCTGTGTGTACATGTCCACCTATCCATCTATCTCAGACAACCTTTCCCACTGTCCCTTGCCATTCAAAGGCAACGTTAAATGAAGACATCTTACTCAGATATTTGGTAATACTACAGGGTCAAATGTCATCTTCCCTTAGGGGGAAAAAATCATACTAGCTCAGCAAAGCTGATGATGTACATGTGTTGTTGTTACTTGAAAAATACATAAGCCCAGTCTCCTAAATCTCTGCCTGAACAGCAAGCAAAACAGGAGAGGGGGAACCATGTCCAGTACAAAGAGTGTGGGGGAAGAGGGATGCACAAACATTAAGTCCTTCTCTATAAAAACTACAGTAACCTGTGTCCATGCCTCTTGTTTTGGGACTCAGCCCACTGGGGGAAGCCCTGAGCTGCACTCAGCAGTGGACAAACTTGTCAGGGCCCAGAGGCAAACAGCATGGACCAATCAGGCCAATTGTTAAAGCAGCAGGAAGACAAGGATCCAAAGAGCCAGAAGCATAATCAAAGATGGGTTGATAGTCTTGTTTCAGAGCCAGAAGATGAGGGGAGTCTGTTTAGCACCTTTCTTCATAGATAAGTTACTTAGACTGAGGAACCAAGCCAGGATCAGCAGGCCAGGCCCGTATTGGCTCCTCAGGTCATTTTATCTGACTGGGCAGACTAAAACATAGTATCATCTGTAGCCATTGCAGGTGTGGTGATGGAGCACAATAGAGATAAGGCTGGAAACTTTGTCTGCCTGAGATCTACCCCCCCCTGGTGGTGCTGCCAGTTATCAAAGTATTTTGCACGTGTTTATAGCACACATAGAATGAGTGTGCAGAAGAGGAGCTGGATCCTTGCCCTTAAAACGTTAGCCAGGCCAGCTATATGTGCATAGACCTGGTGGCACAAAAGAGAGAACCTATATGCATACAACAACTTCTATGCGCTTCTATGAACAGAAAGGCAATGAACGCATTGGGGATGGCAGGCAGAATCCAACTTCTCTTCTGTGCATTCATTTCCTAGGGATGGGAGAATCAGACTTCAGTGAGGCTTGAGCTTGTTGAGGTTCTCCGAGTTCCACCTCAAAGCTCATTCCGTCTCATTCCTGGTCCCAACTATGAGCTTTTTGTTGTTTAAACAGGAAAAGTGTGCATTTAGGAGCACATTTTTTAAAAAATGCACACCCAAATGCATACTTCATCCCTTGACAAAGCGAATAGCAAATTGTGGCCGTTTTAAACCGGGTTGCCCTGCTTTTTATGCTAAGAACGCAGCATAGGGTCCTGTCGCGTCACTTCATGGCAGCCAGAAGTGACGGGATGGGACCCCGTGCTGCCGGTGAGGCGGATCAAGCAGCGCAGGGGATTGGCGCCTTGTGTGTGTGGGTGCTCACCAAGAAAAGTTGAGCAAAGGCGGGCACCCCCTGAAGGTAGGTTTTACACCCCTACTCTGCCCTTCCTATAGAGTTTATATCCAGAGATGACCATATTCCACTGGTTCTCTCCATTCCACCAGGTTTCTGTAATGCCCACAATACCTAGGTTCCCCTTTAAACCAGGCATTCCAGCTCTCCTGTTTTGGCTCGGAGGCTTCTAGCATTTGCATAGAAACACTTACACACAGTGTCCCTCCCCAGATGTCTCTGGCTTGTGCATCTTCTGCTATGACACTTAGGCCTCTTTAATTAGCTATCATGTTTCACCATATGGTCATGGCCTATTTCCTCCCCTTCTACATATGGGCAATTGGAAACTTTTTCATCTTCATCCCCTGGGTATGATTTAACCTCAACTGGGTGTTTCCCAGCTCCTGTTGGTTTCCCCCCAGGGTTCAGTTTAAAAGCTGCTCTGCCACCTTTTTTTATGATTAGTGCAATTCTGGTTCCATTTTGGTTCAAGTGGAGCCCTCTTGTACAGGCCCAGCTAGTCCCAAAATGTTCCCCAGTACCTAACAAATCTGAACCCCCTCCTCCCTACACCACCATCTCATCCACGCATTGAGACTCCTCAGCTTCATCTTTCTAGCTGGCCCTGCACGTGGAGCAGGTAGCATTTCAGAGAAAGCCACCTTGGTATTCCTGGATTTCGACCTTCTAACTAACAAGGTAAATTTGTCTTCCAGGTCTTCATAACTACATGTCCCCATGTCATTCATACCAACATGGACCACAACCACTGACTCCACCCCAGAACTATCTACAAAGCTATCTAGATGGCACATGATATCCGCAGCCTTCACATAGGCAGGCAATTTACTATGCGGTCTACATGCCCATCACAAACCCAGCTGTCTATGTGTCTAATGATCAAATCTCCCACTACCACAAGCCCCCCCCCCCGGAGGCACATCTTCAATGCAAGAGGATATTTGCTTGTCTTTTGAGGAATGGGTCCCTTTCAAGGGATCATTTCCCTCTTCCTCAGAATGACTTCCTCTTTCCCTAAGACCCCCATTTGCTGTGACAGCAGAGGTGCTGTCACCCAGGGATTAGGACACTGCTATTAGGTCCCCAAAGGTCTGCCTCTCTTAGCTTCTCCAGGTCAGAAACCTTGGCTTCACAGGAACAAACTTATTCCCTGTGAGCTAAGAGCTCATTACACCAACCAAGCACACACCCACAACTTCTGTCCAGCTGACAAATAGTAGAATCATAGAATCATAGAAAAGTAGAGTTGGAAGGGGCCTACAAGGCCATCGAGTCCAACCCCCTGCTCAATGCAGGAATCCAGGTCAAAGCATCCCTGACAGATGGCTGTCCAGCTGCGCCTTGAATGCCTCCAGAGTGGGAGAGCCCACCACCTCCCAAGGTAGTTGGTTCCATTGTCTTAATGCTCTGACAGTCAGGAATTTTTTCCTGATGTTTAGGTGGAACCTAGATTCCTGTAACTTGAGCCCATTATTATTATTATTTATATTTATTTATCGCCCATCTGGCTGGCAGCCGTGTCCTGCAAACTGGGATGATCGAGATCCTGGCCCTCCTCTGTGTGACATCCCTTCAAGTACTGGAAGAGTGCGATCATATCTCCCCTCGGTCTCCTCTTCTGAAGGCTAAACATGCCCAGTTCTTTCAGTCTCTGCTCATAGGGCCTTGTTTCCAGTCCCTTTATCATCCTTGTCGCCCTCCTCTGAACCCTCTCCAGTTTGTCTACATCCTTCTTAAAGTGTGGTGCCCGGAACTGGACGCAGTACTCAAGATGAGGCCTAACCAGTGCCGAGTAAAGGGGAATTATCACTTCCCGCGATTTGGAAGCTATACTTCTATTAATGCAGCCCAAAATAGCATTTGCCTTCTTTGCAGCCACATCGCATTGCTGGCTCATATTTAGTTTGTGATCTACCACAATTCCAAGATCCTTCTCACTTGTAGTATTGTTGAGCCAAGTGTCCCCCATTCTGTAACTCTGCATTTGGTTTCCTCTCCCTAGGTGCAGCACTTGGCATTTATCCCTATTAAATTTCATTCTGTTGTTTTCGGCCCAGCTCTCCAGCCTATCGAGGTCACTTGGAATTTTGTTTCTGTCTTCCAGAGTATTAGCTGTTCCACCCAACTTTGTGTCATCTGCAAATTTGATAAGCATTCCCTGTACCTCCTGATCCAAGTCATTAATAAAAATGTTGAAGAGCACTGGGCCCAGGACCGAACCCTGCGGTACCCCGCTCATTACCTCTCCCCAGTTTGAGAAGGAACCATTGATAAGCACTCTTTGAGTCCGATTCTGTAGCCAATTGTGATCCACCTGATAGTCGTTCCATCTAGCCCACTCTTAGCTAGCTTACTAATCAGGATATCATGAGGCACTTTGTCGAAAGCTTTGCTGAAGTCCAGATATATAATGTCCACAGCATTCCCACAGTCCACAAGGGAGGTTACCCGATCAAAAAATGAGATCAGATTAGTCGACAGGATTTGTTCTTGACAAATCCATGCTGGCTTCTAGTAATCACTGCATTGTTTTCAAGTGCTGCAGACTGACTTCTTTATAATCTGCTCAAAATCTTCCCGGGGATTGATGTCAGACTGACTGGCCTATAGGTTCCCAGGGTTCCTCTTCTTGCCCTTTTTGAAGATGGGACAACTTTGCCCTCCTCCAGTCGTCTGGCACTTCACCTGTCCTCCATGATTTCTCAAAGATAATAGACGGTGGTTCTGAGAGTTCTTCTGCCAGTTCCTTTATTACTCTAGGATGCAGCTCATCAGGCCCTGGAGATTTAAACTCGTTCAGAGTAATCAGGTGCTCCTTGACCATTTGCCTATCAATCTCAAGCTGCAATCCTGCCCCTTCAGTCTGCACTTCAGGTTTGCCAGGGGGGTCAAAGACCCTCTTTTGGGAGAAGACCAAGCCGAAGTAGGAATTGAACACTTCCGCCTTTTCTTTGTCTTCTGTTATCAATTTGCCATCCTCATTGCGTAGTTGAACCACCATTTCTTTCCTCTGTCTTTTACTGTGCATGTATCTGAAGAAAGCTTTCTTGTTGTTTTTAGCATCCCTCGCTAACCTTAGCTCATTCTCAGCTTTAGCCAGGGATGGGGACTCGGACTCCAGGACTCGACTCGTGAGTCGGACTGAGTCCTCCCTCTGACTCGACTCGGACTCGAGTCCCAATATTTTTAATGGGACTCAAGACTCGACTCGGGACTCGAGACCAAGGACTCTTCAACATCCCTGGGCTGTGTCAGAAGGAGTGGAGAGAAGTGCGATTGCCGGCGAATATTTTATTTTTTAAAATCATTTTCCTAAAATGCAACCTTTCAGACATTTTGGGTTTGGCTGCCTCTGCCTGCCTGCTTTGGGGTTCCCTGCCTCCTCTGCCTGCCTGGTCTCTTCTTAACCAGTTCCACAGTTTGAATTGTCCAAGACAAACGCCTCTGCCTGCCTGCTTTGGTGTTCCCTGCCTCCTCTGCCTGCCTGGTTATTTTTATTTTGGGTTTGTCTGCCTGGTTTGTTCTTGTCAAAATCAGTTGCAGAGTTTGGAAATAAAAAGGCACACTTGTGCCTAGAATTTATTAAAGCCACACATCTGAAGTAGCCTTATTTTGTTGGAAAAAAACGCCATTGATTTTAATAGGAACTCGTAGAGTCAGCTTTGGGAGTGACTCGTGAGTCACCATTTTGGACCAAGGACTCGGACTCGGACTCGAGTCCAAAGACTTGTGACTCGACTCATGACTCGAGACCAAGGACTCTTCAACATCCCTGGCTTTAGCCTTCCTGACACTATTCCTGCAGTTCTGTGCTACCTGCCCGTACTCTTCCCTTGTAGCCTGTCCTTCCTTCCACTTCCTATACGTGTCCTTTTTTGTTTTCAGGTCCTCTTTGAGTTTATTGTGAAGCCACATTGGCTTCTTCTGTTGCCCTCTGCCTTTTTTCCTTGTGGGAATTGTTTGCAATTGTGCCTTTAAAATTTCCTTTTTTAAAAAACTCCTACCCATCCAGGGCTCCTTTTCTCATTAGAGTCGCTTGCCATGGGATCTTACTTATCATTGTTCTGAGTTTGTTAAAATTGGCTTTCCTAAAATCCAGGGTACGTGTTTGGCTACACTCAGCTGTTGCTCCCCTTAGAATCAAGAACTCAAGTATAACATGGTCACTTTCCCCCAGAGTTCCCGAAACTGCCACTTTATCCACTAACTCATCCCTGTTGGTTAGAATCAGGTCAAGGATAGCAGATCCTCTAGTTCCTTCCTCCACTTTCTGTAGGAGGAAGTTATCAGCACCACAACTCAGGAATTTCTTGGAGGGGCCATGTTTGGCTGAATAAGTCTCCCAACAGATATCAGGGAAATTGAAGTCCCCCATTACTACCACATCATGGCTCCTTGAAACATTTGCAATTTGCTTTTCAAAAGTTTCATCCTCGTCTTCTCCTTGATTGGGTGGTCGGTAGTAGACTCCAACCGCCATGTTTGTCTTATCCTTTGCCCCCTTTATTTTAACCCAGATGCTCTCAATGGGACTGCCAAGCTCCTCTTCCTGTATCTCTGTGCAGAGATACGTATCTTTAACATACAGCGCAACTCCAGTAATACATGTGGCACTCTGTGCAATACACTGGGTAGCCCCCACACCCATGCTGTCTTTCTACCATCATAAGTGGCTTTTTATTGGGTTTGTTTACCTGGAAAAACTAAGTTGTTTACTCAGAGACACTGGGTAATTTATAATTATTTGTTTATATTTGTAGCTATTTTTTTACAGTTACTTACTATGAGAAAGAAGGGAAAAGTAAATTTCCCAGGCCTCCTCCTCTTGTTGCTTAACTCACACAGGTGCTTATCTTGCTTGTATGCTGACACTTCATCACTGGGGTTCATTGCACTTAGAGAACTGGCTCACTTGCAAGCCTGCCTCCTTATATAGCTCTAGCTAGCTTGGCCCAACTGCTGCTGCAGCCAATCTGATTAGATGGCCTCATTTGAAAAGCAGGGGCAGCTGTGGCTGAACTATTGATCTGCACTAGCTTTCAGTGAGTATGATTGCAGATCAGTTGAGCCCACTGGGAGTGGAGATTTTCTATTAGGGGAGAGGACAATAGTAAATAGGAGATTTTCTATCTAGGAAAGAGAGGATAATAGTCAATGGGAGATTTTCTGTCTAAGAGAGAGGACAATAATCAATGGGTTGTTGGAGGGGACAACAGACAAAGGTTAGGTGATTTGGGAAGGGATGTGGTTCAGGCTCCCCTGGGGATGCAAGGGGCTTGGGGTAGGTTTGTGCCATCGAGCCTTGTGTGGGCAAAACGGGGCTGAAATTGGCCCCACTCATGCCCGCGTGAGGCCTTACCTTCTCTTCAGGCGGCTTGCCTCTCCGCAGTGAGCCTCCTGTGCGGCCTGCTCTGGTCCCATCGCGTCACTTCCGGCACCGGAAATGATGCGACAGAACCCTGCGCAGGCGCGCTGGACCCCCATGCTGCGTACTGCGCCTGCGCAGGGTCCCGTCGCGTCATTTCCAGTGCCGGAAGTGACGCGATGGGACCGGAGACTGTGGGTCGAGCGGTGCGGAGAACTGCTCCGCGCCGCTCAGAAGATCGAGACGGGGGGCCCACCCCCACGGAGAGTCGAGGCGGGGGCGAGGCGCCCCCCCCCCAGGTTCAACTACATGCCTAGTTGGGGCTGACACTGGGTATCTGATTTAGGAAGGGATGTGGTTTGCAAAGGTGGAGTCCTTTTTGTGTGTTTTAGAAACTAAACGATAAGCTGAACTTTCAAACTTGGGATGAATCTATTTCTGTGCTTTAGTTTATGAGTGCTCTGTAAGACCTAAAACCTGAGCCTGCCCTGAGCCCAAACTCAAGCTAGCCTACACTTTTTTTGTTTATAAGCAAACTCTTCTACTACTTAGGCCTGCACAATGGCTCTTATCAATAAAGAGCTATGTATTGCTTTTATATTGCCCCTTTCTAAGCTTGGGTTTAGTGTAAACATGTGGTTCAGGTTCTCTTCAACCACTCGGGAATCTCTGTTAGGGCAAGGCTGCAAGAACTAAGTTTGTAAAGGGTTACACTTCTGGGAATTAGCTACCTTTACTGTGCCCTTGTTTTGCTTCAGCTGATAATTTATGAGTTTTAAATTATTACCTTAGATGATTTAATAGATAAAGGAGTACCTAAGTAAATAGCACTTACCTTCACTTTACATGGGTTGCTTAACTCATTTGTGTGCTGATGCTTTGCCACTGGGGCTCCTCGTGCTCAAAGAGCTGAGAACCTCAATTATGTCTTTCGTTTGTGTGCTGTGCTATGTCTTCAGTGATGTACCATTGCCCAATTACAGTAATTGGAAGGGTTGCATTTTTTCCAGGTTTTTCTGAAAGGCAAGCACTGGGCAGGTGGGGGGGGGGGAATACAACATCTGGACATGGGCCAAATCAATCAAAAACTCAAGATATTTTAAATTTATTTTTTGTCTTCTGAGATAGCATAACTAAAAAGGAGCAGAGGATAAACACGAAAAATTAAAGCCATAAAAACTTTTACTTTTATAGCTCCATGGAGCCTATGACTCACTTTTGGCATCTCTCATTTGTTTTACTTTGCAGGGTTATTATATTTTTAAGGGATTTAGTAGTTATCTGGAAAGTGACTACATTGTTGATTGAACTCTATTCATCCACATAAAAGAAAAAACAAAGAAAACAGTAGCACAAGTTCTTCTTCTTTTCTTTCTTTTAACACAATGGGTTCCCTCAGTAGCAATCAAATCATGGCAGAGAGGAGGGAAATGCATTATTGGGACACAATTTTCAGAGCTTCCATAGGACTGCACAACAGCTTTCATATATATATATATATATATATATATATATACTGGAGCTTGCTTTTGTGAATCAGCAGCATTTTTATTTATTTTTTTTGCCTTGTGCAAATCAAGGCAAAACATCCAAAATTCTCCCAGGTTTAAGGCTGACATATCCAGAGACATGGTGAGGGTACAGTAATACCTTGGATTGCAAGTAACTTGGTTTGAGAGCGTTTTGCAATACAAGCAAATTTTTAAATATTTATTTATTTATTTTTGACTTGATATACAAGCGACGTCTTGCAATACAAGTACTGTAGTACAGCGTAAATTAAAAATCTCTGTACAAATTTTTTTGGGGGGATTTCGTTTTGATATAAGAGTGTTTTGGATTACAAGCATGTTTCCGGAACGAATTATGCTCTCAATCCAAGGCATGACTGTATTTATTAACTTGCTCTTACATGGTCTCCCGTCAGCCCTAACCAGCATAGCCAATGGTAAGGAATGATGGGAGTTGCAATCCAACTAGGGGAGGCTGGTGACTCCTGTGTCAGTGGGGCTCCTTATCCATTGTATCTTTATTTGAGCTTTATAGGAGCTATCGTGGTGCTGAACTCCATCCTCAAAATAGGTTCACCACCATGGAGCACCATGGATAGCTCCTATAAGGCTCAAACAAAAAGGTGCAATGGATAAGGAGCCCCACTGACACAGGAGTCACCAGCCTCCACTGGGCCCAACAACTACAGAGCTACACGCTCCCAGACCATCCACTGAACTCCTGAAAGGAAAGGACAGAACCCTAATTGCATATACTGAGTAGGGTGCCCACATATGAATTTCCAAAGAAGAGGACAAAAGAGGACTATGATTTGCATAGCACTTGCAAATGCTAATGTCTATGTATAGATGCACATTTAGAAATATAACAAATAGAAATACAGTACATCACACCATACTGTAAAAGATTGTGACTAGGTGGTCAGTGTGCCTGCCTGCTCAGTTTGCTGTTCAGGTGCCACCTGTTCTTATGGTTTATTCTCTTTAAACTGGAATTGAACTGGACAGCCCTAGAGGACAGCCCTCTGACAGCTCTTCAAATACAGGACTATCCTCTGTAAAAGAAATCATCATAATTTTCTTATTTGGTAGCATTAAAGAAAATGTGTATACCCAAAACTAATGAAAACAAAAGCAATATCCCCAGCTGTCTAAAAGCTTTTTCATTGAGAATAAATCTTCCAGGGCAATCATTGTGAGAACAATTAGTGCAAGGGAGGCCAGAGGCATGACAGGAGTACAGGTCGTCCCCGAGCTAAGGATGTCTGACTTACAGACAACCCATACTTAAGAACGGACTTCTGGGTTCCCCGGCGTGACGTCATTTACGTAGAGTACATAGCATAGTATACTACGCAATTTGCATAATTTACGCAATTTGCGTAAATGCCAATTTTAACGTATAGAACGCTATGCTGTTCCGACTTACATACAAATTCGACTTAAAGACATTCTTAAGAATGGAACTCGTTCGTAACCTGGGGACTGGCTGTACTTTACTCCTTGAGATTCCATTTGCTCGCAACTGCAGTGTACTGCCTTCGCTACATTATCAGGTAGGGCTGTGCATATATATATATATATATATATATATATATATATATATATATCTGTAGAGATCAGCTTATTGGCTCAGATAATGGAGGATCAACTTGGAGGATCATACTTTGGCTTGGTTCCAAGGCACAGCCTTGCTTTGCCTCCTCTTCTGAAGCCTTGGATGACTTCCTCATTGCTTGTAATGGGGAAATCAAATGCCTATAACATTTTGTTTGATTTGGCAGAATTGCATGAAATGCCAAAATGTCATACAAATAGGTACCCTAACCCTAAAATGAAATTATCTGGTGTGGGGCTACCTGTCACCCAGGTGGTGGCAAGCACCTTTTCTTCTAAATCATTGGTCTACAACTGGTGGGTTGGGACCTGCTACTAGGTCAGAGCCTGATATAAGGTGGGTTGCAACAGCAACTCAATACAACTGCCATACATATATGATAAAAAAATTAAGAAGTGGGTCCCCAAATGGCATCTTTGGACTAAAGGTAGGTCTTGTGTTTCAAAAGTTTGAAGACTATCATTCTAAATGCCAACCATCGCCAACAGGTGAAGCAACGGTCATCATGTGAATCATAGAGCTTAATTATAGCCCTTCCTCTGTGCTAGTGTTGCATGCATGGACTGAAAAAAAAGAGGGAAGCAAAGCTATCTTCTTCTTCCTAGCAGTTTGATGTTCTCTTGACTCATTCAGATGCAAGTGGGAAACTGTAGAGCCAACCTTTTTGGGTCTGCTGCGGGCACATTGTAGTACATTTTGAAAAAGTGTCTGAGGGCAGCACCACAAATTGCTTTTGGGAGAGGAGTCAGTGCACCTTCCGCTGCTCGCAATTTCCTCCCACTTCTGCTTCTGCTGTGCTCACCACATCCTGAGATAAAGAGGCACTGAAAGTTTCCCAATTGGCTGACTTCCTGCTGCTGAGGTGAATGATGGTAATAATAAAAAAAAAGGATCAGTGGCAGTGGCGGCAGGAAGAAAATCACCACAGCAGTAGGGGGAGAAAATCGGTGTGTTGGGAGGAAGGAAATGGTTGTGGGGGGCGGGGGGGGGAATGATTGCAGCAGGGAGGAAATTGCATGTGGGGATGGTGGGTAGGTGGGAGTAGAAGGGGGTCATGGCAGTCTCCAGTGCACCCGTGGGCTCCCAGTTGCCGACCCCCGCTGTAGACCATGCTTCTAACATTTTTCGTGAGTGGTAACATCAGGCTTCAGTGTTCTCGGCCAGAATGCCCACTGTTTAACCTAACACTACGTGTTGAAAGTACTGAGAATGGAACTTAATTACGGAGAAGGAATTTCATGATGCAACACTTCCTGAAATGCACTTTCCAGTAAAAACATAGCTGTTCACGTGGGGCACTGGGAATGTCTCCTTCTCTAGCTCCATTTAAATAAATGGAAATTGCACAAAGGTTTGTTCCCATAGACATGCAAAGACATATAAAGATCAGCAGAAGTAATGAACAAGCTGCTCAGTAAACAGGCTCTGTATCCCGCAGGGAGTTCACTGCCTGAGTTTTCTCATTATTATGGCCCTTTGGTAGAGAACGCAACATAGCTAAACATACTGCACAGATTGTACCGGAGTGGTTTGAATGGATCTTTCTTTTCCTTGTCCGTAGGACCTCTTTCTGGCACTAAAATGGCTCTGCAGGGTTCCTTCAGCTGCTGGAATGGAACAGTGATCAAGCTGGGACAGGTGTGTGACTTCACCAGAGACTGCACCGACGGAGAGGACGAGGGACAGCTGTGCAGTAAGTACATTAGGCATGAAGGCTAATTTATTTATTATGTTTATATCCCACTTTTTTTTCCTGTAAGGAACCCAAGGCGGCTTATACAATCCTCCTCCTTCCTCTCCATGTTATCCTTATAACAACCCTGTGAGGTAGGTTAGGCTGAGAGACAGTGGCTCACCCAAAGTCACCCAGTGAGCTTTATGGCCAAGTGGGGACTAGAACCCTGATCTACCAAGTCCCAGTCCAACACTCTCACCACTATACCATACTAATGCCTTCTCAGTCACACAAAGGAATCTTAATTGGTGCTTAGAATTCTGCACTCACTAAAATGGAAGACATCTCCACCAGCCCACTTCAACAAGACAGGGTCACTAGCTTTTCTGGCCAAAGGAGGAAATTCCAAATGTGACATCTAGCCTATCTCCATGAGGGAAGCAATGCCTAGCCACTGAGTGCCTCCCAATACAGGTCCTTTCAAGTACAGGTCATTCCCGCCAACATCCCATGTGCAGTCATGATCATGTTTTAAAACCCAGAGGAATGGGGACAAAAAACAAAGGTTGCTTTCGATAACAAAGCTATCCAGGAAATGTTCCTGTAGCTGTAAGAGTTCTGCCAGTTTACACAAGCAATGCATTGGGCTTTTCCAGAGACTGTTTAGAACTCGTATCACTACTACTAAAGAGAAATACATATACAGTAAGCATAAAGTGAGGGATGAGACAAGTAAGCCAAACGGGATGGGGGTAGGAGGTGGGAAACAATAAAAATCAGACAATCTTATTATTGAGTATTATTATTACTGAGAGTCAGTGTTGCATAGTGGTTAGAGTATTGGACTGGGACTTGGGAGATCCGGGTTCTAGTCCCCATGCAGCTGTAAAGTTCACTGGTTGACTTTGGGCCAGTCACTGGCTCTCAGCCTAACCTACCTCACAGGATTGTTGTGAGGATAAAATGGAGAGGAGGAGGAAGTATATGTAAGTCGCCTTCAGTTCCTTGCAGGAAAAAGGTGGGATATAAATATAATAAATAAATAATAATAACATATTATGTGAATTAATAGGAATGGAAGTTACATGGACATCAGAGATTGGATCCAGACTTAGGTGTACTTACATTTATTGAAATAAATGTGACTTCAGTTAGTCTATACTAACATAAATCCCATTGATTTCAGTGGGTCTGCTCTAAGTATAACTAGATCTGCACCCAACTTTAGAGCAATGCATAGAAATTTGGTGTAGAGAGAAATAATTCTCATGTGTAACAGCTAGAGGTCTATCCAAGGTCTGAAAATGGAACTACTCTGAAGTCTGCTATAATAAAAGTTGGGGGGGGGGGGAGAGACAGGCAGGAAATACAAAGGCCTAGGTTATCACATGAAACAGCACAGCAAACCTGAATTATGCAGCTGAAACACCATCAAACATGGTGATTCAAGCTTCACTCACACTGTGTGGGAGGTGGAAGTGTGTGGCATGAGATTTAGGGAATGAGTATTCCTGGCATATCCTCTTGCTAAGAGAGGAAATGAGTTGTGTGATTTTTAGATGAAACATGAGCAGGTGACTGCAACATCCTGACAGTACTACAGAGGCCATTTTATGATGGAAAGGGCTGATTCATTTGAATTGTACTGGTAGATGTGAGCCAGCACAAAACTACCCACAAAGGAAATAATAACAGAGCATTTCAATAATAATGTAATGCTCTTCCTCCACATAACTACTGAATGTTTTCTGTAAACTGAGGACTTACCTGCACAGACATTTCTGGATTACCCTACATGCTGGATATATTCTTTTTCCCCGGTAGCAATTTTGTGATTACTAGACTCCCCCTCCCCCAACCCACCCAACTTTTCATAGCACAAATACTGTACCTGCCCAAAATGGGGGAGAACTCTACTGGAGTAGGGAAATTTGAGACCAGTATTATTGCCTTTCCAGTCAGGACTGGTGCAAGGCAGTTTGGTGCCCTAGGCAAGATCAGATATTTAGCGCCCCCCCTTCCCACTTGAGAGTGCTGTATTTTTTTTAAAGGCGTTTCTGGCACCCCCTTTAGCCCTGCGCCCTAGGCAGCTGCCTAGTTGGCCTAATGGTAGCACCGGCCCTGTTTCCAGTGCTCAGAGAGACCAGCACAGCCTGGTACACAGGAGGAGTGATATTGGGAGTTTGGAGAGGGAGGGAGGGTTCTTTTATTCTTTCCTTCCTTGGGACTTTTGACAAAGTGCCTCATGATATCCTGATTAGCAAACTAGCTAAAAGTGGGCTAGATGGTACAACTATCAGGTGGATCCACAGTTGGCTACAGAATCGGACTCAAAGGGTACTCAAAGGGTACTCAAAGGGTACTCAAATCGGACTCAAAGGGTACTCAAAGAGAGCGAGCGAACAGAGCGAGCGAACAGGGAGAGCAAACAGGAGTTTGGCAGCGGAGTAGTACAACAACAAGTGCTGCAAGGGAAAGGCGTGGCCTGAGAGCTCATTCTGTTGAGCAGAAGCTCCTGCTGACTGCAACTACCTGGGGCTGATTGCAGCTGATTGATTGCAGGAAGTGGGGCTGATTGCAGGGCGTGGCCTGGGAGCTCATTCTGTTCCTGACTCCCAGCTGAGCAGGAGCACAACAGGAGAGAGGCTCCAGCTGTTTTTGGGACTGTTTTTGGGACTGTGAAAAGGCAAGCAGGCTCCCAGAGAGCGAGCGAACAGAGCGAGCGAACAGGGAGAGCAAACAGGAGTTTGGCAGCGGAGTAGTACAACAACAAGTGCTGCAAGGGAAAGGCGTGGCCTGAGAGCTCATTCTGTTGAGCAGAAGCTCCTGCTGACTGCAACTACCTGGGGCTGATTGCAGCTGATTGATTGCAGGAAGTGGGGCTGATTGCAGGGCGTGGCCTGGGAGCTCATTCTGTTCCTGACTCCCAGCTGAGCAGGAGCACAACAGGAGAGAGGCTCCAGCTGTTTTTGGGACTGTTTTTGGGACTGTGAAAAGGCAAGCAGGCTCCCAGAGAGCGAGCGATCAGAGTGAGTGAACAGGGAGAGCAAACAGGAGTTTGGCAGCAGAGTTAGGCAGGGGAGGTCAAGGGGGAGGTCCCTAAAAAAAAAAAAAAAAAAAAAAAAACCCATATATATATATATATATATATATATATTCTAGGAAGACAGAAACAGAGCACTATGGAAGGAAAGGACTCAGCAGTGGTGGTGACCTGCAAGGGGTGTGCAATGTTTGTTTTCCTGCCGGAGATCAACATGGCCTACACATGCAACAAGTGCAAGCTGGTCACGCTGTTGGAAGAAAAGGTCAGAGGACTGGAGCAGCAAGTGTCAACCCTCAGGAGCATAAGAGAAAGCGAGGAGTTCTTAGACAGAACGGTGGATCTACAGCACCAAAGCACAGTACAGGAGCCAGAAGGGCAACGGCAGGATGAGGCGGAGTCGGAGACTGCAGAGGCGAGGGAAAATAACGCAGGGGGAACTCCCTGGAAAAGGGTGACTGTTAGGAGCAGAAGAACTACAAGACACTCTGCGCCTGTGGAAGCAGTGGAGCTATGGAACCGCTTCCATGTACTTGAGGACGAGAGCAGAGGACAGCCTGCAGAGGACGGATTACCGGGCACCCAACGTGACAGCGAGCAAGAGGCTGAGGGTCAGTCAAGTGGAGGCAATCAAACCAAGGCCTACAGCAAGAGGAAGAGAAGAGTACTCGTAGTGGGAGACTCCCTCCTGCGGGGGATCGAAGCCAAAGTATGTCGCGAAGACCCATGGACTCGCCAGGTGTGCTGTCTCCCTGGGGCACGGATTAAGGATGTGACAGAGCAGCTGCCGAGGCTCATGCAGCCCACCGACACATACCCCTTTCTTCTCTTCCACGTGGGTACAAATGATACTGCCAAGCGGAGTTACAAAGAAATCACGGCAGACTTTGAAGAGCTGGGAAGGGAACTCAAGAACTTCGGGGCCCAGATAGTTTTCTCATCCATCCTTCCAGTACTTGGAAGAGGCGTAGAAAGGGAAAGAAAAATACTCCGAGTGAATGACTGGCTACGAAGGTGGAGCCGACGTGAGGGATTTGGATTCTGGGACCACGGGCTACACTTCCTGGAAGATGGACTGCTGGCAAAGGATGGGTTGCACCTCACAAGGACTGGGAAGAATGTGTTTGGACACAGCATGAGGAACTTAATCAGGAGGGCTTTAAACTGAATCCAACAGGGGAGGGAGACATAAACTCGGGGGTACCAATGGAAGAAGGCCTCTTTGCCACAATGGAGAGAACAGCTCCAGCGGTGCCCATTGATAGTCTACCACAAAATGTAGGGGGAAAGTCGGACTGTAAAGCACATAGTCTTCAATGTCTCTATACTAATGCCCAGAGTATGGGCAACAAACAAGACGAACTTGAACTCTTGATACATGAGGGCAAGTACGACTTGATAGGGATAACTGAAACCTGGTGGGATGACTCCCATGACTGGAATACAGCAATTGAAGGGTATAACTTGTTCAAAAGGAACAGAAGCAACAGAAAGGGAGGTGGAGTTGCACTGTATGTTAAAAATACGTATCTCTGCACAGAGATACAGGAAGAGGAGCTTGGCAGCCCCATTGAGAGCATCTGGGTTAAAATAAAGGGGGCAAAGAATAAAGCGAACATGGCGGTTGGAGTCTACTACCGACCACCCAATCAAGGAGAAGACGATGATGGAACTTTTGAAAAACAAATTGCCAGTGTTTCAAGGAGGCACGATGTGGTAGTAATGGGAGACTTCAATTTCCCTGATATCTGTTGGGAGACTTATTCAGCCAAACATGGCCCCTCCAAGAAATTCCTGAGCTGTGCTGCTGATAACTTCCTCCTACAGAAAGTGGAGGAAGGAACTAGAGGATCGGCTATCCTTGACCTGATTCTAACCAACAGAGACGAGTTAGTGGATAAAGTGGCAGTTTCGGGAACTCTGGGGGAAAGTGACCATGTTATACTTGAGTTCTTGATTCTAACGGAAGCAAAAGCTGAGTGTAGCCAAACACGTACCCTGGATTTTAGGAAAGCCAATTTTAACAAACTCAGAACAATGATTAGTAAGATCCCATGGCAAATGACTCTCACGAGAAAGGGAGCCCAGGAGGGGTGGGAGTTTTTAAAAAAGGAAATTTTAAAGGCACAATTGCAAACAATTCCCACAAGGAAAAAAGGCAGAGGGCAACAGAAGAAGCCAATGTGGCTTCACAATAAACTCAAAGATGACCTGAAAAAAAAAAAGGACACGTATAGGAAGTGGAAGGAAGGACAGGCTACAGGGGAAGAGTACAGGCAGGTAGCACAGAACTGCAGGAATAGTGTCAGGAAGGCTAAAGCTGAGAATGAGCTAAGGTTAGCGAGGAATGCTAAAAGCAACAAAAAAGCTTTCTTCAGATACATGCACAGTAAAAGACAGAAGAAAGAACTGGTGGTTCAACTACGCAATGAGGATGGCAAATTGATAACAGAAGACAAAGAAAAGGCAGAAGTGTTCAATTCCTACTTCGGCTCGGTCTTCTCCCAAAAGAGGGTCTATGACCCCCCTGGCAAACCTGAAGTGCAGACTGAAGGGGCAGAATTGCAGCTTGAGATTGATAGGCAAATGGTCAAGGAGCACCTGATTACTCTGAACGAGTTTAAATCTCCAGGGCCTGATGAGCTGCATCCTAGAGTAATAAAGGAACTGGCAGAAGAACTCTCAGAACCACTGTCTATTATCTTTGAGAAATCATGGAGGACAGGTGAAGTGCCAGACGACTGGAGGAGGGCAAATGTTGTTCCCATCTTCAAAAAGGGCAAGAAGGAGGAACCTGGGAACTATAGGCCAGTCAGTCTGACATCAATCCCCGGGAAGATTTTTGAGCAGATTATAAAGAAGTCAGTCTGCAAGCACCTTGAAAACAATGCAGTGATTACTAGAAGCCAGCATGGATTTGTCAAGAACAAATCCTGTCAGACTAATCTGATCTCATTTTTTGATCGGGTAACCTCCCTTGTGGACTGTGGGAATGCTGTGGACATTATATACCTGGACTTCAGCAAAGCTTTCGACAAAGTGCCTCATGATATCCTGATTAGTAAGCTAGCTAAGAGTGGGCTAGATGGAACAACTATCAGGTGGATCCACAATTGGCTACAGAATCGGACTCAAAGAGTGCTTATCAATGGTTCCTTCTCAAACTGGGGAGAGGTAACGAGCGGGGTACCACAGGGCTCGGTCCTGGGCCCGGTGCTCTTCAACATTTTTATTAATGACTTGGATGAGGAGGTACAGGGAATGCTTATCAAATTTGCAGATGACACAAAGTTGGGTGGAACAGCTAATACTCTGGAAGACAGAAACAAAATTCAAAGTGACCTCGATAGGCTGGAGCGCTGGGCCGAAAACAACAGAATGAAATTTAACAGGGATAAATGCCAAGTGCTGCACCTAGGGAGAGGAAACCAAATGCAGAGTTACAGAATGGGGGACACTTGGCTCAACAATACTACAAGTGAGAAGGATCTTGGAATTGTGGTAGATCACAAACTGAATATGAGCCAGCAATGCGACGTGGCTGCAAAGAAGGCAAATGCAATTTTGGGCTGTATTAATAGAAGTATAGCTTCCAAATCGCGGGAAGTGATAATTCCCCTTTACTCGGCACTGGTTAGGCCTCATCTTGAGTACTGTGTCCAGTTCTGGGCACCTCAGTTTAACAAGGACATAGACAAACTGGAGAGGGTTCAGAGGAGGGCAACAAGGATGATAAAGGGACTGGAAACAAGGCCCTATGAGGAGAGACTGAAAGAACTGGGCATGTTTAGCCTTCAGAAGAGGAGACTGAGGGGAGATATGATCGCACTCTTCCAGTATTTGAAGGGATGTCACACAGAGGAGGGCAAAGATCTCTTCTCGTTCATCCCAGTTTGCAGGACACGGAATAATGGGCTCAAGTTACAGGAACCTAGATTCCACCTAAACATCAGGAAAAATTTCCTGACTGTCAGAGCAATAAGACAATGGAATCAACTACCTAGGGAGGTGGTGGGCTCTCCCAGTCTGGAGGCATTCAAGGTGCGGCTGGACAGACATCTGTCAGAGATGCTTTGACCTGGATTCCTGCATTGAGCAGGGGGGTTGGACTCGATGGCCTTGTAGGCCCCTTCCAACTCTACTTTTCTATGATTCTATGATTCTATGATTATCAATGGTACCTTCTCACACTGGGGACGGATAGCGAGCAGGGTACCGCAGGGCTCAGTCCTGGGTCCAATGCTCTTCAGCAGGTACCCACCCTGGATATTGCCCCATCTCAGGCTTGAAAACCATCCTGTCCTCCAATTTCTCTTGACAAGTCGCAGAAGGCATTCTGTCGAGAAATCCAAGCTGCAAGGGATCTTGTGCTGAGAAGGGGGTGTTTGGGGGGATTTATCCCCACTTCTCTCAGCAAGGTCTTCAACTTTTCCCATTCTCCCCCTTCAGACCCCATGGGGAGCCACTTTTGTACTTCCCCCCAACCCTCCAGAGGTTTAGGAGAGTGTAAAAGTTAGGTCCCCCCATGTTTTGTTTTTTTTAAGGGAAACCAAGTTTGACAGCTGGCTGTCAAAACTCAAGGTCCATTTAAAATGGGTGGGGGATTGAGTGGGAATTGGGTGGATTTGTACTAGGACATGCCTCTGAGTATATCCCAATTCAAATCCCCAAGATCCCCCTCAAAACACCCATTTTAAAGGTCCCCTGAGTTTGACAGACAACTGTCAATTCTGCTTTGTTTTTAAAAGTGAATGCACTTTTTGCCTTTCCCAAGTCCCTTGAGGGTCAGGGAAAAGTATAAAAGTGGCTCCTCCATGGGGACTAAAGGGGGGGAGAGAAAAGATAAGGACCTTGTTGTGAGGGGGCTGTAAATTTCCCCAACCTCTGATTTTACACAGAAAGATCATAGGCGTGAGTGACCTCCGAGGTGCCGCTGGGGCATTTTGAAGGGGCAGCTTGTGTTGTGGCTGCCCAAGTGGGGGCTGAGAAAGCCAGTTGTCCAACTCTCCTGTTTGATCATTGCTCAAATCGCACAAGTTTCCCATTCACGCAGAGTGAGCAGCCAGCGATTGGTGACACAAACGGGATTTGGGTATGAGAAAAGTAGTGAGACGGTATTCGGAGAATCATGGTCATCTCGAACATCAGTCGTCTGCCCATCCTAATTAGCATCTAACCCTAAAAGGGCTACCTTCTAATACAGCCAGGTTTACTGCTGACTTCAGAAACCCCTTTATGAAGGTCCCCCTCCTAAACTAAGAAGCTTTTCACTTCCAAGAATTAACCAACCCACCCATGGCAAACGTCTTTGCCCCATTTCTAAGAATACTTTTTAGCACTCACACAATTAGCTCATGACACACAGAGAACTAATCACTTCTACAAAATACAGTGAATTCTTGTCGATTTCACACATTATAATGCATATAATCTATTGTTTTATTCTTTCATCTTTTATTGTACACCACTCTGAAATCTCCATACCTGAATATGGAGTGGTATATAAATTTTGTAAATAAATAAATATATATATAAATTTTGTAAATAAAATAAATATTCCATTACAACCGAGAGTAGTTGAAGGCCATGCATTGCCCCTGTGTGTTTTATGTAGTAATATGATGCATAATGCTCATCATACTCACTCTGAAAACTGAAATTGCTGAGATGGATAAAGGTGTAGAACAGCCTCCCCCAATGTGGTGCTCTCCACATGTGTTGGGCTGCACCCCCCGTGATTGGCCATGCTGGCTGTGAATGATGAAAGTTGCAGTCCAACACATCTGGTGAGCAGCAGGTTGAGGAAGGCTGGTCTAAATTATCCATTACATATTAGTGACATGTCCACAATTCTGTGTTAAAATCATTAAAATTGTGTAACTATTGATTTATATCCTGTCCTTCCTCCAAGGAGCTCAAAGTGCCATATATGGTTCCTCTCCCATTGTTAACTCTACAACAACCCTGTGAGGAAGGTAAGCTGAGAGATAATGACTAGCCCAAGGTCATCCACTGTTTCATGGCTGAGTGGGGATTTGAATCTGTTTCTCCCTGATCTACGTTCAGTACTCTAACCACCATACCACACAGGCTCTCTCTATACCCATATATAACTATATATCCTTGGATATACTGGCTGCAATTGGATATACCACTAAACCTTAGTTTAGTGCAATGTGAACAAGCATTGGGTTCACCACCCTTTCTGTTTTCAATAAACTGCAGTTTTTTATTTCATCTGAACAGGACAAACTATGGTTAGCTTTAACCATGGCTTGTGTGGATACACTGACTTAAAACCATGGTTTTATTATATCAGCTTATTCAGATAAACCATTGTTAAAACTAATTGCAGTCCTTGGATATTATGAACGTGTGACAACTGCTAGACATGAGGTGATACAAAATCTGTGTCTGTACCATTTGATCTGTGATGGCTTTTGCATGCATTTGATATTTCAGGGGTTTTTTTGCACGATCAACATGCACATGTGAATCCATCCAAACTTGGAAATGATAACCCAGCTACCTTTTTTGGTGAGGTCTGTACAAAGCCTTTGCTAATCTGGATTATGCTGATATGAGTCTGATCTGTGAAAACCAAAAGAGAATCAGGACAATGTAGTGTGACACGTGAGTGAGGGACATTAAAGCTTGCAGAAGAATTGCAATAAATGGCTGTCATTGGTTTGCCACATGTAGGAAACATTACAATAAGACGTCTGTGCATTAAGAGTACAAGACAGCCAGAGGTTCATAAAGACATATTTATGACAGAAGGAAGTAGTATACTGGACTGGCAATTGTTCTTTTAATACATCTCTATTTCTCCTTACACAATAAGCTTTCCTGCCGATTTTTTCCCTGGGCCCTAGGCAGCGTTTAACGCTTAGATGTCTCCCCCTGACTGCTCTGGCTTGTTTACACCATTCTGTATACTGTACAGCAGGCACTGAAGTGAATTACACTGGGCCGCACACTGAGCTGTTTCAAGAAGAATTCTGGATGTACCTGGTTCTGACATTCTATTCAGAACTTAGCCTGAGGATGAGACAGACCCTTCTGTCTGATTTGGAGACCAGAATTCAACGAAAGAAGAATGAGTGTGGCATCTTCTTTAAAGGGAAGAACTGTATAATCAAATATTGTTCTAGCACTGGACCACATTTTTGCCAGCAAACAATTTTGGGAAGAAAAGTATGTGGGGGGGAGGGGCTGATATGCTTATGGCTCCCTGAATACTCCGCCCTCCTCCCATGAGCTGCTTCAGATCATTTATTTTAAACCATGTCTTCTTACTGGCTACGTGTCGTGATCTCAGTCAATCAGGGATCACATAGCCAGCATGATGATGCTGTGGCACCCCATAGCCAATGAGAACTGAAATCACTAAGGGCAGGCAATGGCCTCGCATTGCCCTCACTCTCAAATTAACGGTGGGAATGTGATGGGCCACTGCCAAGGCAACTGTCTTGACACTCCCTGTTTTTCTGCTGGTTTCAGCTCAGCTCTAATGTTCACTTCTTCATTTTAGAAGTGTAGCTGTGTGAGTGTGTAGCAGCAAAAGCACGTGCACCCTAATGCACAAATGTCTTCCATGCACAAGAGCAATGATGTGCTGGTGGAGCTGCTTGGCCTGATCACTTTCCCCCATTTAATTCTATGGGTGGAGCTTATTTGTGTGCACATTTCTTTGCATATGCCTGATTAGCTCCCTCCATTGGAATGACTGCGCATGAGATCCCTGAGTGCAGCTGAGCACACACAGATGTCTGGGTGAAATGTTCTCTGGCACTTCAAGGGCTAAGTGGTTTATTGAGCTTCATCTTGAGCATTTGGAATGGGATGGATGGCTAAGGATTCTCAAGGATTTTGTTTGGTCCACATTTTGAAGTAAACCAACCTGATCTGCACCTCCCAGACTACTCTGTACAACAGAAAACAGTTATCCTCCAGATTTTATACTTCTTGGCTCAAATGTACAATTTGTAAGGCAATACATACAAAAAAACGATATTTAAATACACATTTTTGTGCAGATTTTTAAAAAACAAATTGCAGATTAATGTGGAAACAGGACCAAACAGACTAATCAATGAACAAATGCATAACTGACATGAACTGGAAGTAGACAGATCCATTCATCGCTATGTCTGGATGGATGGAGAGTCATGGATATAAACCTAAAAAAATAATGGCACCATCCAATGTGGCTCCCTGTAGCCCGCCGACTTGGAGGATTACGGGCATCCAATTGAGCGCGGGAGGAACACGGAGGCAAGGATTGCCTCCGCGCTTCCCCCACCCTGCAAAAGACATAGACAGCTGATTACGGCTGTCTGTCTTCTGCCCCTGCTCATGAGGATGAGGGGCTGAGGCCCTGCCAGGATATGTCGTATCTCGGCATAGCCTCACTCTTCCCCTCCCCTCCCTGCCCTGCTGGAATGATCCACCCAGCACCTTCTCCGAAGTTGCACTTGCAACCTCGGAGCCACAGCTGGCATGAAAAGAACTGTGTTGGCTGCAAAGGGTGGTGGGAGGATGCTTCACTGTCGGGATCCCAGCTCTGACCTTGAAACACATTTCTGAGGTCAGAGCTGGGACTCCAACTTATCCTATGGCCATCTAGACAGTGTCTAGTGGCCATAGGATTGTGCCCTAAAGGAGTTAATCCATAGGTTATCACAGCACTCATGAATTTTGTCTAGTAGTGCAGTGTCCTGGTTCATCTCCAGACCTATACCTACAAAGGTGAAAAATAGGAATAGTAGCAACCTAATAATTGTTGTTTTACTTGGTATATTTTATTGATTCATGTAAGTGACCTTGGGTACCTTGGTAGAAAGGTGGCAAGTAAACATTTTAAATAAGCATGCTATGCTATGTCTGCTGCAGGTGAATGAGATAAGGAAATCTTGTTTCCCACTCTGTGCTTTAAGAAAAGGACAGGCAAAATAAAATGTCAATTTAATGGCACCATAGGAGGGATGAAAGATGCAGAGCAGAACAAGAAAGAGAGAAGAAGAGACAGAGGACAGAGTTCTGCAGAGCCGTGGACCAATCTAGCACTCTGAGTATTAGCACATTAGACTTACTATTGATTCAGTCAGGGCCAGGAATTCAATGGCTAAAAAATAAATAAATCCATATTACTTTCTGCATAGAAACTTTCTTAAGATGGCAAGAGAGTAATTGAATAAATGTATGAGTTTCAAGACTGCAAGCACTACATTACATTGACTTTTAAAAAAAAATAAATCTGCAGGTCTAAAGAAGATCCAACGGGTCACATGCTTGATGCCAAAGCATAAATGTAACAATAACCCAGTCTCTATAGAAATCAAGGAATAAAAGCACTGGAAAAGAACTGCTTTCAAATGGTGTGATATTGTACAGTAGCCACAATAAACTCAGGCACCCCCAATTCAGAGCTTTATTAGAGTTTGTGCTCCAGTGAGTGCAAACTGGGAGCTCCAACGCACGCAGGCTGCTCACTCATTTCAGTGGATAGGGCAGATCTGCATGGGTAAATACATGTGAGGATGGAGTACCTGCTACACTGAATCAAAGAGGGCAGTCCTTGTAGACAGGGCCTGATCAGTTCCTTGTAGCAAATGGTTCAGTCATAAAGACAAGGAATCATCTTGGTTAACTACAAGTTCTTAATGCATACTATCTAGGTTAAAGGCAGACCCTTGAAGGACTTTTCTACATGGGGCATTTATTGTGCACTCATCATTTCCTATTCAAGCTTGTTTATGGATTCCTTAGATGACGTTGTGATTCTCCAGTTTCTCTTCTGTGTTTAAAGAACACTTTCACTGAGGTTTTTAAGAGCAGGGAAAATCTGGTATCTCTAATTGTGAAAGTGAAAGAAAGCACAGTTTCCTCTTGTGTATTTGTGCTATTCCGCTATACCACACTGCCACCTAGAGGTTATGTAGTGGAAAAGCAGGAAAGGAAACACTGCTCGTGTAGGACTGGATCTGCAACAAAACTGAGAGTAGACACAGCAGATTAACAGAAGATTAACAGCCTCTTGTAGAAAAGCTTGAAAACAGTGTCCTGTACTTATCATAGAAATCATGCCATCTGAAGATATCCTAACTGGAAAATTCAGGACAGATTTAATGTCTGTATGGTGCCAACTATGGTTCCCTACTAAATGGAAACCCACCCACCGCACATTTTATTGATTTGGGTTATTGCAAATTATTATTATTCTCTATTAGTTGATGTAAGATTGGAAGTTAAGAAAATGTTTTAAACTTTAAACTGCAGCCACAACTAATGACTGTTGGTGAAGTGTAGTTGTTAAGAACATAAACGATATGAACTAGATGTCCCTGGTTCAAACCCTATCTCAGCCATCAGCTCATGGGTGGCCTTAGGAAAACCAGGATCTCTCAGCCTCACTCCTTCCATGCATATGCAGGCAGACAGACAGACATCTGTAACATGAAGTTAATTATACTGGCTTATCTTACAGGGTTGTTGTAAGTAAGAGGTTCCCAACATTGGACCCCCACATGTTGTTGGACTACAACCTGCATCATCCCCAGCTATCATGGTCAGTAGCCAGGGATGGTAGGTATTGTAGTCCAACAACATCTGGGGACCCAAGGTTGGGAACCACCTCAGTAAGGGTTATTTTGATAATGGAAACTCTTGGAGCTGTTAGGAAAAGCACTATACATGGTTGTTGCTGCAACATAGCAACAAGCTTAGCCAGGCAGAACCATTGCAATGCTTCTTTTTATTCTGTGCCCAGGAGTTGCTAATCAGTTCTTTGTCTCTTGCCATTCTTCTTTTTGCAGAAAAACTCCCCCCTGGCTTCTACTGCTCCTTTGAAGATGGAGAGTGTGGCTGGACTCAAAGTTCATTGACCTCCCAAGAAGCTCACCTGTGGCACATTGGAAATCCACAGTATAACCACTTTTGCTTGTTGAAAGGTATGTCACAGTGGCATCATACTATGACCTAGTTTACATGACATGACACCCCACCATGGGCAGTGAGCCATGGTTGGCTGTTGTGTCGTCAGAACCCAGACTGCTTTCCTCAGCATAGCTTGTTTTTTTTCCAACAAGCCACCCTGAAAACCCATAGTCTGTAGTAGGGTTTGTTTCACCCATGATGGGTTGGTGTGTCATCCAAACATTGATGACCGTCCCCATCATAGGTTGTGGGCAACGGTGAACGAACTGCTTGGCAAGAGTGGAAAAAATCACTTGCTGCTCTTGCCAAGATCACCCAAGCCACAGCCAGTGCCAGCTGTCCCACCAATGCCTAAGCAGCATGATGGGGGTGACAATCATTGGCTTGCTCCCCCATCCCACTGCAGTCAGGAGCCATTTTGACTCACTGTGGCTCCCCTCCTTTCCCTCCCCCCCCAGATCACTTTTCATAATCTCCATTTTGAGAGCCACTGACAACCCCTCCAAAGTGCCCAAGTGGCACATTGGAGGGGCTGTCAGTGGTTCTGCACCCTTTTTAAAAATTATATTTTGGTGCCCCAAATGTGCACAAATAGTTCTATTACTTGATCTTTAAAAAACAAATAAACCCGGAATTATGCAATTCTAGAGGTGTATGTGTGTGTGCATTTCTGCGAGTGCGAAAATGGGAAGCCTTGCCTGGGTAATGTCCTGGGAGGGTACCTGCTGTCAAAATGCAGCAGGTACCAACCATTTTCATTGACCCAGAGAGGCTCCCAATAGGGTGGTGGGGTGTTTTGCACTTTGCTCTGTCTTGACAGCTGTCAAAAGGTGAGCTGTCAATTCAAAGCAAAGCTGCAAGGGATCTTTGCCCACGAGAAGGGGGTGGAGGGATTTATCCCCACTTGGCACTGGGATCCTCTGGCTTTTATGTGTTCCCCTGATATGTCTCAGTACCCCCAACTTTTCCACCCATTCCCGAGACTCTAGGTGCTCAGGAAGATGAAAAAGTGCAGCCCACCCCCTTTCACTGGAGCTCAGAGGTTTGACAGCTAGCTGTCAAAACTCCAGTTCCTTTTAAAACGGTTTTTTGAGAGGGCTCCCCATGGTTTTTTCACAGGGACACCTAGAGTCTCGGGAATGGATAGAAAAGTTGGAGGCACTGGAACCTATCAGGAGAACACAAAAAACCCTGAGGATCTCAAGACAAAGCAAAGTGCAAAAATAACTACACAAAAACCCTACTGGGAACCTCTCTGGGTCAATGTCCATGGTTGGTACCTGCTGCATTTTGACAGCAGGTAGCCCCCAGGACATTGCCCAGGTGAGGCTTCCCATTTTCTGGAGTTGCGCAAGTCCAGCTAAAAAATTTTTTTTAAAGTAACAAAACTATTTGAGCACATTTGGGGCACCAAAAAAATAATTTTAACAAGGAGTGATGATGATCCACTAACAGCCCCTCCAATGTGCCACTTGGGCACTTTGGAGGGGCTATCAGTGGCTGTCAAAATGGAGATTGTGAAAAAGCGATCTCTGGAAAAAAAGAAAAGGCAAAAAGGAGGGAAGCCGTGGTGAGCCAAAATGGCTCCCAATCATGGCAGGAAGAGAGGCTTGAGCTGCAGAGTCTCCTGGGATGCTGGCTGGCAGACTGGGGGGGAAGGAGGGGGTGACAACCCACAGTGAGTCTGATCATCTTTCAGGCACACCTTGGGTAGTTCTCGCTACAACCAACCCACCAAGGCTTATTGTCAAGGTGACATGCAAACCCCTCCTATGAGGGGCAGGGGATAAATTGTGTGTAATAAGCATTAAGGTGAGCAGGAGGTTGTGCTGTGCTGAACGTTCTTCCACATGTTTTTCAATTATTCTCATTAAATTTGATTGAAAAGAAATTGCTTTAAAAAAATTCAAATGGGAAGAAAATGTCGGTGAAATTCTTGTGGCTGGGCATGGGATTTTGGGGATTACCTTAGTTATGAAGTGTGGCTGAGAGGTAGTGTGGGTGTTCTACAATTATCTCTCCATTGATCTCTGCTTCCTCCCTGGTTTCTCACACTTCTGTTAAAGCCCAGGGAAAGGCATCGGGTAACCTCCCATGGGGCTCAGGAAATGCAGGCAGCCAGTGAGGAAAGAACACCCCCCCTGGCCACCTCACAATGACAAGGTAATCTTAATAACATGACCAACAGAGGCACCCTCTGAATGAGGCAGAAAAATAGAAGCCTCTTTTATGGGGGAAGAAGACTTTCAAGAAATTGGAGGACAGATTTTGGTGCAGCACTAGTAGGAGGAGATGCCGGTGTATGTAAGAGAAAATTGTGACTTCTTTTTTTAAAAGTTAGAACTCGGGTTAAAAATGATCCTGCTCCACATCTCCAAAGTTTTGAGAGATGGTCTGGAGATCTACGGCCTGGTTACTTAGCCTTGTGGTTCTTCAGCATTTTAAGTTATTGTAGAAGGAATAAGAAGATGTTTCATTTCCAAGGCTCAGTAATTCCGAGGCCGAGCACTAAGATTTCCATTCCTATGGAGTTCTCTTCCTGCTGCCTTTACGATGATAGAAATGACCTTCAGCCTCCAGCTTCAGTGAAATATTACTTTTGCATCTTTCATAACAGCAAAGGTTCACTCAAAATCAATTTTTTTTAAAAAAATGGGATGCCTTTTGATACGGATCAAGTGAAGAAAACAAATCCCAAGCCAGGGATAAACATTGTTTGTGAAGGAAGCAGACAGAGCGCTTGCATATAATTCCCAAGGAAAGACTCTAGAGTCTTTGAACTGCATTACTACATCCAAAGAATATTGAAAAATGCCTTTAGCCATATGTTATCCCTGCTAATAGCAGTGCTAGAAGAAAAGTCTTTTCCCCGCAGCCTAGTTGACCAAGCAAACAGTGGATGGGGCTCGCCAGGGTTTGAAGGGCCACACAGAGAGCAGCAAAGGGCCGCATGCAACCTTCAAGATGTGGGCTGCAGAACTTTGCTCTATAATAAGGGGCCACCTAACATTTGCATGTATATTCTCAGGTGCACATCTGCACACACACTTACCCCACGAAACCGAATAGGATGGATTACTGCACAAAAGTTCCAATAAAGCTTGGACTAACCTTGATGTAGTAACAACTTTATTTCCCCCTCCTTTTTTCCCCTCCAGAATGTGCACTTTTGCTTAACACCAGTGAGACGGCAATCACAGAAACAGTTGTGGTGACCAGTGCTGTGTTTCCAGCTCCAATGAAAAACTCTCCCTGCGAGGCAAGTACTCTTGTCAGTGGACTACATGGGCCAGTAAGAGCTGGATGAACAAAAAAAGATGCACACCTTGCCTTTTTAAGGCCCTTCACATCAGCCTTTGATTAGAATGGCATGGGATGTAACTGAAAAAAGCCTTGGCACAGAGGTCATCCCCTCCAAAATTCAGGGTTGGAGTACCCCATTCCACAGACTAAGTTTTTGCTGTGTGCCCTCATTCACATCCACATACACATGCAATGCAACCTGGGCCGGTGCTACCATTAGGCCAACTAGGCAGCTGCCTAGGGCGCAAGGCTAAAGGGGGCGCCAAGTCACCCCCTCCAGCAGTGGAGCCGCTGCCCGCTAGAAAGGCTGGAGCCAACGCTCTCCTGCCCGCGGGAGCACAAGCCTCCTGTGAGCTCCAGGAGGACCCTCGGCCTGACCCAGCGTGGCTCTTCTTACGTTCCTCTGAGCGAGCGAGGCAGCGAGCGTAGGCGTAGCAAACACGGGCTCTTCCGCCTGGGATCAGCTGACTGCAGCGAGGAACCGCGCGCCCCGAGGGCTTTAATTGCAGCAGGGAGGGCACCTGCAGCCTGGGAAGATCCACTCTCCCCCCCCCCGAGTAACGAAGCCCACACACCTGGCCGCTGATTAACACTCCCCATCCCTCAGCTCCAAGCGATTGTAAGCTAGGAGGACCACCAAAAGCTCCCTCAGTCCCTCCCCTTGCAAGTGCATTGCAGAGATGGCAGGGGTCGTGGTAAATGGAACGCAAGTAAGTGCCTTCTCCCTCCCCTGCCCCCCCACCCACTTCATCTGTTTGCAACATTTAACAGAAGCAAACTGTTGCTTCAAAGTTTACACTTTGTCATGGGCCTTAATTATAAAGCATAGGGCTGGAGGGAGGGCTGGAGGGCTCAAGTGGGAAGGGGGGGCGCTAAATGTCTGATCTTGCCTAGGGCACCAAACTGCCCTGCATGCAACCAATGTGTGTCCACGTGTAACAAGCAACTTGGATCTATGGGGATCTTTTCACACAGATGTGGTACTCACACAGTGGACTTATGTATCACGTTCTTACTCAGATGGAGAATAGCTACTTCTAAGTTGGGGAAATTAGCTCGAACAGACTCATAAGTTCAAACACAGACTTTAGTTTTCTTACAGATATTTGTTCTCAAAAACACACGCATGCACATTTTTTACAAAGCAGAAAAATACCTTTGTTAGTGTACCCACCCCCTAGCACAGTGATGGCGAACCTTTTTGAGCCCGAGTGCCCAAACCGCAACACAAAACCAACTTATTTATTTCAAAGTGCCAACACTGCAATTAAACCTGAATTTAGTTCAGGGTTTTAGTTTAGTAAAAACAACTCATACAGTTATCCAAACTAATTAACATCTTTTGTCTTAAAAGAAAAACACAATAACAGGGCTTTCAATGATACAAACAGTTTTTTATTGAAAAAAACATCAACTCAAATTTTTTTTATAGTACTACATTGTACAGGTTGACTTTTACTTTTACTAATCCAACACCTGTAGAAGCATCAGAGTAAAGCTTGCCCCATACAATTTCAGTCTGGCAATTTCAACTCTGTCCAGGCCTCTTGGAATGATCTTCCACTATCTGTTTTCACTTTTGCTTTTTTTGCTGTACTCATATATTTGTTTGTTCAAGTCTTGGAGTCTACAAAAACACAAAATTTATATATATATTTAAAAAAAGACAGATGAAGCACCTACAAGGAACCAAAGGCGGCTTACATAGTCCTCCTCCTCCTTTCCATTTTATCCTCACAACAACCCTGTGAGGTAGGTGAGGCTGAGAGTTTGTGACTGGCCCAAAGTCACCCAGTGAGTTTCATGGCCAGTCGGGGACTAGAATCCAGATCTCCCTTGGGAAGGAAGAGGGGGGGAGAGAAAAGAGGGTGGCAGAAAGAGAAAAGGGCTACAAATGCCACTTTTGGTTATGGTCCTGCCCGCCACTGGCAATTTTTACCATTGGCATATGTGCAAACAGCCTTTTCACATTCTTGGTTATTTAAGCAACTGCTTGTTGGTCTTTCACAAGTGCACACTTATGGCTGTCCAGTAGCCTTGCCTGCTCAAATTGTCAATTGAAAAGCACCAGTAAAGGGGGGAAACCGGCAAAAGAAGATGCACCAAAAGGTGGAGGTGGGACAATATCTCCCCCATACCAATGTAATCTTATCAATTTTAAGTGTTGAACTGACAATTCTCAGTGGCCTCCACTTTATGAACACTTCCCCCCGAGTCTCCAGCTAGTCCAGAAAGGGGAGATATAAACTCCCACCACCACCACTTTTTTCAAGTCTCCTTTCTGGAGCACTTACTGCTGCAGTTACTGTGCTTCCCTTACAGATCTAAAAAACAACAACCCTGAGAAGGCGGCTGAATGGGATGGAGTGAATGGGGCCACACTGGAGGGGGTGTAAGTACCGCTGCTGGGGCGCCCCATTTGCTCCATCTCATTCTGCCACCCTCTAAAAGTCAGGAATTCTTGCGCATTTTTTTGGACCAGGGAGTTGGCCCGGCCGGCGCTGCTTTAGGAGCGCCGGCCTGGGCCCGGGCGGGATGGCATGGCTTCCCCGCCCGGGCTGGGGCCGGCGGTGGTGCATCCTCGCGCCGGATCGGGAAGGGGCTGCAGAGGCCCCTCTTCTCCACCGGCCAGGCACGGGAGTTGGCCCAGCTGGCGCTGCTTTGGGAGCGCTGGCCTGGGCCCGGGCGGGGCGGCGGGCTTCCCCGCCCAGGCTGGGGCTGGCGGCGGCCACGGCGCGTCCTCACGCCGAATTGGGAAGGGGCTGCAGAGGCCCCTCTTCTCTGCCGGCCGGGCACGGGAGTTGGCCCAGCTGGCGCTGCTTTATTTCTATTTTTTCTTCCTAAAACCTCCCCGCGCCACGCGCCTACCCTGCCTCCCTTCTCCTGCTTCCCCTCCTCCTCCTCCTCCCCCTCCTGCAGAAAGTAAACCATTCGTGCCTACCTGTCTGCCTCGGGTCCACTCCTCTGCTTGACACCGGTAGCTCCTCTCCCTTCTCTTTCTCCTCCTCCTCTGCCGTCGGCAAACAAACTGCACCAGCTCCTCGTTGGGAAGGAACCTGGGCGCGCGGCGTGGCGCTGACTCACACCGCTGGGAGCGACTCTCACATTGCAGGGCGGTGACTCTCCAGGCTTGCCCCACCCCACCCCGGGAGGACCTTCTCGGCCCTTCCCCAGCAGAGGCGGCGGCCTGCGGGATGCCGGGTGACACACGGCAGCCAGGAGTGGCCGCTTCGCCCCCCTGCTCTCGAGCTCTGTTCGAGCTCTGTGCCCCTGGCGACCTATGGCTCGCGTGCCGGCAGAGCGGTCCCCACGTACCAGCTGTGGCACGCATGCCATAGGTTCGCCATCACTGCCCTAGCACATGGCACAGTATGTTGACTCTAGCAGACCTAACTAATAAGTAGAAAAGATTAAGATTGGGGGAATTAAAAAAAAAGATTGGGGGAATTAATGTTTGCCAAATGAAGATGTGAAGGTTGCACTAGGGAAATGACAGAGCAGAGGATTTGGGGGCTATATGATCAGAGGATCAGAGGATCTCAGCTGCTGGTAAAAGGTGGACACGTAGAATTGGAGAAAGGGAAAAGGAATAGAGCAAGAGATGGCTGTAGTTACCAGTCTCAGAGGAAGGGGGACCGAAAGGACTTTGTTAAAGGTTGCAAACAGTTATAAAAATGCTGCGGGTACAGGCCACTAGTGTCTCCATTCCAATCCTGATTCAAAGATGAGGTGTTAGCCTCAAACCAGATTATAGCTGCATTTCATTATCCATAAACATCCAAGAGAAAGGCTCTTGGATGGGCAATGATGGGGAGACTGAATGGAGGGTAAGCCATTATTAGGGGCTCTGGAACCACAACAATTTTGGTGAAAAACAGATTAAGATGCCTGCCCAATGAGGCTTCCTTTAGGGTTCCAACAGAGTTTAAAAGATTGTGTGCTCACTTGGACCTTTTTAGTAGCTACTTCCCAATACTTCGACACATACCTCTTGTCTTGACTACTTCCCCTTTGATTCAGAGCTGACAACTCACACGAGGGCTTTCAGAGTGCCTGTGTGGTCTTGCAAGTCAAACTGCACTTCTCCCCATATAGAACCTGGGTCTTGGATTTAATGGACACTTTGCCAAGGTTGGCAAAGCATTCTCCTTGAGTGTAGAAGGAAGGACTCTTAGGCAAACACAGCAAATAAGGTGGTTCAATAGGAAAGCATAAGGGGAACCCTGGCCCAGGAAACATGGGCTTGTTGCCAGTGTGGAATAGAGAACCATGCTAGAAAAGAGTCATGATGAGCAATAATAGAAGTCAATTGAAACCTAGGTTTATTCTCAGGGCTGAGATATCAGCATAAAAAATGAGCAAATCTGTCCGTTTCCCTTTCTCCTGCACTGTGGACATCGCAGTGAACACCTGTGCACATGAACTTTGGAACCCTGGCACCCATATGCACATGGGTGTGTAAACATGCCTGTACATGGGTGTATGTCCTCCCCAATTTATGAGTTTGTGTTAAAGCACAGCAGTTGTGTTACCATTCACAGTGCAGAATCGCCATTACCCCTCGACTCTCCACTGTCCACTCACGATTGAAAACCAATATTTGGTTGCCAAGTTTGAACCCAAAGGATGCCCAACTGCCCATCGCAGCAGTGAGGAATGGTGCCACCCCTGGTGAGCTGGACTTCTTGGTCTGTTTAGGGGAAAGGAAGCTCATAGATTCATAGATCATAGAGTTGGAAGGGGCTTACTAGGCCATCGAGTCCAACTCCCTGCTCAATGCAGGAAACTAGAGGAGGGGTGGTCTCCCATCCAAGTAATAACCAGGCCTGACCCTGCTTAGCTTTCCACGCTCAGACAAGCTGAGCCAGCGTGAGCCACAGGCCTGCTCCACAAGAAGTGTCTTTCAAACTGGATTTGGAGTGAGTGGGACCTGAGGAAAAAGATGGTAGGCCACTGTCTGCTGGAGAGAAGGCTCCCCTCAGGTTTCTTTTTAATTTGTTCAGGGGCAGGAACATAGTAGGTGAGTGAGCAGAGCATTGGCAGCAAGGACTCTCTCTTCCTTTGAACTGCTGTTGGACTCCTGTGAATGATAGATTCACTCAAGTAAGTAGGGAATGAGAATGGTAGTGTCTGGCCTTTAGAAGTAATTAACATCTCTGATGTAAATCACTGGTGCTCTTTTGCACTGGCAAGAAAATGATGTACCCAAGAGGCGTATAAAATTAAAATTGGAAACCGCTTTGCCACTAGTGTGCAGACTATACAGAATAATTACAGCAGGATTGTGCAAATAGGAGATGCTAGGCCATATGCAAACATCCTGATTTTAGATTTCCATAATTAGTGTGTGACATGTACATCAAAGGGTCCATATTTCTGGCATCCATGAAGTTTGATTTTCTATCATTTGATACTGTTAATGACAAGATTATCAATATATTTTAAAAATATTAATAATCTTGATCAAGGCATTCCTCTAGATACCCATCTGGAGACATGGTGTTTGGAGTCAAATAAACAAAGGTAACCATGTTGGTCCATAAGAAAAATTCCAAAACCCACAAGCAATGTCTTTATTAGAAACAACCAAAATGTCAGAAAATAGTGTGCAAGCGTTCAGTTTCACCAGAACTCTTCATTAGGTTGTATATTAAGCAAACCATGCTGGGGTGGGTGGCAGGGAGAAGAAAGCCAGCTTGGGGTCTGCATTGGTCACAGTCATAAGATGGAGGAAGAGGTAGGAGTGTTACATTTCAGTGGAAACACCGTAAAGTAGAAATGGGCAACTTGTAGCCCTCCAGATGTTTTGGTCTACAACTTCCTTCAGCCCTAGCCAACACAGGCAATGGTGAGGGATGATGGGAGTTGTAGGCCAAAACATCTGGAGGGCCACAAGTTGCCCACCCTTCCTATAAAGAGTGGATGTTTGCTGAGGACAAATAGGTACTTGTTGGGAATGAAATACCTATCAAGCAGTGATGGTTGCAGACAGGCAGGCTATGGCACTCTTATCCTTGTGCTGTCTCTCCAGTTGCTCTTGTATACTTCCCAATAAGCCTGTTTGTTTGCTTGCTTTTTCTGTCTGGTTTGCAAAGTTTCTTCTTCTCTTCCTGCTTTTGGTGCAAAACTGCAAAACCATGCACATGGCCCCACTGACTGGAAGGATCAGGGTTGTCTAATTGTACATTTGCCAAAGTAGGGAAAGGTGATATAGATATTAGATAAGGTGAGAGATAAGCAGTTTGCACCCAGTTCTTCCAGTATAACTCAACATCTGCTAATCCTGCCGAATAGAATAACCTGGTGAGCTGCCCACCATCAGATTCAGATCCCAGTTGTTACAGCTGAGGGAGGCCTTCTTTCCCTCAGTTGTCACCACAGAGAGAGAGAGAGGACAGAATAGCTGAGCAGCCTACCATGCCATTGCCAGTGGTTCCAGCTGAGATGGCCTCTCCTTCCTTGGCTATCAGGGTTTTGCCCATGTAGCCCAACCCCAGATCTATTTCCTTTGGCCTCAGATTTCTTCTCTAGAGCCCTACATGTCCATTGGTGCCAATGGAAGGGTTTTTTTTCTCTCTCTGCTTAATTGCCATGCAGAGGGCAAATTTCACAGGGATTGCAGCTGGGGAGGGAAGGGTTAACCCCCCCTCCTCCTCCTCGCATGCTGCAATGACCTCCAACCCCCTGCATGACAATTAAGTGTAGAAAAAATCTTACCATTGGTGCCAGTGGGAGTTTTTTTCTAAGCTTATCTGTCATGCAGAGGGGGATTTCCAGGGGGAGCACAGTTGGGGAGGGAAGAGTTAACCCTCCCCTCCCTGTGCACTGTGTCCCCACCCAGTCCTGCTTCTGCATGGCAATTAAACTTAGAAAAAGAGCTTCCATTGATGCCAGTGGAAAGATTGGGCCCCAGACCTTTTACATACCTAGAATTGGCCCTGACTGTCACCACACCACCATCTTGTTGTGAGCAGAGGAGAGGGAATATATTGAGAACTTGACAGAAAAGAGGAGCATAAAAAGAACAGAGCAAGGAAGACAAAGGAGATAAATGAAAAAGGAACTGATGGCAAGTGTGAGGGGAGGAGCATGTAAAAGCATGTCCTCATTCACATGCCAGTCTGAACAAAAATTATTAAGCTTCTCATGCTGTACCTCTCAATAGGTATTACCCTTCACCTGATGCCACTGGACTGCACTGCACATTACTACGGATGAGAGAAAAATTATCCTGTTCCATTCCTTTATTGCCATTTTTGTTCAGTTTCGTCTGCCTTTTAGTTCCATTTCTGTTCCACTATTCTGTTTTGATTGTATTAGACCTTTGATAGGTTGATTGCTGTTTTTAAAACTCTTTGTAAACTACTTTGAGAGGCCTGTCTATGGCATATAAATACTACGAGCAAACAAATCAATTCTCAATAGATAGATAGACAGATCTAAGAAACCATTAAAGACAGAATAGCTTTGGCTAAATGAGACCAGGGGCCAAGTTAAAGTTAAATTATTTTAACCTGCTGGCCAGAATGTTACTGGCTTCTCTGTGTGGTTTTGGGAAAGGATGTGCAATCCAATCCTATGCATGTTTATATGGCAATAGGTGTGCGTAGAGGATTGTAGCCTTAGGGGCAAACCAGACATGTGGGTGCTTATTAAACATGTGCTTACCTGTTCGGCAAAAAACACACCAAAAAAACCCCAAAACATTTATTTTAGCTTTTATTTTATTTTATTTTTTAAATGTAGCATTCTATAAGTATAATTCTGAAAATCAGCATCATTAGTATCATTAGTTATCAATTTCGTATTATAATATTATGCCATGGAAATTGGAAATAAGTTATGCACCTTATCAAAAGAGATAAATATACAAATACAACTTTGCAAAATGAGATATACATGCACATAGATGTAAATACATGTGTTACATATAGATATGGAAACAGGAATATGCCCATCTCCGAGTCAGTAACTAGCCTTACCGTGGTCTGGGAGGGAACTTTAACACTAGATGTGGCTCATAAGGGACAGGAATGAAACCTAACTCTCTCCCCAGCCTTCTCTCCCCCTGCTCAGGGCCGGTGCTACCATTAGGCCAACTGGGCAGCTGCCTAGGGCGCAGGGCTAAAGGGGGCGCCAGAAATAGGGAGGGAGGGCTCAAGCAGGGATGCTTTGACCTGGTTTCCTGCATTGAGCAGGGGGTTGGACTCGATGGCCTTGTAGGCCCCTTCCAACTCTACTTTTCTATGATTCTATGATTCTAAGTGGGAAGGGGGGGCGCTAAATATCTGATCTTGCCTAGGGCACCAAACTGCACCAAACTGTCTTGCACCGGCCCTACCCATGCTCCACCGCTTTACCATATTTTCCCTGAGCCTGGCTGCTTTCCAGTATTGGAGCCAAGCTGGAGGGAAACGCCTGAAAGCAGCGAACGCAGGGTGGTAAGGCAAGGGAGAGGAGTAGGTGGCTTTACCCCTGTCCCCCCTGTGCTTTTGGCCCCCACATCCCCTTTATAACCAAACCAACAAGTCAAGTGGCCGTTTAATAAACAACCCATGTGTCTGGTTTGGCCCTTAGTCCCTGCTTTCTCACACCTCATCCCTCACCTATAGTGATTTTTTCTCTCTCTTTAAACTTAGGAGACTTTGCTTTATTGTCTGATTGCGTTTATTCCTAGTGGACATCTTCCTTCAGACAATGAGACCCTTGCTAACTAAATTCCAATCAACACAGACACATATGCTCAGTTTCCATGCCAGCCATTTCTTGTCTTTCTCCTTTCTTTCTTTCTTTCTTTCTTTCTCTCTCTCTCTCTCTCTCTCCTACAAGAGTCTCCCTTTTTCTTCCCTCAAGCAAACAGCACGTGCAAGATCTAAATATTTAAAAACTTCATTTTGTCACAGACCAGCAAGTGTGAATATTGCTCATAATCTGCCTGCTGTCAGAAGCTGGATGAATCATTTCCCAAGATGTATTAATTTTTTTTCCTTGTCCATAAACAGGGTGAATAATTAAGCTTGCATTTGGAAGTGAATTGGGGAGGGAAAGAGAAAGTTGCCATTTATCATTGCCCCACCTCTGTCACTCCCCCTGATGCTTAAAAGTCAGCCACACAGATCCAGCATTGCAGCTGTTGGTAATAAAGACTCAACAGAACTTGGCTGTGGTTTTTGCCTCTTGCCTTTCATATTGTGTAAAAGCCTCCATTCTGAACAAGCCCTTGCTTGCAGCTTCAAATGCCTATTTTACTGGAGCAATCAGTCTATGTGACTGGAATAATTCAGCAGCACTTCCGAGCCGATTGCAAGCAGAGAACAGAGTCCTTGCCCCCTAATTATCCCTGAGGACAGGAGCAAGTGAGCATCCTCATAATGGAGTTATAGCTGGAAAATGTGATTGTGAAATTAAAATTTTGCTTTTTCCATATTTATTTCCTCTCTTCCATCATTTCCCATTTCCCAGTTGGGTTGGCTTAGATTTACATGTTAAAAATTCTCTTCCCCCCCCCCCCTTAACCCCTCTTAGCTCTGATAGTTCAAATGAGCCTTTCAGAATCAGTCTGTGTTCTCTGGCAATTGGAATTTTACAGCAGGTTTCATAGGGATGCTGCTGAATTGAAATATTCAGTGAATATCCACCTTGCAATCCTGTCTCACTGAGATTCCCAGATAAACCATGTTACTTTGGGAACCAAAAGGTCTAACAGCAGCGGGGGAACAGTGATCTGGATTAGGACCATGATCTCGGAGGGGGGGGGGTGATCTGGGGGTGGGGCGGCTGAGGCTTTAACCTTACCCCTTTGCATTTTGCACTTTGATGGCCACCAGTTTGGATTGGGCAAATTTAAAAGGGGATTGGGCAAATTCATGGAGGAGAAGGCTATCAATGGCTACTGGGTCCTGATGGCTATATGCTACCTCCAGTATCAGAGGCACTATGCCAGTATCAGAGGCACTATGCCTATGTTGCTGGGGAACATGGGCAGGAGGATGCTGCTGCATTCATGTCCCGGTTGTGGGATCCCACAGGGCAGCTGGGTGGCCACTGTGTGAACAGAATACTGGACTAGATGGACCCTTAGTCTGATCCAGTATGGCTCTCCTTATGTTCATCCCAGAAATCTATATTCGTATTGCTGTGGGGTGGGGAGGTTATAAACTCCCCCAACCCAGAAATCACATCTCCTGATCCAAGTGGGCCGGGGGTAGAGGTTTAAACCTCCCCATCCCTGTATGCTGAGATGGGGGTGGGGTAGGTGGGTAGTGTGTATGTGTGGGTATAAATGCACATGCGTGCATGTGTATGAGTGTGTGTGCATGTGCACCCCACCAACCAGCACTGCATGTGGCCCACGGAGCCAAGAAGTTGCCTGCCCCTGGCAAAGAAGAATCTGGCAATCTGCTTCTCGTCATGGGTTCGATTCAGTGACCTTTTGGTTCCCCCCCCATACCACCTCTGCTAGGGATGGCCAAGAATTTCAAGGGGGGGGAGGAACAGAGCGAAATCGCCCCGCTCTCCCCCCCCCAAGCTTAGCAAGACTTACCTGGTCCCAAGTTCCCACGGGGAAAGAAGCTTCCAGGTCCCCGGCGCATCATTTACGGGTCCCCGGCACTGCGTTTGTTACCTAAATACCAAGGTAAACTTCCTTAAAATGGCCACGAATAGCAAATCGCAGCAGTTTTAATGTAGTTTACCTTGGTATTTGCGTAAAAAACGCAGCACCGGGGACCCGGTAGTGACGTGCCGCGGACCCAGAAGTCCACTGAGCGCCGCAGCTGCCGGGCGCCAAGCGCCACGGGATGAGCATGGGGGGGGGGGTAAGTGGCCATCCCTAAGTCCTTTGCTCATTGCTATAACTGAGGAGATGAGACAAACGATATTTGCTTGAAGTGTCTGGTTGCCATCCAGGTGAAGTCGAAGTAAATGGGTAGTAAATTAAATTGAATAACAAAGAGATTCACATGGTTTAGCCATGCCCATAGTAGAGTTTTACTTAAGACTATGATTTTCTAGACCCATGTGGTTCTTTAATATGTTACTTCTCTGAAGATTTATGACTAAAGGTTTTGCTGAATTTTTCCATAGGCCTGATTAAGGAGTGAATCTGAATTTCTGCAATTTTGTAAAATAACTGTGTTGCAACATATTGGGGACATGATGAAATAAAAAAATATTGAACAAAAGTAGAAAACTCTAAAAAAAATAATAATTAAAGTTAATATTTTGCATATGATTTGGATTCCTGCATTGAGCAGGGGGTTGGACTCGATGGTCTTATAGGCCCCTTCCAACTCTACTATTCTATGATTCTAAGACAAATTTTGCAAAATTGACTTTTAATGCCTTGGGATTCAAATCTGACTTGAGAAGAAGATGCTCATAAGCAGGCTCCTTGAGAAATGCTTTAGGCCCAAGGGAAACAATGCTTGTGGGGCCTTGCTGCTGCTAGTGTAAAGGCAGAGCATTGAAAGGCATTGGAGAAACCTTAAGGTGCAGATAACACCTCTAAAAGGCAGCTGACAGAAATCAGAGTGGCAGAGTTTATTATGACACCCTCTCGAGATCCGGTCTCTCTCCAGAATTGCACATATCCTTTAGGTTTACTGCAATTAGCTATCCCTGCCACTGCATTTCAACCCCAGTTAGGGATTGACAAATAGAGCCAGTTTTGATTCCTCTCAGTTTTGCATTTTTCCAATCTTAAATTCAGTTCGTCCCAAACATTGAGAATTTCTCCCGTCTTTTTGATTCGTCCCAAGCTTTGGGGTTTTATTTTAAAGTTCATGTGAGAATTCAGAAGCATTTTTGTGCACATTTCTCTAAATCAGTGTTCTCCAACCTTGGGTCCCCAGATGTTTTTGGCCTACAACTCCCAGCATGGCTGGGGCATGCTGGGAGTTGTAGGACAAAAACATCTGGGGACCCAAGGTTGGAGAACACTGCTCTAAATGCATGAATTTTTGTATGCATGTTGCCTAATGTTTTTTGCAACCAGTCGTCATGCTACAATGCATTTTTGAATGTTATTTCCCCTGACATATACATTTTTTTTAATTGGAGAACTCCATTACAAAATTCAGAGAAGCACGGATTTCAAAAGATGACTGAGTTTCAGTTCACATAGTGGTTTGAAAGTGCGAAGTTTGGTAAATTCACATTAAAATGTGGACTGGACTAATTTCTCCCCCATTCCTACCCAAGATGAAGGTATTGCTGATTCTGGGAGAGAAAAGAAAGGAAGCATAATGCATGGCTACTTCAGAATGCTCTTCCTGAAAAACATCCAGTTGGGTGGTGCCGAAATATAGTGATGGCCTAGGAATGGCAGTGATGGTGGTACCCATCTAGCATGTGTTGGCATATGCCCCTTCAAGACTAGTACCCAAAACATTGGGTGACCAACCTGTGGCATGGGTGCCACACATGGCACAGGTAGTTGCACAGGTAGTGGCAATCCTGGACATGAGCCAGATTTGTAGGTCTGGCTTTGGTAGAATGAGGTCTGTTAACATTTCCGATCCAATGCTGCAGCCTTCTCCCTGACTTGAACTAGAGGCAAACCCACACCAAAGTATAGAGGATGTATATGTATTCTGGCCAGCAGGCACTAGAACAGCACTGTCTAATACTTGGGACTTGTGGCACATTTGCCCAAATGGTTGACCACCACTGCCCTAGACAGATTCATACCTTCTCATTTGGAAGGCTGGAACTGATTAAGTTTCCATTATTCACTTTGCTTCTACATACAAGCTATGACCAAAAGCAGAATGTTAAAACAACAAGGTCTGTGGCTCACGCTGGCTCAGCTTGTCTGAGTGTGGAAAGTTAAGCCGGGTCAGGCCTGGTTGTTACTTGGATGGGAGACCCCTCCTCTAGTTTCTTGAATTGAGCAGCGGGTTGGACTCGATGGCCTTGTGTAGGCTCCTTCCAACTCTATGATCTATGAAATCTATGAAAATACTGTTCTCGTAGCACTGCCAGTCCTTTCTGGAAATAAAATGTTCAGAGACTTCCCTAACTTAGAGGAGTCCCAACCCAATTTGTGCAGAGGTGTGAATATTTCAGATAAATACTTTCCTGCATGTCAAATCTTCATTTTTTATATATGCCTCTTTTTAAGAAACTCCATCTACTACAGCAGGCCAAAAAAAAAAAAAAAATGTTTCCATTGCAAGTGATAGTAAACTACATGCCCCCGATGATGTATCCATCTATCTACCCATAAAACATTCTCTGACCTTGGAGGGATGTCACAAGTCACAGGAGGATTAGACCCATCTCAATCTGTGTTAGATCATTGCTGAAATATATTCTGTTGCAGGTGCTATCTCTCCTTCCATGCACCTACTGTATGATTAAGTTTCCTCTGAGTTTTCTGAATGGGCAAGTTCCATTTATTGAATCAGGGCATTCATGTTAGAGGACAAACTTCCAGATTTCTTTGCCCACAAATCTCTTCCTCAATCTGCCTGCCTGAGCCATGCAATAGATAATGGAGAAGGCAGGCGCCTCCAGCATGATAAAACTTTAATTACTAAGCAGCTGTCATAGCCGACCTTCCTACTTAGGTTGCCACCTCTCCTACAGGGGGAAGTATAAGGCCATTGCTCTTTTGCAATCACACGGGAGTACAGGATTCAAGTTATGCATAGCCTAAGACTAAGGCTCAGCTAGAAAGCATTTCAGGCCGAGTGGGAGGACTCCAGAAAGGAAGGCTGAAAGCTGTCCAGGTGGCAGCTCTAATCCTGTAAACTATATGAACCACTTTTGTTGCTGACTTTAACTGTTGCATATTCCCTTCCTCTGCCTTGGGATTAACTGTGCCAGTGGTATCTGATGGATGGAAATATAATGTATGCATCCAAGGTTACTGTTAGTTTCCCAGCTAGTATTTTTCCCTTAAGAGCTCCAGTCTTATAAAAGTAGAGCATTGGCTCTTACTGTGATCCAGAGCATGGAAAACATTTTGACAGGACCATTCCTGTTGGCGGGGGAGGGGGGAATAGCAGACTCACAAATATAAATAGATCCAAACTATATCCCAACAAGGATATGGAATGCCCAGTGATAGTTTGTCCTTCTTTCTTCCATGTCTAACAAGCCAACAACTTGCATGCAAGTCTTAATTATTCCTGCATGCTCTGGAAATGAATTTCTATTGGAAGCTGGTAGGCTGCCCAGGGAGGTAATCACAGTTCTATATAGGCATCAGTGCTGCTGTAGTTATGCTTGAGTGTGATTTACTTTAATCCTGGACTCAATCAATGTATAGTTCTCCTAATTTATGCTACAGTTTCCTATTTAGCAAATCAAAGCAGTGCTTTCAAAGCAGTGATGAAACAACGTCAGCCCGGGGTGGTTGATTACATTCTTAATGGTGTTTCTGGCTTCTGGCTAACCTACTGAAAATTCCTATCAGGGGAAAGGTTTGGTGGTTGGGGGGAAACCCAGTAACAATATGAATAGCACCAAGATTCAGATCCTTTTAAACATGCCATGAGTCTGTTTAAGGCGCCATCACACATGGAGTGCCATCTGCCATCACTGAGGATCGCATCTGTAAAATGAACACCATTCTCATCGGACCATCATGGCTTGGGGCATCCAGATCATTGCCTGCTCTTGTTCACTTCAGCAGGTGTGAAAGGCCTTGGAATGTCCTACCGCAGAGATTACGAAGTGAGAAATAAAAGCCAAAGACATCCATTCAGGCAGCATGCCAGCTAATTCAATCTGAGCCAGTTCATTACAGTCTGTGTATTGCTCTTTGCGGATACGCTGAGCTCCCATGTATGATGCCAATAATTCCTTTCATCCAAGCAGTTGACATGTGTGCAAACTAAAGCATCCATTCCAATTTACCAAATGCTGTAGCTCTCCATCTAATATGTTTGGTAACAAGCTTCGAGAGACAGGCTTGGGGTACTGCTTCAGGGTTTTCAGACAGGCCTCTCTGTTGCCTCGCTCCTGCACAGTAGAGAGTAAGGCTGTCAGGCCCGTTGGATCAGAGGCCCTTGAGTGAGGGACCCCTGAACTGAGATCTCTGGAGTCTGTACTTACACATACAGAGTCTGAGGAACTGACCCCCTCCAGACCAGAGACCCACATCCCCATGACAGCCCACCAGTGCAGTCAATACGCCTATCTTAAAGTGTCTGAGAGAAGCAGGGATTCTAGGCCCCTGACCCCTCGAGGCCTTGTACTCTTCAGGGAAGGGGTAGAGCCTGGGAGAGTTGGTCAAGCCCTAGAGCAGGAGTGGGCAACTTGTGGCCCCTCAGTCTACAGTTCCCATCAGCCCATAATGAATGGTGAGGGCTGATGGGAGTTGTAGGCCAAAGCATCTGGAGAGCCACATGTTGCCCGCCCCTGGCCTAGAGGCATATAAGGCTTCAGCCCCATCCTAGCCTTCCTTGGAGTAAGATGCTCACTTAGAGCCAAACTAAATGTTCCTTTGGGACAAAATTGGGTGGGGAAAAGCTTAAAGTTTCCAGGGGTCGGCAACCCGCGGCTCCGGAGCCGCATGCGGCTCTTTCAAGCCTTTGCCGCAGCTCCGGACAAGGCTGCCCTGCTCCGCCGCCGCCGCCTTGGGGGCAGCCCGATTTCGCTCTTCTGAGCGGCGCGGAGCGTTCTCCGCGCCGCTCTAGCTGCCGCCGCCGCCAATGCTGGAGCCGCTGAAGCCGCCGCCGCGTCACATCCGCCGCGTCACATCGCCGCGTCCCTCCGCCGCCGCCGCGTCACATCCGCCGCTGCCGCCGCAGCGTCACATCCGCCGCCGCCGCCGCCGCGTCACATCCAGCTGCTTCGGCGCGCTGGACCCCCCCGCGCTATGATTTTGGCGGGGGAACTTTGGCGGGGCGGGGGAACTTTGGCGCGGCAGCAGCACCCCCCCCCCCGGGCAGCAGGGACGCGAGCGGGTGAGCTGCAGAAGAGAGGAGGGCTCCTGCACGCGCCAAAGGGGGTTATAAGGACTTTTTCTTAAAATGCAAGGTAAGTGCCTCTTGCTTTAATCTTGCATTTCTTTTGCTTGTGCCTTTAATTGCATTGCTATCCTGCCCTTCCTGAAAGGCTAGAGACAATATAGCCATATTTAAGGACAAATTAAGCCAGGCTTGCTCAGCAAAGTGGGGGAGAGACTTGATGTGGTGGTCATGAGAGATGGATGATGAGGGGTGCTATTACCACATGGAGGGTGTTTCTGGTGGATGATGAGGGTGCTACTGCTGGATGGTGCTGATGATGGGATGCTACTGCTTGGGGGGGGGATATTGCTGGTGGCATCCCATCATCCACCAGCAACACCCTCCCCCCCAGCAGTAGCACCCCCATCATCCACCAGCAAATCCTGCTGATGGATGATGAGGGGTGCTATTACCACATGGAGGGTGTTTCTGGTGGATGATGAGGGTGCTACTGCTGGATGTTGCTGATGATGGGATGCTACTGCTTGGGGGGGGGATGTTGCTGGTGGCATCCCATCATCCACCAGCAACACCCTCCCCCCCAGCAGTAGCACCCCCATCATCCACCAGCAAATCCTGCTGATGGATGATGAGGGGTGCTATTACCACATGGAGGGTGTTTCTGGTGGATGATGAGGGTGCTACTGCTGGATGGTGCTGATGATGGGATGCTACTGCTTGGGGGGGGGATGTTGCTGGTGGCATCCCATCATCCACCAGCAACACCCTCCCCCCCAGCAGTAGCACCCCCATCATCCACCAGCAAATCCTGCTGATGGATGATGAGGGGTGCTATTACCACATGGAGGGTGTTTCTGGTGGATGATGAGGGTGCTACTGCTGGATGGTGCTGACTGCACGATCCTGTATATATAGCAGTAACAAACAATATATGCAGTGTTATATTTGTTTTAAATGTCACAATGGTTTTGCGGCTCCCAGTTTTTTTTTTTCCTTCGGAAACGGGTCCAAGTGGCTCTTTTTGTCTTAAAGGTTGCAGACCCCTTAAACCCTTCTCTCCTGAAGTGCCATGGTCCCGATCCAAATTGGGGCTGCATGTGCTTGCAGGAGAGCAAATAAAAGTAGCACCACTATACATGCTTAAAGGAACATTAGTTTGGCCCCTCAGAGCTTTCTATGGTGCCACTTTTCCCCATGAGCCTCAATGCCAGGACAGAGGCAAAGGAGTTCCATAGGCAGAAAGAGCAGATCTCCTATAATTTTTTTCCAGGCTGGAGAGCAAGTCAGACAAGGACACTTTTGTAGAGATCAGGGATTATCACCTGACCCATTCTGGCCTATCAACAGAAGAGCTGGGGTTGCTGGCCTTGGCTGGGGTTTCTGATCTCCCTGCAGTTCCCTCCTTTAGCCAGAGCTGGGCAGGTGGCAGCGGCGGCGGCAGCGTACAAGATGAATCCCTGCTCAACATCTCTCAGGTTGTCAGTTCAAGGTCTGCCAGATAATGAGGGGGGAAATGTCCCCATTTGGTTGTGCAGATTGATCTACCCTAGCAGTGAATTCTGCCTTCATCCTGCTGCCACCCCCGTGCTCATTTGGTGGTGGGCAGATGAAGCCAAAAGGCAATTGGCATCACTTGCCTTCAGTACAGTCAGCCAGCATAATTTGAGAGGCATGCAGCCAGCTATGTTGCACCGAGCTGGCTGGAGTAGGCCAGCTCTCCACTTTCTGGCACTATTAAGAGAACAGAAATTGGCAAATAGGAGATCCAGTCTCCCTTCACAACTGCTTGTGCCTCCTTAGTCCATCTCACACTTTCGGAAATCATATTTTTAAAATAATTGATGGGAATGCTGAAATAATAATAATAATAATAATAATAATAATAATAATAGTAGTAGTAGTAGTAGTAGTAGTAGTAGTAGTAGTAGTATTTTGATTTCCCACCATTTTACAGTCAATCAAGGTATTCAGGGCATATTTATAGTAGTAAAATGTATGTAGAATTAGGGTCAAACTACACACTACATAGATATGTGCAGGAGGATGCGGTGCTTAACACTTTCATTGCCCAACTCCAAAGATTGGACAATGAAGTACTCCAAATCATCCCCACCCCCTGTGGCTTTTCCTGAAAGAAAGAAAGAAAGAAAGAAATGGTAGGAGGCTGCACAGGTTTGATTATGTGTGTTTGTTTACGTGTCATGTTTAGTAAGGCCCTTCGTTGTTCTTGGAGTCCTACTACTGGTACTGCCAAAGTGTAATTTTCACCTTTTTTCATGTTACTGATTCCAGTAGTACGTGTTGCATCATGCATCTGAATCATGGAGAAAGTTCAGAAAGTTGCCTTCCCCAGCTCAGATTGTTGTATCCTGTCATTTCGGAATGGTCAAAAAGGAAACATGTTTTCTTGCAGTTTTATAAAGTTTGGGGTGCACGTCCTTTTCATATGTTATAAAATGGCTAGATTAAGGTGACCATTTTTTTCAAATTTAAAACCAGGACATTTATTTATTTATTTATTTTCTATACTGCCCCACAGCCGAAGCTCTCTGGGTGGTTCACAACAGTTTGTACATAAAAACAACAATAAAAACATACAAAAAAAGATTAAAAACCAAATTAAAAAGCACAGTTTAAATAAAATACAATCCAAAAGTTAATAAAACTAAGTCTACAGGTGACAATCCCCCCCCCCCGGTGCTATTTTGAGCTCTTAACTATTGAATGCCTTGGCATAGAGGGAAGTCTTAACCTGGCGCCGAAATGATAGTAAGGTTGGCGCCAGGCGGGTTTCAGTGGGGAGCTTATTCCATAATTGGGGGGCTACCACTGAGAAGGCCCTCCTCCTTGTTGCTACCAACCGAGCCTCTCTTGGAGGTGACACTTGGAGGAGGGCCCCAGATCTTGAGCGTAGTGTCCGGGTAGATTGCGATTGGGAGAGACGAGACATTCCATCAGGTATTGTGGTCCTAAGCCGTGTATTTATTTATTTATTATATTTATACCCCGACTTTTTTCCTCCAAGGAACCCAAAGCGGCTTACATAATCCTCCTCTCCATTTTAACCTGTGAGATAGGTTAGGCTGAGAGTCAGTGACTGGCCCAAAGTCACCCAGTGAGTTTCATGGCCGAGTGGGGACTAGAACCTGGATCTCCCAACACTCTCACCACTACGCCACACTGGCTAGGGCTTTATATGTTAGAACCAGCACCTTGAATTCGGCTCGGAAGCATATTGGCAGCCAGTGCAAACGGGCCAGAACAGGTGTAATGTGCTCGGACCTTCCGGTCCCCGCAATAAGCCTGGCTGCTGCATTTTGCACAAGCTGCAGCTTCTGAACAGTCTTCAAAGGCAGCCCCACGTAGAGTGCATTGCAGTAGTCTAGTTTAGAGATCACCAGAGCATAGATTACTGAGACCAGGCTATCACTGTCCAGATAGGGGCATGGCTGGTAGAAGGCACTCCTTGCCACTGAGGCCACTTGAGTTGAGCCTCAAGTGACAAAGATGTCTCCAGGAGCACCACCAAGCTACGTACCTTCTCCTTCAAGGGGAGTGCAACCCCATCCAGAACAGGTTGAACATCCTCCATCCGGTCAAAGGAACCACCTACTAACAGCATCTCAGTCTTGTCTGGATTGAGCCTCAGTTTGTTAGCCCTCATCCAGTCCATTGTCGCAGCCAGGCACCGGTTCAGCACATCCACAGCCTCACCTGCTGAAGATGAAAAGGAGAAATAGAGCTGTGTGTCATCAGCGTACTGATGGCAATGCACTCCAAAACTCTGGATGATCCCACTCAGTGGTTTCATGTAGATGTTAAATAGCATGGGGGATAAGACCAACCCCTGAGGAACCCCGTATTGGAGAGTCCATGGGGCCGAGCAACATTCCCCAAGCACCGCCCTCTGGAGCTGGCCATCCAAGTAGGAGCGGAACCACTGCAATGCAGTGCCCCCCACCCCCAACTGAGACAGCCGCTCCAGAAAGATACCATGGTAGATGGTATCGAAAGCCGCCGAGAGATCCAGGAATATCAACAGGGTCGCACTCCCCCTGTCTCTCTCCCGACATAGGTCATCATACAGGGCGACCAAAGCTGTTTCTGTGCCAAAACCAGGCCTGAACCCCGACTGAAATGGATCCAGATAATCAGTCTCATCCAAGAATGCCTGGAGCTGGTTGGCCACCACCCACTCAAGGACCTTGCCCAGGAAAGGAACATTTGCCACTGGCCTAAAGTTGTTAAGATCTTCAGGGTCCAGAGAGGGTTTCTTCAGGAGTGGTCTCACCACCGCCTGTTTCAGGTGGCATGGGACCACTGCCTCTCGCAAGGAGGCATTGATCACCTCTCTGGCCCAGCTGGCCGTTCCCTCCCTGCTAGTTTTTATAAGCCAAGAGCGGCAAGGATCCAGAACAGACGTGGTTGTACGAACCTGTCCAAAGCAAGCACCTTGTCAACATCCTCGAGCTGTACCAACTGAAACTCATCCAAAATAACTAGACCAGGCTGTGCTCTGGGTACCTCTCCTGATTCTACTGCTATAACATTGGAGTCTAAGTCCCTGTGGATACAAGAGATTTTTTCCTGGAAGTGCCTAGTGAATATATTGCAGCGGGCATCAGATGGGTTGATGATGTCCCTGGGGCCAGCGTATAACAGGCCCCGGACATACCTAAAGAGCTCCACTGGGCGGCAAAGAGATGATTGGATAGAGGCAGTGATATGTTGTCTCTTTGCCACCATCACTGCCTCTAGGTATACCTGGCTATAGGCATGTACTAGGGCTCGATTGCATCCACTAGGAGTTTTCTTCCACCTGCACTCAAGCCGTCTCCTGTTTTGCTTCATCACTCTCAGCTCTGGGGTATACCACGGAGCCGTACAAGCTCTACTACAGAGAGGGAGCTCAGGAGTGATTGTGTCAACCGCCCGGGTCATCTCTCTATTCCAGAGATCATCCAGGGATTCGACAGGACCTCCAGCCATATCAGCCGGAAACCCCCCAAGGGCCCTCTGGAAACCATCCGGATCCATCAGCCTCCGGGGGTGGACCATCTTAATAGGTCCCCCCACCCTTGCAGAGGGGGAAAGCTGCCGTTAAGCTAAATCTCAGCAGGTAGTGATCTGACCATGACAAGGGGACCGATTCAAAGTCCCCCATCTTCAGATCACCATCTCCATGCTCAGCTGAAAAAACCAGGTCTAGAGTGTGCCCTGCTACATGTGTTGGGCCGATGACATGTTGGGACAGTCCCATGGTTATCATGGAGTCCATGAATTCCTGAGCCACACCAGACAAGGTGCCCTCAGCATGGATGTTAAAATCCCCCAGGACCAACAGCCTGGGGAACCTCAGCATCGCCAGCGAGACCACCTCCGTCAGCTCAGCCAGGGAGTCTGTTGAGCAGTAGGGTGGGTGGTACACCAACAGAATCCATAATCTGTCCCGCTGGCCCAACAAAAGGTGCAAACACTCCAGATCAGTAGACAGTAGTCAGATGGACAGGGAGCCTGGAGAGAGAGAGAGAATTCCTATAGACCACGGCAAACCCCCCTCCCCGGCCCTCAGGTCTACCCTGATGCTGCACCAAGTACCCCGGTGGGCAAAGCTGGGAGAGACTTAACTCCTCCCTGTTCTCCCACCCAGGGCTCTGTATTGCATGCCAGATCGGCCACCTCATCCACTATTAAATCGTGGATGAGGGAGGTTTTATTTTGCACCAATCTGGCATTTAGAAGCAGCATCCAGAGACCCGAGGGCAGGCTGATAGGGCAACCACCAAATCTGCGGGTGCGAGGAGGACCGGAACAAGGCACAGCCATTAAGTGTCTGGGCCGTGTTCCCCTTACCTGGCTAGTCCTCCTCCCAATGCCACATCTCCCTCTACCCATCACTACACTAATCGGGGGGCCCACAGAACCCCCCACTTGGCCCCATGACTCCCCTTCAAGGCACATGTTCAGGCCCTAGACAGGGAAAAACAATCCCCACCACCACCAAGGGCACCGAGCAACAAATAGCAGTGTTCCCTTTCTTTGGCGTGGCTCACACGGCGCTCTAGACTACGTCAGTGGTCGCCCTGTCTAAGGCCTAAGGAGAGCGCGGGAGCAGCTCCGCATGGGGCTTGGCTCAACCCCCCCCCCCCGGAGGTTTATTAACATGGAGAGTCTTATGAGAAATAAACAAGCCGCGTTCAGTTTTTTACAAAAAATTAAAAACTATATATGGTTTACTAAAAATGGGAGAAAATTGACATTTATATTAAAAAGAAGGGATGGTCAGGAAATATGGGGGAAAAACAGGACTGTCCCTTTTAAAACAATATGTATGGTCAGCCTAGTCCTGGCGAAGCAGTGAGGTGTGCCGTGAAAACGGCGGAGCGAAAAGCTCAAGTAACCAAGAGAGCGTGGAGCTCTGAGGGGCAGTGTCATGGTCCGAAGATGCCAGATCACTGCTGCCTGTCGTGTGCAGCAGAGGGCCTTTTATAGTCCGAAGCTAACATCGAATTGGTCGATTTTGGCGGGCTCTGTGTGATGACGTCATCATCGAGTTCCCACGGTCGGGCTGTATGTGGGAGTATTATCGAAGAGTTGCCGCGGCCACAATATGGTGAGAGTGCGTGTGCTGAATGCTGAGTATTGCCGAGATCAAACAACGAGAACCGTTGTGTAAAATAAAAATAAAACTAGGATAAATTAATAAAATTGATTTAGGCTGGTTTATCAAGGATTGATTTAATGTACTCAATCTTTTGATAAATTAATAATTTTTGATTTTGTAGCCCTAACCTATACTGGTTAGGGCTACAAACCACAGAGGGACTTTGTTACTGGTTACATCTCACGACTAACCAGGACAATGTCCAAAAAACCAGTACTGTACTGGTAAAACCAGTACATATGGTCACCTTAGGCTAAATGAATGCATGGGGAGAGGTGGCAGTGGAATTGCCACAGCAGGCTCCTCCCGCAACCTCTGCACATTAATTAGAAGTGGTGTAGAGACCTGCCATGAGTAAGCTGTATGTGTGGGGCTCTCTAAACATGTTGTAAGGCACACGCATAGCTCAAGGGAGGAGCCAGCTGCAGCACCTATCCAATCATTTAACCTGGGGATCAGCGGCTTGTGGCCCTCCAGATGTTTTAGCCTACAACTGCCATCAGCCGTAGCCAGCATAGCCAGTGCTGAGGAATGTTGTGATTTGTAGGCCAAAACATCTGGAGGGCAGATGGAGAACAACCCCTGTTTTAGCCCCATTATAATGCCAGAAAAGAGCTAGAGTCCCTCACTGAAGGCTACTGTCTGAAAAAATGTAGCAGTCATAGGGTAACAGGACTGATCCACTAATGGACAGCAGTTTATTGTGAAATAACAACAAATAAAGAGGGCATTTTAAAAAAAACAAACCCCTCCTGCATTGAGACAAGGCCCAGTTCTCTGATTATCCACTTGACACCAGAGAATTCACTATTAAATGTAGCCTCATTAAATTACTCTTGTCAATATTCTCTTGTTTTTGGCTTGAGACTGCATGAATCTGTCTTAAAATATATATATTTTTTTCACATAGTGCTTTTCTTCAGCTGAGATTCAGTCATTTTTAAACCTATTCATAGCATTGCAATTTTAATGTCAGGCAATGTTAACAATGCACTGATGTTGAGCTTCGCCCAAATTGCAAAGAATTTGTTCGTTCAAAGACGTTCTAAAAGGTGAAAATGCCAGGAAATAATTTTATATACAAGAGTCAAAGGTCACAGAGGGACTTTGTTACACTAAATTTAAGTGTAAACCTTGGGACCACTTTGGGGTATGGCACTTTAATAAAAATCCAAATACCAATGGATCATAATTGGACAGTTTATAATCACCTACAGAGAAGAGGAAAAAACTATTTTTTTTAATGAAATATCATGGGGGATGATGGTGTAATTGCAGGCAACACCCTCTTATTGCAGCTTTCCTCTTGTCTCTGCTGCTAGTTGAATATCATAGAATCATAGAAAAGTAGAGTTGGAAGGGGCCTACAAGGCCATCAAGTCCAACCCCCTGCTCAATGCAGGAATCCAGGTCAAAGCATTCCCGACAGATGGCTGTCCAGCCGCAACTTGAAAGTCTCTAAAGTGGGAGAGCCCACCACCTCCCTAGGTGAAAAAGCGGTCAACTTTAACTTGTATCTATTAGGCCATGTCTAAAGGGAGAGACAGATTCTTGCTATTTTGGATCACACAAGTATTATCACTGTACTTTTTACAGAAGGATGTGCACTTAGGGTAGAACTGAGTTGACACGTCTGCCAAAGTAATAAATGGCATATGTCAGATGCTAGAGATTTCACACCTGGCTTGTTGGTCTTGGGAAGAAAAGTTGTGGGGGGGGGGGGACACAGCTAAAATGTATAATCGAAAGTCAGAGACAGGACTGGGAGAAGAGCAATATCAATCCAAGAGACTTACCAAGCATGGTTGCAAGGTGGAAATAAGCATAATTGCTGTGCTGCAAATGCCTGTGTGCAGGGTAGGCTGGTGATTGCTATTTCGGTAGGGCTCCTTTTCCATTATAGGTATTGCAGCTTTTATTTGGAGCTTCATAAGAGCTATCTATGGTGCTCCATGGTGGTGAACCTATTTTGGGGGTGGAGTCCAGCACCATGGATAGCTCCTGTGAAGCTACAAATAAAACCTGCAATGCAAAAGGAGCCCTACAGAAATAGGAGTCACTAGCCTCCCCTCGCCCTATACACAGGTGGGGTGATGCCACCTTACCTACTGACCTCAGGATCCACACTGCCACCCAGGTGCACCTCCCAAATAGCCAGTGCCTATCACCACAACACTATTGGGAGGACTACCACCTTTTTGAATACTGTTTTCCGCTGTCACCAAACCCCTAAGTAGCATGTGACCCTTGCAAGGCACGTGGGGTTAACTAAAGCCTTATCTATGGATATAAATAAAAAACAGGCTGCTTGAACAAAAAAAACCAAGGTTTATTTTGGGAACACAGGTAGGATATCAGAGAAAGGGAACATAAGGAATTCAGGGATCAGGTATAGGTCTCAGGCAATAACAGGTAAGTAAATGTTTTTCTTTTTATAGCACTCTCACTCTTCTACCAGACCTATCTCTAATACCTTCCTATCTACTTAGATGTGGAGCGGTATACAAATACTGTAAATCAGTGATGGCAAACCTATGGCACGGGTGCCACAGCCGGCACGCAGGGACCTCTCTGTGGGCACTCGAGCCATTAGTCACCAGATCACGAAAAGACAGTCCCCTTCTGCAAAACACTAATGATTTTGTTCTTTCTCACAGTGTGGAACAGAATGATTTTATTCTAGAATCCCTGTTACAGAATTCTTTTCTACATTATCACATTTAAAAGATTTTGAAGAATGATGCACAGAGCATGGCTTGGATGTAAAGCCCTAACAGTTGACCTGAGTGCTGCATGTGTTGCTCTCAAACTAACGGAGTATGAGCCAAGGTTTGACAAATTATCAGCATGCATGCAATAGCAAAAATCACATTAATTGTGCAAAAGCATGCCCAATGCAAACTTTTACCTAATGCAGTGTTTGCAGTCCAAGACATAAAGTGTTTAAAATGTGTTAAGCACGTTTAGTTTTCTTGTTTATCTTGCTCATCCTAGTACAGGTTGACTTTTACTTTTACTAATCCGACACCTGTAGAAGCAGGAAAAGGACCCGGGGTAAAGCTTGCCCCATACAATTTCAGTCTGGCATATAATCATATTACAAGTTGAGAATCCCTTATCCAAAAATACATGTGCCTAATTATTTAAAAAGTTTGTATAAATTCCCTTCAGGCTATGTGTACAATGTAGTACTATAATAATTTTTTGAGTTGATTTTTTTTCCCAACAAAAAACTGTTTGTATCATTGAAAGCTCTGTTATTGTGTTTTTCTTTAAAGACAAAAGATGTTAATTAGTTCGGACAACTGTATGAGTTGTTTTTCTAAAACTAAAACCTCAGGTATTCAGGTTTAATTGCAGTGTTGGCACTTTGAAATACATAAGTTGGTTTTGTGTTGCAGTTCGGACACTCGGGCTCAAAAAGGTTCGCCATCACTGCTGTAAATAATAATAATGAATTAACAGGCCACCCAGAATGAGGCCTCAAGGGAGCAAAAACAAGTGGCAAAGTGGTTGCTCCAAAAACACACACCCAGAACTGCAAATTAGGGGCCATTTCCCACATTATATAAAGGCAAACCTGGGCTTGCTGCTTGTGACACCTTCAGTGTTCAATATTGTCTCCCAAGCTGCTTAACATCTATGTCAGCCTCCCCCAAGCTGGTGCCCTCCAATGTGTTGGATTACAACTCCCAACATTCCCCAGTCAGCCCTGCTGGCATGAAACCCCTGGGAGAGGTTGTCAGGGAATATGGAGTTTGTTGTCATCAGTATGCTCACCAAATCCAAGTGAGGAAGTGCAAGCCTTGAATGCTCACCTGCAATCAGTGATAGACTGAATGAAGGTGAATAAACTTGAACTCAGTCCAGCTAAGATGGAGTTGATATTGGGGGATTCAGTGGACCAGCTGCCTGGGACTATGCCTGTTCTGGACAGAGTCACACCCCTCTGTAAGGATCAGGTGTGTAGCTTGGGGATACTGCTGTTCCTGGATTCCCAAGTGGAAGCTGTGGCTGGAGTGCCTTTTAGCAGCTTTGGCTGATGTGCTGGCTACACCCTCTGCTGGAAGATAGACCTGGCCACTGTCATTCAAGACTTGGTGACTTCTTACCTTTAAAGCCCTAAAAGGCTTATTTAGGGACATCTCCCATACAACACCTCCCCACCTGGAGCACTTCAGATTTTCTAATGAGGCATTGTTCCAGTCTCCATCTCTAAATGTGCCTCCACCAGGAAAAGGGCATTTTTGCTAACCACCACTCCCTCCCTCTGATCTTCCACAGAAGAATGGAAAGCTCTTTGTTTCTGTTGGCCTTTGGGTATTAATTATTGTTTTGCCCCGCTCTGTTGTTTTTATCCATACTGCTGTTCTGTTGTTGCTTTTTGTTGGTGGTGAGTTCTTGTTTTTCGTTTCTGTTGTATTTTAATGTTGTAAACCATGATGAAACTTGTGTGTATAGCAGTCTATAAAATAGTTTTAATAAATATAATGTGGGAAGTGGCCCTAAGAAAGTTGGAGCAAGACAAACAAGCACTTATTCTGCAGCATTTCAACCTTTTAGAATGGGGAAAATCTTCACTAAAGCCAAGAAACCACCAAACACTTGGGGGGAAGGGTGGGACTTGGGGAAGGAGGTATGGCCATTTGGGGAACTCCAGAAGTCTGGATTTGGCCCCCAGGAGGGCTAGGTTTGGCCCCCAGTTCTGAGCTTCTGCACCTCTGCCTTAAAGAGAATGGTGGCCAGGAGGAACTTGACATATTTTGGAGAGTTTGATGGTTGTGCTGTTTCTTTGTGCTCTGTTTTAATTTGCTTTGTGCAAATCCTTTCCTTGTAGCTTCGGATGTCATGGCTCCTCCACGGCATCTTGCTTGGAGATGTTTCCCTGGTCCTTGTCGAGAACAAGACTGGGAAGGAACAGAGCAGGAAGCTCTGGCACTTTGATAACAGAAAAGGATTGGGGGTCTGGCAGAAGATGGTCAGGTCTCTCCATGATGTATCAGACAGGTAGGAGACATTACACCTTCTTTTTCCATACTTTGCATCTTGTGTCTCATGGGTGGCTGGGATTCTTGAGAGAATATCTCCCATGGACTGAAAATTGACCATGGTGTGGGGTAAGCTAACCTACCTCACAGGGTTGTTGTGAGGATAAAATGGAGAGAAGGAGGATTATGTAAGCCGCCTTGGGTTCCTTGAAGGAAAAAAGGTGGGGTATAAATATAATAAATAAATAAATAAATAAATAAGGGCCACATTACAGTTGATGTTCAGTGTGTCTTCTCATTTAAAGTACAAAGTGGTTCATTGTTGTTGCTTTTAAATGTAAATAGAATCAGCTGTGAAGCTGGTCTGACAACGAATAGGATCAGAGTCAGCATGGAGAAGGGATTTAACCCTTTCTTCTCATGCTCTGCTTCTGAGGAAAATCCCTCTTTTGAAGCTAGTTTTCGCATGGGGAGGAAATCCCTCATCTGTGCTCTGATTCCATTAATTACCACCACTACCCAGCTGATACAACTTGCATTTAAAAACAAACAAATAAACCTTTACATTTAATGCAAAGATGCATTTAACAGCACCTACAGTTAAGCCATAAGATTGAGAGTTTTTCTACACAACACATTTATTGTGCACTTGTCATTCCTTACTCACAGTTATTTACAGGTTCTTTAGATGATGTCATGTCAATCCAGTTTCACTTCTGTTTTTTAAGAGAACTTTCCCAGTTTATTTTAGAGAAGGGAAAATAGAGTATTTCTGAAAGTGAAAAAAAGTATTTTCCTACTTGTGTAACTGTGTTTATTCCAGTATAGCACAGTGCCACCTAGAGGGTTATGTAGTGGAAAAGCAGGAAAGGAAAAGCTCTTTGTGTAGGAGCTTTTCTACATGAAGCATTTATTGTGTGCTTGTCATTCCTTACTCATGGTTCTTTACAGATGCTTTTGATGACATTGTGACCCTCCAGTTTTGTTTCTTTGCACTTTCAGCAAGTTTTTTAATAGAGCAGGGGAAATGCAGCATTTTTAGGGATGTATCCGAGAGTCTCGAGGGGGCTGAAAGCAGGCCAAAATCAGCCCGCTCACCCCCCCGAGACTTGCGCGCCTTACCTGGCCGCTGCTCATAGCAAATTGCGCCTGTTTTAAGCTAGGTTGCCCTGGTTTTTACGCCAGAAACGCAGTGCGGGGTCCCAGTCATGTCACTTCCTGGCAGCCGGAAATGACGCAACGGGACCCCGTGCTGCTGGCAAGGCGGACCGAGCGGCGCAGGGATTAGGCCTTCTGGTGGGGGTGCTCGGCTCGCCAGAAAAGGCGAGCAAAGGCGAGCACCCCCCCAAAGGTAGGTTTAACACCCCTACATTTAATTGTGGAAGTGAAAGAAACTTTTTTTCACTTGTGTATTTGCACTATTCTGCTATACCAGAATGCTGCGTAGAGTTTACTGTATGTAGCAGAAAAGCAAGAAAGGAAATTCTCTTGGTGTAGTGCTCAGATCTCAATTCTATGATGAAACCAAAAGTAGATACAGCACGTTAGCAGCCTCATGTAGAAAAGCCCTCATGTAGAAAAGCCCTAGAGCTCAGATCTCAATTCTGTGACAAAACTGAAAGTAGATACAGCGGATTATCAGCTTCGTGTAAAAAAGCTCTGATTCTGTAGTTGCTCCTGATGTCTGATGAATGCATGATAAATTCAAGGAGCCTTTCTTTGAGTTGGCATTAGAGATCATTCTGATGGGACATAAGGAAGGAGTAAGTCCTTTGGGTTATGTTGGGCCCATGATGTTATAGTTCAAATCCAGTTCCCTGAATTGAGTCAGATTACAGGCAGCCAGTTTAGATGCTGGATGACAGGCGTCATGTGCTTCTAGGAACCCGCATCCCCAGCAGATGATCTGCCCTTCTACCTCCTTGTAAAAGTTAAGTTAAACTCCAAACCCTACCCACTGCTGAAAACGCTGAAGAAGTTCTCCCACCCGCATAATCCTGGGCATTTTCCATTTGGCTCCAACCCACTCCCCTCCACAGTTGGGGGGGGGGGGGGAAGTGGCCAAATGTTTGGCTCAGCTCTCAGTATTGCTTGCTTCCCACTTCCCTGAATGGTGAGAAGTTCCAGGGGCAGCAGTACTGGGTTTGGTGCCCTTTTGATGGGAGAGTATTGGAGACTTGCGGTGGTTTTGTAAAATTTGGTTTATTTGCACATTTTTAAAGCGGGAGGCAAAAGGCTCCATCCCAGGCAGGAGATGCACTAATCCTCATCAGAGATGCCTGGTAGCCCAAGTGATTTCACTGCTATTGCTGTCTTTCTTTCCCGCTATACCTCTCCCAAGGACTGTGAGCTACTATTTCTCTCTCTCTCTCTCTCTCTCTCTCTCTCTCAAATATGCACACATGCATACACAGAGAGAGAGAGGCCCCTCAACTAAAGGGGTCTTACCATCTCCAAAGTCTTTTTCTAATTAATTTCTTATTAATTTTTAAAATGTGAATTACACCAAAACAAAGCAAAAACCATTTTAAAAAATGAAGGGGGGGGGGAAGAACAGCAAAAAAATACAATTTTCTTACAATATTTTAAATGGATCACTTGCAGTAATTATGTATGAAATATATATCCATAAGTATCAAAAAGTATGTAGTAATACAATTATCCTGGAGGCATTCAAGGTGCAGCTGCACAACCATCTGTCAGGGATGCTTTGACTTGTGCAGGGGCTTGGGCTCAATGGCCTTGTAGGCCCCTCCCAACTCTACTTTTCTATGATTCTATGATCCATAAAAATAGTTATGCATAAACTTCAGAAAAAGGAGGCCAAATATCCATGTATTTATCCATCCGCAGGTGGTGTCTAAATACCACCCACTCAAATGTTGAAAGTGTTATTAGGTCCTCTATCTATTGTGTTATAGGAGGTGAGCATTTATCTTTCCAGTGTTATAATATCAGTCTTTTGACTGTCAAGAGGGCGTGGAAAATCCACATGCATTGTCCTTGTGATAAATTCTGTACAGCAAGTATATAATTTAAAAGAACGTGTGCATCAGTAAATATTAAAGAGCATTCTAATACTAGATTTATCCATACTATGACCTCTTCCCAAAAAGAAGCAACCACTGGGCATTGCCAAAACATATGGGTAAACAAAGCATTCACAGTATTACACCTCCAACAGTTAACTGACTTAGACAAACCCTTATTAAAAAGACGTTGTGGTGTCCAATAAACACAAAACATAAGTTTTGGTTGAATAAGATGTAAGCTAAGATCCATAGACCCTTCTGACACAGACGCAAAAACAATGTTCCATTGATTAGGCAACATAATACCATCTAATTCCCTATTCCATTCGTCTTTAAGACTCTGTGTATCATACTTATTCACCGATAATAAGTATTTATAAACATGAATCATAGGTCAATATAACTGCTCAGCCGCAATCAATGCATCCAATAGCATCCAATCTCCAAAGTCGTGATATATCATTCCAACACACTGATCTCCCACCTATCAGGGAACCATCTCCTTACAGCTCCCATTGGTGACAGCAAGCAACCATTCTGGGCTATTAACCAGCAATCAGCCTAATGAAGGAATGATTGACTAGAAGCCACAACAGTATCTATTTATCCCAGGAACATTTCCCACACTGATGTAGAAATATGGGAAGTCGTCTAGATAAGCCCTTTTTGCAAATGACACATTTACGGTTTGTTTGCATTGTGAGGATCTGAGCCTTAGCTCTTTGTTCAACGCAATGCCCCAGGAATAATGGATTTCATTATAAGGGTTACCTTGCTTCCTGAGATATTATGCAGAAAGTGTCTTTCATCTTGCTGACTCTTGAAAGAGCACAAAGACTGCTAGTACAAAAGGGACACCAACACTGGATGCATAATTAATATGTAAGATAAAAATACCAACATTTGTCTTATTTTGCCGTTCCTCTCTGGTGCCTTCACCCTCCATAGCAAGACGTAGTTGCTTGATTCCATTTAGCTATATTCCATTTATCTATGCTCTCCTTTGAAGACAGCTTTACTGTTTTGCTAGCATCATTTAAGAATAATTATTTATTTATGTGTTGCCAAGGTAACATCCCCCCCGCCCCCGCTGGAACTATAGCCATACTTGGCTACTTGTGGTATTTGCTTGCAAGGCCCTATCCTAATGTTAACATTCTATGCACAGTTTTACTGCTTTCTTTCTAACTGTTTCTACGGTCAAATGCATATCTATGCGTCTTCCTGAGTGATAATCACATAGATACTTCTCTCCAATGGAACACTCATCCTTTCCCTGTAATGTGTACTCTATGTGATCTTGGGTAGACCTAAGCAGAATTAAAATAATATCTAGGATTCAAAGGTATATGTCTTTTGAAGCACTCTTGGGACTGTGGAAGTCATCAGTGCAACCACTTTGTCAGCCGTGGTTTAGAAAAGTATGCTAAAATACAAATGCATGTGGACCCTGTGGAATCATAGCCTGTTCCCATCAAAGGTGTGTTCCAAGTAAATGAAATTGTAAAGTTTATAACAGAACTGGCCCTGTCGTGTGTGTGTGTGTGTGTGTGTGTGTGTGTGTGTGTGAATATGGCAGAGAGAGAAGCCCAGTTCAGGCATTCACAACAGGGTTAATATCAACAACACATGAGGAGAAGGGGCGCTCCAGCCCCGCCCCTCTCCCTTGTCACATTTGTCGCCCTCAGCTTGTGGAGGGCGACAGTCTGAAGAGGAGAGCTTCCTGTATCCGTGGAGGCTATCCAGGTGAGCCAGAACCCGGCTGTTTCAGCATTCTGAGTCACATGGGGAGCCTCTTCAGGCTGCTGCCCTCCACAAGTTGAGGGTGACAAATGTGATGTGGGAGACGGGCAGGGCTGGAGTGCTCCTTCTCATACATTGATTTCAACCCTATTTTGAATGCCTGAATATGGCCAGAAAGAATGTGTGATCAGGCCACGGGAGGTCCAATATTCAATCGATAAGAAATATGTGTGAGAAATAAGAGCCAGTGTGGCGTAGTGGTGAGAGTGTTGGACTGGGACTCCGGAGATCCGGGTTCTAGTCCCCGCTCAGCCATGAAACTCACTGGATGACTTTGGGCCAGTCACTGACTCTTAGCCTAACCTACCTCACAGGGTTGTTGTGAAGATAAAATAAAAATGGAGAGGAGGAGGATTATGTAAGCCGCCTTGGGTTCCTTGCAGGAAAAAAGGCAGGGCATAAATATAATAAATAAATAAAATAAATAAAATGTGTGTGTCCAGTGGCTGGTTTTTCAGGCTCCAGGAAACTATGCCATTCCCTTCCCAGTCTAAAGATAGATTATAAGTGACTCGGGACTGGGATTATCTTTTGCTTATTGTTACTCTGAAAAGAATAAGAAAAAGGTAATTCCTGTCCCAAGTCACTTACAATCTATATTTAGACTGGGAAGGGAGCAACATGGTTCCCCAGAGCCTGAAAAACCAGCCATTGGACTCTTTTGCATAGCTCTGAGCTGCGTTTAGTGTCCAGGGTTTAGATGAAAAGTAAATGAAGTTTTGAGGGGCAGGTGGAAACTCTCTGAAAAAATGAGGTGCTTTTTGACAAAAGAGGTGAAAGCAAAACTAAAAAGCCAACATTACAAGCTGGGGGGGAAACAGGCAAGCTTTTCCCAAGAGTTCTCAGCGAAATCTCATAAACACTGAACTGCTACTAAATATATAGATTAGCCATCCCCTTTAACTTCTTTTACTCAAAATCAGGGTGGTTAAGATGTAAGAGCAGAGTTTTCAGTGCATTGTTTTAAGTTTTTCCTCTGTATTCATGATCATGAGTATTGCTGGGAATTTGGTCTGTCTTGATTACTGTGAATGGATGAGTGGCCAGCGAGTGATTCTAACAAAAGAACAGCAATGTTCCTTGATAGCTGGGAATCACTTTCCAGACTTTTGAATTGCAACATTCATCAGAGTTTGGAAATATGACATCCTCCAGCTATGAGAGAGGCAGAAAAACAGTGCTGAAACAATTTTACAGTTTTAAGAACATAAGAAGAGCCATGCTGGATCAGACCAAAGCTCCATCTGTTCCAGCATTCTGTTCACACAGTGGCCAACCAGCTGCCCACTGGATCCCACAAGCAGGATATGAGTGCAACAGCACCCTCCCACCCATGTTCCCTGACAAGTGGTGTATATAGGCATACTGCCTCTGGTACTGGAAGTTTCGAATTTGGAGTGCTTCCTGATGAGGCTTCCAGATGAGGGAAAACCCTCCTCTGTTTTCCTACCATTTCTTCCATCATTTATCTCACTGCAGAAAATCCGTTAAGGAGAAAAAGATGGGATAGCTGTACAATTCATTCTAATTGTAGTGATAGGAGCCCTCCATTTGGAAGCACTGTAAGAGACAGGAGCTTGTTTGAGTCCACCCGGCAGAACTGACATTTGACCAGGGGACTGGTCCACAGCTCAGGATGCTTCCAGAGGGCTCCTGTTGCTAGCAATCAGAAGGCCTTGTGCAGCTGTTCTGTCTTTCCTGAGTTAAGGGAAAAGATGGAAGAAGCAGTAATGGCCATGAGCAGACGAAGATGATGTCTGGACTGCCATAAACCTCTGTGAATGAGGCAATAGCACCATAAAACCCTCATCTGAAAGCACCCTTGGACTCTGAGAGTAGCTGGCAGAGAACAGAGATGTTTAGGCTGAGTTAGATAAAACTGGGTTTTATCTAACTGAGAGGAATGGAAACAGCCCTGTTCAGGTGTTTGGCATGTACCGTACACATAAAGGAACTTCCAAGAAAGTGTCCAGATAGACCTGCTCCTGGATGGTGATGCAGGCACTGACCATGCCCCTCCCAGCTGACAATGTCAGCCTAAAGGGGGCTCTACGGGTATATGGATGTCTGCGCATAGGGCTCCCTTCACAGGGATGTGAACCATGATCGACCAAAGTTTGCATCCCTATTGAAGGAGTCCTACACATGTACATCTGTACACATGTAGGCCCCCTTCAGACTGATGCTGATTCTGCATTGGCCAGGAGGCATGATCAGCACTTGCATCAGTATCTAGGGGGCGGGGCTAACTAGGCGCATTCTTAGAAGCCCCTTTACACATTCAGCACCCGTGGGTACCCAATGCCTGAACAGGGCTAGAGTTCCTCTGGGAATCTGTTGCAGGGTCAGAAGTAGTGGTGGGCGATCTGCTCACCACCCGATTCGCTGGGCACTCAGCGAGCGCTGCTGTTGTGCCCGCTGAGCCGAGCCAAAAGTGAGCACCACCCGAGCCGCTTGACTTCTGGGTTCCCGGTGGTATGCTTTTTATGTAGAAAATGGCATAAGATACAGTAAAAGTGGCTGCGATTTGTGTAGTTTGCACAAAGTGCGGCCGTTTTTGGCATATCTTACGCCATTTTCTATGTAAAAAAACGTGCCACCGGGAACCCGGAAGTTGCTGGCTCAGCTCGGGAGAATGCAAGTCGAGCCAGGGAACAGGTAGGAGAGACGGAATTGGGGGGGGGGGGGTCGAGCCTGGTGAGTTTGCCAGACTTCCACCCCGCACCGAACGAAATCCACACATCCCTAACAGAAGTTTTGCTGCCTATTTTTAGGCACCAGCTTGCTTCCAATGGGCTCAGCTCCTATATTTGTAAACAAATGTCCCAAAGATATCATCATTCTCCATGGCTCTCTCATCCAAAGGAAAGTAGCGCTGGAAGTTGCTTTCCCTGGCTCAGCTCGCGAGAACGCAAGTCGAGCTGGGGAAATGAAGGTCGAGCGGATCCGGTGAGTTTGCCAAGCTTCCACCCCCCACCATTGAGCTCCGCACACATCATTGTGAGCTCACTGGTACTGAACACTAAATAGTGAGAAACAGCAAGAAACAGCAAATTGAGGCCTACTGGAGACACAAACAGCAGGTATATTCATACAATAGAGACCGAGACACAAGTACAACAATGGTCATACACCACTGTCTCCTCAAAATCACAATGGTCTTCTGGCCTTTCCTACTACAGGCCCAACCCACAGCAGCTTACAAAAGATCAATAAGAAGAAAACAGACCCTGCCCACAGGCTTACAATTGTAAAGGCATGACACAAAAGGAAAAGAGGCAAGGAGAGAAGAGAAGAGGAAAAGAAGCCAAATCTGGCACCAGTTACAAAGTTCTTATAATGACCAGCCTGAACTGAAACAGTGCAGGGAGAGGAGGAGCCAAATGGAATTGGTTCCTCAGCAGAGCCAATGGAGTGTCTCTGCTCCCCATCTCTTCTTCTTCTGTAACCTGGTGGAATGGCTACTGTTTGGTGTCAGTTGTGGGAGGAGTCTGATGGGGTTGGTCTTTCAACAGTCATTGGAGTAGTTCTGCTTTCTATCTCATCCTTTGCTGCAGCTTGATGGAATGACTGCTACTGCCTCTGCATCCATGTAACAAAAGGTAAACAAGGAAAACTGAAAGACAAGTGAGTGACTTGCTCAGGACCTCATACTAAATATGAGGAAGGGGTGGGGAATAAGCTCTAAACACCAAATCTCCAAAATCATTTCCCTTCCAAAACCTGCCATACATTTTACCCAACGTTTGATGCACCACTGCTGTTTTGGAGCATTAAAAATGTGAACCTCCATCTTAAGGGTAAAAAACACACACCCAGGATGGCATTTGGCTGGAGAAAAAATGGAGGGAGGGTTACCCTTAAGATCTTGGTTTAACTTGGTTTATCCTGGTTTAACATGGTTTATAATGAGCGGTATGATAATGATAACTCACTTTTATTTGAGTTTTTATATTGATTTCAGTGGAAACCCAGTTTGTGTTCTGCTGCCTATAATTTAGGTGTTTCCCATCTAAATGGTATGGAAGTTCTCTTTTTAATGAATGTGAAACTAATCAGAAACTATGAGAATACATTTGTTTAGTTGAACATTCATTTCTGAAACTAGTGCACATCTTAAGCGCTCTCCCCTGAAGAGAAGGCCAGGGACGATGCTACAGTGTTTTGTTTCCTTTGAATGAGAGAGAACACTGGAGATGTATGGGATTCTGTTTATTTCCAAATATACAAGCAGAGCCTATTGGTACCAAGCGGATTCCCTTTTTCTACATAGAAGCAGAATGTCTCTTCCTGCATGGAAACACTTTCTGTATGTGAAAGCCATAACAGGTGAAGCAGTTCTCCAAACTCAATTTCAATGCAGATTCTCATGGAGCAAAACTAGCTGAATATACAGTAGTAAAATCAGCATTCTTTTAATCAAAGGTAGAAACAGAATTCGTGCAAAATGGATGGGCTTCCTTCGTTTTAATGAGCTTATTTGCCACATCGGTGCCAGCAGTCCTGTTGGAATTAATTCCATTGCATGCAGGCACATCACTAATATTCAGTTACTTCTGTTCCTGGTGAGCATTAGTGCAGCAGCAGCCTTTCATCTGGCCCCACATTTTGCTCAGAAGTGAGGAGAAATAAAAGTCATTGTTTAATGCTTTCCATTAATAGCCCAGCGTAGCATGAAACTAGCAAGAGCTGGGGCATGTCGCCACTCATTACCCTAAAGGCAAATGGAATTCAAATGGAATCATTTCCTATGGATGGAATTGAAAAAAGTCTATAAAAGTGAGACGTGGTTCTGAACCACAAAATTCCCATATGGCCACTCTTTTGCAATCTCCGGTGTTATTTTTATTGCAAGTATTTCTACGCTAATTGCAATGTTGTGGTTGTGAGGTTTGATGTGTGTGATTTCAGGTTGTTTGGGCTTTGTTGTATTTGAAAGGTAATGGTACTAAAAAGGGATATTGTAGAGTTGGGAAAAATGTAGAAAAGGTCAACTAAAATGATAAAGAGGATGGAGCAATGGTCCTACGAGGAAAGGTAACAACGTCTAGGATTGCTTAGCTTAGAAAAGAGGCGAGTAAGGGGAGGCATGATAGAGGTATACAAAATTATGCATAGTGTGAAGAAAGTGGATAGGGAGACATTTTTCTCCTCTCATAATTCTCGAGGTCATCCCATGAAGCTGATTGGTGGGAGATTCAGGACACATAAAAGGAAGTGCTTCTTCACACAGCACATAGTTAAACTATGGAATTCGCTACCACAGGATGTAGTGATGGCCACCAATTTGGATGGTTTTAAAAGGGGATTAGACAAATTCATGGAGCATAAAGCTATCAGTGGCTACTAGTCCTGATGAATATATGCTACCTCCAGTATCAGAGGTAATATGCTTATATATACCAGTTGCTGGAAACATGGGTGGGAGGGTGCTGTTGCATTCATGTCCTACTTGTGAGTTTCCGTAGGCAGCTGGTTGGCCACTGTATGAACAGAATGCTGGATGAAAAGTGGACCCTTGGTTTGATCCAGCAGGGCTCCTCTCCTTATGTTCATATGTTCTTACTAGATTTTTGGAAGAGGAAGAAATACAGCTTAAGAAAATTCCCATGTGCTGAAATTTTTGTTGGTATTTGGACCTGGAATTTTGACAGCAGTGATTGCACTTAGAAATCTGTCTGAAGTTTAGCTGAGCTAAGTTGAGGCACGTTAAAGGTGAAAGGAAGGTTGAGAGGAAGTCTGAATGAGAGAACTTGACTGTGACATCTCTGTTCACTGTTTTCACTCCCTCCAGGTGAAGGTGTCACTTCTCCATTGTGTGTGTGTGTGTGTGTGCTTTTATTGCAAATAAGAAATTCAAACTAGCTGGAGCCTGAGCTCCTAAAGTTTGTTGTTGAGGGCAGAGCAAGATCCAGGCTGAGAATATTCACACAAGATAGCAACAGCCCTTGTCATTCGGGGAAATAACATTTAAAGGTTGGGAAACAGTGTGTGCATGCTCTGTTTATCTCTGTAGGCCTCTGACTCACTCTTCATTATCTTACTGTGGGTATATGTGAGTGGCTCTCATGTTTCCCTTTTGATAGCCATCCTTGACTTTAATGGATTTTTGATTGTAATGATTATGGAGCCATTCTTGGATTGTAGCTTGAGGAGAGCTGCATGATCCTGACGAATGTGCCTGCAAGCCAACATTACATTGCTTCGAAGATGTCCGAAACCTTGGGGCCTAAACTGTTATTAAAGGAAAGGTGCTGAAAGGGAATAAATACAAAAGTGAGCTCCACGCTCTGGAGGAAAAGTTCCCTGCCTGCCCACAGCAAATAAACTACTAGGTACAAGCTGCAAATAACAGTTCTAAAGTAAAATGCATATACAGTATGTGCTGTGTTTTATATACGCTGTCACCAGCTAGGTCCAGCAAGTTCTTGTGAGCATAGAGACTTATATGCATATGGAGACATCATATTCATTCATTCAAATAATGTTTAACCTGCCCTTCATTCTAGCACAGCTTCTTCAACCTGGGCCCTCCAGATGTGTTGGACTACAATTCCCAGCATCCCCGAGCCAGCCTTGCTGACTGTGGGGTGTGGGGAGCTGCAGTCCTGGAGGGCACCAGGCTGGGGAAGGCTGTCCTAGTATATCAGGGTGAGATACAAGAGGCATAAAAACTAAAATATGCCACAAAACAATATAGTAAAATAAAACCACAAAACAACATCACAATACAACCAAATCAAAAGTATAAAAACAGCAAACTGAACAAACCAGCATATGCCATCTTGGCCAGGACCCATAGAACTATGAAACTGATTCTATGAACTAAAAGGTGCTTTAGACTTCCTTTCCTCCAAACAGTAGGCTTCATTTTGTGATACAGCATGGGACAGGGATGGGGTGTATGTGGAATGAAGAGTTCCACTAAGCTAGTGCCCTTGCATGAGACAAAGGAGCTGCATGGATCCCGGCCCACGTATGCAAGAGGTTCCGCATTCATCAGAATGGAGCAGACACCTCCACATAAGCAATAGAGAGCTGCCCTTGAAATGAATGGAAAAAGCAAAGACATGCAAGAACTCTGTGTGCACCTAAGTCTTCTGTGGACACCTTTGCTCTGCCCTTGATGGTTTCCCCAGCACCAGTTTCCGGAACCCTTACCACTAGGTAGGAATTCACCCACTGCAGTCAGTGGTATGCCTCCAATTCTCAATTTGGGGAGGGACTGTAGCTCAGTGGTACAGCACATGCTTTGCATGCAGAAGGTCCCAAGTTCAATCCCCGGCTACTCCAGGTAGGACTAGGGAAGAATCCTGCTTGAAATTCTGGAGAGCTGCTGCCAAGCAATGTTGATAATATTGGGCTAGACCAATGGTCTGACTCAGTATAAGGTAGCTTCCCATGTTCCTAACCCAGAGAGGTGGCCTAGAAGGATACTAGGGTTGATTGACCAAAAAGCTGCTGAGATATGAGAGATCAATGGGCTCCACTTCCTGTCTTAACTCCCAGTGTAGGCTGTCCATAGGGCATCCAGGGCAAATTCTGTCTCCAAGCTGGGTTGTAAGCCAGAATTAAAATTGGCCTTATGCACCACTGCCTCTTAGACCCAATGTAATTTTATTCTACTAAGACCAATGTACTGAGATCCTGAGGAGAGGTGCTTTCAGCACCTGCAGTGTTGGACAGTAATCCAGATCATTTGGTCAATGTTGATGGCCACACCATTGAAAGCATTGCGGTTTGCAGCACTGAAAGTCATATTATGGGTTGATAACTGGTGGCAGAGGGATAAGCTGATGGTGGGCAGGGTTTTAACACTTTGTATTTTTTAATTTGTATGTGTTTCAGTTATTTTTATTTGGCTATTTTTTGCCACCGCTTGGATTGCATAGTTTATAGCAGAATCCTATCTGTGACTACTCAGAAGTCTATTCAGTTCAATGGGGGGTTACTTCCAGTTTAAGTGTGTACAGGATTGCAAACTTAAAATAAGTATGTGGGCACAGGATTGCAAACTTAATTTATCGTTCAAATTTATCATTGGATTCATGTAAAAATTAAGATTCAACCGTTTGGATTCAGAACAGTTATCATGTTTCAAGTCCATGAAAAAAAAACCTTTCTACTTAGGCATGCAACCATTGATCCAAACCAACCAGAGATTCAAGGAAGCTAAAAAAAAATCTCTACATAAACCTCACGGATGGAAACCTCTTTAAACAACAGGTGCAACAAGAAAGCATACCTGATAAGACATCCCTACTGCTTGGGGGGAGTTGTGATTTGATGCTGAACAAGCAGGAAAAAAAAAAAAAAAGCACTAACTGGTTCTCTTTGTCCTTTGCTCTCCGCCGGTATTTGAACTGTTGCCAGATCTCACCCAAGGCCAGTTTCAAGCTTAAATATTAAGCTTTCATAAGTTCCACAGCTATTCAGCAGGTAGTTCAAAGGGAGAGTTTGAAGATTTCTGCTTTTCTGCCTGGTAAGACGTTTCCCATCTGCTTAGAAAGAAAGCAAATCCCTGCATGAAGCCTGTCATTACACTGCCGATCATATGAAGCTATGCTAATTCTGGGTCTTTGGGGCACTCCTCTCCTTTTGTAGGAGCTATTTCAATGAAAATAAAGTCAGAGCAAGGACACTGGTGCACTATCGGGCAGCAGGGAAAGAAGTTTATGTTGACTTCGGGTAGGGATGCTTGAAGAATTTGATCTTTCCAACATGTCTAATCCGCACCACCCAGACTAATGTGAGGATTAGTCTCCATCGGATTTCACACTTCTCTGAAGGGTGTGGAGCAGTTTTTGGCTCAAAAACATATCAAAATGCATTCCCGCCTCCCCCATGAAAAATACCAGATATCAACAATTAAGGGTTTAAGTAAGGTTAAAAAAATATATGTGCTCAAGGATATATGTGCTCAAATGCAAGATATATGAATTGTGGGAAGGAAAAATATTTATTTAACCTCTAACCATGATTTTATTTAAAAAGAATAAAGGCTAAAATATTTTGTCCCAGAATACATTTACATTTAAGGCATACCCTTTCTCCATTTAAAAAAAACAAAAAAACTGTTAGGCCTTCTCAGTCTTTGAATAAAGCATAGTCAATACCAGTGGCCCTCCTTGACAACTTATTATTGAATTTACCTAAATCTAATAGTGTGATTCAATTGTACACTTACTTGGGAGTATGCCCTATTGAATTCCATGAGACATACTTCTGAGTGATCATGCCTAGGATTGTATTCTGGCCACTTTCTTGAGAGTAAAGCCCCATTGAAATAAGTGGGAGTAGCTTTTGAATGAACAGTTATAGCATCAGGCTGTAAAAGTAGACTTTGCTCCTATTGGAACTCCAGGAATAGCCCTTGATGGTCAGAGACTTATAATGGGCAGCTTCTCATGAATTTATTCTGAAGACTGACACAATTCATGCCCTTAAAAGGCTTGTGTTCTGAACTTTGTTGTCAAAAATTAACCTCCATATCGCCTTATTCAACCCATAAGTCTAACAGACAAAAGAAAGGACATCTTCATACAAACCATGTCCCTGCATACACTTAAGCAACCTGGGTTTGTGTATAGGGACTAGGCTTGCATCTTCTTGTAAGAGAAGGTGTTCATTCATGCCTTCCTCTCTGTGCTAGGTTAAGACCATAAGACCATAAAAAGAGCCCTACTGGAAAGGCCTATCTGGTCCAGCATCCTGTTTCCCACAGTGACCAACCAGATGCTCTGGAAAGCTCTCAAGCAGGACATGAGGGTAACAGTACGCTCCCACTCATGTTTCCCAGCAATTGGTATTCAGAGGTATGGTGTCTCCAGTCCTGGAGGGGCTATGTAGCCATCATGACTAATCCATTGATAGCCTTATCAGTAATATAATGCCTTGAGAAGGGAAACTAGATACTAACCTCCATGAATTTGTCTACTCCAAGTTGGCAGCCATCGCTACACTTGTGGCAGTGAATTCCACAGTTTAACTATGCACTATGCAAAGAAATACTTCATTTTGTTTGCGAATACTGCAGTTTTGTGTGTTTCCTCTAATAACTTTTGTACTTGACCATGCCCTTTGGTTGCCTGGCCATACCCTTGGCCACGCCCTCATGTTGCCTGGCCACACCCTCTTGATCACACCTTCATGTTGCTTAACCATACCTCTTACAAATTCACATGTGAGTCCCTATTTTCATCTGTGAAGTGTTGGAGGGTATGCTAGGGATGGCCACTTACCCCCCCCCCCATTTGTCCCGCAGTGCTCAGCGCCCGGCAGCTGCGGCGCTCGGCAGACTTCCAGGTCCATGGCACATCACTACCAGGTCCCCAGCGCTGCATTCTTTAAGTAAATACCAAGGTAAACTACCTTAACACTGCCACGATTTGATATTTGCGGCCGTTTTAAGGAAGTTTACCTTGGTATTTACGTTAAAAAACGCAGCACCAGGGACCCGTAAATGATGTGCCGGGGACCTGGAAACTCCTTTCCCCGCGGGAACTTGGGACGAGCCGGGGCCAGGTAAGTCTCGCTGAGCTCGGGGGGGGGGGAGGAAGAGCGGGGTGATTTCACTCCATTCCTCCCCCCCCCATGAAATTCTTGGCCATCCCTAGATACTTAGAATTGAGCTGTGCTTTGTATACTTCGTCTGAAAATATCCAAATTGGTAAGAATCGCATCTCTCCTTGGCTCTGTCAGTGCTGGAATGCAACCTCCGACACCCTTCCCAAATTAGAATCCGACCCCAGGGCCAGAAAGAGTTTGCTATCCCTGGTCTGTCCTTACCTGCAGGCTTACATTTTCCAGAATTATGGCCCTTGTGTCTACCAGTCTTGAATGGAACCGCTCATGTCCAAAGCCCTCCATAATCTCCATAGTCATGCATTCTTCATAGCTGTACCACTCCTGCCTCATCTCTCTGTACTTCAGGCACTTACAGCTGCAACTTCCAAATCCTCCTTGGCCACCAAACAGGCAGCTGATGATTGTGGGGGCCCTGCAACATCAGCCTGATCAGTCTCTGAGGCTCATTCTCCAATAACTACAAAGCCCAAGGCATCACCTTAACGCTATTTTTTCTCTGACATGGCTCCTGTGCCTTTAAGAGAGGCAAAACAGTATTATTATTATTATTATTATTATTATTATTATTATTATTATTATTATTATTTAACATTTACACTTGTAGAATGTCATGCAACTCATAAAGGTATGCAAGCATTGCCGGAATAAAAACTGAAAGGCCTACCAGCCTGGGACTGAGAAAACCAGGGCTGCTCTACTGCAAGCTCTATCTCTCCTTTGCTAGGAAGCTTAGTTATTTCCTGAGGATGGGAAATACACTAAAGCACTTAGCAAAGCTACTGGAGCACCTGCCGTGTTCCTCCTCTGACCCCCATGCCACTTACTGTACTTCCCCTGTCAGTCACATGAGAAATCCCCAACATTCAAGATCTTCAGATGAGACCCTGCTGTAAATCCATTTTATGATGAGGCTACATTAGTTTCCACTAGGAGCAGAGCATTCTCTGTAGTGGCCCCAGTGTTGTAGAACTCTCTACCAAGAGGAAGTTGTAGAGCCACAATTATTTATTTATTTGTTGTATTTATGAATCGCCCATCTGGCCAGCAAACCGGCCACATCCATGCTAACATTTAAAACATGGGTGAAAACTTGAGGGAGGGACTTGCTGTTGAAATTAACTGCTTTGTTTTCTGCCCCTTCTATAGATTTTGTTGTACTTTTTCCTTCCTTCCTTCCTTCTTTCCTTTGCTTTTATTGTTCTTTGGTTTATTGTGATTGTATTATTTTATGGAAATTTTATTGTTGTTTTATCTTGGGAACTGCTTTTGAAATTAATATGAAAAAGTGGCATATTATAGAAATATTTTAAAATAATAAATAAATGGCCAGGATTCTGATCTTGTCCTGTAGTTTAGGAAGAGGGACAGGGATGAAGGAAAGGGGTGAGGATACAAATGCCTCAGTACATTTAGAAATCTAGGCACCAACCCCAGATGAGGCTTGGCAACCCTATTTGCAAGTCCTAAGAGCATCCATGGTAAGCAAGCCACATGAATCAGATGAAGGATTAAGCTCCCCTGTGTCACATTTAATGCATGAAATGGGGAAACCAAACAGTGTTTGAAAAATGTGTTACCCTTTCCCCTCTGCTCATGATAAACAACTCTTCATTCACTTTTAATTAAAAGCTTCTTAAATCAGTCCAGTAAGTTAAAACTACTGAAGCTACTTAGTAGCATGTTCATTGAGTTCAGTGGAATAATTAATGGTGACTTTGAAGAATGCACATACAAAAATAAACAGCAAAGTCAGTTTTAGGATCCCAACCCCACCCAGTGGGCAGATAGAAAAACTTTGCTCATGTGGGGTGAGGGGGCAGGACTTTCCAGTGTTGCTTCTCAAAAGGGCCCCGACCTTGGGGGACTTTAAGTGTAGGGTGGCCACTTATGAATATCCAGAAAAGAGGAAATGCATCCCCCCCCAAAAAAAACAAGACAAAAGAGGCCACCAATTTGCATCAACTTTGCATGTGCTAATTTATATGTACAGATGCAAATTTAGAAATAATTATTATAATTTAAATAGAACAACAGTACATCTCACTATAGCATGGAAGACTGTGACCAGATGACCTTTGTGCCTTGCTCAGTCTGCTGTGTTGCTGATGGGCGACTTCCAGGCCCAGCTCTTCCTTCTGATGGTTCTTTACCTTGGGCTGGTAAAGCCCTTCAAATAGGGGATGCCTTCAAAATAGAGGACTGTCCTCTGGTGGCACTTCAAATAGAGGACTGTCCTCTGTAAATGAGGACACATGGCCACCCTATTTAAGCAGCACAGAAGGCTGCTACTGCAAGGGGAAGTTTAAGCCTCCATATGCAACCAGAACACCAGTGTGCGCTGCTTTGAATCTTTGCCTATATATTTGCTTAGTCCTAGGAAAGGAAGCTCTTATTCTGTGGGAGGAAAGGATGAGATATAGTTAAAGCCAAAGTGCCAAACTAAATGTGACATTTAACATGCATGGGGGGGGGGGGGTTGGAATGTAAATAGCCACTGCAGGGCAGCCCAAGCAGGATCAGGACCATAGAAGATGGGAAGGATCCTGGTGGAAATCCCACCACCAGCCCCATTTGTATGAGGCGGAAGGTTTCCATTAGTGCCATTGGAAGCTTTCCTCCCAGTGCAAATAGCAGCCGGGGTGTGCGTGTTTGCTGGAATCATGGCAGGGTGGGGAGAGAAATAAACTCCCCCTCTCCACCCACCGTCTCAGGCCTCCCCAGAGTGGCCATGTGCATTAAATGAAAAGATGTGTTGAAAGAATGTCATGCTCACTTTGGACCAGTAGTAGTCCCATTGAGAATAAATATGGAACCCGTTTGGAAATCATTAGGGCAGATCCATAGTCGTCGCTGCAATTCAGTATAGCTTTTGAATCTTCCAGTCCAAAGCGAGAATAGAAAAGGAATGCTATGTTTCTATCTTGAGAAATCGGAACCAGGTTCCCCCCCCCCGCCCCCAATTGACCACCTAAGAAATCTGCTAAATACAAGATGAACAAATTGTGCAATCTGCTACACCTCAACTGCTCAGCTGGAATTAATGAGGCGAGTCCATCAGTTTGATGGGAGTTGTAGAGATATAACAGAGGGCAGGTATTAACCCATCACATTTACCAGGCAATTTATATGACCAGCTTTTCTTAGGCCTGCATCCATTTATCATTTAGCAAGACTGTTATGCTTCTGTTCCTCCCCTCCTCAACCGAACGTGCTTCTGACTTCTCATAAAGGGTTTGGTCTTGCAACAAGGGGGAAGATGGATGAGTTAAAGCAGTGCAAAGAGGGGGAAACACAAATGGTACACAACTTAGAGTGGGTTGAAGGAAATAACCCAAGATTCTTAAGCAATGTTTGGGTTCTTTGATTCTCTCAGCTGTGCCAAATTGTCTTGAAAATTGGTAAGAAAAAAATTATCCAGTATGTCCAATGGTATGCATTTCAGTTCTGAATTTACCCACCCTTAGAAATGCAATAAATATTAATAGTAAGTAATAGTAAGTAATAATAAATATTTCGATAGGCATGAATTGGTTAATAATGGTGCCAAATGATGCTGGACTTACGTGGTGCTATGAAAACTTATCCTTGAATATAATTGCAACTTCAGTTCTTGCACTTATTACAGGTATAAAGACTGTATATATTCTGTGGATAAAAGATGTCATGATCTTTCTGCAAGTCATTGTTCATCTGTATTCAGTTTGTTGGCACCATTTTTCAACAGTTACAGAAAAATTGTCTACCCTACCCTTCCCCTTGAGCCCAAAGGTTGCATATTCTTTTAATGAGTGCACATACATTTAGCAGCCAGAAAACTCCCATTTGATGGGGGCTCATTCAAGTGATAGTCCCTGTGGGTTGTGCCTTTGACTATTAATATTTCATAGATTCACACTGATTGATCATTGCCTGAAACATTTCTGTGGCCTTCTTCTAGTCCAGAAACCCACAAGTAGGATGTGAGTGCAATGGCACCCTTCTGCTTGTGTTCCACAGGGACTGATCTACAGAGGCATACAGATATACAGATCTGGTATGCAGGTTCAGAATCTCTTCTAGCTCAAGGACTGAATTCCACTTTGGAGAATCTCTCGGGCAACATTCCAGTGGTGGGCAGGGCCAATAACAAATGGGGTAAGGCCAAAATCCCAAATATATGGCATACTTTAGCTCAGTGTTCTCCAATTTTGGGTCCCCAGATGTTTTTGGCCTACAACTCCCAGCATGCCCAAGGTTGGAGAACACTGCTTTAGCTGAAAGCTCTTCCTGACAGAAACTAAGCCTTAGGAGCGGCATTTCAAACTTTTAGAAGGGGGGGGGGGACTGCACAAAAGCTGGGAAACCACCAAATGATTGGTAGCTGGGGTGAAAGGGTAGAGCCGGGGGAAAGGGGCCTGTCCTTCTGGGGAACGCCGGAGAGCCAGATTTGGAACCCGGGCCTGAGGTTCTAGCCCTTTGTGACCCATATCTAATCCCAACATCAAGGCTTAGATGTTTATGAATTAATTCATGCTTTTTGAAACAATTATTAAGCAGAAGTAAAGTAGCTGTGGGTTTTGTAAATGCGTATATTAAAATTAGAGACCATTCTTTACAAAAAAACACACACAAACAAACAAGCAAACAAACAACCCTCCCTGCTGCCTAATTAATCAGATATTTGAATCAATCTTCCCACAAATCCAGACAGTTCACAATTCTCCATCCAACTTTTTTTCTAATATAAATGAATGAGGCTTAAGCCCTCTTCAAGCATTCTTAAATTTATTTATTTGTTTTATTTATTATAATTTATACCCCCGCCTTTTTTCCTGCAAGGAACCCAAAGCGGCTTACATAATTCTCCTCCTGCTCGGCTTACATAATTTTCCTCCTGCTCTCCATTTTATCCTCACAACAACCCTGTGAGGTAGGTTAGGCTGAGAGTCAGTGACTGGCCCAAAGTCACCTAATGAGTTTCATGGCCGAGCGGGGAATAGAACCCGGATCTCCGGAGTCCCAGTCCAACACTCTCACCACTACGCCACACTGGCTCTCTTAAAGCCTGTAGCCTCTGCGTGCAAGGTGGGAAAATGGTTACAGTCATGCTAGCTCCACCCAACCTCCATTGCTGTCCTCGTCGGCATGTAGAGAGTGGCTGTCTGCAGCAGGGAGCTGCCTCTATCCATGGAGGCTTGCCACACAGTTTGGAACCCTGATGGCATGGAGAGCTTCCACAGACAGAGGAGGCTGTCTGCTGCAGACAATCTGTAGAGCTGGGAAAGGTGCAGAAAAGGGCAGCTAAAATGATCAAAGGGCTGGAGTGGAGCAGCTCCCCTATGAAGAAGGTTACAATGTCTGGGACTGTTTAGCTTGGGGAGAAAAATGTGAGTATGGGGAAACATGATAGAGAGGTGTACAAAAGTATGCATGGATTAGACTGCAAGGCATCTTTGGATGTTTCTGGAAACCTCACTGTTGCAGAAAACTATCCAGCAGCCATTTGCACCCAGGAATTTTAAGTTTCAGCCGTGTGTGTGCATGCGCGCACACACATGTGCGCATGTGTACTCAGTAAAGCATGCCAGTGTACTCAAATTGTATTTTTCTGAGCCACATGTAGCTCTCTCTGTATTTTTTTTTTTAATACAGAAGCTCCTCCCTTTGGCCGCTGCAGGGGAATATATACCACTTCCAGCATGTTAATTTGCACCATATATACCAAAAGCCCAACAGAAATTAGTGCGTCTGGGCACTTCTAATAACATGGCAAAAGGCAATGCTCCTGTGAAAGTACATAGCAAGTGCATTTTCAAAACCACCCTTTTTAAAGGCTACAGTGGAGACCTTTCCTTCATCTTCTTTCTCCTACCAAACCACACCCTGGAACTGGGGGAGTCATAGAGGAAAAAGAGGCAGCACAATATGGTTGGCCATAGATGATCCCCAGCGAACGTATGCTAGGAAGCTGGGAAGAAGTAAGACAGTGTTGGGAGCTGGGCTGGTGCGGGGGGATTCATTGCTAGTGAGAAAAAATGGATGTGTGCCTTGTGACTCTCAGCATCTGAAGACTGCTCATGGTCAATTATTATATGCATCAGTATACTTACTTTCATATGATGCTGCTCTCCATTCTGATAAGTACCTGTGGTGGGATTGTGCTCTGAATGAATCCTTGGAACAGGTGGTTTGTTTGGTACTAGGATGTCGGATGTCTGTTATGATCCAATGCTCTCCCTCTCTCAGTCTAAAGCTGGGATGGCTAAATGTTCAAATACATTTGTGATGAGTGACGTCTCATCTGTCAGAATTTAATAACTTCTCTTATTCTTTATAGATTTTGGCTTCAGATTATTACGTCCTGGAAAGCTGGATCGGAAGCCATCATTGCTTTCGATAATGTGTCACTCAGCCTGGACTGTTACCTGACAAGTAAGTGAACCTGTGATTAGCCTTTAATTTATGATCTGTGGCTGTACAGTGGACTGCCCCTGCTTTGGATGTCCATGTATCCTTTTGTGGTAGACCAAACCCTTCGCTCAGTCATTACACAAGAAGCATGAAAGGAAGTACAATTCACTCGTGTTCCCTATATTGGTGCTTCCACATTACGTGCAAAGTTGTCCTGAGAAGGGAAGGGAAAAGTGAGAGCAGTGCTGTTCATGGTTTACCTTCCGAATGTTCAGGACTGTGGTTTGGCCTGACCAGGAAGGGTTTATGTGTGGCTCCCAGTCAACCAAGAAATTGGACTGGGAGTTGACCAGGACATGGAATTTTCTGCAATGGTGGGTCATCTTAGAGTCAGACGGGCCAACTTAGCACTCCTCAGTCAAACACTCTTATGGTCCCCATGCTGGTGGCCAGCTTACACTGGGATATCAGCACAGCTTATTTGGAATCCTATGCACTCCCAACAGAACAGCTGCAAGAAAAACAGCTGTACCGTTAATGGAGAATGCAGCCGCCCCACTAGCCACGCCTCCGGGTTCTATGGCAACACCAGTGACTCCCACCCATCACAGCGTGGCAAAGTGGCATGCCAATGATGTCCCCACATCAGCCAGGCATGGATGGGTCCAGCTCACATGCAGGGATGGGGAAGGCCCCCCACGACATCACCTGCCTTCCCAGAAGGCACAGCAGTGAACTGTAAGGGTTCTTAGGAAGAGAAGTGTAAGCAGTCTATTCTGCTTATATTTGTTCTTGCCCGACGAAGTACAGGATTTGTTCTGCAAAGTGCTCCCCTTTTGTGCTTCCTTTCCCCATAGTTCACATCACCACATTTTTCCTTATATGCTCTAAGGCAGTGTTCTCCAACCTTGGGTCCCCAGATGTTTTTGGCCTACAACTCCCAGCATGCCCCAGCCATGCTACGCTGGCTGGGGCATGCTGGGAGTTGTAGGCCAAAAACATCTGGGGACCCAAGGTTGGAGAACACTGCTCTAAGGGCCAAACTAGGTGAGATGCCATTCATGCAGCTAGCAGCTGTGAGAATGGCTTTTCTTTAAAGTAAATGGTAGGAGCAGGGGGCCCAATCCAGAGTGGAACCCTGCTGTGTGTGTGTGTGTGTGTGTGTAAGGGGGCTATAACCCTCCTCCCCACTGCAGTTCCAATCCAGATTGGGGGCCCACACACCTGCTATTTGCACTAGGGGGAATAAAGCATTGCCACCAATGGAAGCTTTTCTTCCAATACAAAAAGTGAGTGTGCCGGGGGTGGGTGGGGGCTGATTTAGATCCGGACTGCAGTGTGTGTGAGAGAGAGAGGGGAGAGGGCTCAAGCTCCCTCCCCTACGAGGGTCCCAAAGTGGACCTGCATCGATGGAGAAATATGCTACTCACGTGGAGCTCAGTCAGTAGTGGGGATATGGCAGCGCAGCATTACGCCAACCTATCCCTGGTGCTACGCTGCTGGTGCTGGCTGGGTCCCCAGGAGTAGCTTACCTCCATCAGAATGGAGGATGACACCAGATCTTAAAGCTCTCTAGCAAGTGTAACTGCATTGCATTCTAAGGCTTTCAGACTGGCCAGCTGACTGAGACCTTTCTGCCTCTAGAACTGAGAAGGATCATTGTTCTTCTGGAAGCTGGACCCTGTCATATATTGAGAACCACTGTGGCGTAGTGGTTTTAGGGTGTTGGACTGGGACTCGGGAGACCCGGGTTCTAGTCCCCCTCAGCCATGAAGCTCATTGGGTGACTTTGGGCCAGTCACTGACTCTCAGCCTAACCTACCTCACAGGGTGGTTGTGAGGATAAAATGGGGAGGAGGAGGACCATGTAACCCACCTTGGGTTCCTCATAAAAGGAAAAAAGGTGGGATATAAATGTAATGTGGTGGGGGGTGGGGGTGGGGGGTGGTGGTAATAATAATAATAATAATAATAATAATAATAATAATAATAATAATAATAATTACACTACGGTAAACACATTTGTGAAGCTGAAATACTTCACTACCCTTTACACTAGGGGTTTGTATTGCTGCCACTGTGTAACATTTATAACTATTTAGTGACAGCAGTGGCTGAAATGATGTGAATTTCTTTCATTTCCTTGATCTTGGACATTAGGCCTAAGCTGCCTTTTCTTGCCCCTGAACCTCCAAGCACTGAGATTATCAATTATGCACTGTGTTAAATACCCAGTTCCTCCTCTGGTGTAAACTCACTGAATCTCCTCTATAGCTATTTTATAACCACGCTCTATAATGCATGCCATCTGTGAACCTATCCTTTATTTCTAATGAGTTCCATTTGGTTGCACTTTTTGTGTCCCAATGCCAAATAGTCAGATGTGAGCTTCTGCCATTATAAGGGGATTTTTTAAAAAAAAATTATAGCTGTTGCATTGTAACTAAAGAAGAATTGCACTCTACCAATTTAAAAACTAAATATACATGCTGGAACTGGACAATTAAACAGCCGAACACTGTTTTTCTGATAGTAATGATGTCCCTTCACCTTGTTAGCATCTTCAGTATTCTTTTTTTTCTCCCTCCTGTTTCCTCCACTCTTCCAATTGTTTCAGATCCTACAGCAGCAATGGATGCTAGCCTGCCTTTCCTTTTAATGCCATCATATGTTATGGCTGCAAACCCTTGGCCCAGTTTGATCCACCACCAGCTGTTGTTCTCCTCACTTGGCCAGGCCAACACACCATCTCTGCACAGTTATAAACCAGACTAATTTTTGTGTTCCAGTCAATGAAGAGAAGATATCTCGAGACAACAGTCCGGACGCAGGAAATCTGCTAACGGAAAGAAGCAGATGGGAAGAAACATTTGCAGAAATGCCAACGCAGGATCCCGCACCAGTTGGCCTTGGAGGTAGGAATTGGTTTCTTCTTGAGAATGATTCCAGATGGCTGGAGTCTTCATGAGAGTGCAGGCTCACATTAAACACAGTAGGATATATTAATATATTGCTAATTAGGTGATGAAAATATACAATTGATTTTTTTCCCATTGTATATTTTCAAAGTGCTGCTTGGACACTTTGAAGGGGCTGTCAATAGCTGTCAAAATGGGGATTGTGAAAGCCAGCTCTCAAGCTGGCTTTTGCGATCACCAGGAAGAAAGTTTAAAATGCAAAAAAAGTTGTGGGGAGCCGAAAATGGCTTGATCGCAGCTGGGGGGGCAGCAAGCCAGTGCCAGCCACCACCAAGTGCTCTTGGGCACTTGTGGGATGGCTGTCACTGGCAGCAGCCAGGGCGAGCTCAGGAAGAGGAGCAGCAAGGGGTTTTTGCCACTCTTGCCGAGCACCTCACTGGCCGCTAGACTTTACGCACAGTGGGATTGGTTGTCCAGGTTTGGATGATATGACAACTCACCATGGGTAAAACAATCCCTACAACACCAGCCTATGCATTGTCAGGGTGGCTTGTTTGAAGAAAAAAACAAATAAGCCACGTTGGTAAACCGGGCTAAGTTTGGATGACCTGACAACCTACCATGGCTCACTGCCCATGGTGGATTGTCATCTCATGTGAACCAAGTCACTGTGGGAAAGTCATAGGCAAATCAAATGATTGCATCCCTGCTTTAACTCATCCAATCTGTCATGGCTCATGGGCTTGGAACACATTTCTCTAAAGCATACAACTCCCAAGGGGAGATGTTTTTTGTCTGTTTGTCTGTCTGTCTCTGTGTTCTGGTAATTGTGTTTCGGACCTGCCTTAATTTTTAAATATCCAACAAGTTTTCTCTTTGCTTGATTTTTCTGGGGAAGAAAGATGGAGGTGGGGGGAGTTGTCCTGAAAACTTTGCTGTCATCAAATTATGTTTAATATAAAGTACATCTAGTTTCCACTGATTTTTAATTCTACTTCACCTTACATAGGAAGGTAACACTTAGGAAGGTGGACAACCTGTGGCCCTCCAGACCGCAACTCCTATCAGCCCTAGCTTGCACAGCCAGGGTTGATGGGAGTTGTAGGCCAAAACATCTGGAGGGCCACAAGTTGCTCACCACTGCTATAGACAGTCACTACAGGAAAAGATTCTGAACTAAAAGGGGGTTCAAAGAAAACCTAAAGATCAGCCTGCTCTGTCTCCAACCACGAGAAGCCAGATACTCAAGATCAGCTCACAAGGGCTGTAGCTATCCCTAGTTATTTGCTCCCACCTTATGGTAATTCATTCAGATTTACTGCTCATAGAAAAGCTGCTCTCTTTCTCTCTAGCAATCTAGGCTAGACAAGTATGGAGATAAAGGCTTTTCTATGAGCAGTAAATCTGATTGGAACTTACAGCTGTCAAACTAGGGAATTCACTCTGGATTAAGGAGAAGATTGAATGCTACCAGTATATTGATATCTTAATTTTATATGTTGAATCGTTTCCCCTGAGGAAGAACATTTGTAATTGAAACAGGTTGGGAAATTTGGAAAACAACTTATACGGGGTTTGGGGTGTGGTTTTCTGTTTTGTTTTTGGCCTTCTTTCCATTCTGCTGTGTGGTGCACTGCAGACCACCCTTGTAGTATTTCCATTATCAACTGTGTATTTGTATCTTTCCCAGAAAGAGCTGGCTTGGTGTATGGGACAGCACCTCCAGAAGGGATCCACCTGGGTATTTTTTTAGGGAGCGTTTGCATTCCCAATGGCCAATGGTAATGGTGGTGACTTTTTTTGATACTATGATGCTCCTTCTGAAAACAATTGATGGCTGAAGATACAGGTGATTGAAGGTGGCTTCCAGTAATGAGCAAACCTGCTATTGTCAGGCTGCACACTATGTCTTCTTCAAAAATAGACATATCGTATCTGGGGAAATGTATTAATACCATGATAAATGCTGTAAACATAGATATTACAACACTCACTGCTAATTTCATTAGTTAGAGTGTTTGTACAGCACTTTCAAGATAAAAAAAAAAAAGCACTTTTGGAAGGTTGTTCTACGAATCAGTCGCAATGGTTCTGACAAGAGGGTAGATTCCCGGTACTATGCTTGACTTTCTAACATTAGCTCACGATTGCTGTACATCTTGCATGGAGTGAGTTTTATAATGTGTCCTGTATAAAACATGCATAGCACAGCATGAAAGCTTGCACTTGAAGTGCCATTCTGCAATATAAGAGCAATAAAGCAGGTCAAAGCATCATTTGTTCCTAAAGTGCTCACATTTATTTACATTTACTGTGCCAAGCATCAGGGAAAAGAAGGGGGAGAAGAATGCAAGCTACCTCAAAAGACTTATGAAGAGTGAATATGAGTGTTTTCGAGAGTGGATTCTCACAACTGTTTTCTGTGCATGGCAGATGCAGTTTTTAGTCAGCCCTTACTGACAAAAGCTCCAGCTGAAAATCTCAGAAAACATCATTAGACCTGACTGTGAATAGATAAGGAAAAATAAATGTAGCATGAATGCCAAGGAAACATTTTGAGACAATCACAGTTTTATTTATGCCTGCCTTACTTTGAGCCAGACCTGTAAGGTGCTGGAAGTCTTGAACCTGGGATTCTGACAGCAGGCCCAGCCACCTTGCTATGGTGGTTTATGGTCCATTTCTGAGAATAATAAAAAGTGCAAAGAACATAAGAAGAGCCATACGGGATCAGACCAAGGGTCCATCTGGTCCCGCATTCTGTTCACACAGTGGTCAAACAGCTGCCCATGGGAAACCCACAAACCGGATATAAGTGCAACAGCACCCTCCTGCCCATGTTCCCCAACAACTAATGTACATAGACATACTGCCTCTGATACTGGAGGGAGCATATAGCCATCAGGACAAATAGCCATTGATAGTTTTCTCCTCCATGAATTTGCCCAATCCCCTTTTAAAGCCCTCCAAATTGGTGCCCATCACTACATCTTGTGGAAGTGAATTCCATATGCACTGTGTGAAGAAGTACTTCCTTTTATGTGTCCTGAATGTCCCACCAATCAGCTTCATGGGATGACCCCAGGTTCTAGTATTATGAGAGAGGGAGAAGGATGTCTCCCTGTCCACTTTCTCCACACCATTCATAATTTTATACCTCTCTATCCAGGGCTTTTTTTCTGGTGGAACTCACCGGAACTGAGTTCCAGCACCTTTTCTTCTATTAATTGCATTACAATTTAATCGCCATCTACTCCTGAGGAAATGTAATCCAAGAGTTCCGGTACCCTTTTCTCCAGAAAAAAAGCACTGTCTCTATCATGTCTCCCCTTACTCACCTTTTTTCTAAGCCAAACAATCCCAGCTGTTGTATAAGGAAATCCCAGCCCTTTCCTTATAGGGGAGTTGCTCCAGCCCCTTGATCATTTCAGTTGCCCTTTTCTGCACTTTTTCCGACTCTACAATGTCCTTTTTTAGGTGTGGTAACCAGAACTGTACACAGTATTCTAAGTGTGGTCACACCATAGATTTGTATAAGGGGAGCATTATATCAACAGTTTTATTTTCAGAAATGCAGGTTTTGACTTAAAGTCTTAAAAAGCTTAGTACCTGAAGAACCACCATCTCGTGCATGAACCAACCCAGATATTTAGTTGGGCCTCTACAGCACTGCTCTGAATTCCCCTACTGTCTCAAGTGAGGAAGATGCTGAGTGGAGACAGGGCCTTTTCAGTTGTGGTACCCTGTCTTATCCATTCCTTCCCCAGGGAGGTTCTCCTGGTGCTGTCCTTGCTTTCTTTTTGGTACCAAGTGGAACCCTCTCTATTAGCCCAGGCCTTTTAGGCATGTTATTTTTTCTTTTGGGTTGTTATATGCTGCAGTTTTATCTGCTGTGCTTGTGACATGTTTTATTGATTGATATTTATTGCATTTTATTGGGGGGAGGGGTTTCTTGCAAATCATTCTGGGATCTTTGGCTGAAGAGCAGCCAGTGAATAACTTATAAGTAAATACTTTCTCTATAACTCTAAGTGTTATTTTGCTGCTTTGTCCTTCTTGTTGATGTATTGTGCTGCAGTGGAGTAATTAGGCTGTGCTGGGGAAGTAAATACCTGATTATGCTGTGCTCGAGAACTGATCTGTCCCCCTGTTGTCCCTCTTAGCTTTATTTTCAAACTGAAGGCAGGCAGCCCCTGCAGAGCTGTAGCAGAATCAGAATTCTTCCCCCCCATCTGGAATGCAAGGCTGTCACTTCTGTGATGAGGGACGTGCGGCCATCAGGAAACAGAACACAGCCGCCACAAATACGTGAAAGTACCCCGTTGTGCATTTATGTGGCAACCAGCTGGGCTACAGACCATGGCTCTGATTTTTCTTGCTGGGTTCCTGAACAACTAAAAATCAGTATCAGCCTTTGAATTTGGAAGGTTTCCACTCTGAGCATTTCTGCCAGTAATTTATTCCTCCCTCATCTTCTTTCCCATTGCCCTTCATCCTATTCTTAAATCCCCCCCCACCCTGTTTCCCAACAATATTGCTAATAAATCCACAGTGGCTAATGTTGTTTTTCGTTTCTTTTCTTTTCTTTTCTTAAGGGCTTTGCTAGGTATTGTGAGAATAGTCCGTCCAGGCATTCCGCTCTTGTGTTAAATGAACCCAAATGGGGGGGGGGGGGGCGCAGCAAGCTCTGCCCATCTCCCTGCATGGGAACATTGAACATTTCAATGGATGCTGGGTTCCCAGTCACTGGAGGGCTTCACACAACCTCCTCTACATATATGTCCAACAACCCGCTTCCCGCCCTACACCCAGCATCACACCCAAAAGCATGGAGGCTCTCCCACTCCTAACCTGCACTCCCGACTGCACATAATGCATTTTAGACTCCTTGGGTGTCTGCACATACATGGCACGTCGCCCACTTTACAGACGCCCTCCGAGTAGGGTGGCCACTTCTGCATCACCAAAGAAAAGAGGACACGGATTTCAGTAGGATTTGCCTCTCCTAATTTATATGTACACAGACAAATTGAGAAATAATTACTGTCCCCTCACAGTGGGGAAGACTGTGAGTAGGTGACCTGTGTCCCTGCTCAGTCTGCAGTCCAGTTGCGAACTGCCGGTGGGCAACGTCAAGGCTCCTGCTGCTCTCCCTCCTGATGGTTCTTGATCTTTAAACTGGACTTGGACTAGACAACACTTCAAACACAGGATGCTTTCCAGTAGAGGACTGCCCTCCAGCAGCTCCTCAAATAGAGGACTGTCGTCTGTCAAGCAGAACACTTTGCCACCCTAAGAGGGAGTGATGTTATCATTTAGAAAGCCCTCTTTAGCAGGCCCCAAGATTGCCTCCTGTGAACTGGTCTTAACTAAAGGCGCAATCCTATGCAAGTTTAGACAGAAAAAAGTCCTACAACTCCCAGCATGCTGTGCTGGCTGGGGCATGCTGGGAGTTGTAGGACTTCTTTCTGTCTAAACTTGCAAAGGATTGCACCTTAAGCCTTCTAATCCCTAGAAACAGCTATGGGGGCACATTTGTGTATCATATGTTGTGCTCCATTGGTTCTCTGAACAGGAGAGAAAGGATGATCCCCCTGCCATACCTTGCTCGCTAGTCCACAGTCTCTCGTAGTATCCACATGGAAGGTATAGGAAGTACATCTTCAATAAGGTATTATCTCTATAGATGGATGAATCTGTCCGCCTAACTTTCTATAATAATCTTACTTATTTTCAAGCACAAATTTGTTCCATCTGTTTCCACATCAGTTTGCAAATGATTGTTTTTTAAGTCTGTATGAAAATTCAGTTTGCATTTTCATGGGGATGAATGTTTGGATGCATTGTTGTACGCAATGTACCCTACTAGGCACATCTGTTTTGCAAGCATTTTTTCCCTAATATATGCCTTTTTTAAAAGGCTTTTTTCTCTAATTAGAACTGCATCTCAAAATTCGGAGAAGTGTGAAAACCAAAGTTTAATTGTCCTCCCGTTCATGGATTAGTTCTAGAAGTGCAAATGTGGACATTATTATCAAAGTACAAACCAAACAAACTTTGCCTCTATCCCTATTAGCCTTAATCCATCACTTCTTGTCACTACATCACAATGGATCTCTTTATGTGAATATTAAAATTTAATCTAGCTTTAAATAGATTTTTAAAAAATCTTTTTTTAAAACCCCACAACCATGAAGCTTTGTTTCTGTATTTTCAATATCAGTACTAAAACCAGCATTTTGGTATCTAAATATTTTATAACCTCACATTTTCATTTCATATATTGAGCTATTACATTCTGAAGTTTCAAAACAACCTGAATGTTAAAGTTTGACTGAAAGTTAACATGCATACTCTAGTTCAGTATTTCAACTGAATTCTAAGTTTGGAATTCCATAGAATTCTAAGTGCATACATTCAAAGTGTTCCAATCCATCACCAATTATCACTTTAACATGCTTGTTTAGCACTTTCTGGGGCTGAAGCACAGTGTTTAATAACAAGAGCCAGCGTGGTGAACTGGTTAGCATATTGGACTAGGACTGGGGAGACCTGGGTTCAAATCCCTATTCAGCCACTATCTTTTAGTCTGACCCACCTCACAGGGCTGCTGAGAGGATAAAACAGGAGAGACAACCAGGTAACCCACCCTGAGCTCCTTGGAGAAAGAGTGGTATAAAAATGCCATAAATAAATATGAAAGGTTTATCCCCGGTCCTTAGATAAGTCTTGGATTTACGATATCCCTTTTGCATCCCAGCAACAAGTTCAAGAAAGAGAGGCCGGAGTCAGTCAGGGTTGTTAGTTTGATGGCTGTATATATACTTCTGGGCTGGTGAACTGCCACAGTGAAATCCCTTGGAGGGCAATGATCAATAGGAGCCAGCCAAAAGTAATTACAACTAATGTGATCTTTGGCTTCTTTGATGAATCACAGGCTGTAATATTTCCTTCTTAACAAATCAGATTATAACAAAGAGACACATTTATGTTGCAACTGAGTGATAAAAAATTTGCTCCCCCTCCACTGAGTCCCTGACTCAGTCGCCTGAACTGACCTGAAAACCTACACTACCAACTAAAATGAACTACGTATGTGAGATGGTGTGGGCATACATTTGGAGAAATTCCATTGAAATGAATTGTTGTTTCGTGGGATTTTCACTATATCTATCACTGGCTTGGGTTCAGCAGTCTCCTTTTGATATCCTTAATGGCTAGGTCAGCTAATTCCAGCAAAAGTGTTGAATATTCATAGGTTATTACACTCATCTGTTTTCAGGCCAGGACAAAGCAAACCCCCTTTTCTGCATTGCTCCTATGAATTATGCTAGGAACCCCTCTATACATGGGACAATGCAGCTAGCCAGGGTGTGAATCTGCACTTGCTACTTTGCCACCATTGCTTAGGGTGCAATCCTGTGCTTGTTTAGACAGAAAAGAAGTTCTAGAACTAACAGTCTAGCATGGCTGGCTGGGCCATGCTGAGAGTTGTAGGACTTTTTTTTTGTCTAAACATGCAAAGGATTGAACCCTTAATCATGTGTTACGTCTCCCTCTAGTGACTGGCCCATAGAGGAAAGCCAACTAAATCTATCAACAAATGGGGTTGCCTTTCTATGTCATGTGGCAAACGCCCATATTTTCTGCCAAACGTTCCAGAGTCTCATCATGGCTAACAGCTAAGAGAACATTAACAATGTGTATAGAGCACAGTGATGTGGGTCAACTTGCATGAACCTCTGAACAGCTTGGTTGACTTCTTGCCCTAAGTGATTCGTGGCAATGTTTGCCATGGAATCCACTCTGAAGCCCTGGCTTAATAGCAGAAACTGCCCTCTTGTGAGCCCCATGAGATCACTGTATGATGACCTCCATTTGCTAAACCAGGAACTGGAAAAATCAGGAAGGTTTTCCAAACACAAACCTCTTTCCCAGTATAAACCATCTTGTGATGATGACACTGTGCATGCTCATGAGCTTGGGCAGAGACCTTTAAATCCCATCCAAGGACTCATCTCCAGCCATAATTTATGCTGACAAAATAATGTACATTAGGAGAGAGTGCAGAAAAGGGCAACTAAAATGATCAAGGGGCTGCAGCAATTCTCCTATGAGGAAAGGTTACAACATCTGTTGTTTAGTTTAGAAAAAAGGCAAGTAAGGGGAGACATGATAAAGGTGTATACAATTATGCATGGTGTGGAGAAAGTGGATAGGGAGGCATTTTTTCTCCCTCCTAATAGTAGAACCCAGTGGGGTCATCCCATTAAGTTGATTGGTAGGAAATTCAGGACCGATAAAAGGAAACACTTCTTCACACCGTGCATAGTTAAATGGAATTCACTTCCACAAGATGTAGTGATGGCCACCAATTTGGAGGGCTTTAAAAGGGGATTGGACAAATTCATGGAGGAGAAGGCTATCAATGGCTGCTAGTCCTGATGGCTATATGCTACCTCCAGTATCAGAGGCAGTGTGCCTATATCTGTACACCAGTTGTTGGGGAACATGGGCAGGAGGGTGCTGTTGCACTGATTTCCTGCTTGTGGGTTTCCCATGGGCAGCTGTTTGACCACTGTGTGAACAGAATGCGGGACTAGATGGACCTTGGTCTGATCCAGCATGACTTTTCTTATGTTCTTATCATGCTTTGATATTGTACACAATCTTGAGGTTTATATTCCCATCTAGCAGCATTCCAGATAGGGAAATGTGAGGAGTGGCTTATTTTTTAATGTTATTTCATTTGCATTCTTCTTGTCAGTTCCCACCTTGTTAAGAATTATTTATCCTTCACTGTGCTTCAGCCTGTTTGTATGTATGTGTAACCGGGTAAGCAGTGAGCTATCTCCATGCAACCAGATGCACCAGGGAGGTCACCTTCCAAGGGAGGGGCTGAAAATTCTGAAGGCGTGGGAGGTGGAAGAGAGAGCTCTGAGGGAGTTGATGGGGGAGAGTGGAAAAAGTTAAAAAGGACTGTTAAGCTGATTGGGGATTAAGCGTCGTTTATGTTTGTAAATTATTCATTTTTTCCTAATAATTATTTTTATATATTTTTTCTTATAAACACGCGCCACTATGCCTCTTCCTTGCCTTGAGTATAAAATAATGCCTGCAGCTAGGCTGTTGAAGTTAAGGGAGGAAAAGAATGCAGGCAGTTGACACCCATCAGATAGGGGCAATCGGTAAGGGGTTGTGTAGACAGTATTACCTTTACATAGGCAACCACACTTCCTCAGTCGATTCCATTCCACACACTTGTCAAAGTAGGCTGTTGCCTGAAAAACATTCATGCCACACAATAACATAAGCAGAGTTGGAAAGGATTTCCTTGATCATAAAGTCCAATCCCCTGTGAGAACCAGGACTCGCCACTCACGCCTAGCGCCTGCCCTTGCCAAAAGGACTGTGCACTTCTACCGCCCCTCCGCTCTCGGGATGGACACTCTTGGATACATGGAAAATAAAAGGGGCTGTACATAGGCAGTGGTAGGCTCTAGATCACCTTGGCACTTGAATGAATATCACTCAGTCTCAAATAGTGAAAACTTTAGCCTCCATTTTATTCCGAATTACACTCTGCTTGTATCAAGCTCTGCAGATAAAACAATTGCCTCATTAAGCAATTAAAAAGTAGATTCTGGATTCCTTCTCCCTCAGGTCTTTTGTCAACTAGTCATTAATCACCATGAGCCTAGTTTTCTTCCTATGGCCAAGATCAGTTCTGACAAGTTGTTTTGTGATTTTGGACGTTATCTCTTCTTGTTTCTTTTTCTCCCCGCACCTCGCTTCCATCTCTTGCCCTCCCCACCACAGCTGGTTTTCATAGGACTTTTAGAGTCTGTGTGAGAGAAGGTCCCGCTTCAAGTGCCACGTGGCTGATTCTCGGAAGGACTGTGAGTCACATTAGTTAATCAGATGAAGGAGCTGAAAGGAACAGCAGAGCAAGTATTAAGTACAAGAAAATTACATTTGTTGGCTCTTCACATGCAATTATACTAACTGAACTGTTGGCATAATGCAATAAAGATGTCTGCAGAATAGTATTTCTATATTAAGTGGCAGTTAACTCAGCGAATGAACAGCTCCAACCCCAAAAAGATTGGTTTGCTATGCATTCATGTGGATGCGTTGGGATTAGTGATGGGATTTGATAACCTTTGTGATCAGTGTCTCTTTCCCTTCAGCTGTCAAAGTAAGGGAAGGGTGGAAGAATAATTCATTATTATTTATTACCAGTAAAATGCCTGTCATTATGATGGACAAGGTGTGTGTGCCTGGAGAGACAGATCGTATGTTGCAAAGGTCCCAGGGGAGTGTAGGGCATCTCTGTATGCTCTGCACTGATACATATTGCAGACACCAATGGAATTTATTGAGGTCCGGGCTTTCCAGTGTCAGCAATGAAGGACAGGTTTTGCCCTCACTGCATCGATATTCCCCAAGAAGAGCATTTTACTTTTCCGCATAGGAGTGAATGGCAACCATTCACTTATGTGGAAGAAAGTAAAGGAGTGTAGTCAGGAGGAACACTATCAGGATGGATGCTGCCATTTTTAACAAAATTGTAGTGGTTCCAGGATCCCTAAACTTAGCCTCGATTTGGTCTCCCCATGATCATCCATCCAAAGGGCCTTCCTTTGGATATTTATTGATAACATGATACAGCCCATTATCTATAGTTGGCTTGAGGCTTTTGCCCCATTTTTGAATTTGGAACTGAAGCTAAGACACCTGAAGGTGCCCACAGCATTTTTCTAACTTTTGGCAACCTTCCAGGAAGTGCTTTGGGTTCCACTGAAATCGGGTAATTATAGCCACTCCTGCTCTATTTCTTTTCCTTTCCTCCTAAAGCAACCCATCCCCCCCACACACACACACAGTCCACCATTGTCACCAGCACCTATGCTGCCTTGTTTGCATAGCCATTCAACCCTCTGCTCTGCTAGCTAGGTAGCACCACTTTCCCCTCCTTATTTGGTAAATGCCAATTTCCCAACTCTTCATCTTGGTTTTGCCTATTAGAACTAGTATACCAGCCCATGTGCTAGGTAGTGGGTATACTAACCAAGCTATTTTCTCTCTCCTGTAACAAGCGTGTGTGTGTGTGTGCGTGTGTGTGTGTGTGTGTTTTGAGAACAAAAAAAAAGCCCTGTAAAAATAAAGTCTATGTTTGAAGACTTTAATGAAGGTTAGAGCAAATTTTCCCAGTTTAGAAGTACCTGTTTCCCATTTGTAAGAGCATAGTGCATAAGTCTGCTGTGTATGCATAGGTTAAAGGCCCCCTTAGGTCCTTTAACCTATGTGGTCAATACACATGTATACACGCAAGTTATGTGCCCATTTGAGCAAAGGCGCGCAGCAATGAAGCGTGTTGTTGGCTCATTCAAGCTTGGAATGAGATCATAAAGAAGGGTGCCTGCACTGCCAGGGGAGAGCTGTGCTGTGAGTGTTTCCTTGAATAGAAATAGAAAAGGATGTGGTGGCAGCTGTGGTAGGGGACAGGCAAAAAGGCTGTTCAGTAGTGGCAAAGTGGGCAAAAAGGCTGTATGGGGAGGCCAAAGAGGCGATGGTCAGAGGGGAACCCATTTGAGCACACCATGGAGTATGAGAGCAAAGGCTCGCATTGGCATGGCTGCTTTAACTCAACAGCTCTAACCATATGAAACCAGTGCAAAAGATCCCGTCACTGGCTTCAAAGTATCCTGCATATATCCCTTTCAGCTACACATGCAGAAGCGAGTGTCCACCTGTGTGTCTCCTTGCTGTTTCTTTTCAATTTGTCCATTAGCTTAAAACTTTCCTTCTTTGTCACTTCTACCTAACAGAGTTCTCCGGATTTCATGCCACAAAACCAATGGTCTGGGTGTGGGTGTCTCTATAATATCCTGAGCAGTGACAACTGACACATAGGATTCATTTAGCGCCTCTGCAATTTCCCTGTCTTCCTTCAGTACTCCTTTTGCTCTTCTAGGAAGGGCATTTAATTTCCACAGAGCAGAAAGGCCCATTATTCTCTTCATTATTCCACTTCCTTTCAGTTTCTCTACTTAGATACACACACACACACCAGGTTGTTGAAAGATCCACTGCTAGTTGAAGGCCATCTTTCACATTTTCCTCCACTATTAACCTTTGTCCCTCTCATTGCTGAGAGAGGCAATGGCGAGAGGTCCCACGCCATTGCACACAGGGACACTATTAAGCAGAAACAACAGAAATGAAAAGCTTCCTGCTTTACTGTGTTGAATGGTTTTCTTGGAAATTATTGAGGGTATGTTTTGTCTGGCTGCTTTCAGTGTACATTTGGGATGGTGAGTGAGAATAACTCTTCCTTCCCAGAAATTGAGTGGCAAATTTATACTTCCTTTCATTATGGCATCTCTAGAAACAAAATTGGGATTAAGAGAGCGTGGCATAGTGGTGAGAGTGTTGGACTGGGACTCAGGAGGCCTGAGTTCTAGTCCCCACTCGGCCATGAAGCTCCCTTGGTGACTTTGGGCCAGTCACGGTCTCTCAGCCTAACCTACCTGCCAGGGTTGTTGTGAGGAAAAATGGAGAGGAGGAGGAGGACTATGTAAGCCGCCTTGGGTTCCTTGCAGGAAAAAAGGCGGGGTGTAAATATAATAAATAAATAAGTAAGTAATAAATAAAACCTCAAACCTTGGGCAGAAATAGAAATGGCTTAATGGCATGAATCCAAATATTTGTGATGTAAATAGCAGCCCCACCCCCACTCCACTCAGGCACAAGCAGCCTCAGGACCACAAGATGTGGGAGGGAGTTTTCTTCACATTCTTGCCAAAAATTACCTCTCTAAAGGTGCCATTTACATTTCAAGGGAATTTCCCTTGCAGGTCTCGGTATACCTTTAGGCAAAACCAGGCAGCTGCCTCAGGTGGCAGATGCTGGGGGGTAGGAAAGCAGCAAGGGGTTGGAGTTCAGAGCTGTGTGCCCCCTAAGCTTGCCGGCAGCACTCAGGTGCAGTGGAGCATGATGTCATGTTCCCAGTTTTGAAGTAAGCTTTGACTGCCAGTTGCTGGGGAACATGGGCAGGAGGGTGCTGTTGACCTCATGTGGCCTGCTTGTGGGTTTCCTGTGGGCAGCTGGTTGGCCACTGTGTGAACAGGATGCTGGACTAGATGGACCCTTGGTCTGATCCAGGCAGCACGGCCAGGGCTGGATTAAGATAGGGGCTATTGGAGCTGCAGCTCCAGGCCCCTACCACAAAATAGGCCCACAATATAGGGACGCGCTCACCTCGCTCACCTGCGGGGCGTTACCGGAGGCGAGCAGAGGTTGCCACGCTGGGCAGGGACTGGAGGAAGTGCGCGGGAAGCAGCCAAATTTTCACTAGGTACACACACGCACACAATGCCGGCTACGAGCGTGTACCCCTCCCCGCCGAGATGTGCTGCAAGAAATTAGGGTAACTGTGGGGAGTCCTATTCTATTAATTAATTAATCAATTATATTTCCTGCCCGCCTTTGAGGGCAGGAACCCTCAAGGCGGCGTACAATAATAAAACGCATACTAAAAATCGATAGGGTCTTTAAAAAACAGCCGTTTATTCCTGCAAAATAATCCCTGGGGCCAGGCGCGAGATGGGGCGGCTCTCGTGATGAGGGATGCGTGCGCCGGCAAGCGACGGAAGGTCCCCGCCGGCCTCGCTCGGCCAATCAGCTCCGCGCGCCGGCCTTAAGGGAGGACCCGTTTTCCCTTTCCACCCCACAACATCTCGCCCTTCTCCTTCTCCCGGAGGGAGCTGCTGCGATGCCGCTTTACGAGGGCCTCGGGAGCGGCGGCGAGAAAACCGCGGTGGTGATCGATCTGGGCGCGGCCTTCACCAAGTAAGAGGCCTCCCCTCCCAGTCCTCGGTTGCCGCCCCTCAGCCCCACCCTGCTGGGTTCCCAAGGCGGTGTGGCTGCTTTCCCACCGCCCTTTCTTTGTTTATTCTTTGTTCCATTTATCTTTTAAAATCCCAAGTATATATAACGCCCAAGGCGGCATCACAACGCCTTTCATTCCCTCACTCTTTTCCTCCACCCCCCACCTATTCTCTCCTATTCTCTCCATATTTTCAATATGTTTCTGTTTTGGCACTTTAATGGTAATTAAAATATTAAATTTGTTTTAATATAAAATTGCGTCTTCATTTTATTTATTTCCATAAAAAGGCTCACCAAAATCCTCAGCACCAGGCCCATAATGCTCTTAATCCGGCCCTGAGCACGGCTGTTCTTATGTTAGATGGATCAGTGCTCTGGTATAAGGCATGATGGAACTAGGGCTTGACCTCCGAAATCCAAAAATCAAGGCCCTGTCAATTATTGGCATTTAAACCAAATAGAACTACTGCAGAATAATACATCCATAAATTATATTTCCTAAATACTGCTGGAGTGGAAAGTTTGTCATTGACTAACATAGCAACCCTAAGCATGTCTACTCAGAAGTAAGTCCCACTGAGTTCAATAAGGTTTACTCCCAGGTAAATGTGTGTTGGAATGTATCCTAAACTTTTTTAAAAAATGAGTATATCTTTTGGCTCCACTGTTCCCCACCACCACGACCATTATACGTGTGAGTGTGTGTGTGTGTGTGTGTGTGTGAGAGAGAGAGAGAGAGAGAGAGAGAGCATATATGCATTTGGAGAAATGAGGACTTCTGTTCAGGGCTCCAACTTGGAGCAAGAACTTTGTAGTACTGTAATACTGTTTGAGGTTCACAGGAAAAAAGAGATTCAAGAGGCCGTGAATAAAAGGGACACCTTTTTTCTTCCCCCCATGATGCTATAAAGCACTGGATTCAGGTTCAAGCCTGGCTACCAACCCAAACATGTGTTTTATTGCTATATGGGGGAGGTAGGAATGAACTTTCTGGAGAGTGGAAAGGGGGAAATGTCATTTTTCCCTTTCCTCCCTCCTGATACCTCTCTATACAGCATGGGGAGCTGAGTTTTTTAAACTTGTGGCATGCACCCCGCTGACTCTAATCCCCATTTTATATGCTATAAGCAGGCCAATTATCCCTCCCCCTTTTCCTTTTCCTTTCTTAACTGACAATCCCAGCATTCCATGGCTTAGCTGTCCTCAATATTCAGAAATCCTTCCTGGGCCATTTTGTTGTTGGTGTTTATTTCTTTTTCTTTTGATTTACAAACACCTCTGTGTATCCCCAAAGGGTGTCCCCTTTTCACTTCCAGACACAGGATCCACCCACATTGAGTGCAAAAGGGAGAGGTGGAGGATTGGGTGGATGGATAAATAATCTACAACGGAAGGATAGCACACCATGCAGCTGATGAAGAAGGCTCTTGTCCAGCATAGCCAATGGACAGAAAACTTGGGAGTTGTAATCCAAAACATCTGGAGATCATCAGATTGGGGAAGGCTGCCTAGTTCATGAAAGCTTATGCCACAATATATCTGTTCCTCCTCAAGGTGCTGCAGGGTCTTCCATGTTTTTGCTGCAAAAGGTGAACACAGCAACCTCTCCAGAAAAAGTTCCAAAGTTCTATTATGCATTGCACTGGGTTGTGGGCTCTACTGAAGAATGAATTAAGCCAGATACCGCTAAGTTTATGGAACATGTAAGGGTGTGATGCTTTTTATCTTCTCCAATCTTAATAAAAGCTTTTCTTGAGTAAATCTGCTTAATTAACCATTGGCTCAGAACTACTTATGTTAATGCACTAAGACCTGTGAGGCAAAGCTAAGATGCTCGTTGCTTTTCTCCTTACACTTCCATGCTCACATTTGTGAGCAGCGAGCAAAATTACTTTCCACTCCAGCAGAATATATGTGCCTTTTCTTTCCACAGGCCTGACTGAGATTTCCAGAATTACTGTTAAGTTGCCCATCATTGTATAGGCTATTCTGTACAGGGGCTGTGGCTGACCCACAGACTAAGGGCTTTTCTACATGAGGCATTTATTGTGCACTCATCATTCCCTACTCACAGTTGTTAAATGGGTTCTTTAGATGAATTTGTGACCCTCTAGTTTTACCCTGGAAGACAGTTTGGAAGTTGCAGGCAGCTGGTACAGAATGCAGCGGCTCGCCTGGTTAAAGGTTGCCGCCGGCGTGATCACATCACTCCAGTGCTCAAAGAGTTGCACTGGCTACCAGTTGTTTGCTGAGTCGAATTCAAGGTGTTGGCGTTGACCTTTAAAACCCTGTATGGCTCTGGTCCAGTTTATCTCAAGGAGCACCTCCAGCAACATCAAGTAGGCCGCTCAACAAGATCTGCCACGGACGGCCTTCTCCCTGTCCCATCAGCCAGAGAAACCAGGCTGGTGGGGACTAGGACGAGGGCCTTTTCTGTGGCAGCCCCCAATTTATGGAACTCTCTCCCCAGTGACCTCCACCATGCCCCTTCCTTGGTTAGCTTCTGCCGTGCATTAAAAACATGGCTTTTCAGGCGGGAATATGGGGTGGGTTAGGATTTTTAAGTTTTGTACTGTTTTTAATTGTGTTTTACACTCTGTTTTTTCTTGTATTTTATTGGACTGTACATCGCTCAGAGTGGCCGGATGACTGGCCAGATGGGCGATTCAAAAATATAATAAATAAATAAATGTAGAAAAGCTCTAAACTTTGGCTTTGCAAGAACAAATAAATTCAGAATGATGGGAAGCAGTACCAGTCAGCCGCGATTAACCGTGGTAGCTAAACGGAGCACCTACACTAAGAGGCAGGATGCTATGAAGTCCTCACTGCTCTCTGGAGGGGGGAACAGGGGTCGACAGCCATAGCCCTCATGTCCTGCTGCTTGGCTTCCCAGAAGCATCTGGCTAGCCATGTGGGAAACAAGATATCAGGCTAGTAGGATGGATGGGTCTGACAATCTCGTTCTCACAGAAATGGTCAGATTTTCTGGTTTAAGCTTGTTCCGTCTCATTTCCAGATGATGATGATGATGATGATGATGATGATGATGATAGGTCTGCATGGGAATTTGTGCTTTTTGCGTGTGCATTTTTCTCATATACACTTTTTTCCGGAATACTTTTCACTGATGTACTACAATTTTGTGCACATTATACTTTTCCAATATATTTTTCAATAATATGCACATTTTTCTGCACATTTTTTTCCTGATGAGCTATGTCGATAAGCTCAGAAAAGTGTGGATTTTCGCATACAGTTCTGTCTCAGCTCACAAATTGCCTTGGGAGGTGCAGGGTCGCTAAATTCGCATTAAAACCCTATCAAAATGAATTTCTCACCCATCTATAGCTAGATGCCCTTTGGTCTGATCCAGCAGGACTGCTCTTATGTTCTTATGTTTTCCTCTCTCTGACTTTGGCAATGGTTCTTACGTCTGAGATTTACAGAAGTGGGCTTCATGGCCCACTGGTGAGACTTGGTATAAGGCAGCTTCTTATAATTTTTATATCTGTCTACACTGACCTGCATGTCCAGCATTTTGTGTGTGTATGTATGATGGAGGAGGTATATTCATTCATGGGCAAATGTACACCCTCAGTGACTATTTAGGAAACAGTTTGCATGTGCATGATTATGATCAGATCCAGGCATGCACATTTATCATCTTATCTGACAGGGAGAAATCAGGCATGCAGTTTGTGCATCATAGTCATAAAAAGGGCAACATATACTTATTTAAAGTAAAGTATTCAAACGTCAAACAAATGGAGGGGGGCACTGAAGATATCCTATGCCGAGGTGCCTTTTGGTGTAGGGTGGCCTTAACTTCCCCCAGAGTTAAGCTCTCAGCTGTCAGAGAACAAGACCCTTTTTGTGCGTGTTATGTCAACAGTGAAGGCACCAGCTTCTTGTTTTTTGAAGATTTGAGCAACTGAGTTTATGTTCAGCAACTTCGTTAAAATCTAGACTGGGCTTTGCAGCTTGCAAGCGTGCTCTGGGTAATATTATCCAGCCAGTGTTGTGTTTCTGTGTTCTGTGCTGCAGAACAAAGGGAGAGCCGGTGCATTTGCCAGTACAATGCACAACAGCATTACGGTTGTTTGCAGATGGAAAATGCTACACTGCAGTCTCTGGAGCTAGTTAAAGGGGTTCCATTTCAGTGCTGCTACTTTCATCTGTGGAGATCAAAAGCTGTGCTCCAAATTGAATTAGTCGAAACTGCAATAACATGTGGCAACCTGTAGGAACCAATCTGTATGATGTTTTAATGGCTTGTGTGTGACACCCTGCAGAATTCTTTTCCCCAATCCTTAGAGGGGAGGGTGAAAAAAATCAATAATATACAAAGGAGAAACATTCATTTCTACTGGAAATGACCTCCTCTGAGATAACATAAGCAGTGTTTAAAAGAGCTTTGGATATTTGTTTTGATATTCTTCAGGCTTCAGGCAAATGTTACGGTACATTTAATCAAGATTTTAGGTCAATGTAAATTTCATGGAAATTACTCAGGGTGGGTAGGGGAATTAGTCTATGGCTCAGGCCTTTCTTTCATGTTTATATTCAGATTGAGACTTTATGAATGGCATCTTCACATACATTTAGTGGTATAACAAACTAAGGGGGTGGGACGCGTCCCTCTCCAAAACAGGAGGAGAGAATGGTTTCCCCTCTCCAAAAGCCAGCACGTGTGCCAAATTTTTATTCCTGTCTCTGCTTCCTGATTACGAGTGCTTCTGAAATTCTCCCCATCCTGGAAGTTCTGGGTTACATCATTTTGTTTCCAAAGTGGACATGATGTATTAGGGATCCTCCATCATTCTGTTTTGATTGGTTGTTTTTTTCTGAATTTTGTATTGAGTGCTGGACACATGCAGTATGCACATCTGTCAGTCCCTTCATTTGCTTCTTCCCCCCCCCACCACCCCACATTAACAAAGTGCATGTGTAAACTGCTTTCCCCCCCTTGCACTACCCGTATCTGTCTTGATGTGCTCATGCATAGAATTGCATCAAGATCCTTTTTTGCCTGGTGCTTACCAATGTGCATCCTTCTTGAGCAGGATTCCTACCAATGTACAGGAGTCAAATGTGCACATTAGTAAAATACCACCCCAAAAGAATCTTGATGCAGTCATATGTATGATTACATGAAGGAGATTGCTTTCTCTTGGTCCTTTGTGTCAGAGAAGATGCAAATAAGCTGAAGGAACCAGAAGCCAATGAATGATTTGCCCTCTGCTATTCATCCTCTGCCCTTCTCTGGCCATCTCTTCAACCTTTTATGTTGGTCAATGTCCTGAATGGGAGGGTCCACAGCTCAGTGAAAAAACACACATTTTGCTTCCAAGGTGTCCCAGCTTCAGTTCCCAGCATCTCCCATTAAAAAGAGCTCTGACAACAGTGCTGGGAAATGCCTGGACTGTATGTATGTGTTTACAAATATCAGAAGACTTAAAAAAAAAGAAGCCAGAATGTGAAATCGTGTGGACAAGAATGACCTTTAGAGATGGGCACATACACCCCCACAACTCTGATATATCCTACATGTGGCCACATATGAACAACACACCCCTGTATCTTGTAGTGAATGACTGGGTTTGCACAACATGATAAGCCATGGTAGCTAATAAACCATGTTTGTGGCTTGTCGTGTTGTCTGAGCCCAGCAACATGGTTTGTTAACCATGCACAAGCCACTCTGGCCGGGTTCAGACAACACAACAAGCCACTCTAAAACAAACATGGCTTATAAGTCACCATGGCTTATCATGTTGTGCGAACCCAGTCAATGAATGTGAACAGAAATGAAACAAAAGCCTGAAAAGGAAAGATATGGGGAGAAACAAAGCAAACTAAGGGATGGTGTCAAGGTAACCTAAAAATTGTTGTGTTGTTTGAACCTGCATGTGAAAGCAACCCAGTTGCCAGGGGAAGCTGGTGACTCCTATGTCAGTGGGGCTCCTTATCCATTGCAGCTTTTATTCTGAGCTTTATAGGAACTATCCATGGTGCTCCATGGTGATGAACCTATTTTGGGGATGGAGTTTAGCTCCTATAAAGTTCAGAATAAATGCTGCAATGGATAAGGAGCCCCACTGACATAGGAGTCACCAGCCAGCCTCCCCTGCCAGTTGCCTAACTCAAACAAAGTCTCCCTCAGAATATTTTTGTGCTAGTTGCATTTCAAGGGAAGCCTCCTTTGGCACCAATGGCAGGTTCTCTTGAAATGCCAATAACTGCTTCAGAGAGGCCATTTTTGTAGGGACTGTGGCCAGGAGAAAAAGAGTTAAACTCTCTTTCCCCACCTTCCACAAGGCTGCCCAGCAGCTGCTATTTACATTTTTTTTGAAGTACGTGCAGTTAACGTTCAGATCTAGTTTGGCCCTAAATTGGATTGAAATTAATAAGACTTGGGTGCAAATAACTGGGTACAGTTTCCGACTTGTTTTAATTTTTTCTAAATATTGTATCCCTTGGTTTTTGTAATCTGCCTTGCTAGAGTTAAACGCTAAAAGCCAGGATATAAATGTATTAAATAAATTAAGTACATTAGAATTAGAATCTGAGGCACTTCTGAAGTTTTTCTGTGACTATAGAATTGAATTCTTTGTTATACCTTGATTAGTTTTTGTCATTTGGACTCTGCTGCATTCTTCTAAAAGTGCAATTACCTGAAACATTATTTTCTTCCTATCTTTCTCTTGTCAAGTGCTGCCACCTCTTTTAAGTACATGCATGATCTTGCCATTAACTTTAGCGCCTCTCTATCTATAACTGCATTTTATTTTTTTTTAAGTTAATGGAAATGTCAGTCCAAGAGGTATAAGAGTCATTTTTAACTTGTTAAATGTTGAGTACCCTCTGCCTTGTTGGGGTAAAGGAGTCAAGCATGGGTTTGCTTTCTCCGATTACATCCCTTGAGAGGCATCTCCAGAAGAACAAGCAAAATAAGCTGTTGCACAGTGGCGAGTGAAAATGGGTAGGAATAATTGCCTGATCCCACGAACCCACTGTGGTTGAGGCAGCAGCTAATCAGATCAGAAGGCACAGTCCTAGCGATGGCACAAGAAGACAATGCATCCCCATGTTCTGACACCAGGGCCTGACCACATATCCAGACCAGCAATGACACGGCATCCGCCACTTCTTAGTCATTCTGGGTGGGTAGAGGGACATTGCTGCTGGTGGTAGTGGTGACGACTTCTTGGTGATTATCCAAAGGGGTCAAAAGGCTGCCTTAATAGCTCCAGGCACCTTGTCGTTTTCACCTTCCAAATTGGTAAAATGAATAATTTGAGGTATTTATTTATTTATTTATTTATTACATTTATACCCCCGCCTTTTTTCCTGCAAGGAACCCAAGGCGGCTTACATAATCCTCCTCCTCCTCCTCCTCCTCCTCCTCTCCGTTTTATCCTCACAACAACCCTGTGAGGTAGGTTAGGCTGAGATAACTTTGGCTGAAGTCCATACACCTGTCGATCAATGCAGTTCATGAATATGAAGGGCACCATGCGCGCGCCTTTTATCTCATTCTGGTGCACCCAAATGTACTTTCTGCCAACTTTGTCCAGAGACAGTTTTCTGCAATGTCAGAAACAGAGTCAACACGAGGGATAGGCTCTTGATATAGGAAATAGTTTGGTATACTTGGTATATGAAACAACTACTAAATGGTCATTATTTCTCAACCAGATAGGAGGATTTTTCTTCGCACCTTCATTTTTCCGGTTTAATCTACTCTCTCATTGTGCGATATATATTTTTTACTTCTTTCAAGGTCACCTGCTCCCACCTGCAGAAGAACATTTAATTTTTCACCAGAGATATCAGAACTGTTTCTTATTATTCCTGGTATAAGGTTTTTGCCTGCTCATTTTATTCAACATATGCTCTGTTGCATCTGGCTCAAGTCTACTGGGATAGCAAAGCGTTAAGGCACCAAGCTTGCTGGCAGGATGGCCCTCCGTTTTCTTATTAGCAATTAAGCTGATGTATATACGTTTCCATGGGAGATCATCGTTTGCAGAACTATCAAGATGACTAAGGAAAGGTTTATGTGGGAAGTGTAACTAACATTCTATTTTGGAATCCTTACTCCATTAATTTGAAATTCTGTAGATTCTTCCATATGGCTTCTCATTTCTTCCTCCAAGGCATTATGAAAATAGGAACTTCATGAATGATTTTGACATCTCAGTAAAGTTAATGAAAAACTCCTATTTGTATTATAGATCAGGATTACATCCTTTATGACAGGGGTGCAGAAGCTCTTCCAGCCCAAGGGCTGAATTCCATTCCAGAGAAGCTCTGGGGGGGGGCACATTCCAGTGGTGGATGGGACCTAAGATCAAAGGGGCAGGAGCAGAAATACCAACATATTTTAGCTTAAAGTTCTTACTGACAGAAACTAAGCCTTAGGAGAGGCATTTCAACCTTTTAGAATGGGTGTGGGAGAAGTGCACAAAAGCTGGGAAGCTACCAAACAACTGATGATTAGAGGAAGGGGGTGGGACCAGTGGAAGAGGAGGTGGCCTTCTGGAGAAGCCCAGAAGGCCAAATTTGGGGGCCCGGACCTGAGGCTCTGCACCCCGCTTTATGGCTTGAGCTACTTCCCTGCCCAAAATGTATGAGAATCTCATTTCAGTTCATTTTTGATCAGGACTTACCCAGTTCACACCTTTCAGACCGAACACACACTCAGACAGAATCTGTGGTTGAAGTCGGTACATTTCTGAACTTGCAGTGTGATTGACGGACCAAAAAAAATGTGTTCAACAGCATGCATACCTTTGGAAAATGCACATGAAAAAAAATCCGTACTTCTGAAAAAGGTGCACAAATACACTTTTATCAATGGGAGAAGAATTCATACATTTCAAAGATACGTACAATTGATGCATACATTTGGAAAAATGCACATGAAAATATGCATGGATTTTTATGGGGCGGGGAACAAAGCTCACAATCTGATACGAACTAAAGTCAGAATGAGCTTTGAGATGGAATTTGGAGAACTTTGCAAGCTCAAATTTTGCAGGTGCACACATCCCTCTTGAGCCATAGCACCAACTTTAGAATAAGCTGCCCAATGGCACTACCAACTGCTTCTAGGGCTACAAATTTCAGTATTTTGTGCAGCAGAGAACTGTATTAAGGGGAGAGATCCTGTTGAATCTGTGGTTCTGTTGGTGGCAAGACCACACCAAAGCAGATTGGACTTATCAGGATCTTTAATATATTCATTGAAGTTCCAGGGGCTCTTGCGATGCGTTAGGCCTTGCTACACAGCGCTGAGAGTTCCTCCGCTGATACAGGATTAGGATGTCACTATACCAAGCAATTGCAGAAGGCCACTTCTACACATGCATGGGTAGGCTACCCCATTGCAAGGGCCCCCTAAACTGCAACAACTAAAATACCCCATTACATCCAAATTCATTTGGTATTCTACATTCCAAAAGCAAATCCAGAAGGGAGACACAAAAGTTTGACAGACACTCGATAGAAAATGTGCCAAATCTTTTCTAGAAGAGAATCAGATGGTTCCACCCATGTCTGCTTCAGGGCTTCACAGCAAAATCAGCTGCCCTGCAAAGCAGAGACATTGATGACTACCTCCAAGGCTCAATATCAGGAACATCTTTCTCAACAGTAAACGTTTATATATTCATTACATTGATATATGGCTTTTCCGTCAAAGAGCTCAAGATAGTATATATATATGGTCCTCAGGTGGTGTCCTATCAAGGTACTGACCAGACACACAGATCTGCTTAGTTTCAGCAAGATTTGAGGCATCGTGTGCCTTCACACCATTCCCTGGAACATAGCCAATATATTTTAAGAGACTAAGGGCAGAATCCAATGGGGTTGCCCGTAAGCCTCCTAACTTGGAGGATTATGGGCATCTCATGCAGGGCGGGAGCAGCACGGAGGCGATCTCTGCCTCTCCACTCCTCCTGCCCTGCTAGTCAGCTAGACAGCCCATTTCAGCCATCTCGCTGCGGCGCTTCAGACAGGAAGGGAAGGGGGCTGGAGCACCACCAGGGTTCGTCATATCCTGGCAGCTCCAGCCTCCTCCCCTCACTGCCCCCCCAGAATGCCCCCCTTTGCCCCTTCTCCGAGGTGGCTCCTACAACCTCGGAAAAGCAGCCGGTGTGGTTCTTCCCATGCCAGCTGCGAGGGTGGGGGAGCAGGATCCAACCCCAGATCCCCAGATCTGAGGTCAGAGCTCTTTCTCCAGCCTCGGATCTGGGAATCCAAAGAATCATATGGCCCTTAGATGCTCTCTAGGTGCCATAGGATCTCTCCGTAAGCTTCTGCTGAGAAATACTACTAATTTCGTTATTTATGGTGATTTCTATTACAGGGTGTTCCCTTTTTCATTATTTGAAGACAATCATTTTAGAAATATGTGGCAGATCATTCAGTTATGCCATATAAAATATTTCCATAAATATTAGACATCTTCATATATTCTTTTCCAGAAAAAAAAAATCTAGTAATGATGGTTATTGTTTCAGTTTGCCCATGTTTGTTTCTTCATTGCCTACATATTCAAGACAGTGAGCTCTTTGTAACAATTATTTGTCTATTATTTGAGGTGAAATTGCTGTTATGAATCCTTTCTCCATGCCTTAGAACAAATTGTGTCTAATTTGTTGTTCTCTGTAGACTGCGTGTTTCGGCAAGCATTATGGGACTGTGAGATGACTATAATATTCTATCAAATGGGACCTGCAACAAAATATTGCAGCGTGGAATGCTTTGGTTCTGGATTCCAGTCACACTATTCCATTCCCACTCACCCTGGTTTTCAGTGTTTTTCCTCTCAACAGTCAGTCAGTATTCCGTGGCTACTGGGCATGTTCAGTCTTCATTGAGATGTTTTTGAGTCCCCCCGTCCCACCTCCACTTTAGTATTCGCTTCCTAAAGATTTTTGTACTTCCGCAAACCTCCCTGTTGTGCATGGGTGCTGCCATTTAGGCCGCATAAGTGACAGCACTTGGAGAAATGAATTAGAAATAGAATATATGATTATGATGGTTATGATCATGAAGTTTTCCCCTCAGTGGTGGTTTAAAGTGAGGCAAAGAAAACAACAACCACGATTAAGAATGTATTTGCTACTCAGCACATATTTGCATGTTTCTCTTTCAGATAATTGGCTTTTCACCACTTGTGGTGCCAGTGGACCTCAAGGGCCCACCCAGTCCCAATGCAACGATGCCTATAGGAATGCCAACCTCAGTGTAGTGGTAGGGACAGAGGACAATTTCCCAGGTGTACAGGTTTGGAAAGTGCCTGCAACCAATACTTACAGGTAAGGGTTCTTCTGTTATTTTCAGTCCCAGAGAACTTCCCAACCCTTATCTTTGAAACCCATGCTCCAAGCCAGGGCCAAACCCTAGAATATGAGAAGTAAAAATGAAGAGACTCTCTCAATGTGTCTCAACATACTGCCAAGGACTGGAACTGGAATATACCAGGTATTACAGAGGCAAATAAATAAATAAATCACTTCTTTGCATAGTAGACTCACTGAAAAACATAGCATGTGAATTGTTGACCCATACGGTTCATCCATGGTCAGTTCCATGCCCAAAAATCAATCCCAGAGCTCTGCAGACCTGATCATGGCTAAGATTTGTTGGTTAGCAATCTGTACATTACATTTTTAGCAGGTATGCAAGGGCATGAGTGAGTCCCACATTTGCAATCTATAGTGTATTGTTCTTGTGATAGTGAAGCCTCTGATCTCGATTGACTGAGTTGAGAATGTGCAGTTGCTCAAGGAATTAAATAAGGAATTCTAGAATTTCTAGAATATTTCTAGATATCCCAAACAATTGTGCCTTAGAAAAGTTGATCATGGAACTGACCAAAGGGGAGACAACGTGACTCAATCCTGAATGGTGCCCAGAGGCTAGTGCGAAATGAGGGGATTTGTTAAAATGAAGTTGAAAGGGAAAGTCAATAAGGTTGAGGCATTTGGAGGTAGTGATAGGAAGATCAGCCTATTTCCTATCAGTGCCAGTTTCACACATGTTCATTTATGAGTCCATTTTATCCTGTTTTCACATCCATTTGTGAATACACAAAAAGTATTTTTCACAAAATATGCATTTTTGTACACATTTTACCCTACAGTATGCATTCTATAGACATTTTAACCTAAAATATGCCTTTTATCTGCATATTGGTACTGATTGGACAAATCAGCCTATTTCTGCCCAATTTCTGCATCAGTCTACAATTTTTTTTAAAAGTGCATGAAAATTTGCATATATATTCATATGCAGTTTCCCCTTACACAGCATTTTGTACACAGCCCCCCTGGGCTGATATACGCATTTTTGTATGCAACTTTCCCTGATATACACATTTATGTATGTAATTTTTGAGCCAAGTACTGCATTGCAAAATTCAGACAAGTGCACAGTTGGAAAGATAACTGTGCTCCGATCTGCATATTAGCCTGGGAAGGGCATATTAGATCTATTCACCTAGAAATGTGGACAAAACTAAATTCTCTCCCATCCCTACCCTGAACTCTATCATATAGTCAGCCCCATTAAACTAATCACTTTCTCCACTGAACTTGAGAATCCAGGCACTGAATTTCATAGGGTTTAATTGAAATGAGGTGAGTGTGCCACTGATTCTCATGCAGAACTCGTGGCTGAAGACCATGGTAGTGAGCTTAAATATCTGAGACACAATACAGAGCTTGTGTTGCTTTTATGTTTACTTTTACTTTTTTGATTGGGAGAAAAAAATGTCATTGTGCTACATACATTGGATTCTGAGCTGCCCTCGGTGACTCAGTATTACAGCCACGCAAAATAACAAAGCGCAGAAGCCTGGTGAAATTGACTAGGAGAGGCACCAAATCTGCTCGCCTGCCCATTTTCAGGGCGATTGATGATAATGAAAAAACTAATGATGTTTCACTCACCCAGAAAAGAATGACTTGCCTGTGGGGGAATGGGTGAGAAGAATTTTTCAAGGCTAGCATATAGTATGTACGCATATAAAATATTACCCCAAAGTAAAAGAGAGGAGTAGTAAATTATATGCACAGAAGTCTCATTTCTTTAATGTTAATGCCTGAGGAAGAAACAAAATCCACCACTATCCCTGGGCTGATTTTGTTCTATGATAAGTTCTCAAGTAGATCAAAAGTTACAGGTCATCAATATACTGACTCCCCTTTATGGGATGTTGTACATTTTGTGGTTTGTGTTTAAATAATCAGTGCCAGTTATTTTAGAGTTGTGATGGGTCATACAATATCCTCTATGCTTGCAAGACATCACAACATTATGCACAATGCCAAGCAATACCAGCTTACTTGGGATGTCACACAAGCACGATAATTTGAGTTGGCATCCCTGCACTGAGAGCAGCCACCATGAATGCCTTTTTGATTTGGGAAGACACTTTCCCTAGGCCAGTTTGGTCAGCAGCCTTTGGTTGTTCCAGTTCTTACCTTCCCAAGAGTGTATGGCTTCGCTCTCTTACTTGTATTGGCTAAAGAGTTTTGGTCTTTGGGACCGTCCATAAAGTGTGCTATGCATCAAGGGGTGGGTGGGTGGAGTGATAACAAAGTTGTGTTAAAAGAGGGATTGGATATTGGTTATCCACGAACTGTCTATGTGACAGATTTTGTGGGTAGTTTCTCCAAAGGAAGAGTGTCTCCAACCTGGTGCCCTCCAGATATGTTGGACTACAATTCCCATCAGCTCCAGCCAGCACTTCTATAGGCAGGGAATTGGATTGCCTATGGGCAATTGGTATTTTGTCCCTTCTGACTACATGCACCAATTACACTTTCATATGGAACATTGGAGGCTTATGGTGTGTGTGTGTGTGTGTGTGTGTTCAGGGCTACCCCATCCTAAAAACATCCCAACCACCTTGGTGTCATCTCTGTGGCTAGCTGTGCAGCTGATGTGTCACAGTAAACATGGGTTTAGCAGTCACCCACAGCCAAGTAGAACATACCTATTTTGGTAATGGTAATGGAGTTCTGCCTGGCAACATACCCCTAAAATGCCCTAAAATCCTTACTGTACTATTTTTGCAAGAACAAGCCCCCCACACCACCACCACCAGCAGTGGCCCCTTGCATGGCACTGAAATCCTCTGAGGTATCTCTTTGTTTTCAGCGCCGTAATACCCCCGGCTGCTGCAGTTCTGGTATAAAGGGCAAGGCCAGTTGCCACCATCAGAGCAAGAGTGCCTTGTCCTTTTACGTCAAGATGGAGAGCTCTGAGTGGATCATGAAGTATAATCTCTTGCCTTTTAGCTTCACTGCATAAAACCATTTGTTTTCTCAACTGTGCCCCCTATGTATAGTTCTCTATGTTGGGTTGGAACCAGATTTAGTTATACTTAGAGCAGATGGATTGAAATAAATGGGGTTTAAGTTAGTTGTGATTCACTTACATCCCACAGGTTTCAATTGGTCTACTCTAAGTATGATCTACACACATGTCATGCACTTGTGTGTAAAACAGGAAAAACTTAATGCAAACTTAATACAAAACCCTGTCAATTATGAAGTGGGTTACGCCTGGGAATTTTGGCTTTTTCCTCCAAGATATACTGAAGCTGTGAGCAGGAAACAATCTGTTCCTCCCCATGCTCCCATTCTCATCCATGTTATTTTGAAAGCAAATTCGTGTGCACTTCTTAACTGTATGTAATTTATATACAGGTGTTGGAACGAGTGCAAACGTTATGTAAGAAATTGTCCTTACCTGCTTGCCTGAGATCCTGGGGGAAAAAAAAAAAACCTTCTGCAAATGTAAAGGTTTTAAGCAAAAGCGACTCTCTTTTGCTATTAACAAAGCAAGTTTGAAAAAGGGGCAGCAGTCTCCATACAATTGCCTTGGTGTCTGTGCTTCCCATGTGTTGTACATTGCTTCCTTTTGCTTTGTATTCTCTCTCAAACTTTAACACCCCGAAAAACATCACATTTGAAAGTTCACCCCTGCTGCTCAATGTCAAGCATGGCAACAATAATGCAGAAGTGCAAGTCTCTTTTGTAGAACTGGGCCCCTGTTTCTAGATACATGGAGCCTATAGAGAGGGCCGTTTAATGTATTCCTATTACCTGAGTAACGTCTATTCATTCCGACAAGATGGTCATCGGCACTCGTAGGAACTGAGCAAATTTCCAGCCTATTATTGATGGCAGAACAAGTAACCTCTTTGTAGCCATTGGCTTTGACAAATGTGGAGTCGCCGTGACCCAAGGTTTGCTGCTCCGCTTTCTTCACAGCTGGTGAATGAGGCACTAGCAGTGTCTCTCTGGGTTCCTGGCTTTATTGCTTATATGCAAAATCTACTCATACATGGAAAAATATGGCCCCTAATTGCAGCCAATTAGCCTTGCCAGCTTGCCTTGCTCAATAGTGCACCTCATTAGCCGTTATAGCTTCCTGCCGAAAATCAGCTCAATGGCTCCTGTTCCTTGTAGCATCTGTTCACGGGACCCTATCCTGTGGCCATCACTTCCTCTCTTGTGTCCAGGCTGCCTTATTGAGGAATGATTGCTTGGGTTACAGAAAGTGACACATGAACATCATCAGGTCAGATTCCAAGAATCCCCTCTGGTTTGTGAGTCGCTTGGTGCCCTGCGGCCAGTCTGACACAGCCAAGCCTTTGCTTGGATCTGGCTGTCTTGGAAGGACACCACGTCAAGGTATTATTAAACTCGTCACTGTGGCAGAGCCACACTGAACAGCTTAGTAAGGAAAAAAATGCTGAGAGAAAATGAACTGTCTGAAAAATTTTGCACCGGGGAATGCAAGGTTATTCTGTGCTCAGAATAAATTATTCCAATTGCATTTGATGTGCCAGATTTATTCCACTTATGCACTTTGGCTTCTTCCTTCTTCTCTTTTACTTGCAGCATCTCAGGCTATGGGGCAGCTGGTGGCAAAGGGAAGAACACTATAATGAGGTCACATGGTGTGAATGTGGTGGGGATATTTAAACTCCAGAAGAATGATACCTTGTATATTTTGGTGGGGCAACAAGGAGAAGATGCCTGCCCGAGCGTGAGTGATCATCCCTCCTGACAAAAGTGTATTATTGTTACTATTATTGTAGTTCTTGTTCTTGTTGTTGGAATCTTGGCAGATTGAACTTCTCAGTGTTTCCCCTGTTGCATGTGGCCTGGAAATTAGCTTGTTCTCCTACCATACCAATGTTCCACCAAGGATATCTATGGCTCAGGAGAAAGGCAAAAGCCAAACCCAGCCCAAGCCATTCCTCTTCCTGAAGTGGGCAAGCAAAGGCCACTGACCCCAATCATCACCCTGCATTGCCCCCACCCATGTGCCTGCTGCATGCCCCACTCCCTTCCCCCAGCCACTGATCATTGTGTGGTTTCCTGGCTCTTGTGCAGTTTTTTCCATTCTAAAAGGTTGGAATGCCTCCCCTAAGGTTTAGTTACAGGCAGTAAGAGAGTTAAGCTACAATATGCTGGTATTTTTGACTCCACCCTTCTGCCATTGGCCCCACCCTCTTTTCTCTTTGGCTCCACCCACCCCTGGGTGGAGCTCCCAAGAGCTTCTCCAAAATGGAATTCAGCCCTTGGGTTAAAAGAGATTCTGCACCCATGATCTTGGAGCTACCCTCGGAGCAGTGGAGACTGGTGGCTCCAATGACAACAGGGCTGTTTATCTGCTCTGGATTTTACTCCGGACTGTTATGGAGTTATCCATGGTGCTGAACCCTATCCCCAAAATAGGTTTGGCACCAAGGATAGCTCCTTAAAAGTTCAGAGTAAAATCCAGAGTGGATACACTGCCCCGCTGACATTGGAGCCACCTGCCTCCACCGCCTCAGAGGCTGCCACTTCTCAGGTCCCATAAAATTCAGTGAACATGAATGGCAAACTTGGGGTTTGCCTGGAAGAAAGAGGTGGCAGCACCATTGAATTAAGCTCCTATCTTACTGAGTTTTGGACAAGATTAATTCAGGCGGTGTTCCTTGTTCTATCTTTTTTCTTTCTCTAATAGTTTTTTTTAGCTTTTTTTGTGCCCCTTACATGAAAACTCCAAGATGAGGGAAATGTGAAATGATTTTTTTTAAAAAAAATTGCACAGTGCCATTTGCTCTGAGCATTAGTATTCTGCAGGGTCCTTGGCTAGAGTGTCTTTCAAATGGCTAAGGACTAGACACTGGATGCTTATGCTGTCATTATAGGCCGAACAAAGGAAATGGGGGTCTCCAGTGCAAATGTTCTCATGCAATATCAAAAAAGTCTTCGGACAGGGACGGTGTGTGCCCTTTCACATCCCTGCTCACTATGTACATAAATGCAAGCGGTTAATATTTTTGGGAATGAGAACTATCCAGACTCCGTCTCTTATTTTGTATCCATAATCTGAGCATTGCAGCGTACTATAATATATGGAGTCATTAAATTACGGGCCACTGTAATCTTAGCAAGGATTTATTGAGTGCTAATGTAATTCTTTCATCGAGGCAAAGAGATTGCATTGACTTGTGGAAGTGGCTTTAACTTGATTGGATTGTAATCAGTTATGTCTTTGCCATGAAGTCTTCTTTTTTTTAAAAAAAAAAAAAAAAATCCAATTGTGATCTATTGGTTTCTCTGGGTCATTGCACTAAGTCATTTGATTAACCATCCCTTCTACAATTGTGAATTAGAGTTAGCAGGTGTTGGTTTTTTATGGCACCAACAGCCTTCTGTAAACTAGCTCTGGGAGACTCCTATTGATCAACAAACCTAACTGTAAAGGTATAAATTTAGGATTTGGTTGCTATGGATCAGGTTCTGATCCCCTTGTAAAGCACTTCCATATGAAGGTAAAAGTACCTCAAAGCAGGATTGTATTTGGTTGATCATATGAATATGTTATATGGATACTTTCTTTCTGGGTGTATATTTTTCAGTCTCTGGGCTGAGCTTCCTGCTATAAGTCATGAGAGAGATCACGAGCATTTTCATTCTTGTTACAATGTTGTAGGTCAAGTTGATCTGAACAACATGAGGATACCTACATGATATATCTGAAGCCAAGACCTGGCATGCATGTGCATCACTTGATAATTGCAACATCAAGTGATGACTGAATGAGCCCACACAGATATAAAGCCGTGAATAGAACTTCCAAATCTCCTCATATCACCTCAAATACGATGATTTTCAATGGAGTTATTCAAAGAATAACAGTTCACACAGTGGTTAGAAAGTGCAAAATTATGTATGTTCACACTAAAATGCAAACTGAATGAATTTCTCCTCCATCCCAACTCAGAACTTTTCCTTCTGCTTCCTTTGCATCAGCTTGGGCAGCAAAGGTTGTACGAAGAGCCTTAAGGGTGCAATCCGATGCATGTTTAGAAGACAGAAAAAACTCTGGCTGGGGAATGTTGGGAGTTGTAGTAGGACCTGTTTCTGTCTAAACCTGCTTAAGGATTGTGCTCTTAAACACACAAAGAAGCATTTGCATAGCTCTGCTCTCCCCACAGCATATTTCTTACTTAGTATTACTTCCAGTAATGAATACATTGTGCTTTGCTCTGTAGAGGGGAGCACATGGCGCATCTTCTGCTGGGCTTGCAGCCCAGCCAAGCTCACAACCTCGAGGTGAGATTTGCGTTAATCCCGCTAATTGAAGCACACTGTATCAAGGTTTTCTGGATGGGCGAGGAAGCAGACCCTGTATTCTCTACTCTGCCCCTGACCTTTTCTCCAAACTGAGTGCCTTGGTTTCCTCCCACCTGTTAGGTGATTCTAATAATTAACCTTTGTTGAAGAACCCCTTGAAATATACATGAAGGCCAAATGTCCTAATTATTGGCAGGAAGAAAGGGTTCTTTGCAGATAAAAAATATGCCATCATTTTATGGGACTGCCTAACACTTTTATGATTACATTAAGCAGCAAATTAGCCCAGACAGTAAGCCAGGCAAGAGCATAAGTTCTCCTCCATAGAGCTTTTTAAGTTATTATCTATTCTGTTCCAATTGGCTTGGGCCTGGTTTGCATGTGCAACAAAATGAGGGGTAGGATCCTGAGGTGGTGGAGTGCAAGTGGGGTGGTTTCATATTACATTGCCCTTCTCTGTACTATGCTTCTGGCAAGTACAAACAAAGCAACCAACAAACCCTAGGACGTTAGGGAGAAGGGTTCTGTCCCAGCCCATTTCCTGCTGTGCTGACTTTCAATTGCAATCACCTTGCCTCATTCACAGAATTGTGGGGGGAGGGGCAAGGTGTGTGTGTGTGTGTGCCCAGATGTTATCCTTGTAATCCTCCCATGTCCTCCCACCGCTTCTTTCATCCTTGTTCTTACCACGGAAAATCCATTCAGAAAGAAAAGGCGGATTGGCTGGACAATGCCTTTGATAGTTAGTACTAAGATCCCTCCATCTAAAAGCACTCACCCACAGTCTGCAGTGGTACTGTTACTTCAGACTGCGTCCTCTTCACTACAACCACAATCTGCTGCACCTATAGACTAAGGATCAAACTACGCATTAGGTTGATTACGTAGTGTGTAGCTGAGACTTATGTTTATTTTTACTGTAGGGTAGTACAGTAGGGTAGTACAATCTGGTCCTGATTCAGATTGGGGCCACTGTGCACCAGAAGGACAAGATTAAACTGTCCTACACACACACACACAGAGTTTACTTCCCAATCCCCTCCGCCCCACATGTGTGCAGGGGTTAAAAATGGAGGGAGGTCTCCATTGGCACCAGTGCAGTTCCCCCCCCTTTTAAAGCCCCATGTGTGTGATTTGGGGAAGCAAACAGCTTGCAGGGGGTGGTGGTTAAACTGCCCCTCCCAGTGCATGGTGGTTGCAATTAGAATAGGGCCACACACACCTACTCTAAAGTAAAAGTAAATATCAGGCTCTGCTATATACTATGTAATGAATGTAATGTGTAGTTTGACCCTAAGTCTTAAACTGATGTTACCACAGTAACAGCCACTCTGGGCTCCATTTTTTAATTTTGTTAGTACTAAGGAAGGGGAAGAGTCAGCCGGCATAAGAGGAGGAGCTTGTGGTTTGGGGTGTCTTATATTGGGTGCACGGAAAGAATGGGATTCTCTATCTGAATCTGGACGTCTCGTTTTATCTGCAGATCAACCATGTCATACACAAAGTCTGCATTGGAGAGAATAATGTGGTTGAAGATGAAATTAAAGTAAACAGGAGCATCCATGAATGGGCAGGAGGAGGTGGTGGAGGTGGAGGAGCAAGTTACATATTTAAGGTATGTACATATGATTAAGCTATAACCTTTCACCTTAAGAGGTTTAAGGCACAATCCTATGCATGTTTAGACAGAGAAAAGACCTGCAACTCCCAGCATGCCCCAGACAGCATGGCTGGCTGGGGCATGCTGGGGGTTGTAGGCCTTTTCTCTGTCTAAACATGCATAGGATTGTACACTTAGTTGCCTGGTTCTCTCCTCATTCTGGCCTTTTTGAGGACAAACTGACAACTTGCTACTTATAGAGTGAGCGTGTGAATGTGGTCCATCTTGTTCAGTATTGTCTACTACAGTCACTGGCAGCCGTTCTCCAAGGTCTGAGGCAGAGGCCTTTGTTGGCATTTACATGCCTGCCCAAAGTCCTGTGGTTCACCTGTGTGCCTGCTAACTGCAACCTTGCTTTAGCTTCCAGCAAACACAGAGCAAATTCCACCACAGTCCAACCTTTAGTTCTCCTGCTCTGTTGCAGCAATCAGGAAACAGAAGCTTTCCTATTCTAATTGTTTTATTATTTTCATAAAACAATTACACACTACAAAATAAAGACAGAGTCAGTTCTGAGAACATTACATAACATAGACATCAAAAAAAAAAGAAGAGGAAGAAAAACGAAGAAGCAAGCACAGCAAAAATACACACCCAGCTGTGCTTGAGAGCCAATGGGAATCAAGACAGGCATATGACAGTATAGCAACTGTCATACTGTAACACCCACTTTCTCCTACTAGATGGCCAAGGACATCTAGATATGGGAACGAGGAACACCTGTTCCAAAGACCTTCAGTATTGCATTGCTGAATTGATGGCCGCCAAGTTCCACTAGAAGAAAAAAACCTTTAAGCAAGCTCATGTTGAATCATAATCCAACAGCCTTTCCCCAGCCCTACCTGGAGATGCCAGTGATTGAACCTACTACCTCCTGTGCTCGGTTCATGCAACAGCCCTCTCCTTTTGCTTCCAGCAAGCTGGAGGCTTAAATACCCTGTGTGGAGCAGACAAACACTCTCGAGGCTCAGCCAATTATTCTAGCATCATTTGCATTCAATGCATGTGTTCTGCCACTAAGCTATGGCCCTTCCTCTAAAGCAGTGTTCTCCAACTTTGGGTCCCCAGATGTTTTTGGCCTACAACTCCCAGCATGCCCCATCCAGCTATGCTGGCTGGGGCATGCTGGGAGTTGTAGGCCAAAAACATCTGGGGACCCAAGGTTGGAGAACACTGCTCTAAAGCTCCACACACACACACACACACACACACACACACACACAAACACAAACAACAACAACAACCCTGAGTCTGATAAAGAAAGTGGCTACTGTGTGAAGAACACACATGGTTAAGTCTGTGGGCCAGTTCAGACAATATGATAAGCCATGGTTCATCATGACAGTAATGAGCTGCAGCAAACCTCTGGCATGCCGCATGTGCACTCCCCTCCCTCCTCTTCTGGCACAGCTCTGAGGAGGAGAACAGAAGCATTCACTTCCATTTTTTATTAACCTCAGTTTAGTGTTATGTCCAATCCCTTTACTGTCTCTTAAGGTTGGCTTGTTTCAAACAAACCATACTTAAGATTAACTATAGGCCGTTGGGTTTGGCTTGCTGCAGCTCATTCCTATCACAGTAAACCATGGTTTACCATGAGTTCCAAACCAGCTCAGGAGCACCGTAGTGCATATCCCCTTGATAAAAAGTATGGTGACTTTTATGGGAATTAAAAAGAGATATAGTATTTAAAAGGTTCATGCCATAATATATGCAAGATCACACTGTTTTGCACATGCAAGGATGGGTAACTGTAGGGCCTGTGGTCTGTATGTTGTCCTACGATCTTAACACCAGTTTCCATACACCATAGCTTCCATGCAGTTGAGAATGGCATTGAGCTACAAGCTTGATAAGTCATAGGCAGCGATGCCCAGAATGATGGAGCCCTTGAGAGAAGAGGCGCTGTATTCTTCCACACAAAACTGGTAGATTCCAGAGGGCATCAGCATCTCTGTATACCTACTGTTGCCAATACTGTTACTGCTTCTGTTCACTCCTACTGTACATGATAGAACTAATGGTCTCCATTAACCTTTGGGACGCAGGCATAGAAATAACGCAGCAGTAATTTAGACTACTCAGCAGTCCTGGGGGCTTGCTTAATACAAGTAGCGGGTAGGGAACAAACTTGTTATTTACATGTCTGACACAGCTAAAATCCAGCTTCATTTCTCAATTCAACCCGTTAAGATGGAGAATGGAAAGCCAGTCCCCTTGATCATTGCAGCAGGAGGTGGTGGCAGGGCCTACAGGGCCAAAGCATTTACAATGGACCACGAAAGGCTGGAGAATGATACATCTGTTCCAGGGCTCAATGGGAAACCAGGAGCTGCAGGTAAGGAATGTTCACTAACTCATTCCAAGTTCCTTGCCAGGTGGAACAAGATAGCTGGTAAAAGCCATGGGCTGCGATCCAGAGAAGCAATATCCAAGCATCCAGAGCTTTGTTTGTTGTGTCTGTTGCATCAGCTCCTCCTGACAGGCCTGTGGCTCACGCTGGCTCAGCTTGTCTGAGCGTGGAAAGCTAAGCAGGGTCAGGTCTGGTTGTTACTTGGATGGGAGACCCCTCCTCTAGTTTCCTGCATTGAGCAGGGGGTTGGACTCGATGGCCTTGTAGGCCCCTTCCAACTCTATGATCTGTGAATCTGTGACAGAGAAACAAGCAGTTGCATAGTTAAAAAGCAGCAGTTTGTCTCTTCAGCCAAGGAACTGCTGCAGTGACAATTTATGGAGCAAAGCTCCCGCTGCCCATATGGCTCTCCCCTGTACATTCATATAACTGCTTTGGATCCCAGCCATTATCATTAGCAAAGAAGAATTGCTCCGGAGTTGTGAGTGTGAACTTGGAGTCTCAGCTGGCACTTTATTTCCCTGCTGTACTACAGAGTTATTCATATTACCTTGATCAAATCACAAATGTTCATGAGGTTTATTAAAAGTGAGTTATTTACCCCTTAATCCATTTTTGTAGTTGAAATGATGCTTAAGAAGTAGAAAAGTAGAACTTTTGACCAGTTCATCAAAGGGATTTTCTTTTTTCTACCAAATGATTTTTTTAAATGTGCAGCCTGGGAATTCTGCTATATAATAGTTGCTGATGAGAACTCTTGAATGTCAATTAATACCAAACAAGATGTAAACCTACTTAACCCAGATTAGCAAGCTCTTACAGCATAATAACCATCCTTTTGTACATTCAATTAGTGGATTTTAAAATTCTTTAATGTAAATTTATCATTGGTATATTTTCTATGGAATCAGAGAATGATAGCTATTCCAGACTGATAATGTTCATGTCTGTGTGTGTAGACTAATGCAGATGAATGCAGGATTGTGAGAATGCTTTTGTAAACATGCGTGGTAAAAGTAGGGAAATCTGTCCTTTTCCTCCTTCGTTAACAATCCTGATTGTACATACCAAAGGCACGTCAGAGCAAGTTGTTGGTGAGTTCTTCTGTGTAAACTATTTTAAGAGTCATTGTTATTAGCTCTGGTACTGATTGTCAGAACAGAACCAAGGTGTGATATTTGTGTTATTCTAAACTGAAAGAAAATGATCTTACAAACATTCCCAGATGTCCAAACCGTGTTGTCCATTTCTAGTATCTTCTGCTACTCATTACCACAGTATATACCTAATAATATCTGCACTTTTTTTTATCAGTGCTCCCTCCCTCTCTTTTAATTGCTAAAATTACTACTTCAATAAAAAGAGATACCAGTCTTACTAGCAGAATATTAGATGCCTAGCACCCTAGTAAAAATATTATTTTTAATTTAATTTATTTATTTACAGCATTTGTATACCGCTCCATAACCAGACAGATTCTGGAGTGGTGAACAATAACAAGATAAAATAGATAAAAGGATAAAAACAGTGCATTAAAAAAAGAATAACATTAAAACTTTTAGTAACATTAATTTTGTTAATGTTTTACAAGGGAGGCACCAGGGTCAGTTGGGGCACCTGCATGGCAGGGGGGCGGGAGGGCACCTTGCCCAGGGCCCCCTCAAACCTTCTAGGAGCATAGAAAGTTGCCTTATACCGAGTCAGATTATTTATCCACTGAGCCCAGTATTGCCAACTGCTGCTCCGGGATCTCAGAGGACATTCCAATCAGCAGGTACTGAACCCTTTTTAATTGGAGATGGCAGGGATTGAACCTGGCCTTTCTGAATGCAGAAGATGTGATTTGCCACTAAAAGCACAATCCTATGCATGTTTAGACAGAAAAAAAAGGCCTACAACTCCCAGCATGCCCCAGCTGGCTGGGGCATACTGGGAGGTGTAAGCCTTTTTTCTGTCTAAACATGCATAGGATTGCACCCTAACCTATAGATTCTCCCTTTCTTAGCCCAACATCTGGATTATCCTCCTATGTTGGGGTGGTGTGGTGGGGAGAGAAGGGGATTATAGACTTTCCCATGTTGGCCCTTATGATTTAAAAAAATCATCTGTTAGCTGGCCCAAGACATTCTGCTGCCTGAAGCAGAGTCAAAGTGGTGCTGCCTCCCCTAGGTTCAACATTTAAAAGCTCCTGCTATGTCATTCAGACACCAATTTCTGTTTTCATCTATTTCACACATTGCACACACACACACACACACACACACAAATTCCATTTCATCCGGAGAACTCAGTTCTGTAGGAGGGGCAATGGACTTCTAACAGAGAATTCTCTCTCTCTCTCTCTCTCTCTCTCTCTCTCTCTCTCTCTCTCTCTCTCGTATGCACGCACGCACGCACTGTAACTCCCAGAACTCCTTTACACAAAGCTGTGCCACTTAAGCCTGTTTACATATGTAGTGGAGATGTGCCTGACCTTCCATTTGCCTGTCCTGCCCAGTCTTTGTTAGGAAACCTGTACCATTGCCATGCTATTGGGGATGTGATTTTTATCCTGCTGGGGGGGGGGGGGTGTCTGCATTTACTGGATGCAACAGCAACTTATGCGAGCTGCTTTTCCTTCTGTTAAACTGCAGGTGGTGGAGGTGGCTGGAATGATAACACTTCCTTCCTCTGGTCCGGAAAATCCTTGCTGGAAGGCGCTACCGGAGGAAAATCCTGCCCCCAGGCCATGAAGAAGTGGGGGTGGGAGACAAGAGGGGGTTTCGGAGGGGGTGGAGGGGGGTGCTCCTCAGGTGGAGGAGGCGGAGGATATATAGGTAAAGTGGCTTCATGTTCAAGGTGTCCCTTCCCTTCCTTTAGTGCTAATGCTCAGCAAAATGCTGAAACAACATTTCCCTATAGCTGGCATATCTATATCTATCTGTATATTGGAATGTTATGTAATGCAATGTGTTTGTGCAGGGGGTCTAAGAATCTGCATGGCCGTGATTATACCAATCTGGCTATCCACTGATACAATAGGCTATCTCTGTGGAATCCTGAGCATTCCAATTTTTCTCTGACAAAAAACAGTTTCTAGACCTCACGGATATAGAAAAAAAGTTTAAAATGTGGGATAGCTATGGCTAAACCATCAGAAAGCAGGGAGGAGGTAGCATGATGGGCTCCCACTGTTCAGAAATAAGAGCTTCTATAATTTTCACAGCTCATCATCAACACACTGAATTGCCCTGCGCAACTCATCATGTTCCTTCATCATCTTTGCTCTTTCCAAAAAAAAAACAAAAAAAAACCAGCCCTCAAATTATGGTACAATCTGAAGTTTTGCAGTAATAGAAGTCCATTATGAACTACATTTTATTTATTTCAAATATGAACATGTAGGATTTTCAGTTACAGATATTGGTGAGGAGACTGGTTTCTGCAGAATTCTTGACACCCCCCCCCCCCCCGTGTATATGTTGCCTTTTAATGATAGGTGAAGATAACATAATACAGATTTTAATCAAATAGCAGCAGTAGCAACAACCATCTTGGCTCATGCATTCTGGAAACTTAGGGCATGTCCCCATGGTTTGAGTTTTCTGTTGGGGTTTGGTTTACCACTCATCTGTGACATCAAAACTCTGCAATTTACACTGCAAGTGTGCCAAACTGTTATTATGCCTATCAGTCTAAGCACCAGCCAATACTGGTGTGCACAGTCCAGAATGTAAGGCAAAATCAACCCAAAAGCACCAGACCTGCATTGTGGGAAGTTCTCCCATGAGGGCATGCCGTAAACCAGGGATAGGGAACATGTGTGGCCCTCCAGATGTCTGGCTAGGGCTGATGTGAATTGCAGTCCAACAACATCTGGAGGACCACACACTCTCCACCCCCCCACCATAAGCCTTCCAGATCCTGCTGTGAACTTTTGAATCATGATGATATTTTCTTGAAGTGTGTGTTCCTTAACGACGGAGAACAAATAGCAGAAACCTTCTCGTGTGCTTTATAGCGTACTTTAGCGATGAAGATTGTTTGCCATGAACATGCCTCAGCACTAGAGGCACTGACCTCTAGGGACGGAGCAAGTAACTCAGTCTTAATAGCCAATCCATGGCTACCTGGCAAATGGTTGCCAGTTGCCAGGGAAGCTAATAAAAACAGCAATATTGGAGGCCTACTACAACCGGCATCAGAGCCAGCTGCCGATACTGAAATAGGTTAAATTCAAATCATGAGTCACCTTTAAATGGTGGACAATTATCTATTGTCTTCACTACCTGTCCTTAATATCTTTGGCCATCCTCATCTACTCATCCGTGGGTGGTCTCCTACACCTTATAGTACTAGCCTTCTCTTTGGCTACAACACATGAAAGATGTGGTGGCTGCTGTGGTGAAGTCACCATAAGGCAGTTTTAAAATATTTGTTAACTGGCTATTTGAATGCTGTGACACAGCTCAGATTCATATTGGGGGGCTGGATCCACATTTAGCCATGTGAAACTGGGCTGGCAAAAGTGGACTTCTCCACCCACTCCTCCCCACGGCAGCCTCTCCAGGCCCCTGCAAATGCTACACAGAGGGTCAGGGACCCTGCTGAATGGGGTGAGCTGTGGTCCAGCGAGGAGGGGCATCCCCCCAAATCAGGGGGAGGCACCTTCCATGAGCGGAGCCCTTCCCTACACAAAAGGCTAATCCTGGATCCAATCCTGGATGTTCCCCATCCTGGAGAATGTGAAATGTTGTTTGAATCAGGATGTGGCAAGTCCTGTTCTCAACACGTGGCTGAGGGGTACAGAAGGTATAGATGATCCCTCAGGCAAAAATAAAATCCATTTGTGGTGACTCCATCATATGAAAAAGTTGCTATTCCAAAATGGTCATGCAACTCCAACCTATACATGTGAAGACCCCAGAGAAAGTAAATGATAGGTGATTACAAAACCTCATTTATCTGCATGCATAATATGTATACTGTCTCTGAAAAACAGAATGCCTCTTGTACGATTACTTACATTTGCAAATGTGCTTTTTCTGTTTCCTACCCTTTCTGATGGGAGATGAAAGTAAAATAGCACGTTCAGGATTGGTGGGATTGGTTGTTTGGTTGGTTTGGACAGGAGTAAGCATGGCTGATGAGAAAGAGATCTGTGCTATACATGATAATAGCCCAGAATCTGTATGACAGCTGCTGCCACCTCAGTACAGTCACGTAAACCCACTTTCCTCCATCCTAGATGGGTCGGCATGAACAAACAGAATAAAGAGAAAAGCTGTCTGATGATTGTTACTCACTCTGTGTCAGCTTAACTTTTACATATGCTGGCATTTTCAGTCTTTCAGGCAAATGACTCTGTGAAAATGTATTTACTACCATTCCTCCAAAACTGTAATCCTTGTGCTCAATAGATCTGCCTGGGACTGTATTGAAACTTCTTTACTTCATACCACAAAAGTCTTGTAAAACTGAAATCTTTGAAGTTAAAGGCCTAGAGGGGCGTTAAACTGTGGCCCAGTATGGTGTTTACTGGATATTTTGTCAGAAGAATGCCCTTTTCTCTGTCAGATGCTCTTTATTTTGTAGCGTTGATTATTGGTATTATTCTTTTACCTGCCATAATGACAAATGCCAGAAGGATAGTCATGTTAGTTTGTTGCAGAAAGAACAACAAAGAGTTTTGTGGCACCTTAAAGACCAACAGATATAGTGTGACATAAACTTTTGGAAGTTAGAGTCTCCTTCATCAGATGCACTCCCATTGGTGATGAATGGGCATAGCATGATCAAAGTGTAGATCAGTGTTCTCCAACCTTGGGTCCCCAGATGTTTTTGGCCTACAACTCCCAGCATGCCCCAGCCAGCATAGCTGTAGGCCAAAAACATCTGGGGACCCAAGGTTGGAGAACACTGGTGTAGATAAACATCTGAAGATGGACAATTACGGTACTGGTTGGATCCAGGTTCTGCCTTCTGCAAGAGGAAAGGCTCTGCTCACAAAAGGTCCCTCTGACCTATTTTTGGGGATCCCCCCTGCCAGACACCACAGCTGGCCCCATTCAGCAGGGTCTCCTGACTCTCTGTGTAGCATTTACAGGGGGGATAGAGGGGCTGCAGTAGGAAGGAGGGGGAGGGGAAGTCTACTTCTGCCAGCACAGTTGAGCTAGCTTAAATCTGGATCCAATCCATAGTCAGCTAGCCACTCCAACTTGAATTGAGTCCAAGGTCCGCAGACTCAAATTTATATATTTATTAAATTTATATCCCACCTTTCCATTAAAATGGTGGTCTGGGTGGTTAACAATAATAGATAGATAATACAAAATTATGAATTGCTAATGAATTCCAACTCAGCAGCTTCATGCTGGAATAAACCTTTGAAAATTTTGTTGGAGCATGGAATATTTAAAGACTGCTATAGAACATCTTGAGAGATATGCTCTCTTCAAGCTTTCAAAATGGACACCTTAACTGGGGGGAGTGGGGTTGCATGTCCTAGAGATACCCCAACATTTCTGCCCCTGTGGGAGGGTGCTTCAGACCTTCGTGCATTCAGCGTTCCTGATTATGGGGAGGCTTCTAAACACGTTCAGAATGATGAACACACTTAGATGCTCCCTCCAGATCTTTGGAAGGAACACATGAATGTCTGAAGCTCCCATCATGGGAAAGGAATGTTGGAGGCACTGGATGACCATGTGCCTCCCCCTTCAGGCACTCTTTCCGAAGACCTGAAGGGGCCTGTAGAAATGCTCCCCTACTATTTTCGGGGTGTTCCTATTATTAATTTATGATTTGGGTCCATTTACTCTTTTGCATTGTTAAATAGACCCCACAGAAGAGAATAAATGGAATGGGTCTATCAAGAGCAGATCACACCCATGCTGATAGGATATTGTATTCATTGAATTCAATGCTGTACTCATTCGTGCGCTACACAGAATTGTAATAGACCTATTGCTATCTCTTGTATTAGTGGACCTTTTGGCCTCAATTTGCTAAAAGGTGGCTTGTGCTCTTTGTTCCATGTGCCACAAGACTCTTCGTTGTCATTTTGTGTGTGTGTGTGTGTGTTTTAACTTGGCAACATGACAATATTCTCTAAGATATTTTTCTGTTCTCTGTAGGAGGTGATGCAGCAGAACACAATGACCCCGAGATGGATGGAGAGGATGGTGTGTCTTTTATTAATAACCAATATGGTTCATTGTTTACCCCAGCATTAAAAGGTATTTTCATGAACCAGAGACAGTGATTTTTACGATGCGCTTGAAAACATATTAATAACTTTGAATGGATGTACTGGAAAGGCAGGATATAAATGAAACAAACAAAGAAACAAACACGCCAAATTGCCCCATTATAGCTTTAGGTCTAGGGGGCAAATAAATAATCCAGGCCAGATATTTTTTTGAATGAAAACTAACCATTTAGATTATTTCAGTCAATTGTTTCCTAATGTTGGCAGGATGCACTCATCAAGCAAGATGGGTGAAATCTGGGCAACATCAACATCTTAGGTTGGGGGTGGGGAAGGGAGGGAGGGGAGCGGGGATGGCTTTGCACTTCCTAATCCACGTGCATATTTGTAACATTCAAGGCAGCACCTGCAGATAAGAGGGTTCCTGATGTAAAGACAGCTTGCACATCCCACCATGAGGGGACATGTGCAAGTTCAGTGTATCGCATGTGCAAAGAACAGAAAATGCCCGGCAGTCATGCTTGCTCTTCTCCCTACCACCCACGTACCCACCCAAAGTGTAATAGCCAAAGCCACCCAGGTCGTTCCATATTGGACATTTTAGTTGCTCCTTATTGACCTTCCATGGACATTTCTGTGCACTGTCTTCTGGGAGCTTTTGCCTTAGAGCTCCTATAGAAGTAAGTAACATTTCTTTCATCTCCTCCCTAGTGACAGAGGGACATGGTGAAGTCAACATTAAGCTGTATGTGAACTGTAGCCACTGTGATCATGACATATGCCACAGGGATATGAAGACACAGGAGGTTGTTTGCACTTGTGTCTATGGATATGTGTTGGCTGATGATGGCGTCTCTTGCGTAGGTATGAAGTCAGACAGAAAAGCTCTCCTTTGGGTCAGATGTGGCCACCCTTCACTCATTAATCACACGAGTAAAAGGTAATGGGCTGCACCACTGGCCCTGCCTCCAATGTCACAGTGTTCTTCAGGCTCTGCCCCTGACCTCTGTACTTTGAATGAAGGTCTGAAGTGGGAGATGGTTCCTCCATGTGATCGGACACCCTGCACAACTATTAACTGCACTGAGAAGCTTCCATGAGCCTCCCTTTGCTCAGTGCATGAGGCCAGCAGCACAGACCTTCTTCCCTTTACTCACATCATTAGCTTGTGAAGATTTCCATTTTCACAGGTATACTTGTTCTATAAACCTCTTCAATCTGTGGTTGGGCTACAAATCAGCAAGAGTCTTCAACAAGGCTGGCTTAACCATTGTGCTAAGTACAGATCCCCAATCAAACCGAGGTCTCTGCTATGGTGCAATTATTTGTGAATTTCTCTAAATGACAGTTCACCTATTCTATTACCTGCGCTGGGTTCCTCTAAAATTCCTTGTAGATCAGAATTTGATGTCCCATCACAACCTTTATGCACATACTTGCTACTTGCTCCGTTCACTTTTTATATCTGATGAAATCAGCTTCTTTTTATGAACTCGTATGCTCCAATAAGACAATAAGCTCCTAAAATACCGCAGTGAACTTTAGCTTCCTGTCACGTGCCTCTGCATTTCATCTCCTTTCCTGTCCCATCCAGTCCATCTCTTGTCTTTCCGTTGTGCAGAAAATGTGCAGAAATGAGGTCAAACCTCAGCTGCAATCATCACTCCTGGATCTGTGACCTCCAATGGCCCATTGTTCCACTTTCCTCAATTAAGATCAAGCCATTGAAACAGATGGTTTTCTATCAGGAAATTAACATGGGCACTCAATGGATATGAAAGGAAAGTCATAAAAACTGGAGTAGAGAAAATGTTAAATTGGCAATTCCAAAAAGCAAAGCAGCTGTCAGTTTCAGCTCTGAGTGAAAGTTGTTGTGAAAGCCATGGAAGGGCTGTGGAATATTGCTTGCTTTTAAAAACAAACAAACAAACAAACAAAAAACCTTCAAATCAGAAACAATTATTTTTTCCAGGGAAGGGCTAAAGTGTATGGGTGGGGCAGGGGGCAGTCTGAATTAGTGGGGAATTAATTAATCACTAAGCAAAGTATGCTGAAGAGCAGCCCTAAACTCCAACTGGATGTCCATCTGAAGTGGGATGACTTGCGGGTGTCTCTTCGCAAAAAGAGGATAGTATTTTCTGCTGCACATGCCAGGCTTCTCCAAAATTCACCACTATATTCTTTTTCCGAAGGCAGGGAAGCAAGCAGCCATGGCTTCAGTTGCACACACTTATTTAAGAATTTATACTGATTCCTTCGATCAAATAAATGATAAAACCCAACATTTCATTGGCAAATATTAAAACATCAGAATAATTTAAAACACACACACACACACACACACACACACACACAAACTGTATAGAGTTAAAACCAGCTCAGCAAATATTAAATTGGGAGAACTGAAATGGTCTTTGCCTGGCACCAAAAAGATGTAAGAGAAGGTGCCGGGCAAACCTCCATGGGAAGAGCATCCCGAACACCAGGTGCCACAACTGAGAAGGCCCTCTCTCTGCTCACCACCTACCCTCAGAGAGCAAGGGCACCACCTGGAGAAAGGCCTCCAAAGATGATGTCACTATACGGGCAGGTTCATGTGGGGCGAGCAGGCAGTCCTTCAGATGTGTGCATGCAATTTACTTCACAACTATCCAGGCTCAGTCCTTCAAATTAATTAAGGGGTTGGATTGAGAGTTAAGCTGGATCAACTGCACTGACAGAAATGGAGGTCCCTCCCCCTCCTTCCCATGGCAGCCCCTCCAGACCCCTGAAAATCTTACACAGAGAGTCAGGAGACCCTGCTGAATGGGGTGAGCTGGGGTGCAGGAAGAGAACGCATCCCCAGAAATCAGGTGGAGGCAGGAACGGTGCAGGGCTGTTTGGCGCCCTAGGCCAAATTATATTTAGTGCCCCCCCTCGTGCCGTGGGGGGGCTCTGGAGCAAAGCAGCCCTGCTCTGCAACCCCCCCCCCGCGCCGCCGCCGCCGCCGCCACCACCACCTACCTTCCCCCCGCCCCCGCTGCTGGCTGCTGCTGCTGCCGCCTCCTCCTCCTCCTCCGCGATGGGACCCCCGCGCTTTACGACGGGAAGGTTGGTAGGTGGTTGGTGGGCGGGCGGGTGCGCGGGCGCGCACGGGGGGGAGGTGCAGTGGCAGCGGCGGCGGCAGCGGCCAGCAAGCAGGGCGGGGAGGCGCTGGCGGAGGAGGCAGGCAGGGCAGGAGCGCGCCGGAGGCGAGGAAGGGGCGCAGAAACTCTGCGCCCTCTTCCGCCACGCGCCCTAGGCAGCCGCCTGGGTCTGCCTAGCGGTAGCGCCAGGCCCTGGGTGGAGGAACCTTCTGTGAATGGAGCCTTCCCTCTCGCAGAAGACAGATCCTTGAACTAACCCTAGGAGTGCACCACCACCCAGTCTTAGGATACCAGTACTCTCCATTTGTGTGAGAGTAGGTAAAAACGCCCACTCCTACTTTATTATGTGGTGGGAAAAGCTGAAGATGACAGTGCCTATGAAGTATCCAGTACACAAAGCATTATACACATTGCTCTCATCTTGCCAAGTGTGTGTTTCTTATTCATTAAGTTTGACCTGGTAATCTATAGTCATGAAACCAATCCCAACTCTACAGCTAGTGCACTTGTATGGTATGTGTGTTTTCAAACACCTGCCTGCCACATTCACACATGTTTAGGTGTACCCTTATCATTCCAAAACTGTAATGCGCAAAGAGGCCCTAATAGTCCATACCCAATGCAAGACACTGTGCAACTCCCACTTTTAAAGTTCATGATGGGGGTGGGGTAGGGTTAGGGTTTCCAAGAACAACTAATGTCTTTTGTCTTTGTGATCTATTCCAGCTGAACTGATACTGCCGACAAAGAATCCTCCTCTTTCCTTAGTCTTGTCTGTAGTGACATCAGCCCTGGTTGCTGCTCTCATTCTAGCCTTCTCAGGGATCATGATAGGTGAGTTCCTTGTTTACCCAGAACATGCAGAAATCAGCAGTGGTCACTGTAGGGGGAGCATCCTCCCTCAAATTACATGGCAAAGATAGTTATCATTGTGACAGCTTTAAACATTTGTGGTTAAATGTTGATGCAGGGTTAGAGCCAGATTATATTAGTGAGCTTTATCTGGACTGCAAGGTAGCCTAGTTTCACATATAACCAACACAGCAAATAGTGGACTACACTACAGGAATGAGGGTGCTTTTTTGTTTTGTTTTTACACAAAAATTGTATTTTTATTGTGTGTAGTTTTTTTCCAGTCTGCAGGATTTTGTATGTTACTAATAGCACATATGCTGTATTCTTCTGGCTGGCTCCCTATAGATCAGGGGCAGAAAATGTGTGGACCTCCAGATGTTTTGGCTTACAACACCCATTTCAAATCTCATTTCAGCTAGAAAGTGATTTGAGTGGCCGTCAGCAAATTGCTACTGCTAAACATTCTTTCCCTGTTTATCCCTGCCTCAACTTTCCTTACAGTCCCCTTCTTCTCTTGTCTCTTTATGTTAAATTATAGATTGTTAAGCACTCTGAGTAGGGACCTGTCCTCTTGTATTCTATAAAGTGCCATGAGCACTGATGGTGTAGTAGTAGTAGTAGTAGTAGTAGTAGTATCAGAGATACTAGTGTGCACTTTGAAAACACACTTCTTGCTGATGGCAGTAAGTGGGTGATACTAGTAGGTGAGTTTTCTGTAAAAGTAAATGCTGCAAGCGATTTTAACAACAACACTAATAAAGGACTGTTCAACATACTTCACATACTTTATGTTGTGATCCTTACAACAACCCTGCAAAGTAGGCCAGCACTATTAATTCCCACAATTGCAGATGGAGAGCTGAGGCTTAGAAAGAGTGGCTTGTGTAACATCACCTCGTGGAGTTCATAGCAGAGGCGGGGTTCAAACCAGGAATTAAATCTGGTCTTCCTACTAGGGACCAGATGAGGTGGCTCTAGGGATGGATCAGGCTCATGAGCCACCAGATAGCCATCCCTGATTTAAATAAGCCCACAGATTAGATGCAAATTAAATTTCAGTGGGATTTTAGAAATTAAAGCAAAAGTGTGTGTGTGTGTGTGTGTGCGCGCGCCCATCCTCCCTTGGACATTCACATCTCAAAACCCTGAATGAGTCTTTTACTTAGTTATTAAAAGCAAGAGTCATGTGTAAGGAGGACTGTGGAGGTGTGATGACCTCAAATCTTTACTCCAATTACTATAACAGGGTTATTGCATCACCCACCCCTTGCACACAGCCAAGTAACTTATCTATTGGAACAGACATGGTGCACTATGCACCCACATCTACAGTGCAACTACTACAGTGCTGCTGTGTTAATCTGCCCAGAGTCAAGAATGTGCTGTGGGAACTTTCGTGCCCAGCTCCAATTACTCTTTCAAAGTAACTTTTTGCATGTCCAATTAATTCTGGTCTGCACTTTCCCCCCAGGCAGGCAAAGCTCCCACAGGAACTTGGAAGGTTAGAACAAGGACTGGCTGGATAAGCTTGGAATCCACAAAAAGTTAGTTGTCCCCTTTAAAAACCTTCAAATAGTTCCAAGGGCAAAAAAGAAAAAAAAGAAAAAGCACCAGAAATTTAGTGAAGAAAACTAGCTCCAAAAACCTGCTGAAATTCTTCTCAGACGTTTCCTGATCTGAATCCTGGTTCCCTCCAGATGCACCTCCCATCCTGGCTGGGAATGCTCGGAGTTGCAGTACAACACGACACCTCTGGAGAGCACCAGTTTGGGGAAGGCTGGCTCAGAGTCTATGCAGGGGTACATGGTTCACAACTGGAGAAGGCACCTAGAGTGTGTGCGCTGTCTGCCACCACAAAGTGGTGAGCAGAAGCACCATTCAAGGTGTGTGGGGAGCAGATATTTCAGTGGAGGACAAGATTCATTCATCCTGGTATTGAATATATTTAAGATTGCATGGTATAAAAGAAGCATTTTTGGTGGTTCCTTTTTTATGTACCTCATCATGTTAACCTGATTTCATAGATTCATAGATCATAGATCTGGAAGGAGCCTACAAGGCTATCGAGTCCAACCCCCTGCTCAATGCAGGAAACTAGAGGAGGGGTCTCCCATCCAAGTAACAACCAGGCCTGACCCTGCTTAGCTTTCCACGCTCAGACAAGCTGAGCCAGCGTGAGCCACAGGCCTGTATGCATATGTCCTACATCAGTGGACCCTTGGTTGCTATTTAAAATTTCCCACAATGCTACCTTAGGTGCTCCTGGGCATTGTGGAAAATTTTAAAGGGTAGTTCATTCCCAGACCCAGTTGTCCACCTGCCGTGACCCAGGACCGGTGGCAGAAGTGGGCTCTGCTGGGGAGATTGGCCCCAGCCATTGTCTAAGAGTGCTTGGTGCTGACATTGGCCATGTGTATGTCCCAGGGCCTTTTTAAGGGGGGGCACAGGGGGACAATTGCCCTGGGCCTCACATATGAAGGGGGCCTCACACACGGAAGGGGCCACATCAGCATTGGTATTGCTAAACAAACTCTACCAGTGGTAGTGTTCTTCTGTCATGACAGCATGAGCAAGATGGTTGCAGCTGCAGGCAGTGCTCATAGCAGCAACCCAGCTCAACCATAGTCAGACATACACGATGGGTTCCTCAACATAGTGCCTATAGACACCAGTGTGCTTACAGAGACATACCAGAAGCTCTCTGGTAGGGATGTACCAATGCTGGGAAATCCAGCTCATTTGAGTTCAACAGATTTCCTGTCTGCTTCCGATCTGATGAACGGAAACAGGCCGAGTCGGGGTGGGTGGGTTGCAGAATTCCGTCTCTAAGACAGGCCACGATTTGTGCATTTTTAAAAAACACTAAGGAAATTTGTGCAAATCATGCAACTTGCACAAATCAGAAGCAGAAGCCTACATCATTCTAGTGCTATTCATGCAAATCGTGCTCGAATGACATTGTTTTCGGCTTCCGATTTCCACAAATTTCCTTAGTTGTGGTTTTTTTAAAAAAATGTGCAAGTTGATGCCTGTCTTAGAGATGGAAGTCTGCAAGCTGGCTCAATTTGCACAACAGCGAGTCAGCGCCAGCACCGGGCTGACAAACCAAAATCCAGAGGGGAAAATCTGTTGGATTTTCACCCCCTTATTGGATTCCTCACACATCCCTATAAAAATCTCCAGGCGCTCTGCTCCCTTCATTGCACAATTAGAAAGTATAATGGCCACCAGTTTCTCTTAACTCTTGCTGACATAGTTTTCTCAGGCCCTCTTCTACCATTCTGATTGGCCAGTCGAATCAGAAAAAAAGGAGACAGGAGAAGAAAAAGAACAGTTCTAATGGACACTACCAGCAGAGAGGAGAGAGAGACCAGTCAGAACTGTTCCTCTCTTCTCCAATGAGAACACTAATTAGAACTGAGAGAACAGTTCTAACTGGGTGGGATCAACAGAGAGGAGCGAGTGCGAACAGCTCTAGTGGGACACTACCAGCAGGAGAGCATGTGGATTTCAAGGAGAGAAGAGACGAGGAGTGGAGAGAGAAAGGGAGCAGTTGTACCTGTGCCTCAGTGGAAGAAGGAAAGGTAGGTACTGTGGGGGAAGAAAAAGTGGAGGATCTAGGCCAGGGGCTGGGGGAGGAAGAAAAAGTGGGCAGCCAGGGCCTGTGTGGGATGAAAAGGGTGTGCGTGTGAGCATGGGTGGTTCATTTTATTTAGAGGAGATTTGGGGAAATGACTTGCCTTCTGTGAAATGGATGTTATGTTGGAGCAGAAGACCCTGGGTTCAAAGGAGTGGCTTTATGTTTTGGTGCTCATATACCCCACCTCTGCTTTTTACTAAGGTTCTTGGGCAAGGTACTTGTCTTTTACCCTCCTGTGAAATGAATGTTTTGTTGCAGTAGTAAATATTGGGGTTGTTCACATCCCCATGGCAGCCATTTTGCAACTGGCCCTGCCCTGCCCTGCCCATGGTGGCCCTTTTGTGGCAATCCCCATGGCACATCCTCAACATTCTAAATGTGCTCATTGGCCCAAAAAGGTGGGGACCCCAAACATAATCATTAACTAAATTATTGTGTTTTTTTTCCTTTTTAAAGGCATATGTAGAATTCAATTACCCACCCACCCACCTTGTAAGTCACTCCCTCTGTAAATGTGTGCCTTTAAGAGAGATGGTTGATTAAAACTTGCTGTATACAATATAAATTAAATTATGTCATCTAAGGGCTCAATCCTATGGCTGCTAGACACTGTCTAGATGGCCATAGGAAAGGTTAGAGTTCCAGCTCCAACCTCAGAAATGTGTTCCAAGTTCAGAGCTGGAACTCCGACTGCAGAGTACCCTCCCTCTGCCCTCGCAGTTGCTGTGGTTCTTTCCATGTTGGCTATGGCTTCAAAGTCGCAAGACTGACCTCGAAGGAGCCAATGTTGGGTGGCATTCCAGGGGGCGGAGAGGGGAGGAGTGAGGCTCCACCAGGACATGATGTATCCCACCAGCACCTCAGTCCCTCCTCCTCATGAGCAGGGGCAAAACACTTAGATAGCCAAAATCAGCCATCTTAAGTGTTTTGCGGGGGCAGGAGAAGCAAGGAGGTGATCTTCGCCTCCTCACTCCTTCCACTCCTTCCATCCTCGATTGGATGCCCGAGTTCAGAGGTTACGGGCAGCCACATTGGATGGCACTGTAAATTAACTTCATCAAAATTAGTAGGGCTTATTTCAAATAAAATGTTTAAGATGGGACATGGGAGCATTAATGTGAAAGTCTTTTATTTCTCTTTCAGAAATCTAATGTGGGACACAGCTTGCCCGCCCATAAATGCACTGTGCCACCCTCTGTGCCACCCTCAGAAAATTTGTCTGGTTCTGCCACTAAGTGCCACCACCATGTCTTTACAACATTTTGAAAGTGGGTCTGTCAAAAGAAAGGATTGAGGAAGCAAAGAGGCTTAAAGAAGAAGCAATGAAGAAACACCCAAAATGTACTCAATTTTTTCCCCAGTGTCTCTTGTATCAGAAAGCATACCAACAGGCTTTGGAGAAGACCCTGTATATCCTCAAGGATCCTCCTCCTCTCACAATCAGTTATGTGCTCATGGCCCAGAACTCAAAATTCCAAAATCAATGAAGAGAGTATCCCTGTGTCTAATATGCCTGCATAATATCTCATCTCTGTCACCCTTCCTTATGCAGCAGACAGAGATTGTGAACCATTGTGAACCGCCCAGAGAGCTTCAGCTGTGGGGCGGTATAGAAATGAAATAAATGAAATGAAATGAAATAAATGAAATGAGATCCTGCTAAATGGCCTTCAGAAATTACTGAACAAATACAAAAAATTCTGCATCAGCAGAGGGTCTGAATATTTTTTGAATATTGATGGAAAATTTGAAGCTTCAGCATGAGTGTATTCAAATATCAATGCGCTATCTGTCATCCTCTACAATTGTGCAGGTATAAGGAAATGGGGAGAAAAATTGTTGGAAGTGGCTGTTATACTCTGTATCAACCGGAAACGTTTTCTGTTTTGCCTGCAAAGTTTTTCACTCATTTAGAGCAATGAAAACTGCCTTTGTGGAAGGAGGTTTCTCAAATTGGAAAAAACGTGAAGAAAAAAATCAAGGCACATGAAAACAGCATTCCACAGCAAAACTGTGTTCTGGCCTGGATTTTAAGGAGCATGGTAGAGGAACATTTTCACATCCAGGTGTGTGAAGAAATCAAATCCTGGAAAGAAATGCTGGAACACTTTCTTGCTGCTATTCTATTCCTTGCAGAAAACGGACTTCCATTCTACGGTGGCAACCCGACTTTAGGATCACCCCACAATGGAAATTACCTTGGAACATTGGAACATATTGCCAAGTTTGATCTTTTTCTTGAGCAGCACTTGGAGAAATCATGCAAATAAAGAAAAGGGTTATGTTTCATACATTTCCTTCACAGGTATGTGATGAAATGGTTAAGCTAATGGGGAAATGAAGTTTGTTTGAAAATCATTCAGGAGATTAAAGAGGCAAAGTACTTTTCTCTCGTTGTTGACTCTATACCAGATATTTTTCATACAGATCAGCTATGCATTTGTACTATGCATTGTACATAGTACAATGTACAATAAGTACTATGCATTGTTACTACTTGAATGGAGAAGTGAAGGGGTGAATGTTGTGCTTTGTGCCAACTGACAGCCACACTGGAGAAAACTTATGTGAAACTGTCATCAGAATTCTTCAGAAGGATGATACTGACATCAAGAATTACAGAGGACAGACATATGATAACACAAGGAATATGAGTGGCTAATACCAGGGTCTAACAGCTCACATTAAAAGTATGAACAATCATGCTATGTTTGTGCCTTGTGCTGGTCATTTCCTGAACCTAGTTGGACAAAACAGTATTCATGGTAGCCTTTATACAGTGAAGCTGTTCAAATTTCTTGATGCTTTATATGCTTTCCTTTGAGGATCTACCCACAGATGGAAAACACTTCAAGACAATATTGATCACCAGTCCACAAAAAGGAATACACCAAAGATCACCTTGAAAAAGCTGTCACTAACAAGATGGTCCTGCAGAGAAAATGTCACACAAACTCTTGTCATCTATTATGACTGTATTTTGGAAGCCTTAATAAAGATTGGCAATGGTTCCAAAGAGAAAGTAGTGGTTAAGTATAAGCAAACTCTTTGGTTTAAAAAACAACAACTAACCCTGAAAACATTTGAAATACCTTTTGTGGCAGTATTCTGACATAAAGTCCTTCACAGATTTGACTGTGTCAACAAAATCCTACAAAACCCAGGGCCAGGCCTTGATGTTGTGCGGGGGGGGGGGGGCTTTCTTCCCTCATCACCTTTATCCATGAGATACAGAACAACTTTGAAAAAATGGAAGAAGAGGCAAAGAAACTGAGTAATCAAGTGGAATCCACATATTCAGAAGGAAGATCAACAGCTCAGAGACACAAATCAGTTTTCCCAGATGAAAAGAGTGACTGCAAACTAACTGTCAGAGACAGGTTCAGGTTGGAAACATACTGCAGTGTCTGAGATAAACTTCGCATGGAACTGGAGAAGGGCTCCTGCAGGGATGGGGACTCGGACTCGAGGACTCGACTCGTGAGTCGGACTGAGTCCCCCCTCTGACTCGACTCGGACTCGAGTCCCAATATTTTTAATGGGACTCGAGACTCGACTCGGGACTCGAGACCAAGGACTCTTCAACATCCCTGGGCTGTGCCAGAAGGAGTGGAGAGGAGCGTGATTGCCAGCGAAGAGCACATGGAAGCGAGGTGTGCCGCTGCTCGGCCACTATGGACGGCTACCGGGAGTGCAGCCCCAACAGTGTGTCAAGATTTATTTTGATTGATGTATTGCGTACTTGGGAGAGGCAGAAGAAGGACCTGAGATTACTCTGTGTGGCTGCTCTGAGTGTAGTTTCTGGCTCCAGCAAGTTCATCACCAGTGGAGCGGGTGTTCAGTGAGGGTGGAATTGTGATGAGATCTCACCATTCCAGAAGGGGGGCCAAACATTTAGAAAAAAATCATGTTCCTCAAATGCAACATGGATAAGTTTTAGGAAGTACAGCAAGTTTATTTTTTAAAATCCTTTTTCTAAAATGCAGCCTTTCAGACATTTTGGGTTTGGCTGCCTCTGCCTGCCTGTCTGGGGTTCCCAGCCTCCTCTGCCTGCCTGGTCTCTTCTTGACCAGTTCAACAGTTGAATTGTCCAAGACAAAGGCCTCTGCCTGCCTGCTTTGGGGTTCCCTGCCTCCTCTGCCTGCCTGGTTATTTTGGGTTTTTCTGCCTGATCTGTTCTTGCCAAAATCAGTTGCAGAGTTTTGAAATAAAAAGGCACACTTGTGCCTAGAATTTATTTAAGCCACACATCTGAAGTAGCCTTATTTTGTTGGGGAAAACCCCCATTGATTTTAATAGGGACTCGTGGAGTCAGCTTTGGGAGTGACTCATGACTCGTGACTCGTGAGTCACCATTTTGGACCAAGGACTCGGACTCGGACGGACTCGAGACTCGGGTCCAAAGACTCGTGACTCGACTCGTGATTCGAGACCAAAGACTCTTCAACATCCCTGGGCTCCTGTGCTTACACAGAAGTTGTGAATCTATTTGGATTCCTGGAAAAATTAGACCATTCCTCCCAAAATCATGGTACACTGGAAAGGGATGCAGAAGCTTTAGTGAGAGCTTATCAATTGATCTGCAGATTCCTCTGTCTTCTGAACTAAAAAACATTTTATTCTTGTTTTGGAATACTGCAGAGGAATGTGATGGATCTGAGGCTAATGCACATAGCAGTTTGAAGATAATTTATAGTAAGGACCTGGTTGAAGCTTTTTCAAATGTTACCATAGCTCTCCGCCTTTCTCTATCTCTGCCAATTTTGAATTATGAAGGAGAAAGAGCATTCTCCAAATTAGCCTTTATTAAAAAAAATAAGTTACATTCCACAATGCTATAGTCAAGACTGTTGTCATTATCTTTTCTATCCATAGAATGGGATTTTCTGAGAAATATCTTTTGTAAATCTCATCTCTGAATTTGCTGATAAGAAAAGTAGAAAAAAGAAGATAACTTTAAAAATATTCTGAATGTAGTTTGTCATTGTGTGTAAATATTTTCTTTAACTTAAAGTCATAAGATAAAACCTCAACATTCTGATGTCAAATTTAGCTGTGTGTTTTTTTAAAGTATTAGGGCAGTATCCAATGCTCACAGATAGGGCAGTATCTGTGAGTGGGTCCCACCACTGCTTCCATTCCACAAGCAGCCAGCCCTGCTGATGCCGTTCCTCACACAGTACTCACCGCTTGCACGATGGAGTTTTAGCATTTCTGGGGTAAGCCCCCAAATGAGCAGAAGCACTTGTTTCTGGAATGGGGCAGTCCAGTGGAGCTCCCTTGTGTGAGCTCCGCCAACCTGCCCCATTCCAGAAACAAGCATTTCTTCTCATTTCGGGTTGCCCCCAGAATTGCTAAATCTACGTTGATCAAGCGGTGGCCGCTGCTGTGGAACGGAATCAGCAGGGCTGGCTGCTCACAGGGAATCACCGCTGGATACTGTCCATTATATGCATACTTACTTCTTCTTTTTTCCAGCTGAGGGGGGGAAAATAACACCAACACAAGGTGCTAGGAGAAGGAAGTGGGTGAGTGGGGCCTCAAATGAACAGCCTGGCCCGGGCCTCTCAGTGTCTTAAAAAGGCCCTGGTGTGCCCTGAGACATAGTCACATATGGTCCAAAAATATGTTGTCATAAATACCATCCATGACAGTGAACCAAGGTCCAGAGTAAGGCAGCCCCAGTCCTCACAGTGTGGGCACAGCCACTGTGTGGGTAGATACCTCTAGTCATGGCAAACCAGTGATATCATTGGTCAGTGACACACTAAAATTCCTTTCCCCCACTCCTCCCAGCAGTAGCATTTGGGGAGTGCAGGACTCCCCATGCACACCTTGCTCCTGGCCATCACTCTGTGGACTGAACAACACAGCCCTCCATGGGCCCGAACACACAGCACTACATTCCTCAGACCCATATGTAACTGGAAACGTTACGGCAGCCTCCTTTCTTTCTTTCTAAGCGAAATGTCATAGTGAGCTTTGCAGCAGCAGACAAAGCACTCACAGCAAATCGTTATCTGACACAACATTCAACGCATGACGAAGGGGAAATCCACATCCCTAACTTGCTGTGCTCTGTTTCTAGTGTACCGCCGGAAACACCAGGAACTGCAAGCCATGCAGATGGAGTTACAGAGCCCCGAGTATAAACTGAGCAAGCTGCGCACCTCCACCATCATGACCGACTACAACCCCAATTACTGCTTTGCAGGAAAGACCACTTCCATTAGTGACCTCAAAGAGGTGCCCCGGAAAAATATCGCTTTGATAAGGTAAATCAGTCTGTCTGGCTTCTTTATGCTTGCACGTGCTTTGCGACAGATGTGCATGAGCAACTTCACACATGCATCTTCAGTTTGGGCTCAGCCCAATCTTCATTCCGAAGCATACAATTTTCATTCACAAATTTCATTCACAAGCATACAAAACTGCTGTTGCAGTTACTTATTTTTTACATTTATATCCCGCCTTTTTTTCTCTTGCAAGTAACCCAAGGCGGTTTACATAGTCATCCTCCTCTCCATTTTATCCACACAACAACCCTGTGAGGTAGGTTAGGCTGAGAGTCAGCAACTGGCCCAAAGCCATCCAGTGATCTTCATGGCTGAGTGGGGACTAGAACCCGGATCTCTCAAGTCTCAGTCCAGCACTCTAACCATTATGCCACACTGGCTCTTACGACAGTCTTCTGTACTTACTGTTTAAACATAGTGGAGAACGGATGAAAAAAAATGGATCTTGCCACCAGCCCAGTGCTAGGTAGGCAAAATTTCACCATCTGCTTCTTGTGGGTGATCCAAAAAAGACATCATAGATAAAACTTAGTAATTCCTCAGGTACTGGCCATAATTTGCCCAGGCTCTTAGACAGCACTGGCATCTGGTGCAATGACGTTTCCCAGGTTCTTTCACTGCCTGCAGCTGGATTCCTGGCAATTAGAGTGACATCAGCAAGTGCATCTGTCTTGTCAGGCACTGTGGTGACAAATAGAAAACCCAGAGCTAGCAAAGCCAATTTATGGTCTCCAGAGCTAAACTACATGCTACCTTAAATGTGTAGCTGATCTTAACTTTTCTTTTTTTACTTTAGTATAAGCGTGCAGGTCCCTAATCTGGACTGGACCACTGCACGCAGGTAGGGAGGTTAAACCATCCCACCTAGCTGCTTCCCACCCACCCACCCCACATGTGTGGTGGCTAAAGAAAGAAGAAAAAACACCATTGGCACCATATTAGGGATCTGGGCTTCAGGGCCAAGCATTACCAAGCTGAAGGAAATTGCAGTTTGAGAAAGATAATTGTAACCCTCCTATGTAATTGTAGTTACAGATGCCCCCAAAGGGGTATGGAAAATATGTATATTTCTCCTCTAACATATGTCATCTCATATTCAGTTGATTTCCCACTGTAAAGGGGTCAATTGCTCTGTGTTCTTTCATCACGCAGACCTGTGTAATTTTTCTTTTTAGAGCACACACATGCAAATGGAAGAATTCACTGAAAGGCTATAACCCAGAGAAAGAGAGAGAGAGAGAAAGAGAGAGAGAGAGATTAAACAATGTATATTATCATTATTGGAGTCTAAAAGACCCCAAACCTGATCAAAGCGTACACGTACTAAACAGCTGAGTTATATTATCTTTCCGTCCCTTTTATTGTACTGTAGCAGTCAGACATTATACAATGAATTGCTAAGACTTACAATTAAAGAAACAACAACAAACCAGTGGTGCTCCACGACAAAGAAGACGAAAAATCCTGATGTTGTTTCACATATGTCCCTTCAATCCTGCAGTCAAGACAAGAAACTTGACTGTTCCATATGTTCCATATTTGTTATGATCAATGAATAAAAGCACTGTTTTGCAAAGGAAACCATCCATTCGCCAGAGCTAGCACAGGAAGGTGTTTTGCCAAATGTTTTCCCAAAGGGTTTGGCAAGGGTTCTTTAGTGGATTCTCATGCCATAACAAATCCAGGAGGATCAAGCCAAACATTTTTATTGTGAATCAAAAACCTTGGTACCCAAAATACAGCATTAATGTACCTTCCCCAAGTTCTCCAGTGGGAACCCCACCCACCCCTTGGACCGACAGCCACTGCAGTATCACCAACCAACCAGTATGCAAGTCAAGCAGCAGCTCTGCCTCCAGTATCAGTCTCTTCCTTCCCGCAGTCACTAGGCGTTGAGGCCTCTCTCCTCTGTTAGCGTCAGGGCTCCTGCTGGGTCTTGGTCCCTTCTCCAGACTGGCAGCCAGACGGCTCCTGGATCTCTCTCTCTCTCTCCTCTCCATCTTTTTCCCGCTCCCCTGGCAGCATTTGCTGTTCTTATATATGATAGCAGCATAAAGCTACATGGGCTGCAGACCATGTGTTAGAACGATAACACCTGTCCTGTAGACAGTTTCATCATTCTGGACTCTGGCCAAGTCACATGCCAGTAGTTTGCTGACCATTCTGGCTAGCAGCTAAGTCACATACCAGCAGCGTGGCCAAGGCCACACACTGATAACGCAGGGAAGCAAGCTTTCTACCATTTAGATTCTTAGGTCAAACACGGAGCGTGGAGGAAGAACTCTGCACAACACTCCTAAACTCCTCAATATCACAACTGTCTTCCGCAATTCCCATTATACTCCACCCCTGTTGTACACAGTTCTCCCTCCTATGCCTAATTTCACACCCACAACAGCATAAGACGAGTACTACATCAGGTGTTTTGACACGAGGGCTCAGCAGTCAGGGTGTTGAACAGTCAGGGTGTTGAACACAAGAGTCACCAGTCTTTCCAGTTGTTAGCAAGATGCCCCAGCTTATCTCTGCCACGGTGGATGGCAATATACTTTAGGTCATCGTTATCTACTAGGTGGAGAGGAGGGGGGAAGAATCAGTATGGTCTCAGTCCTAAATCTGTTTCCCTCTGGTTACTTACTTATTCGCGGCATTTTAATTTTGCCATATCTAGACAGACAGGGGATGTGGCATCTGCCAGTAAAAACCAGTACGTGGCCCCTGGTCCCTTGCTGAGAACCTCCCCAGCTTTATTAGGCTGATTGGGGCATGATACCCATACCCTCTAGCCAGGCGTTAGATCTTTATCCGAAGACCTGAACCCCCTATTTCCTCTATGGGTGGGGGTACCTGGCCCAGCTACTTCCTGAATGACAGGCACACTCCATTTTTCACAGATCAACTGGACTATCTGTTGCCCAGTGGATAGGACCACATCTTCAGTACCTGCATTGTGTAGTAGTACTTTTATTTTCCCCCTGGAAATCTGAGTCCACCACCCCTCCTAACACCTGTATTCCCCTAAGGGCTAGGCCAAATCGTGGTGCAATTCACCCATAGGTCCCGTAGGGAACAGTCACCCCTACACTAAGGGGTACAGTGACCCGCCCTCCGGCCGGTACCAGCACCCTTTCTGGTGTGGCTAGGTACTGTCTGGTGTTGCCCAGAGGGGCAGTATCCCATATGGTTGGGTTTTCCATACCATAAGATGTTCTACTGGGGTGGGTGCTACTAATCCCACCATTCGCTGTAGAGGGGTTTGGCCCACCCCTAAGGGGTGGCTATTCAGCTCAAACTCGGCCTGCTCCAAGACTGTTCCCCATCCTTTCAAGGTATGATCCGGGGTTAACTGTCTTAGCTTCTGCTTTAGCAGGCCATTCATACGTTCTATTAACCCAGATGCCTGTGGATGGTGAGGGATGTGGTATATCCATTGGATGTTCCACTCATTCGCCCAGTCCCTTACATCCGCACCTGTGAAATGACTTCCATTGTCTGACTGGAGTTGAAGGGGGACCCCATATCTTCGGATCAAAAGGTCCAATCCCTTGATGGTGCTTTGTTGCATGGCTCTGGCACATGGGTACGTGAGTCGGTACCCCAAATAGGTGTCTACCATGGTTAGTAGATATTGCCACCTCCCCCAATGGGGTAAGGGGCCTATGTAGTCTATCTGCCAGACCTGTCCCAACCCCTCTCCTCTGTACAACTGTCCCAGAGGAGTCTTTGGGAGAGGCATCTGCCTTAACTGAGAACACAATTTGCAGGTAGCACTGCATTACTGCGCAATCCACGGGCAAGGATTTCCCCCCTATGAACAGCCCATGCCCTGTTGCTTGGCCCCCCCAATGTGCCTTGACCTTTCAGTGCCCACGGGGCCCATATTAGCATTTCTTTCTTTCTTTCGTCCTGTCTATCATAGGCAAGTCGCCCTGCTTAGCTGGACGATCACAGCCTGTTGTATGTAGCTTTCCAGTTGTCCCCTGTGCATGTCCATCCCACATTGCCCTACTATTCACTGTGATTTGTGGCAGCAATTGATCGATCTGTCTCCATAGATTTCATAGATCATAGAGTTGGAAGGAGCCTACAAGGCTATCGAGTCCAACCCCCTGCTCAATGCAGGAAGCTAGAGGAGGGGTCTCCCATCCAAGTAATAACCAGGCCTGACCCTGCTTAGCTTTCCACACTCAGACAAGCTGAGCCAGCGTAAGCTACAAGCCAGGATCGCCAGAGCTCCTGTCCCCACAAGGGACGCCCATATATACAAAATCCATCCTGCTTCCATCTGGGAAGCCAGGTAGTTAACCCTTTATACAGTGACCAGGAGTCAGTGTATATGTACACCATGTCAGAGCACTGCGCCGCCGCATGCTCAATCACTTTATGTGAATGTAGCTGAGTGTCCCAGTGAGCACCTTAGATGCTGTAGCTGTAGCTTCCAAACCATGCCCAAGGGAAGCCCCACATAAAGCACATTGCAGTAGTCTAATTGTGATGTTATCAGTGCATGGATCACTATGGCTAGATTATCCCTATCCAGGAATGGTGTAGTAGTTGGCGTACCAATCAAAGCTGGTAGTGGGCACCCTGGACCACCGAGGTCACCTAGGCCTCCAGTGACAAAGATGTATCCAGGATTACCCCCAAACTACATACCTGCTCCTTCAGAGAGAGTGCAACCCCATCTAGAACAGGCAAACAGCCCAATTCCCAGACCTGGGAAGTTCTAACCCATAGGGTCTCTGTCTTACTGGGATTCGGCTTCAGTTTAATAGCCTTTATACTGCATAACTACATCCAGGCACTGATTCAGAACACACATGGCCTCTCCCGATTCAGATCTCACAGAGAAATAGAGCTGGGTGTCATCAGCATACTGGTGACAACTTGCCCCAAATCCCCTGATGACTGCTCCCAACGGTTTCATATAGATATTAAATAACATTGGTGACAAGATGGTACCCTGTGGTACCCCACAGTTCAGCTGCCATGGGGCCAAGGTGCAGTCACCCAAAGCTATTCTCTGGAACTGACTCTGTAAAACAGTGCCTCCAACTCCCAACTCATGGACAACCCATGAAGTCAACACATGGTTTGTTGTTGGGTTGTGAACTGTGGGTTGTTCTTGGTTAACCAACCATGGTTTGTTAGCATGGCTGGGATCAGACAACATGATAACCCATGTTTCAGCAACAACCCATGGTTCAACAACAATCCACACTCAACCCTTGAGTGTTTTCAGAACCCAGTCAGTGGGATACAGCTCCTTTTCCCCTCTCTTTACTCTACCCACCTCCATATGAAAATAAATATGCCTGAAAAGATTCCAAAGCTGTCAACTTCAGTTCAGAATTGGACACACACCCAGGTTGCATGTCTTCCACATCACATATCTCGCACATCGTGCCTGTTTTGGCTCTTACTCTATGTGCCAGCATGGCTGGTTGCTGGAGGACAGAGGTGCTATCCCGCTTTCTGCAGAGACACCGCTACAGATAATGACCTGAGGGTGGTATTATTTCTACTATCAACCCTCCAAATATTAATAGATGCAAGAGGCCAGGAAGGTTTGATCTCATCCTGCAAAACAACTGCCTCTGCCTGGCTCTTCAGCCTCCTAGAGCACCAACCAGGCCACCTCACCATACAGTTGTTCTCCGTATTTTGGCTTTGTAGCCAGCAGCTGCAAAAGCAGCTGGGAGAAGAATCATGGTTTCCTAGTGAAAAACGTATCACAGTTTGCATCCTGGAAGAATGCAACATTCCAGCAACAGTAGTATTACTACTGAAATAGGATCCTGTGCAGCACATGAGTAACCAAGTTTGGTTTTAAACTAGTCCTCTGGAAGGCCCTAAGAAGCAAGCCTCTTGACAGCATGATGATTCCACCATCGTGTATTGATATTTTAAAGCTCTAATTATAAAACTCAGCTAGATAAGTTTTTCAATGCTCTTGCCTCTTGAACAACAAATCCATCACACACTTGTCAAAAATCTGTCACCTTTTCCTACAAAGTGTCCCTTTGAGGTGCAGAAAATTCCATCTCTTTTTATTTTTATGTTGATTTCTAGAATATCAATTGACCATGTTTTTTAGATGAAATTTGTTTTATTGATGTGGTCTTTTTCCCCTCAGTTGTTTTTCTTGGAAGGGGGCTGTCTGTGTTGTTCTGTGCTTTGTGTTTATTGCTTATTTTCCTGCCGTTTCCTGGGGTTTTGAAGCTTGTTTTCCTGTATACACAAATACACCCAGCCAGTTGCGACTCCCTACACATGTGAGACATTGGGATATAGCTCCCCCTTTCCTCTCTTTACTCCACCTACCCCCATATTAAAAACCTATCTGAAAAGATTCCAGAGCTGTCAACTCAGCAAGCCCTATACTTGCAATGTTGTACTTCTGGACTCACAAAATTCCCATGGGATTTGACTACTGCTGCTGCACATACAACATTTTTACATTTTTATTAATCGTAGGCTGGAATGAGCAGTGACACAAAACTTGTGTAATGAGCACACAGGAGAAAATCTATCTTAACAGGGCGCATGATTTATTTATTTGCTCGTTTTCTGTATTCTTTCAATAATTAATCCTGTAACCCACTTTATAAAAAAAAAATTGTTCAACATCTACAGTAATAATGTTTAGACTCGGCACACAATGATTCTACAGTGAGTCTGGGGTGCAATACAAAATTTGATTATTCCTATTCTACAGATCCACCATGCCAATGTTACAGACAACAAATCTATAGCCAACAGTTGCAAGAGCAATTTGCACAGAACCACCTTGGTCACCCTGATGGATGACCTATGCCAGGAGAGAGACAGAGGGAAAGTGACCCTGTTGATTCTCCTGGACTGCTCAGCAGCCTTCAGTACCACCAACCATGGTATCCTTCATCAGTCTTCAGTACTATTGACCATAGTATCCTTCTGGATGGGCTATCTGATCTGGGAATTGGGGGCACTGCATTGCATTCAATTCTTACTTGGATGGCCAATTACAGAAGGTAGTACTCTGGAACATCTGACACACACACACCCATGATACTGTTGGGTCCCACAGAGTTCCATCTTGTTCTTTCATGCTGTTCAGCATCTATGTAAAGCAGCTGAGTGAGGTCATCTGGAGATATGGACTGAGGTGTCACCAATATGTGGATGACACCCTGCTCTACTTCTCCTTTTCATTTGATTCAGGTGAAGTGGTGGAAGTAATGAGCTGGTGCTTGGGTTCAGTAATAGACTGGATGAGAGCCAGTAAAGTGTAACCAATACAGAGAAGATAGAGGGACTATTGCTGAGTGGTTTGTCTGTCCAGGTCAGTAGAGTTCAACCTCTTCTCAATGGAGTTGCACTCCCCCTAAAGGAGCAACCTTGCAGTTTCATGGTATTCCTAGATCCAGCTACCGTATGTCACTGGAGGAATAAGGCTTCCACCAGCTTTGACTGCCATGCAAACTTCATCTGTTTCTGGACAGAGATAACCTAGTCTCTGTTATCCATACTCTGGTAACCTCTAGGTTAGACTACTATAACACATTATACATGGGGTTACCTTTGAAAATGGTTTGGTAACCGCAGTTACTTCAGAGTACAGTTGCAAGACTGCTAATTGGGACCAGACATTGGGAATATATTTCCCCTGTGCTTAAACTACTGCACAGACTCCTGGTCTATTTCAGGGACCAATTCAAAAATCACTGCAGAGCTTACCTTTTAAAGACTTTTACAGGTTGGAACTATGATACCTGAAAGACCACCTATCTCCATACGAGCCAGCCTATGATCTCTATAATGAGATCATCATTACAGACCCTGGAGGTAATGGATGGACCGTACCACTTCACACACTGCATGTGAGGTATGCCACTGAATGCTTCCCTATGTAAATACTCCCTGCAGTTTTTTTTATACCCAACAACCAGCAAATCAGGGAGAAAGGGGCTTGCCCAACTAACTCCTGCTATGCTAGTTTACTGCCTGCAGGGATTTTTTTCTCCCATAGGAGAGTATTAAATACTGAGATCCCCTATCTGCAGTCTGAAATGCTTCAGCCCATTCTACCACCTCAGAACTTCACCACCAGGCCTTTAGTGTCATCTGAGTTTAAAAGCTCAGGGTGGGTTACAACATAAAGCCATGACTGAGACCCATCCACATTGAACTCTGGGTTGTAAATGTGCACATACATCCTATATATTTGATGAGACACACATATATTTTGTTCTCAGCCATGAAGCACCATAATCAAAATGACCTGTGGGAAAAGCACAACTATTTGGCCTAATCTGTAAAGTGGGTGCCAGCATCCTTGAAGGACCTGTTGCCTTCAGGAAGACTTGCAGTAGTGAATTAGTGGGCTGAAGGCATTGCTAGCTGGTTCTTTTGTTGAGTAGCTACTATTGCCAATAGTAACATTATGTTAATACTATACCATGTAACTGACTTGTAATACACAATATGTAGAGAAACAGGACAGAACAACGTACAAAACACCACAGGTAGGGTAGCCGTATGCCGTACAGGTAGGGTGGCCATATCCCCTCTGTTTGAAGGCCTATCAGAGACAGTCCTCTGTTTGAAGACATCTTCTGTTTGAAGGGAGGCCCAATTCAAGTCCAGTTTAAAGATAAGAACTATCAGAATGGAGACCAGGAACCCTGAAGTAGCCTATCAACAGTTAGCATCTGGACAGCATACTGAGCAGGCTCACAGGTCACCTTGTCACAGTCTTCCCCACTATGGTTAGATGTATCATATTTCCATTTCCCTAATCCTGCATTCCAGGAGGGTTTCTTACCCCTAGATCACATTTTATTGCATAATTTACACATAAGTAGACCTACAGGCCAGTGCTTCTAGGACCTTGTCAAAGGCAGGGTAGTAAAAAATATTACCCAATTTCAGACACCAGCCTTTTACAGTTTTCTTTCTATAAACCACATATGCCTGGGGAACAAAATATCCCAGAAATCTTAATAAGAATATACTTAATGGGATATTTTGTACCCCAAACAACTGGAATAATTATGGGGAGAACAAAAGGAGGCCATCCACAGGTCACCTTAGTCTCTTTTGATAGTCAAGAAATAGCAAACACCTCCTTCAAACATAAAAGAAATCTAGTGAGGGAAAGCTTTGTTATGCTTATTTAAAGTTTACAGGCCTCAGGCCTTTTCAGGCTTTTGTATGCTAATTGTCTTACACTAGGCCAGGCTTCTGTTATGTTAATTGCCTGGATTTACATTGCTGCAGGAAAGATTAAGTCTTTAGTAACTTTAAGTAGCTGAAACCTGAAATCCATTCTTATTCTGATCCTAACAGCCTGGGGAAAACATTCAGTCAAAGAAAAGCCTTTCATTTGCACAATTTGCCTTGCCTGAGGCACTTTGGGGGGTGGGTTGGCTGGATCCCAAATGCAAGGAACACTAGGTTTCATAAAAAGTCAGGCTGAGGGTTAAATTATTTCCAGAGGGGTAGCCATGTTAGTCGGTTGCAGCAAAAATAACAAAGGATCTTAAAGACTATAAGTTAATAGTCCACTTCATCAGATGCAACTACAGTTCATTTTCCACAAAAACTTATTCCATAATAAATTTTATTTATTTATTTATTTATTTATTTATTGCATTTATAGCCCGCTCTTCAGCCAGAAAAGGCTCTCAGAGCGGCTTACACAGATTAATAATAAGACAGTCCCTGCCCTCAGGCTCACAATCTAAATGAGTTAGTTCCGTAAGAGTCTTTGTTATTTAAATTATAGTCATTATTTCTAAATGTTCACATATACATATAAATCAGCATATGCAAGTTTCATACAAATCTATGCCCATTTTAATCCTCTTTTTTGATTATGCATTTCCTCTTTTTTGGCAATGTGTAAGATGAAAATTTTACAAAATACAGACCATCCTGACTTCACTTCATTTTGTATGAAATGGACATGGCAAAGTGTGCACACTATCTTAAAAGCTTCGTTCCTTTTCTGATCTGTCTAGGGGTTTAGGACATGGAGCCTTCGGGGAGGTGTACGAAGGTCAGGTGGTTGGGATCCCCAGCGACCCCAGTCCCTTGCAAGTGGCTGTAAAAGTAAGTGAAGAAATCATTGAAGAATATTGGTGGTAATGCTTAGAGGGCATATTCCATTGCAATACGACTGAATTCATTTTCCCAGTTTCTCTGGGAGGAAGGTGTGTATGCTCCTGATTATGGCCATTTAGAGAAACTGAAGAATCCAGAATCTCTAGTAAAATCATTACCACTTCAGTTCAGCAACATGATGAATTTTAATTCAGAAGCACATACTTACCGCTAGGCAAACTAGGCGGTTGCCTAGGGCGCGCGGCTGAAGAGGGCGCGGAAACGCTGCGCTCCTCTTCGCTGCCGCTGCGCCACCCCCGCCAGGCCTCCGCCTCTGCTGCGCCGCCCCGCCAAGCCTCCGCCTTTCCACCCGCCGCTGCCGCGCCTCCCCACCCGCCGCCGCCGCGCCTCCTCCCCCGCCCGCCTGCTCGCCGCTGCGCCTCCCCCCGCCCACCCGCTCGCTGCCGCTGCGCCTCCCGCCGCCATCGCCACCCCCCCAACACCCCCCATCACCTACCTTCTCCGCGTCGTGTCGCTTCCGGAGCCCCGCCCGCGTTGTTTTGGCGGGAGGAACCAGGGCAATAGGGCTTAAACAGCCCTGTTGCCATGGTTTCCCTGGCAAAAAACAGCGCGGGGGTCCCGTCGCGTTGCGTCACTTCAGGAGGAGGAGGAGGAGGAGGAGGAGGAGGAGGCAGCAGCAGCAGCAGCAGCCACCGCCAGGGCGGGGGGGAAGGTAGGTTGGTGGTGGCGGCGCAGGGTTTTTTTTTTTTGCAGAGCAGGGCTGCTTTGGGGAGAGGGGGCGCTAAATATTATTTCGCCTGGGGCGCCAAACTGCCCTGCACCGGTCCTGGCCCCTAGCAGGAATTACCTATGGATGGACATTCCAGATACTACCTAGACTGAAACCCTACCTCTGCCTTGTACTCAGTCTTTCCGGCAGGTTACTTGTCCTTTGTACATCCCATGGCAACCATTTGGTGGTCGTGCCGACAATAGTTTCTCAAATTGCCAGATGTGTGCCCACGGGCCAAAAATGTTGCCTACCCCTGACCTAGGCTAGCCTTCCTTGACCTGATGCCCTCCAACTGTTTTGGACTACAACTCCCAGGATTCCTGACCATTGGCTACACTGGCTGAGGCTGATGAGTGTTGCAATCCAAAACATCTGGAGGGAACCATTTTGGAGAAGGCCGACCTGGACCCTTGCCCTTCCACGTTCTTCTCCCCTCTAGCTTCACTCACTGCCATTATTATGGATGGTACCATGGGCAGAAATCAACAACAGAAGCATTTTCTCTCATGGAGATGGGAGTGATGGGGAAAGCTTTTCATGCTGATTTTTTCCTGTTGCACAGCTCTTAGATACAGAGTCCCTTTGTCTATATACAGACTTTCCCAAATTTGGGTCCCCAAATGGTGTGAAACTACAACTCCCATCATCCCCAGTCAGCATGGCCAGTGATTGTGAGATAGTTGTAGTTCAACAACATCCCCCAGATCCAAGGTTGAAAAAGGCTAGTCTATTAAAAAGGTGGCTCTTACCTGGTCAAAGATTTCCTTATGAAAGGAGTGGCTTCTGTTGTGCCCGTATGTAGTGGCTACATGGCTGCATGTAGTGCCTGCATGTAGTGCCTGCATGCAGATCCATCAGAAAGACAGTTTGCTCATATTTCTACTCTTGCTTCTTTCTTGTCTAGACTTTGCCAGAGGTTTGTTCAGAGCAAGATGAGTTGGATTTCCTCATGGAAGCTCTTATAATCAGGTGTGTTAATTCAAGTTGATCAATGGCCTTTCCACCTCAAGCATACATCCAACAGAATTTAAAGTGGTGGGTGATTATTATTATTATTTTTGCCTGCTCTTATACAGGCAAAACTATTTTAATAATACTTATCCTGTTGATTTAACACTTAGGTGCTATTAAGTAGTGGTCAAGTGACTGAAAACATACATCCTGTGTGTGAACTTTTGAGCCAAGTGCCAAATGCACACAACCAACGTATATTTCAAGTGCCTAAGGCAGGAAGAGGAGGGGGCCTAGCTAATCGCGCCCGCTTCTATCCCCGGGCCGCAAAGATTGCATGTGCTTCGAGAGTCTGTTCAGTAAGGAGGCGGGTATGCGCAGTGGCCAGGGGGTAGTGGCGTGCCTGCGGAGGCAGTGAGAAGAATGAGAGATTCTAAAACCGAGCTGAATGAGAGGGACAGTCTTTCACGATTGGCAACCAATGGCTCGAGTGCCAGAGAGCCCGTGGCCAGTGGGCAGCGTGCCTGGTCACCATCCTACTAAATATGGCAGGGCTTGATTCAAACTCTCGGTGTGTTGTTGTTGTTATCATTTCTATACCACCCAATAGCCAAAGCTCTTTGGGAGGTTAACAATTCATACAATACAATAATAAAAAAAATACAAAATACAAATGCAATAAAAACAGTGTAAAATTTCAATACAAAATTCAAAACAGGATTTAAAACAATTTGAACATCTAAAACAAGTTCAATGCAGCTAGACCTGTTAAGAGAAAAAAAAACAGCTGACATAAACCCCTCATATGCTATAGTTTTCCTGGTTTCTTGTGAAGTCTCTTTAGCCTCTAAACATCACCAGTCTCACACAGTAATAAAGAATAACATTTTCCCAAAGTGAATGTTGACTTTCAGTGATGGCAATAACCTTGTAACTGCCACTGAAATATAGTAAGCCCGTTGCTACCTCCTTCTACAATTGCTCACAAGTTTAGGGAAGCACAGAAGGCATAGGGCTAACGTAGAGCTGTAGATACCTTCCGCCAGACATGTTTGCAGCCATTGCTAGGGGGTGTGCACTGTGCTTAGACAGGATCATAGAGTCGGAAGGCATAATGGAGTTCATAGATTCTAGTCCAACCCCCTGCTCAGTGCAGGCTCTGCAATACAGGATGCAGCTCTAGCATCCCTAACAAGATGGCCGGCCAGCCTCTGCTTAAGTATCTCCAGCAAAGGAGAGCCCACCACTTCCCGAGGCAGTCTATTCCATCATGCTGAGCAACCCGCACTGTAAGGAAGTTTGCTTTTTATCTTAAGGCATGGATATTGTGTTTCTTCTATTTGAGAAATTCACTGGGCAAACTTTTGTCTAGTTTCGCAGTATTATTCTGCAACCAGGCCTAATAGCTGTTACCTTTTGGCTGGTGCACTACATAAAAACCCAAACCATTAGGATCAAAACCGTGTCTTTTGAATTCAAAGCTTTATCTTAATCTCTCTTTCAGCAAGTTCAACCATCAGAACATCGTGCGCTGCATTGGGGTGAGCTTGCAGGCTCTGCCACGCTTTATTCTGCTGGAGCTCATGGCTGGAGGAGACTTGAAATCGTTCCTGAGAGAGACACGGCCTAGGCCGGTAAGGGGAAAAGAACTGCTTAAAACTAGAATCTGAGATCTTTGTCTCCTATTCTTCTTATAAGTCTCTCTAAGTTAAACATAACCTAGTTTTTAGCCTCTCGATGGCTGGCTTAAAAACAACAACACACCTTTACATTTTATGTAGCTCTCCCATTTTTCTTTTCCTGCCCCCCCCCTTTTCCTTTTGATTTTTAGAACTTTAACAAAGAGACTTTTTAGACTGAGCTGATCCTGTGTTGAGCAACAGACTGATCAGGCAAACATTTCATCATGCAGCTGCCTTGAATGAAGCTTCACTTAGCACGCACCCAGGATCTTTAAAGTGACCTTCTGTGTTGCTAGTTCATGGAATCATCGGAGAGAGTCTGCATTAAGAGAGGGTCTACTAACACCACTCCTAAACATTAGTATTATATGGCACCAGGTGTTGTTATTCTAACAGACTTCTCTAGGGATGGATGAGGAATTAATTGGGTTCACATTTTAACGTGAACTTATCAAATAGTCACTTCCCAAACGACCCAAAATATGCACTTCCCAAACGAACCAAAATATGCACTTCCCAAACGAACCAAAATATGCACTTCCCAAACAAACCACTGAAATCTGTACATTTCTGAAGCTTGCAATGTAGTTTGCCCAAAAAGTCCATTAAAATGTGTACATTTCCACACAAAAAATGAGTAAAAAAATGTGTACCTTTAAAAAAATTACAAAAAGCTGTTCATTGAAAAATCACTGTAAAATGTGCATGTTCTAAAAAATGGGCACATTTTTAATAAAAAAAATAAGTACAGAAATGCGTATCTTCCTCCCCCCCACCAAAAACACACACACAAAATTCATACAAATGTTCATGCAGATAAAATCAAAATCAAAATTTGATGCAGGAACAAGATGGAACGAACTTAAAAGTGAAAAGAATGAGAACCTCAAAGAAATCAAGCTTGATAGATATGCCCATCTTTAAATATCTGTTATGCAATGGGCGCATGTGCGTATCACGCTAACCCATTGTGGGCAATAAGCCATGGTGGGCTGGGTGTCATGCAAGCAACCCACGATGAGCCCAACAGAAGATCGGGCTCACTGTGGGTTGTTGACCCCCTCCTCCCCCCTCGGCCCTCCCATGGGTATCCCAGGGGACACCATGGGAGGAACAAGTCGATCCCCCCTCCGTGCTGTGATTGTGAGCTGTTTCGGGCTCTTTTTCCACTCTTTTTTTGGGAAGACTGCGAAAGCCGGCTGTCAAGCTGGCTTTCGCAACCCCCCTTTTGACAGCTATGGCGGGCAGTCTCTTCAGTGCCACAGTATTACCTTGGAGGGGCTGCCCATGGTTGCCCAGCCTTTTTTAAAATTATTTTTTTGTGCAAAAAAATTTACACGACTAACTTCCCATTGATTTCAATGAGTCTACTCTTAAGTATGACTAAATCTGCATCCATCCTACTGTTCTAAACATAATCACCTTGCATTTCTAATATTTCTATTGAACCTATTTCTAAGAGTACTTAGGACTGCAGTCAACAATCTCCTCTTGAATCAGTACTCACCCTCAGGAATAAAAATTTATTATAACACATGGGTTTTTTTCTCTGAATTCTTATATCTTATGAAGAGATATAGTATGAACACTTGTTTGTAATGCTGGGTAGAAAGTACCACTCCATATTCTGCTTTTCTTATGTAGCTACTCAAGTGGCTACTCAAAGTGAGCTTTTATACTCTGCATAGATACCGAGGTAATACTTCCTGCATCAGACAAAGTGAGATCTGGTCCAGGAATGTTTGTGCCAGAATAAATTGCTAGTCTTTCAGGTGTTAGAGGACTTTGTTGTTTTTCCTGCAACAGAATGATAGAGCTGCCCCGATGCAATTACTATTCAAAGTGGATTTACACAATCAATGTGTGTGACTGTCTTTCTGCTGTGGGATTGAGAAGTGGACATTTTTGTAGATTTTGTTTTTTAAAGTGCATGCTTTCTAGATCGGAGTACAGGACGCTTTTTGTTAACGGTTGTTGCTGGTCGCCACACAGTACATGTAACTCCTTCCTAGAGATCACGAGAAGCATTGGTTCAATAAAAAAAATGCATGAAACTGACCCAGCAATTCGAGGAGAAATGGTTTTGTGAAATGGCTTCTCTCTCTCTCTCTCTCTCTCTCTCTCTCACACACACACACACAGACACACACACACACACACACTATTTTGCTGATTCAATTTGCTGATTCCTCAGCATGTGAAGCCCCACTGGACTCAGTGGGACTTACTTCTGAGTAGGTATACATAGAATTGCACTGTTAATCTCTGATTCGCTCCCCACTCCACCCCCTGAATAGGCATGGAAAGCTTCTTAAACCTTTAGGTCTGCTTCCAAATAAAGCATCTTTGGGGGTTTGATGTGAGTGAAATGGATTTGAAATTATCGTTGTCATTTTGAGCCAGCTGGAGTTCTTAAAGCTAAAGATATGTCAGCAAACAGTGACACCTAGTGATAGAACATGGCATTAGCCCTCCTGAGCTGCAAATAGTGACAACTAGTGGTAGAACACAGCATTAGCTCTCTCTTAAGACAAATCAGAGGCAGAAGAAAAGACTCTCGAAGAGCCACCATTGTTTTTTTAATTATGTATGACAGGGTGAGTCAAACCACAGCAGTTTCTGCTGAATATATTATACAGAAGCAAGCAACCACAGGGGAAGCTATCCAAGAGCAAATACATGATAAGATCTTCAGGAAAATAAAAGGATCCTCCAAGCTGTGGTAGGAATTTTTTTCACTCATTTGGGTTTTAATACAAACACAGATCCATGCGGAATACAGATAAGAGAGACAAACCTATGTACATCTTTGACTGTGTAAATTTACCCTAGGGATCTGATTTGACAGAGTTTGCTCAGACCACCCTTCAGTTTTATTTTATTTTATCTTATACTGAGTATGATTTCCATTTCACCTTAACTCAGAAAATTCTCTATGGGGAGATCATCATTTCTGCAAAACGGACATGAAACTGATAGAGGCAGAGACCCCAAGGCTGTCCAGATCCTTGGAATTGAAATGTGCACAAGCTCTGAACTTAACACACCCCCAAGAAGTTAAAAGACTTCTCTGCTGAAGGGTATTGCACATAGAAAAGCAATCATGAGAGGTTTTGGGAAGATAAGCAGTAATTTCCCTCCTTTGTGTCCTGCAGCTTGTTGCTCAAAGCAGTGATTATGCTGAACAATGGAGTCAGTTTGTTTTTGCCGGTCACCTTTCGGAAGGTTTGATCATGTGTTGCTTAAATGCTTCCAGCCCATCCATCCCTCAGAGCTGCAACCACACAATTTCCAGCTGGCTGCATCATCCCTTCATCTGGGGAACAGCAGCAAGGAACTGTAAAGTGAATTTCCTCAGCATTTCAAGGCTACTCTAGTGCTCCACATCTCTGTAAATGGGTCCAAATGCTTCACGTCTCAAACAAATTACCCTGTTAAATTGCCCTTGGCGGAGAAAGAGCCTCTACTTTAGCAGAGGCAGAATAAAAGGCAACACAGGCTCTCCCCACCCCCCTTAAACTAAGAAAAGAGTTTTACATAAAACTTAGTAGTAGCCTAGTCTGCAATACTGCTGAGGGCAATCCTAATGGCATCCCCTGGATCTCTTGTGCCAGGATTGCACCAAGATCAACAAATCAGGAGCACAAAGATTGCCATAAATTCATTGATGCTGCCCTCTCCAATCTTACTGTCTCAGAAAGTAGGACAAAAGGGAAGAGTGGAGGAGCAGAAGTGGAAGCCCATGGCAGAAATATTGGGTCAAATCTGTCCAAAGATGTGCTTTTCTCTGGTATAAACAGCTGGACAAAGGTGGGAATTGCTACAGCTTTGAGCTATAGCATTTCCCTCTCTGGAATCTCTGTGCAAGAGGAAAGCTGGTATTTGACCCAGTGCTTCTCTCTTCGTATGGAGCAGTGCCTGTGCAAAGTGTCTCTGCTGCAGCAGTAACTCTAGATTAGGTTCTTGGGAGCCCACACTGTAATCACTCCAGCATCTCTCTCCTAGACACACACACAAAGATCTACAGTAGGCAAATGCTCTCAGAACCCCCCTCTTACTCAGCCATTTCATTCTTTGCCCTGCTCAATTCTAGCGTAGTGCCAGAATGTGCATCCCTGCCATATTTTCCTACATCTGCTTTTTGAGCACCTCAAAAAGAACTGGCTGCCCCTCACTGTACCCTTACTGCCCGATTCTGCTACTTTAAAAGTGCTTCAGTGGGAGAGAGAGAGAGAGAAGGGGCACAGTTCCTTTTTGTTTTAACAAGTAAGTCTGGATTTGATGTCAACTCATTTAAAATGGGAAGGATCTGGGGAGATAACTTGGGGATGGGGGTGAGGGAATTGGAAAAGTTTCTAAAAGAAAGTTGGCGAGAGAGGGAGAATAGGTTTAGATGTTGCAAAATATGGCAGTGCATATTGAAATTGTCAGGGTATGCTACCTGTCCAAATTAAAAGGATGCCATTGCAGATATTCTGCTGGAATTTCTTTAGCCTCCCCTGAACGAGAGAGAGCAAAATCCAGCAAAGCCTCATGCCATACCAGAAATTGCTACCTTCACCTGTACCACCACCACCACCACCCCAGTGATCCAGGGACAGTAAAGTCTGGCTGGGGCAGGTCCCTTGCCAGACTTTCTACCTTTCATTTATAGAGCTTTCCGACATGAGGCATTTATTGTGCACTTGTGATTCCTTACTCACGGCTGTTTATGGGTTCATCATGATCCTCCAGCTTCACTTTTGTTTTTTAAGAGCACTTTTCTGGGAGGTTTTAGAGCAGGGAAAAATGGGGTATTATTTCTGAAAGTGAAAGAAAAGGTAGTTTCCTACTTGTGTATTTGCACTGTTCTTCTATAGCACAGCACCACCTAGAGGTTATGTAGCAGAAAAGCAGAAAGGAAAAGCTCTTTGTGTAGAGCTCGGATCTCAATTCTACAACGAAATCAAAAGTAGATATGATGATTAACGGTCTTGTTTAGAAAAGGTCATAGTCTTCCCTGGTGCAGAGGTAGCAACATCCAGCGTAGCTAGATCTGTGTGTATACGGAACAGACTTGCACTTTATAGCTCAGTTCTTCTCAAAATGTATGGTCAGTTTTTACTAGAGGTAATTTAAAGCCACAGTTCTTGATCTGTTCCTTCCAGCAATATAGTTTGCCAGACTAGCAGATGGAAGCCCCAATCCCTGCCTGCAGCAGAGGGCTGTATCTTTGGATCTCCCATCTGAAAAGATGGTTGGCGATCATCACTTGACATCAGTTCCTCCATTCCCTAAACAGATTGTCAGTCCTGCCTGCTCTTATGATGTTGCCCTTGTCCAAGGGGTGCTGTGCATACAGCCTTGGGTGCTCAGTCTAGGGGAGGGGTTTCCCTGTTGTGCAACACCTTTTTGCAGGCATACATCAGGTCTGATCCAGAGGGTGATCTGCACTTGTAAACAAGAAATCTGTTTCCACAGTGGATTGCTCTTGCAAGAGTAGTATAGTGTAGGGACAGGGAACCTTTTGCCTCCAGGGCTGGATTCCCCACCCTGGACCAATTGGCAGGCCAGGTGACATCAGGGGGTGGATCCCCAGCGCCAAAGCCCCGCCACCTCTACTGGCATCATACGACCCCACCCACTACCCACTTCACTTTTCTCTATGCAGGGAGAGGCACAGATTTCCATGCCTCCTTCTGCCCAGAGAAAGAGACTCAGCTGACACTTGGTAGTGCTTCCCCAAGCACCGGCCCAGTTGCCGGCTTCACACACCGCTCATTGTCCCAGTTGGAATGGCACGCAAAGGGACTCGGTTGGCGCTTGGAGAAGCCGCTCCTCCAAGCACTGGCTGAGTCGCATGCCACTCACTGCTCTGATTGGGATGGCGTGCAGCACCTAAAGGGATCCAGCCAGCACCTGGAGGGGGGGCTCCTCCAAGCACCAGCCAAGTCCCTTGCTCTGTGCAGAGCGAGGCACAGAGCTCTGTGACACTCTGGTGGAGGGCAGTGAATCATGTCAATGGTAGGGAGCGGAGCCAGGGAGAGTGATGGGGCCTGCAGAGGTTCCTCCATAGGCCAGTTTGGGAATCTAAGTGTCCAAGATTTGCCCCACAGGCTGAAGGTTCTGCAGCCCTGGTATTGTGCATTACAGTGCTTTTTTTCTGGAAAAAAAGGTACCGGAACTCTTGGATTACATTTCCTCGGGAGTAGATGGCGATTAAATTGTAATGCAATTAATAGAAGAAAAGGTGCTGGAACTCAGTTCCGGTGAGTTCCCCCAGAAAAAAAGCCCTGGTGCATTATATCACCTGTTGTTTCCTAGGCAATGGGATGAGGAGGGTTATTTGAGAAGTTATCTCTATGGGCATCTAGATTTTGCATTAGAAAGGAAGAAAAAAACCTGATTTGAGAAATAGAACATAACATTTGATGTTTGATTTTTTTTACTTTTTTTAAAAAAATTTTTAAGGATTCCAGTTAGGATAATTTCCCCCTTTTAAAGTGCTTAATCTTGCATACAGGTGAACATGTTTGTTAGCAACAGAGAAGGAGGAGGAAAGGGTTAATGGGATGCCTAGAAAACAAGAGAATGGTCTCTGTGGAGGGGCAAAGTGGGATGAAGAACAGATGTTCACCCTCCAACCATTGGAAACCGCACTCAGGGACCCCTCTGGCTTTCATACCCTTTGTGGGAGGTGTCTACGCTTTTTTCAAGTTTGCATTAATAGGAGCTAAAACATGCTTCTTTACAATTAATGTGTACACTGAGGTTTTCAAAAGGTTGGAAACATCTAATTCCAGCATTGTGGCCAGTTGGATTTCTTGGCCCTTTGCAAGCCCTGACTTAAAACTGACCCAACTCAAGTCAGATCATACATCTGAAGATAACCCTTGGAAGTGTCATTGTTTTCATCATCATCATCATCATCATTATTATTATTATTATTTTAGAGCCATCCCTCCTCGCTGAGCATGCTGGACTTGCTACATGTGGCTCGTGACATTGCTTGTGGCTGCCAGTATTTGGAAGAAAATCACTTCATTCACAGGTAAGTAGTAGAAGCATTTGTTGTTGAGGGACCACTTCCGAATGCCCAATATGTGACTTCCTTCAAAGGGCTAACTAAAGAAAGTATATGAGCAATGCAGTGGCAAGGATGGCTGTGCACTCCTGCCCCCTAGAGGTTCAGTGCCTCAGATTTAAAAAAAAGAAAGAAAGAAAGACAAAAGTTCAGGGAGCAAATGAGGCATTATAATTCCACAGCAGCATTCAACGCTTTTTAAATGGGTACCAGCAGCAATCATAGAATCATAGAAAAGTAGAGTTGGAAGGGGCCTACAAGGCCATCGAGTCCAACCCCCTGCTCAATGCAGGAATCCATCCCTGACAATCATTTACTTACATATTTTGAAGCATTTTCATATTGGGTACTACCAGTCTAGTTTGAATAATTAAGGGCACAATCCTATGCATGTTTAGACAGAAAAAAGTCCTACAACTCCCAGTATGCCCCAGTCAGCCATGCTGGCTTGGGGATGCTGGGAGTTGTAGGGCTTTTTTTCTGACTAAACATGCATAGGATTGTGCCCTAAAGCCCTTTAAAATATATACTCACAGTAGAACATCTCATTGTGCCTAGGACTGCTGGTCAACCAGGAAAAAAAATTACCTAGCTTAGGCTTTGGGGTTTTTGTTTTGTTTTGGGGTTTTTTTTTGCTTTTTTCCTTTCAAGCCAGTTGCCAACTAAGAAGGAGCAAAGCCATTTTTACCTCTCAGCTTGTGTGTGTGTGTGTGTGTGTGTGTACTTGTGTTTACCAATGGGAGTGATTTGTGGAGTTTTAAATCCTGTTCCGCTGAATCTCCCATCTTGGCTTTCTAAGGAAAAACAAATGAGAATGCTCAATAGTCAATCAGTTGTGCCCTTAGCTTTCCAATGAGTTGAGCAGTCGCTCATCCAAGGGCATTGTTTCACAGATGTCTTTCAACATTATTTTATTTTTATTTAAAGGACCCCTTCCTTTCCCTTTTTGTTTCTTAGAGACATTGCAGCTCGAAATTGCCTCCTGACTTGTAAAGGCCCTGGGAGAATAGCTAAAATTGGAGATTTTGGGATGGCCCGGGACATATACAGGTAAGGAAAAAATGTATCTTATTATTAGCATCACCAGGTGAGAGTTTACTAGTTGGACAAGATTTATGTATTTGTCTAGCTTAACTTCTTTGATGTCGTTTATATTTTGCTCTAGTCAAGGGTCTTGTAATGTTTCCAAATACTACCTCACAGTCTTAATAGTTACTTCCATGCTACAGACTTACCCCATCTTCCTCAGATCAGTTTCCTTGGTCATTTTCATGGGTTTCTTCACTCCTGTTTCTTCACTTTTTCCATGCTAAGTGGCACAGTCCTGTTCTAAAGTTTCAGTTTCATCCTCCTGGGTGTTGACCCCTGTCTCTTTCATTCTCTGTGTCGTTGGTAAATATCTTCAGTTTACAGCATATAAAAGAGGTGGGCAGGGGGAAGGGTCAGGAGAATGTAATTATCCATCCTGGAATTTATCCAGGACGCTGGGATTAATGATTCTGCAGTTTCAGAAAGTGCTTGGGAGACTTTAATGACTTGCCTCCCATCCATAATGCAACACTGGTGTTCCCACAGTGCCCTCTAATGTCAGGCTGGAGAATTACATCATCACATGACACAATATATGGAGCCACCCATCAGACAGTTTTGACAGAGAACTGATTGGGCTTTTACTTAGCAGTTCTGCATATGAGTGTTAACCATTTGTTGCTTGAGAAGCCTACCCACAAGAATACAATTCTGCATAGTAAAAATGTGACACTTAAGGAGATGGTTTTTTTTTTTAAAGCAAAGGGGTGGCGGCAGGATATCCAGGATACTGAGGATCTTCTACATCAGGGGTGTCAAACCTCTTTCAGCCTGAGGGCCAAATTTGATATCGGAGAAGTTCTCAGGGGCCTCATTCCAAAGGTGCCAAAGACAAAAGGAGCAGTGCCAAAATACCATAAATACCCCCAAGTACCAGAATATTTTAGCTTAAATCCTTTACTTCCAGTAACTAAGCCTTAGGAGAGGCATTTCAACCTTTTAGAATGGGGAGGGGAATTGTGCAAAAGCTGGGAAACCACCAAAGTTGGGGGAAATGGGCATGGCCAGGCGGGAGGTGTCGTGGCCATCTGGGAACCCTGGAGGGCCAAGTTGGGGCCCCTAGCAGGCCAGATTTGGCCCAGAGAGCTGTGGTTCAACACCCCTAGTCTACACTATCACATTACTGTGCATTTCACCTGCAGTGTCTGCATGAGGCACCATAACTGGGAATTTGTGTAGCTGTGGTAGTTGCCTTACTAAAACTGTCCCAGGTGGCAGATGGGTTAATTGTGTCACTTCAGTTTACCCTTCAATAGGATGTGTGCAGGCCAATCATATCACGTGTGTGGGATTCTTAGGGTCAAGTATGACATTGGCAGAGCCATGATCAGATCTCCTGTGGTGTGAGAGAGAGAGAGAGAGAGAGAGACAGAGAGAGAGACAGAGACAGAGAGATAAATACAGTAGATAGATCTGCCACGGGGTGTGGGACTCTGATCAGGACTGTACCATTGGGGGATGGAACCTGAAGTCTTCCTGGTCCCCCTACGCCATTTCCCTGATTAAAATCCCACCCAGCCTGCAAAGCTGCTACCTGCCCCATGAGGAAAAAGTATACAAGTACCCACATGGTACAGGCATACTTGTCTTGCCCCAGGTCTTTAAAAAAAAAAACCCAAACACTGTGGTCTGCCCCTGGACCTTCCCACTAATCCCCCATCACACTCCTATTACCATGATTTGGCTGTTCTTCCTGTGCAAACTGATGCCTTTGAGCAAGATTCTGTCAGAAAGGCAGGATTTAAATATTCTTAATAAATAAATAAACGTTGCTTACCCTGTGCACAAGGGTGAAAGGAGGCTGTCCCCATGAGTGAGGGCAGCATCAGGAGTGTCTTGCATGCCGTGTCCCCTTTTGTTTCTATGTGTTGGAGAATTATATGCTGCTTTTTTTTTTTTAATAAAAGAAAAAGCCAGTCATGCCCACCACTCTCACAGCCACAGGCTTGAGCCAACTGGCTAATAAGTCAGTACGTGTTCTTGTTAATATTTTTCCCCTCTTAAACAGGGCCAGCTACTACCGAAAAGGAGGGTGTGCAATGCTGCCAGTCAAGTGGATGCCACCAGAGGCCTTCATGGAAGGGATATTCACATCCAAAACAGATACCTGGTAGGCTTGCTCAGTATTTTCCATCATTTTACAAGCAGCCTTACTGCCAAAGGTTTTTAATGTAAATTATAGACAAAATGTTAAACCACCATGATTATACTAACTCAATCATTGTAATTTACGCACAAAGTGTCATTGTCAAGGTTCCACCTGTACCAGGACACCTTGATCAGCTCCTTAAAGATATCTGCCTCTTTAAGAGCCCCTCCTGTCTCAGTATGCCAATTCTCTGCCTCTTTACCTCCTCTTCCCAGTAACGTGGGATTAGGCCTTAGGCGTGGTGTAAAAGACACTCCAACAACTTGCTGTTAACAATAACTGTTTACTTTAGTAATTATTGGTAAAGTAGATTCACATTAACATAGGGTAATTGCACAAATAGTGCTGCAAGATTACAAAAAGCAAGTATAATGGAAATAAAAGGAAAAATAACGCAAGGTTCTCTAACCTAGCTACACTGTCACCTGTAAGCCTCAGTTAAGAGATTCCTCCTCCAGCCTAGCTCTGGCTGTTCTGCATTCTTCAGTGAAATTCAGACCCTGCTTCTCTGTCTGCTTCACTCTCTGCAGCTTCTCTCTCTCTCCAATTTCGCTCTCTCTCCCTGCCACCTCCTGCAGCAACTTATATACCCTTCCAAGGACCCAGAAAGTTACAATCATGTGACCTAAAACTGGAGAAATGAAACTTAACTCTATTGGGTGAAAATGAAACTCACAAATGCCCCCCTCCCATCAGGAGATGTTTGGGCCTACAGGCTTCAACTAACTCAGGCCTGTGTTGGCCTCAATCCTTCACAGTCATATACAGTCATTCATGTACAGTAGTCTATGTACACTCTATGGTTGTATACAGGGATGGGGACTCGGACTCAGGGACTCGACTCGTGAGTCGGACTGAGTCCCCCCTCTGACTCGACTCGGACTCAAGTCCCAATATTTTTAATGGGACTCGAGACTCGACTCGGGACTTGAGACCAAGGACTCTTCAACATCCCTGGGCTGTGCCAGAAGGAGTGGAGAGGAGTGTGATTGCCGGCGAGTGAGGATGAAATTGTGATGAGACCTCACCGTTCCAGAATGGGGGGGCAAACATTTAGAAAAAATTGTGTTCCTCAAATGCAACATGGATAGGTTTTAGGAAGTACAGCAAGTTTATTTTTTAAAATCATTTTCCTAAAATGCAACCTTTCAGACATTTTGGGTTTGGCTGCCTCTGCCTGCCTGTCTGGGGTTCCCAGCCTCCTCTGCCTGCCTGGTCTCTTCTTAACCAGTTCCACAGTTTGAATTGTCCAAGACAAATGCCTCTCTGCCTGCCTGCTTTGGGGTTCCCTGCCTCCTCTGCCTGCCTGGTTATTTTGGGTTTGTCTGCCTGGTCTGTTCTTGTCAAAATCAGTGGCAGAGTTTTGAAATAAAAAGGCACACTTGTACCTAGAATTTATTTAAGCCACACATCTGAAGTAGCCTTATTTTGTTGGGGGAAAACCCCATTGATTTTAATAGGGACTCGTGGAGTCAGCTTTGGGAATGACTCGGGACTTGGGACTCGAGAGTCACCATTTTGGACCAAGGACTTGGACTCGGACTCGAGACTCGGGTCCAAGGACTCGTGACTCGACTCGTGACTCGAAACCAAGGACTCTTCAACATCCCTGGTTGTATATGACACTTTGTGTGTACAGTAATACCTTGGATTGCAAGCATAATTCGTTCTGGAACTGTGCTTGTAATCCAAAACACTCTTATATCAAAGCAAGTCTCTGGCGGGCGTGAGCGGGGCCAATTTTGGCCCACTATGCCCGCTCGAGGTGAGCGGTTACATCCCTACACTACTTGTATTGCAAGACGTCGCTTGTTTATCAAGTCAAAATTTATTTTAAAAAATTGCTTGTCTTGCAAAACGTTCTCAGACCAAGTTACTTGCAATCCAAGGTATTACTGTAAATGTATCAGATACTTTAAGCTGTTGATGAATAATGTTTGAATTTGGATATCTTTAAAAATTAATAAAATTTATTTGATTACAATGACTGAGTTAGTATAATCACAGTGGTTTAACATTTTGTCTATAATAGCATTTGCCATGATTCTCCTATTCGTGAAAGGTTTTTAATGTAACAGCCCTTGCTTCTCCTGCAGCAGTCTCTGTGGTTTCGAAAGACACAGCGCTCCTTCCAATGTTACCCGTAACTAGTGTAGGAACTGCAGCACTGTGGCTCATTCCTGCGCCACTTAGTAGTGTCAGAAGTCATCTGGGAGGAATCCATGCCATGGCTCCTTCCAAATGCCAGCATCTTCTTTCCCAGGCACTGGAGTGACCCTGAGGTGGAAAGGAGTCGTGATACGTACTCCTCTCATATGACTGCAAACAGCTGACACAGTGCCCTGGTGGTTCACACAACACTACCGCCCATGGGATAAACAACTCAGGGGCTGTCATGCACAAGGGAGAGAGAGCAGACATGCTGCCTGCAGAGCACCCACCACTTCCACTTTTACTCAGCAACCCACAAGCATCTCTTTCATAGGTTGCTTCATGTGTCTTCCAAACCCAGACCACAAGCTTAAGGGCTAAAAAACCCCAGCAGTTAACACATGGCTTGCTTTTCGGTTACCCTCAGGGTTGTTTACCCCTTAAACAATCGTGTGGTCCAGATTCAGATGACATGCTAAGCAACCAGAGTGAGAGCCAGTGTGGTGTAGTGGTTAGGGTGTTGGACCGGGACTTGGGAGATCCGGGTTCTAGTCCCCACTTGGCCATGAAGCTCACTGGGTGACTTTGGGCCAGTCACTGACCCTCAGCCTAGCCTACCTCACAGGGCTGTTGTGAGGATAAATGGAGAGGAGGAGGACCATGTAAGCTGTCTTGGGTTCCTCATAAGAGGTAAAAAGGCAGGATACAAATGTAATCGTCGTCATCATCATCATCTGATGGAGCTGAGCATGGGTTGCTGAGTAAAAGCCAAAGTGGCGGGCACTTTACAGGCAGCACGTCTGTTCTCTCCCGCTCATCCCTGGCAGCCCATGGGTTGTTTAACCCATGGGCAGGGGAGGCTGGTGACTCCTAGTTCAGTGGGGCTCCTTTTCCATTGCAGGTCTTGCCATTTTTATTTGGAACTTCATGGGAGCTATCCATGGTGCTGAACTCCATCCCCAAAATAGGTTAAGTTTCAAACAAAAGCAGCAAAACCTGTAATGGAAAAGGAGCCCCACCATAATAGGGGTCACCAGCCTCTCCTGCCCATGGGCTGGCACGTCGTCCGAACTGGCCCACTGTCTGATGCTGCAAAAGGAGCCCAACAGCCAGGCAACACAATTACGGCTGCACAACATAATGGGGGTTTGAAAGTATTGGCCCTGAAAGTATTGGCTCAGATATCTTTGCACAGGTTTCAGCATGCATATCCATGACCTTATTTCTTGCTCTTCTGTGTCCAGGTCATTTGGAGTGTTGCTGTGGGAAATATTCTCTCTTGGATACATGCCCTATCCCAGCAAAAGTAACCAGGAGGTCTTGGAGTTCGTAACAAGTGGAGGACGGATGGATCCACCCAAGAACTGTCCTGGCCCAGTGTATGAAACATTTAAGGACCTACACATGCTCCATAAGTGCAACTCAGCTTCTATTCTGAATTTTATCTGCTCTGGAAAGATGTCTTTGTATTGCCATATATGCTAAAACAAGTGAGACCTGCAACAAAATGTTGCAGTGTGGGGTGCTCCTGTTCAAGGTTCCAGCCAGCCAGCCATGCCCTCTTCCGGGGTATTCCTTTCCACTCCCCCTCCTCCCTGGTTTCCTATCTGCCCTTCTAGGCTGTTAGCATGCTCGGTGCTCATTGTGCTGTTTTTGGGGTCCCCCCTCTGAGGGTTTTATTTTCTAAAGATTTTTTATACTTCCATAAACCTTGGGTTTCTCCCAACCCTGTAGATGCCTCTCTCTTGTGCATGGATGGTGCCATTTTAGCTACATAAGGATCGGCAGCTGGAGAATGAGTTTGCTATTAGTGTATTAGGATGAATGTTGCCATTAGTTGCAGTGGTCAGCCATTTAGGTTATAAGTCACTGCCATTTTGGTGGGTACTAATCACTGGTTGGTGTCATATTCAAAGTGCTCATCGTCTTGCAATAAGTCATGAGTCTTTGCCTTCTCTTGCAAATAGCCTAAGAGCCTCTAACTGAATTCAGTTCATGTAATTCTATGAAATAATGATATATCCTACTGATATATGCCCCGATGCTGCCAGGAAATTAAACATCAAGGACTCCACAAATTTCTTCCTCATGTGGATGGACATTACTTCCATAAGAAGCTAATATACAAGCCGCTCCAGGTTATGTACCTGGGTTTTAGCCCATTTTTAGTGTAATTGATTTGAACCAAGTTAGTCAAGCTTCAGCTGTGCTAGTTCCATTATAATCAGAAATGCAGCTATGAAGCTTATGCACTGACCTCCTCAATGTTACTTCTGATTTGACACTGGAACCCTTGGTTACCTTCCTGATATATGGAGAAAACACCACCTTCAAACAATGTGCATTCTTATGGTATACCCCACTATTCCAATCTGTTCATAACCGCTTAAAATAAAAAAATCCATACAATAAAAATACTTACATAATGATTGATGTGAGAAGCTAGCTCCATTTAATTTTCATGGAATGTCGTGAACAGCTGTATTTGCAGAACAATCCTATGCTTGTTTACTGGGAAATAAGTCCTGCTAATTTCAATGGAGCCTACTCCCTAGTAAAATAAGATTGCTGCTTTTGGGATATGAAATAAATGGGAAAAGATGAGTTCATTTTACCAAGCTAGTAAGGAGAGTAGGGGGACGTAACCTGAAATCCAGATCCAAATGGATTTGTTATTACAGCTAATGACTGGGTCCGCACAACATGACAACCCATCCTGGGTAAGAACCCAGGATGGGTTGTCATGTTGTACGAACCCGGAACAATTCCCGCAGGGTGGCTTGTTCGTGGGCAAGAAGCCATCCTGGCAACCCATGGATTGTTCTAGGGGTCGTTGTACCCACAATGGGTTGTTGTGTCATCTGAACCTGGGTGACTGACCCCATTGTGGGTACTGCGAATTGGCTAGTGAGCCACTTGGCAAGAGTGGCAAAAGCCCTTGCTGCTCTTGCCAAGCTTGCCCAGGCACCCACCAGTGCCAGCTGCCCCACAAGTGCCCACATGGCACTTTGGGGTGACGGGAACTGGCTGAGTGTCCATATGTCCCTGTCCAAAAACACCCATTGCCCTGTCAAAACCCACTTTTAAAGGGAACCTAGAGTTTTGACAGATAGCTGTCAAAAGTCCTTTTCCACTGAAAAAGGGGTAGGATACATTTTTGCATTTTCCCAAGCATCTAGAGTCTTTGGGGAAAGTGCAAAATGTGCATCACCTTGAGGATTCTCAGGGCAAAAAAAGAGAAAAGGATAAGGATGCTGCTGCAAAGGGGGTGTAAATCTCACCACCCCCTTTTCACAAGCAAAGATCACTGGCGCCTTTGCTTTCCCTTGACAGCTCGCCTTTTGACAGCTGTCAAGAGAAAGCAAAGGAAAGAAAAACCCTGCCAAGGGAAAGCGAAGGAAAAGAAAACTTTGGCAGAAGGTACCTCCCAGGACATTGACCCCTGCGAGGCTTCAAATTTCTGCACTCATGGAATGGCACTTCTCTGCAGTTGCACATTTGTGGCTAATTTTAAAAAAATAGAACAAACATATTTGCACACATTGTGTGCACAAAAAGATTTTTTTTAAAATGGTTTGCCAGCCAGTGACAGGCCCTCCAAGGTGCTGCTTGGGTCCTTTGAAGGGGCTGTCAGTGGCTGTCAAAATGGAGATCACGAAAGCCAGCTGTTAAGGAAGGTTTTCATGAGCTATGGGGGGGAAAAGAGGTTAAACTGCAAAAAAGCTGTGGCAAGCGAGAAAAGGAGCTCACGTTCAGGGAGGGGGAGACAAGTCACGGTATCTCCTGGGATACCCACAGGAGGTCTGAGGGAAAAGCAGGAGGAGGGAGGGGGCGAACAACCCATGGTAAGCCCAATTGTGTGTCGGGTGCACTGGGTTGTTCACAGAACAACCAACCCACTGTGGCTGATTGCCAGGGTGAGTTGGCATGACATACGAAAGTGTCCATTGAGTTGGATCCAGACTCATACTTAGAGCAGACCCACTGAAATCAATGAGATGTAAGTTAGTCATGAGTAACTGAATTCTCATTTATTTCAATTTATTTATTTATTATATTTATACCCCGCCTTTTTTCCTGCAAGGAACCCAAGGTGGCTTACATAAGCCACTTACTACTACTCCTCTCCATTTTATCCTCACAACAACCCTGTGAGGTAGGCTAGGCTGAGAGTCAGTGACTGGCCCAAAGTCACCCAGTGAGTTTCATGGCTGAGCGGGGACTAGAACCCGGGTCTCCCAAGTCCCGGTCCAACACCCTAACCACTACACCACACTGGCTCTCACTCTGGTTGCTTAGCATGTCATCTGAATCTGGACCACACGATTGTTTAAGGGGTAAACAACCCAGAGGGTACTAGAACCCGGGTCTCCCAAGTCCCAGTCCAACACTCTCACCACTACGCCACACTGGCCACAATGGGTCTACTCTAAGTATGACTAAGTCTGGATCCAACTCATTAGAGATAGAAATAGAAATTATTAGGGATTTTAATTTGTCTGCTTGACTGTGCTGGCTCCCCATCTCCTGTGATAAACTGGGCATCTACCATGTGGTCACCATGTGGTCTTCTGCTGCTGTTGTAGGTATCGGATAATGACCCAATGCTGGCAACACCAGCCTGAAGATAGGCCGAACTTTGCCATCATACTGGAAAGGATTGAATACTGCACCCAGGTATCTGAATCTAGTTGGCTTCATCATCTTATATGTTGTCTGTTGCAAGGAACGCTAAAAGGGGAATGTGCTGATCACTGAGCCGAGCCGAGCACACGTCATGGAATGGCGCCTTTGTCTCAATTGCCAGGGCTCCCAAAGCATTGGCAAAGCCTCCTTGGGAGAGATGCAGAGAATTGCCGGAGGGATTGCTCTTATCTAACCGCTTCCCCAACCACCTGAAAAGTGGTTATGGTTGTAGTGGAACCATGTAGGCCACCTATGGTTAAAATGCATCGGTAGTCATTACGGATCACTAGCGAAGTTCTCACCCATAAGACAAGCGGCTGCTTCTTTCAGAGCTTTGCAAGCTTCTAAAGCAGGGCTCTCCAACAGGCCAGCAACATCTGGGGGGCCCAAGGTTGGAGAGCCCTGCTTTAGAACATGTGTAAATTAGTATGTGCAAATTTGTGCTTTTTTTGTTGTCCTGTGGGTGAGCCCTGGATCTTTTCAGTACCTAGGACCGCCCCTGATCACAGGGCTGAGCAGCAGTCATTCCGGTGGCTCCGTGGATGCAGAGGCCAATGCTGGAGCTGCCTCCTGTGCACCCAGAGGGGAGCCCTTGCCTCCTCCCCCTCTGCAGCTTGATTCACCCTAGATGCTGCCAGGCTCTGCTGGGGACTGAGGTGGGAGCGGGACAAGCACCAGTAAAGCTCTTCTATTTACAAGGGAGGGCAGATGAGAACTGCAGGGAGCCCGCTAGGCAGGGAGATGGGAAGGGAGAGAGGGCAGGAAGGATGTGAACCTGCCTATTTTTCATGCATTCCCCGCTACCTTGTTCCCATTACAGGGAAGGGAAACTCAGATGCCAACAGTTCTCCTAACCTGGCACTAGTACTGTCCAATCTGGTGCTACAGCCTAGAAAGGGATTCTGGATTTCCTTGTATATTCTTCATGCTCTCCCTACCCTCCTTTTCAGTACTGACTCCAGGTTTTGTGTGAGCCTCAGGCAACATGCTCTAAGTGAGCCCATCTTCTGTTTGCCACTGTCACTGCTGCCCATTTGTTTGCCATCTCCCTCTGGGCCCAAGCCATACAACCACCCAGGAGGGTGCAAAGCAATAGGAGGATTCTGTTCCATTTCCTCACTCTGGTCATTGCTTGCATTCTTGGACAAGGCAGGTCAATAGGCACTAACAGCAAGGAGGAGGAGGAACCGGGCCAGAAGGATCTGGGAGTCAGCAGTGGGGGCCCTGCAGGGTTGTGGACCTCAGTAGGTGCCCAATGATGCCAACCCCTGATTCCGTCCTTTCACAGCCAATTTGCACCAGTCTGTAATTCTACTTACACTTCATTTGAATAGCCCACATTGTAGGGCTATATTCCGGAATTAGATGCGTTGGGGGGGGGATTCATGTAATAAAATTACAACAGTGTCAGAATTGTTATATCATTACATGTTCCCAACATACATCAAAAGCAGCTCCTTACCTCTTTCCAAAAGGGGTGGACCTCCAGCAGATCCAGATCGTAAGGTGCACCCCAGCAGTCATGTAAAACCCCAACAGGCTTTCTCCACTGCTGTTCTCAAGAAATATCTCTTCTGCTCAATCCCCAATATTTCTGAGTAAAGTAATTACTTTGACCACATCTACATAACAATTAATTATCCCACTGAATGAAAGATATTATTCAACAGTAGGTTTGTTATAAGCTCATAGGAAGAGCCCTGCTGGATCAGACCAAAGGTCCACCTAGTCCAGCATCCTGCTTCCCATGGTGGTGGCCAATCAGATGCCTCCAGAAAGCCCACAAGTAGAGGATGGAAAAATAGCCAGGGGAGGCTGGTGTATACCTGCAGGTGGCATCGAGAGCACATAATGCAGGCCACATGCTGAAGCTAAGCAGGTATGAGCCGGGTCAGTGCTTGGATGGGTGACTGCCTGGGCTGCCCACATCTGTTCTCCTGCATTGAGCAGGGGGTTGGACTCGATGGCCTTATAGGTGCCTTCCAACTCTACTATTCTAAGATTCTATGATTCCTATGTCAGTGGGGCTCCTTATCCATTGCAGCTTTTATCCAGAGCTTTATAGGAGCTATCCATGGTGCTATACTCCATCCCCAAAATAGGTTCACCACCACGGAGCACCATGGATAACTCCTATAAAGCTCAGAATAAAAGCTGAAATGGATAAGGAGCCCCACTGACATAGGAGTCACCAGCCTCCCCTGACAATAGCCCTCTCCTGCCATTGCCTCCCAGTAACTGGGTCCACTGACCATGGAGGTGATCATGGCCAATAGCTGTTGATGGACCTCTCTTATATGAATTCATTGAATACCCTTTTAAAGCCATCTAAGGCAGCAGTCATTGCTACATCTTGTTGCAGTGGGTTCCATAAGAGATCCTGTGTGGTGTAGTGGTTAGAGTGTTGGTCTAGCATTGGGGAGACTCAGGTTCAAATATGGCCTCATCCATGAAGCTCACTGGGTAATCTTAGGCTAGTCATTCTGGGTTGTTGTGAGGATAAAATGGGCAGGGGAAGAGAATCATGTGTGTCGCCTCAAGCTCCTTGGAGGAAAGGCACGATATAAATATTAATAATAATAATAATTGTTGTTGTTGTTACGCATTGCATGAATTCTCATATTATGGGAGACAATATAGGGATGGGCGAATCTGTCAGGTTCATTTTCTGCTGCATTCAAATTTTTTAAATCTCAAGTTCTTTCTCTTCTAAATATGAAGAACTTTGCAAATGTTGATAAATTCTTATCAAGAACTAACTGAAACAAAATTGTCACCCATCAACCCCAGCCAAATCCGATACAGCTATTCCCAGCACAGAAAGGATCATGCTGACCTGCTGCCTGCCATATAGTAGCTATTAAAGATGAGAAGCATGTAAAAAAAAAAAAGGATAAAGAAATGGCAACCATAATTAAACACTAATGTGGTTGAATACACAAGGATTTAAGCCTAGATTTTGAAGAGCTAAGCTTTCAAAGCCCTGGGCCTGGATGGACAAATCTGTCCATTTTGGTTTCTCCCACATTTGATGTTTTTTTTAATCTCAAGCTCATTTGTCCTGAATATGGAGAACTTTGCTAATTTCGGTAGATTGTTATCAAAACAATAAGAGCCAGCGTGGTGTAGTGGTGAGTGAGTGTAGTGGTGAGAGTGCTGGACTGGGACTTGGGAGATCCGGGTTCTAGTCCCCGCTCGGCCATGAAACCCACTGGGTGACTTTGGGCCAGTCACTGACTCACAGCCTAACCTACCTCACAGGGTTGTTGTGAGGATAAAATGGGGAGGAGGAGGAATGTGTAAGCCGCCTTGGGTTCCTTGCAGGAAAAAAGGTGAGGTATAAATATAATAAATAAATAAATAAATAAATAATAAATAAAACCAAACTGAAACGAAATTCTCACCCATCCCTAGCACAGAGAAAAAAATATCTCATTATGAATAAAGGGAAGGTTTCTCCGCCAGAGCTTTTTGAGTGCCAAGTATTTTTTAAAAAAACCAATGTTTTGACCTCTTCATTTTTCTTCCCTGTAGGATCCTGATGTCATCAACACTGTTCTGCCTGTGGAATATGGCCCATGCATTGAAGAAGAGGAAAAAGTCCCAGTGCGTCCTGAAGACCCTGACGCAATTCCTCCTCTGTTAGTCTTGCCTCAGCAAGAGAAAAAGGGTGCTGAGCAGGCCCTGCCTTCCCCACCCAATCTGGCCTCAGCCATTCCTCCAGGAAAACCTCTCATGAAAGCGGCTGGTGTTGAGCTGCCAATCCGCGCTAACATGCAGGCCCCCCTGGAAGGGGGACATGTCAACATGGCGTACAGTCAGTCCAATCCTGCGACTGAGCTCCACAAAGGCCGGGGCTCCAGAAACAAGCCCACCAACCTCTGGAACCCAACGTATGGCTCCTGGTTTTCAGAGAAGCCCATTGTCAAAAACACTTCACAGGCAGAGAAAGAGGCAACTGAGAGGGAAGGTTCGGGGCATGAAGGGAACTGTACTTTGGGACCCAGCATTGTGACTGGAAGGCTGCCAAGCTCCTCCCTTCTTCTAGAACCATCTTCACTGACAGCCAGTGTTAAGGAAGTGCCTCTGTTCAGGCTCCGCCATTTCCCCTGTGGTAACGTTAACTATGGATACCAACAACAGGGCTTACCCTTGGAAACCTCGGCCCCACCTTTGTGCCAGCAGATACGAGGGCCCTCACCTTAGGAACCAGACCCACCAGGGGCGTTGAAAGCCTCCAGTCCTCCTGACTCTCTTCCCATGTGACTCGTGAGCCTTGGAACAAATGTCATCGTCACCCACACAGCAAGCACGTAACAGATCAAGATTCCCTTCCGTTATGTGCCAATTTGCTCTGAAGTGCCACCCTTTGAAGCTATGTTTTTCAAACCCTGAAGAAGTTTCAATTTGTCAGAGCCCCGTCCTACACAAAACACACAGAAACAAACAACAACCCTACGACACCATCAGTACTATCAGCAAGGCCCCTCTCTTTGTTGCATCACATCATCTGCATGGTTGTTCGCTATGCCCATCCCTGTGCACTGCTTCCTCTCTGTTGTTTATGCACCGTTTCAAGACTCACTGTCCAACTGTTTCATGTTTGAGGGTTTCCTATACTGCCAGACGCAATATTTGGGAATCCCTCTTGATGTCTGAGATTTAAGGAGAGGGTGGGGAAATGTCGTACTCATGCCAAAAACAAAATCAGACAACATGGCCTCCCAAAGGGCATGTATGTATCTAAACAGCGTTGCAGCTACAGCATGGCCCTTCCACGAGCATGCAAAAACCATGGTGCCATAGGCAGGGCAGCAGAAACATGGATCTCACTCCTATTATCCCCAAGATGGAAACTGCAGAAAGCTAAGGAACATGGGGAAATTCAGTGGTTCATCTTGGCAAGAAGATGACACCCTCTCCCTCTTTAAAACATCTTGTCTGTTGCAGTTGTGGGGCGGCAAGGATCACACAGTTAAAACTAGCCACTTAATCTTCAGTGTGTTTTCGTATTGGTTTCGTTGTGGTTACAGCAAATTTTAGAGGACAGGATTATGTGAGCATAGTAATGGCCCGCTTGTACAGCAATGCAATCGCCACAGTTATGTGTGCATTAATAGTATGGGGACAGAGTTTGGGCAGGCGGTAAAGCAGTCTTATAATTGCTTTGTAACTTCCAATTTTCCAGTACATGAGGATATTATTTATTAAAAGTGACATCAGATACATGGCACTTTAGGGGTTGAGCCAAAGGCTTCATGGAACAGGTGGGTTCTGAAAAGGGATGTTTTCACTGGCCAACTCTTCAAGTCTTTGCCCTGGCAAAGTCTGAATCCACGAACACTGAAAAATCAGGACTTCATCATTTGGTATAAGGATTGCTTGCCCACTTCAGCACATTCTCAGCCTCAACCAACACACCCGAGATCCACATTCTGTCACACTTTGAAACTCGTGGCAAACTAACCATGAATGATATCTGGAATGAAAAGGTTTGCCAAAATATCCTGCCATGAAGCAGGAGCCAGAATTGCTATCCTGTGTGAACATAGCTGGCAGAGCTGTCAGACAGGGTGGAGCAGGTGACACCGATTGCATAAGCATGGTGTCACGAATTACTGTTGCAGGCAGGTAGCATGTTGGCATGCTGCCCATCAGGGTACTGGGGGGAGGGGGATCTTTAACATGGTTGTTCCAATGATGCTTTAAACAATGGGGATAATCCACTGCATAAGCCTCAATGAAATAAATGGAAGTTGTACATAGTCATGCTAACCTAGCTCTCACATTTGTTCCAAAGAATGCTGCAAAGAAGGAGGAAGGCCAGTTTGTACCTCTTGCCTCTGCTTCAAGGGCTTATATAATACTCCTCCCACTACATAAACACAGCTGCAATTCTGTGCACAGTTACACTGCATAAGGCCCATTGATTTGATTGGGATTTATATGTAAATGAAGTAGTGTGACCTTGAATGACAGGCAGAAGACAACCACTTTCCATGGATACTGATTTGCTGGAGGAGCAGTAAATCAATGGGGAATGACCCTTGAATCCTTAGCACTGAATTACAGTTGGAAAAAATCACATCCTGGATCCTAATTGCACAATAGCGTGTTTTCTTCCCTTCATGGGACAACCAAGAACCTTGAAGTGTAGCCCCAATAGCTAAGTCTCAAGCCTACCTCCAGCCTGCAGTTTTACTGATGGTCTCAGTCTTTTTCTGGAGTGCATCTGTTATGGCACAGAGGGTTTCCTTTTTAACTAGGCACCCCTGTTCATTGCAGCAGAAGCAAGCTGTTGATGTTAATAATTTTGTGGAGGATACTGTGCTTAGATTTCCACTTGCTTACAGCCGGGGGCATGGTCTACCTGCATGAATTGCCTAGGAGGTAATTATTAAATGTAGAACTTGGGGTTCTGTAAGATGCAAGAGTTACAAGAGTATGAAGACACACTCATGTGCTGTAACAGGTGGAAGTTCTTGCATTGTCTTTACAAACCATTGCTGCGTGGCTTGTTCATGTCACATCACGAACACAATGCCATATTGTAGGATCCTCTCCCTGTCTGTTTAACTACTGAAGGAACAGCAGTGGCCAAGAGCTTCTCTAGTACAGCCAGATTGTTTCGTTCAGGGAAAGCTTCTAAAATCAGGTCTCTCGTGCGAATATCAGAGTACTGTATAGATTGCACACTTGGAAGCAAAGGATAGGCTGAACTTTATGCTGAGACTTGTTAGTGAAGCTTACACACCTCAACAAAAGTAGGAGCTCAGAATGCTCAACTGCAAGGTTATTAATAGGGTTTCATCATTGCAGAAATGGATCTTTCACTCCTCTTACATATCTAGCATTGATGGGTGATAAAGGATTTGAGTCATGCTGCAGCAGAAGAGCATCACGGTACTATACCAAGGGAAAGAAATCGTTTGCAAGGCATACATTTTATTAGCCAAGGCATGAATGCAGATAATAATGCAGGCTGCAATACCTCCAGGAATAAATGGGAATAGTGGTGTTTGGTAGAGGGAGGCTTTGCCCCACACAGGATAACACTGTTCTACGCAGAGGCCATTTCCATAAGCTTATGATGGGTCAAGTAGCAAGGGGCATGAAACAGCTGAAGGAATGTATCACCATCTCTGTCTTCTAACTATACTTTTCTTTTCCACTGTCTGATCAGAGGCTCAGGGCTGATTCCAAGGAAATAACCACCTTTGAAGGCACATACACTTTCAGGAATTCCAACACATCACTTCAGTGTCTGTATTTTCCCCTATTATTTATAGTACAATAGATTACATTACAGCAGAAGAGACCCAGGTAGAATTAAGGCAAGTCCCAGTATGGAAGAGAATTGATTCTCTATGGCACTATGAGAAAACGTGGAGCAGAAACAAGGAAGTTCTGAGCAAAAATGGCCTCCTGAAATATGTCATCCAGTTTGTAGATGGAAAAATTGGATCATTTTCTCCAAATATTATGTGGGGTGGTAGCGGTGTAATAGAATTCTCAGAATTTTGGATCAATTAATACTGAATTAATGATATTGTTAGTTTGGCCTTCCCCAACTTGGTGACCTCCTGATGTGTTGGACTACAACTACAGCTCCCATCATCTCCAGCCAGCATGACCATACTGGAGGGCATCAAGCTGCAGAAGGTTGTGTTAATTACAGCAGTGGGAGAAGGAATCAATGAGCTAATAAAGGAGAACTGGAGGAATCAAGTCCATCACTTCCTGCAGCATTAAGATACTAAAACTAGATCCACAGTTGCACCCAAAATTATCTACCCTATTTACAAACAGAAAAATTGGGGAGAGGCATTTTGCTGAGCATCCTCCAGGGAGGGGACTGAAATTCTCACAATAGTGCAGGGGAAATTCTCCTATTTAATCAGAACATGCTTTTCATAAGACGTTTTGGGAGTTCCGGTCTGAACATGTTCCTCCCCTCTTGAGATATTGGAAGTGTGGGAAGAAAGGGAGCCCACATGTTCATTATGGTAGACAAACGGTAAAATATATTTTATTGATTTGAGATCACCACTCTTCTTGCCTGGCCCAATGCATGAGTACAAGTACGGCCCACTCAGTTGTTGTTTTTTAATGGGACTTGATCTGAAGTAAGTGTGCATAGGACCACAGCACCATCTAATGCAGCACTTCACTCGTTTCCTTTCACCCCAATTCTGAAAAAGTTTACACTGACGCAGCTTTGCTGAAGCATTACCCATGGTCATTTTGCAGTGCATGATTAGGTGCAGCTGTTGTACATTAAACATTTCCTTTGGGGCATCTGCTCTGATAACTGAGGCCATCAGCTATGCCTCAATCTTGAGCAAGTACTACCATTTTAGTGTCCTCTCACAGCTACATAACCCCACACATGAATGTCTGTACCCAGCCCTCTCCTTCTGTATCAAGGCGTTGTCATTAGGAATGTGTGTCACATTTGTACAGAAGCTTATGCAACATTGTTCATAAATCAAGGGCCTATGCATTTCAGGGATCCTTCTCAAGATAAAATACTAATATATGGTCATTAAGTATTTTGTATTGTATTTGTATTGTAATCAAGTGTAGTGAAGCTAAAGGCATGAAGACAAAATAAAATGACTGTAAAGGAAGGCATGTGTTTGACTGTGTATTGTCTCTGCAATATAACTCACCAAACCAATTAAGCTTGCATTCGGTCAGAACATGAACTGATAAGGCTTGACCAGTAGGTAGAGTGGTTGAACATCTATCTATGATTGCAGCAAGGTTTCTAAGCTGGAAAGTAACAGTAAACATAGTAATATTAAATAAACAAACCTCATTTTGATTCCAAGGTCAAGAAAATTCTGTTGGGATCGGAGGCATTGGTTACAGGAGATCCATGAACCCAGATAGAAAGGTACAGCTGTTCTAAACACATTGCCAATGCCGTTGTAGGGCTTAGATTTTGCAGCACTTTCATCAGCCTTCCCCAAACCGGCACCCTCCAGACATTTTGGAATACGGCTCCCAAGTCCCAACAGCCCCAGACAGCATGGCCAATGGTCAGGAGCTGTAGTCTAAAAAAAATATCTTCCCTGCCAAACCCCTTCCTGGCCCACTCACACCGATAGGGAAGCAGCAGTCGGACTCTGCTGGGGCTGGTAGGAGCCTCTTGCAAGGCCCAGCTGAGTCGGACTATTTCTTCCCAGTCCAGTCATGCCCCATTTGGGATGCAAGCAGGGTGGGAAGGAGCTGCGCCCAACTTAGCTGGCATCTGTAGGAGCCAGATCCTGCAATCACTGGCCAAGTCCCTTTCTGCCTCACTCGGGACACGAACAGGGTGAGAAGGAGCCACTCAATGCAAGCAGGGCAGGAAGGCCAACTAATACAATGGTAGTGTCTGGTATAGGGCCTACACCATATTCAAATTACCATCGTATGAATTGGCAAACGATTAATTTACCTAAGATGGCACAATCACTAATTAACTGTGACCACTTCTGCAGGTGCTAAATACAGTTTTAAGGCTATCCACACATTCAGCTAAGTCATCATCAGGCGATCACTCGTGACCGAGTAAGATTGTCTTCCGGGATAAAAGGAGGAAATTCTAAAGAAGATTGTGTAGACTCTAGCAATGGGTCCGTAAGTGACTGTGGAGGCCAATTCTAGATCCACACAGCTTCCCACAGTGAGGACACAGGCTACCAGATAGAAGATGGTCCTGTAAAGGATTCATTTGACGTGCTTTTCGCTTAGCACGTTTCTCCCTTTCACCTTGCACTCGGGCTTCTTCAAAGTCCATGGAACCTTTGTGAAAGGCCAACCTCCATTTAGATCGTTCATGGGCCAGAGCTTCCCAGTTTTCGATGTTTATATTGCAGAAATAGTGAAGTAATAGTCAAGCCTGCCCCAGCACACATATAGTACTATGCTTGAATCTGAGCATATGGATTGCACATTATCAGAAGTACATCATGTATACTGTACTTCTGTGTGGACATGTGATGGCCACCAATCTGGACAGCTTTAAAAAGCAACTGGACAAATTCATGGAGGAGAAGGCTATCAATGGCTACTAGTCCTGATGGCTATATGCTACCTCCAGTATCAGAGGCAGTATGCCTATATACACCAGTTGCTGGGGAACATGGGTGGGAGGGTGCTGCTGCACTCATGTCCTGCTTGTGGGTTCCCCGTGGGCATCTGGTTGGCCACTGTGTGAACAGAATACTGTGCTAGGTGGACCCTTGTTCTGATCCAGCATGGCTCTTCTTATGTTTATACATTACAGAACTATATGTAGATGTCTGTCTAATAAGAAATCTAACTAAAACAAATTCAGGCTGCAATCCTATACTTATTTACATGGGAGTAAGTCCCATTGAACTCAATGGGGCTTACATCTGGGTAGAAATGTATAGGATTACTCTATTAACAACATTTGACTACATCAAACAACTCTTGATTGAAGTAAACTAAGTTCCATTACTATGGTTGCCAGAGTAGTGATAGAGACGAAGTCTTTCTAAAGCACATAACTACAGTAAAAGATAGTAATAATGTGTGAATACTATACATGCATCTTGATATTTTGTTGATAGGTTCCCCATTGTGTGGCAATGCCATCTGCAAATATCAAGAAATTTCTATCCTTTAATGTTATCTGGAAGCCTCATTACTCAAAGAAGTGGAGGAGGGCAAATGAGGAATACAAGCTGACAGATATATAGGAAATGCATAAACATTTTTATGTTCAAGATTGGCGTGTATATAGAGTACATCAATATCTTATACACATAAAAAGGTATTTAAAGCATCTGCTTTATTACATTACAGCTGCTGCTCAGTATCCTAAATACATAATGTGTAGGTTAACATTAAAAGAAATGATTTTTTAAAAAGGATACTCTGTGATAGCTCCATTTTCATAAAAGCAATGAGCATCATTACAGTCACACAACTATCAACAGCAGTCTTATGAAAAAAATAAAATTTGAACAAGGAAACAGATGTTGGACATGGCAAGGTTCAGTGCATCAAGGTACATCTGCATCCTCAAATACATATCACTAGTGTTCAGATGGATTATAACTAAAAACAAGCTTATAGTCACAATTTACCACCATTACCTTAAAAATATTCATTAGCAATATTGCAGCTTTTTCATGTTTAATGCAGATCAGGAAAATTGTTCTAGCAGTGCTGAAAATAGAATATATACTTTTATAAATAGCTAAAATTTAGTGAAAAATAAGACTAATATCACCTTAAATTGTTTTAATTTTGAGTGCAATTTGACAAGACACCTCATTTTTAAGGATGAAGCCATTTTGTTGCTTCTGTGGCTTTTATGTTATCTGAATACATATAATAAGAGTTAAAATATGCCAAACAATTAAGATGTATGATGTCTTTCATATCAACAGAAATTATAAATTCATAATTACGCCGTGATTTAAAAGTGTTTTAAATGCTGCATGTTTTTTAAAGATACACCAATACATCATGCTTCTGGCAACATTGTAGCAATTATAGAAAAATAGCAAGTGCTTCAACACAAAGCACTATGACTAGCTTTTTCAAAAGATGTGCCCACAGTGATAAAGAATTCTTATTGCACACTGTACAGAACATCAAAGACCAAATGGCTTTAGGGATGCCAGCACCAGGATATAGGTTAAATGTTAATTTTGGATTCCAAGTTGGCAACTGGTGGTTTGTGGGCCAAATGGTCAACTCAATGGAATGAAGAGACAAAGTCTCAGGATGTTTAAAGAATATATATAGTTTTTAGTCCTTGAAGAAACCCAAGGGGCTATTTCATAGAATAAAATTATAGATAAGATAGACAGATAGATAGATATAGATAGATAGATAGATAGATAGATAGACTTTGTCTCTTCATTCCATTGGGTTATTTTGGATGTTCTTCAGTTTTGTTGGACCCCAAGTGGTCAACTGCCATATGGCCTAACTCACCCCCTAGGCTGCGGCTAGCTTGACATAATGGCTCTAGCTAAAGATCCCGAGTCAGCTTGAGGGCTATCCTAGGAGGAGGAGAAAGCTGCAGCAACACTGGAATCATCCACAGATTTTCGGCAGCTTCTCCTCCAAGATGGCAGCCATGATCAGACCACACTGAGGTGCTAAACCCAATGCGATACCCCTGGCAATGGCTTCTGCTGTCACAAACCAAAAGCAAGAGACACTCCATCTCCACCTCCCCATCCCAGGAGGGTACATGTTTCTCCAGACAGGAGGGGTGCAGCTCCATGCACACATGATCTTGGCCTGTTACCTCTACCTGACCTTAAAGTGACCTATCGGCCAATCTAGTTGCTGGCTGGAAAGCGTTACTAGAGAGCTTTTGGTACATATAAAATGTTGCAGTGCTACAGGCTCAACTAAGAAAACAATTTCTCCAAAACATCAGGAAAAAGCTCTCCAGAGAGGAGAAATAAAAGTGCATCTTCCTTGTGCCAACCGTATTTTTGAAAGTGCTTCTGGCATGCTGCTGTCCTTTTTTTTTTTTTTTTTAAACACATGCACACATACTGTTAAAAAGTGCTTTTACTACAAACCTGAAAATATTTGTGCTTTTTTATTAGCTCCCCCTGCCCAGCCCTTTAATTCAGGCTGCTCATGTATGCAGCGCTGAAAGAGGACATTTTTCTCTTCGGACTCTTTCCAATTGGTTATTCTGTGCTTTGGGGGAGCTGTCTGAATAATAAGCTAATTAATAGTTTCTCAAAATTCCTCCCCCCACCCACAAATATTGTTATTTTCCTCCTTTATTGCTTTTTTTTTTCCCTAGAGAAGACGAAGACAGTTGACAAATTCTACTGCTTTAACAAGCTCTGCCGTATCAAGCTGCATTACGGCTTCATTAGGACACGGGATGAAAAAGCTCATTTGAGAAGTGGCAAAGCATGGCAATACGGAGCAAGAGAGAAAACAGTCTATTATTCAAATAATACGGCAGCTCGGCTTCAAGATGTCTTTTGTACAAGAAGTGCTCAGGCAAGGACTGTTCGGTGGGGGAAGCTATTAAGATTACAGTCCTCCGTGTTCTAATGCGCTCCAACCTGGCTAGAGCTGTGTTCACGTTATAGAAGTGCAGCTTTAGGACTTTAGAGAAGACAGAACTCCATGTAGGTGATGGGTAGGATTCCTTTGTGCACTTTATTTCTTACACCCTCACATCGCAGGGCTAGAGCATTTTCTTCAACAGATGTCGTCAACAAGTTTCATCCCGTTAATCCCACGATACGTGACTCTGCTTGGCCGCACCAGGACTCCATAGTTTGCCTTGCAAGTGAAATAGCGCTTGTCACCCACAGAGCCATCGTTCTTGCCCTTGGCGCTCCGCAGTTCCAGGCCAAGCCATATGCCCGGGGCAAAGTCCGTGGGCCCAATGTAGCGAATTGTGCCCATCTCACTGGAGCTGCTCAGGAGAACCTGGGAGCCCTCGTGGAGCTTCACAGGGCCCTCGGTGCTGGCCGTAGTAGTAGTGTTGCTCCAACTGCGTCGCAGTGAAGGGTTTTTGGATCTGGGCAGAGAAGAAGGCAACAGCTGATGCTTTGTTTTGAAAAATAAAAAAAGAACAAAACTAAGACTGCACCTGCACACAGAGGAGTTTTGTCTCTGTAATATTAAGACTCCAGGAGGGCCCCATTACAAACAAAGACCAGATTGTTTCTGATCTGGTCTCAGTAGGAAAACATGCATTCAATTAGTTTAAAGGCCACACGGTACACTCACTGCCAATCCAAGAGGAAACCCTGCGTACGCTCTGCTTTATTCACTTTAGGTACAACAAGGTCAAGGAGGTTAGAGAAAGGGTGAAATGGTGATGCTTTCTTCCCAATGCAAATCGTAGCTTTGGAAAAGCATTCTTTCTTGTCAGGATGCAGCACTGGAGGAAAGGGTTAAACTCCCCTTCTCACCTGCTGTGATCCCAATAATTATCACCTCCCCCCTGCCCCTTCCCAGCAGCTTCTAATTTCATTTTTTTTTTAAACGCACACATGGTAAATGCAGAGAAGTATTTAATGTTACATCTAGCTTGGCTCTGAGCAAGGCCCCATTAAAAGGTAGCAGGAAATATTGGGGGTTGGAAGGTAGGGAGAGAAACATTGTTTTAAAAAGTCATGCATTTTGGCCTCGCTTGAACTGGCAGGGAAGATGGACAATGATTCTAAGAGCTGAGATTCTGATCCAGGCCTCTTTCTCTACCATTCTGATTTTAGCTATTTCATTTTTAAATGTACAGCCATTGTTTCTATCAACTATCACACAGGGCAGAAATAAAGACTCATAGGAAAGCAAAAGCCATCATTCGCATTGTTTCTTCCTAGAACCATCCTGGATGAGAGTTACACACCTATATCAAAATGCCTCCTTATTCATGAAGATGCAAGCCTCCAGAGACACACACACACAAAAAGAGTTTCATTGACCTAATCGCAGCAGATGACAGAATACACACATTCTGCTTAAACAAAAAAGTCACTCACTTGACAAAGGAATTTTTCCTATGTATCTCCTTTTGGGAAGATGCAGAAGTTGTACTGAAGCTGCGTCGAAAACCTGAACACAAAGTGAGAAGAAACTTTTTAGACGAGTCTAATAAGTGGCAAACCTATGTAAGAGCCTTCTCCAACCTGGTGCCCTCCAGACTAGAACTTTAATCATCCCCAGCCAGTATGGCCAATGGCCACTATCCCCTGCACATCTGGAGAAAGCCAGGTTGGGGAAGGTTGCTATATACATATTGAAAAGCACAGCACAGGAAAGTAAGAACAGTCACCTTCCCTCTACCCTCATTTAACTAGTCTCTTATCGAGAGCAGAGGTGTCTGCTCAGCCTAGATGGCACTCCAGCTTCTAAGCTTCGGCTATGAATGGCGTGACTGAAAGCAACGGACAGTGCACAGCACCACAGCCGTCAGCCTATGGACCTAGGTCTTGAGTGAATTGCTCAAACTCATACCAGAGACAACAACTGTCAACTCAGACCGATAGCTTGGATCTTAGGCGCTTAGTCCATATAAGTAAAGGTAACTTGATATACAATATGTAGGCAAGGTTTTTGCCATATTTAACACACAAAAATGTCAGCATACAGCTCTAGAACCTAAGCTGGGAAAGAGCCATTCTTATCAATACATATTGAAATCAGGAAAATGCTTTTTATATATTCCATGAGGCGATCAAAAGCCAAGGCCTTATTCCAGAATTGATTTTGTGTTTGTTTTTTAAAGGAGAGGTTCTAAAATTGTAAACATTTTTTTAAAACCAAGGAAAAAAGCTCTTGCCTTCAAGGCCTTTTCATTTCAGTCTCACTCAGAACCATCGCTAGTGTGGCGTAGTGGTGAGAGTGTTGGACTGGGACTCGGGAGATCCGGGTTCTAGTCCCCACTGGGCCATGAAGCTCACTGGGTGACTTTGGGCCAGTCACTGACTCTCAGCCTAACCTACCTCACAGGCTTGTTGTGAGGATAAAATGGAGAGGAAGAGGAGTAATGTGTAAGCCGCCTTGGGTTCCTTGCAGGAAAAATGCGGGGTATAAATATAATAATAAATAATAAATAAATAAAAATCCCCCCAAAATACACCATTTGCAATTAGCATAAATAACATAAAAAAAATAAATGAGATGCATGTCCAATTCTTACCGGGGAAAGAAGTATTCATTTTACTTGATGAAACATCTGTGAGGGAGTCCAGTGATCCTGTTAGCCTGAAAAGGAAATCATGTGTTAATATTTCTCTCTCTCTCAGAAAGAACAAAAAATAGGTCCAGTTCTTCAGTTATGATAGAACTGGCAGCAATTGATTTCAGTGCATAACAAAAGCCTCCAGTTGGAATTAATGGAAAGGTGAGAATCCTCCAAAGCCTGTGAATTTCACACTGATCCAAGGGAATCAAGATTAAATGCAGGAGGAGTCAGGGAAGAGCTATGGCATCTGTGCACAGAAACTGGTTAAGTAGTGTAATGCATATGTGGAAATGCAAAATTTGCATCATGAGAAATGATAAATACTGTATTCCTTTTCTCCAGAACACAAACAGTGGGAAACTGGCAGTGCAGATTACAAAACCTGTCCCGGTGCCTGCAGTCTGACCCCCACCCCCCACCCCACCCGCAACAGCTGCACAATGGACAGAGAATCATCTTATGCTGAAGCTCTCCACAGTGCATAAGGATGTTAAGGATCAAACACTCCGCAGGGGCACATCGAGGCCACAAAGCATGCACCATCCTTTACGATTCCCGCAGCAGTTCTCTCTATATGCTCTTTGCCTCTTTTATTTCAGTTATTAACTCTGAAGATCAAAACTGTGAGCAGGTCTGCTGTTTGGGCCTTGTGACAATGCCACCTATGGGGGGAAGTAACCATGAACATTCCCCAGCTCTTCTTGCATGTCCATCTGATGTAGAGTTCTTATTTACTGCCATTCCCTCCTCTGTTCCATCTCCTCTTCAGTAAGTTTAGAATGTTCTGCCAAGATCATCTGTGTTTCCTTCTGCTAAGGTCATGTCGCCCTTGTGTGCTTTCAGCTCATCATCTTTCCACTTCAGGATCTCCAAGACACTCCCTCCACCCCTGTCCTACTGTTTTATTCACCTTCCTACTTCTTCTGGCCCAGGTACTCTCACCTGCCATTGGCCCTGTCATCTGTCAAGCCATGTACCTCTCTTCCTTTCATTAAATCCCTACTCAAAGTCCCACATTCTGCAAACCCTCCCAATGCACAAACATTCACCTGTTCTCTGCTCTCATGCAGCAACATTCACTTGTTCTCAGCTACCCGTTACCACAATTCTGTAGACATGTGGAAACTGCTTGAAAAACTACCTCCACATGGTGGTTGCTCCACGCAGCAAGTCATTACCAGGTATTGGTTTCACCACAAAGACTGACCCCAACCATGTGGGCTGTCTCCACACTGCTGCAAGCTGCCACCAAGAATGGCAAGTTGCCCTTAGATTTTTCATCTCCAGTGGGCAGGGGTGGTGTCTCTATACAGTTCTGTAGAGCACCTGGTAAACAAGTGCTAAATAAATGTCAGCATATCACCATCACCACCACCCAACTGGGTGGTTTCCTAAATCCTCACTATACTTTAGGGACCAAAGGAAGAAGCTTCACACCACAAGAAGCGAAGTGCTGCTCCTGGGGAGAAGAAACCTTTTACTTAAACCTTTTCCTTTAGGAATACAAAGAGCTGCCTTATACAGAGTCAGGCCATTGGTCTGTCTAGCTCAGTACTGCCTGAATCAACTGGCTGCAGCTCCCCAGGGTTTCAGACTGAGCGGACTTTGCCAGCACTACCTGGAGATGCTGGCGATTGAACCTGGGACCTTTTGCATGTAAAGCATCTACGCTGCTGCTGATCTATAGCCCTGAACCATCATTCTTGCCATGAGGTTTGTCCTTTGTACTACTGGGTGTCAATGAACATTTTAGAAATCCCCCTTGAAAGGACTAGACCTCTTATAGTGAGAACAAATTTTAAATCCTTAGAATTCATTGATACTAAGGAAAGAGTTTTAGAAGTCAAGAAAAACTTGACACCACTACTTTTCTTTACAGCAAACAAGCCCTAAATAGATTTCAGCTTCATTGAATGTTCCCATATTAGCTCCAAAGACCGATTGCTTCTTTTTGCCAAGCTAGTCTCAGAACAGAGATGATCTAAATCTTGGCAACAGAACTGTGTGGCACTCCTCTAGGCTTCTCTCCAGTCGGAAGCAGATTCTGAATGAAAGTACTTTCTGAATGAAAGCGAAGCACAAACCATTTTGCCAGTCATCAAGAAACTCCACACTTACCTCTGCACTCTGGATGACGGTGCAAAGACACCGTATCTTGGTGGGCAGCTGAAGTACTGCACACCAGCAACTGAACCATCATTCTTGCCATGTGGTTTGTCCAGTTCTATTCCATACCAAAGCCCTGCAACAGTCAAAATCAGATATTTGAAGAGTCACAGGTAAGCAAAAACGCACTTTCATTTAAAAAAAAAAAAAGTGTTACTGTTTGCTGCAGAAAAAGGTTTTTCTTTATACAGAAATGCTCTTGGTAACGTGAATCTGCAATTAGCAAAGAAAATCAGGAGGAGGAATAAATCGGGGGGGGGGGAGAAGAATGATTCTTAAATAAATCAGCTTGAATAAATGATCAAGGCGACAAGTGTGCTCTCAAATTTTGTTTCAACTTGTAAAGTAGCAATTAATCCCATTTCTATGTATAAAGATGACAATTTTAGTGAGGCAAAGAAAGCAGGGGGCCCTAAAACGCTACAGTTCTAAGTAGGACAGATCAATAAAGCTTGAAAAATCAGATAGCCTCCAATTTACAAGGACAATCAAGGATGCCTTCTTCAGCCCTGTTCCAAAAACATGGAAGCAATCATTTCAAACTGAACACTTGGTTACTTTCATCTTGCCCTTACTTAGACTTTTTCCTTTAGGAATAAGAGGAGCTGCCATATACAGAGTCAGGCCCTTGGTCTATCTAGCTCAGTTTTGCCTAAGCTGACTGGCTGCAGCTCCCCAGGTTTTCAGACTGAGGGGTCTTTCCCAGCCCTACCTGGAGATGCTGTGGATTGAACCTGGGACCTTTTGCATGCAAAGCATCTGCTCTGCCAGTGAGCTACAGCCCTTCCTTTGCACTAACACTTCCTTTTACTAAAACTGTTCCAAAAACATGGAAGATCTGGATTCTAGTCCCCACTGGGCCATGAAGCTCACTGGGTGACTTTGGGCCAGTCACTGACTCTCAGCCTAACCTACCGCACAGGCTTGTTGTGAGGATAAAATGGAGAGGAGGAGGAGGAGCATGTAAGCCGCCTTGGGTTCCTTGCAGGAAAAAAGGCGGGATCACAATGCAATAAATAAATAAAAATGGAAGTTGTAGGAGGGGAAGAACTTTACAAGAAAGCACTGTTGGAACAATTCATCTTCCCACGGGTCACTGAGACAGTAATCAGACAACAACACATTTAGACATGACCATTTGCGACACATTTGCTAATTCCGTGAGAAGCAGAGAAGTTCCATAATGCCCATTACTAATTCTTGAGTTATCCAATCCTATTAAGAGTCAAAATTAAAATTCAAGTCATTTGGAGCTTAGGGTGCAGTTTTAAGGGTAATGCTAATTACAAGCAAAAGCAGCCAGAACTCCATCATGCATTTAAAAGCCTCAGCTGGGGAGGTGTGATTTTCTTCCAGCCTTCAAAAAGCAACAGCGACAGGCTTTCTGCCAGTTTACCAGTAACAACGCTTATGCAACTAAATACAGCCTTTGCTTGCTGTATTTCAAAGCTGTCAGCTCAAGAGAGATGCTACTGTTGAAAGGTTTTCCACAAAAAGAGCAAGTTTTCCCTTAGGCCAAAACTCACATTAAGGTGGGGGGGCTTTCAGGATAAATTTCCTCCCCACCCCACCTTTTTTTTTTTTTATGGCAAAAGCACTATGCTTGAGTCTCAGAGGTACCATCACATACACAAAAGAAGCCCCACATCTGCAATTATGTAAGAACCACAGCAAAACACCCAGCGTCAAACAGTGGTGCTAACAGGAAGACTCACTGTGACCACACTGCATTTCCTTTCTGTTGCACTGAGTGAGGTGCGAAGGCATCCACTGAATCAAAGCAAATTCGGGTTATAACAAGAGGAAAAGAAGAAGAGAAGTGGCCAAACAAAGGCAAGATTCAGTGGATCCCAAATGCCCTAGGCATGAGCTAAAATGTGTGCCATTGTCACAGCTGCAAACAATAGTTAATGAGCATGCACAATCTGCTGATTGGCGGGGCAACTTTGCAACATCTAAACAAATGCAGAAAACAGGGACCCCGGTTCATTCATGCTTCCTGCTCCTTACACACTGATGTTCTGAAAGAACACTTAATGTTTTGAAGCAAGTAGGATCCTTTATTTGTAGCAGCCATTCACTTGACTGAGTCAGTGGGCTGATCAACAGTGGCTGAATTTGGGTGTGCAGTTACAAGAGGTTAAGGGCTTGCTTCAGCAAAAAGTGAACATTAACTTTCTTAAAAATGCAGGCAGATACTTTTACCATGCTAACATGACTGCTTCTGAAATGACCCACAGCTCAGCATATCCTTTGCATGCAGATGTGGGCTAGGTTCAATCCCTGGTATCTCCAATTAAAAAATCTTGGGTAGCAGGGCTAGAAAGACCCTGTGCCTGAAAACTTAGCCTGAGCTGGCCAATGAGAGGCAACCCCTTCCCTCTGCAAGGGAGATGGCCATTCTGTGCGAGGTTGAGGCACCCAGCAGCCAGCACAGGCACAACCTGGCTTTCCTCAAGGAATTGGTCAGAGCAGCAGCAGCAGCAGCTCCATTACAAGTATGTTATTTAATCTTTGAAGGGGTGCGTGCGTGCGTGCATGCATGTGTGTGTGATTTGGTTTGGGGTTCGTGTGGGTTTTGTATGTATGGTCTGGTGTGTGTGTGTGTGTGTGTGTGTGTGTTTCCAAAGGCTGCTTTTCTGTGTGGCTCTGAGAATATCATGTCTTATTCTAATTATTATCATTGTTATTATGATGAGTGTGTGTGTGCTTTGGTGGGTGGTGAATGGGGAGGGGGGAGTCTGTGTGTTTTGCAAAGGGTTCCTGCTGGTTTCCCAAGAGATATACTCATCATTATTACTACTACATGTAAAGGGATGTCCACACTTTCTCCTGAGCAATCCAGTCCTTACTTCTTACGAGATATGCACAATCTGGAATTTTGTACTGTGCTACTTCTGAGTAGGCCTGCTCTGGTGTATTCTTTGTGATGGATATAGAAAGGCATGGATTTCTGGATGCTTTCAGAACTTGTTCCTGTGTTCCAAAGGCTGCTTTTCGGTGTGGCTCTGAGAATATCACGTCTTACTTTAATTATTATCATTATCACTGTTATTATGGCAGTGTGGATTCTCCCCTCCCACTCATCATCTTACGAGTCACTTGATTCTCTGTGGAATGGGAGTTGTTGCTAGAACAGGGGAATGTGGGCCCAAAGGAGTACTTTTGTGTGATTTCCCCACTCCCCTTTGCATGTTTTGTGCCTCAGTTTTCTCTTTCTGTGGTATGGGTTGCTGAGTGCTCTGCCTCTTGTGACCCCTTGGCTCTGCCTCTTGTGATCTGCCCTCTGCCCCACCACTCCGACTGGCCACCAGCTTCCCCTGATTGTACCCCTTAAATGTGAACCAGGTTACAAAATTGAAAAGCAGCAGTGTGATATCATGATGTTAGGAAACACCAATATTTCAAGGTAAAGTTTCAAGGGATCATCTCAAAATGGAATAATCAGCAGGCCAAATTTTCTGTTCCATCAATATCTGCTATGTCAGTAACTTACATTCAAGACTACATTATCCAAGACTGTGCTATCTTTTAACTTGATTGGAGAGATATATTTATACTAGGGAAGGGGTGAAATTCATTTGGTTTGCATTTTAATATGAACCAACCTAATTTGCAGTTCCTGAATACGCAAACTGATCCAATCTGCATTTGGTACTTACAAAATCTTTAATAACAGCTGCTGGGGTGTGTGTTATATGTGTGTTTTTAAAATGTAATTGTATTTTCAATTTTTTGTAATCTTTTAAGCCTTGTTAGGGCAATGGACCCTAAAAGGCGACAAAAAAATATTTTAAATCACAAGGAACATTAACAAGAAATAATCCAGAATGCAATTATCCTTTAGATTTCGCACTTCATTTCGCACTGCATGAATTCATCCATCCCTAGGTAAAAAAAATAATTATGATCTAAACATTCTTTGTTCCCGTACTTAGTTTGGCCAATGGATATTTATCACGTAGTCCTTTTCTCCATTTTAATAAGATAGCCTGGCCACAGTTATCCATGCCCTGGAAACATCCAGATTAGGTTACCGCAACACACTGCAGATGGGGCTAGTTTTTGAAAACTACTTTGAAACTGTATTTTGGTTCAAAATACAGCAGCTAGATTATTGGCTGGGAACAGATCTAAGCAGCATTAATATCCCTCCAGTGGTTTTCTGTGCATTTCTGGGCACAATTCAAAGTGCTGGTTTTTATGTTTAAATCTCTTTCTGGCTTAGAACTGGAGCATCTAAAAGACCTTCACCCATATGAACCTGCCCAAGCCTTAGGAGCCTTTTTGGAGGCCCTCCTCCAGGGCCTTTGCCTTCAGAGATTAGCTGGGTGGCAACCAGATGAAGAGTCCTTTCTGTGGTGATGCCTTGGTTGTGGAATACTCTCTCCAGGGTTTTATGCATCAGGTTAAAATATGTGCCTAAACTTTTAATGAATAGTTATGATTTCTAGTACTGCTATTTAATGTCATTGCTATGTGGTTCTATTGTAAAAGGGTTCTTTTATTGATTGATTTTGAATTGCTATTTTATAGTATTTCATAAATAGCTTACAATATACAGTCATGCCTTGGATTGAGAGCATAATTCGTTCTGGAAACGTGCTTGTAATCCAAAACACTCTTATATCAAAACAAAATCCCCCCAAAAAAAATTTGTACAGAGATTTTTAATTTAAGCCATACTACAGTACTTGTATTGCAAGACGTCGCTTGTATATCAAGTAAAAAATAAATAAATACATATTTAAAAATTTGCTTGTCTTGCAAAACGCTCTCAAACCAAGTTACTTGCAATCCAAGGTATTACTGTATAGTTTCTTACTAAAAGCTGCATTTTTTTTCTCAAAACTGAAAGGCAAGAAATAAACAAATGAAGTACTGGTATTTTCTTTATAAAATATCCCCTCGGAAGTAATAAATCTTTTAAGCTGCATATCTACAACTTCCAAGCTAGGCTTGTATCAGTCCAGCACAACCATGTCCTATAAGACAAGCAGACAGCTTACCAGGTGCAAACTTGGTTGTCCCATAGAATCTAACTATTCCAGTCCTCTGTCCTACCACCAGGACTCTGTCTCCAATCTGAATTTCTCCTTCATCAAAAGGATTTCTCCTTGCAGATGGAAAAGTGTTATTTCCTCCTGTTCAATTAGGTTTACAAAAATGGAGAAGAGGAGATATTTGAATCACATCAAAGGAGAAAAGGACTCTTACAAATTATTCATGCAGAGAGCTATCGCAGTGGATGGTGCATTAATGGAACTAAACAGGATCTCAGAAGCAAGTCAGATAGAGAATCAAAGATGCCTGTGTGCTCTTCTGAAGTTGGGCAAAATTAATATGCACAGAATATTTGAAATCTAGACTGGAATGATTAGAGGGGCTAATATCCAAGAGGTTTTAGAAATTGCCTTCAAAGAAGTGGGACCTGCGCTCGCATTTGTGATAGACAATCTATTTCCTTGCTTCACCCTTGGAGGTATTCATGGTACCACACAAAAGCCTCCCCGCAGCTTGGAAACAGGCAACTCCTAAACTTATTTTGGTATAAGAGGGCTGAATACAGAGGAGGGTTGAATAGGAATTTAGAATACTCAAGGACAAGAACAGACATACTTCAAATCAGGAGTTGGTCCGGAGTTTTTCTCCTGCAGTGAGAGCACAGCTTCCCCCCAACTTTGCACTGCAAAAGACAGATACACTTGCTTCCAATTCTTAGCTGATGTGCAGCCCTATCTTCTGCATGCTTACTCGGAAGTGTCCCATTGAATTAAATGGGGCTTACTTCCAAGGAAGTTTGCACAGGATTGCAGCCTCAGATTTCAGTTTTCTCACACACTGATATCACGGGTTCTAGCCAATCAGCGCTGTGTATAGCTGTTTCTTCTGCAAATTGACATCACTGGTGTCCCCTGAGTTCAATGCTGGAGAGAAGACTGTACGTCTGACCCAAACATTGTATGTACACTTCCCATAGCAGCCTCACTCCTCATTTTTAGGTATGTCTAATCTACACACACCAAAAGGACTATGTGAAAGGCAGCAGCCTACTGGCAAGAACACAGCATAATTGTTCTGTCACCTGGCCTGGGAACATGTGTCGATGGGCAGCCCTATCAATCTACGGTAATAATAGAAAGAACATAGGAAGCTGCTTTATGCTGAGTCAGACCATTGGTCCATCTAGCCCAGCATAGTCGATATTGAGTGGCAGCGGCACTCCTGGGTTTCATGCAGGATTCTTTCCTAGCCCTACCTGGAGATGCCGGGGACTGACCCTGAGACCTCCTGCATGCGAAGTATGCGAAGTGCTCTACCACTAAGCCAGGGCTCAGTGAGAACAACAACACACTCTTTACAAGTTTAGGAAGTTGAATCAGAGTTGGCTTTGCATGCAAGTCACCTAAAGCTGTCTCTGATACAGAGAAGAGACATGTTTTGGGGAATATGGCTTCTCCTCACATAATGGGATAAGTGAAAAGCAGGGTTTCCAAAATACGGCGTTTTCATAACAGGGCCTTCAATTGGGTTGGTGGTCTCCACTACATTGTACTTATTCAGCCATGTATAACCCTGCAATCCCACCGACACTCCAAATAACAACAATGAAAGCTCATCTGGAAAATTTGTAGATACCTTATTTTAAAAGTTTATCAGTTGCATTAGATGTCTAGGTGCACCCTGCGCACTAAGAGGCCTATTTCTCCCATCATCATCATCATCATCATCATCATCATCATCATCACCACCACCACCACAATCAAATTTTTAAAATAATAATAAAAGAAGAAAAACATACCAGTGATTGCTTTGGATGCAACAGAATTTGCTTTCAGGTCTTCCTTCTTATTGCTTGCAGAATTCCACTTCTTGGGACAATTCCGCTTGTTGTCCAATGATGTAGTGGAAGATGAAGAGCTATTGGATCCAAGGGAAGTTGCTAAAAAATAATAAAACCAAAGAGTTATTCAGATATAAGAAAGACACACAAGATGCACACAAGGCAGGAAATTTGCCAGTTTTTTCATTCTCACCTGCAAGGGAAGAAAAGAAACCATATGCCCAAAGCTAACTGCTCATGATGGACATCACTTAGTTAGTCCTTCAAGCCTAGTTCAATACTATACTTGTAAGCATGGAGAATAATTGTAAAAATAATGCAGCTTCAAGTAATAAAAGACATCAGCCCTTTGCTTTTGATAGCTAGTCTATTAAATCTTTGATTGAGAAACAGGGGGAGTGACATTTTGTGGGTGAATTATGAAGTGCCTACTGCATGCTATTACGCACAGTATTAATATTAAAATCGAGTCTATAAAACAAGATTGGGAAGTAAATCACTTTCATTTCAATTTGTGAAATCTTGATGTACAAGCTACCTACAAGATTGATCTCTAGCTTTCTCTTCTCTTTATAGCTTCCTCTTCTGGCCTATTCTAACCAACACTGAAGAGTCTGTGACAAGTTGTTGACCATTAGTGTACCTCAGCTTACTTACCCAAAAAGCTTGAGGTAATACTAATTTATCTTTCTGTTAGAAATGGTGAAAGTTTCAGGTGAGCTTCACGCATTAAGCTTTAGCATGTACCTGTATTGTTATGGGGAAAGCATTACACAGAGCTCCCAAATAGCTGCAGCTCCTTGCAGGGTGTGCCCTTATTGGAAGGATCACAATTTCCATGGGAATCATATGAAGCAGTCCTTGCATTGTGCAAGACATCTTGAGATCTCCATAAGCAGCACAAGTTGCAAGGAAGGCCTGTGCGTCTTTATTATAAAACATCCCACCTGGTCAACAAAAATGAGACTCCCATGATATGGACTATAACTGATCAAAGCTACAATGCGGTGGGACAGGGATCTGGAAGGGGTGCTTGGTGGAGAAAGACTAAATATAAAGGGGCTGAGCATTTCCACCATTGCCTAAGCCTACCACCCTGGCCTACTGCCTAGATGACAATGCTTAAAGGGATGCCTGGTGGAAGAGTAACATCGAAACAGTGAGCATATGTGCCATTTGAGGGAAGAGTGGCAATATTTACCTCCTCAGGTGAGAGACTGGGAGGGACTGGATGGGTGAGAGCAGAGAGGAAGGCTGATACAAGTGAGAGCTGTGTAAATGTTAATTGCACAGGATCTCATGTTGCCTTTGTGCAGGGATGGGAAACATGTAGCCCTCCAGATGTAGTTGGATTGCAGTTCCCATTATCCCTTACCACTAGCTATGCTGGCTAGGGCTGATAGGAGTTATAGTCCACCCACCTCTGGAGGGCTACATGTTTCCCACCCCTGCCTTTGTGGAATGGAGATCCATTGGCCCTATATGTAGTACTAGCTGTTGCCCGCGGCTTCACTCGCGTGATGAAGAATGACCGTGCCAAGTTTGCACGGGTCGTCATTTTCCTACAGGCACTATTTGTTCAAAATTCCTTAAGGTAGATGAAATCCCAGCCTCCTCCCAGGACTACACAATCAAATCCCTGCTTCCCTTACCCCCCAGGACTATACAATCAAATCCCAGCTCCCCCCTGGGACTACACAATGAAATCTCTGCTCTCCCCCCTGGGACTACACAGCAATGTAATCCCAGCTTGCCCCCCCCCCGGACTACCCAACAATGTAAGCCCAGCTTGCCCGCCCCCCTGGACTACCCAACAATGTAAGCCCAGCTTGCCCGCACCCCCCGGGACTACCCAACAATGAAATCCCAGCTCCGCCCCCCCCTGTAGGGCCCGGCTGTGGTTCATATGAACATTCTGTTTTGACGCAGGAGAGATTTGCATATCCGCTCCTGATTGGGCCCCTGTGGCAGTTCATATGAGCATTCTATATGTCATTGAAGCGATTTGCATAACCGCTCCTGGATGGCCCCTGCGAACATTCCAAGTGACGCCATTGGCTCTCATCTATTTGGGGCCATACAGGTGCAGTTTTTCGGAGATTTGAACCCACCAGTCTTTGTCCTTGGGTGATGTAGAGTATGCGTACCAAGTTTGGGGCGGATCCGTCAAAACATGATGGAGCCTATGCGATGATGCCCCACACATAGCAGTCATTCAGTCAGGCAGTCATTTAAAAAGTTTCCCTCCCTTTTCACCCCCTCAGAGAACATTCTAAATGGCCTAGGGGAGATTTGCATACCCACCCCTATTAGCCCCTGCAGGAATTCATACGAACATTCTAAGTGTCATATGGGCTATTTGCATAACTGCTCCTATTGGCTCCTGCAGCAATTATGAGGTGAGGCCGATTTGCATAACAACAACTCAAGCTCAGAAGAAATACCTTGCCACAGAGGGAGAAAATCAAGTCTACAAGAAATATCTTTCTACAGATCTGGGGGGAAATGCTGTCTCACTAAACATGGTCAGGCTTGTTCTGAAGGAGCTGTTCATGGAGATCCGTAAGAAGAAAGACAGTATTTTCATTATTATGAGACTTGAACAAAGAGTTACTGTGTTTGACCGTGGGAAAATAATATGTGTGTGGGGGGGAGGCCAGTAAGAAGATGGATTTCAGATTATTGAACTTGATAGAAATGGTTCAATCTATAGTAAGCTGGTTACTGATTACTGGTGTTTCTTTTTTCTTTTCTTTTTTTTTCTCTTTTCTTTGCCCCCTCCTTCTTTTACTTTTTTTACCTCTCCAAAGGTAATTTAGAGAAGCTCCTAGGGCAGTGTTCTCCCAGATGTTTTCGTCCTACAACTCCCAGTATGCCCCTGGCGTGCTGGGAGTTGTAGGCCAAAAACATCTGGAGACCCAAGGCTGGAGAACACTGTCCTAAGGGTATACTTATTTACAAAGGTTAGTGGGAAGGATTTTAACAGAAAGATGATTTTGGAAGAAGTTGGAATTATTAGAACAAAATAATGATTTGTTTTGGTAGTAATTTAGAACATGCAAGGTTAAGTGTTACTGGTAAAATGTACTGATCTCTGCTGAAATTAATGACTAATGGAATGGATGTGAAAAAAAATGGGTTAAAAATTTGGGGTGTGAAGTATTGATGCAAGGGGAAAATATGTGGTGGCTTGTTTTTTTGGTAAATGAATTTGATTAGGATCTTTGGGAAGGATTTTAATAGAAAGATGATTTCTGCAGAACCTGGAACTGCTAGAACAAAATAAGGATGTGTTTAGTAGTACAGTAAAACCTTGGATTGCAAGTAACTTGGTCTGCAAGTGTTTTGCAAGACAAGCAAATTTTTAAAATAAATTTTAACTTGATAAACAATCGACGTCTTGCAATACAAGTACTGTAGCACGGTCAAGAAAAATGAAGACTTTACACTATCATTCTTTATTGCAGCTTAAATTAAAAATATGTGTACACGTTTCTTATGGGGAATTTCCCTTTGATATACAAGTGCTTTGGATTACAAGCACGTTTCCGGAACGAATTATGCTTGCAATCCAAGGTATTACTGTAGTTTTAGTAGTAAATTAGTATTGGAAAGGTAAAGTGTTATTGGTAAAATATATTGATCTCTGTGGAAATTAGTGATTGAGAATAAGTAATGGAAGGGATGTAATAAAGGGGGTTAAAAACTTGGGGTGTGAGGTATTGATGTAAGGGGAAAATAGGTAGTGGCTTGTCCTTTGATAAATACAGTAGAGGGAAAGAACTAGGGTACTGTATTACACAGAAGTAGAAATGTTTTAGATTGTTAGAAGAATTAACATATATGCAGAGCCGGTGCTACCATTAGGCCAACTAGGCAGCTGCCTAGGGCGCAGGGCTAAAGGGGGCGCCAGAAACACCTTGGAAAAAAATACAGCGCTCTCAAGTGGGAAGGGGGGGGCGCTAAATATCTGATCTTGCCTAGGACACCAAACTGCCTTGCACCGGTCCTGCATATATGTTTATTGTTAATAATGAGGTTTTGTGAACTTGTGAGGTGGATGAATAAGAAGAAAAATGTTTGACAACAGAAAAAAGAGAAATGTATTTGTAAACTACAGAGTACCGTATATAATGTTACTTATTCTTTGTTGTGGGGAAAACCGGAAGTCCATTTTAGTTTAGTGTTGTTGTGTTTTTGTGATGTTTGTCTGCGTTTTATTTTTTATTGTTTTTTTTTCTTTTGAAAATAAAAAAATAATAAATAAAAAAGGAAGTGCTGGCAGTTCGGGAAGCTATGGAACACAGCTCAAGGATTGTTTTAAGGAAGAACACACACACTCACCCATCAGTCGCTTCATAATGTTATTAAGCCTTAAAGTTAGTGTGAAATCTCCACACACCCCAAAAGTTTTTTCTCCAAATTTCCATTTTCTCTTACTTTCAGGGGCATTTTCTTTTTGCCCATTCCCCCAGGGAAAAGCCAGAAATTTCTCAGCTGCAATTATCAGCACAATACTAGTTATTATGGAATTTCTCATAGTCATGCCAACTACAGCAGCCAAAAACATTTGGAGCACACATTACCTTCTTTACCAGGTGGTGTTTTCATTCTTTCTTCACTGCCCAAAAATGTGGTATCAGAAGTAGTCTCTCTTTTCAGTGCAGATAAGCCTGTGAGCCAAAGCAAACCAATGAAGCCATCGAGGTCTAGCAATACTCCCCAGCCCAATGACCAAGAATAAACATCAGGCAATGGCACTAAGGGCACAAACCTATGCAAGTTTAGACAGAAAAAAGTCCTACAATTCCCAGTATTCCCCAAATGCTGGAAGTTGTGCAACTTTTTTCTGTCTAAATATGCAAAGGATTGTGCCCAAAATCAGCTTAAATCAGTACTTCTAACACAATCTGGGGATCATCTACTCACCCTTACTTACAGATATGAGTAAAAAAATGGAGAGGGATACTTACTTAAATCATACTTCCCTCACTGCAAGACAAAATACTGAATGGCTGTAGCTCAATGGTAGAGCCCATGCCCTGAATGTATGAGGAGACAGGTTCATTTTAATGTCCAGCTAAGAAATCTCAGGCATCAGTAAGGAAAGACCTCTGGTGGAAACCCAGGAGACACGGATTCAAGATCCACAGCCAGTTATTTTAAACTGGCTGTGCATGGGTAGAAGGCAGATCAAGATCTACTGGTAGATCTCTGGCTGATTTGAAGTAGATCAGCAAGGATTTCTGACACCCAGTTGTTTAACAATGGCAACAAAAAATTACTCCCCCACCCCTGCCTGCACACAATTTATACTGCTGAAGAAAGCAGGGTGTGGGGGACAACTTGGGAGTGGATTCTTGTGTGGAAGAACTGTGAGCTCAGTTCATTTCTGGCACTCAATACAAATTCCTGGGCTCAATTTTTTTTAATTCCAAGTGTGTGACCCAGTTCGCACATAATGACTAATTATGGGTTAAACAACCCATAATTAGTCAGGGCCACACTGCAGCTCCCACTTTGCATTCACTTTTCTAAACAACCCAGGAACGCCCAGTTCCTAAGTTGTTAGAGCAGTGACATCTGGACCCGGCACTCTGGGTTGTTGAGGGTTTAACAACCCAGAGTTTGAACCCATGATTTCCCAAAGCAGATGCAAAGCAGAAGCAGTGAGGGGGCAGGAGGCAGCATGCTCGCTCACAGCCCCAACAATTCATGGGTTAAACAACCCATGAATTGTTGTTATGTGAAAACTGGGTCAATATCTTTTGCACTTAGGTCTGGTTGATGTGATGTTCTAGTAAAAAATAAAGTAGATCTCACAAGCCTGAGCTCTGCCCTCCCCTGGTTTAGCCGATACTGATGTGAACAACAAACTGGATTATTCAGACCTAATATGGCTTTCTTGTATTATATTCCCTTTAAATGGGGCAACAAATAACATACTTTATGGTACTAGAACTTCTTAAAATTTTAGCAACAAAATTAACAGCCATCAAGATTTGAAAACATCCCAAAGCAATGTGGCTGCTATTAATTAAACCACAGGAGATTCTGATCAGATCTCCCACATCACATGAAGTTGTGCCCCAAGATTTACGTGCATTAGCACCAAAACATTCTGAAGCAATCAAAACTAACTTTTAAAAAACTGCATTTACATATAAAAGCATATCGACAACAGAATCAACTATTTGCCTAAGAGAACAATTTATGCTAGAATAGCACCAATCCTCAATAAAAGATGCATGGAAAATACTAATTAAGTTTAGAAATGATCCATGGGTCCTCTATTCCATATTAATAACGGACAACCTGCCCACAATTAGCAAACAACAAAAGTCTACAGCTGATCTTGCTGGCAGCAATCATAAAGGGCAGAACTTTATTTCTCATCAACTAAACCATACCTATTGGCTTAATCCAGCTGTTGGGCTGGGGGAGGGGGCGTTCATACTAACTCATGAATGTAATCTATTATTAGATGTTTTATCAGACCAGCCTAAAAAAAACTAACAAGAACAAATGTGTTTACAGATCAGTTTACCACTCTATGGAAACAAATCTAATAAAAGAGCAATTACTAAGAGAACTTGAATATTCAAATGAAAAACCAGGAACAGAAACAGAACGAATATCCTTTAAACAGAATGAATATCAACAGAAAAAGCAGGTTTTTTAAAAAGCAACCCAAACACGCAATTTCTTAGTTCCTTCATCTACAGCTTAAATGAATCTCTGCCGCCACTGCCAAGGAGTGGGGGGGAGGGGGGGAATGAGTTTCTTCATTGAGGGCTAGGCAGTCTTATTCTCATGCCATCTATAGGTAGCTCACAAGTGGTAAAGCCCTGCCAGGCTTATGCCAGCCAGGGCAGAAGGTGGGTGTGGACCAGCTTTGTTCTTGCGTTTTTTCCCCTGCTGGTTGTTCCTGTAAAAAAAAAAATGTTTCCATTGCATTGGCTCAATGGGAGGGAAAATAAGTATGACAGCTCCAGGTAGGGATGGGTGAGAAATTTGTCCGGCTAGCATTTCAAATCAAATTCGCACTGCCCGAACCTACACACAGTTAGATGTTGAAATCCATATTTTTCCCGAAGTTTGCGATGCAGTTCACAAAAACAAAAGTGCACAAAAAACATACATCTAAAAATGTGCACATTTTTAGAATCATACAAGTTGAGAGCTTTTGCAGATTTTCATAGATTTCATAGATCATAGAGTTGGAAGGAGCCTACAAGGCTATCGAGTCCAACCCCCTGCTCAATGCAGGAAACTAGAGGAGGGGTCTCCCATCCAAGTAATAACCAGGCTTGACCCTGCTTAGCTTTTCCACGCTCAGACAAGCTGAGCCAGCGTGCTGATGATAGTCTTGGAAAATCCACTACAAGGAGTGCAAACTGTTGGATAAATTAAATGAGTTTGGAGGGTTGGCAGGATTCAAGGTAAATCATGAAAAAACAAAAATGTTGGTGAAGAATATGAGAGCAGGAGACCAACAGATATTGATGCAAACATCGGGTTTTAAAATTGAAAAAAAGAGTAAAATATCTTGGTATCATAATGACAAATTCGAATTCCACGTTGTTTCAAAACAATTATGTTAAGATACGGTTAGGAATTAAAAATGATATATTGAAATGGGAGAAACTAAAATTGTCTTTGTTGGGTAGGATCTCTGTGATAAAAATGAATGTTTTACCAAGAATGATGTTTTTATTTCAAACACTGCCGATTTTAACTAATGATGTGCCCTTTAAAGAATGGCAAAAGGACTTATCTAAATTTATATGGCAAAGAAAGAAACCACGAGTTAAATATATAGTTCTACAAGATGCAAAAGAAAGGGGTGGACTGGGAGTACCTGATCTGAAATTGTACTTTAATGCTTGCTGTTTTGTTTGGTTGAAGAAATGGGTGACATTGAGAAATAATAGACTTCTAGAATTAGAAGGGCATGATCTAAGGTTTGGATGGCATGGATATTTGTGGTATGACAAAGCTAAGGTTAATGTTGATTTCAAGAACCACTATATCAGAAGGGCGTTATTAAGAGTTTGGAACAAATATAAGCCTAGGCTATGCCCAAAATTACCCTTATGGATATCACCCCAAGAGGCACTATATAGGAAGGAAATGACAAGCAATGAGAACTGGTTAAAATACCGAGAAATATTGGAATTGCGTCAGGGAACATATTGGATTAAAACACGGGACTGTTTAGTAACAGAAGGTTATAACTTACACTGGTTTTCATACATGCAACTATCAGAGAGATTTAATGTGGATAAAAGAATGTATGATATAGAACAAGATAAGTCTGAATTTGAAATACAATTGTGTACAGGTGATGACCATGTAATTGCAAAAATGTATAAATTTCTGCTGAAGTTTGGGACAGAAGAAGAACAAGTTAAAGACTGTATGGTTAAATGGGCAAGGAATTTTGGATATAATATAATGATGGAACAATGGGAGTGTATGTGGACTAAAGGTATAAAATTTACATTGTGTTCTGATCTTAGAGAGAATTTTTACAAGATGATGTATCGTTGGTACCTAACCCCTGTGAAATTGGCTAAAATGTATAACAATGTGTCAAATATATGTTGGAAATGTCAAAATTATGAAGGAACATTTTATCATGTTTGGTGGACATGTAAAAAAGTGAAAACATATTGGGTACAAATACACACATGGATACAAAAGATTTTAAAAGTGAATATCAAACTGAAGCCAGAAATGTTTTTATTGGGTATAATGGATTTACAACTTGAGAAAGACTATGGAACATTATTGCAATATATGATGACAGCAGCAAGAATAATCTATGCTCAAAAATGGAAAGAAGCAACAATACCAACTACAGTAATACCTTGGATTGCAAGTAACTTGGTTTGAGAGCGTTTTGCAAGACAAGCAAATTTTTAAATATTTATTTATTTATTTTTTACTTGATATACAAGCGACGTCTTGCAATACAAGTACTGTAGTACGGCTTAAATTAAAAATCTCTGTACAATTTTTTTGGGGGGGATTTCGTTTTGATATAAGAGTGTTTTGGATTACAAGCATGTTTCTGGAACGAATTATGCTCTCAATCCAAGGCATGACTGTACAGAAGACTGGCTGTTGAAAATGGACTTAGCAGAGATGGCGAAATTGACTTGTTTAATTAGAGAAAAAAATCTAACTTCATTCAAGGAAGACTGGAAACCTCTGGTGGACTTCTTGGGGAGGAGGGAAAGTGACTTAATAACTTTGGGTTTTGATTTCTGAATATTGGTAAAGTGATAGAATTTTTTAATGTGAAAATAGAAGAAACTTAGATTGGATAAGGATTGGTAATGTTTGTCAGACAATGAGGCGGAAGCCAAATATGATTTGTTGTTATTTTAGAAAATTCAATAAAAAATAAAAAAATAAAAATGTGCACATTTGAAACTGCGTACAAAAAAAAAGGATTTGAAAAAATGAGCATAATATCACTTTATTCCCAAAGCTTCCCCCACTCCCTGCCCCCACTATTGTCAGAGCAGCAACGGTGGAGCACCAATGGCGGCAGAGCTTTCCACCACGGCAATGGGGAATGGACCCCCTTCTCTTCCTGCAGAGAGGGAAGGCCAGCGTGGAGAGAGGCCTGCAACATCCAACATCCCCTCAGATGGTCTCCACAGGACTGGCCCCATAGTCTTTTGGAGGAGGTTTTATGGAACGTTGAAATTGGAAGGATAGGGTTGAAAGGGAGGCAGGAAGGTGAGGAGTTCAGTAGGGATAAAAAATGTTCACATGAAAGAATAATTTTATGGAGATATGGAATCAATTACTAGACTATGTCATCATCATCATCATCATCAGGCGATCACTCGTGACCGAGTAAGATTGTCTTCCGGGATAAAAGGAGGAGATTCTAAAGAAGATTGTGTAGACTCTAGCGATGGGTCCGTTAATAAAGGGGAAGGGTAACATGCCTTGTCAGGATATGTTATATTTTTGGAATTTAGACTTTATTTGATCAAGAGGATAGAAGTATATTAATTGGTCCCTTGGAGGGTGGGGGGGAGCACTTTATGATTTATTGTATGTTGATTATGTTATATTTGTGTGATAATTTTGTATTTTGCTAAATATATTTTCTGTGTTATAATTTGTTTTGAAAAATAAATAAAATATTTAAAAAAAATGTTCACATGATAAACTATTTCCAACTGCCTTTTATTGAAATGTATTTAATTGTATTAAAATTAATAACAGAAAACAATAAAGAGGTTGTGCAGCATACATTTGAAATTCCTGAAGGAGGACTCCAAGGAATATCATAGAATAGTAGAGTTGGAAGGGGCCTATAACGCCATCGAGTCCAACCCCCTACTCAACGCAGGAATCCAAGTTAAAGCTTCCCTGACAGATGGCTGTCCAGCAGCACCTTGAATGCCTCCAGAGTGGGAGAGCCCACAACCTCCCTATGTAATTGGTTCCATTGTTGTATTGCTCCAACAGTCAGGAAGTTTTTCCTGATGTTCAGCTGGAATTGGCTTACTGTAACTTGAGCCCATTATTCTGTGTCCTGCACTCTGGGATGATCGAGAAGAGATCCTGGCCCTCCTCTGTGTGACAACCTTTCAAGTACTTGAAGAGTGCTATCATATCTCCCCTCAGTCCTCTCTTCTAAAGGCTAAACATGCCCAGTTCCTTCACTCTCCTCACGGGGCTTTGTTTCCAGTCCCAATCTTCTTTGTTGTCCTCCTCTAAACCTTTTCCAGTTTGTCTGCATTCTTCTTAAAGATATAGAACCATAGGAGAAAGGAAGGACCCTTACTCAGCGCATAGAGCGCCTGCTTTGCATGCAAAAAGTCCCAGATTCAGTCCCTGTCATGGGCAGGTAAGGCTGGGAGAGACACATGCCTAAAACCCTGGAGAGCTGCAGCCAGTCAGTGTAGGCCAAGGGTAGGCAACCTGGTGCCTGCCAGCTGTTTTGGACTACAATTCCCATCAGCCCCAGCTTGTGTGGCCAATGGTCAGGGGCTATGGGAATTGTAGTCCAGAACAGATAATACTGAGCTGGCGGAACCAAGCTCATTATAACCAATATTTAGGGCGCAATCCTATGGCTCCCCGACCTTGTCCGGGGCCCATAGGATAGGTCAGAGATCCTGCTGCGACCTTGGAAATCCCTTCCAAGGTTGCAGAAGGGACTCCACCCATGGAGTGGAGGGAAGGGGTTGAGAGAGGCACCATCATCCTCCGTGAAATCCAGGCAGTGCCTCAGCCTCTCCTCTTCACAAGGAGGGGAGAAACATTTAGATGGCCGAAATCAGCCGCCTAAATGTTCTGGAGGGCAAGGGGAGCATGGAAGCAATCCTAGCCGCCGAGCTCCTCCCGCCTTCCGTTGGGTGCCCGTAATCCTCTGAGTTCAGAGGTTTATGGGCACCCGCATAGGATGGGGCTGCCTGTTACTCATTTAAAAACATTCATATACCGTCTTTTATCAGAGATTTCAAAACTTTGGGCCAGTCACCGATGCTGAGCCTAACCTACCTCACAGGGTTGTTGTGAGGATAAAATGGAGAGGAGGATGAGGATTATGTAAGTCGCCTTGGGTTCCTTACAGGAAAAAAGATGAGGTATAAATATAATAAATAAATAAATAAAATACACTCAAGACAACAATATGAAGTAAAAACCAATTCAAGTTGGAACAGCGGGTTCATGCCTGTGCAATCTGCCCCCAAATAATATCACACTTGTTTTTATTGCTTAGCTGCCGAGACCAACAGCAGCAACCCTTGCCTACAAACGATGGATTATGATCTGAGGTAGAAAATAGCTTATCTTCCTAGTGTGCCCTTTGGCTTCAAAATAAAAACTAAGGACTCCACTGCTTACCAGAATTAACTTTGGAAGTGACACGTGTTACGTCAATTTTCTTGGACCTGACCATAGGCAAAGGTCGTGAGGAGGAGGAAACTCTTGCCTTCTTTTTGTGTTCAGAAGCTTTATTTATTTTAGAGAGAGGTGCAAAGATACCTGGCAGAGAAGATACACAAGAGAGATAAAGGCTATTAATCGCAGAACTCAGCTATTCCTCAATAATCCTATTCAAATATTTATGACTGTTCAATTATTTCAGGGACTGCTGAATACTTGATTGCTTTGTACTTGGCCTTTAGTATAATTCTTATCCTTACAATACAGCTCCAGGCACTAATGCTTCCCTTTTATGGCTAGAAGGTGAAGCAAGCTACAAATTGGAAGGCTTAAGCTTTTACACACACACACACACACACACACACACGCACACACACGCCTCTGACAGAGATGAGAACTGGCCTCATTAGGGCATCCCAGACATCTTGCCATTGAGACCAGCCTTCCTAAACATAGCCATCAACTCTTGTATAATATAAACATAACTGACTTCACAGATACCACAGGTAACAGAGGTGCATGGCACACTGCTCGCTTTCCTACTAGTAATACCAATAAGAAATGTCAATCTAAATTACCATGCAATCTATTTGGCACGCAAGGAGGAAGACGCTCCCGATACCTACTTAAGGACTTAGCTGGAGAGCTACTTATGGACCATGAAGGTAATTTTATGAGAGAAAGTCGAATTTGCTTAACAAGACAGATATGTAACGAAGTCAAAAAGGAGGCTTATGAAAGAGTTTGCAAGCCAGTACATCTGAAATAAAAAAGCCATACCATGTTTTGGCGCACACTTGAAGTACTGCACCTTTCCAACGGTCCCATTGTTTTTGCCTTCGGATTCATCCAATTCTATGCCAGCCCACTGTCCACTGGCAAACTCTGTTGTGCCACAAAATCGCAGTGTGCCAACCTGACAGAAAGAGGGAGGGAAAACATGCTTCCAATTTTGTAATGGGTTATTTTTAAAACTGAAAAAAAATAACATTGAATGTGATGACTGAATTCATGTATTCCAGGGGTAGGTAACTTTTTTGGGCCGTGGGCACATTTGGCAATTTGAGACACTATCTTGGGCACCACCAGAAAATGGCTGCCATGAGAGGTGTGGCAAAGGACAAGTAACCTACCCAGAAATCTGAGTGCAACCAGTGGTGGAATCTGAGCACCCAAACACTAAACAACTACTTTGAATGCAGTTTTCAGCATCAACAGAAAAAATATTTCACATCAATCCCAGCTGCCAGTAAGAAAATGTGTTAGTTTAAAAAAATTAAGTGGGAGGAGTAGGGTACCGTGGCCAGTGCCAAGAAGGGTGTCCAATGGCACACTGGTGCCCACGGGCACTAGGTTGCCTACTCCTGATGAATTCCCATCATTCCAGTCTAGGGGGGGAAAGAGTGTTCCAAGTGCAGAATGTGTTTATTCTCATGGTTCTGCTCCATGCCAGTACAAAAGGCAGCTATGGAAGGAAGAGAACCCAGATCCAGCATGGAGGGATATGTATGCAGTGTTCATGCACCACACATATGGATTTCCCAAGGTGTAATCAAGACTGTCCAGAAATGATCACCTATTAGAACAGACTTCCCCAGCCTGGTGCCATCCAGATGTGTTGGACTACAATTTCCAGCATCCTCCATGGCTGGCTGGGGGATGCTGGGATTTGGAGCCTAACACACCTGGAAGACAACAGGTTGAAGAAGGCTGTATTAGAAAGTAAACTGACCAGGCACCCTTTTCTCTATTCATCCCCATCTAATAGCAAAGTCAGCTTTGACGGAGCTCATAAAGTCTGAAGCAGGCAGAAGGTGCTGCAGTGGGTGCAGAACCCCTACTAAGCTTGCAATCCTCTGGACTGAGGCCAGTATGTGTAACTATTTATACTGTACTCCAGTGTCCTTTCCTGATGCAGTTAAACAAGCGTCAATAATGGTCTCCTTTCAAGGAGATCTCTACTTGGATCCCACTTGGAGATCTCAGTAACTTCTACTTAGTAAGGTGCTGAACATCTGAAAAGAACATATATAAGAAATGGAAGGAAGGACAGGTCAGCTGACTGGAAAAGAGACAACTTGGTGTGTGTTGGGGGGACATGACATAACAGCACTGTTCAAATACCTGAACAGTTGTCGCATAGAAGAAGGCCAAGACTTGTTCTCAGCTTCCTCTGAGGCCAGGACTAGATCTAACGGGCTTAAGTTACAGGAGGGTAGATTTTGGTTGAACAATAGGGGAAAAAAAACAGCATCTTGATGGTATGTGCAGTTCCACAACGGAACCAATTACCTAGATGGGTGGTGGACACTCCTTTGCTGGAGGTCTTCAAGTAGAGGCTGGACAGCCATCCATGGGGGATGCTCTAGCTCTAGATTTCCTTCATCAAGCACAGTGTAGGACTAGAGGGCCTACAAGCCGCCTCAAACTCTAGGTGTGTGTGTGTGTGTGTGTGTGTGTGTGTGTGCTTTCAATGTTTAAAAATAGAAATTCTAATACAGGCAGTCCTCGAGTTAAGAACATCCAACTTACAGACAACCCATACTTAAGAACAGACTTCTGCGTTCCCCAGTGCTATATCATTTACGTAGAGTACATAGCGTAGTATACTACGCAATTTGCGTAATTTACGCAATTAGCGTAAATGCTGATTTTTACATATAGAACGCTATGCTGTTCCGACTTACATACAAATAAAGACATTCTTAAGAACGGAACTCGTTCGTAACCTGGGGACTGCCTGTATGTGCAGATACCCAGATTATCAAACTGCAGCATTCCTGCAAAATTAAGCATGTTTGTGGAGATCTGAAAACACAAACCAGCAAGTCCAGAGCATTTATTAGCTATTAAAACAAAATGGCATAAACTATAAAAAACACTGCACAGTGCACTTGCGAAATATTAGCAGAAACGTTAGACTTTTCTGAAAAAATGCTGAAGCTTTAATGCAATTCTCCCTAATTTTTTTTTTTTTTTAGAGTGTAATGCTGGCTGGGGAATGCTGAAAGTTTATTTATTTATTATAATATATTGTAGGACTTTTGTCTGTCTAAACATGCATAGGATTGCACTGTTTCTGCCCCCTCCCCCAAAAAAGGTAGATGCACTGCACTCTGAAAATAGTATTATTTTTAAAAGGTTATTTTTAAAGGTTAAGAATTAATCTACCTTTTATCAGTTTCTGGAAGTAGCAACCAGACAAATAATGACACACAGAACTCCTCCAACAGCTCAAAACTGGGACAAGACCAATAGGTAGTTCTGCAATGGAACTACCTGTCTGCATAGATGCCTGTTATCCAAAGTATATTTGAGTCCCTATTTAAAGGAAATCAATTAATCACAACTGTAAATTCACATATTCCGGTATTAGTTATTAATTGAATTTTAAGAAATTTGTGCTAGCAAGAGCACAGCTAGGAATCCCTACAGTTTGCAATAGTGATTTTGAAATGCAAAATCTACTGCAGTTTTACATGAACAACAAGGGAAGAAACCAACTTCTGGGAAACCCCAGTAAGTCAATCTGACACCATGTTTTGATGGTTAGTTTTAGGACAGAGAACAGCTGCATATTCCTTATGCGGGTAAGGCTTCTGTGACTTTTATATGTGGGTGTGACCAAGTGACCTATCCCAAGAGATGCAGAGTTACGGATGCCCCTTAAAAACTAATCTGGCTTATTACGGTAAATGGCTGAGAAACATTTGCAGACTCATGTGCAGACTTTACTGCCCAGTACTGGCTTTCCCCAGTATATATGGAGAGGTTTCACAGTGAAAGCATACAGCTTTGCATAAAGGTTTTATTTCCTGCCTGCATGGGTAGCTGTGGAAATGGCTTTACACTTTATTACATTTCAGAGCAGAAGTAGGATTCATTATCAGCTAAAAATCCAATTTGCACAGAATTACTGTGAATCTTTCTGCCATCAGAAACAATAGTGTTCAAAAATATGACTGAGTTCTAAGACAAGCAACCATGAAGAGCAATAATTGCTGGCCAAAATATGATCAGGACAATGTACCCACAAACTGAGTAAGTCCCTTAAGTTAAAACTTCCAGAGCTTGGGAATAGAGTACTTGAAGCCTCCTTTCTTATTACACACTTCTGCAAAGCATAAACTTTAGCAAGTTTCCTCTTATGGATACATCCTTTGCTGGTACTGCTAACTAGGTCTTTCCTCATACTACTAGGACTCAGTGGCTTTGAGTGCCATTTTTCGTGGAAAGGTGGGCAATACATTTAATTAATAAATAACATACATTAGGAAGAAGCAGCAGCAACACAGATTGGATCTACATTTAGCAGCCTCATGACGGCTGGCTCTACCCATCAAGCCTGGAGGTCTTTTCAATCCAGTCTGCTTTCCTTCTGTACAGTTTATTCAACATACCTTCTGTCCTGCAATGACAACTCGATCTCCCAGCTTTAAGCCAAGGGATCCAAGCATAGCTTTGCCAGTGACATTATCATAGTTTGGAAGCATGGCCTTGGAAATGTCACAAGACAGAGGCACTGCATCTAAGAGCATCTGCTTGATTTCTTTGGCACTTGCTGCAGCATCTGCCATCTCTAGTGGCATGTCTACTGGGTCAGGAACCACATCTGCTGGCGTCTGCCCTTTGTCATTCTGCAGAACAACAACAACAAATAAAGCAGGGAGGGAGTGATTCAGGTGCAGTATTGACACAATTCAAAACACACCTGTAGCACATTGATAACTGGTTAATAACAAACAACCGAGGCTTAAATAGTGCTCTAGCTAAATGCATAAAGCAAGGGTAATTTTAAAAGAATCAGATGCAACTGATCTTTAAAAAAATAATTAAAAAAAAAAAATCAGAGGCAACTGTTCATGTGGGTCCTAAAAGTTCAGTACCGGCATCTAGGAATTTAAATTGTTTTCCAAGCTGTGCCTAAATACAGACTAACATATGTATACGCCTAACACACGCAGTTATTTTCCTGAAGCATTTCATATATTACTTTTCAAATATCCAACTTTCAGGAACACTTTTGGACTACTGCTGTAAAAAAAAGAAAGTCAATCAAATACAGTCAGATAAACCAAAGAAGGTTGTGAATGAAAATCTCACCCTAAAGGCAGGATTGGCTCCATGTTCCAATAAACGCTTTACAGCTCCTGTACACAAGTTGAAGGCAGCAATATGCAGGGCTGTTCCAAAATCAAAGTCACTGCAGGTGGCATCCACATCTACAATTAAGCATCATGTACATATGAGAATGAACATGCATCAGTTTTTAAACATTTTAGATTGGTACCATATGTTGTTTTTATCCATGATCTAAATGCTAATGGTAGTTATTAGCCACAGTAGTAGTAGTACAACATATATTTATATCATGCGTTTCTTCCATTTTAGAAGTCAAGGCAGAGTACATACAGTTCATACGTTCTCCTGTTCAGGCACTGACCAAGCCCAGAGCTGCTTCTAGCCAAACTAGATGTGAATGAAATTAATGTGTGTGTTTTTTAAATGTGAGATAGCAGCTGCGGTGGACCCTAAACAGCATCAGAACTGCAAGGTGGATAAAGAGGTGGATAGGGAGAGTTTAATCCTTCCCCCCTCCCCACCATGGTTCCAACAAAAATCCCCTCCAAGCAGCTATATGCATCGGGAAGCCCAAATAGCAGCTGTGGGTGGGATTGTCGCCAGGACTATGGCGGGGGGGAGGGTTAAACTCTCCTTCCCCATTCCCTGAAGTCCGGATGCTGTTCAGAGTCCCCAGCAGCTGCTATTTTCCATTTTAAAACTGTGCGAGTTAATTGTATTCACGCAATTAGTGCCACATCAAGTTTGGCCCTTCGCTTCTGCAAGGTTGCTGTACTATGTGCCTTCACACCATGTCCTAGGATTTAATTAGTACCTCAGTAGTTTATAACTAGCACATAAAGTCACTTGTATCAACCTTACATAAGGTTCTATAATAAGAAGACAAACTAATTTATGATACACAATACAGTAATACCTTGGATTGCAAGCATAATTCGTTCCGGAACCGTGCTTGTAATCCAGAACACTCTTATATCAAAGCGAGTCTCTGGCGGGCGTGAGCGGGGTCGATTTCGGCCCGCTACGCCCGCTCGAGGGGAGCGGTTACATCCCTATGACTGCTTGTCTTGCAAGACCTTGCTTGTTTATCAAGTCAAAAATTTTCAAAACATTTTGCTTGTCTTGCAAAACGCTCCCAGACCAAGTTACTTGCAATCCAAGGTATTACTGTATTTAGATTCAGTGCTTTCAAAATCAAACAGTGTGTGTGTGTGTGTGTGTGTGTGTGTGTTTAAAAAACATGTCTCAATCCTTTCCAGACCTTTTCTTTCTTAACACCCATTCAGTTGACCCTGAAAGCAAGTTGAAATGTGGGATAACAGTGTGTGGGCCAAATCTGGACACGTGGAGAGGTTTGTAGGATGGCTTCACTACATACTGAAGTCCCAATTTTCCAGTGTGGGTGAGCAGTTTATTTTGCTTTCACCTCATGTCAACTTCCAGATGCCTCTGCATAGTAAAATGTTAACCTACATTGAAAGAACAAGCCTTGCACATCTGGGGCGTGTTCGCACGACACAGGAACCGCAGGGGAGCAGAGGTCCCCCACGGTTCCCGTGTCGTGCGAACGCCGACCGGGGGTGCCCCCATGGGCCGGCCGCGCGTGGGACGCACGCAAAGTGACCATGGGTGGTAGAGGGGTAAGCCCCTACCGCGTGTGGCCATCCTGCCGTGCGAACAGCGGGCGGCCCTCCCGCAGGGGCCACACAGAGGTGGCAGCCCAGAGCAGCCGGAGCTGCAGCCGCTCCAGCCTGTAGGAGCAAACGGCCCCTCTGGGCATCCCGAGCCGCCCCCCCTAGCGCCAGGAGGCTCGCACTGCGGACGGGCCCCTGGTGCCTCCACCACTCACAGCCTGGGCGTGCGAACTGGCCCCTGGTGAAGCAACCCAAAGATCAACATACCTAAATGTCAGTTCCCACATCTACAGCCTATATTCCAGATTGCAAGAAATTGTAAAAGCAAAGTTGGAAAAACAAATCTAGGTGTTCTGGAGATCCATAGCCCCCCTGAAGATTTATCAGACACAATGATTCAGTGTGGCTGACACTTGTAAACCCCTATCTCTAAGCCCCTTAACTTTCTGGGCGAGATCAGTTTCAGTCTTGACAACTGCACTCTAATGGATTAATTAGCAGAGAGACATGTTGCTCCACAAACTTAACTACATTCTGTTTGTAGATAAATCCCCTGCAAGTATTAAAATGCATGCCATGAGCCAATATCAAACAGACAATTGCAACTTCTTCCAGATCATTTTCCTTAGTTGAGAGTTTCAATCTTCTGGGAGTCAACCAAGCACATTTCTCTTTCAATGTTACATAAACCCCTTCCTTTCCTGAAGCAGACGTACAAAGGGAGTATACACCCAAAAATTTGTAAGCAAATCTGTCAAGCACCAGAGAGAACAGAACATGTTACTGCAGATCCTAATAGCTGGGTATTATATGTAACAGGAAGATTTCTGACTGCTGATCTGAGCAAAAGTGATCTGTTTGTGCACTCTTTCAGCCGTCATCCTGGTTGAGGCAATGCTCTCTGCAAGCAAAAAGGAGCTATAGCACACAGATTAGTCTTACCAAAGAACATAAAAGAGTACTAAAAGGAGGCCATCCAACAGCCAGGACACATGGGGAGTGCTCCTGAACTATACAACTGCCATCACATGGCTGATTCACACTGTTAGCCTCTTAAGAGTCCAGTTCATGTTTCTGGGGTGGAAAACTGCTCACCAGTTGGGTAAGGGGAGAGGGCTGGGAATGTTGGGTTTTGCATAGGCAGAACGAGATTACCACCTGACAACAGGATTATCACCTGACCTGGTGGGTGTCTCTTGAGTTCAAGTACACAAGGTCTCTAGTCACGAGACATAGTCTCGAGGTGATATGACTCAGCAACCTTGGACAGGTTTTGGGATCAACATGTTGATGAATAGGTTATACAACTGGGGTGAGTAATATCCTATTTATAGGTGGTATAAAGCTAACACACTTGCTGATAGCTTCACTCTCTCTTCCACTTGCTGTCTTGCTCGTCTCGACTCGACTTGTTCTGGACTTCACTTCATCTAGCCTTACCACTGGGGTATTGGATTTGAGTCTGCAATGATGTAGTGAGTAATAGATGCATTGCTTGCCTTAATCCCATGTAATTGGGTCTTACAAATAAACTCTTTAATCTTTATTAACTGCTGTTATCTCCTCCTTCCGCCTGCGTGACTGGGACTGAGGGTCATTGGCTAGGGAAGCTTTTGAACCCGGGTCAGTCCAGCTCTCACAGGGAATGCATAGAGACAGTATCCTCCTTACCACCCCAGCCCCCAAAACAGGGGATCTGAGCTGCAAGAGGCTGACAACATAAAACACTTGTGGAGAGAAAGCCATACCCTGCAAGCAGAGAAGGAGGCAAACAACTGCAGTCCCTGAATCAAGAGCAGTGCGGGTGGAGAATTCTCTCTGGGACCTTTGTTGTTTGGAAAGACCACCACTAGTACCACGTTGGAGACCCCAGGGCTAATTCTTCAGCACTGTAAGCACCTGACTAGAAACATGGAGATCCAGATTCAAATCCCCACTTGGACAGTCATGGACCAGTCACTATTCCTCATACTAACTCACAGCGTGGTTGTGAGGATACAAGGGAATGGAGAGAGAGAGAGAGAGAGAGAGAGAGAGAGAGAAGTGAATCTTAAATACTTCCCCGACTGATACACTTGGAAGAAATGTAGAATTAAAATGTAATAAAATAAATAAATATGAAGAAATCTGATTTTTAACATGTTAATACAGCATGATAAAAGAGACCTTCTCCCTACTGCAAATGCTCAGTATGTTGAATTTTATATTTATCTCTGGATGACATCTCTCAATGCAATTATCTGCCTGTATAGCCAGGCTTGAAGGACTCAAGACAGAGCTATGTCTAAACACCATTTTCAGTGGTGGGCACTAAATATCTTGGTTTTTACTTTGGTCATATCCTGATTTAAACTTCTGTTTTTTATATTATGTTTTACTATGTTGCTGTGTTATGGTTTTAAGTTTTGTCTTGTGAACTGCCCAGAGAGCTTTGGATAATGGGTGGCATAAAAAATGTAATAAATAAATAAAATAGCAGAACACAAGGGCTCTCAAACCTTGTTATAACAAGTCTTCTGAGATTTAATTTCATTTATTACATTTCTATACCACCAAAAAGCCGAAGCTCTCTGGGCAGTTTACAAAGATTAACTGGGACTCGGGAGATCTGGGTTCCAGTCCCCACTCAGCCATGAAGCTCACTGGGTGACTTTGGGCCAGTCACTGACTCTCAGCCTAACCTACCTTACAGGGTTGTTGTGAGGATAAATAGGAGAGGAGGAGGAGTATTATGTAAGCCACCATGGGTTCCTTGCAGGAAAAAAGGCGGAGGATAAATATAATAAATAAATAGATTATAAATGAAGAAATAGTAGTAATATGAATGTCAAGGTTTCTCCTGAATACTTTAAATAAGACATTGGACATGGCAAAGTTTTCAGGTGCAGGCATAAAAATAGAGCGATTGGCACTCATTCTAACATGCCTCCCAGGTCGGATAACACCATTTTGAGGTGTATTCATTGACACACATGAATACACCTGCGTTTGCACACAATTCTAGATTACCATGAGTGCCCATTCACTCCTGTTTGGCTCCTCCCACCAGCAGTGGCGGCTAAAATTAAAAATCATAGAAAAGTAGAGTTGGAAGGGGCCTACAAGGCCATCAAGTCCAACCCCCTGCTCAATGCAGGAATCCAAGTCAAAGCATCCCTGACAGATGGCTGTCCAGCTGCACCTTGAATGCCTCCAGAGTGGGAGAGCCCACCACCTCCCTAGGTAGTGACCAGGGATCAAAACTTAGTGTGTTGGATGAATGGGGGCTCCTGGCCTGTTGCTGTCAAACAAGCCAGGAATCATAAACCAAGAACCCTGGTTTGACTCATAAGGGCGCAACAAGCCAGGAACGTTACGTTTTTGACTCCTGGTTGCTTTAGCCATTCCTGCAGGTGGGAGGACCCAAGAGGGAACAAACAGACTACATGCACCTGCACTGGGCTCATTCAGGGTAAGCCAAGATGCTCTGGAATTCTGGCTTATCACTGTATCCGAACACGGCCATTGTGTGCAACATGAAGGTGCCAACAAACACAAATGTGGAGATTTCCTTCTCTCCTCTGCAATGTGATGTCATCACACTGTGCATTTTCCTGCCAGGAGCCAGTGATGTGGAACATGGATAGGGAAATGCACATGAGGAAATCTCGAAAAGGGAGTAAACACTGCTACATGTTATCCAGAAAAGGAAGAGAACTCAACACAGGGAATGCCATTTCAAGCAGCATCCTCATGTTTTGCATAATATATAGTTCCAGCCTGAAATCCTCTTTGAAGAATCCACTTCCAGACAAACAGTGCTTGCTCTAAAGGGTAAGAAAAACCAAGCACAGAGAAGTGCTACAATATTTCCTACTGAATGGATTAGCTATATTTTCCAATTCCAGTGCTTTTCCTATAAGAGGGGTCAAAAAGTCAGGAAACAGGCCACTAAAACAAGTTTGCCGTTGTTTCTCTGCTCTTGCATTACGTAACCAGCATTCTAGGAGAATCAACTCCAAACGTGCTTAATTTCTCTTCTCAAATTTTTTCTCCCATATCATTAGCAATTTATAAAGTCTTCAGCTCTCTCATATTTATTATTTGGCCAAATAAAAGATGATTAACAATAGCTTCCCACAGACTGATTCAGTGCATTGCCTCATTCAAAGTGACAGCTGAAAATATTAGCATTCATGAAGATCACATGCTACAATTTGTAATCTGAAAAAATAAAGTACAAGCATTTTAATATAGTATAGTATCAACAGCTTTGTGAATATAAACATTTGCAAGTAGGACTTTTGGACTGAATGCATTGTTTTTATCCCTGCTGCTAGTTTTATCATGTTCTGTTTTATTGTGATTTAATTATATTGCATTTTTTGTTTTTAATTTACTTGTACACTGCTCAGAGAACTTCAGTTATTGTGTGGTCTAAAAATGTAATAAATAAGTACTTGCTTGTAATTGACCTGGCATGTTAATAATATTAAATTACAAAAATTAGAAAATGAGAAAGTATTCCAAAAAAGGGATACAAACATCTAGATTTCAGAAAGGCTGTGTACTTTATGTGTACAGTTGGGACAAAAATATCACTTCAGACATTGCTTTCTACATACTCAATGTAAGATGTGTGTCTTTGAAAGATTCCAAATATGCCATTTTGAATGGTACAAAGGCACACATCTTAAGAACTTGAGCATGTTCAGATGAACACACAGATGGTAAATATCCATCTGGCTATCTGGAGACTGCAAAGGGGAAAGTTAGACAACCTGAGTTTGCCATCTCCCTGCCCCCAATCCCCAGTAGTAGCCAATGATGTAGAGCAAGGGTGGGGGAAATGTACAACATGAAGAATCACGATACAACTAAGATTCACTACAAACAACAGATGGGCAGGAGACAAACTGGACATGGTGCCACCAATTTTGGCAGCCTCACCATAGCACCACATCTAGTTTTGCCTTAAGATGTGCATCTTTGTCCAATTTTTCAGCACCATAGGAAACAGCTCTTTGTGATGTGAGGAGGTTGACAAGGCTAAGAAACACAGCATCTATTGCTATTACATTTGGCAAGATTTACCTTTTGGCTTTGCATTTTTCAAAATGACAGTAATGAGCTCTGGAACATCAAAGTAGGCAGCATAGTGCAAAGCGTTCATATTTGTCCAACGGCTCCTTAAATTGATATCCGCACCCAAGTCAATAAGTTGGGATGCAAATTTGGCTGCAGTCTCCACATCCCCTGCAAAGCAGATATTTTTTTTAAAGTCATTTTGTATCTGGTTTGGTGAGTGTTTAAATAGGCTACTGCAACACGTTAGATAACTGAGCACCATATCCAAAGAATGTTGGCACCTTTACAGTAACAACGACAAAGCCAAGGCATTCCTAGCAAGAGTTTCTTTACAAGAAGTTAGTCAGCCAGCTATTGCCCTTGAACACCATGGAAAAGCTCCAGTGAAAATATGCTTTACAATACTCTCTACATATAATTGCAGCACACAAACAAAAAGATGTGTGGGTCTCGCATTAGTTTCTATAGAAAAATGCCTTCCCTGCAGAACTTTTATAACATATCAAGCAGCCCCAAATGCTTTGATTTAAGCTAAATTAAGCCTTGATTTGCCCCTCCGTTCAAACACAGCAGAAGTACGAAAAGGGGATGTAAGATCCTTTGTACCCCTTACAACAGCAATGGTGTGGCATGGATTTACTCACAACTTACACCATTCCCTCCCTTGCACAGATAATGGAAAAGCCACCATATCAGTAACAATACTGGTCTGCGCACTGTTCTAGCTCAGGATGGCAGAGGGCCAATGCACAACCAACTCATGGCACAGTGGGTCACACAGTCAGTGGTGCAATGCCAAAGCACATCTGGCCAGAAGATTTGTGCTGATACAGATATGTTTGTTGATATGAATATGAGTAAGACAGCTTAAAAACAATGCTCTGACTCAAGTGGATCATAAATCACAACTCTTATATGTATATAAGGGCACACAAATGCTAGAACGGGGGGAGGGGGCAACTTCTAGGCCAAAGCATCTGGAGAGCCACAACTCCCATAAGCTGTAGTCAGCATAGCCAATGGTGAAGGATAACGGGAATTGTAGGCCAAAACATCTGAAGGGACACAAGTTGCCCACCCCTGTTCTGGAATTAAAAGCCTTCCTTTCAAGTATCAAATGATTTTAGAAAACATCTATCTGTGTCATGTTCTGCCATATGGTTCTATTTATCATGATTTTAAAATGATAACATATCAATTTTCCTTTTTAATTAATACCACGTGTGTTGGCTTCATACTCCATTTTAAACTGCTGCTAGGGAAAGATGTTTGTCACAAAGATGTAGGAGGCTACAAAACAGAGTCATAGAATAGGCAGAAAATTGGAAGTAGAAACCCGATGGTTTCACCTTTCTGGCAACTCCCTTTACAAGTCTTGGTGAGAAAAGACCACAATCACACAACAGAGTTCCATGGCAAATGACTACAGTTAAGTAAGCACACACAAGACTCTTGGCTCCAATTTTAAGGAAGGGTGGGGTGATCTCGCAGATGCTCAAACATCTCCAGAGATTAAGTTTTAGCAGTTGGAGAAACAAGGCAGACATATTCCTTAATAACCTTTTATCAACTGGGAAAAACTATCCTTTTTTGGGTGAGCCTTTAAAAGTGGCTATCCCACCCTCCCTCCCTTTGAGCTGGTTCATTTTTAAGCTGTTGCTTATTCTCTCTACTGTTATTGTTTAATTTTGTCATTTGATTGTTTCTGTTATTGTACTTTTGCATGCCACTTTAATGGCCCTTTTGTGGGCAGAAAGCAGCTTTTATGCTGAATATAAATAATGGGTTGGATCCTGATTTAGAAGTGTGGAACTGGGCTGACGGAAGCAGACTTCCCCGCCCCCTCCTCCCCATGGCAGTCTCTCCATGCTACAGAGGGTCGGGGAACCCTGCTGAATGGGGTGAAGGCACCTTCCATGAGCAGAGCCCTTCCATCAACAGAAGGCAGGTTCTGAAGCCAACCCAATATTCCCACAGACCAGTCTCTAGAAGTAGCAATGGCAGTTCTTTTCTGCATGGAGAGCCACATGGATGCAGCCCCCTTCAACCAAAAATCTAGAGAATAGGGCAGAACAACCAGGGGGAAGAGGTGGAGAAGGACACAAAGACAATGGCCACTGTAGATCTCTGATTTCTTCACTTACCAATACCATGAGCCCCTGACTTGCATGTGTAATGCAAGAGAGTCATGTCAGTCAAGCCATCTCTGTCATTCACATTGCAGCCTCTCTTGATGATCTGCAGAAATGACAGTACAAGATCATGTAGGAACCTGATGCTGTTATTTAACAAGTCTTACTTACTTTCAGGCATATAAAAGCTAATCGGTTTCACAGTGATGCCTAGCAACGAATTTCATTTTAGTTTATTACCAGAGCAATTTTGTTATACACTTCATACCAATGGAGATAGAGTGTCATTATCAGTGTACACTCCACCAATTCAATATCTTTATTCCTCCATCACTACCACTTTTTTTTTTTAACTGCCAGGTATATGTAAGCTTAGAATGGTATGTAGCCCCTAATGCACTTTTTATGGTGCTCACCAGCTCTTGCTAGAATTCCAACAATCCACACTTGTATTTTAACAAGAGTTACAATTTCTAGCCTGTAAGGAAGCAGGGGTAGTTATACTTTTGATAGCATTAGCTCTCAAATAAAAGTAGAGTGGGTAGTTCAATACACCAAGTGAGAACACAAAATGAAAAACAAAGCAAAACACCTTTATACATATTCAGGAAATCTCAATATATTCCTCACCTCATTCCCAATGATATCAATGTTCTGTTGAACTTGGGGGACCCACTGCCTTAAGATAGCAAATAGTTCAGACACAGACGTTTTGGGGTTGAAAAGAATTTCCTGGCATGCTGCATCATTGGGATCAAAAAAGGAGAACTCTATGGTAGTAAAAAAAAAAAAAAAAGGTTTAGTTTCTAAAAAGGTTTTCAGGGACTGGGCAGCTGGGGAGAAACCCACTCCCAACATATTCATGGACATGACATACACATATTATACAAACAAACAGGAATTTTCTGGCTTGGTAGCAAATATTGTAGGCTAACTGATGTTCAGTGAAAATACGAAATGTAAAGAATATTCACAATTGGGAGGGGCAACCCTCACATGTCAATATATGTAACTGTTCTACAGAACACGGAACAGAAAAATCTAACACACACATTTAAATTCACTTATGTAACCAGTAATTATTAGCCTTCCAAAATTAAAGCTTCTCATCAAAAACCTGAGTACGGTAGTCTTACAGGCAATTGTCTTACAGGCAATTTCAGCATTTTGCTGGCTATTCAGAATTGACAGAGTTTACATAGAGAATAAACAGCAATAGTTCCCTACATCTTAGTTAACTGCATTCGTTGTCAGTTAGGGAAATTTAAGGATGTGGTTTGAATAAAAACCTATTGATGTATGCAGCGGTTGGAGTGGATAAACAGATCGATTTATTGACATCAAGAGCGCTGTACAGTTGGAGTTAGTTTTATTTGTGGCACAATTGAACATATTTTAGTGACTGCACAGTTAGGTCAAGCATCAGAATGGGTATTAATAGGTAAAGTCTGAATGCTAAACACCCTCATCCTTAGCCGTGCAAGAAATATTGTTCTAATTAAATGGATTAGCATTGACAACTGCCTTCTTCCCAGCACCAAGCAGAACAGCACACATATCTACGGTACTTAGGATGGAAGAAGAGAATAAAGAAAGACCTTGCAGAAATAAGGCAGTTTTGCAAGAGGGGTCAGCATCATGGCAATTAACCATCCTGGATGGGGATGATGGGAATCCAAAACATCTGGAGGTCACCAGGTTGAGGAAAGCTGTTCTATAGCATTGCCAAAGGCGGCAGTGGGGGAGGTGAGTAAACAGCAGCTAAAAACTGTTTGCAAACATGAGGGCAGATCAAGTAGCAACAACAGTGGTAATCAGTGGTGCAGTGGAGCTAGGGCTTGCAGAGACACAGCACCAGTGCTTTTTTTTTATTATCAGGGATGCTGATGCCATCTGCCAGGATTCCCTGTTCTCTTGGAGCTTAGCTGCAATCCCCACAGTAGCTAGGGGTGGGAAATGAATTTTCCCAGCAACAATATATTGCTCCCTGTTATATAATGCAAAGTATTTTGGGGTGGTTTGGTCTTGAATGGGCAATGAAGAACCACTAGTTTTACAAAACACCAGTTCATGGTGAAGATTAAAACTGCTAGAACTGGTTTGTTGATATGGAGTAACGCAGCTACTTGACTTTTGGGGCTCTCCTTGGGGGTGTGGCTATGGGGACTTGTCAAGATGAGCACCTATACTTCAAAATTTACTAGTGCTGGTAATGATGAGCACACCCCAACATAGGGGCATGCATATCGGAATTACCTAAAGGAGGAGTGCCTGTTCTCATTAACATAGACAAGCAGGTGAGCAAATTAGGATTTTTAGGGAGTAGCAGCAGCAGCACCTAGGCCACATTGCACCAAAAACTGGAGGAGTCCTTTTGAAGTCTGGCCATAACACTGCACTCTGCCTTCATGGTACTTCCATCTCTGGCAGCTGAAGGAATGCATATTGTCTGGTAATGGGCAGCCATTCGCCTTATATTATACTGCAGGGGTAGGCAGCCTGATGCCATCCAGATGCTTTGGACCACAACTCTCATAAGCCCAAGCCAGTATGGCAAATGGTCAGGGATTATGGGAATTGTAGTCCAAAACATCTGGAGGGCACCGGGTTGCCTACCCCTGGTATACTGGCTTCAGCACCATCTAGGGGACGTGCAATTTACAAAGCTGCCTTGACCTGCACTTTCTGTTCAAGAATAAATTATTTATTCCCACAAGGACTTGAAGAGGAGAACCAGTCAGTCATATATTTTTTTGAAAATGCATCAACTGTGTGCTGATCAATGCCTTTTGCCAGCAAATGAAGGATGTTGCAGATCAAGTAAGCTTGGCAAGCAGTTTTTGAAAAATTGACACTCAAGCAACATGTGTTTAACTGAGAGAAAGTTTGAGATCTACTACTCCGCTTTCAGGTAACTCTCTCTACATTGTCTACTGGAGAAATCCTTCACATTGTAGAGGATTCAGCAAAACAGACTTCCACTGGCCCCTCATCTGGGGCTAGGGAGAAGATTTGCGAGTGGGGGAGGAAAGGGGAGTCAGGTAACAGGTCAGGTTGGTCACAGATACTGAGCCAATGGCTCAACTAGGGCGGCGGGATTAGGCAGTATGGCTTAAGCTTATGGTGATCATCCAGTGGCACCTTTCAAGGTGACTGACGTTTACCCAAGGCTGCCCTCGCTAATGCCCTGAGGCTTGCCAGGAGGGAGATTGGGACGTCTTTGGGGTTTTGCCTTTCTCGCCTACATTGGGTGCCTGGAGGCGTCAAAGTAAGGCGACGATGGTAAAGCCCTCCAGCTCCACATGGAGGGCAACTGGCCGGGGGCGGACCAACCTGCCTCCGGTGCAGTGCGGATGTATTCGCCCAAATATTGGTTTTTTCCCGGCCAATGGCCGGGCTAGGTTAGTACCGCACTTCGCCCTTCACAGATCTTCAATTCAATAAATGTGGCCCTGATTTGAAACCATATACTCTGTGTCTGACTCTTCTTTATCTCACCCATACACTCGCAACAGACTTCCACTGGCCCCTCATCTGGGGCTAGGGAGAAGATTTGCGAGTGGGGGAGGAAAGGGGAGTCAGGTAACAGGTCAGGTTGGTCACAGATACTGAGCCAATGGCTCAACTAGGGCGGGGACACAGGAAAGGGCTTATCTAGGCACCTGGGTTCCCGCCCACGGCCTCTTTTGCTGCTGTTTTCCGGCTCCCTCCCATCCCGCCCTGTTAGCAGTGTAGGCTCCTCTGGTCGCCCATTAACGGGGGCCGAGTAGGAATTTTGGCTCATTGTCTCAATTGGCCGGGGCAATTTCGCCTACTCTACACTGTGAATCAGGGTAGGGAAATTTTTGAATTTGATCTTGATCCCACCAGGGGGATCATAGCTAAATTGGTCGCATTTGCGGGAAGTGCGGGATTAGGCAGTATGGCTTAAGCTTATGGTGATCATCCAGTGGCACCTTTCAAGGTGACTGACGTTTACCCAAGGCTGCCCTCGCTAATGCCCTGAGGCTTGCCAGGAGGGAGATTGGGACGTCTTTGGGGTTTTGCCTTTCTCGCCTACATTGGGTGCCTGGAGGCGTCAAAGTAAGGCGACGATGGTAAAGCCCTCCAGCTCCACATGGAGGGCAACTGGCCAGGGGCGGACCAACCTGCCTCCGGTGCAGTGCGGATGTATTCGCCCAAATATTGGTTTTTTCCCGGCCAATGGCCGGGCTAGGTTAGTACCGCCCTTCGCCCTTCACAGATCTTCAATTCAATAAATGTGGCCCTGATTTGAAACCATATACTCTGTGTCTGACTCTTCTTTATCTCACCCATACACTCGCAATTAATATTAAGCTGGCTGACACAAGCCTTTTACCATTTTATCACGACCAAAAGCATTCCGCCATTAGAATGCTCCCGATTAAGAATTCTCCTTCAAAACGGGATTGAGTGAACCGGCCTTTCATAGAGCCTTGTACTGGGGATTTCTTGAAATTTTGGAGTGAACATAAAACAGAGGAGAGCCATTACAAGTATTAGCTTGAAAGTAAATGAACTATTGAACTGTGGAGTAAGCATGATGCAATGACTAGATCTGGAGCAAGTTCTTAATTACTGTAGAAATCTTGAGTCCAGAAGAACTTGCTCCAAATCTAGTCATCACATCAAATTATGTACATTATGCTTGCTCCGCAGCTGAATTGCTTGTCTTAACATTTCACTTTGTTTTGTCACCAATTGATTTACTGCTGTATTTTTTTGAAGTCAGAAGCTGCCTGGGAGCATGCTATTTATTTCAGTTGGACATGTATACTAGTACAATCTTTAGCTGAGCCAGGACAGCTTTCTACTTGCTATTCTTCACGGATGGACTATGCCTGGAATAATAGTTTGTGTTTGGTGTTGCTCTGGCTTCCCACAGCTCTTGCAACTGTTCCATCAATTTAGATTTGATGATCAGGGTAAAGCCACTAAACAAGATTCTTGTGTAATGAATATCAAGGTGGGTCACCATCTTGGCAGCCTGTTCAGCCAGTTCGGGTGCAATCCTATGCATGTTTAGACAGAAAAAAGTCCTACGACTCCCAGCATACCCCAGCCAGCCATGCTGGCTGGGACATCTGAGAACTGTAGGACTTTTTTCTGTCTAAACATGCATAGAATTGCACCCTTCATTGCTTTTAATTCCAACATATTCAGGAACCAGCAAAAGTTAGTGCAAGTCTATAATAAAAAGTATCCAACTGAGAAAAGATACAGAAATGGATATGTGTTGAACCTGAATGAGACCACAGCTGCAATCTTATGGACTGTGGCTTATGCTGGCTCAGCTTGTCTGAGCGTGGAAAGCTAAGCAGGGTCAGGCCTGGTTATTATTTGGATGGGAGACCCCTCCTCTAGTTTCCTGCATTGAGCAGGGGTTGGACTCGATAGCCTTGTAGGCTCCTTCCAACTCTATGATCTATGAAATCTATAAAATCTATGACCCTTACTACGGAGAAAATTCCACTGAACTTAGTGAAACCTACTTCTGAGTAAACATGCTTAGCATTGCAATACACAGTTAGCAATGAACTATGGGAATCAGCATATGCAACAAAGCATATGCTCTTATTTTAAGAGCAGGATTTTTTTTTTAATGCAAGGCCAGTGACACTGCAAGAAGTTTTAGGGTAAACATTGATGAGTCTGACAGGAGCTTTCTGGCAAGAGTAGCCCATATGATATGGACTACCTCTGCTTTCACATAGCTTTGTGACTTGGAGCAATCAGTAAAAGTCATACCATAATTGTTGGGGCATAAATCATAATATAGCTGTTGATATCATGCAGAGCCATCATAACCTATGAAGAATGGGCAAGGAAATGGCAAGTTCTAGGAGGCTTTCTAGTCTAAGGGCAGATGTCAACAGTGCTAGGTCCCATAGTTACAGGTGAAATTTAATTCTAAGAACTCCAGGCAGCAAACAACCTTTCCCAGTAGGGGCTGAATGCACCTTCCTAAGTGGAGTACTCAAGCAGGGATTAATCTTAACAGTATTCTGCAGAGATGATTGTACTCAGTGGTGGTTCAGCTGTCTCTGCATCAAGACTATGGCTTGAGATGGAGTCTTCCTGGCCAAAATGATGTGCAGTGGGACAAGATTGTGTCTTCCGTGCACATAGAGAGATGAGATGCATATCTGAACATGACCCTGTCAAATGCACACCCACACATATATATTGCATTGTGGGAAGGGATGTTATAAAAGGGCTGGGAACCTGTGTGCTGTTGTCACTCTGGTGTAGGCAGGCAAGGATGCAGACAATGGAGAAGGGAAAAACTTTATCAGGACGGATACACAGAAGGGACAAATGGAAAAGTGGAGATGGCAAACTTCCCATTATGAGGATTGCTACAAGCCTTGAAAAAATAGGGAAATGAACTGGGGGGGGGGGGGGATAAAGACAGCTATGGCTATTTTTAGAAGGAATGGAAACTAAATGCTTCACACTTAGCCAAGGGATGGAAACTGAAGGTCACTGAACTTCTACTTTTCCCGAGGCTATCGCTATGGCTGTATTTTGGGAAAGGATTAAAATGAAAAAAAAAACAGATCCAGCTTGCAGCAATCTTATTCATGTGCACACTGGGTTGTGTCCACTTCTGTGAGTGGAAAGATGAGGAGGTGATTTTCTTCTGCAGACCCCCATTCTACCTTCCATGCTGGGAGCAGAATTGGTGGGACGGGGGACACAGGGGTATGCAGAGGGAAGGGGGAATCAACCAAAATCTCCCCCCACCTTTCCACTCATGGAAGCCTCTGATCGATCAAACAGCTTTCCATCAGAGGAGGGACACAACTGGACACAACCTGGAGTCTCAAAAAAAAATTCAGAGATCTGAAAATTGAGCTACCTACAATGGTGTAAACTACTTTAGGGTAACCCATCATGATCCTTTTGGAAAGAGGTTCACAATTATTTCATGTGGATGAAGCACATGACAACACATATTGTTATTCTAAAGCTCCACTTACTGCTTGCCTCTTAGCCAAAAGCCATTTACTGTTCAAGGTTTTCCTGTCCACATCACACCACAGTCAAATGTCTGAATTTCCATGCCCTCTAGATCTTAATGCTGCCTCTCTTAGTATGAACAGAAAGGAGTCCATTGATTGTGTATGTTGCAGCTCAACACTGTGTACCGGTTCAGGGAGTTCACACATCATGCTAAGCCACCCTGTGAATACGCCACAGCGGGTTGGTTGTTGGCTGAACAACCCACGGTACTCCCAACGGACGATTGGGTTTGCTGTGGCTTCTTCTCCCCCTCCTTCCCCCTCAGTCCTCCAGCTGGCTCCGGCATATATCCCAGGTGCTTTTGCAGGAGAACCCATCTTGTCTCCTCAACCCGGCCTCCTCCCCACTCTCATCGCTACCCCTTTTCGTTCACCACCTTCTTTATATATTTGGTGCTTTGGGAGTAGGCAAAGGTGTTTGTAATTTTTTAATTTATCTCATGGAGCATCTCCAGCAACACCAAGTAGGCCGCTCAATGAGATCTGCCACAGACGGCCTTCTCCTTGTCCCTTCAGCCAGAGCAGCTAGACTGGTGGGGACTAGGAAGAGGGCCTTTTCTATGGCGGCCCCCATACTATGGCACTCCCTCCCTAATGACATCCGCCATGCCCCCTCTCTGTTGAGCTTCCGCCGCTCACTAAAAACATGGTTATTCAGGCGGGAATATGGGGTGGGTTAAGATTTTAAAAGTTATACTGTTTTATATTGTTTTAAATGTATTTTATATCATGTATTTTAAATGTATTTTATCATGTTGTACATCGGCCAGATGGGCGATTCAGAAAAACAACAAATAAATAAATAAATAATTTTCTTTCTTCCCCCACTCTTTTGCAAGTGCACAAGAGCACACTTTTGTCTGTTGAATATGTGTAGTCTTGCCTGGTCAAATGTCCCTGTATGTTGTAGCTCTCAATGGGAGTGCTGAAGTGAAGTAGGTATTATACAAGCAAATTGACAAGACAAGGCTGCATATAGGCTAATTTGCACATATACCGGTAGGCTAATTTGCACTAATTTCCCCCTGTGCGACAGGGAGGAAAGTAATTTTAAAAATTAGAAACACATTTGCCTACTCCTGAAGCATCAAAAAAAATTTTTTTAAGGTGGCAGTTTTAAAAAATGACAGTCCCTCCAAAGTGCCATTTGGGCATTGGTGGAGGGGTAGTCACTGGCGAGTGAGGCTGGAGGCAGCACTGGTGAGATCGCGAAGAGCAGTACGGGCTTTATTGCCTCTCTTGCCAAACGGCTCTGAAGCCAATCCCAGCAACCCATGATAAAATCGCTCTCCTAGGGTCAGATGATACAACAACCCACCATGGGTATAAACAACCTGTGGCTCATGCTGGCTCAGCTTGTCTTGAGTGTGGAAAGCTAAGCAGGGTCAGGCCTGGTTATTACTTGGATGGGAGACACCCCCCCTCTAGTTTCCTGCCTTGAGCAAGGGGTTGGACTTGATAGCCTTGTAGGCTCCTTGCAACTCTATGATCTATGAAATCTATGAAACCCTACAAAAGGCCATGGGTTCTCAAGGTGGCTTGTTTGTGAAAATTAAGCCAGCCTGTGGAGAACGTGCCGGGTTCAGATGACACAACAACCCACCATGGCTGGCTGCCCATGGTGGGTGGTTGTGTCATGCAAACCCAGTCACTGTCTATGCTGCAGTGCATCGGGTCGCAGGACTTGCACCAGCTTTGCATCCTCAATTTCCAACGCTAGAATCATAAGAAGTGGTTGCTGCTTGAAAATGGAAGCACATTTGGGTGCTGTCCCTATTTTTGGTTTTGAGATTTTGAACATGCTTTTTTAAACGTTCCTATGTGCACACAGATATGAACTACAGTTGCTGTTCCAGTGGTTTCAGCCCTTCCCTGGAGTCTCTAGAAGTTAAGTATCTGAGTGGGGAACAGATGCATCTTGCCTCTAGTACACATGCATTAATAGGCCATCTAGTGCACAGCCTAGCATTTCACATGCTGCAGCAGGCGAGGCTCACTTTCATTAAATATAAAAACCTCATACTAGAATCAATTCTACATAATAAATGTATCACACCTGTTTTGCTTTTAATGATGTGATCAGTGATGTGGGACACAATCTTTTTCCAGTGGTTTATTTTTCCATGGAAAATTTTCCATTTCGTAAGTTAATTACTAACAATGAATTGCTAATTGCAAATACAATATTAGGAAAGCTTAGCAGTTTGAAAGTTGTAGATGAGTAGTTGTCAGCATATCATGCATGGTTCTTTTTTAGGTTAAAATTTATTATTGTGTCAACAGTTCTCAGTACCCTTGTGCTTTTCTTAAATTTAAACAACGTAAGGGAAGTAGATGCTATTGTCTTTGCTTTTTTGGACAAGTATTCCAACAACAAAAATTCTACATATTATAACATTTAAATCAGTTTAAGTGTGTTTTAATTTTTCCCATCCAATATTTCACGTCAAATATTTGTAATGTGTTGGGACAAAAAATGAACATTGGGTGCTTTTTTTTTTAGCTTTGTTGTTTAATAAATACAAGTAAAATAAGCATGCTAAATAGGGCATCTGAAAAGCTTCTGATGCAAACTTAAAAGTTTCCAGTGCAAATTACCCTATGCAAATTAATTTCAATTCAAAATATTCCAGAAAACCCCCATCACTAGATATGAGCAGATACAGGTTACTATGTCAATTCTTAGTTATTTAAACCCAAAGTGCAAAATAAATGAATACAGTAATATGTAAACTGTGGGTAGGGATACACAAATGTGGGAACAGAGTATACAAGAGTGCCCCATCTCTAAAATGTTGAAGTGTATGCAGTTTTCAATGCATGACCCTGCCGTATTGTTTAATAAAAGGGCTCATGCTGAAGCAGAGTCACCCACTTAACTTATTTTGCTAACTGGAGATCTCCTCAGTCTCTAAGTCCAGCACTAAACCACACTGGTTCTTTCACACCTACCATGTCACAGACACTAAGCAATAAGCACTTCTGACACTTGTACAAACATTTCACACAGCACTTCAAACTGTAATAGATGACTTGATAGGGGAACAATTTCATTGGCCTCACACCAAAATATTGCTATCTTAGTGCTGGGGAAATGCAGGTTACCCAACAACCTTGGGGGCAGATGTTTGCATCTTTTATGTTTTATTTGCATAATAAAGCAGCTAACTAGGAAGGCGGTAAAATTGATTTTATTTTTACAGGATCTAGCATAGAATGATTTGACACATTTCAGGTAAGGAAGACAGGTGTAACATTTTCAAACAGAACTTTGATTTCTGAGTTAAGAGGACCCCTTTGGGATCCAGGCACCTTCTCTGACTCAATGTTCTGAAAACAGTTCTCCCTTTCTACAAATATCCCTACCACATTCAGAAGGCATTGGTGCTGCAGAAACGGAATAGGTTACTGAATCTTCAGAGCCAGGGATGAAATACTGGTATCTTCTAGTCAATGAATCTCCTTCTATGGAAGGGTCAGGAAGATCCTCTATGGTCATCTTCTAGAAAGACCCCTTTAACAAAACAAAACAAGAGAGAGAATTCCATCAAAGAGCATAGATGGCATGGTATGTTATGGTATGTTATAATGTCTATTATACAATGCAATTTACGCTAACATTCCCATTTTCAAACACACATATGAAGTAATCACCAGAGACTCTCTGGCAATATAACACTCATTACTACAACTGCTAGTACACTGAGTACAAATCAAGACATTCCACAAACCTGGAAAACCTGAACTCCAGAGTTGCTGGAATTCTGCCACAAAGTTTGGGATGAAACACAAAAGGAGGCAGTGAAGTAAGGTGTTACTAATGGAAAAGATGGCACAGTAGCAGCAGACCTTAGTCACAGGTGTTCTTTTATTCCAAGTCCACACATCACAATCCTGTATGTGGTATTAAGCCTGCAAATTAGTTTCTTGTCATTTTTAAAGCAAAAGTTCTGCTAGCTCTCACAAAGCTGAAGTAAGTGAACAACACCTGCTGAAGACTCAAAAACCAAATGGGACATGTGGCAGGATGGATATCACATCCTGTAAAACTTCAATGCCCAGCACAACTTCATATATTCCTAAAACAACTTGTGGCACCTTAAAGACTTAACAAATATATTCTGGCATAAGTTTTCGTGGATACCTGTCATATTCCTAGTTTCTGTTTGCCTATCCTATTTGCCACCATTTCAGACCCTGCCAAACTATTCCAATTCACATTTGTACCAACTAGTTTAGAATTCAGAACTCATTTGTATAGAATGGGGATATGGGGAGAGGTGCCTGGCAAAGAACAGTGAGTTTTTCTGACTTGGGGAGAAAATTAAAGACACCAGACAGGAACAACTTTGCTTTATTAACTTACATTTGCTTTCAGCAATAAAGTATTAATGGATAAAATCCAAGTTTTGAATAACATGTGGAACAAATTTTTTCCCAAATGTAATCTTATAAAAATGGAAACATAAAAATTCAAAGTTGCTTGAGACTTTTTCCTCTGTGCATTAGGAAGCACGGTGTGCTCTCCACAGCACTACAGACTGAAATTTGGGGATGCTTTCCAGTGGAAAGAAATTAACCCACATTTACTATCTTCCTGCAAACACAGAGCTGTTGCTGGTCACCTGAAACCATTATTCCTTGGTGAACATACGGCAACTGTTCCATGGGAAATTGCTGTATGGGCCCATCTAGAGCAGGGGTCTGCAACCCGCGGCTCCGGAGCCGCATGCGGCTCTTCAAACCTTGCGCGGATCCGCTCTGGTCTTGAGACTCCGCTGGGCGCCTGGCCTGGGCACGCACTACCGTATTTTCGACACCATAGACGCATTTTCTCCCCCCAAAAGGAGGGGGAAATGTCTGGCGTCTTATGAGTGAATGCTGGGGGGAAAAAACCAAATATTTTCCCCCCTACCTTCCTCTGCGTGCCTCCAACTGGTCCAGTGGAAGACAGGAGGAGGGCTCCTGCAGGGAAAAAAACTTGGCAGCGGCAGCGGCACCCCCCCCCGGAAGCAGGGACTCGAGCGGGCGGGTGGTGGAAGAGAGGAGGGATCCTGCATGCTCCCAAAAACTTTGGCGCGGCGGCAGCACCCCCCCCCCCCGGGCAGCAGGGACGCGAGCGGGTGAGCGGCAGAAGAGAGGAGGGCTCCTGCACGCTCGCAAAAATGTTGGCGCGGCGGAGACACACACACACACCCCGGCAGCAGGGACACGAGCAGGCAGGCAGCGGAAGAGAGGAGAGCAGGACAAGGCTGCCTGTTCCGCAAAAAACTTTGCCGCCGCCTCACATATGGCCTGATTCTGTTGGCGGGGGCAGCCCGATTTCGCTCTTCTGAGCGGCGCGGAGCGTTCTCCGCGCCGCTCTAGCTGCCGCCGCCGCCGCTGGAGTCAATGCCGGAGCCGCTGAAGCCGCCGCTGCCGCATCACATCCAGCTGCTTCGGCGCGCTGGACCCCCACGCTATGATTTTGGCGGGGGAACTTTGGCGCAGCGGCAGCACCCCCCCCCCGGGCAGCAGGGACGCGAGCGGGTGAGCGGCAGAAGAGAGGAGGGCTCCTGCACGCGCCAAAGTTCCCCCCCCCCGCCAAAAACATAGCGTGGGGTCCAGCGTGTCGAGGGACCAGCGCGGCCGGCTCGCCGCGGAGAGCACAAGCAGGCGAGGAGGCAGGTAGGTCTTTGGCTATCCGGGCATGCTGGGAGTTGTAGTTGTGCAACAGCTAAAGAGCCCCAGGGTAGGGGGAAGTGCTCTGTTTCCCAATCAGGGTGCCTCCAGCTGTTGCAGCTGCCCCTTTTGCCCCACATTAAAGACAGGCCTGAGTAGCACCCTCATCATCCACCAGCAACACCCTCCCCCCAGCAGTAGCACCCCCATCATCCACCAGCAAATCCTGCTGATGGATGATGAGGGGTGCTATTACCACATGGAGGGTGTTTCTGGTGGATGATGAGGGTGCTACTGCTGGATGGTGCTGATGGGATGCTACTGCTTGGGGGGGGGATGTTGCTGGTGGCATCCCATCATCCACCAGCAACACCCCCATCATCCGTCAGCTGATAATTTCCCTACCTATGCACCCAACATAATCCACCAGCTCTCGCTGGTGGATTATGTTGGGTGCATAGGTAGGGGAAATTATTACATTTTATATGTGGGGCACAATGTCACAATGGTTTTGCGGCTCCCAGTTTTTTTTTTTCTTCGGAAACGGGTCCAAGTGGCTCTTTTTGTCTTAAAGGTTGCAGACCCCTGAGAGTCTTCATCAGGAGACAAGTGCTTTCAGGTAGCACTATGTCAGACTTGCACAGCTAAAATTGTGGGGTTTGTTTCTCATCCACGGGCAAGGCATAACCGTTTTAGACACCTCTATTAAGTGCACTCAGCAATGACATGTAAGTCTTAAAAAACAGTACTTTAGGCATTGTGCCACTGTGTAATTACTATGTAGCATTGGGTTTGCCAAGACATTTCAATGTTAGAAGATTCTCCCACAGTGCAGCTCAATCCATAGAACCTGAATGCCACTGCCATACAAAGAACACTTAATAAGCATGTTCTTCATGAGTACTAGGTAACTTGGACTGATTTTCATCCCATGCAGAACTGACAGTAATGTTTGGCTATCATTTAATGATAGCTTTGCCTGTTTTATATATTGTAATGCCACTACTATGTACCAAGCAAAGCTTAGAAACAAAGTGGGCAGAGTTAGAGGGGGCACCCCCTTCAAGCTACACATACCAGTCCCCAGGCCATACACAATGCTATCCTGCAAATAGAATCCAAATGCAAAAAGGAAGCCTAAAAGTGACATGTACTTCCTCTTCTATAGGTTCCTTAAAATGCAGAGAGCCTACAATTTCTCATCCATATCCAGCTCATCAGAAAGTCAAGCCAAATAATGTATATAACACTTATGGTGTGCCAATATGTATGTTTGTTTTTTTAACTCTTTGTCACATCTGGCGGGTACCAGGTTGAGGAAGACTGCAGTAGTACTCTGAAATCCTAGGAAGGCAAGCTCTTCAACATTTACATAACTTATTTGGGTCAGGCCTCAACTGGGAGAATACCGAAGGCCATAATTCTTTATTTAGGAGTGTGTGTGTACAATAATTATATATATATATATATATATACACACACACACACATATATATATACACACACACACACACACTTCTCAAAAGGAATAGATCAAAAATCTCAGATGTTTCTGCATATAGTCTCAGCACACATATCTGAAGGTTGACTAGAGGGCACACTTGGAGAGATATTGACTTTGAAAGTTATTTCTCTCTGGATTACATAAAACTCCAGGGCATATTTGCCCTTATTATTCTGTTTCTTCCTGACTACCTGACCCCAGCCAAATTCAAAACAATAAATTGAAAAGGGCTTGCCTGTCAATCAGGCCTGCAGCCTGGATGTTCTTCAAAATTCAGCAATGTACCCAGTGACATCTATAAAATTCTAAATGGCTTGAGTCCTGCATGCCTTCAGGGGTGGACAGAAAGTAAATCTCCAATGTTTTGGATGTCATTTCCAGCATGCCTGGCCACTGGCTCTGCTGGCACAGGCTTCTGGGAGTTGAAGTTCCAAAAATCTGGAGATCTACCTTCTGCCCACCCCTGCCTTAGATCACTCTTCCTATATGATAAATATGTAATAATTCTAAATAAATTTGCTCTTCTCATCTTTAACATCATGCACATTTATGGAGTTCACTGCTGACTGCCATGATCCCAAAATGCAGATAACATAATGTTGTTTCACTGATGTCATTAATCCTCAGAGCAGTCTGAACAAATTTATTGCTATTATGAAAAAAGGGAAAGTTTGATATTTACAGAAGCAACTACTACAAAACTCATCATTGCTACTTAAATGGTTAGGACATAGCCTGAGTAAACAACTTGAGTATTATTATAAATAATAAAGGTATTCAGTGGCCTGAGAGAAGTTACATGGATAGCCATTCTCACAGTTATGAAGTCTGATTAAGTCACCTCCAATGAGAGAAAGAAAGAAAAAAGCCTTACAGACTATTAATTTAGAAAAACAAAGAGACGTGGAGGAAGCAGTAGGCAAAGGAAGTACAGTTAACGGCAAACATGTGAACTTACAAAAAAAAAGGGGGGGTAGAACAGGAGAGAAAACAGTGTTTATGGAAAATGAGGCCAGAGGTACATCAGCCATAAGTATGGCAAACCAACTGAGAAGAACTTAAGTTAGTAGCATCTATAAAAACTGGGGATCCCAGAGTAATCTCTCAAAAACATTTTCAATACCTCCAACTTGTGTTGTTGCATGCAGAGAAGGTGCTGAACAAAATTAAGTACTTGTTATTACAACTGCAGCTTTGCTGTTCCCTTGGTACCTTTCACCTTGATGTATGTGAGCTACTGAGGACTGGTTGGAAGAACTTACAGAAATCTGATGCCACATGTATACTGGAAATGTATAAGTCATATTAAGATAGGAAGGGGCAGGGCAGATTAGGTCACCATGTTCTCAATTTCCTCACTTTGTTGCACCACCATCACTCAAACTGTCAGAGCTAGATATGTATAATGAATATGTTTATTTCTGCAAATAAGCCCCATTCACACTGCAGAGACAGGAATGCTTGTTCCCATCTACCATAGCAGAAGATGGAACTAGATTTATTGCCAACTGACGGATAGAAAGGGGAAGTCTCCATATATTTTGAGGTGAGGGCATTTGTTTAACTTCAAGGTGCAGCTGGACAGCCATCTGTCAGGGATGCTTTGACCTGGTTTCCTGCATTGAGCAGGGGGTTGGACTCAATGGCCTTGTAGGCCCCTTCCAACTCTACTTTTCTATGATTCTATGATATAGACTGTGGCACAGCATGCCTACTCTCAATCTCTAGTCTAATATCCATCTCACAACTCCTGAAAAAACACCTCACTATTCATGAAACAAGAATTAACGAAACATGAAATTTTAATTTTAATGATTAATAAGACAAACCCTTTTGTTAGCAAAAGGGTGCTACAATAATAGCTGAAATAGCTTGGCAAGTCTATTGTTAGCAAGACAATAGCCAGGGTGGAATTTGACTATTTCTCTTCTTTAAAGGGAGCTCTGGATTTCTCTCTTCACTTTGTTTCGTTTGGGACCTGTGAGGTGTGCTAACTACATACTTGTCTGGGCTGGATTCAAGCAGTCTCATCCACCTGCCTCCCTGCCCCCACACCGGTTGCCCTTTAAAATAGGTTTTCGCTTTCCCAGTCACCAGCTGAAAGCAGGTTATCCGGAACATTAGGGGATAAGCGAGCTGGGCACTTCCAAAAGGGGTGCAGAGCTAAGTTCAATGTTTGTTGAGTGTACTATTTGCAGTGAGCTAGGGTGAAAAATAGTACTTAAGCTACAATCCTACGGACCCACTTACCGGGGAGTACGCTGAGTACATGATGTCTCATCTGAGTAGACACGTATAGGATTTCACTGTAAGTGTCTTTAAACCCTTCTTCAAAGTTCTGCACATTGTTTGGATACCAGCTGCAAAAATGAACTACCATCATTTAGCTTTAAAGTATTCCCTCCACCCTGTTTTCCAGTTGGTGTTATTTGTTGTAGATAAAAATCAGCAGAACACCCTGGGTGCTATTTATCCTACAGCCAGCCCTGATCCAAAGGGGCCCAACATATAAACAGGCTCACAGCCAGCACTCAGGAGAGGAGCTTCAGTGATATGGCTTGCTCAATGAGTGGTGGTTACGGATTCCACTACCTGCAGGGATCCCCTCAACCTAGCTTGATTTTTATTCCCATTACTTCATTAATGAAGAAGTCAATATTTGCTGGAAAATAGTTGTCTATATATGCTTTAGTAGTTATATATGTTCTAGGCTGAATTCATCATAAGAAAATATCTAAATACATTAGGTTATCACATATTACTGAATGCAGAACAGGCTTTATCAGTCTGCAGCCAACTTTTCTATGCAGAAGTTCCAGCAAGATATGGTTTCAAATGTCAAATCTGTCTTTCAAATCTGATTCACTTTCAGAACTAAATAACACATTAAATAACTACTCCAGTAACAAGGTAAACATGAGAAGACAACTGCATGCAATCTACAGAAGGCTGTGAGCAGCACCAATTAATATGTCCTTTAAAATTAGATGTCTAATTTGACATGGAAAGCATTAATCAGCCTTCACCTGATAGCTTAAGAGAGGTTTCCTGTTCTACTAATGAATGTGTGATATTTCTGGATCTTTAGAGAGGCATCATGCCAAAACAGTAAAGTAATTTTATAGTATCTATTTAACTAATGCAATAATTAGAGAAGCCATAGGCTGAAAATTATTGACCAACAGGAATAATTAGCAAGTTAGCCCAAACGAGAACCGCACTGGGGTTTGTCCCCGAGAAAAGAAGTATTGGAGATCATATTAGGAATCTCTGGATGGCATCAGATGCAAACTATACTTCAACCTCCGTCATGAATTCATAACTGCTTATGATGAAAGCTGCTCTTGCCATCCTGCTATTGTTTTTTGTTTGTTTCTTTTCACCAACTCAGAATAAATCCAATTTTCTCTTAACCAGCAATCAATGGAGAGAGAGAAACTACAAGCAACCGCAATGTCACCCCTTTTCCCTTCTTCTGATCCCAATTCTGCAGTTTTACTAAAGTTTTTTTTTAAGCACCGTTTAAAAAAACCTTATCTATGCAAGCCCTAAAACTCAATGAATTTGTTACTTTCACACTTTACACTACAAAGAAAAGATTATACAGAGATATAATCTGGCCTAAGGCCTTAGCCTGGTAAACTCCCATCAAACCTAAGTCAAAAGAGATAAAGTGCTAACTGCTTGCAAATTTGCAAGGGGGGGGAAGGTTCAAAGACACTGAATTCTGAAGGTGAACATTCACACAAATGCTGCAGACTATGCGACAAAAATCTACACATGGGGGTGACCTCCCTCGGAGGAAGGGCCAGACTACCCCCATTCCTTCCTGCTATATCTCTTAAAAATGAAAACTCAGAAACCCACCCCCGACATGGACACCCATCCAGCAGCAGAACTACAGACCAGCCTGTATTTGCGCCCCAGTCTCACAGTTTACCTCTCCCTCTTCGCCTTTCAGCTGCCCCCACCCACACATCATTACCATTCATCCCCCCCCCCCCCCGGTCACACACATCCCGTCCAAAAAGAGGAAGTCAAAAGTCACCTTTTACAGCTGCTTGATTGACCTCCACGGATGTAGCACCCCAGATCTGTCTCCACCAGATCTGCCTGCGCCCTCCTTACTGTGCCAACCCACGCCACGTGGGCGTGTCAGAGAAGCCTCCCTTCGGACGTTTGGCTGCCCCTCACATCACGTCGTACAGCCCACACCTCACATCACAAAGGTGGGATTACATACCCTCCCGCCGCCGCCGCCGCCGTCACCATCATCTCCCCTCCCTACACGCAGCCCCCTCACCTTTGGGGCTGGGGTCTCCCTCCCTCACAATCACTCCAGAGCGGCAGAAAGAGGCCAAACCAAGGGGACGGTCACAGCCCCTCATTCCAATTCCAATTCCAATCCCAGCCCTCCTCCTCCTCCTCCTCCTCCTCCTCCTCCGCCGCCGCCGCCGCCCGAGCCTTACCTGCCCTCTCCGCTAGTTGAGGTTCCCTGACTCGAGGGAGGAAAGAGGATGGATGATGCCCTCCCTTCAAGCGCCGCCCCCGCCCGTCGCACAGGCGCGGAGGGAGGCTCAGGCGGCCTGGCTCGTCTCCCATGCCCTTCCCCCAACCACCTCCGCCGACCATCAGCCACCGTCTCCAAGCAGGCGGCGTTGGCAACGCTTGACTCCACCCCCCCTCGCCAACCTTTTCTTTCCCGGCACCCTCCTTCTCGTTTCACTCGCTGTTCTCTCCGCCCAGCCAATCAGCGGCCTTAGTCCCGCCCCCTCACCTGTTTTACATAAATGCCTCCTCCGAGTTGCTTGGGCCGCCCGAAGCAATTCCTCGGTTTGGTCAGCACCTTGGAAACGGCGCGCGGAACCACGCTCGCATTCGAGGGGCTTCCCCTTCGCTCGCTCCGTTCTTCAGCTGATCCAGGGCAGAAGGAGGCGGGCGAAGTGGGCGCGCGGTGCCGCTGGCCGCAATGGCATAAACTCAGCGCGTGCCGCCCGCCTGCTTGCAATGTGTGTTTCGTGGTGGCGTTTTATCCGGGGCAAGGGAGCAGCCTGGCTTGGAAGCGACTTTCAAGGCTTCATAGATTTCATAGAGTTGGAAGGGGCCTACAAGGCCATCGAGTCCAACCCCCTGCTCAATGCAGGGAACTAGAGGAGGGGTCTCCCATCCAAGTAATAACCAGGCCTGACCCTGCTTAGCTTTCCACACTCAGACAAGCTGAGCCAGCGTAGGCGTCACAGACGTTGCAAAGTGTGGGATTACAGAGTTGCAGATCTGGAAAAGGTCGTTTCAAAGCACTTGAACACTGGACATAAGTGTTTGTTAATTAATTGCATGCATAGATTTGAACAAATTCTACATTTTAAAAACTATTATAATTACAGCTGCAGCTTGGGGGCTTTTTTTTTGTTTTTTTTTAAATGTAGCATTATAGGAGGGGGGCGTTTTTGCTGCATTTTTTGTGTAATGTTTTGGGCTGCAACTAGGAGTATGCTTACTAGGGAGTAAGCTCCTTTGAGTTTGACTGGACTGCTCCTGAGTAAACGTGTTTAGGATGGCGCAGTGGAGACTGGTGGCTCCAATGTCAGTGGGCCAGTGTATCCACTCTGGGTTTTAGTCTGGACGTTAAAGGAGCTATCCATGGTGCGGAACCCCATCATCCATCCGCCAAATAGGTTCACACCATGGATAGCTCCTGAAAAGTTCAGACTACAACCTGGAGTGGATACACTGCCCCACTGACATTGGAGCTACTAGCCCCCACTGGGATGGTGCTGTTAAGGCTGTAAGTTTGAGCCAGCCCTTCCATTAGGCAAAGTAAAGCAGCTGCCATAGGCAGCAGATGCTGGGAGGGGCAGTATTCCTGCCCCCCGCCTACCCAGCCATTCACATCTTCCTGAGATGGGCCCCTAGAACCAACAATACTTTCATGTGGCTGGCCTGGGCTGGCTATCTCTATGGACCCCATCCCAAAACATCTCAGACATCACTGCTGGGAAAGGGACCTGATCAAGTAAGCACTGGAGGCAGCTGTGTGCTGCATAGATATTAAACATGCACATACATTGCTTTGTTCTTATGTGCACCGGTGCTGCTGTTGCATTGCAGCATTTGTGTGAGTGGGCAGTGAGCAGCTGGCAGCCAGAACAATGAGCCAGCAGCGGCTGTGAGATGTTGGGAGGACAGAGCTGTGCGTTCCATACAGGCTGCCCTGCACCCACTGCATAAGTTAGCCTACTGCCCTTTGGTGCCAGAGGATGCTGTCCAAACCAATTGCCAGTTTCAAGTAAGAAAAGCAGATTTGTGAGGCGCATGGGGAGCTGTAGTGAGGAGGAGAGGACAACGAAGTCCTGTTGCATGAGATAGTATTCCATTACACTAGCAAGCACTACTTCCCCATCATGCAAGTGTTCATTTCTGCTAGCCCATTGTCGGTAGCGCTAGCAGTTGGTTACTACCTATGGTTTCCACTGTGCCACTGTTGGTTACTACCTATGGTTTCCTTTTATTTCATACATCATGAGGTTCCTCTGGACAGTGCCCACCAGAAACTCGCGCCTCCTTTTGGGAGAGATACCATAACCTGTAGAAACAAAAGTTTCCGGACAGTCACTTACCAGCTAATATAGCTTGAATCAACAGAATAATGAAGCTCTCTTAATCTCAGTGTATATTCATTGTGATTTCATGTTGGTATGTTATTTCTCATTGTAAGTATAAAACAAAAACATAATTAAAACAAGAATTGTAAGAAGAATCTGTGTAATAGTTCTGTTGTACCTGCTAGAGAGAGACAGGTGAACCACCTCATCTATGAGAAAGAAAACTTAATCACAGGCTGTCTTTAAAATCACCAGCCCAGCCAGTTTTTTTGTTTTATTTTAACAGCTGCCAGAAGTTAGACAAAAGGCAAGATCAGACTGGTAAGTTGCACATCTAGTTAGAGCAGACATGGTTTGGAATGAGATGATTGCGCAGTTTTATAAGAAAAACAAGGGTTGGGACTGTACACATAACAAAATTCACTGCTAATTCTGGAACTACATTTCATGATCGGTACTAGGACAAGGCTAGGCCCATCTGCTGAGACTAACAGTCATTTTTTGCAGTCCTGGGTCGGGGAGCATGGATTCTACCTTCCTGATTCACCATTGTACATGCATCATAGTGGCTTCACAGGTGTTGCCACATTCAAGCTGCCTTTTCTTGATAAAATCTTGGATGTGGTGTCACACATATAGCATACCAATATAATGCTACTGACTATTAAGTTTTGTCTAAAGGCCTGTCATGTTTGACAGGAGGGGGAATGGACCATTCTAATCCTTTTCCCCAACGCCACTCCCCTCCTTCTCATTCACCACTACTTTTCCAAATTTGGCCCTGACTAATTTATTGAAATTAAATATGACCTCTAGGCTCTGATAAGGAGCTAGGTTACACTTCCAACCCGGATGCTGTATTCAAAGTGGGATTGGAGAAACTTTGTCCCATAGAACTCAGTGGGAGCCAAATCAATTAGCAGCAGCTGTATCGCCCTGCACTGGTTTCTGTTTCTTGGTTGCACCAGAGTATGTTGGAATGTTGGGAACTAGTTTATATGCACTCTTGGAAGACTCTTGGCCTCCAAAAGCAGCCAGTCACCCTATGTAGAACAGAGGGAGACATGAGAGTCTTCCATTAGCCTGCTTTGGCAGCTATTCACACTGTTTTTTACCACTTGATCCTCCTTCCCTTTTACTATCCTTTCCTCCCTAAAGTGTCATGTCTTACACTGTGAGCTTGTATTATTTTTAATTTTTGTACAGCATCTAACAATGTTAGGTGATGAATTTACTATTATTAATAATAACATAGATGGGTTGTACATGATGGCAGATTACACACACATTTAGACCTGGTTCTCACGTAATTACAACCCTGAGTTTCAGTTGCGGTTTAATTGTGGGTTGAATCATGGTTTCTCATTATGTGCGAACCCTGCACTATGGTTTAAATATGGGTTGTTAACCATGAACAACCCAGAATTCACAACCCAACAACAAACCATGTGTTCTCTTGTTTCTGCTTAACAACCCATAGTTAAACAATAGTGCAGGGTTCACACATAACAATAAGCCACAATTCAACAACAACCTATACTCGACACATACTCTGGGTTGTCGTTATGTGCAAACCAGACCTATATATGTCTTTTTCACCACCTCTTAACAATTCTGGTATCAGGCAATCAGGCTTCCTCCTTCTATGGCTAGGAATAATTACTTTCTTCTCTTTTTTGTTAACCCATAAAATGCCAGAGTGAGGATGGGGAGCATTATCCTCACTCTGATTTGGCTGTGTGATGACATCTGAAGCCAAATCATAGGGAGGGCAATCTTCACTCTTGCACCTTGTGGGTAAAAAAATTATAGGTGGGGATGGTGCCCAGCAGGAACAGGGAGTATGCTTGTCTTCTTTGCAGCCTTCAAGTAGGACAATGAAGTTGTGGCAGGGGAAGGAGGATTTTGGCTTAGATCTGCTTCTACTGGCCTGGTCTCGTTGAGATTTTATTTATTTATTTTATTTATTTATTACATTTATACTGCACCTTTTTTCCTGCAAGGAACTCAAGGCGGCTTACATAATCCTCCTCCTCTCCATTTTATCCTCACAACAACCCTGTGAGGTAGGTTAGGCTGAGAGGCAGTGACTGGCCCAAAGTCACCCAGTGAGTTTCATGGCCAAGCGGGACTAGAACCCGGATCTCCTGAGTCCCAGTCCAACACTCTCACCACTTACGCCACACTGGGGGGAGAAAAGTAAAAGCAAAGTAAGTAGCTGTGTATGGGCTGATTTACTCCAGAATCAAACTCAGTTCAACAGGTGGTGGAAACCCATACAATTCTGTTCTAGAGATGAATCTTATGAAAATTAGTGACTGGCCCAAATAAAATAAAAAACAAAGCACTAAAGCTCTGTTTTAGACTACTTACATTGTGGCAGAAATGAGAATGTTAGGATACTTTGAACCGACCGAACTAAAGAAATAATAGTAGTTGTCCGTAATCTGATAGATTTGCATCAAATTCCCTAATATATTTACTTGGAAGAAAGTCAGACAATGTTAAGTTCATAATATCCCAACATTATTTCCATTGAAGTTTTCCTTTCTCTTTAAACATGTTAGTAGGCCTGGTTTTCATTTTTTTCCCCTAATGAAATAAATAGCAGTATCATTGAGAAAATGTTAACATTGCATCTGTATTTTTCTTCCAAAGCTAGTGGAAAAAAATGACAAAATGTCACAAAAATGTGATTCACCCTTTATTTTAAAAGCAGTGCATTTAGCATTGCTACATTTTCTTTGTCACAAAGCAGCCTTCTCACATCTGGTGCTCTCCAGATGTGTTGGGGCAGTATCCAACTGTGTCACTCCATTAGTGCAAATGACATTGCACTAGTGGAAACAAGGTTCCAAACTATGTGTGAGATGAGCATCCAACTAAAGTTACGTGCAAGCATGGATATGCAAGCAGTTGTGCATTATGCTTGTGCAACCCAATGTGCAACTGGGTGCACATAATTCTGGTGCAACTGGTTGTGCATTCCATTTGCGCGACCCATTGTGCAATGGTTGCACAACTGCTTGCACAACCAGTTGCGCTAGTGCAATGGGCAACCACTTGTGCAATAGAAAGATGAGGTGGAGCTCTGCTAGCGCTACTTGAGTTTGCAGTATAGCACCGTTGGATACTGCCCTTGGACTATAACTCCCATGATTCTGAGCCAGCATGGGAATTGCAGTCCAACACATCAGGAAGGCACCAGTTTGGGGAAGGATGTCATAGAGGCTCTGTGCTGTAATGAATCGGAGAATTAAAGGCTGCACACATGAGAAGAAAAAACACAGCTGTTTTTTTCCCCCCTTTCTGCACCAAATCTGCATTAATATTGATTTTCTGATTTACCTTAAGTGAAACAAACGCTTGTAAGTGGGCTTGCAGCTGCTAAGTTGCTATTGGCTCCATTCTGTGTAAATCTAATGGACATGAGATGCTAAATTAATTGGTTGGATACCCTGAATCAGTCTCTCAGTGTCTACTTGTATACACTGGGAAATTGCTTCACAGTAAAGCATCTCAGCGTACCTTATTCAATTCTGTCTAGTTAAAGACTAGTATTGCTGACCATTACTGACCCGCATGAAGAGAACATGGGGTCCCTACTGTTTTCAGCACACTTTAAAGCATCACTAAATATACCAGCATTCTTATACTCTTCATCTCAGTGTTTCTTACAGAGAATCCCTGACACTTAAAGCCCATTTCAGTTTGTACTGCAGACAAATCTTGTACCTATATGGGGGATGGGGAAAAAGTGGCTCCATTGGTAACATTAATTATCTTGGGAGGTGGGGAGCAGACAGATAAATAGAAAAGAGAGTCTTGATATGACACTGAGGTATGTTATAAGGTCCCCAAGGGTGAGATCTCAAGGAAGTGTGGGAAGTAATTCAGCTACAATGCTGTCAATGTCAACACAAACACAAAGCCTGGGCAGGGAGAGGATGGTCAGGAAAGTTTTTACCCCTTCCCTGACAACTGTCTGCATACTGTACCTGGAGAAGACCAGCCTCCCCCTTTGAGAATGTGATATGTGCAGCACTTCAGAGTGTTGGATGAGCTTTCAATTCGTCCTTGCTCAAGCATGAAGCCTGCTGGGTAATGTTCTCAATGTAACATACCTCACAGAATTATTGTAAGCACATAAGAGAACATATGCTGGATCAGACCAAAGGCATATCTGGTCCAGCATTCTGTTCTTACACTGATCATATGCCCATAGGAAGCCCACAAGCCAGACATGAAACCAATAGCACCCTCCTATTGGTGTTCCCCAGAAACTGGCATACAGAGGCATACTGCTTCTGATACTGAAGGTAATATATAATCATCATGAGTGACTAGTAGTCATTGATATACCTATCCTATCCTTTTAAAGCCATCCAGATTTGTGGGCATCACTACATCTTGTGGTAGCGACTTCAATAATATAACTATGTGCTGTGTTTCCTTTTAGATGTCCCAAATCTCCCACTGTTCAGCTCCATTGGATGATCCCAGGTTCTAGTGTTATGGAGAGAGAGACTCCCTATCCACTTTCTCCACAGCATGCGTAATTTTATATATCTCTATCATGTCCCTCCATATTTGCCTGTCTTTCTAAGCTAAACAGCCCAAAGCATAACCTTTCCTCAGAGCCTAGGGAGTTGCTCCAGTTCCTTGGTCATTTTGGTTACCCTTTTCTGCACTATTTCTAGCTCTACAATATCATGTTTGAGATGTGGTGACCAGAACAGTACCCAGTATTCCAAGTGCGGTCATTCCATAAATGTGATATTGGCAGTTTTATTTTCAGTTCCTTTGCTAGTGATCCTCATCATGGAATTTGCTTTTTTCACAGCAACTGCACACTGGGTTGACATTTTCATTGAGCGATCCACTACAATTGCAAGATCACTTTCCTGGTCAGACACCACCAGCTCAGACCCCTTCAGCATATATGTGGTTAGGATTTTTTGCCCCAACACATTGTACCACATTTGCCACTTTAGTGCCCATTCCCCCAGCTTGGAGAGATACTTTTGGACCTCTTCACTGTCACTTTTTGTTTTAACCACCCTAAATAATTTGGTGTTGACAGCAAACCTGGCCAGCTCACAGTTCACTGTTAACATTCCTCCATTGTGAGAACTGTCCACTTATTGCTACTCTCTGCTTCCTGCTCTGTAACCAGTTGCCATCCATAAGAGGGCCTCTCCTCTTATCCCATGACTGCTAAGTTTGTTCAGAAGACTTTGCTGAGGGACTTTGTCAAAAGCCTTTTGAAAGTCCAAGTAAACAATGTTTACTGGCTCACTTTGCATGCTTGTTGACTCTCTCAAAAACGCTAGAAGTTTAGTGAGATAGAACATATATTTGCAAAAGCCGTGTTGATTCCTCTTTAGCAAGACTTATTATTTTATATGCTTGATAATGTTATATTTAATCATGCTTTCCACCAATTTACCTGGAACAGGTGTTAAACTAACTGGCCTGTAACTTCCAGGATTCTCCCCCCCCACCGCCAATTTAAAAAATTGTGCTACATTGGCCACTCTCCCGTCCTCCGGTGCAGAGGACAATCTTAGGGACATGTTACATATTTTTTTGTTAGAACGTCAGCTATTTCACATTTCAATTCTTTGAGAACTCTTGAATGGATGCCATGAACTGGACCTGGTGATTTGTGTGTTTTCAATTTGTCAATAAGATCTAGAACTTCATTTCTTATCCTCACCCAGACTCCCTTCCTGAAAATATCTGTTCAGGCACAGGTATCTATCCTACATCATCTTTAGTGGAAACAGATGCAAATTGTCGTGTCTCTCCCTCTCTCTCTCCTACTCCTCCCTCTCCAGCCAGAACGTCAAAGCACAGCTCACGGGTTTCTTTGTAAAGGTTTATTAGGCAAAAGCAGGGCAACTCAGGTGGTTGCAGAAAAGTGTTACACAAAATGAAAGAAAGTAATTCAAGACCCTTTATCCTGTCAATGGGAGGTCAGGAATGTTAAACAGTTGATTCTGCACTGAGGTGTTTCGTGTGTCCTCACCCTCAAACTAGAGAACCGATTCCGCCCCTAAGGTGGGTCAAAAGTCTTGTTAGCCAACCGAGCAGAGATCAGCTGTTCTGCCTTTACGCTGCTCTCGAGGATCAGTTACAGCTCTTCCCCTTCCCCTCCCCCTCCCCTTCCATTTCAGAGTCCATTCCCACGGAATCTGACCAGTGCTGTTTTGGATGTAGGGAATCAGAACTGGAGGGGCTAGCTCTCCTAGCCCCGACACAAATGATTCATTCAGCTTCCCTGCAATCTCCTTATCCTCCTTTAGTACTTCTTTGACTCCCTTGTCATCCAGCAGTCAAAACCACCTCTCTAGCCAATTTCCTACTCCTGGTGTATTTAAAAATGTTTTATTGTTAGTCTTAATATTATTGATGATATGCCCCTCAAAATCCTTTTTTGCATCCCGTGTGTTCCTTTTTGTTCTCGTTCTAGGGCATAGTCATTTATGGCAGGGGTGGGCCGAAGGTGGATCTCCAGGTATTTTGGACTTCAACTCCCAAAAGTCCCTACAAGCATGGCCAATGGTCAGGAATGCTGGGAATTGAAGTTCAAACATCTGGAGATCTATTTTCTGTCCACCCCTGATTTACAGTATCTAGAAATTTTACTCTTTGCCATGACTAGAACATGCATTCATCCAGGCTATGTGAGGGTAATTGAAATTACCGGTACCCATTCATTCTCCTTTGGATCTCTCTAGACCAGTTTGCATGATCACAGCGGAAGAAATAAGCCATGGTAGCTTACCACACATGCTGCCTGGATTTCCCTAATTAACCTCACTGGCACAGCTTGCCATGTCATCCAAACCCAGGTGGCATGGCTTGTGGGGGGGGGGGCAGCAACCTCAAATAACCCAGCAACAGCCCATGGGTTATATGAAGGCTGCTGCCCCCTCAAACAAGCCAAGCCACCTGGGTTCAGATAGCATGACAAGCTGTGCTAGTGAGGATAATGAGGGAAATTTGGCTGGTATGTAACTGGCCCGCGCAGCAGGGTGAATATAGAGCCTGCCCTACCATGAGGCAGAGTGAGGCAGTCACCTCAGGCAGCAAATTTTGAGCTTCAAAAAAGGGTAGCAAATTGTTAATTATTTACCTTGTTGTTATTGTATTTCTACCGTCATGGAGGGGCAGAGCCGATTATGGCATTTTCTGCGACACGTACCAAAATAATTCAGCTAACTTTGGGTACTATACACCTTGACTTGGGTGGGTGCGGCTCACCATTTGCTGCTCTGCCTCAGGCAGCAAAGTATCTTGGGCTGGCCCTGGGTTAACAAGCCACAGTGGCTTGTTAGCATGCCGTGATAGTATGAAATGGGTCTCTGATTTCATCCTCCATCACCCTGTGCATATTGGTCAAGGGGATAATACTATGTCTCCAGTACTAAGTAAATTTTGGGACCTGGTATTATCACCCACAGTGGTTTTGTGGAGGAAACTTGGGATGAGAATTGTAAAATAATCTCACACCAAAAAAGTTATATAGACCCTATTGAAAATGGTCCATACTTTACATGAGACTAGATCTACCATGCTTGTGAACATTTTTGCTAGAGTATTCTTCACCTGCTCTGTATGCAAACAATTTGTATCTGTTGTTTGTACTGAAGTGAAAGTGGTTTGGAATCCATCCAAGATCACCTGAAGGATATTTTCATTAGACTAATCAACTGCACCTGCTTGTGTTCATCTAGCCTTTTGGCACAGAGAAGATTACTAAGTGTGATTGTGATGCTGAGAAACGTGAGCCTGGTGAATAATTCATAGGCTACCCAAGACCTGCTGCAGGAGGTCTTGTACTGTACATGTAAACACTTGAAGAAATCAAAGTAAAAGCAAAAGAGAACAAGTGTATATATAAATGCTGATTTTGATAATTATTTAACTTTTTAGAAGTGTTATTGTGCAATGTAGCATTGTAGGTTAAAAGGGAGGGTAGCTGAAACTACTCAACACCTTGTTGGAGAAAGTCCTCAAGTGCATGCACATGATATGTCAGAAGGAAAACCAAACTGCTTTGACATTGCAGGTCAGAAAAGTCTGAGTAACTCTGGGCTGGATAACCTAATAGGCTTTTCCATCTCTTACCTCTTTTGACTCTGTGTGTTGTACTATTTTCCTGAACAGTATTATCCATCCAAGGTCATGCTTTGTCCTTGCAGTTGTCTATGCATTGGCATTTTGCCATTCAAACAGTATTTCTTTGAAGAACTGACTTAGAACTGCCTCTTTCTTTGGATTTTCAAAGTGCCAAATACAGTTTAGAAATTAGTCATTGTGGGGAAATGTATTGCAATACATACCGACCTAATTTGTAAAATGCAGGGTGTAACAAGAAAGTCCTGCTACAGATGCAACAAACTAGCCAAGGGCTACTTAGCCTAATGAGCTTAAAATCTTATTTCTGGTTGACATCTGTCAAGGCAGCAGCAAGATACACAAGCACTCTTAATCCACTAGTTTAGTCTAAACGCAACAGAGCTTCAGCTGCTGGTTGCATTGGTTGCATTCGGAGGGGAAATTGTTAAAGGGAAGAATGTATTGCGCACCTTTGTTAAGAGATGCACCGAGAAAGTTGGAAGTCTATAATAGCTAACAAGGCAATCTACAAAACTGGGACTATTCAAGATGGAACCTTCCTCAAAAACGTCAGATCCTAGCATTGGCTAAACTTGTAAGTTTTCATTCCTTTTTATTCCTTACTTGATCAATTGGATATTTCTCAGCAGTAAGCTAGGAAGAGGGAGCAAAATGGGCTGTACTCCTTCGCATAGTGATATTGCTAAGCACCATGCGAAACATGGAACAAAGTCATTGAATAACGGTATCCTGCCAGTTGATCCAGGGGGTGAAGGTTTCTCACTTCCACTGCTGATCAAAAGCTCCTCTTCTTATGATAGTGAAGACTTCTGTCAGGGAGAGACCCAAGTTAAAGATCACTCCTTTGAAAATTCATCAGATGAGGACAAAAATGTTAATTTCCATTCCTCATCTGAGGATCCTTCACTACCCAAGCTTGACCTGGAAGAGAAGGAAATTGAAAGGACAGTCTCAGAGGCTGAAATAGCCATATCTGAACTGATGGAGCCTGACAAATATGTGGCAGAGGATATTAAGGTCAAAAAGCAAAACTCTTGCACATCAGGAAAAATTGGTTTTACTTTGGAAGACAAAAATGAAATCCTTGAAAAGCAAAGCCCAAAGAAAGGGAAAAAACAAAAGAACAGCAGGCAGGGAAAACAAGGTCGTCATTGCAAAACTAAAGAAAAATCCTGTCCATCTGTATGTGAGGCTGAAAAAAAAGTGGATTTCCCAGATCTGCTTGTTAAGGCCCATCAAAATGCTTATGCCTATCTAAACCCCAACCTTTCCAAATATGAGGTTATCTTGTGCATGGCCAACCAGGCCACTGAAACGCAGCTAATTATGCAACAAATGGTGAGCTTTTTACTTCTTCGTTTTGATGAAATAAATCATCTTTTGGAAGAAATTGCCCAAGATGGAGAAGACCTAGTCAAAGAAGTAGGAGGGAACCTGGCTTGGCCTGCTGGCAAAGGGAACCCAAAGGAGCAGCCAGATCTCTTACAACAGTTGCTACAGTACACAGTCAACAAAATGCAACTGTTAAATGGAACTGTGGCCTCCTTAACCTCTGATGCGCTCCAGGAGTCTTGCAGCTTTTTACAGTCTGCAGGTAGCAACTTAGAAGGAAAACTGAAAGCAAAACAAGGTTTTGATGAACGCTTGCTCAGGACAATAAAACTCCTTGAAATATCTGCAGTTGGACCCTCTCATCCTCACCCTGATGACATGACTCTTTATTCTGAAGACAGTGGAATAGGTATCGACACTGAATCAGTCAAAGACTTGAATTTAATAGATAAACAGGGAATACAAACAAATTTTGATTCTTGTTCACATGTTCATTCATCCCTAAATCAGACCAGGATATCAGGAGAAAGCCAGTGGCCATGCGCCTCAGTATTTGCCACATCCAGGTCCCATGACTGTGCACTGGAAAGACAATTCAAAGATATATTTTACCCACCTGCACATACCAAGGATGTAATGCCATCTTCACAGCTAGTACCAGAAAGTGTAACCACCCTTCTCCAACATCAAAATATAATTGAAACTCCTTCTCTTAACTCTGTGCATTGTGATGTCGCTCGTGAGGGTGATTGCTTCAAAGATTGTGAATCGGCCCATACTTCTTCCGCATATGAAGACAGTGATGATGACAATAGCCTGTCTGAGGAAGAAGGTGACAATGTAAGTCTGTCTGAAAAAGGAAATGATGCTTTACCTAAAAGACCAACATCTCTACCTGCAGCAACAGACAATAAGCGGAGGCCTTCCACCAAACGGATAGACAGCCCAGAGAATGAGGAGATTATACTCAAGATGAAAGATGCTATTAGTGAAAAGATCAAATTTGTCCCAGCTGAATCTGGAAAGAGGGAATGGATGGTAGATGAAAATGGAAAAGCATCTCGGCGGCCTAGTACAGCAACTGGAAGCCAGAAGACTCAAGTTAAACAGAAAAGATCTAGGTCTGAAGAGTCTCTCAAAAGTCACAACGAGGACCCGACTCTTCTAGAACTTCAAAGGACTCAAAAAGGGCTTAACAAAAGGCTGGAAATGTTTTACACACTTCAGGGAAATAAGGAAACAAATGATAAGTTGGTATCCCTAAACCGAAAAGAACCATCTAACTTGCAAGATTGTGGGCATGTTACTCATAGATCTTCAACTAATAAACTGAAAGCATCTCTTGCTAAGAACTTCAACATATTGCCTAATCAAGATAAGGTCCCTTTGTGTAAGCATGATCACAATGCTATCAGCCAACAACCTAATGAAAGAAAATGTAAAAAGGCTGCCACACCCACCACCTCCTCAAAGGACCTGACATCTAGGAAAGAAAATGAGCCCCCTGGGACACAGAAACTGAACAGCGTTGGTTGTGCTCCACCTCGTAAATCTGTTAAAAAGTTGATTGAAACCTTCAGCCCTGGTGAAAGTCTTCTAAAACCGACAAGCTTAAGAACTCTGGGCCCAATAAAATGTATCAGAAAGTTTGGACTTCCAAGCATTACTCCCAGTCTTCCCCTTCCTAGAGGGCTTGTGCCTTTAAATCACAAACAGAGAGTTTCGCCATTAGGAGACATACATTGTCAAAACACCAACCGAGCAAACTGTACTTTTGGTACCACTGGCTCACCCGTACCTGCAAGTGGAAGTGATACAAATGAGGATACAGATGATGATGACTTGGAAAACCTGCCCCTACCGCCTCCTGAAATGTTAATGGACATCTCGCCTGATTCAAATGAATCTTCAGAAGGGGCAAGGATAGAAGAAAATTATTCAGAAGTTGCCAAAAACACTACCAAGAGAAACGAAAATGGCAACACTAAGAAAATTTCTCAACGAATGAAAGCTTCCCTATGTTCTATTGACTTGTTACCAAGTAAGAACCTCAGTGGTCCCAACCTGACTGCCAACAAAGCATCAAAAACTGATAGAGTGGATTCTACACCTAGAAAATATTCTCTGGAGTTGAATTCTACCCATTTGTCTGACCAGCAGCAAGAGATTTCATTAGCATCCCAAAGGGACCATGAAATGGAAGAAACTGCTGATCTGTATAAGCAGTCCCATAAAATAATACCTCTTCAAAATCCTAAAGAAATGTCCGAAGATAATGGAAGTGATCCAGGAAGCAAAGAATGCAGTACACCTCCTGCTTTAGCTCAAAAGCGAAGCTCTCCCGATTCACTCCGGAAAAATGAGAAAACAACGGGTTTTGTCAGGCGAGTTTCCCCAGCGAGAACACCACCTTCATCGCCCCCCAGTGAGAAAAGGCTCCCAAGCCCACCACCGCATCACAAACATATTAATCAAGCTTCTTTCCCCAGAACCTATTGGCAGCCTAGTCCCCCGGCTAATCCCAGGGCGTCAAGCCCTCCAACACAAAGAAAACAGCCTTCCCCACCAACCCAACAAAACCTATCTAGCCCACCAATGACACGCAAGCAGCAGAGCCCACCGACCTGCCGAAAGGTGGCCAGTCCACCAACCCACCGCAAAGAAGCAAGCCCATCTCCTTTCTCAAGGACCCCTTCCCCACCCACTTCCCCCTCCTGGTTGCACAAAGGATTACAAAACCACTTGGACTCTGGGGATGAGCAGCAACCTGCCTCCCCAAAGATTGTCAGCAATGCACGCTCCATATTTTGTCCAGCCACTTCCTCTTTATTTGAAGCCAAGCCAGTGTTGCCACCTAACAGCTCCTCGACAAAGGGCATTGTGGGCCACCCTGAAGTTTCGGCATTTGTACGAAGAAACAGCACACAGCTCAGGCAATATGGGGACCAACAGAGAAGGATGGGCTTCAGTGCTACCAATCCCCAGCCTTTTGTAAGGAGGAGCTTCTCTGACCGCAGGCCAGGATTCCCAATTCCGGTGCCATTGTTTGCTGCAGCTGGCAGTGAGCCTGTGCTTAGCCAAACAAGGTAAGAACTAAGAAGCATTGGGCTGTATCCAACAGGTTGTAGCCAATGTTTGTCTAATGTAAGTCTCATTCATTTCAATGGGTCTACTTTAAGTAGGACTGACATTACATACAACCCATTCTTTTCAAAGCCTTTACATTTAGGTATATACTCTGCAAAGTGACTACATTGCCTTACCACACTGATATCCCAGTCACAACAACTTCTTGCTCACAAGCAGTGAGTAAGGATTTGCAAAGTGTGGTTAAAACTGTACTCTTAGGGTGCATCTGGTTTTGATGGTAGACACTCAAGTGCCACAGCTACTGCCCTTATTCCCCACTTGCCTCTGGAAACTCACGCCAGAGATGGAGAATCAATGCAGCATCAGCACCAGCCGTGCTTCCTAATTGACTGGCTTTCCACATGGTATTATAGTGAGAGTCAGTGTTAGGCGTGGGTGTGGGAAACCTGGGATTCCAAATCCCTGCTCACCTGTGAAATTTACTGAATGGCCTTAGATGTCCTATTTCACAAAGTGATGGTGAAGCTAAAAGCCTCTCTGAACTTCGGGGGGAGGGGCGAGGTGGGATGCTGCTGTAACAAATAATTGATCATAGATAGAGGTCATGCTTGCTTCAATCTTTCTAGGGCCAGGTCAAAATATTACTGTTTGCCCAGGCCTTTTGGATTGGTTCCATTGCCTCGGTTCTGCTTGGTAGTTTTAAGGTCTTGTTGCCTTTTAGTCTCATTGTTCCATGAACGTTGATGGGTTGTACTCCATTGTTTTTATTGTATTGTACTTTTAGTACTATACACTGCTCTGGAATTCTTTAGGATGAAGAGCAGGTTAAACATTGAATAAATAAGTAAGCAAAGGCTTTGCTTTCCAATTTAGCACTAAAGTGACAGTGTGGGAAGTTGTCCCATATGGATGTAATTTGTGTACTAAATCACCACCATATGTTTTTACCCCATGGACTACTCACATTGCAGTTTAAAGCATATATGCATTTCCATGAGTTACTGGAAGCATTGATATAGAAATGATTAAATTAATTGTTTATAGAACTAGCTCACCAGGTCATGTAAAGTGTGAGAACTAAGGAGCATCCTTTCCATTTGTACATGTGCCCTTGAGTTATAAGCTGCATGCATTGAGCATTTTGGCAAAACATTTACAAACACGAGAGTGCTCTGGTATTCTTATATTCCAATGGAAGTAGCTGTACGTTTAAGTGCCTGTTTACACAAGCAGGGCTCAGGGTCTTGTTATCCTGGGTTTATTAACCCAGAATAAGAAGACCCTGAACCCTGTTTGTGTTCATTGGTCATTTTGGTAACACACTGAAATGTAACTAAGGAACCCATAGATATTTCAGCCACTCCCTCCCAAGTGATGAGAAGAATTTTACCACACTCTATCAGACATGGTAAATTTCTCCTCAGTGCTTGGCAGGACAATACAGTACATTCAGTTTACCAGATGGTTACATACACATCATGGTGAGTTACTACTTGGTAAATATTTGCCGGTCTTTGCCTGGTCTCTCTGAGGACTTAACTAGACATTACAGCATCCGCATTGCCAAAAGTAACATTTCTGCATCTCCTCCTTCTCTTTCCTCCAGTAATGTCTAATACTTACAACATGCATGAGGTGATATCACTGCATTGTGATTTTCCTTTGCCTGCAAATGACAGCCGATAAAGTTGAGCGAGGACCAAGTCATAATGCAGTGGCCTTGCACGCACCATGCATGTTGTTCCACTGGTGTTCCCAGGGAAAGGGAAGGAGACACAAGACTGCTTTTTCTATACTCATCCTGTAACATCTAGTTAAACTGTCACTGAGAGCGTAGCTAATCCCTCAGCCCAGTAGAGAAAGCATCCCTGCTATTTTATTATATAGCCACTTATTCTGGGAAGAAAGAGAGGCTAGTGAAGAGCCTCTGATCTTGTCATACCGTACTTTGTTTTGTTTTTAATTTTAACCAGCTCTCTCCAACCTTGGATCCAGCCTTTCAGTGTGTAAACAAATGTGATACTGAAGCAAGTTTAGGGGTTATTATCCCAGAATAACCGGTTATGTAAGCAGGCCCAATATCAGGTTTCTATGCATTTGCTCTTCCTTCAAACTCTGCAATCTCAAAGAGAGAAATGTGTCACTGGACCCAATTAGAGCTCTGGCGTCTGTTGTAGTTTCATAAGTACCAAGGGTGTTTTAAGCTATGGGAACCAGCAACCATCTGGTCCTGTAACGGGGAGGGTAAGTTACTTTGCTGTTCCAAGCCTAGCCTTTGCCTGGGAATCAGCCCTGAGGGGCACGTTTTCACAGCATGAATGCTTGGTTCGTACAAATCCCGCTAATCCGTAATAGGATTTGTGCATGTGTAATAGGGAAAAAAAGTTTATTTTAGTCCACTGATGGATATCAGCTTAAAGGACTTCCCATGGGGTAACAGCTGTGATGAGAGCTTAGAAGAAATACTATTCAAATATTCCGCTTAACTCAAGGCCATGGATTTGGTTTAATGACTCAGACCCAAAGCAAAGCCTTGGATCAGAATCCTTCCAAAGTTGGAGGAGATTTGTATTGGATCTGGGCCTCATCATTACTTCCCCCTATATTGTTATTACTTTATTTTTAAATGCTTAAAGCTGCAATCCTATACCCACCTACCTGGGAGTAAGCCCCCAGAACTCAATACAACTTACTTCTGAGTAGACAGGTATAGATTTGGTCTGGTGTACTAAACACTCTGTAATGTTTTTAAATTAATGATACCTTTATAAAATTGACTCATGATCTAAACAAAAATAGGATACAAAACTAAAAAAAGTAAACGAAGGTGAGAGGAAGGGACATGCACAAAATTCAGGTACAGATTTTGTATAGCTTTCTCTCTATATATATTGGTGGTCTGTTGTTTGTACCAAATCCTCTTTTTTATTTTTTCTCTTTTTGAGCCGGCAAAACTATTGCATGTACCCAAACTTCTTTTTTTTACCATTCTAGCAATGATTTAATTCAATAAAATAGTTGGATATACTATATTTATTATACTATATATGACTGTCATCACAGCAGTGTATGTAAGCACTTTACAGAGTAGCATGACTAAAAGGCATGTCCTTACCTAGAGGAGCTAACATATCCTGTTGACTAGATCTGAGGGCAAATTCTGATAAACCCATGGAGAGCGTAAGTGATATATAGTTGTGATCAGAAGGCAGGAATCTAGTCCCTGTCATTGAGCTTCCCAGTGAAATCCATGTGGATTTGCACTGTGATCCAATGGCTGGGATCCTAGTGCTACTTTAAGCATGCATCCCTATCTACTGGGATTTTTTGTATTTTTCTTTGAACAGTCCCCTATGCCATATCACAGACTGCTTTTGAAATTCCAAAAGCAGTTTGCTGTGTGCCACGTTATGTTGCTGTTTGAGAAACTTAAATACAAAACAGCTTTTGGCATGCAGAATGAATTATGTGGGTCTTTGTCTTTTTCATGTGACTTCTCTGGGTATTTCTGCCCAGAGAAGGAAAAAGAATGTCCCGTAGCAATCAGCCTTGAGTCCCTCGTGGTGTGGAATCAACATACCATCAGCAGCTCTGAACTAGTATGAAAGAGCAACTTAATTCATGCGAATTCTTAGGAGTGTAACCAGATACAAATATGGCTTATTTTTGTACACTTCTAGGCATTTTCATTTATTTAAAAAAAGTGAGTAAGGGGAGACATAATAGAGGTGTATACAATTAGGCATGGTGTGCAGAAAGTGATAGGGAGATCTTTTTCTCCTTCTCTTATAATACTATGAAGCTGAATGGGGGGCCAGGAGGTTCAGGACAAATAAAAGGAAGTACTTCCTCACAGGGCACATAGTCAAACTGTGGAATTCAATTCACAAGATGTAGTGTTGGCCACCAACAGACAGCTTCCCTGTGGCTCACGCTGGCTCAGCTTGTCTGAGTGTGGAAAGCTAAGCAGGGTCAGGCCCAGTTATTACTTGGATGGGAGACCCCTCCTCTAGTTTCCTGCATTGAGCAAGGGGATTTGACTCGATGGCCTGTAGCCCCCTTCCAACTCTATGATCTATGAATCTAGAAAAGGGGATTAGAAAAATTCATGGAAGATAAGACTATCAATGGCTACTAGTCATGAGAGCTAAATATTACTTCTAGTATTAGAGGCAGTATGCATCTGCATACCAGTTGCTGGGGCACGTGATTGGGAGGGTGCTATTGCACCCATGTCCTGTTTGCCAGTGTGTAAACAGAATGCTGGACTAGATAGGCCTTTGGTCTGATCCAGCATGTCACTTCTTAGGTTCTTATGATTTTGCAAAAAGACTAATTTGCCATCTTTTATAGTCTTCACTCTCACAATAACCCTGCAAAGTAGGTCATATGGTGAATAGAAGCTGGGAGATAGTAAGTTTCCCAGAAAGACACAAGTCCCTTGGCAGATGATAGTGTTTACCAGGTCTAAGTAGGGCTGTGTATGCTATGGCTCTGCACAAGTTTAGGGAAATCAGGGAATTCATTCAGCATTCTGAAAATCTCAGTTGTGACAGAATGCTTGAAAGTGTATGAGCAACATCTGGTGAGATCTCTGAATCAAGCAGCGCTGGGCAGGATTTCCAAGGGCTGCTCACAGGGATTGTTGTGACTTCATTGCCCTGCAAGGTTGCTGGCCCTTAACATGACTAGCAAAATACATTGTGAAAAATATCCCGACTGATGCACATTTGCTTAATTTGCATGTACTTAACACAAATGGTGGGCAGAAGATAGATCAAGATCTACTGCTAGATCTCTGGGTGATTTGCAGTAGATCAAGAAGGGGTTCTGAGACTCATTAGTTTATCAATATCAAGTAACATTAAAAGAGTTAAAAAAAAAAAATCTCTGTCATGACTGGCCTTGTTCTAATTTCTTATCTCTTAGTCTTAGTCTAAGAGTCTTAGTCTTTTATATATATATATATATATATATATATATTGTTTTAATCATTATATTTTATTGTGTTGTTTTACTGTATTTTAATTGTACATCGCCCAGGGTGGCCGGGTGACCGGCCAGATGGGTGATTAATAAATATAATAAATAAATAAATAAATTAGTATTCATCTCTTGTAAAATAAGAATATTTTCTTATTTTTTGTTTCTGAGGCACCACTGTGCCAGTATTTTCCGCCCACAAGTAATTGCTGCTCTCTGGTCACATGTTAATGAATACAGCACAGTGTCTCCTGTGTTTATAATGTGATCCAAGTGCCACATACCAACACGTCGTGTTGTAATTGCAGAAGTGAGAGGCTGTTTCAGGTTGCTGTTTATTAAAGAGAGAGAAAGAGAGGAAGAAAGAAAAAAAGCCTGGTAAATGCACACTGAACCACTGCAGGGATGCGGGTTTTAAAATAAAGATAATTATGTGGTTATCTGCAGCTGCACAACTGTGTAGATGTGCATTGAAAAATAGTTATCCCGCAAAAAAAATTATAATTGCTAAGCAACCACCCCTGTCACAGAAGGAGAGGAAATGGACAATTGATGGATTTCCTTTCTGCAAATCCTTTTCCCCACCTGAGGTCAAAGGAGAAGGTGGGGGGAAATGTTGCAAAACAGGTTCCACAGTTTTGAAGCCACTCCCACCAGTAAAACTAGACTGGAACACACATAACTCGGTAGCACATGGAAATGGCAATCACTGGAGGGCAGGAGAGTCCTAAAAGTGGTCTGGAAAAAAATGGAATATTGAGGTGATATAGCATCAGGACAATGGGCTTGGGAGTGTATCAGGTGACACACAAGTAAGACAGGCATTACTGTATCAAAAGAGGTCGTTCGTGTAGATTGGCCCTTAATTGGTTGCCTTTGACCAAGTCTTTGTGCAGCTGTACTGACCACTTTGAGAGATTTTGGGTTAGATTAGAATCCTTGATCTGTAGCAGCTCAGATGTAGATTTGTATTTGTATATACAATGTATGGCTCATGGGATGCAGTTGGTAATTGACTCTACTGTCTTTGCCCCACTTAATTTGCACCTGGTTCTGATTAGTGGGATTCTAGTAAAAAATAGATTCCACAAGACTGAAGTCTGCCCATCCCTGCTTTACACAGGTCACCAAAGTCTTCTTTTCTTGGAGCAGAATTTTGGGTTACCTTGTGCTAATAATTATTGGCTGTTGGCTGCCAGTGGATTTTTATGGGACTTTGTTTTGCTGTAAGGAAATTGGAATTAAGCATAGCATAGAGGCTGGATTGCATGGTAATAAACACCTAAGACAGACTTCCCCAATCTGGTGCCCTCCTGATGTTTTGGACTACAATTCTCATCAGCCCCAGCAAGGAATGATGGGAGTTGTCTAAAATATCTGGAGGGCACCAGGTTGGGGAAGGCTGACCTCGGGCTTTTCAAAATGGCTGGTGGTCTTTCCTGTGTTAACATGTTCCATTTACGATTTTATTTTTAAAAGGTCATACTTCATTAGACTTTTGTCTTATGCATCTTTTCTCTCCGCAGCATGGAAGATAGCCCTCAGAAGGACGGGGTCTGTTGGAACAGCACTTGTTTCCCTGAGGGCAAAGGAGCAGGCAAGTCATTTTCTCACCCTGAACTCTACATTGTTGGTCAAGGACTCCATAAAGACTGAGTGGAGATGAGAGGATGGACGAGAGATGGAAACTATGACCTGGGACTGAGGAGCTATTATAGTTTTGCTTTCCTAGCCATGCAAGAGAAGAATAGATACTGGGTAGAAAAATATTAATTGCAGGCCTTTGGAAGGAGTCCTGATCTTTAGAAGATTCTGAAAGACATCTAGGACAAGTCTCCACTCAAAAGTAGATCATCTATCCACCAGCATCCAAAGACCAGCATTTGCAGTCCAGGCTATTTGTGAGCCACAAGGCTGGCCCTACCATTAGGTAGAGTGAGGCAGTCACCTCCGGCGACAGATGCTAGGAAGCAGTCGCAAGGTGTTGGAGGAGAGAGCTGTGTGTCACACAGCTCAAGCTAGCCTGCTGCCTTCCAGTACAGTGGAGGATGCTGTCCCATCGCCAGTGTCAAAGAAGGATTCAGCTGCTTCTCCACTTAGCTTTTGTATATGGAATGGGAGGAGGCACCATCTTGTTCTTTGCTTCAGGGCGGAAAATGTGTTGGGCTTGGGCCGATCCCTGGTGAGCCAGAGAGAGCGTGTGAACTGCAAGAAAGTACCTACAGAGAGAATAGTTGTGGTTGACTCAAGAAAATGAGCAAAGCCACATTCCACAGAGGAAGGCAAAAAAACCCTTCAGAGTATCTAGCCCAAGGGAGTATCATCTGATAGACTGTAGAAAGATCAGTAGTGAAGTATGCACTGAAGTATTTGAAAGAACAATCCTTTGTTATAAAGGGGGGATCTACTATCAAAGTTTAAAAAATTAAACTTGGGAGCTTAAGGCATGTACACATCAGTACAATTCCCATTCTTTCATGCCTAGAACAAAATAGGTGCATGACGGATCACTCTTGCCAGAGGAATAATAAAGTTGACCAGAGGAATCCCTTTGTTCCTGCAAGAGTATGGGACTCTTGTTTCCCAATACCAGCAATGACTTCTGTCTATATAGCACAGGGTATGGTACAGACATGACTTGGAGTAGTAAACCCAGAGCACATCCTGCACCTGGTGGCGACACCAGACATACTATAAAACTAGGTGGCATCTTGGTATATTCTAATTGGCTCTGAATTTTAGTTTTGCACTGTTCTTGCTATAGGCTCAGTGGCACATAAGGGAATGAAAATCAAGTGGCCAATGCAAAATAATACCAATTAAATTTAATAACTATTAGATACGGCTCTTTTCAAGGTCTGATTTTTCAAATAATGTAACCTTAGCCACCGTGTAATCACACTTCTTCTATATCTCAGAGTATAAAGCTTCAACCTCTTTAAAGCAAATGTGCCATGCACAATCAAGCATTTTTAGAAGCACTCAAAAAAAATCTGTATATTTCACACAACGGGCTTAGGGCACAATCAACCAAACATTTCTCCTATTGTGTTAATGTTAATTTGGTTCATAATGGGATACTGTAGAAAGAATAGAACCCTTTCCTCATCACTGCATAATTATTATTTTTAAGATATGTGGCTTAAAGCAGCCTTCCCCAAACCAGTGCTGTCCAGATGTGTTGGACTACAACTCCCATCTTTCCCAGTCAGCCCAGTCATTCTGGTCAGGATGATGGGAGTTGTAGTCCAACACATCTGCAGGGTGCTAGGTTGGGGAAGGCTGGCTTAAAGTATAAGGATAAATGTGAGGATATAGGCAGGCCATAGTTGCAATAATGACATACAGGCCTGTGGCTTATGCTGGCTCAGCTTGTCTGAGTGTGGAAAGCTAAGCCAGGTCAGGCCTGGTTATTACTTGGATGGGAGACCCCTCCTCTAGTTTCCTGCATTGAGCAGGGGGTTGGACTCGATAGCCTTGTAGGCTCCTTCCAACTCTATGATCTATGAATCTATGTTTTTGGAGAATAATTATGTAAACATATACATTCCAAATTTCTGGTACCAACCTGTTTTATACAACTATATTGGTTTCTAGCTTTTTCACATTTCCGCAAAATTATTTTACAGCTATGTATATTTTTGTAAATACCACTTCCATTTTGCTCCAAGTCTGTATATCTGTGAATATTAATCATTTGATATTTATTCAAAAATCACATTGGTTTATTGTTTTTTAATCCACTGTGGGAAAACTTGCGTTGGAATAAATTCCTCTTTTTTTTTTAAAGTTGCAAAGTTTTAAATTGCATTTGTACTAATGTGGTTTTATCCTAGGAATCATTAAAATAAATCTAGCACTGAACTTTAAGGCATAAAATGTATAGCCCAGTTTTCAAAGCTGATATAGTGAGACTCTATCCCCAGTATTCGGCTCAGTGTGGCTCCCCAAGCGCACACTTCAAGGAACATCATGGCTGCTGCACAGACATCCATGTGGTTTATTTAATCCTGCTATCTTTGCTGCTGAGTTTCCTAAATTGCCTGTCAGTGTGATAGCTGTCTGTTTAGGAAATCAGGAAAGGGACCTGGGAGGCAGGACCATCCAGAGTTGTGCTTGGGGGAGGCTGGTGACTCCTATTTCGGTGGGGCTCCTAATCCATTGCAGGTTTTATTCTGAGCTTTATAGGAGCTATCCATGGTGCTGAACTCCATCCCCAAACTAGGTTCACCACCATGGATAGCTCATCCTGTGTTTTGCTGCAGAGGGAAGGTGGGGAAGCAGAAACGCTGAGTGCAAAGACTGCTTGGCTGGTTTCAATTTAATTTATTATTACGGTCATAAGACCAGCAAGTAAAATAAAACAATAATATTCAGAAGACCAACAAGACATACACAGTGAATACAATAATATATATTTTAAAAAGATAATAATTAGTTAAAATAATTGATTAAAACTGGCATGTATCCCATTCATAAAAATCAAGATTTTAACAAGTTAGAACATTTTCAAACAGTCAACATCATCCCTCGTCGACAAGCGATTGCAGCTGCACAAAATCTAGCCACCTCGGAAGTGACCTGAAGATTCTGACCCGCCAATAGATAATCTATATAAAACTGGTCAGGTATCTCCCAGGTAATCGTTGCAAAATAGGAGTAATGAAAATGTGCCGAAATTCATGATAAAAAGCTTGGCTGATTTAGATTCACAGCACTGAGATTTCATGCTGTTCAGGGTTTGTGATTTAAGCAGCTTACGTGGTCTTGGTGCCCACACAGCTGTTGTCCAGGTAAAGCCTTGCACAGATGACAGGTGGCATGAAGTCCTTGCTTTGTGTCTTGGTCAACAGTAACTTCAACTTGTGGCTGGAAAGCTGACACCACTTGAACTTTATTGCAAGGTAGTGAAATGTGATGAGAGTGTATGAGCAACTCCACTGCATGTTAAAGTTTCCTGCTAGGTTACTGCCTGTGCATATATCCACTAAGCCAGTTAGCCCTGCAAAGGGAATCTGCTGATTCTAATCCAGGTGTAACCATTGGCTGAGACCATTCTAATAGCAACAGGGAATCCAAGGCAGTGGGTGTTCAACAACGTGTTTTTTAATGGGAAGTATAAAAATGAATAAAAATAAAATCACTTTTAAAAACACAGTTTTAAAATAATGGGATAGGCTTGGATCCAGGTCCTTTTCCACCTGCAGGAGCATTGCCTGGGCAGCGTTCCACTCAGAATGTTCCCACTGGCAGAAAAGGAAGGAGAGGGGATCTTTGTCAGTTCCCCCACTCTTTGCAGGCTCCAGCACCATCCCCCCCCCCATTCTGGAGGGCCCCTCCAATCCTCTAGAGTAGATGGGTGGGGGAGGACAACTGTGGACTGCAAGGGAAGGAGGGAATTGACAAGATCGCCTCCTCCCCCATCACGCCAGTGGAAATGCTCTGCTGGTTTGGAAGCCTTTTGCAGTTTGTTCATGGAAAGACAACAGTGGATCTCACCCATAGAATGCTGCTAATTCTTTGGACATTAGGTTTGACATTAGGTGATTTTTAGGGGTGTGCATGTGTTTAATTCGAAAGAAAAATATATATGAAAGAGCTCCATTTGTATTGAATTCAGTTTTAATAAATACAGTTAAAATGTATCCAAATTATCTAATTCCATTATGGGGGGGAAATCCTTCAGATTTCTCTTTCAGATTTACTTTGTTCTCCATCTAGTTTACACTTTGCATTACATACTACTTTTTCTTGGCAGTTGAAACAGTGACTGGGTTCACACAACATGACAACCCATCATGGGTTGCTACCCACAATGGGCTGCCGTGGCATGCAAACCCACAACAAGCCACCCTGATAACCCATGGGTTGTAGTTGGGTTTGTTGTAGCCACGATGGGTTGTTGTGTGTGTTGTCTGAACCCTGGCGTCCAACCCCATCATGGGTACCAGGAATCAGCTACTGAGCTGCTTGGCAAGTGAGCCCAGGCACCTGCAAGTGCCAGCTGCCCCACAAGTGCCCAAGCAACACTTGGGGGTGGTTGGCACCGGCTTGCTGCCTTTCCTGCTGTGATTGCGAGCTGGTTTCGGCTCGCTGCCGTTCCCCCCCCCATTGCCCCTCCCCCCCGGAGATCGTGAAGACTGGCTTGACAGCCAGCTTTCACAATCCCTGTTTTGACAGCCACTGACAGCCTCTTCAAAGTGCCCAAGTGGCTAGCAGACCATTTTTTTAAATTAAAAAAAAAACATTTTTGTGCACACAATGTGCGCAAATAGGTTTGGGGTTTGCTTTTGTTTTGTTTGTTTTTTAAACCATTTTTAGCCACACTTGTAGAACTATGGAAATTTGAAGCCTTGCCTGGGGCAACACTTGGGGGTGGTTGGCACTGGCTTGCTGCCTTTCCTGCTGTGACTGCGAGCTGATTTTGGCTCGCTGCCGTACAGCAGGTACCAATCCTGGACTTTATAGGAATGGACGTATGAGACAAGTACAATGGATGGGAATCTCCTTATCTGGCATATATTTTCTCAAATGAGCATGCTTCATCTGATAAAGCATGCCTACAATTCCCACATGATAGCCATCCGAGAACGTTTATCAGATAGCCATCCAATCATGTGGGAATGAAAGGGAAGCCTCACCATAAGAATGCATGGCAGGAAAAAATAATAACAACCCATGTTTGCACTAATGAAGATAACCAAGCAACCACATGGTAGAATACCCTTACCACGTAGTATGCTGTGGTTATCTACCGTATGTTGGCTCATTCTGTACCCAATATTTATGATTTAGGGGAGAACGAACTGGGACATTTGTGAGACAAGGAGCAATGCAATAATAGAGAAAGGGGCGTGGGTGAATTGCATTTATTTTGAGCAGCTAATTGGTTATGCCTTTGTACATCACACTGGTATCCATAAGGTTCAAGGACAGCCTCAAAATATTGCAATAAATTAATGAATAACATGGTTATATGGTTTAAGCAATATGGTAAGAGAGAGCCAGTGTGGCGTAGTGGTGAAAGTGTTGGGCTGGGACTCGGGAGATCCGGGTTCTAGTCTCCGCTCGGCCATGAAACTCACTGGGTGACTTTGGGCCTGTCACTGACTCTCAGCCTAACCTACCTCACAGGGTTGTTGTGAGGATAAAATGGACAGGAGGAGGAGGATTATGTAAGCCGCCTTAGGTTCCTTGCAGGAAAAAAGGTGGGGTATAAATATAATAAATAAATGGTAAGGGATTGGACAACTGAGATCCAGTGGGCAGGTTCTCATGACACGCTAAGCCTTTTGGGAATTTAAGCTACACACTGTTGCTTCTTTTCCCTCAGGGCCACGATGTGCCCAACAGACGATCGGGCACATTGTGGCTCCGTAGCCACCTCCCCCCCCCCCCCACAGTCCTCCTGCAGGTATCCCTGGGGATTTTGGGCTTGCTTGCCACACCTTGACTTTTTATTTTTAAAGCTTTTTTTTTAGATCATGAAAGCGGGCTGTCAAGCCCTCCTTCACGATCCCAACAGGCACATCTATGAGGTGCCCTTCCAAGGGACCCGCAGTGGTGCCTTGGAGGGGCTGAACATGGTTCGCCCCTTTTAAAAAAAATTCTCTAATTATATGCGCAAAGAGGTGCACTCATCATATTTTCCCCCAAGAGCCCCATTTGCACAAATGGAGCATTTGGGGTTAAAAAGGGGGGACCCTGGGGTAGGTACTGGCCAGCATGGGTGCCTGCTGGCCAAATCCAGCAGGCACCCATCCTCTACAGTGCCTAACACAGGCTATAGGTAAGTATTTCACACACACACACACACACACACACACTTTGCAAGGACCTGTTGAATCTGACAGGTCGGGTCTGGGAGGCTTCTTGCAAAGCGAGACAATGTTTTGTGGACAGAGGCGCCTTTCACATTCTCTGCAGTGCGATCTCCTGGTTTTTGGGCGGAGGTCAGGTGTCCTAGTTGCCCCCAGTTTTGCAAGTGCCCCTCCGCTGCTAGAACCTGCAAAACTGGAGGGGAACCCCAGTGACAGGAGATGGGGATGAGTTTGACAGGTGCGAAATGCACTTCAAATGTGCCTCCCCATCCCCGCACTGGGATCCCCCCCATGTTTTGCCGCTCCCCAAGGTGCCAGGAACTCAGGGTCAATGGCAAAATGGAGGGGACACTTGGGACTTGTTATCCCCCACCCAAAAAAACAGGGATCCTGCTTGGAAGGGGGGAATTGAGGGGGTGTCCCCCCCAAAACACCCTTTTTCTCTGGATCTTTGCTTCTTCTTTTTTTAGGGGAGGGCTTGTGCCTCTGGGTTATCAACAGTTGGAAAAATGAGGGCAGCCCGGGGCCACATGATCACCTACCCAAATCCCCAAAGATTCTGCTGCTAAGGGTGCCTTCCACACCCAAAGTGAGCTTTTTCACGCACCTCCAAAGTGGGTTCTGCGGGGTGCTATAGTTTTGCTTTTCGGAATGTACACTTGTTGGAAGACACAAAGTGTACATTCCAAAAAGGACTTTGGGGTGCTTCTGGGAGAGGCTTTGAATGTGAAATCACCCTGCCTCATTTACAGAATTTTACAGGAGGTCCAGATGACAATGTCATCATCCACTTGTAATCCTGAGTTTTCCCACCAGTTCTTCCATCTTTTTCTTACCATGGAAATTCTGTTAAGAAAGGAAAAATGAATAGCGGCACAGTGCCTTCTGTTAGATAATACTAGGGCACCTCTGTTTAGAAGCACCCCTGGACTAGGATTGGGGAGCCCCAGGTCCAAATCTCCACACAGCTGTGGAGCACACTGACAATCCACACTGCGGCATAAGCCATGCGGTGTGAGTGGATCGCCAGAGGCCCCATGGTGAGCCCAACAGACGATCGAGCACATTGTGGGTTTCACCCCCACCTCCCCCCTTGGTTCACCCACAGGTGTCCAGGGGACACCTTGGGTAGAGTGAGCCTTCCCCCCGCCCCATCCCTCCGTGAGACCTTTCGGTTTGTGTTTCCTTTTAAAACATTTTCCCCTCAGATCGTGAAAGCCAGCTGTCAAGCTGGCTTTCATGATCCCCCCTTTTGACAGGTACAAGTTGCCCCAGCGGTACCTTGGTGGGGCTGCCCATGCTTGCTACCTTAAAAAAAAAAAATCCCCTAATTTCTGCAATTAATTGCAAATTTTTTCATTGTTTTATTGCCACTCTTTCACAACTGTGGACAACCACAATTATGCAGGAATGGCAATGGGGAACTTAGGGTGGGCAATAGGTGGGGGGGTTTGCCTACTGGTAAAGTCCAGCAGGTACCCACCCTGCCCAGTACCCTCCCAGGGGTGCAGGTAAGTAACCCCCCCCCCTTTGCAAGCATTTGACAGGTATCAAAAACCAGCCTGTCAAATATTTACAAAGCCCCGAGTGAACCATGCTAGAGAAAGTGGGGTGGTGCATAGATCACCCACTTTGCAGCAGGATCCTCGGGATTCATGTGTCTAAAGTGTCCCCTAAGTTTTGCAAATGTCCCCAAGATGCTAGCATCTCGGGAACAGGCAAAACTTCCCATTTGGGGGGGGGGGTAATTGCTCTTTGACAGATCAGCTGATCTGTCAAAGAAGAAACCTCTGTTTTTAAAGTGGGATTTCGAAAGGGTTAAAAATGTCTTTCCGGGGGAAGAAAGTATGCAGGTGTACATGAGGATGGGGATGAGAGCACCCCCTCCCTCACTGTTCTTGCAGTGCTCTACACATGGAGCGCAACTGTCTGCAGAGGAGAGCCTCTTTTATCTGTGGTAACTTGGGTTTCTAAAATCTCAGGAAGAGCTTCCCTGGATAGCCAGCGTGGCGTAGTGGTGAGAGTGTTGGACTGGGACTTGGGAGATCCGGGTTCTAGTCCCCGCTCAGCCATGAAACCCACTGGGTGACTTTGGGCCAGTCACTGCCTCTCAGCCTAACCTACCTCACAGGGTTGTTGTGATGATAAAATGGAGAGGAGGAGGAGGAGGAGGATTACGTAAGCCGCCTTGGGTTCCTTGCAGGAAAAAAGGCAGGGTATAAACATAATAAATAGAGAACTATCTCCTCTACAGGCAGCCGCCTTCCGCATGTGGAGGGTGACAAGACCGGGATGGGGTGGGAGGGCAGAGCTAGCACACTAGTCCCCACTTCCCCTCCTCACGTGTAGGACTTGCACGCAAGGGGAATGACTGTGTAAGGCCATCGCATAACAAGCTGACCTGCCAAAATCCCCTCCTCTGTAAAAGTGTTACAGGTACACAAATCCCGTCTTCCTCTGCATGTGACATCCTAAACTGAGAGCTGGCTGTGTGTTCAGCAACAGGTGCGGAAGGATTGTTCGGATCTATTTATAGTCATCCCTTTCTCAAGTGGCTGCTTCGCTCAGAGGTAAATTATCACGGGTAGAGCTGAGCTGGCCATTCCTTTTCTGGCAATATCTTTCTGTTGAGGTTGAATGGGCATCTCTGTACCTGGCACAGAAAATAATAATAATAATAATAATAGTAATAATAATAATAATAATAATAATAATAATAATAATAATAGCAGCAGCAGCAGCAACAACAACAGCAGCAATTAATTAATTAATATGCCATTGACCCAGTTTTTTCTGACACTTTATCTTGCATTTCTAAGCTAAAAATAAGATCCAAACATACTGTATTTGGTTCCTTTTGATATGAACGGGACAGTGCTGCTAACCCATAGGACTGTTTTCTGTGTTAGATGTTTATTTCCGTTTATTTTTCTGTGTTAGATACTTATCTATGTGGGAAGTGTTAAGCCTGCTGCTAAGTTTAATGATCATCCCCAAATGGTGGGAATTTGGAAAGCACACCCTGTGTGAACAAGAAGAGCTCAACGATGAATTGTGGGAGGGGGTTGCTGGCTGCAGGGAGAACCAGGGAGAGGGAAGCTTGTAATATCCCCCACCCGCTGCCGCCATCCTCTGCAATGGCTACACGCTTAACCATTAATACCAGCTGGACACAAATACGGGTGTGTTTGAATCTTTTTCTCAGCAGGTAGAAAGGAATGGAAATAGGGGAAGGCACAGAGTGAAATGCTTGCTGGTATGGCAAATCTCTATTTTTAAATTTTATTATTTATTTTTTTGCTGCCACGTGGTTTGCTTCATCATGAAACTGTAAGCTCCTGAAATGTGATCCCAGGCTGCGACGGTGTCCAAATACCCTTTGGCACTGTCAGGTTTGTCAACCAAAGAGCAATGATGCATGCACAGATTGAAATCTCTCCAAAAGTGAAATGGTACAAAAACGAAACACTTGAACAGAATCTCAAGTAGGCACCCCTTGCTCACGAGACTGAGTGGACACAAAGTCGACATTTAAAATGATGTCCTGCAAATGAGAAGGGAGCGCTTTATGCCCACGGCACACTTTGAGCCAGTTCACATTGTTGAATCCTGCGCGGACAAAAGCTGGTATAAGCCAGACAATACATACAGGGAGATGGCAGCCATATCTGTAATCCCGGCTGCATATTTTCCAGTGGCTTTGATCACGGAAATAGCTGGTAGCTCCCTATGTGAACAGCCTACACAGTAGCCTTTTTTAGGGATCGGCAAATCTGGCATTTTTGCTTTCTCCCATAAAAATAAATAAATATCAAGTTCTTTCTCTCCCAGATATGAAAAACTTTGTGACTTTTTGGTAAACTCTTATAAAAAAATGAACTGAAACAAAACTCTCACCCATCTGCCCCAACCAAAGTCAGTAGGTACAGCTTATTCGCAGCACGGAGAGGAACAAGACATACCTGCCTGCCTTATAGCTGCTAAAGATGAGAAGCCTTGTCAGAAAAAAAGAGGTGGGCATCTAATTAAGCACTAACACAGTTGAGTACACAGGGATTGAAGAATTTTAAGAGCAAAACACTCAAAGCCCTGGGCCTGAATGGATATATCTCTCAGTTTTGGTTTCTCCCACATTCAAATGTTTTCAATCTCATGTTCTTCTTGTCCTGAATATGGAGAATTTTGGTAAATTCTGATCAAAACCGAACTGAAACGAAATTCTCATCCCTAGGGCCCCTTTCCCACATGTATACGATTGCATGGAGAAATCTGACTGTGTCTCTGATCTTAGTGTTTTTCACACATTCCATCTGTGCCATGGCGGTGTGTGTGTGTGTGTGTGTGTGTGTGTGTGTGCGTGCGCCCATTCATGAAACGGCTGCCCTGGTGGGCATGTCCAGTCACAAGACATGCATTTCCCAGAAGGAAAACTGGTGAGATTAAAAGAAAAGTGACTTGTCCAAGAATCTAAGTACAGGGCAGTACTGAGGTCTGAGCTCCAAAATGCAAAATCTTTCTTTTGGAGCCAAATCAAGAGGGTGCTGAAGCATAGCACTTCACTTTGCAGCATGCCAGCCTCCTATTTTTTTAAAAAAACAAATCTTAAAGAAATAAAATAAAAAAACAGGAGGGGAAGGATCCTGGTGGGAGCCAGGAGAGGTGTCCATGGGCACACTGGTGCCAACAAGCACCACTTTGGAGACCCCAATGCCTCTACGGACTGAATGTCCAAAAGAATCTCTTAAGGTTGCAAGCAAAATTACACCAACAGGCATTTGGGGGCATAGGGCTGCAGAAATGAAATTAATTTACCAATTTGCTTGCATTTCTCAGGTCCTGAATAAAAAATACAGATATTTCCCTTACTACAGAAAGTATTTGTCTTGCATATTTGGTATCCTAGCACTCTTTCATGCCTGATGTTCAAACAAATGTTTACATTATGTACCATTAAGCAGAAGGCTGTGTGTTTTTCTGCAATCCCACCTTTAGTTCTCACTCACTTGGTCCACCCCCCACTGTAATCAAACCAGGGCGTATATCAGTGTTCTCCAACCTTGGGTCCCCAGATGTTTTTGGCCTACAACTCCCAGCATGTCCCAGCCAGCTACGCTACGCTGGCTGGGGCGTGCTGGGAGTTGTAGGCCAAAAAGATCTGGGGACCCAAGGTTGGAGAACACTGGCGTATATCTTCTATATTTACTGTTCTGTGATTAAGCATTTTATTATATTTGCACCCCAGTGTTCTTGCATTGAATTCAAGAGAGTGTAGGTTCCCAGACGGTCTCCCGTACAGGCACTGGGTGAGACCCAATCCTGCTTAATTTCAACAAATCGCCATAAGCCTTCAGAACATGTCTTGGGTCAGACATAGCCCAGCAGACTCTTGTCTGCAAAAAAAATGAATGCCAGTACTCCCTAAGCTGCTACGGCACATTCCCTCAACATTTCTGGGATATTTCCGGTTAATATTTATTTTTAGAAATGCCTAAAGTGAAAAGTTTACCCTGAGCTTTACACTCTAAAGCTGTACTGACTTCACAGGCCCATTCTCAGGTCACAAAACCAAGGTGGCGTTTTCAGCAAAGTCCTCTGGGGCCAGGAGAAATTATTAACCTTTTTGACTCCTGGAGAGAGGTGTGCGTGCGTGCGTGCTTTCAGTAACAAACTGGTCCACCGTGGCTTATGGCAATGGAGCTCCAACTTGGTGTTCTTGCGCTCTGCTCCCAGTTCTTCAGAAATGACACCATCAGGACATAGCATCATTTCAGAAGCATTGCAAGTTTTTTTTTTAAAAAATAATAATAATGGTGGCCCCTATTAAAAAATGGCAGCCCCCATTATGGCCCCTGCTATAATCTTTTATGGAGGTGCCATTTCCAAGGCATTGGGCAGGGGGGGGGGATATGGCAGACTGCAGGGATGCTGATTTGGAGCTCTGTCTGCCTCTGTTGTTTTTAGTAACTTCTATGGCAGGGGTGGAGAATGTGTGGCCCTCCAGATGTTGTTGGGCTGCAACACCCATCGGCCCTAGCCATCATAGCCAATAGTGAGGGATGATGGGAGCTGCAGTCCAACAACATCATTCTGGAGAGCTACATGTTCCCCATCCCGGCCCAATGGAAAGGCATGCTTAACTCCCTTTTGCCTTGGTTCAGATGTAGTGGCACAACAATGATGACAAAACCTCAAAGAAAGCCCAATCAATTTAGGATGGGCTATCCAAGGGTCTCTTAGCTTCCCCCACTGTGAATTCTTCTATGTTCTGTATATGGAAACCTGGTGCTGCTTGCTCTGGCTTGTGAAGGTCAAACTAGTGAGATGGAGTGGAAACTGGAATCCTGTTTGTCAACAGGGTAAGTCTAGTAGGAGCTGATGCAACCCGAGCAGTTTCAGAACTCTTACCAAGTAACAACTGCCCTGACACTGACCTGTCCTTTTCTAGGTAGTGCTAGATTAGTGTGATCATGGTTCATACTATCTCTGCCAGAGCACATGCTGAAGATTATGACTCTGTGTTAAATGCAGGTTTCTGTGAAATAGTAACTTCACTTGAGAAAGGAGCACAAAAAGAAAGTGGAAAAAATTGAACTGAGGTGGTGGGGGCAGTTTTGAGCTTCAAAAAATTCCTGTAGAAATTCATAGACTTATTATTTTTCTAAATGGTGCGGCAAATGTGCACAGTGTGTGGTTATGATGCACATGAGCTGTTGAATTCACATTATGTCTAACACATACACAGAAACATATACAAACACTAATAGCAAACTCAGGCTATATAGCCCAAATAGGGCTTTGGAAGAACAAGAGGGAGATATCAGCATGCTCAGGAAAATCCCAAAGCTTGCAGAAGTTTTAAAAAAAATGTTAGGAAAAAAAAATACCCCAGAACAGTCCAATTACTGGTGGAAATTGTAATATTGCCTGCTTAAATCAATGAGTTAATATAACCACTAGTTATAGTGTGTCAGACCCGGGGCGTGGGCGGCGAGGAGGCAGGGCTGGAGTGCGGGGGCCAGGAATGATGGATGCGGAGCAGGCTCAGAATCCGGTTACACAGGCCTGGGTCGAAGCAAGTGTCAAACAGGGAACAGAGGGCCAGAGGCATAAGGCAAGTCCAGGAAGCAGGCACAAGGTCAGGCACAGGTTTGGAGTGACAGAGTCTTCTAGGGCAGCGGTCCCCAACCTTTTTGGGACCAGGTCCCGTGGAATAAACTTTTCCACGGACTGGGGGGGGGGTGTCGCCCACCGCTCACAGCAGCACCGCAGAACCAGGAAGTGACGCGACGGGAGACCCGTCACGTCACTTCCGGCTTTACTAAAATGCTCGTCGAGAGGCAAGGAGAGGGACGAGCGGCGGCGGGGGGGGGGATGCTCGCCGGAGCTTGTGAGCACCCCGAGAGCCAGGACGGGGTGCTTGCGGTGCATCCCAGCTGGCAGCTTGCGCGCACCGCGCCCGGCTGCTGCCTTGCTGTGCCAAGCACCCCGTCCTGGCTCTTGGGGTGTTCATGAGCTCCGGCGAGCACCCCGCTGCCACCGCCGCCGCCGCTCGTCCCTCTCCTTGCATCTCAATGAGCATTTTGGGCGGCGTGGCGGCCGTGCAGCGTGGTGACCGGGCGGCGCGGCAGCCGTGCAGCCCGGTTCTTAAGAGGCCACGGACCAGTACCGGTCCACGGACCGGGGGTTGGGGACCCCTGTTCTAGGGGTCAGAGGCAGAAGGCAAGTGTCCAGGAATCAGGCAAGGCTTGTAAACAACAGAGTCCAGAGCAGGGGCAAGGCAAGAGGCAGAGGCCAGGAGCAAGCAGAGTCAAGGCAAGAGGCAGAGTTCAGGAATAACCAGGGCTCAAGGTGAGGGTCAAGGAGAGATTCAGGGACCAGGGACCAGGACGTGCCAAGTAGCGGAGGGCCAGAGGCAGAAGCAGTGGTCAGAAATGGGCGTAGGTCAAGCACGGCGAGGCAAGGTGTTGCAAGAAATCAGGAACCAGCTGCACCAAGCATGAAGGACGGTGTTGCTGAGGTGAGGGTTGAAGGCAGACTGCAGCACTTATATGGGTCCTCCTGGCTGCTCCCAGCTGAGCCACATTAACTGGCCTGAGACCAGCCAGGAGCAGGAGGCTATACTCTGCGAGTAACTAGAAACACCAGGCTCGCTCCTGCAAGGAGGCATCTTCGCCACCAGGTGGAGCTGTGGTGCTACCCTGGTGGAGCGGACCCTGACACAGTGGGAGGAAAGGGTTAATTGAACAATCCCCAGGGTGCATGTTTTCTAACCCCTCCTCCCTACTTCTGGCTTCTCTGTGGCCAGCTCTCTCTCTCTCTCTTTCTCTGCCTCTCCAACCTGATGGACGCACGGTCTGAGCTGGCTTCCAGCCAGTGATCTCCAATGAAGCAGACTCTTAACACCGAAGACTCTAACCTGCCTATATGCATCCTGCATATATGAATAAACGGACTGTAAGTAAAGCTAATAAATGTCTTTATTAGTTTTAAACCTTGTATGGACAATCCATTTCTTTAAAGAGCCTTTTAGCAGGGTTTAGCAACCCACGTGGTGATAAGATAACCAGTTTCAATAGGCAGGCTGCGCATAAGGGGGAAAACTCTGCTTTGGCCTAACTCCTTTCCATATCCTCCAACAATTACAACTAAGCATGTTCAGTGACCACACAATGCTGAGGATCTGTTCAAGGTGGTGGGGACAGAAAACCAGGTGTGGCATGGAATGGAGTATTCTGAACAAAGGCATGGCTGTCTGGCTGCCTGGAATCCTGAACAGGAGCATTCCATGCTGCAACTTTTTGTTGCAAGTCCCACTTGCATTTATATGTGTGTGTGTGTTTAAGATATGAAAACCATTTACAAAATATCATATTAATAATGTTTTTAATAAAATACTGCTAATCTTCTTGTATAAAATTACTTCACCAGAGTGATGTACCAATATAAATAATACCTGTGCTTGATCTTTAATAAGGCACAATAAATACACACTTTTGCATCTTCACATATCACAAAATCCTTCACTTATGACGACTAGGAAGAGTAATGTCTGATGTCTAGCAGGAACATATGTTTACAAGCACTTTCATTTAAATAATGAAGAACTTAAATAGAATTGTTACCCAAAATATTTGTATCGAATCAACACTATCTACAGGCAGTTCATATATCATATATCTTAAGTTACTTTCACTTGGATCCAGGATCTGTCTTCCATTAAGGAAAGGGCTCCACTCACAGAAGATCATAGAGTTGGAAGGGGCCTACAAGGCCATCGAGTCCAACCCCCTGCTCAATGAAGGAAACTAGAGGAGGGGTCTCCCATCCAAGTAATAACCAGGCCTGACCCTGCTTAGCTTTCCACGCTGCCCAATTTTCAGGAATCTCCTCCGCCCTCCACACTACAACACACCCCATTCAGCAGGGTCCCTTGACTCTCTGTGTAGCATTTTCACAGGGCTGAAAATAAACTCATAATAACAAAGCGCTTCTCTGCATGAGGCGTTTAACCTGCCCCTTTACCGAGGCTTCTTCCATTTTCTTTGCGGGAGGAAGAGCACGTCCTTTACTCAAAGCTTTTTTCCTGGGGTTTTCCTTCGCTGCCTGTATATTCCATTACACAACCATAAGGTGGCGCTGTGGTATAGAGCAGAATTGTGAATATACACTAGGCTTTTCATAGCGAATCATCCCAGATAATACTGCACTCTCCTCGCTCAAAAAAAAAAGTCATGTAAATGTAAAGGCCCCACAAACTTCCGTGAGTGAGGGATCACAAGCGCACAGTAAATGCCTTGTGCAGAGAAGCCCAATGTGACAGCAGCATCTCTACCCCCATCACAGCCACTGTAATAAGCCTCTTCCAACCTCTACACACACACTATATGGGACTGGGTCATTGCACTCTTGGTGCTGGATCAGAATGTGCCGGATATTATATGAAAAATGCAATCGGGGACATAGTTTACCTGACTGTGTGGAAATCCCTGAGGATATGATGTGCACAACGGCCACCCCAGCATATTGAAATCTTTCATTTATTATGCCCGGAACAGGTTCAATAGCCCAGGCTGAGGCAATGGAAATGTTCGTTCTTAATATCAGCCCCAATCTCTCCAGGGCTTTAAGAATGCGATGCTGTCAACACAGGGAGCTTTGCAGGTATGGGACAAGGGCTCAGACATTTGAATAACCGGTCATTTTATTTTTGTAGGCCTTTTCCAAGCTGTGACTCAAACAAATTGAGATCCATGGCTTGACTACGGTATCCAAAATCAAAGTCCGCTGGGCAGGAATTAACAATTAGAAGAGTGTCTTTCTTTCCAGCATCCCTATAATCATTAAGAACAAATATAGAAATGCTTTCTCCTCACAACACTTACTTGTTATTCCTTATGAAACTCCAAGATCCACTTTGTATATCAAGCAGAAATGAAAGCTCTCAGATGAATTTTTACCCCAATTTCAACTAGGCTAATACTAAAAAGAAAAAGAAAAGAGTAATATATGAAGGAAATAAACATGTTTGGAAATATGTGTATCATCATACAGATGTGCCCTAAGGCTGCAATCCTATGCACACTTACTCAGTCAGGAGTAAACCCAATTGAACACCACGGGACATACTTCTGGGTAAAGGTACATTAGCCCAGGCTGAGGCACTGGAAATGTCCATTCTTACTTCGCATGGGATTCCAAATTAAAATACAGTAATACCTTGGATTGCAAGTAACTTGGTCTGAGAGCGTTTTGCAAGACAAGCAAAAAAATTTGAAAAAATTTGACTTGACAAACGAGCAAGGTCTTGCAAGACATTTATAGGGATGTAACCGCTCGCCTCGAGCAGGCGTAGCGGGCCAAAATCGGCCCCGCTCACACCCGCCAGAGACTCGCTTTGATATAAGAGTGTTTTGGATTACAAGCACGTTTCCGGAACGAATTATGCTCTCAATCCAAGGTATTACTGTACAAACTTTAATCTGTATTGAAATCTGTATTTTTATTATTGTTAGTTTCCTTGAGCGCCATTTTGGCAAAAAGGCAGGATATAAAGTGAATGAATGAATCAATGATAGGATTGGGCTACACAGCACCCATGTTTCCTTTGAAATTATCTCCACACTAATATTTTCCAGATGTCTCATTTGTTCCTCTCCTCTTTTCACAAACTGCTTGGAAACCTCCTCCTCCCCTCAGTCTTCGCTTTACACGCACACCCTGCCCCATCTCTTCACTGGGTTCCTGTGCCCTGTTGCTCTCCCACTGCCCCCGCCAATCCTTTGTAGGACATTACAAAATTCTCATTTACCTCATTAATACTTCAGTTGATTCTCTCCGAATTCACACACAAAAGAGGTTACTTACACTGCGTTTTGCCCTTTCACATCTGAAGCAATCATTTCAACAACTTTTCGCATGCGCTGTCCTTCCTCTGCCCACATCATTGCCTTCCCTTATGGGGAAGCATGGATCTTACTTCTGAGTAGACGTAGGGTTGCGCTGTTACAGACTCACACGGAGCACTTAAGTAAGAGGGACACCATTCAGAAAAGGTTCGGAAGTCAGCTCTATACAGAAAGACTATTTTCCCCTAAGTACAGAAGTTGATCCTTTGGTATTGCAAAGTAAATAAATGAGAACTTAACCATACGACTCGTTCAGTACTGCAAAGACACCTATAAGCGAAGCTGAGACAGATAATTGCAAACATAGAACTTTTCAATAAAAATAAAGAACTTCAGGCTGCTTAAAACTTATTATGTAACATTGTCATACATAAATTCTAATATAATAGGGTTTTCCCCCCAGCTTTGGATACATAAATTGGGCCACCAACATAGACGCAGACTGTGAGCTGGTTTGCATGTCCAAAACAGTCCACCATGGCTTATTTAATGGTCTGTTGTTGGGTTATGTGTGGGTTGTTTAATCCTTGCACAACCCCCACCTCCTGGGTTCGCAGGACAAGCCATGCCTCAATGTTGAATATTCAAAATGGCCACCCATCTGTGCTGGCACTCACCTCAGCCTACCATGGCTTAAATAAACCATGGCAGTCTGTTCTATTGTGTGAACCAGCCCTATGAGTTCCCTATTTTCTGCTACACAACCTCTAGGTGGAGCTGTGCTATAGCAGAATAACACAAATACAGCAGGAGATAGAGTGCCATTTTCCCTGTTGTAATTGAATAGCTCATTTTCCCCATTCAAAAAAAAAAAAAAAAACTGGGAAAGTGCTCTGAAAAAACAGAAGCAAAACTGGAGGCTCACGGATGCCATCTAAAGAGCCTGTAAACAACCATGAGTAAGGAATCACGAGTGCACAATAAATGCCTCATGTAGAAAAGCCCTTAAGATGCACACTATGTTATGCTTAGGAACTGGCCACCAAAGACTGAAAAGCATCAGCAAACTAAAAAAAAAAAAAAAAAGGAGATAGGATGCTATCATGAGGGCTATCACCGAACCAGGACACAGAGCCTTAGTATGAAATGTAACTCCCCAGGGAACACAAAAAGTAGCTGATAGAAGGAAATGGTTGTACAGAGATGGATGAAGATCTCCCAGTATATGGAGTTCAATCTGAAGATGGGCCAGCTGTCATTCAAACTTTACACGGAGATATGTTGAGACACTGGGAATTTAATTCCTCATCTGAAAAAATGCAAGATAAAAGAAATCAAGAGGATCCTATCAGCGAGAGGATTAGACAGAAAACCACTGATGTGGTGGTCCAAATAGAAGATGAGGACCATTGTACCCCAGAGGCTGTAATTCCATCAGAAGTCAGGGGAGCTCACTCCAGTTCATTTATCAAAGGAGTTTAGTGTAGCTCACAGCCATTGTGACGAACCAGGGAGGGGCTGTGGCTCAGTGTGATAGAGCACATGCTTTGCATGCAAAAGGTCTGAGGTTCAATCCCCAGCATCTCCAGGTAGGGCTGGAAAAACTTCCTGCCTGAAACCCTGGAGAGCCACTGCCAGTCAGTGTCAACAATACTGGGCTAGATGGACCAAGGGTCTGACTCAGTAGAAGGCAGCTTCCTATATTCCTATGTTCCTAACCACCCAGGGAGTTTTGGCCAGTGGGCAGTATAGAAATGTAATAAACAAATAAACTGAAGGAGCCCCAAACACAGAAATTGAGCCACAGTGGTCCCTTGTAGCAGCCCTTCTAGCACTGAAGTATCACTAGTTGTTTCAGAAGAAATCAAAGTAATACCCTATATGTGCTGTAAAAGAGCTAAAATCATACCAACTAAGTTCAGTGATAATGTTCCGGAGCTTTCCAACTGTACCACACATTACAAATTCTAAACAGATATTAATTTATTGTAATTGTTTATTAGACTTAACTAATTCCATAAGTCTCAAGATTGGAGAGTACTGCCCGGGCGACAGTAGTTTAGCAGGGAAAAATGTAACCCTCATGGATTGGTTGGTTTAGTCATGTAATGGGCAGAATCATTTCATAGAGACGAGAGCTAGAAGGAAGAAGCTGAAGCTCATTCTGCTGCAGAGCTGCATAATATTTCTGGGATCTTATCACTTTGAATAAATTGAATTGGGGTATATCCATGGTTAATTAGCAAGGAGGTCAGGTACCATTTTTTGCCTGTCCTGGTATTATTTGTTATAATTGTATTATAACTGCAGGGCTATGTCCTTCAAGTTGCCATTTATAAATTTGGCATTTTGCTGTGACTGTCCTGTTGCTTTGGGACTAAACCTGTTTGCAGAAGAGCAACTCTGAAGTGTCCAGCTTCTTGGAAGATTAGAGGAATATTTGGACTGGCTGACTACAAAGTTTGCAAGCAAGAATTATCCAGTTTTCTTTTGGGACTCAGGGACTACTGGTTGCATCTTTCTTATTCAAACAGATTCCTTGGGCATTTAGCTCTATGTGAGCAATTGCTGTATTCCGTATAATTAAGGTTCCAACTAAGTAAATTTTGTTCGCTTTATACTTGTAAATTGTTACTTCAATTAATTCCCCTAGTCTCACCTTCAGAATTGTGTGTATGACAATGCATTCAGTCCTGTGATATCTCTCCTGCAGTCTGTATAGTACAGTGTTCTCCAACCTTGGGTCCCCAGATGTTTTTGGCCTACAACTCCCAGCATGCCCCAGCCAGCATAGCTGGCTGGGGCATGCTGGGAGTTGTAGGCCAAAACATCTGGAGACCCAAGGTTGGAGAACACTGGTATAGCACATGTTTACCACCACAGAGTGAACTAGGCCTCAAACATAGCACACAGATTACGTGATCTCCTGGGATATGGATCCTGCAGATCTCAGTTTTCAAGACTAGGCACTACCTTTTAGCCCCCAGCAATTCCAACATCATGGGGATACCACTGTGTCTGTATGAGGGCTAACCCTTTTAGAGGCCATGGTAGCTTAGTGGACAGAACTCAAAGGTGAGCTGGCTCTCTAATACATAAAACAGCAATTTGATCAAACAGCTGTTGGTGCAATAACTCTGTTCCTTTAGCTCCTGCTACTCAAGCCTTGTACACACATTGACCATGTTCAGACAACATGATAACCCACACTCAAGGGTTGCATATGGGTTAAGTGCGGGTTGTTGTTGAACCATGGGTTGTTGTTGAACCATGGGTTATCGTGTTGTCTGAGCCCAGCTGGGATAACAAACCATGGTGAACAACTCACAGTTCACAACCCAACAACAAACCATGGGTTCGCTTCATGGGTTGTTCGTGATTAACAAGCCATGGCTTGTTAGCACAGCTGGGTTCAGACAACACAATAACCCATGTTTCAACAACCCACAGTTCAACAACAACCCACACTCAACCCTTGATTGAGGTTATCGTCTTGTCTGAACCCAGTCAATGTCTCACAGAGCTCGGTTACTAGTCAGGCCGGGCCATGCCAGGCAAGCTAGCTCCACCCTTTCCCATGCCCTAAAGCTCCTGTCATGACATCCCAATTACACTGGAGAAAGATGCAAAGCCTTCCCATTTGCAAAGATGTACTAGTGCAACATCTGCACAAATAGGAAAAGTCCAGGACACCACCACTAGATCTCATGCATGCTCATGTAATCCACACCCTCTCGCACTGGCAGTCCACTATGGTAGCATGCGCCCACTCTATGGTATAATGGTTTAAGGTTCATATCTGTCACCCTCCATCCTACTTTGACATATTTATTACATAAATAAGTGCTCTTTTCTATACAGATAAGATTACAATATACATACAATCATTATTATTATTTTTAAAAATCTAAGTCTCTGCAGGTCAAAAGTTGAAGAAATTAAGCCTTAGAAAAATATGTGATTTAATTCTACAGCAAAATATATTATATACACTTTCCATAGTGGATTATTACTATAAGCTTTCCACAGTAGATTATTACACTTTAAAAAACACATAATTAAATAATGGCAAGCTCTGTATCATTGTCCACCACTTCATTTCTGTCCTTTCTTGAAGTGGCACATTGTAAATTGTCCCAGATATATTATTGGGCTTCCTTCACTGGAGTTCCATATCTAGAAGGTCGTGGAAGATTTTGATCACATGTTGTGATGATTGGCTGGAGACATATTCCTCAAGTTTGGGTCCCATTTGCTTGTGAAGGCTCTTGGCAAGTTTAGAAACCACAGTTCCTCACATTCCCACTCTTTCCAGGCAACACCCCATTGCCAATCATGTTGCTCAGGAAGTACCAGAGAACAGGAAGGATGTGACGCTCCACGGCCTGTGGTTTCCGTGGATAGGCAAGAGCCACTAGAACTGCAATGCAGAAGGACAGAGGATCTTTACAAATTCAAACAGTTGCCCACTTTTGTGAACGTATTCACACAACTGAGAGTCAGTCAAATGTTTGTTAAGAAGGCAATCAATTTCTCTACAAGCAAGGAATTCCAGAGTAAATCTGCCACACACCCCTTAATGTCTTGAGACATGCACAGGGACTCAGTACCAGAGTTCTTCTAATGAGCATAATGAACATAGCCATGCTGTGCAAAGAGTCTTTTTGGAGAAGTGAATTAGGGATGAGACACGTGCCACTGACAACTCCCTATGCAGACTTTTATGAGCTAATAATCAACATTGAGGGTTACGAACTGCAGTAAAAACAAGTCCTGTTGCTATCGAATACAAAGGGGTTTCTAAGGCAAGCTAGTTAGAACATAATTAGGTAGAGCAGAAGGATCGTCTTCTCCCATATACACCTGCCCAGACCCTAAGATCATCTTCAGCGGTCCTTCTCCTGGGAGCCACCACCAAAGGAACTGAGGTGGGTGGCTACTAAGAAGAGGGCCTTTTCTGCACCAGCCTGGTTGTGGAATGAACTTCCCAGAGAGGCTCACCTGGCACCTATGTTGTGCTCTTTTTGGTGCCTTTGTATTTTCCCAGGCATTTTAGTTTTTCAGTTTCTGTTTTAAATCTGGTGCTGTATTTTAAATCTTTACGCTGCTGCTAGGTTCTGTTTGGTGATTATATATATATATATATATATATATATATATATATTAGTTTTAAACTTTTAAATTTTTATATTGTATTTCACCATCTTGTATTTTATGGTTTTAATTGTTGTGAACCACCCAGAGACCTTTTTGCTATTGGACGGTATAGAAATATAATAAATAAATAAAATAATTTTATTACTCCACTTGTTATTTTAGCTAATGCAGCATAAATTACCCTCTGTATTCCTGCAGCTAAAGCCTGTGTGTATTATGGAGCTCCCTGGCAGAGGGCACAATATTAGAAGGCAAAGCCAATACTTCAAATAACTTCTAACAACAAAGGATGCCTTCATTTGTTAATTACATTGCAAGTATTCCCTAGATCAGTGTTCTCCAACCTTGGGTCCCCAGATGTTTTTGGTCTACAACTCCCAACATGCCACGCTACGCTGGCTGGGGCATGCTGGGAGTTGTAGGCCAAAAACATCTGGGGACCCAAGGTTGGAGAACACTGCCCTGGATAAACAAGCTCATGCAAGTAAAGAAAAAAAATCTACTAATTCACTACAGTGTACAATGAAATGGTTAAACAAACTGCTATTCAGTCAAAACTAGGAGTGCTTCCAACAAGGCTTTTATCACGCCATTGCCCTGTCTCTTTAATGGAATTTCACTGGTGGGGGGAGGTGTTTGATCTTTTGGTGCGAACATGGGGTTGGGGATGGTTACGCACCATTCTCAACAAGCTCCTTATCTTTTTTTGGTTTTCCACCTTTAGTCTCCATGGAGGAGCATATTTTGGACTTTAAAAAGAGGGTTGGACTGGGACATACTCAGAGGTATGTCCCAGTCCAAATCCACCCAATTCCCATTCAAAATCCCCCTTTTTAAAGGGACCCTGAGTTTTGGCAACTACCTGTCAAACTCCATTTCCATTTTAAAAGGGGGGAGCACTTTTAGCCTTCTCCAAACCCAAAGAGGCTCAGGACAAGGTCCAAAATTTGCTCCCCCATGGAGACTAAAGGGGGAAAACCCAAAAAAAGATAAGGATCTTGATGAGAAGGGTGTGCAAATCCCGAAAAACCCCCCCTTCTCAGTCAAAGATCCCTCGAGGCTTGGTTTTCTCTTGACAGCTCGCCTTCTGTGAAGGGAAATGGATTTTGAGCCTCTTCTGGGCAATGTCTAGGGTGGATACCTGCTTCCCATTGGCAGCAGGCACCCCCCTGGACATTGCTGCACTTAAGACTTGAAATCCACACAGTGGCACTTAAGTGAACAAGCATATTTGTTGTACTGCGATTGCAAATTAAACTATATATATTTTGTGCACATCACTGTGTGCAAATAAATAAATAAATCAAGCTGGGCAGCCACAGGCAATCCCTCTAAGGTGCTGCTGGGGCACTTTGAAGGGGCTGCTCATGGCTGCCTGCACAGGGATTGCGGAAGCCAGCTGGACTTTTTTTTTTTTTAACAATCTGGTTTCTTGCTGATAATCATCATTGCATTGCTAATCTGACTGTGATCTGCTTTCTTATTTCATATTTTACATTAGGGGTATTTTTCAGGAAATCCAGTTATTAATGATTTATTCAAATGGTTGGTGGGACAGCATATTACACCAACATCATTGAAGCTCTGAACACTCAGGGCAGTATCCAACAGTGTCATTCTGCAAACTCAAATAGCGCTAGCGGAGTTCTACCTAACCTTTCCATCACGCAAGCAGTTGCCCATTACATTTGTGCAACTGGTTGTGCAAGCAGTTGCGCAACAGGTTGCACAAGAGCTATGCGCAACCGCTTGCGCAGCCGTGCTTGCACAAATGTAACTTTAGTTGGATTCTCCTCTTGCACTTACTTTGGAACCTAGTTTCTGCAAGTGAAACATCTTTTCTGTGAACGGAATGACACAGTTTGATACTGTCCTCAAAATCAAAACTGTAAATGTCTAGCTATTGATTTCAAAGCCACTATGTCAAAAGCAATCGTAGATTTTTGTCTAGTCCATGCAGACTAGAAGGGGGTGTTGCTTGTAAGCCAGCACATTTCAGGATTAGTAAAATGGGGTGTCACTAAAATGAATGGTAGTTGGTCAAGAGCACAATTCTACTATTGTTCCACTACCATTCATTTTGACTGCATAAAAAGTAGAGGGAAGGCGATAGATAGATAATCTTAATACTTTTTTGTTATGAAATTTCTTCAGTAAATTTGACTAAATGGAAGAGCTGCTGATTTTAAGTGGCTTTCAATCTTGCAATCAGAGGCTTCAATACTACATTTCCACAGGAAAAGTATAGCTCTTGAATGCTGTTGGTTTTTAGTGGCCTATGCCATGACAGATGGCCTGGTTATTTATTTCATGCACTGAGCTGTCTAAAATGGCCATATCAAATTCCCAGACTCCAACTCCAAAGGGTACACTATGGGCTGAACTCCAGTGACACCAGTGACCTTTCGGTGACATCTGATGACGAAGCGACAAGTGCAGTCGGTGTCCCTCTGTATGGTCAGTGGCTTATGAAGAGTGGTGATAACAAGTTTTAGAGTCAAAGGTTGATTACAAAAATGAAAATGTCTGATGGAAAATTCACTGAAACTTTTGATACTGGAGGAGCTAATTTCAGATTTGGGGCTTTAGTCTGCTCTGTGGGTCACAATACAATAATTTCACAGCCTGAGCTCAAGTCTAGTTTCAAAATGTGCTGGGTATGTGGTCACAATTTCCGCTTCCCTTGTCTAGTATGTTAGAGCAGCCTTCCCTAACTTGGTGCCTGCCAGGTGTTTTGGACTACAACTCCCAGCATTCCTGACCATTAGCATGCTGGGTGGAGCAGATGGGAGTTGAAGTCCAAAACCCAGTTGAAGCTGGGTTAGAGAAACTGTGACAATTGGCTTTTAGGTTAATTTTAAAGGGGGGGAAATGTGGCTCTCAGAAATCACTCCTGCATCATATATGTGCATGAAAGAAGCCCAGTTCGGATATAATTATGTTGGTCCAATAAACCATAGTTTATTTGACTAGGGAATGCATGTTGTACCCACGTGCTCCCTCCTCCCTTCTTTCACACCTTCATGGAAAATGTCTGATTTTGAATTCTGGTTTGTAGTCGGAGCTTAAACCACAGTTTCCTGGTTCAACTGTAATGGGAAAATGTGGTTTAACAAACCCCAGAAGTATAGCATGAAAGGTGCAAAAAAGAAGAGGAGGGAGTGGCAGACACAATGCTTGCTTACTGGACCAAGAGCTGAATTAGATTACAGATTATATCTGTACATCAGTTACCATCTGAACTACAGCTGGGGAGGAACAGTAATTCAGTCGAAATTTGTGAAATTGATCCAGTAATTTGAAGAAAAACGGTTTGGCAAAATCCCTCCCCACCCCTTTGTTACATTGATTCTTCAGCATGTTTACCCAATGTGGACTCAGTGGGGCTCAATTCTCATTAGATTGTGCTGCTAACCTCACATTTCCTGCTCTCCCCTCCCACAAATGCAGCATGGGACATCATTTAAATCTTTGGGTCTGCTTTTGAATAAAGCACCTTTGGGATTTTGAAAGGCATTCTTATCTCTATTGGGGGGGGGGAATCAAAATCAAAATTGACAAATCAGAACAACCCATGTTGATATGAGTGAAACAGCTTCAAAATTATCAGTGTCATTTTGAGCCAGCCCTAATCTGAACTAGGCCAGTGTGTTGCTAAAGGTTGTGCTCAACCACCAAAACAGGAGCGTGGGGCACTCTTGCACCAATAGGTCAGAGGCACTCCTGAAAGTATGCTGCCTCCTATACCCTAAAAGAAATATAAGAAGCAGCCCTCACTTCCACTTTGAAAAGGTGTAAATAACAATATAAGAGCCTGGTGAGGAAAGAAGCCCTTTGTCTCCCACTGATATCTGAGCTACTACTTTGATCATTTGGAGGAAACTCCTAACCATGTGTGTTGGGGAGGAGGTGTTTTTGGTGGTGGTTGTTTTTACCTGAGAGTCGGTCTGTGATATCCTGCAGAGCTCGGCCACTGATGAAACGCACCCTGCTGGCAAAAGTTTGAAGCAGCAGCAGATTATCTGAAAGGGATAACAGAAACACTTTGTTTGGAAATTATTATAAACCAGTGGTTCTTAACCTTTTTGGTGTCACACCTCCCTTGTGAAAAATCTTATGACCCATGCCTCCCATGTGTTAACGGCCCAAAATTTAGGCTTAGGCAGGACTAGTTTTTTTTTAGTTTATGCTCTGTCTCTGGACGAAAACAAAATGCATATTCAATTAAATGAACGGCATAGCTCCCAAGATTAGTAGAAAGAAATAAGGCTGGGCCAACCGCCAAGCTGTGCTGCTATGTACTTGTAAAATAAACAATTAATAGTTGAGGGGCTACTCACACCTCCCCTGGAGTCAGTCCAAACTTCCCCTGGGGAGGCGTACCCCACAGGTTAAGAACCCCTGTTATAAACCAAAGAAGTGGGGAGCAGCAGGCGGGGGGTGGAATTATCTGTAGCTCATAGAAGATAAGCTACAGATAATTAGCTTATCTTCTAAGGTTGCTGTTTTCTTTAAGCATGAATTGAGAAGATTTTTGTTTCATAACGCTTCAGGCTGGTACACACATGCATGCATGTGTACAGCCTTCCAGTAGTGTACACTTGTACCTGAATGTGTGAATTGATTCCACTGAAAGGCATTGAATTTGAAGCAATAGGAGGTGATATGAAGTTTTTTGGTGTGATATTGGATCTGTGATGGTGCAGCTGCATGTATAAATCATGTTGCTAGTGGGAAACCTCACCCTGCACCCTTTTGCTTGTATATAACATATCCAGCCACAGATCAGTGCATTGCTTCCCCTTACTGGACCAGGTATTCATTTTCCCAGTGCATCCACCTTAAGTCAGGTCCTCCTTTTTCTCACCTTGCAGTGAACCACAGAATAGGCATTGTTTGAAAGGCAAACTATTTTATTTATGATTTTTAAAAAATATATAATTAATGACTCATAGACAATTATTTTCCAGAGAAAAAATACAGAACTCTGTGCCAATGTGTTTGTCGTGGACCACGTGCCAATGTGTTTGTTGTGGTACCATGAACCAACCAGATGCTGGGAGGTTCTCACCCTCTCCATCTTGAGGAACCGGTGGAAGAAACCGGAAGCCTGGAGAGACTGGGAATGGATGGACAAGTACAGAGAGACATGATAGAGGTGCATAAAATGATGCATGGCATGAAAAAAAGTGGACAGGGAGAGGTTTCTCTCTCTCTCTCCCATAATACTATAACCCGGAACTATCCAATCAAGCTGAATGGTGGGAGAGAATCAGGACAGATAAAAGGAAGTGCTTCTTCCCACAGTGCATAGTTTAACTATGGAATTCACTTCCACAAGATGTAGTGATGGTCACCGATTTGGATGGCTTTAAAGGGGGATTAGACACATTCATGGAGGAGAAGGCTATCAACAGCTACTAGTCATGATGGCTATATATTACCACCAGCATTGGAGGCAATATGCCTCTGCATACCAGTTGCTGGGGAACACAAGCAGGAGGGTGCTACTGCACTCACAGTCCTGCTTCTGGGCTTTCCACAGGCAGTTGGTTGGCAACTGTGTGAACAGAATGCTGGACTAGACAGGCCTTTGGTCTGATTCAGCAGGGCTCTTCTTATGTTCTTATGCACTCGTTGGAGGCTGCAATCAAAGAGAGGCAGGGGCTTGACCAGTCACAGTGGAGCAATGCAGGTGCCAGCAGTTGTGTGATTCTGATGGCACCAAGGAAACTAGTGAGGCATAGGAACAGGTGCTACGGCAGCCCCCATGCATGTGGAAGCAGTACAACTCAGCATGGAAGCGACCGCTGAACAGCTGATCGGCCTTAACTCACTGTGCACACTCGGAGCAGCTCACGAGCCCCACTGGATCTTGTCATTGCCAAGCAGCCTGCAAAACACCACCACGAACATAATCTTTGCCTCACAAGTGTCAAGCAGAAGGGAATGGGAAAGATTGTGGGGAAAGCTCAATAGTGGAGGAGGACAATGGCGAGAATGGATGATGCTGTGCAATGTCTCGCCAGACAAGCGTAATGTCACACAAAGGATATTCCTCTTTAATCATGAGATATTAATTTGTGCAAGGGGAAAAGTGGAAATGGAGCTCTCAACGAGGCAGGAAAAGGAATGCAGTGTGGACTGCACAGTGGTACGTTCAGGTACCAGCTATCAAAAGCAAATGTGAAATACAGCTGGTGCAGACATACACTTAATAAAGGGAACTGGATGCCTACTGCAGTTGTGTCCTGCAAGCTACTTCCAACCACCCATTTACAAATGCATCCTTTAGTTGGGGGAAAAACAGTGGCTCAAATAGTTGACAGCAGTTTCCCAGAATTTCCAGATGTTGCCAGTTCTGAAAAGCTCAAGACCAATGGATACAGGATATGAGGGCAGCTGTCTCCTCCTGAGTCACTGAGTCAGCCCACTGGTCCGCTGGGCTGAGTATGGTTTATTCTGACTGCCACCAGCAGCTCTTCTAGACCGAGCATTTTTACCAGCCTTTCTACTTGAGCTCCTTTAATCAAATATGCCAGAGTTTGAAGCCGAGCCCTTAAAACATGCAAACCATGTGCAGTGCGCCAGAGTTATGGCTCATTCTTGCCACAGCACCATCTTGATTATTATATTGGTGTGGCAAGATCAGTCAGGCAAGGGCACACAAGCATGGTCATTCATGGGGTCACCTCAAGATGATGGAACTCCCTTCCCCCAGATAATTACCAGTCTTTAGAGCATCTTTGGGAAGTCATTTTCTATTTTAACTGGCTTTTGACATTCAGGATTAAGCTTCTAACGTCTGTGAGGTTTTAGAATGTGTTTTGTTACACCTGATTCTACGGAATATATAGCATGCATGCTGCTTTTAAGTTGTGATGCACCCCATGCCCTAATGGTGGAGTGGGGCGGTACTGTAAATAAATATTAAATAAATAAATAATCTAGATTGGGAGGTTTTTCATTTGTTTTTAAAAGAGTGTTTTGACCCTCGCAGTGTACGCAGCCAAGAACCAACTACAGCAACGCTGAGAAAACAGAGTACAGAAAATCCATTTTCTGTTTGACACACTCTGTTTTCTGATGGTGATGATGTGTGCACTGAGCCAGACGACATTGTTATTTCAATGATGAATGAGAAGAATAACCGCTTGCTTCAGCGGGATGAACAATTGCTTTGAAATGCTAATGTAAGAAGTAGAGGAACAGTGCATGGTATTAATTATTGACGATCATTCCCTTATTAGTATCCATAAAGATTTTAGTTCACCTTTTAAAACTGCCTTTGAACATTCATTTTAAAGCAAGCACAGTACATGTGTACTTCTCTCTTCTTTGTCATCCTGAGATGTGCTGTGCATTTTGAAACATCTGCTATCTATGAAAGCACCAAATAAGCAACTGATAGGAGTTTAACTTCAGAGGTGCTTTCAGCGGAGGTGAAGAAAGGGTGTGTGTGATGTATGACAACAAAGCTTCCCTTTATCTGCCTTAACGTGGCCTGATAAATGATAGATCAGTTATCCAGATGAGAAGCTCAACTTTTTAAAGACAGTGGAAGGACCCCCTCCCTTTGACTTCACCTCATCATTTTATCTACCCAAGCAGTACCCTTTCCGCAAGTGCAAACTTGCTATAGTATCCTAAAATGTATTACTAATGTTCATGATTATTTTGAGCCCTCTTTATTGTGTACTATAGGAACTATAGGCCAGTCAGTCTGACATCAATCCCTGGGAAAATTTTGGAGCAGATTATAAAGAAGTCAGTCTGCAAGCACCTTGAAAACAATGCAGGGATTACTAGAAGCCAGCATGGATTTGTCAAGAGCAAATCCTGCCAGACTAATCTAATCTCATTTTTTGATTGGGTAACCTCCCTTGTGGACTGTGGGAATGCTGTGGACATAATATATCTGGACTTCGGCAAAGCTTTCGACAAAGTGCCTCATGATATCCTGATTAGCAAGCTAGCTAAAAGTGGGCTAGATGGAACAACTATCAGGTGGATCCACAATTGGCTACAGAATCGGACTCAAAGAGTGCTTATCAATGGTTCCTTCTCAAACTGGGGAGAGGTAACGAGCGGGGTACCATAGGGCTCGGTCCTGGGCCCAGTGCTCTTCAACATTTTTATTAATGACTTGGATGAGGAGGTACAGGGAATGCTTATCAAATTTGCAGATGACACAAAGTTGGGTGGAACAGCTAATACTCTGGAAGACAGAAACAAAATTCAAAGTGACCTCGATAGGCTGGAGCGCTGGGCCGAAAACAACAGAATGAAATTTAATAGGGATAAATGCCAAGTGCTGCACCTAGGGAGAGGAAACCAAATGCAGAGTTACAGAATGGGGGACACTTGGCTCAACAATACTACAAGTGAGAAGGATCTTGGAATTGTGGTAGATCACAAACTGAATATGAGCCAGCAATGCGATGTGGCTGCAAAGAAGGCAAATGCTATTTTGGGCTGCATTAATAGAAGTATAGCTTCCAAATCGCAGGAAGTGATAATTCCCCTTTACTCAGCACTGGTTAGGCCTCATCTTGAGTACTGCGTCCAGTTCTGGGCACCACACTTTAAGAAGGACGTAGACAAACTGGAGAGGGTTCAGAGGCAGGCAACAAGGATGATAAAGGGACTGGAAACAAGGCCCTATGAGGAGAGACTGAAAGAACTGGGCATGTTTAGCCTTCAGAAGAGGAGACTGAGGGGAGATAAGATAGCAATCTTCTAATACTTGAAGGGATGTCACACAGAGGAGGGCCAGGATCTCTTCTCGATCATCCCAGTTTGCAGGACACGGAATAATGGGCTCAAGTTACAGGAACCCAGATTCCACCTAAACATCAGGAAAAATTTCCTGACTGTCAGAGCAATAAGACAATGGAATCAACTACCTAGGGAGGTGGTGGGCTCTCCCACTCTGGAGGCATTCAAGGTGCAGCTGGACAGACATCTGTCAGGGATGCTTTGACCTGGATTCCTGCATTGAGCAGGGGGTTGGACTCGATGGCCTTGTAGGCCCCTTCCAACTCTACTTTTCTATTATTCTATGTGTACAAAGCAGAAATATGGGAGGTTTTGCATACCATAACATGACTTACAGCACCAACCAATGTGGCTGCCCGCCCGTAACCCTCTGAACTTGGAGCATTACGGGCATCCAATGGAAGGCGGGAGGACTGAGGGCAAGGATTGCCTCTGCGCTTCCCTCACCCTCCAAAACACTGAGATGGCCAATTTTGGCCATCTCAGTGTTTTGCCCCTGCTCGCGAGGAGGCGCGGCTGAGGCACCACTGGGATTCCTTGTATCCTGGTGTAGTTTCGCTCCTCCCCTCCCCGTCCCCCTCGTGCCGGCTCCAAAGTCGGTCTTCTGTCCTTAGAGCTGCAGCCAGTTTGGAAAGGAACTGTGCCGGCTGCAAGGGTGGAGGGTGGGCGCTCCGAAGTCGGAGTCCCAGCTGCAACTTCAGAGGGCTTTTCCAAGGTCGGAGCTGGGACTCTGACTTTTCCTATGGCCAGCCAGACACCGTCTACCAGCCATAGGATTGTGCCCTTACAAAGTTACACTTAATCCTATAGATGCACAAAGAGCAGGGGTGCAGAACCTCTTTCAGACTGAGGGCCAAATTCCATTTCAGAGAATCTCTCGGGAGCCACATTCCCACAGTGGTGGGCGGGGCCAAATGCAAAAGGGGTGTGGCAGGAATACAAAAAATATCAGCGCATTTTAGCTTAAAGCTCTTACTGCCAGTAACTAAGCCTTAAGCGAAGCATTTCAAAAATTCTGAACAGGGGGAAAATTGCACAAAAGCCAGGAAACTACCAAGCAATCGGTGGTTGGGTGAAAGGGCTGTGGCCTTCTGGGGAACCCTGGAGGTGGGGGCAGATTGGCAACCTGAGCGTGCCTGACTTGGCTGCCAGGCCTGAGGTTCTGTAACACTGACATGGATGAACTTATGATCAAAGCAAAAGATCAAGGGCTCTTTCAGACATCACATAATTTTTTTATGCATAGAAAACATCATCTAGTAAGAAAATGCATGTATATTGTAATGGAGTGCAACTCCAGGTAGGAAAATATGTGTAGTGTAGTGTTACTACACATGGGCCTTTTTTACTTTAGGGGGAAGAAAGGTGAGTAAGAGGGGCCGTGATAGAGGTGTACAAAATTATGCATGGTGTGGTGAAAGTGTATAGGGAAATGTTTCCCTCCCTCTTATAATACTAGAACCCAATGGGGTCATCCCATGAAGCTGAGTGGTGGGAGATTCAGGACAGATAAAAGGAAGTACCTCTTCACACCGCACATAGTTAAACTATGGAATTCACTACTACAAGGTGTAGTAATGGCCACCATCTTGGATGCGAATTAGATAAATTTGTGGAGGATAAGGCTATCAATAGCTACTAATCATGATGGCTATAAATTGACTCCAGAAGAAGAGACAATATGCCTCTGTATACCAGTTGCTGGGAAGCATGATTGGGAGGGCGCAGTTGCACTCATGTCCCGCTTGTGGGCTTCCCATAGGCATCTGGTTGGCCACTGTGGGAACAAAGTGCTTGACTGGGCAGGCCTTCGGTCTGATCCAGCATGACTCTTCTTCTGTTCTTAATGTCCACAATGTGGCAGTATAATGAGTTGAACCATATCTTGGCCTCCACAGTCACTTACAGACCCATCGCTAGAGTCTACACAATCTTCTTTAGAATTTCCTCCTTTTATCCTGGAAGACAATCTTACTCGGTCATGAGTGATCGCCTGATGATGATGATGATGATGATGATGATGATGATGATAAAGCCAAATTTCATGAACTTGTGATCCCATTATTAATATCTCAAGATCTGTCCTGTGAAAACTCAGAGCTTGCAATTTCCATACTTCATGAGAGTTCCACAACAGTAGAACATGGAAGATTTATGAAATACATTCACATATGGCCCTCCCACGGAGGGTGGATCCTAAAGCATCTATAATGGACAGCTAATCCCAGTCAGGGAAGGGGAACAACTTCACTCCAAACTCAGAACATTCACAAGGAGCTAGAACCCAGAAATTATGAAATGGTCCTGATCCATAGAAAATTTGTTACAAATCCTTTAATTAAGGTGGGAATTAAGTTAGCCAGTACTATCTTTCTCTGGACAGGGGCCACAATGTCCAATGCCAAAGAACTGAAGAGTCTAGATGGCTCAAGCAAGTGAGACAAGCTCCATTCTACAGGAGAACACACTCCATCCACTCTTAGACAATCAGAACTGGGAGTAAATTCACTTCTGACCCCAAATATGGTGGTCACACTCTTTAATACAGTTTGTCCTTAGAAATACTACAGAGTATGAATATTAGTAAACCTACCAGGACACCTGTATATTAGCTCCAACTTCAGTCCTGATTCTTGAACACCCTATAGTCTGTCCTGGCTTATTCACCCAGTGCTGTATTTCCACTGCAGACATAAATTCACATGGCACGGGATTTACAGCAGTCCTTGGTTGTGTAGTTATTGGCAACCACAATTTCTGCCTACGGAGAACAACGTTTGGAGCAGGCCGTCATTTAGACCTGGATTTATGCTTGTTTGTTCTTCAGAAATGAGCTCAGTAAACCATCAATTTCCTTTGAAAAAGAAGAGTGCAGTTTGGAGGTATTTATGGACTAGAGACAGGAGAAGGAGCTAGCTGAAGCTCATAACTTAGGGCTTCCGTGGAGCCAGCTCAGAAGAAGCTTATTTGGGAAAATGTCCCCCACATCAAGAGCAAAATAATTCATCAGATAGACCCAAAGGAAGCTCCCAGAACAAAATATTTTTGGGGCTGGATACAGATGACAAGAAGGCTACTTGCAAAGTTACCCAACAGTACACAGGGCCATGTGGGGAACTGATCTTCTATAGCATCTGACCACGTGGTAAAAGTAATTTTTAGCACATCCCTTAACCTCCTCATGTGGCCAGACTATGGACTGTTGTCTGCCCATGTTGTTTGTGGTGAGTTTACAAGTGGCATGAAGTTAGCTGTATTCAACTCTAATTCTAAATTCTGGAGAAGAATTACCACTCAGCTGTATCACTGTTACAGATCAAAACAGGAACAAATTTACAACATAATATTGTTACATGATGTTATCAACAGAAGTTGACTATTTCAGTGGATTTTTGCATTCTCCACATTCAATGCACTTTGGAAAGATTTTCCAGGACATGGCAAATTGCAATCTGAGCCCACGTAGTGCATTCACAAGACTGGTTCAACATACCAAAACCCACTGACAAAGTAAATCTGTATGGACTTTGCTAAAAAAAATGTTGGTGTTAATTGCTCCTAAGATCCAAACCAGCCATATCAAGTACCTCCACTTCCTTTGGTTTAATCTTCTTAAAAATACATTCCACATTCACATCATATAGTTCCAGTTGATCATACCTTCCAAACACACTCATTGGTTAAAACCCACAGCCGCCTGACTGCACAGTCCTATGTATGTTTACTTTGAAGTAAGTCCCATTGTGTTCATTGGCCCTTACTCCCTGATAAGCATGTTTAGGATTGCAGCCTAAAACTCCTTTCACATGCTGCAGAGTGAGTTGGGAATAAAGTGGTAGAATTGACTTCGGAGTAGTCATACTGGAGGTAGATATAGGGCATCATGCTTTTGAATGCTCTGCTACATGAGATATTGATTTGGTTCACACAACATGACAGCTCACCTTGGGTTAATTTACCCGCAGGGACTGTCGTGTTGTGCTGGGTGTCTGTGGGTGCCATTTTTACATGGCACCCACAGGTGCCCAACTTGCTGCGTGTTGTCATGTCATGCAAACCGGGCAGGGGTTGTTTGAGGGTTACACAACCCTCAATTAACCCTAAAACAAGATATGGGTTATTTGAGGGTTGTCTAACCCTCAAACAACCGATGCTGCCTGGGTTCACATGACACAACAAGCCACCCAGCAAGCCGGGCACCATGCAAAAATGGTGCCCAGAGGTGCCCAGCACAATGCAGGAGCTCCCACAGGTAAATTAACCCACAGTGGGCTGTTGTGATGTGCAAACAGGCTGACTCCCTGAAATCAGAAAATTAGCATACCAGAGAGATGGAACCTCTCTATCTGATGTGCTAGATTTGTACTTGCACCAAAAAAAATTTATATGCATGAAAAATAGAGTCCCACACCTGTAATCTGAAATGATAGGTTCACTCTACCAAATTATGTTTCTACCATCTCAATTCTAAAAAAGCAACCCAGAAATCACAAATTCATGCTGAAATGGAATGAAATGAACATAAGGTTGGAAAACTGCAAAACTGAGAGAAACCGAAAGTGATATGTTCATCCTTCTATACTTAAGCCAAGATATGTATGAGCTTTTTCCTCATGTTCCCAGACCCTTTGCTCCTCCCTTTGCAAAGGCTATAGACTAGACAGGGACATCTCTAACTATGTCTCCCATTCCTTTGGAGCCAGGAGGCTGTATGTATTAGCTTTGAAGTTGGTTGAATATCCTAGCTTGTTCCAAGGCTGGTAGCCGTGGTTTCCCAGTTCAGATGAGATGGAAAACTATGGTTATTTAGAGACTTCCTAGTTGGATTGTTGCATAGCAGAGAAGTAGGAGCATGGGATCTGTGCATGTGGGCAAAATTCTTTGGCATACAGTATCTTGACTTTGGAAAACTAACTTGTTTACGCAACCTCTAGGCTTGTAACTGACCGTGATGCTGCTCTGCTTTATTGTTTCTTTTTATTTATTTATTTATTTATTTTTGTTGTAGTTGTAAGTTGCAACTTTTTATTGTTATATTGTATCATATATGTACTTAACAGTGATTTTTAGTATTTTTTATGTAAACCGCTTAGAGATTTTATTATGTTAAGTAGTGTATAGTTTGCATGCATGCATGCATGCATGCATGAATGAATGAATGAATGAATTTTAATGCATCTGGCCTCCTCTGCAAAGCTGGTTTTATAGTACCCAATTCTATTTGAAATCAATAATTTCTGAACATCCCGCCAAGAGTGATACATAAATCTCTCCATTTGTACTGAACACAGGTCACCCAGGACACGTTTCCACTGCACTGTATCAGCTTTTAATGAGATGTTATCCCCTGCCAGCTTGCAAAGTTTTCCCCTAGCAACCTTTGCTGCAAAGGCCATCTCTCATTTCAGATCCAAGTTTGCCTCCATTTCACATACATAACAGTTTTGTTCTTGTAAGAATTTAGCACAGGTGAAAGGTGACAGATTTACAACCCCAGAGACGGGTTGGATTCAAAGAGTAGAATCAAAGTAACACCACTTTAAAAGAGAGAGAGAGAGAGAGAGAGAGAGAGAGAGAGAGAGAAGAAGCCAGCACAGCATATCACTCTTAACCAATAAAGGAAAACAGGCATAAGAAAGACTGCCCTCTTAAACCTGCTGACCTTGGAGAAGTCATATGAAATCAGTGTAATAGAAGTGTCCCACCCACCCTCGTAACCTCCTTAAACCAAAGTGCAGATAATAAGGCAAAATTGGGTATAGACTGACTGAGCCTCAGTTAAAAGTCCGTGAAGACTGGATCCTCCAAGCAGGGCTGGCATCAAGGCTCAGCATAGTCAGACATCTGCTGAGGACCGACACACCACAGCAGGGGGGGGCACTGACAAAAGCCCCTGCAACCTGCTTGTTCACCTGCCTCTTGGGGCTTCTCTACATGAGGCGTTTAATCCAGCACTTTACCAAGGCTGCTTCTTCCATGTTGTTTGCAGAAGTAAGAGAGTGTCCTTTACATGTGTGTTTTTTCCAGGTTATATCTTTCTCTGCCTTCCTATATGTTCTATAACACAACCACAAGATGGCGCTGCGGCATAGCGCAACTGCAGATATACATGTGCTTGTTTTGCTAAATAATAGCTCATTATCCTCATTCTGAAAAACAGTGGGGAAAAGCTTGGGAAGCATGGGAGACAACGATGTCATGTACAGCCCCTGCAAACTACCGTGAGTAATCATGAGCGCACAATAAATGCCTCGTGTAGAGCAGCCCTTGCTCTGGCCCAGTCAATGGTGGTGGTGGTGCGAAGGAGGAGCGGTAGATGTTGCTGCCTGCTTGCTTGTTGCTCTGCTGGTGGTAATAAAGGGGAGGAGGAGGAGCTGACAACAATGCTTGTGAGCAGGTCGACTCACTGAGTGAGAAGGGCGAGGGCTTATTGAAGGTGTCCTGCCAAAAGGTCCTCCAAAACCTAGAGCCAGCACTGCCTCCAAGTTCCATCATCTCCACCTACACTTGTATTTTCTTGATGATGATTTTAATAAGACTTGGCAGGGGGGTGAGGAGTGGACCCCACCACCTTAGTTACAGATACAGAAATTCGGCAGCCATATTACATATGCATGGATATATCCAAGGCGGCAGTAGACATGTATCCTGCGAGTCCCAGCACCTTGGACACAGCAGCCCATACTTATTATTTCTACCACTGTTGATACACACCATTAATCAAATACAGCTACCATTTCACTGCACGTGTCACGCAGAGAAAAGCTCATTGTGAGTGAGAGATAAGGGAGATGGCCAGTCCTGGCCTATCCCACAGTTCTGGGATGAAATTTCATTATCATAGAAAATCTGTTTTAAAATGTTTAATTTTAGGCCTAGAAATATCTGTCTAACAGCTTCACAAGAGAGCACTCTATGGAGGTACATAAGGTCCTGCCTTCAGTGGATTCTGGTGGGCTAAAAAGTGTGATATAAAAGTACACAAAAATAAATAAATAAAGGCAGGAAGGAAATAGCTTTTACCTAGATGAATGATCATTGTGTCTAGCACCTTCACTGCTGCATTGTAAATCCCAGAATTCTTTGAGTTTAGGTTGTCTGTGACTACAGTCACCATGGAGACCAGGACTGGATTTAAACCATCTTTAAGGACTGGGATCATGAAGACAACTGATTCTAATGCATACTGGTTCACTTTCTTGTTGGAGTCCTGAAGTCTCAGGGTAAAAGCATCAAAGATCTGTTAATGCGAAAAAGGAACAAGTAAATCCTATCATAAATAGCATACTATTTCATGTACACAGAAACATGGGAACAGAGACACTTTCTAGACAGTTATGAACCTATTTATGAAAACATTTTTATATAGTGTTTTCACAGACAAGACCACTTTTGCCTTTAGCATCATTTCTCAATATATAGTAGAGAGAGATAATTCCCAACAAACAAAACAAGAAAACCAGGAGTAGTGACCATAGGATTGCTCTCTAAATTAATTAAACTGGGTAAGAATTAGGGTGGTCTGGCCTAATCCATCCTCAATGAATGGGTGACCTTTGTTAAGGGCACTCACTGACATTCAAGTGGGTCTCAGTATCTACCTGAATGATATTTGATGAGACAAGCTGAGGGTTGTTCTTGCAGTGCTCTGTTAGCAAGGTTACTCCCTCCATTCGTATCTGAAATTCCTTGGCCATCAGTATCTTGTTCAGCTCCTTGAGCTGCTCCATCCCTTCAAGGCTGCGAAGGGATGAGCGGCGGCGAGTCATGGGCTGCGGCACAGCTAGGGCATCAGAGGTGGACCTGGTGTTGAGAATTAGAGATATTCAAAATCAAGATATTCAAGTAAACTTTTTCAACATGAAGGTAGATCAATATTCTATGATAACGCCCAGTGTTCATCTAGCACCAACATAAGCAAAAGGAGACACTGTTCAAAATGCATAATGCAAAGATATTTTAAGTGTTTTAATAACTTAATCTGCATAATTTACTCTGGGTGCAAGGTTATTGGTTGTGTCAGACTGGAAAGGTTTGGCAAACATGGAGCTAGGAAAGTCAACAAGGGCTGAGGTGGAGGATATTAGGAAGGTAGAAGGCTGATGAAGAAAGGAACTAGGATTCAAGAGAATGGGCAGAACTTTTTCCAAGTAATTTTGAGTTACTGAATCTTCTGTCCTAAAAAAAGTCTTTTCAGCACAAAAGGAAACACAATGAGTCTTAAACAAATACAGTAATACCTTGGATAGCAAGCATAATTCGTTCCGGAACCGTGCTTGTAATCCAAAACACTCTTATATCAAAGTGAGTCTCTGGCGGGCATGAGCAGGGCCAATTTCGGCCCGCTATGCCCACTCGAGGCGAGCGGTTACATCCCTACGTTGTATTGCAAGACGTTGCTTGTTTATCAAGTCAAAATTTATTAAAATTTTTTGCTTGTCTTGCAAAATGCTCTCAGACCAAGTTACTTGCAATCCAAGGTATTACTGCATGTCATACTTAGAAGAATATTACAGCAAAAAGGAACACACAAAAAGGGTAAAGTCCAGCAGCCCACATCAAATGGCCAACTGTTGTTGTTTTTCCCAGTGTACTTCATTGTGTACACAAACATGTGAACCATATCATGGATAACAGAAGAGAAGAAGATGATGCCCCATACCCTTCCTCTGAAGGCAGGTTGTCCAGTGAGGTTGTCAAGCTGCTGTTTTTTGACCCTCTATGGCTTTTGGCAGAAGGAGCTTGGGATACCTGGTCTTCTGTCCCCTGCACAGATAAACACATAGGCATTTTAACAACAGCGGGAAAATTCACATGTTTCATAAAGGACAAATCACAGCATTTTCATAGCGTGTCAACATTTTCTGCAACATTTGAGAAGGAGACATATATTCACAAACACATCGCTCATTTCCACATGCCAAAGAATAGGAAAAAAAGATTGCATTTGATCTTCTGATTCCACTTTTAATATTTCTAAGATATTCTTTGCACCTTCGTACTCACTTTCTGCCTAATTGCAGCCATGACATCATGCAAGTCACGTGATGGTAGACACTGCTTCAAGTATCCATCAAATTTTGAATGGGACATAAGTATATTCAGCATTTTCCGGCCAAAAAATCTAACATAGGAAGAGAAAGCTTAATCGCTAAGAACAGTTGACAGCAGAAAGTGGCATTTGGTTAATTAAAATGCTATTCTGATGGCCGCTAATTTGGGTGGCTTTAAAATGGGCTTAGACACATTCATGGAGAATAAGGCTATAAATGGCTACCAGTCAAGATGGCAATATATTACCTCCAGTATCAGAGGCAGTATGCCTCTGCGTACCAGTTGCTAGGGAACATGAGCAGGAGGGTGCAGTTGCATTCATGTCCCACTTGTGGGCTTCCCATGGGCAGCTGGTCGGCCGCTGTGTGAACAGAATGCTGAACTAGATAGGCCTTTGGTCTGATCCAGCACGGATCTTCTTATGTTCTTACGTTCTATTTGTATATCTTTTTTATATGCCTAAATATATGTTTTTGACTTCCAAAATAAGTCTCAACATTCTTTGTTTTTAACCAGCTAATTATTTGGAAGCATGATGTCAACAACATGTAATGAAATGTATTCAGAGACTCTTGGCTGTTCCAGTGGGGGGTCTGCTGTTACCTTGTGTCTTGATTGCAGTCCTGAGCAAGCTTGACCAACGTCTGCACCAGCAGCTCTGTACTCTCCCGGTTGCCCGAAAGCAGTTTCTCAGCCCCAATCTGTTCCACAATGGTCAGTAGGTGTTCAGCAGCACATTTTCGAATGAGGGAGTTGCGGTGGCTGCAGCAGTACATTGATCAAAATGGTCAGAAATGCGAAGCTTGCCCCCACCAAGACATCCCAACCCCTTTCCCCCTTCTCTGTACACTTCCCTTAGAGTAGGTGTGGGGGGAACTCTTTCAAACGAAGGTCATGAGAAAAGTCAACTGGGGGCTGCAGCTAATGATGAGCGGAGCCAGAGCCAAAAGTGAGTGGGATTTGCAGAATTTCATAGCTCTCTCTCCCCCTTCCATCTCTACGTCACATGTACATACACACAAAGTGGAAGAGAAAGCAATTCCCAGGTGGGTGGTCCAAGAGTGGGCCCAGAAAGCCTGTCAAGATTTCCTACCCAGGGCCAGCTCCGTGTTTTTGTGGCCCTTGGGCAGGACACACACACTGGGTCCTCCTCCCTCAGCGAGTCTACCTTCTTATTGCCATTGTCACCAGCTGCCATTGCTCTTCATCCTCTTTCTCATCATTGCTACCGCTTGTTTGCTTGCCAGGCAGAGAACCAGTGAGCAAGGAGGCCATGGCATTTCCTGCTCCTTCTTCTCACCATCACCATTGTCTGGACCACAGCGAGAGGCAGGTGAACATGCAGGTTGCAGTGGTGAAGGAGAGGAGCAACTCAAGGGGACTCTTGTCAATGGGCCACTGCTGGGGTGTGGGCCCTCAGCAGGTGCCCAATCATGCCTACCCTTGATGCCGGTGCTGTCTCTACCCCAGAGTGAGGGTGTCAGGTGGAAAGATCCAGGGGCCCATTGAGAAGAAATTTCTTTCTTTGAAGTCTGCTTTGCCCCAGGGTTGCATTACATGCAGCAGCACAGTCTTTCTGAAGACTACCAGCAAGGCCATCTAAGTGCTTTAGCTGCTACATGCAAGAATTTGAAAGGAAGAGACAAACTAGGAGAAACACATATGGTTATAGCTACAGGTTGTTAACCTGGTCAGTATAAGAGGTTTAAAGATGCTCTCAAGGCTAATCTTAAAAAATGCAATATAAACATCGGAAACTGGGAAGCTCTGGCCCATGAACGATCTAACTGGAGGTTGGCCTTTCACAAAGGTTCTATGGACTTCGAAGAAGCCCGAGTGCAAGGTGAAAGGGAGAAACGTGCTAAGCGGAAAGCACGTCAAACGAAGCCTTTACAGGACCATCTTCCATCTGGTAACCTGAGTGTCCTCACTGTGGGAAGCTGTGTGGATCTAGAATTGGCCTCCACAGTCACTTACGGACCCATCACTGGAGTCTACACAATTTTTTTAGAATTTCCTCTTTTTATAATTTTCTTTTTGTAATTTCATCCTGGAAGACAATCTTACTCGGTCACAAGTGATCGCCTACTACTACTAATCAACGAGCGACAGTGTTTCTACGTGGCTTCCACATTGTGTCCTGCATCTCGGGAGATCCGGGTTCTAGTCCCCGCTCGGCCATGAAACTCACTGGGTGACTTTGGGCCAGTCACTGACTCTCAGCCTAACCTACCTCACAGGGTTGTTGTGAGGGTAAAATGGAGAGGAGGAGGAGGATTATGTAAGCCGCCTTGGGTTCCTTGCAGGAAAAAAGGCGGGGTATAAATATAATAAATAAATAATAATAATAATAATCTTCCCCCTGATTGCACTACCTCTGAAAATTTTACCCTCATCTACACATATTTATTTATTTAATACATTTTTATATCGCCCAATAGCCGAAGCTCTCTGGGAGGTTCACAACAGTTAAAACCATAAAAGAGAGAGAGAGAGGTGTATAAAGTGGCACAACAGCAAAGCAACAAGGAGGTTCTGGATCCATTATGGATGCAGTCAGTCTTAAGCTAAAATATATAAGAAAGATAGACTAACAATACAGTAATTTCAAAATATATGTAGTGCTAAACATTTTGGCTGTGCTATTGATCTTTCTTTTATACACACACACACACACACATACACACACACACACGTGTATGTATTATGTATGTGGTGTGTGTGTGTGTGAATGAATGTGTATGAATGGGTGTGTGCGGCCCTGCCCAGTGGTGGCATGTGACTCCCAGAAGGATAGCCATGAAAGAATGCAGCCACCGGGCTGAAAAAGGTTCCCCACTCCTATAATAACTGGTCATATGGAGGCTGGTTAGTCAGCACCACTTCCTCCTGTTTTTTCTGCCTCTCCCCATACCACTCGTAGGGGCACGGGCATCTGACTTCTGGCAATTGACCATGCCCTGCAAATGCTAGCCTAAGGTTCTCTGTTGATGCCATAACTCACTAAGGATGCAAGGATGCAGATGAAAAGGCATGTTACATACTTCACTCCATTGGCCATGAGGGCTGCCATCGTTCGGTAAGGAGTCACACTCCATGCCATGATGCCTAAGGATTGGTCGGCTGCTTTCTGGATGAATTCACTAGAATCGCCTGCCTTCTGGAGAAGTACCCGAGATATCTCCTCAACTTCTTGATCCATGTGCTTCTTCATGGTCTTGAAGAGCTCAGCCAGTGTCCCAATAGCAAACCGAGACACTTTTGACCGCAGGTTGCTAACCTGGTAAAGGAAATGTTATGACTGAAGTGTTCACATGTCACATGATCCTATTTGCCATTGCAAATTCTGATACACAGACCCAAGACTAGACAGTTTACTTCTTAGTACCTTCACACTTGATGTCACTTTTCTTACCCAAGTGCATATGATAATGTGCCACTGGAATGTGCCAATCAAGTAATCACATTCCTGGGTAAATCTGAGTGTACATCTGTATTATGTTCCTATCATGGATCAGAGGAATATGCAGTCATTTCAATTTTGGGAAGGCTCTATGTGCATGGACACCACAGCCTGCTGATGAAATCCAAGGAAGGGCCAAGCACGTAGATTCAGAAGGGAGCAATGCAACCACTTGATCAGGAGCTCAAATACAGTACATCAATAAAAACATATCCACGTACAGTAATACCTTGGAGTACGAGCATAATTCGTTCCAGAACCATGCTCGTAATCCAAAACACTCGTATATCAAAGCGAGTTTCCTCATAAGAAATAATGGAAACTCAGCAGGGAGCCGGCTTGCTTTGCCTTTAGACAGAGTATCTCAAAGCAGCTAATGAAAATTTCAGAGAGAGAGAGAGAGAGAGAGAAGGGGGCGAGAAGGAGAGAGATGTGGAGGATCAACAACCTGCAGAGTGAGTGGCGGCTCCCTGCCCTGGAGACTTGCTCTTCTTTCAAATTTAAATTTATGCTAAAATTTTGCTCCTCTGGCTCTTACGCATACCTTACTCGCAATCCGAGGTATTACTGTATTCAGAGAAGCCCTGTGCACCTGGTGACGCTGGGGGCAGGGCTTGCATGTGTTAATCTGGCAACGAAAACGGTTAAATAATTTTGCTAGCAAAAGACTGAAGAGGCTATTTCAAACTGTTTTATCTGGTGGTGGGCCTAATCAAAGTTTTTTATCTTTGCTGTTTTTATGCCGCTTTTATATATGTTACTGTTGACCTGTTTTATTGTATATATGTTTTAATTTGCAGTTATTCTTGTTGACAACCACCCTGAGAACTTGGTTACAGGGCTGCATATAAATAAATAACCACAACAAAAGCTCCCAAGTCTGGCTTGCTCATTGTTTTGAGTGACTGCTGCTGTCTTCCATGCGAAAGACTGCCCTTGCCTCACTTTTGCCTTCACATGCGTGAGCAGCGCGCGCGCGCACACACACACACACACACACACACACACACACCGCTTTACAAGAACTGCATGTGCTGACAGGTGAGTATGATCTCTCTGTCCTAATTTCCTATATTACTTTTAAGAGTATAAAACAAAAATAAAAAGCAACTCCTTGACTGTGAAAGATGGGCATAACTAGTCAGGGATCAAAACTGAAGATGCCACAATCTTTTCAGTTTTATGGATTTATGGAGAAGAAGAAAAATGAAATCATCCATCCATCCTCTCTCTCTCTCTCTCTCTCTCTCTCTCAGCAGGGCTCTCTATCCTCAACTCTCAAATCATGTTTCTGTTACGCATTTGCAAGATGGGAGAATTTGAATCCTACAGAACTGAGCTCCACATTCAGATAATGAACATCTGAAGATACTCTAACCCTCCCATAACCTGGGAATCAAGTTTATGTCTATGATAATTTTAGAGAAAAATTGAAGACCACAAATTACACAAATGGCCAGCCATTATTTGCTGTAGACAACAGAAGGCGAAATGGCCTTGCCAACATTGCTATGTTAACAGCCCAATCAGCTGCTCAAACAATGAACAAGTGTAGAAATGGCCCCTGTGGCTTCTTTTCCCTCCTGCTTTTTATTGGAAGGGTTTAAAATGAGAGCAATAAAACCTCTCCATTAAGTGGTCAAATAAATAGCAAAGCTGTTCACAGCAGCCATGGGTGAATAAGCACTCTGGAATCCATGAGCTGGCTAGCTCACAGGGTCCAGCACAGGCTCTCTAGGAATGCCAGATTGCAATTTGGAAAATGTAGGTGACCCAAATTAGGCATTATTTGCCTTTTTCTTGGTAAAAATACAGGAAACATTCAGGCAATGAGATGCAGTTGATCGATGAGAGAGAATCAGCATGGTTGGACTTATGACACAGAGGTGCTTCCCTTGGAAAGTGATGGACTCCTTGTTATGGAAGGTTCTAAGCAGGGGCTGGATGGCCACCTAGCAGAGGTGCTGCAGAAGTGGATTTCCTGCATTAGCAGAGAGCTGCACTAGATGACCTCTGAGGTCCCTTTCAACTCTTTATGATTCTAGGTTGAACCTGGGTTTCGATAACTAAGGCCTGTGGCTCACGCTGGCTCAGCTTGTCTGAGCGTGGAAAGCTAAGCAGGGTCAGGCCTGGCTATTACTTGGATGGGAGACCCCTCCTCTAGTTTCCTGCATTGAGCAGGGGGTTGGACTCGATGGCCTTGTTGTAGGCTCCTTCCAACTCTAAATCTATAAGTATAAAATACACATGTATTGGATCAATTATAAAGGGCACGTGCATGGATCATGTGGCTTCCCATCCATCTCCAAATACACATAAGCAAGGGACTGATCCTTTTCATAATTAGTTTGTTATGTGATGTGTAGGGATGTGTGCAGAGTCTGATAGGAGGGTGAAAATCTGACTTCTGTGTTTAAGATGGGCCACCAAAAAAACAAAACAGCTAAGGGAATTTGCATAAATTTATGCAATTTGCTCAAATCAGCACCCAAAAAGAAAGTGGTCCTCACATGATTTGTGCAAATCAGCCAAATTTATGCAAAGCACGCTAGATCCATGTGCTTTTCTGATTTGTGCAAAATGTGCAAAACGCTGTAATTTGTGCAAATTGCATAAATTTACGCAAATTGCGCCATCTGCACATATTTCCGTAGCGTTGGGTTTTTTTAATGTGCAAACCATAGCCCATCTTTGAGACAGAGGCCTGCGGAAAAACCCCCAACTTGGCCCACTTCCAATCATCGCATCGGAAGCAAGCAGGAAGTCTGTCGAGCTCAAATGAGCCAGACTTCCCAGCGTCGGCACATCTCTAGGATGTGTATACACATGTCCCTCATAACTGGCATGACACAAAGGTATTATGTACTTGAGTATTAGAATCTGAGTATAAAATGTATTTTCTCCAGACTTCCCAGCGTCAGCACATCTCTAGTGATGTATATACACGTGTCCCTCATAACTGGCATGACACAAAGGTATTATGTACTGTACTTGAGTATTAGAATCTGAGTATAAAATGTATTTTCTCCCTCCCTCTCTCTCTCTCTCTTTTACAGACAGACCCTGGCCAGTTGTATTTTACATATAAAGCAGAACTATTATATAAAACCATGGCAGTATCCAAGTCACATACTCTACACAGGATATTAAAATTCATGGTTTACATCAGCCTTCCCCAACCGGGTGCCCTCCAGATTGGAGATGGCCAACACCCATGCTGGCTTGGGGTAATGGGAGTTGTAGTCCAACATACCTGGAGGGCAGCAGGGTGGAGAAAGTTGCTTTACATTCAGAAGAACACACACTGGTTGTCTTTTCTGAAGGCAGCTCCCATTGGGCCCTTACAGTCAGCCCATGTCTCTCTGAAGTGTGGTTTGGCCAACCACCTTTTGGGAGACTGGTCATGAGTTACATATGGGAACTGAATAAGTGCACATCTAACAATCTGCAAGGTACATCGATGCTCTCTTCTAGCCATTTCCTAACACACAACTAAAGACGGGAAATGTAACGCGAGCACCCTCAGCTGCAATGAGTGCTTTTGACCTTTAAAGCCATGAACAGTTGGGGACCAGGGTCCAGGGGATGTATTCAGCTGGGTCCCCTCTGCTGACATGAGACTCTTTTATCTAGCAGAGACTTCTGTGAATGGAAGGGGGAGTTAGTCTAGCAAATGCCCCCATTTTTCTGTAACCCCCTGTGCCACCTCCCATGTTGTACCAAAAGGTCCTCCAACCCTCTGGAGCAGATTGGGAGGGGGCATGCAAGAGGCTGCAGAGGAAAGGGGAGTCAGTGAAAATTGCTTCCCTCCCTCTTTCCACTTATAGAAGCCTCCGGTGGATCAGAAACCTTCACCTTCTGTCAACGGAGGAGACACAACCCCAGTTTATGCTTGAACCTATAAGAAGTTGCAATCGGCCTCAAAGGCCCTGCTCTTTGGCCTGCCCATCAAAATCAATGAGATGGGCAGGTACCAGAGAGACATGGTCTTTTCAGAGGTGGCTCCACATTTCTGGAATGCTCTCCCTGGAGAAGTATGTATGGCCTCTTCCATATTTACCTTCAAGCTGACCTTGAAACATTGGTTTTTGTTTCACTCCATGTTTTATTGACTTTTTAAAATGTGAGCTGGTATGTTTAGCTGCTGCTGGGGTTTTTTGTGGCTAGTTTTGACTGGTTTAAATATTATTTCAAAAATTATATATTTTACTGCTTTCTTGTCTTTGTAAGCCAACTTGGGAGGGGCTTTACCATGAAAAGTTGGGTATAAATCAAAGAAAGAAATAGGAGAAATAGCCCTGGTTCAAGTAGAAGTTGGATGTATCAGGTATAAGGGAGAAAACTCCTTTTTTAAAACCTACACTAGAGGTATCCATGAATGTGAGGAGCCTATACAGGCCTGACCCAACTAGCAAGTGTGTGCATCTGAGTTGGTATCTACCACATTGTTCCTAGCTCCAGGATAGCACTGATGGCAGCAGAAGGGGGTAAGAATGCCCCCATAGGCTGGGAAAAGAGGAACATACCACTGGCTTGAGAAGCTAATGCAGGCCAGACATTTTTTTTAAAAAAACTATTAAAACATAAGGAACCTTTGCAGATTCATAAGTACAGAATGTAGTATCTGACTTTTGATCTGTGCACCCAGTGAATTTCAGCCTTCATATTTTTTTAAGTGACCTTCTAGGCTTTAACAGGTATTAAGCATCTGAGAAAGACTCTTAGCGGTGGGGTGTTTAGCTGGACAGGGTCTTGAAAGGCCAGGAAATTAGCACCTCTGGCAGCTCTCTCTCCTTCTCCCATGGATGCTGTTCCCCAAACATGCTGAATGACTGGATTCAGACAACACGATAACCCACACTCAAGGGTTGAGTATGGGCTGAATGTGGGTTGTTGTTGAACCGTGGGTTGTCGTTGAACCATGGGTTATCATGTTGTCTGAACCCAGCTGCACTAACAAGCCATGGCTTGTTAACCACAAACAGCCCATGAAGAGAACCCATGGTTTGTTGTTGGTTTGCTGTGGGTTGTTCACCATGGTTTATCATCTCGGCTGGGTTCAGACAACAACATGATAACCCACGGTTCAACCCTTGAGTGTGTAGGTTATCGAGTTGTCTGAACCCAGTCAATGCCAAACTCTACTGTACATTCCATCCTCTCTCTTGTTTTGCTCCACCACCATTCTCCTTGCCAGAATAGAGTACAAATTCTCTGAAAGCAGTTTTCAGGAACGGGCAGCTTTGTACAAAGTGAGTAAATACATGCCAACTTGATTAATTTGCATGATTTATTCTGTGCAGAATTTTGATTTCACTGTCCCTGTGCAGATTATAGAGTTTATTAATTTCATATTTTTCAGTAGAGATCAATAGCATATTGGGCAGATATATAGGTGCAGACAGGTATTTTAAAAAATTGCTCAGAGACTCATTGACTAAATAAAAACAGAGTGGAAAGCATCAGGTAACCCACAAGAGAAGAGAGATTGGACATATGTTAAATACACGTTTCCCACCTCTTTCGTAGCTGCCAAGGAAACATCATGAAGTCTACACTGGAGAATTTCTGAATGGCAGGTAGCCAGGCATCTGATGCTGAAGAGCCCTTTTTCTTTCAAATGCCTGAGAGGCAATTATCAGGAAGATGGAGGGAGAGAAAAGAGGAGAGAAATTATTGGTCTCGCCTGGCATTTTGCAGAAACAGGGTTTCTCACAGCAGCAAGAGTGTCTGAAAATGAGATGTGTCACAGAAGTCACACATCAGGAATACAGAAAAGCAAAGATGCCGAATTTAACAGAAGCTCTTATATACCATGGTTTTAAAACTACTATGGGGGAAATGCATTTCACCACCAGCCTCTGTGCCAGATAGTATCTCCTGTGAATTAAGCTGAATAAAAGAGTGTGATTGATTTACTAGTTCCACATGATAGGCTCCATCCTTGGAAAGGGCTGAGACCTGTATGGCAGATTCTCTCCTGTGAGGCCTGGGAGACAAAGCTTGCATTCCCCCCCTCCCTTTTTATTTTATTTTCCGGCCAATAATTCCCCTTGACTCGGCCTTGTTGAATTAACAGCACCATCTGTTGGTGAGTTGGTGACAAAAAATGAACACAGGTGACAAATGCCAGAGCGATCACTTTCAGAAGAGAGGCAACCGTGTGGTGTTAGTACTGTATGTAGCAGCCAAAACGAGAAAGTATTTACAGTGAAACAAGGTTCTAACATATTTATTATGGCATATGCTTTTGTAAACTAGAATCCACTTCATCAGATGCATGAAGTGTTACCCTCAGTTGGCAAGTATATACAATGAGTTACACAGAGAGAAAAATAATGCAAACAGTGAAGTCCAATGACAATGAATTGGGCGGGGCGGCGGTGGCGGCGGCAGAAAAGTAGCCATGTTAGCCAGGGGCAGTGCTAGGTACCGAAAAGATCCGGGGCTCAGGCCCACAGGATTTTTTTTTAAAAAGCACAAATATGCATATGCTGATTTACATATGCTCTAAAGTCTGTGTGTGTGTCTTTAAAGGACCCGGTCTCCTAAGGACACCCCTATTTGTAAAAAGGGATGTTTGGACAGGGGAGAGGACAGCATTTAAGTTCAGGGGGGGAAACCCTCAGGCAGAAAGATTCAAGGGGAGGGCAGCAGGAGGTGAAGTACATGTGGGCAAAAAGCCAGCTAATCCAGGGGGATCAGATGCAACAGAGATCATCAGGGCCCCTGTACCTTTATTTTGTCAAGTGCCCGTGGACAACAGGGTGGTGGGGCAGATGGCCTCCCAGAGATTCGGGGCTCCAAATGAAATATTTGGGGCTCTAGCCCTAGTGGGCCACACCCTAATACCACCCCTGGTGTTGGTCTGTTACAGCAAACACACAGAGAGAGACAATCTGGTGGCCTCTTAAAGACCAGAAACCAAAAAGATTGGGAATATGAAGTGTCCCCCAGCTGGTAGATAGCGCCCAGCCCTACCATTAGGCAGAATGAAGCGGCCGTCTCAGGCAGCAGATTTTGGGTGTCCTGAAAGGGCAGCAACCTGTTAGTTATTTAATTATTTAGTGTGTTATTATTGTATTATTATTATTTTTAAAAAAACTATTAAAACATAAGGAACCTTTGTTCCTTATGTTTCTTCCTTAAAAAACTATTAAAATGTAAGGGGGGGAGCTTGCGAGATTTTCTGCCTGAGATGCCAAAATAACTTCACACCTTGATGAGCAGGGCACTCTTTGCTACTCCGCATCAGGCAGCAAAATGTCTTGGGTTAGCTCAAGAAAATAATGTGAGCAGCGGGGTCGAAAGGTGATGAATACAAGAAGTACAGTCTTTTGGGTCTCAATATATATGTGTCTGTGTCTGCATGTGTGTATCTCTGCCAACCGAGGATAACCACGCATCTGATTAAATGGGCTGTAATCTGTGAAAGCAGATCAGACTTTAAGGTCCCATAAGGCATTTCTTTTGTGAGACAATGCACAGATTATGAGTTGCTCTTTGCTTGCTTGTTTTATCTCTTTGGGAGTTTACCCATGCAAGACTTTGATCAGTGTTTCCTTAAATTGCTCTGAAACCCAAATGTAAAACCAACATTGGCAAGAAAGTACATTCAATTCTGTAACCTAGCCTCCATTGACATCATTAGTATATGGCATAAATAGGACCAGAAAGGCTTCTGGGAAGCTGTTTAGGGTGCAATCCTATCGATTGCGCCTTAGATGCTCATAAGTCCCTGCACTCTGAGACTTACGAACATCCAGTGCAGAGCAGGAGGAGCGGTGTAGGCGATCTCTGCCTCCCTGCACCTCCCACTCTGTCTTTCAGCTAGACGGCCATTTTCTGCCATCTAGCTGAGACACTTCGGAGGGGGACCGAAGGAGGTTGGAGCACCATCAGGATACCTTGTATCGTGGTGGCCCACCCCATTTCCCCCCTCTCTGAGGTCGCTTTCCCGACCTCAGAGAGGCAGCCAGTGTGGTTCTTTCTGCACCAGCTGCAAGAGGTAGGGAGCGGGATCAGAGCACAGATTCCCAGCTCCAAGGTCAGATCTCTTGTCTCCGACCTCAAAGCTGGGAATCCAAAGTATCCTATGGCCCCCCAGATGATGTCTAGGGGCCATAAGATTTCTCTCTTAGTGTATCTTCTCTTGTGAAAACCATCTTTGACAAACTACAGGGCAGAGAAAAGAAAGAAACAGAAGGGGTGGGGGGAAGGAGAGCCAAAATTTTATTTTCACAAGATAAATCCAAATAAAGTTAGTTGTACTTAAGTCCCACTGAAATCAATGGAACAAGCTAGTCACATTTACAAAGCATATACCTATTGAAGGAGCTGGCCAAACATTCCATGCACTTCCGTCTGCATAGAATAAATTCACCAAAGAAGCTGGAACTAGGGTGGCAATGTGTCCTGCTTTACAGAGGACAGTCTTCTATTTGAAGGGCTGTCTGATCCAAGTCTTGTTTAAAGATCAAGAACCAAAAGGAGGGAGAGCAGCAGCCCTGAAGTTGCCCATAAACATTGAGCACCTGGATAGCAGACTGAGCAGACATACAGATCAGCTGGTCACAGTTGTCCCCAGCCCCACTATGGTGAGATTTATTGTATTTTTCTATTTAAATTATAGTAACGATTTCTAAATTTGGGTCTATATGCACAAATTAGCATGTGTAAATTTAATGCAAATCCATGCTAATTTTTGTCCTATTTTTTGGTCAGGCATTTCCTCTTCTTTGGTGATACAGCAATGATCACCCTAGCTGAGCCTTCCTCGATCTGTTGGCCGCCAGATGTGTTGGGCTACAATTCCCTGCATGCCCTAGCCAGCATGGAGCATGCTGGGAGTTGTGGTCCCAACGTATCCGGAGGGCACCAGGTTGGGGAAGGCTGCCCTCGCTGTAACTTCCATAAATTTATATAGGTGTGAATTTTGTCAGAAAGCAGCTGAGAGACTTTTAAAATTCCTATAAGATTCCCTCCTTTTACTGTCACTAATTTGAAGATACAAGCATTCTTACTTTGCAACTCATTCGGCCTGGTTTCTTTTAAGGACTGCATCCATGCCATGCCTCTGTGGTAAGTCAGAATCTTCCATACCTTTTTTTAAAAAATAAGGGTTTTGGTGTTTTCTACAGAACTCTACCACTTATTATTCTCTAATGCTACGGAGGTGTCCGTTATATGGGGTTTATGGAGTTGCAATTAGGGTGTGGGGCTTTATAAGGTTGAGAGGAATGACAGGGAGTGAGGCCTAAGGAGTACTGCCATGAAACTTCATTTAAACTAAGCTCACCATTTTCCAAAACTGGCTCTGAAAGTCCACTGCTGTTTCGGCATTGTGTGTGAATTTAATTTCATCGTTGTGAGCCACTCTGAGTAATGTGGATAATATCAGAACGGTAGGATAGAAATTCTTAAATAAATACATACATTTGGGAGAGGGAAGGAATGAAAGGAAAAGAAGATGTGGGGTTATTGATTTGGTTGGAGATTGGGGGAGAGGGGAATATTAAAGGGTTTGAATCTTACTTTTATGTTGCAGCCTTGATAAACTCAAGGACACTCTATGACATGATGCAGAGGAGTAAAGGGATGGGAAAGAAGGCAAAGTTCTTCCTTTCCTTACCAATCATTGCTATTGAGCCACCTCAGAGCATCCATCAGCCCCTGCTCTGGGTGAGACAAGGGTCTTATTTCTAAGGCATCTCTGTTTACAAGGTCCTCCTCCCATTCTGGAGAATCTTGGAGGTTTGCTGGCAGGGAGTTAGCTGTAAATGTCAAAACAACAACAACCAACAACAACAACAATAGAATACATTTATTGCTCAATCTAAAGATCATTGCACTACAATATTAAAAATACACAAAAAGTTAAAACAGGAAAACTATAAGATATCAAGCCTTTACTCATATTAAAATAGGATAGATGGGCAACAATAATATGGCATATAGGAACCTTTAGCATCAAGTCAATCACCTTACATTAATGTACCGTATCTGAATCTTTATAGCACTTCACACCGATGGTATCTAAATAATTTGCTCTACATCTAATGGCTTTGCAGGGACCCTCTGTATCACATGTGGGTTGGAGGATTGTAGTAAATAGCTCAATTTCTCCTTTACACCCCTGTATTTCTCTTACTTTAAGAGAGGCTAAACTATCTTTCTCTTAAATCTCCATATAATTGACACTCAAGTAACATAATGAGCCAAATCCTCAAGGGCTGGTTCTCAGCAAACACACACCCTATCTTCAACTGGGATGTATAAGGGCAGGGATGGGCAAACCTCTCCATTTTGGTTTCACTCCATTTTTTCATTTTCCCAACCAAAGTCCATTTTGACTCATTTCTGCATCAGCTTGTGAATTCAGCAAAAAAGTGTCTACATGGAAATTTGTATGCATTTTTGTGTGCATTTCTTTTAACATAGGCATTTTTGGTTGCGCTCTTCCTAGTGTGCACTTTCCAAAGGTGCTTTTAACCTAAGTCAGTGCATTTTTGTGTGCACTTCCCCTAATATATGCATGTTTGTGCATACTTTTCCTTAATATACTCACCTTTGTGTACATTTATGAGTTGTGAATTGCATCGCAACATTCTGAAAAGCACAGACTTTGAAGCACAAGTGCATTCCAGTTCACGTACGACTTTGGGAAGTGTGAAACTGAATAAGTTCATATAAAAATTTGGATCAAACAAATTTCTCATCCATCCCTACCTAAGGGTACACATCATTCAAGGCCAACTGCACTGGCTACCAGTTGCTTGCTGAGCCGAATTCAAGGTGTTGGTTTGGACCTTTAAAACCCTATACGGCTCCGGTCCAGTCTATCTCAAGGAGCGTCTCCAGCAACACCAAGTAGGCCGCTGAACAAGATCTGCCACAGACGGCCTTCTCCTTGTCCCTTCAGCCAGAGCAGCTAGACTGGTGGGGACGAGGAAGAGGGCCTTTTCTGTGGCGGCCCCCGTACTGTGGAACTCTCTCCCGAGTGACCTCCGCCATGCCCCCTCTCTGCTGAGCTTCCGCCGCTCATTAAAAACCTGGCTGTTCAGGCGGGAATATGGGGTGGGTTAAGATTTTAAAATTTTATATTGTTTTAAATGTATTTTATCTTGTTTTTATCCTATGTACATTGCCCAGGGTGGCTGGTTGCCGGCCAGATGGGTGATAAATAAATGTAAATAATAAAAAAATAAAAAATAACCCTTTCCCCATCCTTTAAGCTGGGAGAGACCAGTCTCCCTCACCGCTCAAAGAATGGTCTGCCACCTGATGGACTTTCCACTGCCTGCCACTTTGCTCACTAGGCAAGAAGAAGATCTAGGCAGCAGTCACATCCCAGGAGCTGAGGCAGCCATTGCTACTTGCAGAGATTCCTCTTGCCTGACAGGTTCTGTCTTTCACAATGTAATATCGAGCAATGACTCCAGCTGCAGGCCAGACAGCTCCCCTGCAACATTAACCCTTGTGTAGCCAGAGAGTTTTGCATACACTTTACTCTGGCATGGACCCAGGGTGTTGATACGCTCCTGCAGTCATGCAATGGAGAGAGGAGATCTGCAGAGTTAAAGTGGCACCGCACGACTGGGCTGCCTAACAATCATACTGCTCTGTGCCGCATCTGTTTAAAGAGGTATTCATTTCCTTATTGTTCGCCAGCAGGATCGAACAAAGTGCAGACATGGCATTAATATCAAGTCATCCTGACAGCCTGCTTTGCCTGCAAAATCGAACCATATCCTGGGACAAGGTGATACATTTGCAGGCCAAAGGAAGTAAATTAATTAATTAATAAAAAGCTTCCAATGGACATGAGAAGCAGCTGAGTCATGCACTATTTGCAGGGACCTTGAAAGTGTAGAAGAGGCACTGGGAGAAATCCAGGCTCCTGACTCAACAGGCAAATGCAGGGTTGGTACTTCCTTGCTTCTAGTTGGCTCACTGGGCAAAAGGAGAAATGGGAAAGTTGGGGAACAGGCCCCATCTGTCAAATCATGCGCTAGTGAACGTCAGTCTACCAGACAGGAACTACTTTCTTCATCTCCCGCTGACACCAAATGGGGAGCTGAGGCTAACTGGGCACACAAAATGGGAGCAAATGGGAGTACTATGTCCTCTGTCAGCATTTGCATGATAATAGTCAGGTGCCATTGTTGCCCCAAGGAGGAAATGCTGAACCGGGCAATCAAGATAATCACATGGTACAGGTTTTCTTGGATGTGCCATTCAGACTGCAGAAGAGAACTGCATATCTCAGTGCTCTCCCATATTAAAAAGAACTCCCAACTTATAGAAAGCCAGCACAACAGGAAGATGGCTATACTAGAAGCCTTCTTTCTCCCCGATATACTAGGTTTCTATGTTCCAGGGATTGTTTTTCATGCTGAAACATGTAAAACCTCCTATCCATACCTGAAGTTTGAATTGAACAGTCCAGGAAAACCTTCACTGTGTCACATTCCTGATTGTGTTTTCTTTTTAAAAATATTATCATCCTTAAACCTTAAGCCACTAAAAAAAAATAAGATGATGATGATGATGATGATGATGATGATGACAATAAATGGGTGTCACAGCCCTGATGACATCATGGGAGGGGCTTCAGGGATGGGGCCCCACCCTCGACTGGGCTCCACCCTCAACATCATCTGGCCTGCCAGGCTTGGTCTGGGAGATAATCCTGCCCCCAGACTAAAAGAGGTTGCCCCCCCTACCTTAACAAGATATAAGATTAGGAGGAATCAGTATTTACTAAACAGTATATAAATATTGCTTTATTATTTGCAGTTTAGGTGTATCAAATATGGTTTTATTTGTATCATTTCATAGTTTCCATGATGAAGAAGAAGAAGAAGAAGAAGAAGAAGAAGAAGAAGAAGAAGAAGAAGAAGAAGAAGAAGAGCACTGCTCAAAATGTGTGCACATCAGATACTTTAAAACAGAGTATTTTATAAGTACAATTTACTTTTCCTTCTATGCCCTTGGAATCTGTCCTCCTATTTGGACAATGTACATCTATGGCCAGAAGGGTCTGGCCACAACAGAGGTAGCCATCATAGTGGAGCTCCAACAGAGTCTACTTTCTAGACACCAGCAGGAGTCTCCTTCAACATTAACCTTCAGGTTAGAACTTCAGATTACACATATATATGTAAAAGGAAAGCCCAAAATGTGGATTTCCAAAGGGAAAAACAGCTTTGGGAGGGGGATTTGGAGTGAAGAACAGGTGAGGAAGGGAAAACCCACGTCTCCACTCCAAAGGTCCTCCCCAGACTCATGCACACAGAATACCAACTGCACAGCTGGAGAGGCAAACATACATTTGCAACCCTGCTGGAGGAAAAGAGAACTAGGGGAGAATCTCTCTGAACCCCTCTCTCCACCAGTCCTCCCTCTTTTTCTTTTTCTACTCCATCACACACTTTTCCCTCTGCCTCTGTGCGCCTAATAGTTCATGCTTTCTTTTAACTCAGTCTCTCTGAGCATCATCTTCTCTTATTTACCTCTCTTTTCCCATTTCCCCACCTGCAGGTCTCTCTATACCCTACTAGTACAGTCATGCCTTGGATTGAGAGCATAATTCGTTCCGGAAACGTGCTTGTAATCCAAAACACTCTTATATCAAAACGAAATCCCCCCAAAAAAATTTGTACAGAGATTTTTAATTTAAGCCGTACTACAGTACTTGTATTGCAAGACGTCACTTGTATATCAAGTAATAAATAAATAAATAAATAAATATTTTAAAAATGTGCTTGTCTTGCAAAACGCTCTCAAATGAAGTTACTTGCAATCTGAAGTATTACTGTATCTCCTTTTTAAATCTGTACCAACTCAAGTCTCCCTGCGGCAACATCTGATACCCCTCTTCTTCCTCCTTCCCCACCTCACAGGTCACCCTCCAGCCTCATCTCTCAGTCTCATCTCTTTTCCTTCCTGTAGTCTCTTACATTCTGCTTCTGTATCCCTCTTGCCTTCTCTCTAGTCCTCCTTGCTGTGTGTGGTGGCAATATCACACAAGGCTTTCACTCTCCCAGCAAGCCACACACTGGGGCCCGAAAGAGATGTTACTTCAAAGCTACATCTTTCTTTCTTTTTTTACTCTAGAGTAGGTGCAAGGGAGTGATCCAGATTAGGACCCTAGTGTGGGGGTAGGGGGGCTTCAACCTCTCCCCACTATGTGCCCATTTCGGGCCTGCAATTTCTACTGCAAAATAGTGATCCATTTGCTTTTTGACCCCTGAGTGACTCAGAAGGGCTATGCAGCATGGTTGGCTGTTGAAACAGGCTGGAAAAACTGGCACCAACTTCACCACACACCTCTGAATGTCTGTGTGTGTGGGGGGGGGGGTGTAGGAGTAATTCAGGCATAGTAATCCAGGCATTCTCTCATCCTGTTGTGCCCCCGTTTGGGATGGAGGAGGACCCAGAGCAACTGAGCATGAGAGTGCTTGGGGAGGGGCCAGGCACATGAGTAAGCTGAAGACATCTGCAGCTTGATCCAGCTGTGCTTACTCTTCAATCAGCCCCTGCATAAAAGACAAGCCTCAAACCCAGTTCAGGTGCTGGAAACAATTGTCAAGACTCACCCGTAGCGGAAAATGTACCTGCCAGCTCCTGGACTTTTATTCCTGTCCCCAGAACGACTTCAACTCTTCTTCAGCACGTCTCTCTAATTGTTTGTGTTTGCATTGGCTTCGGACTGATATTTTGCAGTTTCTTGACCTTGGTCTGTATAAACTACTAACCCTAGCTGCTGCTTATCACTCGACTTGAGTAGTTTATGACACATCCACACTCCCCCTTTTGATGGGCCCGGGCAGAACTTAGATGTTCCAACAAACATGGGAAAGGCACAAGAACAATCAGAAATTCCCCCAGGAGGTGCAAATAGAGAGGTATGGGGGCAGAATCAGCCAGTTGGTTTTATGTTGTGCAAACCTGGCTTAACATGAAGGTAGATTCTAAAATAGACAGTCAGTTTTGCATATTTACTACACACCAACCAATACATGTTGGTTCAACAAAAAGAAATGTTTTACCTGTTTCATACCATTCAAACTTGTGCTACATTTTAGCATCCACAGTTGGAATCTTGCTGACCAACCCACAAAGCTCTTCGAAGCTACCTGAACAGTTTCAAGAAGCCACCATTTCAAAATCACCAGTGAGAAGAGACACTGATATCACCTGTCTAGCTGGGATTATAATATTTGAAGCAGGGAGCCTCTTTTGATTATTATTTTTTCTGCAGTATGTATTATTATGAAGCCCCTGCCTGTGGCTGACCCTCCTTTCCAATATTGTGACAAATATAGAAGCAGGCATTGTAAGAGGTTGATGGCATTTCTATGTCTCACCTGAAGCATGCCTCAGGAAGCTACTGTCATGGTTGATGACAGGGATGTTGGGCAGAGACGGCCTGTTCACGCGTTTCTTTAAGGCCATTCCAGCAGGACCTCTGCAAGGGTTGCTCAGGCTGAATGCAACAGGTGTGGCCCCATTGCTGGTAAATGGGTCAGAACCTGTAGAGAGTAATTTAGGGACATCAGTAAAGAATGAAAGAGCAGGCACCTGAAAGGACACAACAGGAAGGCAGGAACTGGTTTATTAGTAGAAATGCTGTTTACATTACAGTTCTGGGCCCAAACATACCTATATCACTAGTAAAAGCAATAGATGTTAGGAACAATTGTGATAGAAAACAATGACTGAGGGAACCTTTTACCTTCTTTCTGTCTCCATTTCAAAGATAAAAGTCCAATTTTGGTACAATGTACAGTGCGCCTGAGATGATTTTTTTTTAATGTGACTCAAGTCGCATATACAAGTGGAAAACGTTCTTAAAAATTGTTTATCCTTATCACTGTTCCAGAGATAGCTCCCTGTCAGCGGATCTTCCTTCAGAATCCCCCCTCTAGAAGTTACCCGGATAGCAAGTTCTTCAGACTAGCGCTGACGCCTGATAGACAGCTCTGAAGGGGAGGAGGAGGGAGATGAGGGGATGTATCTGTTTTTACATTATGCACAATATGTGTCACAGCAAGCACCGTCTTTAAAGAGGCATTCCATCCTGTGTGGATAAGAAGGTGAAGTGTCTCTTCGAAGATGGCACCCACTGGTCCCCTCAGTTTTTCGAAGAAAGAAAAATAAAATCGGCTGCCTAATTGAACAGGGGTGCCTGGCATTAGTCAATCAAACCACTTTTGATTGGTTAGCTAGCTGAATCAATGAATTGAGACCAAACGTTACAGCCATCATTCCAAGGAGACTTTCCCATGCGTACTATGCACCGTGGGATCGCTTTAAAAGGCCACACCAAAAGGAATGCAAGAAAAGGCCCGCCACACACAGCTCTGAGGCTGACATTTCAGCACCTCCCAACAGTACTAAAAGAAAGAAAGCAAGTAACCTTGCACCATAGCCTTGTTCTGGCAGAGTGCTGACTTGCAACTTTCTCTGCTGCTGCTGCAGCAGCGAGCCTTCGTGGAGTTTCGACTGCAACACAATCAGTGTGCGTCAGTTCCAATCAGATCAGTTGGGGAGCTCTGCCATATCATGCCTCCCCACCCCACCCATGCGCTATTTTTAATATGCTGCTCCCTATTGTAACAGCTTCGGTGTTTCATCTGAAAGCATCACTTCCCAAGAGTGCATGTGGGTGTTTAAAACAAGGAATTTCTTACTGGATGACTAAGTGCTTCCTATGAAGGGACATTTCCTCCTGGCCATAAAATTTAGTTAAAATTAAATAATATTGGGAAGAACATCTAGTTGCCTGACAGTAAGTGCTGCTGCTATATTGAAATATGTGTGGGTTGGATGAAATTAGATCTAGGATTCAACCTTGTCCAGGAGCGACAATATTACAGCAATTCTTTTTTACAGGCAACCTTATGACTCAGTTCTTCCATTACTAGAAAAGCTTCCTTTTAAAACTTTCCCTTTGCAAAGTGTAGCAAAACCTTTCATGAAAAACACTGTTGAAGTCTCAGAGACATGCAATGTTAAAATACTTTTGTAGAAACCCTTCTCCGGGTGCCCCCACCAAATGAGGTGAAATGGGTAGCTACTAAGGAAAAGGCCTTTTCAGTGGTGGCACCCTGGTTATGAAATTCCCTCCCCAGAGAGGCATGCCTGATGCCTATGTTGTGGTCTTTTCAGTGCCTGGTGAAGACCTTTTCTTTCTCCATGACTTTTCAGTTTTAAAAACATGGTTTAGTGATTTTTAGATCTTGAGCCCTACTGCTGCAGGGTTTATTGTGATGTGGTTCTAACTAGTTTTTAATCTTATGTTTGTTTTATATTTTTATATTTTGTGGTTGTGATGTTTTGTATGCCATCCAGATAACTTATTATTAATGGGCAGTATAAAAATATTGGAAATAAATTTTCTATAGGCAGGGATTTTTTTAGATGATGATAATGATGATGAATGGATGAAGCATTCAATCATATTAAACCACACCTGTGGTCTGGAGTGGTACAGCCCAGACAAAGTTTACATTGAATGCTCTAACTGTATGGCTGCATTCGCATCATGCCATACTAAGCCACCTTGAGGATAAGCTACAAAGTGGGTGGGTTCACATGACATGATAAGGCACACTACATTATAAGCTATGCAGTATGGCTTATTAGCCACCCTACCCCCGACGCGCCCAACAATCAGGCACATCGTGGGTAGGGTGCCCCCTCCCTCCCCATTCGGTCTTCCTGCGGATATCCCAGGAGACACCACGGGAGGAATGAGAATTCCTCCCCCCCCTCCTGTTGCCACTGCAAGCCCTTTTGGGTTCGCCGCAGCTTTTTTGGCACTTTACAAAAGGTTTTTCTTCAGACTGCAAAAGCCAGCTGTCCAGCTGGCTTTCACAATCCCCCTTTTGACAGCCACGTGCTGTCCCTCCAAGGTGCCCCAGTGGTACTTTGGAGGGGCTGCCCATGGTCGCTAACTTTTTTTAAAAAAAATGGATACCCTAAATTTCATAAATGTCTTCAAAAATTATGTATTTTTAAATTTTTCTTGCAGCCCTTGCACAACTGTGGATGACTGCTGTTACATGGGAGTGGCAATGGAGAACCAGGGCTGGGTAATGGGTGGGTGCGGGTGCCTGTTGGCAAAGTCCAGCAGGTACCCACCCTGTCCAGTGCCCCCCTGGGGTGCAGGTAAGTAAATCCCCCCTTTGCAAGCATTTGACAGCTGTCAAAATCTGACCTGCCAAATGCTTCGAAAGCTCTTAGTGATCCTTCCTTATGAAAGGGGGGCTTCATTCACCCCCTTTGCGGTAGGATCCTTGGGTTTTCTGTGGGGGGGGGGAATCATGTGCCCCAAGTGTCCCCTCAGTCTTGCAAGTGTTCTCAAGATGCTAGCATCTCAGGAACATGCAGAACTCCCAAGGATCCCATTTACAGGAGTAATTCCTCTTTGACAGATCCACAGAAAAGGAGCCTCGAAAAGCAGTGGGGGAGTTAATATCTCCCCTTTCTAGAGTAGCTGGAGACTCGGGGAAGTGTTGAAAAGGTGGCGGGCACTGAAAATTGTCAGTTCAACACTTAAAATCAAGAGGATTACATTGCCAAGGCAACTGTGGGCAAATTAGATTATATGCAGTCTCACCTTGTCAATTTCCTCCTCTGTTACCTACTCCCTGTTACCTACTCCCTCTGTTACCTACTCCCTACTCAGCTCCCTTTGAGAGTTGAAAAAGACAAGGAAATTGACAAGGAAAGACTATACATATTGGACAGCCATAAGAGTGCACTTGCACACTTGTGAAAGACCAACAATTTTATTTATTTTTAATGTGCACATTTGTGCAATTTTGTGGGGCCTTAAAAAATTTTTTTAAGAGGTGGAGAACCAGTGACAGTCACTCCAAAGTGCCGCTTGGGCATCAGTGGAGTGGCAGTCACTGACGGCGGCATGGGTGAGATCACAAAGAGCTGCAGGGGTTTTTGTCACTCTTGCCAAGCAGCTTGCTAGCCAGTCCCCACCACCCATGATGAAATTCGCTCTCCCAGGTTCAGATAACATGACAACCCATTGTGGATCGAACAACCCCTAGAACAAGCCATGGGTTCTCAGGGTGGCCTGCGGGAAGCGGTCCGAGTTCAGATGACACAACAACCCATCATGACTAGTTACCCCAATGGGTTGTCATGTCGTGCGAACCCAGTCTAAAATGTTGTAAGTGGGAGTTAACACTACGCTCATATGCTGGAAGCAATTAGTATAGCAAACTGCTTTTCTACAGAGGATGTAATCATCCTCTCTATAGTCAACAGACTCTGATTAAACCCTCAGGAACAGGAGTACCTACTTCCCTTTGAGGCAAGTGCAAAGTCCTACGTTTCTCTCCCTCCCAAATGAAATCTGGGGTAATACAAAATTAAGATTTTGTTAAATCAGTTCCGTCTGTGTTTCGCAGATTGGCAGGCATCTTTCATTCTCTTGCCTGCTCATTGACGGAAACAGGGTTTTTTTAAAACCAAATTTCATTCTACTTCTGTTAATTTGCATTAGCACTAATTTGCATGAGCACAAGTGCGCATTAGTTAATGCACATTAGCACTAATGCAAATTAGTGGAAATCCCGCCCCTCCAAAAAAGTGAAAAACCGGTCTGCAAGTCCACAGAACCCACGTGACACAGAAAAAGACGGCCCGCTGACGAATCTGCAGGTCAGATTCATAGGAATCCAAACTCATTTCAATCTGTTGTGGATTTCTCTGACATCCCTGTGCAAAATGCTGTTCAGGCCCAGCGTCAGTACCCAGCATGATGGGGCAAATGCCCATCTTGCACAGGACCCCCACAAATGAGGGGCTGGCCCTGATGTTACTGATGCGTTTGGACAAAATATGTATAGTTAAACTTTTTTCCTCTCCAGTATACACTTACCTTCCAGAGCTGTTCCTTCTTTCTGCAGCTGCTCTTGGAACTTCATAGATCTTTCCTTTTCTCTCTCTTTCTCCTTTTCTCTTTCTTTGCGCAAAAGCTCTATCTCCTTTAGCTGCTTCTGACGCATTTTCTCCTGAGCTGACTTGGATATGGTCATGTAGATCTGGATAACAACAACAACAACAACAAATGATAGACGTACACATTCCTGTACACAACAGTGAAGAACCTCTGAGCATAGTGTGATGTCTTGAGATCAACCATTTCCATAAATCCTAATTTATTATAAAGCAAGATAAATATTTCATCAAAATGAAAGAAGTTATAATTTTCTTACCTTTTCACTAGAGTAACTGACTGAAAGCTGAGTGGGTAGGAACAGTGTGGGTTTTATCAAGAAAAGTAGTAAGATAAATGCTTATCAGATATGTTCAAAAGATTTTTTGCTTGACAAGCAGTGTGGCCTGAAAAATACTAATTTATCCACTCAGTACTGATGTAGTTCTTTAAGGGCATTTCTGCAGTGAGGCATTTATTATGCACTTGTCATTCCCTACCCATGGTTGTTTACGGGTTCTTTAGACAACACTGTGACCCTCCAGTTTTGCTTCTGTTTTTAAACAGCACTTTCGGAGAGGTTTGGGGTTTTTTTAGAGCAGGTAAAATGCAGCATTATTTGTGAAAGCAAAAGACAATGTTTTTTCCGTTAGTGTAATTGTGCTATTCCACCATACCACAGTGCCACCTAGAGGTTATGTGGCAGAAAAGCAGGAAAGGAAACACTGTTCATGTAATTCTCAGATCTCAATTCTGCGATGAAACCGAAAGTAGATACAGCAGATTAACAACCTTGTGTAGAAAAGCTCTAAGTGGAGACTCAGGACCAATTTAGATATGAGTCGTGACATGAGAGTCATGACATCACTTTCTTTCCTTAAAAGCAGCTGCAGGGGTGGCAGTGGCAGGACTGGATCAGGTCTGTAGCACTGGGAGATGGGGCTTGAACTTCCATGCCCCCCGTTAACATTTCCCCAATATAGATTTCCTCTCTGAAGCGGGTTTTTTTTAGCTGTGGAGAGGAAAGAGAGAGAGTACCTGTTTATATCCCCCTCTGTAGCTAATAGCAGACTGGGGGGACAATTTAAGTCAGTGAAACAGTGCAGGGAAGAAAATATTAAACCTTTCCCCCTGCATTGGCACACATACCCAATCCAATTTGTGTCCCCATGTCACCCACCACCCAGTTGCTTTTAGGGAGGAAATTACATCAGGAGATCTGATCATGGATTTCCTACGTCACACTTAATTTGGCACCCAGAGAGTACAAGCAGAGGGAGATATTAGGCAAAACGCTGCGGAGGGGTGTTGTATACAACCAGAAGAATTGTTGTACAAAACAGCTAGAGGAAAAAGGAGGCCATGAAGCCTTATATTATTTATATAATTGATTTCATATATAGTTTCAAGCTGGTATTAAAAAATGCTGAGGCTAAGGCTTTTACAGCCCAAGAAACAGAAAAGTTTTAGCAAAAATAATGCTGAACAAATTATAAAGAATCTGGCTTGAGACAGGTAAAAAGGCAAGCAATTTATATTAGGAGAGGTGTAGAAGGGCAGCAGTACTTGAGTTCAAATCCTTAGAAATTGTTAATCCACTCCTGTATCCCATAAACTGATGACGTTTTGCCTATTCGCAAGTCCTAGATATACCCCCACCTGCACAGCAGATGAAGGTCTGATGGAGGGTGGGGTGGTGTGGTGTTCTGCCCCACTTGGGCATTAAGATATTTTATTATGTTGCCCCCTAGGCATTGCATTTGTAATTGCTCAAGATTATTCTCTATGTATCTGCTAGCTACTGATCAAGCCTATGCACTGATGTTGTTGTTCCTAGGAAGAATTTCTATCCAGTTTGTACCAGCTCTTCTTCAGTTTGGAAGAAACCTCCCTGGGGCTTGGTTCTCTGCTGCTGCTCTATATTTCAGCCTGAAGGACTGGCCTTGCATTGTTTTTTCACCTCATCAATCTACTCCATTTCATCTCATCCATCCAGCTCATCTATTCATCAACCTCAATTATTACGGTAAGTACTAATCCTGTCTTTATTAGTTGTTTATAGTTTCTGTTGGGTTTCAATAAAGATGAAGTTCTGAGTCACACAGAAGTGGATTGTGTGTGAGTTTAACGGCCTGAACAGACACATAGCCCCACATGTGCTGAGGCCAGAACATGTGGAAGAGCACTCGGCCCTAGGCTTTTTCCCAGTGGCAGATTCACTGAGGCATGACGATGCAAGCCATATAGGGGGAAAGCCCTGTTTCCCTGACCAGGACCTAGCAAGCTCAAGCTCAACCACTGTGGCACAGTTCAAAAGAGCAAATGTCGCTCATGGTGTCGCCCGATACTTTGCCATACCTTTTCTTTTGCCTCTGGCTTAATGCTGTTAAATACAATATATTTCAGTCATCATGCCAAAATGCCCTTATTAGAAGTAGACACGGGAGACTTGGTACATACCCTTCCATTGCTCTCCTTCCACTCGTTGTCTTTTAAAAGGTGAGGATTTGACAGCTGGCCTCCTTCCGTGGCCGGACTATGAGGGGAGGCGGTTAATGGCAGTAAGGATTCAGGTGGGCACCCAGCAACCTTCAAGGCTGCGGATGCGCCATTTTGGAAAGCAGACTCTGATGTGCTGGTTTCTGATGAGCCAATAAAACATAAGTATGTAACTGTGGACAGCAAGTATGTATGATTTTTTTTAAAGTGTTACTGTAAAGAGTGCAAGCCAAGAAATTACGCAATGTATTAATGTTGATTGAGAGTTTGTGCCAAGGAGATACTCCAGTAGATTGAATTACCCCCTGTATAGATGAACTCAAAGGATATAAAATCTATGGAGGAGAAAGGCAAACTGAAAGAGCAGGCCTTCCCGTTACTGTTTTCTGTCAACTGAGGGTGACGCTAATGTTGACTTTGTAAAGAAACATGATATATTAGCCAGTTTGGGGGATCCTGTCATAATATTATTTAAGTCTACAAGAGAGACCTGCGACAGAATGTTGCAGTGCATCCTCAGCTTCTAACAGGAGTATTGTTGTTCATAGTTCAAGTTTCCAGAAAGCCAGCCATGCCCTATTCCAGCAGACCATTCCATTCCCCCCTTCCCCAGAATTGTTTTTCTTTTCCAACTGACACTCAACATTCCATGGCTACTGAGCATGTCCCATTTTTGTACTTCTGCAAACCTCAGGGATTCTCTGAACATGCTGACAGAGCTCCCTCTTGTTTATCAATGGCCCCATTTGGACTCCATTTCTGCCGGAACCCACCACCCTACTGGAGGGGTGGTCTAGCCACATTTGGAATACCTTGTAGAGTTCTGGGCTCCCCATCTCAAAAAATATAGCTCAGAAAGGTGTAGAAAGGGCAATCAAGAGGTTGGAGCAGCTTAAGAAAAAAAATGTTAAATAAAGGGGCACATGATAGAAGTTTAGAACATTATTAATGGTGTGGAGAGCATAGAGTAAGAGTCCCTCCCTTTCTCTCTCATACAACCAGTGTGACATAGTGGTTAGAGTGTTGGACTGGGACTCGGGAGATCCGGGTTCTAGTCCCCGCTCAGCCATGAAACTCACTGGGTGACTTTGGGCCAGTCACTGGTTCTCAGCCTAACCGACCTCACAGGGTTGTTGTGAGGATAAAGTGGAGAGGAGGAGGAGGATTATGTAAGCCGCCTTGGGTTCCTTGCAGGAAAAAAGGCGGGGTATAAATATAATAAATAAATAAATAAATAAATAAATAAAATAACCAGAATTCTATAAATAAAATTGTCAGCACAGAGAAAAGAGAGTGCTGAAGCACAAGCTGTTGCTGTCCAGGCACGTGATTAAAATCCAAACCAGCCCAGGGAGATAGGAGCGGGGAGCGGGGAAATTAACAGGGGCTATGTGGGAAGCTACAAAGGCCCAGAAGGAAAGAGGAGAAAACAGAGGGGTGGCTAGTTTGGGCCCTGGACCTGAGGCAACCCCCTATTGATCTCATTTAGGGTGCAATCCTATGCATGTTTAGACAGAAATGAAGTACCACACATAATTAACTACCACAAGGTATGGTGGTGATGGGCTTAGATGGCTTTAAAAGGGTGGTGGGAACAAGTTCTTGGAGGATTGGGACTATCAACAACTACGTATGAGTCAGGATAGCTAAATGAAACCTCCATGTTTAGAAGCACTGTACCGCTGAACGCTGAACAACTGTGGTGTGTTTTTTACTACAGCCTTCCCCAACCTGATGCCCTCCAGATGTGTTAAGACTACAACTCCCAGCACCCCCAATCAGCATGACTGGCTGGAGGATACTGGGAGTTGTCATCCAACACATCTGGAGGGTATCAAGTTGGGGAAGGCTGTTTTACTAGAACCACAACATCTGCCAATCAGAGACAGGTGCAAAAGACATACATACACTGAAGCATTAAAGAATGTGGAGCCCAGGAATTTGTTTCGAGTACCAGAACTGAACTGAGCTCACAATCCTTCCACTGCACACAGATCCACTCCCAGTTACCCCAGGCTTTCTTCATTTCGTTTTGTAGTAGCTGCTGCTGCAGCTGCTTCTGCTAAGCATTTGGGAGTCAGAAATCCTTGCTGATCTCTAATACAAATCACTCAGAGAGATCCAGACCTACCAAGTTCTGCCCACCCCTGCCCAAAGGCATCTAGATTGCTCCTGTGAGAAGCAGCTTGCTGGACCAGGAGGACCCTTGATATGGTTCAGCAGGGCTTTTCTATTAGCAACTCTGATTTTGTGACTGAACATGGATGCATGTGAATTTCGTCCAAACCCATCAGCCGGGGTTAAAATCACACATTCCCTGAATAGCAAAGCATCAGCTCCATGGAAGGCCTGGGTAAATTGATTGTCCTCCTCCCAGAGACAGAAAGCCCAGCTCACACCTTTTGGCTATGGCCTGGTTCACACATAATGAAAAGCCTCTGTGGGTGAATTTCCCCATGGGGTTTCTTGTTGCAGCGGCCGCCACCATTTTAAATATTCAGGGTGTGTGGCAGATGCATAGCTTCTAATCACATGCGAACCCAGTGAGGATGGGCTGTTGGGGTGCTTGACAAGTCACCTGCAACCCTAAAACAGCCCATGGGTTCCGGGTGGCTTGTCAAACACTCCAACAACCCACCCGCATCAGGTTCGCACATAACAAGCAGCCATGGCGCCCCCTCACCGTGGCTCAAATATTCAAAATGGCAGTCACCGTCACAAAGAGACACCCGACAGGGAAATTCACCCACAGTTGTTTCTCATTACATGTGAACCAGGTCAGTGTGTGTTCCTGGGGATAATGCTATCTGTCAGCTCCTCCCTCTCTCCTGAAAGAACTGCTTTTAGGTGACACTAGCTGGCAGGAGGTGTTAATGACACTCCTCACATCATCCCTCCGGGGGAGGGAGAGTTTCCTAATGCCCATCCACAAGCGTCTCTTCCTTTTCCCTTCCTTCGTCTAACTGTCCTGTTGAAAATAAAAAAGGTTTTATTATATAGGGCAGCTCCATAGCTGGGATGTACTCAATGTACAGTGTAACTCATTCCCTGCTCAGATGAGCACAAGTGTTTCTCAACCTTGGGTCCCCAGCTGTTTTTGGCCTACAACTCCCAGCATGCCCCAGCCAGCTATGCTGGCTGGGGCATTGCTGGAGTTGTAGGCCAAAAACATCTGGGGACCCAAGGTTGAGAAACACTGGATTAGCACAACCTGAGTCAGGGTGGGGGAGGCTCTCCCGCCTTGACGTAGCTCAGGGGTAGCGCACCTGCTTTGAATGCAGAAGGTCCCAGGCTCAATCCCCAGACAGCAGCATGGCCAATGGGCCAGAGATGCTCGAGCTCTCGCCGGGATTCTCCAAACTCCACTTGGAAGCTCAGTTTGCTTTGTTCCCATTCTTGTTTGCAAACTGTTTTTCGTTTCGTTTGAACAGGGAAAGTACGCCTTTCACATGGGAAAAGTGCGCATTTCCATGTGCATTTTCCAAAAGTGCACACTTTCCCCCATTAACTAAAGCGTGAAAATGGTATTTTTGGAAAGATATGCATTTTAAAGGGTACATTGCCCGGACAACATGCATTTTTCAAACACGATCGCACGCTCGAGAATATGCAAGCATTTTCTGAAAAACGCGCTCCCATTCGTGTTTGCCAGTAAGACAAGTTCTGCTGATTTGCAAACTGAAAATGAAATTCTTGTACATCCCTAGGAAGAGGAAGAAGTTAAGATGAACTTCCTAGATGCGTAAACCTATGGGTCAATGTGCCCTAAAGCTAGGATTCACCATCATCCAAGGAATGTGCACATCCTTAAATCTCTCTCACATTCTGAGGATTGCCGAGGATTCTGCGTCTGCTTGTGATGCTGAACGGTCCTACCGTCCATTCCCCAGGAATCCTGTTTGAACCTGATGTTGTTTACTTTCCTAGGAGCCCCTCCAAATGCCAGGCTTGGAAAGAGACTGGATGTGCAACTTGCAATATGCAAGAGCTGTACCGACTGTGCATTCAAAAAGTCTGGCTTGTGGGAGTCAGTGCAGTGATATCACGGCCAATTGCAAGGCTGTCTATTCCCAGGGCATTTCCCAGGTTTCCTGTTGAAGTTCTGAATCTGAAGCACAAGCTGCTGCTGTCCAGGCACGTGATTAAAATCCAAACCAGCCCAGGGAGATAGGAGCGGGGAGCGGGGAAATTAACAGGGGCTATGTGGGAAGCTACAAAGGCCCAGAAGGAAAGAGGAGAATCATAAAATCATAGAAAAGTAGTTGGAAGGGGCCTACCAGGCCATCGAGTCCAACCCCCCCGCTCAATGCAGGAATCCAGGGCAAAGCATCCCTGACAGATGGCTGTCCAGCCGCACCTTGAATGCCTCCAGATTGGGAAAGCCCACCACCTCCCTAGGTAGTTGGCAGGGCCGGTGCTACCATTAGGCCAACTAGGCAGCCGCCTAGGGCGCAGGGCTAAAGAGGGCGCCAGAAACGCCTTGAAAAAAAAATACAGCGCTCTCAAGTGGGAAGGGGGGGCGCTAAATATCTGATCTTGCCTAGGGCACCAAACTGCCTTGCACCGGTCCTGGTAGTTGGTTCCATTGTCTTATTGCTCTGACAGTCAGGAAACTTTTCCTGATGTTTAAGTGGAATCTGGGTTCCTGTAACTTGAGCCCATTATTCCGTGTCCTGCAAACTGGGATGATCGAGAAGAGATTCTGGCCCTCCTCTGTGTGACAACCCTTCAAGTACTGGATGAGTGCTATCATAACTCCCCTCAGTCTCCTCTTCTGAAGGCTAAACATGCCCAGTTCTTTCAGTCTCTCCTCATAGGGCCTTGTTTCCAGTCCCTTTATCATCCCTGTTGCCCTCCTCTGAACCCTCTCCAGTTTGTCTACGTCCTTCTTAAAGTGTGGTGCCCAGAACTGGACGCAGTATTCAAGATGAGGCCTAACCAGTGCTGAGTAAAGGGGAATTATTACTTCCCGCGATTTGCAGGAAGTGATAATTCTATTAATACTTCTATTAATGCACCCTAAATGAGGTCAATAGGGGGCCAAAATAGCATTTGCCTTCTTTGCAACCACATCGCATTGCTGGCTCATATTCAGTTTGTGATCTACCACAATTCCAAGATCCTTCTCACGTGTAGTATTGTTGAAAACAGAGGGGTGGCTAGTTTGGGCCCTGGACCTGAGGCAACCCCCTATTGACCTCATTTAGGGTGCAATCCTCTGCATGAAGTCCCACAACTCCCACCATTCCCCAGCCAGCCATGCTGGCTGAGGAATGCTGGGAGTTGTGGGACTTTTTTCTGTCTAAGCATGCATAGGACTGAGCCCTTGATATATGATATTGTCTCCACTTTTTCAGGCATGTGTTACATCCCCTGCAACTTTCCTTGGATTTTATTTATATCAGGGATGTGGAAGGTCTCGTGACCTTCCAGATCAGCCTTCCCCAAACTGGTTGCCCTCCAGATGTTTTTTTGACTGCAACTCCCATCTTCCCCATGCATTGTCCATGCTGGCGATGGGAGGTGGAGTTTGACGACATCTGGAGAGCCACTGGTTCCGTGCCCTTGATTTATATGATGATAGTTTTGCTTGCTCTTTGAGAAAAGGCAGCAGGTATCTAGAGCCAGAGAAAATAAACACTCTCTTCAGTTTGATAGGGAATTCAATAGCATTTTAGAAGAATTTAGCTGCTTAGAGCAGTTGCCACAATAGATGCCTTCCTGAGACATCCCCCTGCAGCGGAATAATTATCAAAGTTAGCAGCTCAGGCCCCTTGAAATTAGCACCTTTGACCAGGAAGTCACCCTAGAGACAGAATGTGACGTTTTGATTTTCACACACAACTCGGGGCCTGCTCTCTCCAGCCCAGCTTCTTGTGCAGCGCAGAGAACTTTAAAAAAAGAAGAAGGGGAAAAGGCCACACTCTGAAAAGCAATGAAACCATGCCCAAGCTAACCATAATTTACACAACAGTGCTGTTTAAAAATCAATAACATCTTTTCTATGATTTCATTCCATACAAGCCTACAGAGTGCTTTTCCTATTAAAGCTGCTGTGTAAAAGCTATTGTCTTCCTGCTGCGCGGAGCAGCAATATAGGTTGCTTTCTACAAGCCCAGCACTGCAGCGATAGAAGTTGGCTCTGTCAACTTTGTGTTTTTAAGTGTTACTTATTGCATGTGTACCCTGCCTCTCCTCCAGGCAGCTAACAGTGGCATACATGGTTATATTATAATCTCACAACAACCCTGTAAAGTTGGTAAGGCTGAGAGAGGGTGTGACTGGTCTCCCAGTGAGCTTTGTGACTGGGCAGGAATTTGAACCTGAATCTCCCCAGTCTTAGTCCAATACTACACTGCACTGCACTGACTTTCAACAATGGCTGCAGCGAGGTCATTTTAGACCCTGGTCTTATGGGGCCCCCTTTATGGACCACATGTATCACTTCAGTTATGAAACACGCAGCTAATATTTCTCTTTCCCCCTGTCCGCCATTTCATGCTTCAGAACCAGTTCTCCGTTCCTGACATGCTAGAGCAAAAAAAAAACCCAAACGAAACAAAAAACCTATTTGTCAATCCTAATTAAAAAGAAGAAGAAATACTCTGAGCATGCACAGTGTTGCATTTTAAACTCACTTAAATCATAGCACTATCATGGCTACAGGAATAAAATGGAGTCGGCTTCTGCTGCTCTGATGCTAAACACGTTTCCTTGGGAATAAGTACCATTTTGTTGTAGAAATGGATAATATGTACTATTTTAAAGTAAAAATAATAAAATGAGCTTCTGTAACCATGTACATGCCCAGTCAGCTGCCCCCTAACTTTAAAATGTTTAAAAATAAGCAGAAAGGATGCTGTGGTGAGGAGCATCAGCCCTGTGGGGGGTCCTGGCCTGTTTGTCCCTGCCCTCGTCACCTGCTACTCTCTAGATCAGTGTTCTCCAACCTTGGGTCCCCAGATGTTTTTGGCCTACAACTCCCAGCATGCCCCAGCCAGCGTAGCTAGGTCTTTAGGGGTGGCTTTGATCCCACCCATCCCTAAATCAGCAAAGGCATGTGAAGAAAATTCTCAGGATGTTCAGGAACCTCTTCCAGGCTCATCGCAGTTGGAACCTGCTCCTCTTGCTGCAGAGGAGACCTCCAAGCCAAGGTAAACCTTTCCCACTGCCTCTGTTTCGACTATTTTTCAAAGCCAGGTCCAAAAGGCCTCACCTGTAGATTCTAGAACAGTGTTCTCCAACCTTGGGTCCCCAGATGTTTTTGGCCTATGCTGGCTGGGGCATGCTGGGAGTTGTAGGCCAAAAACATCTGGGGACCCAAGGTAGGAGAACACTGATCTAGATGGTTGTTTGGGGCCCCGCTGGGCTGTGGGTGCCCAGGACTTCAGTCCTGAGGTGCACCCCTAGCTGTGCCACTAGCTCTCAAGGATGGCTCTTCCCCCAAAGGCTAGCTCACGTTGGCTAAGATACATATTACCAAAGTGCTCTGGGTACCACTTTCCTGTGGCTCTATCCCATGCTGCTCTGATAATGCATGAAATGGGGACTTTGCATGGGAGAGAAGTTCCCACCCCAGTCTCCCGCTCCTCAGTGGGGCACCTTTGCACATGATCTTTCCCATCCCATGTGTTTTTCTTGTTTCATTCGTTATTGGGGGAGTGTGGGATTCAGCAACAGGCTAAGCCTCTCAGCGAACATACAAATGTGAAAGGTTACCTTACAGTAATTGGCCCCCTTCCTTCCATGTTCCTGGTCTGCTTCTTACCAAGGGTGCTTCCAGACAAGGTTTTTTATCACACCATCACCCTGTCTCATTCACCGAATTTTATGGGTGTGTCTATCCAGATGACTGCCTCCACTCATAAACACCCCCCATCTTTTCCCACCACTTCTTTCGTATTTTTTTCCTACCATAGAAAATCCATTAAGGGGGGAAAGACTGGACAGTTGTACAGTGCCTTTGGACTGTTAGTACTAGGATTCCTCCATCTGGTAGTGCAAGACTCTGATTGGTCACTTTCTCCTGTATATATGAGCTTTTCTACATGAAGCTATTAATCCGCTGTATCTACTTTCAGTTTCATTGCAGAATTGAAATCTGAGCACTACACGAGCAGCGTTTCCTTTCCTGCTTTTCCGCTACATAACCTCTAGGTGGCACTGTGGTATAATGGAATAGCGCCAATACACAAGAGGAAACCATGCACTTGCAGAATTAAATGCCGGAAGTGCTGGCTAGACACAGAAGCGAAACTGGAGGGTCAGACTCCATCTAAAGAACACATAAACAACCATGAGTAGGGAATGATGAGCGCAGGATAAATGTGTCGTGCAGAAAGCCTTATATTCTAGATGCAGTGATATTTATATATTACACAGTTTTTATATCACTTTTCCATAAAACCATGATTTCTAGGCTGTCCTGCTCACCCCTCCCCCAAGACTTTCTCCTGTGCTTTCATTCCAACATGCATGCCTTATTTCCAGATCCTGACCACTCTGGTTCAAGATGTGTGCTCCATGTGCAGCCTGACCTAGGAGCACCACTTTGCCTTTTGGTTCAATCCTGCCTCCTAGTGCCACATTTCAGTTTTGCTTCTTGACTGAAACACCTGATTTAAATTGCTACCCTGACATTGGCCTGTTCCCAAATTCTGTCTCAGAGAGATGACTTTGCTCCTACATCTGGATAAATATCTGCCAGGGATGGTTAAGTCTAGTGACTCCCATGTCAACACAGCAAGATTAGACTTGATGGAACATTCACAGAACCTGCCAGCCCTTGTAATTCTTTTTAATCTACAAGAAACTGCCAAGGAAGACCCCTCAATGGTCTTTTCAATTCCCTTTTATCCATTGTGGGCACATGAATTCATATGCCTCCTCACGACCGGCAAGACCACATCACTCTTTTAGACTTTTGGAACATTTGCTCTGCTTGAGCACCTTTTCCCAAGGGCTGCTCTTACATTACTTAAGTCAGGGATGTGCAGAATGTAGATTTGGATATACTGGTCAATCTCTGGGTAATCTGCAGTAATCTCCAGTGTGGCATAGTGGTGAGAGTGTTGGACTGGGATTCGGCCATTCCCCACTCGGCATGAAACTCACTGGGTGACTTTGGGCCAGTCACTGACTCTCAGCCTAACCTATCTCACAGGGTTGTTGTGAGGATAAAATGGAGAGGAGGAGGAGGATTATGTAAGCCACCTTGGGTTCCTTGCGGGAAAGAAGGTGGGGTATAAATATAATAAATAAATAAATAAAAATCAGAAAGGATTTCTGATTCCCAACTGTTTAACAACAGCAGCAACTTAATGACGCCCCAGCACGCTAAATTATACTGCTGAACTGAAGAATGCTAGGGGGTAACCAGGAGTGGATTTTTGTGTGGAAGCTCCCTTCTGTTTTGGTGCTCAAAACAATTTCCTGGGCTCAGAATTCTTTAATTTGTACAGCACAATCCTATACATGTAGAGTCAGAAGTAAGTCTCATTGTACTCAATGGGGTTCTTTGAATTCAATAGGCCTTACTCCCAGGTAAGTGGACAGGAATGCTGACTAACTATGACATCCAATTAACCCCTCCCGCCAGTGGAACAGCTTCCATCAGCGAAACAGGGAGGGGGGGTAATCCGTCTCCTCCAAAGCGTCACACGTATCCTCAAAATCTGTTTCAGAAGGCTGGGGCACTCTGGAGCAGACTTGGGGGGGGGGGGCACAGGGAGGGGAAAGTTTTGTTGCACAAGCGGAAGTCCACTTGGATTTTGCCCTAAAAGTGTTGGACTTTGCCCCCAGTGTTTGTCTTTGGCACCAGGCTCCAGTAGGTGAGTCTTGGGGTTCTAGTAAAAAAAATAAAAATAAATAGATCCCGCAGTCCTGAGGTCTGCCCACCCCTGATGTAAATGCATGTAAATGTCACACTGGAAGGATAAAAAGCACTTCCAGTTTTTGGCACGGGTATCCATTCTCCAGACCAGCTTGCAGGATTTTTCTGAGAAATGGGCATCTGTAACCCTTCTTGCACACATCTAAAGATGTGGGTGCCGCGTGGAGGCTGATGGCTCCAATGTCAGTGGGGCTATTCACTCCGGGTTTCGGCCTGAACTTTAAAGGAGCTATCCCTGGTGCTGAACCTATTTTGGGGATAGGGTTCGGCACCATGGATCGCTCCTTAAGAGTTTAGCATGAAGCCTGGAGTGGATACACAGCCCCATCGACAATGGAGCGAGCCACCAGCCTCCACTGCGTGGGTGGCACACACTTGTGCCTAATGAAAGCAACATCGTGAGCATTCCTAACACCGCCACATTGTGGACTGTCTTTCGTCAGATAGTTTCAGTGCCAGGGTGCTTCCAGGCAGAGGGCTCCTAGCATTACCAATCCAAAGGCAATGTGTAGCTATTCTGTCTTTCCGTTCGTAACAGATATTCTGCAGTAAGTGGGGGGGGGAAGGTGGAAGAAGCAGTGGGAAAGCACAGGAGGGTTACAAATGGAAGACAATGCTGTCTGGAACTCTCCCCCCCACACACACACACACCCCGAATACAATTCCATAAATGTAGCAGGGTGATTGAACAATAAAAGCCTCATCTGGATGCACCCTCAGTTTAGTCTGAAATCCCAGCCCATGTTTTCTCAAATTGCACCTACCCAGAATTTTGAGGGTGTTCTCTTCAGCATTACAAGGCTTTGACCTTGACCTTGAAACAAGTGGGAGAAAAAGGGAAATTTGAAAATGCACGAGGAAAGAAACTATCACAAGAAAAATAATATAGTAATTCATCATTTATATAGTGTTTTAGTTGATATTCAAAGCACTTTATATACATATATCTTGTTGCTATCTTTCCATCAACCTGTAAAGATAGGCCAGTCTCATCATCATCATCATCATCATCCACATATTGCAGTTTGGTGGGGTGGCGATAATGCTAGGAGACAGTGACAGGCTTAATGACTTAATGAATTCATGCAGAGGTGAGTTCTGAATCAAGAACTTCCTTGTAATGCCTGTTGCTTGTGTATGCATTTAAGTAAATCTCAGGACATCCACCATCTTCTGTAAACATCAACATTTATTAAGATGACCAATACATAGAAGGCCTCACCAAACACTCTCAGGCCAGGATTGCTAAGCACTGTCAGGATCCGCTCCACCAGGGCAGCGCCACAGCTCCACCTGGTGGCAATGCTACCTCCTTGCAGGAGCGAGCCCGGGGGTTGTAAGCACTCGCAGGGTGTAGCCTCCTGCTCCTGGCTGCTTTCAGGCCAGCTAATGCAGCCAAGCTGGAAGCAGCCAGAGAGACCTACATGAGGGCTGCAGTTTGCCTCCAACCTTTGCCACAGCAACACCAACCTCAGTGTTGTCTGCAGCTCGTGCTGGTGCCTTGCACCCATGACCGATCTTGACCTATGCTTTTGCCTCTGGCCCTTGCTCTGCCTGGTATGTGCTTGGACTTTGTGCTTTGGACTTGTCTCTCTGCCTCTGACCCTTGCCTGGACTCTGCTTGACCTGCCTTCTGCCTCTGGCCCCTGCTTGGACTCTGTTGCCCTAACATGTGCTGGACCTGTTGCCTGGACTTGCCTTCTGCCTCTGGCCCCTGTTTGGGCTCTGTTGCCTGGAACCCGTGCTGACCCTTGGGCCTACTGCCTGTCTCCGCCTCCATCTTCCCTGGTCTCAGCGTTCCAGCCCTGCACCCTTGCTGCCCACGCCCCGGACCTTACAAGCACTGAGGGAGCTATTGCTAGTTTCACTTTGCTTTCAGATTTGCTGGATGAGAATTCTTTACAATTCTCTTAAATGAGCAATATGCTATATCCATGACTCATTGCTCAGCCATTAGGAGACACCTGAGGCACCATGCCTCCGAATGCCAGCTGCTATTCAGAGGCATGGAAAAAGCAGGAGAGGGCGACTGGTTTCCCAGAGGCACCTGGCTGGCCCCCATGGGAAAGGGAGTGCTGACGAGTTGGATCATTGGCTTTCCCCAAACTGGTGCCCTCCAGAAATGGCTCATGTTTGTTTAAATAAGCACTGTTTGTAATGGTCTATTGCAGTGATGGCGAACCTTTTTGAGCCCGAGTGCCCAAACTGCAACACAAAACCAACTTATTTATTTCAAAGTGCCTTAAATTTGGCAGGAAGGAGGAGGGGGCACTAGCTAATCACGCCCTGCTCTGTCTCAGGGCATGGCTCTTCACCAGGCGCGCAAAGATTCTGGTGCGCGTGCGCTGTGCTTCTGAGCTGTCTGTTCAGTTAGAAGGAGGGCTGGGTGCCTGCGCAGTCCGCTTCTGGAGGTGGAGATGTTGGAGTGTGCCTGCCTGTGGAGGCCAGCGAAGAATGAGTGGAGAAGAATTACTATGGAGACCCGATGCTGAATACAGAAGGGATGGTCTTTTCGCGATCTGGCGACCAATGGCTCGAGTGCCCACAGAGAGGTCCCTGCGTGCCAGCTGTGGCACGCGTGCCATAGGTTCGCCATCACTGGTCTATTGGCTCATTAAACAGCAAGGGCATATTTATTTTTATTTATTTATTTTATTTCTATACTGTCCAATAGCCAAAGCTCGCCTCTCTGGGCGGTTTACAACAATTAACAGGGCAAATTGTATCCTTCTAGAACAGTGTTCTCCAACCTTGGGTCCCCAGATGTTTTTGGCCTACAACTCCCAGCATGCCCCAGCCAGCATAGGCCAAAAACATCTGGGGACCCAAGGTCGGAGAACACTGTTCTAGAATCTACAGGTGAGGCCTTTTGGACCTGGCTTTGAACAATAGTCGAAACAGAGGCAGTGGGAAAGGTTTACCTTGGCTTGGAGGTCTCCTCTGCAGCTAGAGGAGCAGGTTCCAACTGCGATGAGCCTGGAAGAGGTTCCTGAACATCCTGAGAATTTTCTTCACATGCCTTTGCTGATTTAGGGATGGGTGGGATCAAAGCTGCCCCTAAAGACCTCCTCAGACTCTCCTCATTCCCACAAGGGATCTACAGGGAAGCACAGTGGAGAAGATTAAAATGCAAACAACAGGTAGCCTCAGTTCTTAACTTTATTTATTATGTTTATATCCCACCTCTCTTCCAAGGAACTCCCAACAACCCTATGAGTGTGACGGGCCCATGGTCACTTAGCAAGCTTTGTAGCTCAGTGGGGATTTGAACCTGGGTGTGCCTAGTCTTACTGGTCACTCTAGCCCCTACATCAAAACCACTCTGCTAACTTGGTCTCAGACCAGTTTCATGGTTTCAACCAGTGACCCGTGGTGTTATATCCTTGGCCCTAGATCAGGACTCTCCAACCTTGGGTCCACAGAAGCTGCTGGACTACAGCTCCCAGAATCCCTTGCCATTAGCCATGCTGGCAGCTGTAGGCTAGCAACATCTGGGGACCCAAGGTTGGAGAGCCCTGATCTAGATAGTGGCCCAGACATGGACCTGGAAGACATGGGATCACAGAACTCAATAGGATGCAGCGTAGGGTGGCCATATGTCCTCTTTTACAGAGGACAGTCTTCTATTTTGAAGTGTTGCCAGAGGACAGTTTTCTATTGTGAAGGCTTCTTCTGTTTGAAGGCATGTCCAGTCCAGGTCTGATTTAAAGATAAAGATCAGAAGGAAGGGCTGGTCCTTGAAGCTGCCCATCAACAGCACCTGAACAACAGATTGAGCAAGGCACACAGGTCACTTGGTCAGAGTCTTCCCCATTATGATGGTATGTACTGTATTTAAATTATAATAATTATTTCTAAATTTGCATCTATACATATAAATCAGCATATGCCAATTTTATCTTTTTTGGTGATTCACAAGTGGCCACCCTAGAGGCAGAAGATCAGAAGCCCCAACTGGGGGCAGATGATAGTATAGGAAGAGAGACCCAGAAATCACCAGCTCATACTTAACTGAGCAGTCAACCCAAACCAATCAAAGAACCACTTCGCCAGTTGCCCAAGACCCTGCCTTTACCCACACTCCCTCAGCTGAGGGAGGTGGGCAACAGGCCTACCAAGAAAATACAGAACTCTGAAAGCATGCTAAATTCCAGATAGGAGCATGTTCCCTGTACAAGAGCCATTCAGCAAGAGACTGGGCTTCAAGCAGTTTTCAGGGCCTGCTCAACTTTAGGGTTCAACTGTGCTCTAGAGGTTGGAAGAATAAATTGTCTGGTTAGCAGCGTCTACATTCTGCAGTTTTTGTGTGCCGCTCAGAAATCACCAGCTCTAGCCTTTGTACAGGCCTGTGGCTCGTGCTGGCTCAGCTTGTCTGAGCGTGAAAAGCTAAGCAGGGTCAGGCCTGGTTGTTACTTGGATGGGAGACCCCTCCTCTAGTTTCCTGCATTGAGCAGGGGGTTGGACTCAATGGCCTTGTAGGCTCCTTCCAACTCTATGATCTATGAAAGTCTATCTAGTCCAGACCTTTGGCTTTGAGCCCCTGCAGCCTCCAGTTTGCCTGTACATGGCTCCATCAACTCCCCAAGGGCTCTATCTTGTTCAAGAAGCTTCCCAGAACTCTTCAGGAGGCAGAAAGAGGACATTCTCTGTAGCATGAAAGCTCTTGTATTTTAGCAGAAATACCTTATTTTCCTAGGTTTTGAGTTGACACGGTTCATGTCACCTGTAGTGTGAGAGCTCCCTCTACTTGTCTTTCCTCCCCTTCTTTGCCAGGATAATTTCAGCACTCTGTTCCTTGTTTCTTCTTTTAACATGCTACTGGAATAAATTTAGATCACACTCTCCAGGATGTATCTATTATTCCTGCCAGACAGCCTTGAGCTCTGGCCAATTTTGCAACTCCTTCGACATTCCATCAAAATCTGCTGCTCGGAAGTCTATTAATTTTTTGCATTCGTGCTCCTCCTGCTGGCCCTCGTCTGCTTCTCAGCCTGGATGATAAGGTGTGATCACCAGATCCTTGGTTCTCTCTAAATGCCACTTAATAATTTGTCATATCTAAGTTGCTGCAAGTTATTAACTCCAAGGGAGCTTCATATCTCATTGACTGCACTATATAAAATACACATGATCTTCCGACGAAACGATTCCTGTGTCAGGAATGGATTTCTAATGCAGTGCACTTCACCTAGCTGATGTGTCAACAAAACAGCTCTGGGGTACTCTGGCATGTAGAATTCGTTGACTAGGTTCACACACAACACAACAACCCACCATGGTTTATAAGCCACGGTGGGTTGTCGTGCCGTGCCAACCCAGGACAGGTTTGTCAGGGTGGCTTATTTTAGGCTAACAAACCATGGTTTGCAGTAGGGCTTGTTTGACCCATGATAGGTTGTTGTGTGCGTCATCTGAACCTAGACAACACGATCTATTGTGGGTCAAGCCCTACTGCAAGCCAGCCGCTTGGCAAGAGCAGCAAGAAACCCTTGCTGCACCGCCCTCAAAGTGTCCAAGCGGCACTTGGGCATGGCTGTCGGGGGCTTCGCCCACTCCCCGCCTCCCCCACCAGTTGTTTTGGTCGGCAGCGGGGAAGAGCAGGTCGCTTCAGCTGGGTATGCATAGCTGGCTGAAATGACCTCCTCTTTCCTGCCACCACCACCACTGGCTGGGCAAGCGCAGCTGACAGCTGCCCCCAAAGTGCCCAAGCAGCACTTGGGGCAGGTGGCAGAGGCTGCCCACTGCAGTGGCGACCCCTTTTGGGCCTGCTGCACTAGTGTGCCGCAACAATCACTGCTGCTGACTCATGAGTCGGTGGCAGCGATCATGGCTTCCCCAGCCCATGCGGCTAAAGCGAGCCCTTTTGGCCTCGTAGCAGCAGTACAAGGCAGAAATTGCTCCAGCTGGCTTGACAGTCAACTGGAGCGATCCCTGTTACCCACCACACCGCTGTGAGCCCTTTTTGGATCCCCACAGCAGCGCAGAGTGGGGGAACCTTGGTGCTCCCATGGGGTCCCCTGGGATACCCACAAGAGGACTGAGGGGGGATTGGAGGAAGTTGGGGAAGGACCCACAATGTGCCTGATTGTCTGTCGGGCACATTGTGGGCCCTCGGGCAGACAACCCACACTGCGTGGCTTGTGCCGCAGTTCGGGTTGACATGTCATGCGAACCCACCCAGAGTCTAGGTAGGCTGGAGTTACTCCACCTCCCAATGATTCTGATAACTAGGTCCTCATTTAGCAGGCAACAGCAGAGTAGAGCATTCCTGTTAGGATGGTCACTTGCGCATTGCCAAAGAAGAAGAAACGTATCATCAAAAAGGAGGACAAACGAGGATACTAATGTGCATAATATTTGCACATGCAAATTTGTATGTATAGGGGCAAATTTAGAAATAATAGCTACAATTTAAATAGAAATACAGTACATCACACCATGGTGGAGAAGAATGACCAGGTGACCTGTGTGGCTGCTCAATCTGCTGTCCAAGTGCTCACTCTTGATGGGCAACTTCAAGGCCCCTGCAGCTCTCCCTTCTTGAGGTTCTTTGACTTTAAACCAGACTTCGATTGGACACCTACAAATACAGGGCTGTCCTCTGCCAGTTCTCCAAAATAGAGGAGTGTCTTCCTCTGTCTGAGGAAGAAGAAGAAACTCTGGACTAGTGTGAGGGACAGTTAAGTTCCCTAGTCTGATACTGTAACTTTCAAGTAACCAAGCCAAATTGATACAAACAGCACTGTATAACATCTGCCTTTAACCTGAATCTAAGCAAAGAACAGGTTTAAATGTAACTGTTGAAAATTCCAAGTTATCTGTTCCTGAGTTGAATATCAGTTTAGAGACTTTGTTAGAACAATAAATCAACCTTTTTATTCAAAGTTCTAATTCTCCAGAGTCTGACTGGTGACAGGAAAGTAAGAAGTGAATTAACGGAGGGGCACCCTGCTTCAAGTAATCAAATAAAACAAACTGCTCTTAAGACAAACAAACGTGGGTGAACAGCTACATATAAGACCTAAGACACATAAACGGCTAACACAACTTTAAAAGACAGCTTAAAGTCTGAAGTGACCAATACAAGGGGGCACTTGGTGAGAGCGAAGTACACATTGAGGGTGTGGGCTTTGGAGCGAGGGGTCCCGTCCAGTTCGGAAGTTGCAGCTGGTACAGAATGCAGCCGCTTGCCTGATTAAAGGCTGCCGCTGGCGTGATCACATCACTCCAGTGCTCAAAGAGTTACACTGGCTACCAGCTGTTTGCCGAGCTGAATTCAAGGTGTTGGCGTTGACCTTTAAAACCGTGTACAGCTCCGGTCCAATATATCTCAAGGAGCGCCTCCAGCAACATCAAGTAGGCCGCTCAACAAGATCTGCCACAGACGGCCTTCTCCCTGTCCCATCAGCCAGAGAAACCAGGCTGGTGGGGACTAGGAGGAGGGCCTTTTCTGTGGCAGCCCCCAATTTATGGAGCTCTCTCCCCAGTGACCTCCGCCATGCCGCTTCCTTGATTAGCTTCTGCCATGCATTAAAAACGTGGCTTTTCAGGCGGGAATATGGGGTGGGTTAGGATTTTTAAGTTTTGTTCTGTTTTTAATTGTGTTTTATACTGTGTGTGTATGTCCCCCCCCCCCTTGTATTTTATTGGATTGTAAATCGCTCAGAGTGGCCGGATGTCTGGCCAGATGGGCGATTCATAAATATAATAAATAAAATAAATAAAGAGGCTAGGAGGGTGGCTACCCCATCTATGGAATCAACTCCCCAAGGAGGTCCGCCTGGCGCCTACCCTCTATTCTTTTACGCACCAGGTGAAGACCTTTTTATTTACCCAATGTTTTAATGGATTATTTTACCGGTATTCCTTTTATTCTTTTTATTATCGCCACTGTACCTCGGGATTGCATTTATTTGGCTGCTTGTTTTTTATCCTGGTGTATTTTAATGTGTTTATGTTTTGTTTTGTTTTTTGTTTTGTTTTGTACTGTTTTTGTAAACCGCCCAGGGAGCCTTTTGGCTGATGTGCGGTAAATAAATGTTATTAATAAATAAATAGAAAATAAAAAAGTAGGACACCTGGCCACCTTAATTCTCACATCTGCCCATCCTGTCAGTGAGGCAGGCAACAATGTCATGGAAAGCAAGGAACAGAATCTCCTTTTCCCCCTCTTATATAATATTAGCAAGTGAGTAGATAGATAGGTTGATTAGTTTTTATGGCACAATGGCATCTAGGCCATATATCACACTGTGTTGCAAGCAACCTTTTCTGCATTTCCATTCAATTCATGCAGCAACAAAACATAATATTCTGTCAGCGACCAGGTCCCAGTAATTCCCAAGTTCTTTAAAAAAAAAAAGGGGGGGGGGAAGGGTGCAGGGGGAGGACAGCTAGCCAATATTTTTTAAAGAAATGAAAAAAGCAAACAAATGAATGTCTTTATTCAGAAACAAAGCTAGGCATACATTGTGCAGATTAGGTGGCTGGGTGCACACATAAATTCAGTGAGCAGTTGAAAAACACGGACTCTTGAGCAACAAGAGGCAAAGCATAAACACTGGTGTGGGTTGTCTCCCTTCAGTAGGTACGAGTGAGTATGGACTCCATGCAGGACCAGCCCCACCATTAGGCAGGGTGAGGCAGTCGCCCCAGGTGGCAGATGGTCAGTGGCGTGAGGGGGGCAGCAGCAGCCCCCTGCCAGCCCCTCCACTGGAGGACAGAGTTGTGTATCCCACGCAGCCTGCTGTGCACCCTCTAAGCTAGCCTGCTGCCTTCAGGTGAGGTGATGGATGGAGGCTGTAAGATTCATGAAGTAAGATTCATCTGCCCATCCTGTCAGTTTCTGTAGGGGGTGCCCTCTTGCTCTTCTCAAGCAGCAAAATGTCTGGAGCCAGCCCTGACTCCATGTTCAGTTCATAGCTGAACCAGGGCAACTTTCTTTACCAGTGGTTCTTGACGGATGCATTTGAACTTGGTTATGATGGAAATTGTAATATTGCCTGCTTAAACCAAGAAGGTAATATAACCACTAGTTTAGAGTGGGAGGAAAGGGTTAATTGGACAATCCCCAGGGTGCATGTTTTGTAACCCCTCCTCCCTACTTCCTGCCTCTCTGTGGCCCGCCCGCTCTCTCTCCCTCTCTTTTCTCTTCCTCTCCAACATGATGGACACATGCATATGAATAAATGGACTGCAAGTAAAACTAATAAATGTCTTTATTAGTTTTAAACCTTGTTTGGACAATCCGTTTCCTTTTAAGAGCCTTTTAAAGCAGGGTTTAGCAACCCATGTGGTGATAACCAGTTTCAATAACCAGGCTGTGCATAAGAAGGAAAACTCTGCTTCGGCCTAACCAGTATAGGACCGAAGCCAGTGTGGCGTGGTGGTTAGAGTATTGGACTGGGACTTGGGAGATCTGGGTTCTAGTCCCCGCTCAGCCATGAAACTCACTAGGTGACTTTGGGCCAGTCACTGCCTCTCAGCCAAACCTACCTCACAGGGTTGTTGTGAGGATAAAATGGAGAGGAGGAAGAGGATTATGGCTTATGCTGGCTCAGCTTTCTGAGTGTGGAAAGCTAAGCAGGGTCAGGCCTGGTTATTACTTGGATGGGAGACCCCTCCTCTAGTTTCCTGCACTGAACAGGGGGTTGGACTTGATAGCCTTGTAGGCTCCTTCCAACTCTGAAATCTATGAAATCTATGAAATAAAGCCACCTTGAATTCCTTGCAGGAAAAAAGGCGGGGTATAAATGTAATGTAATAAATAAATAGCCTCCAATAGGTTAGACTGCATTAGGTTAAGACCATTAGCAACAACAACTTGCCAATGGATCCAATGTATTCTGCCTTGGCTATCAAGACTAACCCAACAGCTTCTGACTCTGCTTCTGTAGCTACTAGGCCATTCAAAACACCATGCTTCTTTCTCTCCCTCTTTTACACATAATACATGGACCAGAACACACACAGACACATTCGATTCCATTATGTTTCTACAGTGGACTCTGCACTTCAGCCTCAGACTAAATAAAATGCAACTTGGTGCAACTGGCCTTGTTGGCAGACAAACATTAGCACCTCATTTTTTGATAACAGAAACATAAAATGATGAACCCATATCCTTCTAGGAGCAAAAATGTCTCAGGCCCAAGCAACACCGTATATAAGCATCTTTCTTTGACTGTACCTGTTGGGTGACTGTTGTTGACTCTGGATGATCGCCTCCAACTCCTGAGTGGTCTGTGCCATTCTCCAAGACTTTCTGCTGTCTTTCATGGGTTCCGGCGGTCTCTGGGGAAGTGGGGATGCTTTGGATAGGTGGCATGGGCTTGGAAGTGATCAGCAGTCTTTGAGAAGCAGATCTGGAAATGGCTGGTTTGAGGGCAAGTCCCTTGGGACCAGCAGAATCTAGCAAGCCGGTAAATACAAAAACACACACACAATGAATCTGTCATTTCACACGCTGGAAATACTTGCAGGCTAATTCTGTACTTCAATATCTCCCAGCTACAGTGAGTAGATCACACAAAGGATGATCAGCTGTTTGTACAACCTCAAAATTGGAAAATACCCTTAGAAAAGGCAGGTGCCTTATCCCTCTCCAGCAAATTGCGTACCCTATGCTCATCCTTGCAGGAAAAAAGGCAGGGTATAAATATAATAAATGAATGAATGAATGATCTCCATCAGCCATGCATGTAGGCAGGGTACCAGGATGGGGCTAACCCTATGACAATTGTGAGCTCCTGGAACTGGATCCATGGTACAAGTGAAATAAGCAGCAAGAGAGCATACGCCCCTAGTTGGAATGAGAGAGGAAAGGCAGTTTTAAAATATTTTTGATGGCAACCCAGAAGGGGTACCATCTAGGGGCGAACCACCTGTACAATAGCTAGACGGCATCCAAAATTAGAAGTAGAAAAATAATGAAGGCTGCTGCACACGTTACATTTTTGAAGTGTATCTGAAAACATTTTGTGTGTTCACCTCAACAGTGCAATAGGTGCATGTTACCAGTATGTGCTTTCAACCACAGGTATCATGCACCAAGGAGCCAATATTGGCTGTGGTGTCTTACTGCGTCTACCCATGGGGGCAGACAAGACTGTGCTGTCACATCATTGAGAAGCAGCCCTGACAGTTGGAGCTGGAAATGGTTGACATTGGGTGGCCGAATGTGGGAAATGGCTCCAAGTTTCATGCACTTAAAGCATTATGTTATAGCAGGGGTGTCGAACCTCTTTCAGAAGCAAGGGCCAAATTCCATTTTAGAGAAGCTCTTGGGAGCTGTATTCCAGTGGTGGGCAAGGCCAGATGCAAAGGGGGGCAAGGCCAAAGGGTGAGGCAAGATACCAACCAGTGGGCCTGAGGTTCATCAGCCGTGTGTTACAGCATCACCCACTGACATATTGGTGGCCAGGCCTCTACTCCATAGCACATTGATCAAAGGGGAGATTAAGACAAGTCTTTGACTTAAACTATGGGCAATGCAGTCCTATTGTCGAGGCTGTACTTCCCCTCCTTCCAAGAAGAGCTAAACAATGGTTTATAACTAAAAAGCTTTATTAGAAGATGCAAGCCTGGCAAACTGGCTTAAAAGTTTGCAACTGAAGTGGATTGCACAAATGAAGTGGACTGCAGAAAACAATACTGGGACTCGGGAGATCCGGGTTCTAGCCCCCACTCGGCCATGAAGCTCCCTGGGTGACTTTGGGCCAGTCACGGTCTCTCAACCTAACCTACCTCACAGGGTTGTTGTGAGGATGAAATGGAGAGGAGGAGGAGGATTATGTAAGCCGCCTTGGGTTCCTTGCAGGAAAAAAGGCGGGGTATTAATATAATAAATAAATAAACAATCACGAAAGAAACAAGCTTAGTTAGAATACTAACCATTAAAGAAGAATGACCTATTGTTGAGAAGTTGATTCCAAACAGGGAGCCTCTCCTCCCTTCCAGACTCAAATTACTCCCACACACCCCTAAGGCGGGTCCTTATTCTTAAGGGCCAGTCTCTTGGAGCACCTGACATTCCTCAGCTGGTCTGTCCTCTTTAGCTGACGTCTCACCCTGGGGTTAGTGACACTTTTTGCCCTCCTCCCAATCAGGGAGCTCAGATCGATTTCCCACGGAATTTTACACTGACTGATCCTCACCGACTGTTTGGCTTATCTCGAAGTCTGCTGGCCTTGACAAACCAGCCGCAGGTTCCCTCCCCTCCATCTCCTCCTCCTCCCTGTCAGACTCAAAATCTGTTCTCAGATCCTCCTCTGTAGGAAGAGTGGGCCCAGTCCCGCGATCTATGGCTGCTAGACAGAGTGTAGACGGGCCCATAGGATTTTTCGGAGTCCCAGCTCCAACCTCGGAAGCTCACTCCGAGGTCAGAGCTGGGACTCGGAGCGCCCTCCCTGCCCTCGCAGCAGGCACAGAAAGAACCGCACCGGCTGTGGTTCCGCGGTTACAAGAGCGACCTTGGAGACAGGCTTTGGGGGGTGGGGAGGGGAGGAAACAGGCTTCGCCAGCATATCAAGTATCCCGGTTGCGCCTCGCACTCCTTCCCGCCCACTCCAAGGCCAAACACTTAAGCTGAAATCGGCCATCTCAGTGTTTTGCATGGCGGGAGGAGCACGGAGGTGACCTTCGCCTCCGCGCTCCTCCCGCCATGCGTAGGATGCCCGTAATCCTCCAAGTTCAGAGGCTTACAGGCAGCCTCACTGGATTGCGTCCCTATTTATTTTTTATTTATTTATTTATTTATTAATTATATTTATCAATCGCCCATCTGGCCGGTCACCCGGCCACCCTGGGCGATGTACAATTAAAATACAACAAAACAACACAATAAAATATAATAATTAAAACAATATAAAAAATTCTCATTAAAAACCTAACCCACCCCATATTCCCGCCTGAACAGCCATGTTTTTAATGCACGGCGGAAGCTCATCACGGAGGGGGCATGGCGAAGGTCACTAGGGAGGGAGTTCCATAATGTGGGGGCCGCCACAGAGAAGGCCCTCTTCCTAGTCCCCACCAGCCTGGCTGCTCTGACTGATGGGATAAGGAGAAGGCCGTCCGTGGCAGACCTTGTTGAGCGGCCTACTTGATGTTGCTGGAGGCGCTCCTTGAGATAAACTGGGCCGGAGCCGTGTAGGGTTTTTAAAGGTCAAAACCAACACCTTGAATTCGGCTCGGCAAGCAACTGGTAGCCAGTGCAACTCATTAAGCACTGGCGTGATGTGATCACGCCGGCGGCTGCCCTTAATCAGGTGAGCTGCCGCGTTCTGTACCAGCTGAAGCTTCCGGACCGTCTTCAAGGGTAACCCCACGTAGAGCGCATTACAGTAGTCTAGGCGAGAGGAGACCAAGGCATGAACCACTGATGGGAGCAGGTGATTAGGAAGGTAGGGGCGCAGCTGCCGTATCAGATGGAGTTGATACAGCGCCGCCCGGCTCACAGCTGCCACCTGAGCCTCCATGGACAGCTGGGAGTCTAGAATGACCCCCAAGCTGCGGACCTGGTCCTTCAGGGGTAGATGTACCCCATTCAGCACCAGGTCAACATCCCCTAACCCTCCCTTGTCCCCCACCAGAAGTACCTCGGTCTTGTCGGGGTTCAGTTTCAGCATGTTCCTTCCCATCCAGCCAGCCACTGACTCCAGGCACTTGGACAGGGTCTCAACGGCCAACCTCGGTGAGGACTTAAAACAGAGGTAGAGCTGCGTGTCATCCACATACTGATGACACTGCACCCCAAACCTCCTGATGATAGCTCCCAGTGGCTTGAGGTAGATGTTGAATAACATCGGGGAGAGGATGGAACCCTGCGGCACTCCACAAGTGAGCAGCCGAGGGTCCGAAGCCTCCTCCCCGAGAACTACCCTCTGATACCTTCCAGAGAGGAAGGACAGGAACCACTGCAATACAGTGCTTCCCAAGCCCAAGCCCTCCAGACGGTCCAGGAGGATACCGTGGTCAACGGTATCAAAAGCCGCTGAGAGATTGAGGAAGACTAGAAAGGAGCATTCGCCCCTATCCAAAGCCCTCCTCATATCATCCACCAAGGCGACCAAGGCCATCTCCGTCCCATGTCCAGACCTGAAGCCCGACTGGCACGGATCCAAATAATCGGCTTCATCCAAGTGTGCTTTCAACTGAGCACCCACCACCCGCTCGATCACCTTGCCCAGAAATGGTAAATTGGAGACTGGGCGAAAGTTGTTTAAATCCTGGGGATCCAAGGAGGGCTTCTTTAGAAGCGGTCTTATTACTGCCTCCTTGAGGGCTGATGGCATCACTCCCTCCTCGAGGGAGGCATTCACCACCGCCTTGATCCCCTCACCCAGTCTCTCCCTGCAGCTCATGATGAGCCGGGCGGGCAAGGATCAAGCAAGCAGGTGGTCGGCCTCACAGATGAAAGCACCTTGTCCACTTCATCAGAAGGAAGAAGCCGAAACCGATCCCACAAAACCGGTCTGCCATTGGTCTCCTCCCGCTCACTCCCTGTGTCCACGACGTACGATATCCCACTCCTAATCCGATCGATTTTATCTGCGAAGTGCTTCGCTAAAGCCTCACAGGAGGCTTTTGACTGTTCCAGTGGGTCCGGAGCGACTGGACCGACCAGACTCCGGACCACTTGGAACAGCCTCCTGGGGCAGCACTCTGCAGACGCAATGGAGGCAGCATAGAAATTCTTTTTTGCTGCCTTCACCGCCACCCGGTAGGCTGAAGATGCAGCTCTAACCCGTGTTCGATCGTCTTCGGAGCGGGAATTTCACCATCGGCGCTCTAGCCTTCTCACCTCTTGTTTCAGAGCTCGCAGCGACGGAGTGAACCATGGCGCCGCGCGAGCTCTGTTTAGGCGAAGAGGGCGCTTCGGGGCAACTCGGTCTAATGCCCTGGTGATTGCAGCATTCCAGTCATTCACCAGGGTCTCGACCGAGCTACCGTTTGTGTGCTCCAATTCCCCAAGCGCGTTCAGGAATCCATCTGGATCCATAAGACGCCTGGGGCGGACCATTCTAATAGATCCCTCACCCCTGCAGAGGGGTTGTGGCACCGAGAAATCCAACCCCACCAGATAGTGATCTGACCATGACAAGGGGGTGGTGGATATACCCCCGATCTCCAGATCATTTCCCCCCTCTCCGGAAACAAAAACCAAGTCCAGTGCATGACCGGCTACATGGGTAGGTCCAGTTAATACAGGGTGCAGCTCCCAGGAAGCCATGGTCTCCATAAAGTCCCGAGGTGCCCCAGTGAGGGAAGCCCCCGAATGCACGTTGAAGTCCCCCAGCACCACTAGCCTGGGGGACAACACACGCACATCGAAGACCACCTCCAGCACCTCGGCCAGGGAGTCTGTCGTGCAGCGGGGTGGACGGTACACGAGCAGAATCCCCAGGCTGCCCTTTGGACCCAGCCTCCAGTACATGCACTCAATAAACTTGGTCTCCCGGAGAGGGAGTCTGGTGAGGACCAAGGACTCCCGGTAGATAACAGCCACTCCCCCTCCCCGTCCCCCAACCCTTGGCTGCTGGGCATACGAGAAACCGGCCGGACACAAGGCCGCCAGAGTAGGAGCAGCGGCCTCGTCCAGCCAGGTTTCCGTAACACATGCCAGGTCCGCACCCTCATCCATGATCAAGTCATGGATGAGAGATGTTTTTTGGGTAACGGACCTGGCATTGCACAACAGCAAACGCAGGGTGGGGGGAGGAGCAACACATCCCCCAGTTATCCCTTGGCTCTGGGCAGGCCCGGAACAAGGGATAGATATTAAGCATCGATCCCTTGTTCCCCTTACTCGGCGTGGCCTGCCCCTAGCGCTCTGCCAACGCCTGCCGCTCAACGTTGGTACCGTTTGCCCCCCAGAACTCCCCCCACTATCTCCCTGGGAGAGACACATGCCCCCTCGCTTCCGCCAATCAGGCGGGAGACCCACCCCTAAAATCAACCCCTAAAAAGCCCCAGCCCTTCAAAAAGGAAGGGCCTCTTAAAAACTCCCAGCCCCACCTATATCCCCAGCAGCAGGGGGACAGGCCCTCGCCCTCGTGCCACCCCCGAAGTGGCTCCCCCAAAGGGGCGACCCGCTTTGGTGTCGCCCCTTCGGTGGCGACCCCGGCGGCGGCGGACCCGCCCCCGCTGGGGCCTGGTCTTTCTGGCCCCACAATCAAGCAGCTGCAGGTGGGGCAAGCAGTCCCACAGGTGCGGTGGGGTGGGCTGGCCTCGCACAGGCAGCGGCAGCAGCAGCAGAGCTGGACCCACCTGCCTGGCTTGCTCTTCTCCCCAGCAGTGGTGGTGAGGAGATGCCCGGGTCAGCTGGGGCCTGGTCTTTCTGGCCCCACAATCAAGCAGCTGCAGGTGGGGCAAGGTGGCTCCTGGCTGAGCCCGGGCCTGCAGGGGGCAGGCAGCAGTCCCACAGGTGCGGTGGGGTGGGCTGATTTATCTGAAGGATTTTTGCCCCACTCTTCAGCCAAAAAGGCTCACAGAGCAGGCTACTTGAGAGAAAGACACCCACAGTTTTCACTTCAAGTGTCTCGTAGGCATCAATTGCCAGATCGGTTGATTGTTTTAGGTAACAATGTAAGATGTTAACTGTTCTGCATTTGTTCAGTTTCACATTACAGTTAACTGAGTCTTGTGCCTTAGAACTAGGAACCAATGGTTCGGGTCCCATGGCCCCACTGGACAAGTCTCAGTCAGTCCTCCATCTGTAAAATGGCAGTAACAGCAATCTAACGCAAGGGGTTGTTGTATGGTTGAAAGCTGTATGGATTTAAAGCTCTTCACGCAAAGGGGTCATGTTCATAATCAGTATTTATTTACAGTAATACCTTGAATTGCAAGTAACTTGGTTTGAGAGCGTTTTGCAAGACAAGCAAATTTTTAAATATTTATTTATTTATTTATTTATTTGATATACAAGCGACATCTTGCAATACAAGTACTGTGGTACGGCTTAAATTAAAAATCTCTGTACAAATTTTTTTGGGGGGATTTCGTTTTGATATAAGAGTGTTTTGGATTACAAGCACGTTTCCGGAACGAATTAGGCTCTCAATCCAAGGCATGACTGTATTTATCATTTATTTATTACATTTCTATACCACCCAATAGCCAAAGCTCTCTAGGTGGTTCACAATCATCATTCTTTAAAAAAAAAAAAAATCAGAATCAGTAGGTAAGCATCCACCATACCTTTATTTGATGCAACAATGCCCTCAGACATTCTCCTCTTCTTTAACTTGTCCTTGATCTGAGCAGTCTCCATGGCTGCACTGCTTGCCTCCAGCTGACCAGGATCCTGTTTTGGCTGGGTGCTAGGCAGCTGCAAAAAGTCACCCATGGCTGTGCTATCTATATTCTTCTTCTGAAGGTTGCTCCTGCTATCCCAGCTCTCCAGAGGGGAAATATATGGAGGCTCCCCTTTGCCTCCCCACAAACATGCTTGTTTCTTTAAAACTGAATGAAGAGATGCTGCGGGGCAATTTAAAGAGAGGGGCTCGGTTACTCAACCAGTCCATATATTGAGGAATGCACCTTAGCCCTTCTGTTTATTTCTCCAGAGAGCTAGATTCTAATTACTAGAAGATTGCTGGCTATTATCGTTATCACTGAGCTTTTCTACATGAGGCTGTTAATCAGCTGTTAATCCGCTGTATCTGCTTTTGGTTTTGTCACAAAATTGAGATCCGAGCACTACAATAGGAGCTTTTCTTTTTCTGCTTTTCTGCTACCTAACCTCTAGGTGGCACTGTGGTATAGCAGAAAAGTGCAAATACACAAGAGGAAATGGCACTTGCTTTTGCTTTCACGATTAAATGCCTCATTTCCCCTGCTCTACAAAAAACTGGCTGAAAGTACTGGTTAGACATAGATGTGAAATTGGAGGGTCACAACATCATCTAAAGAACCCATAAGCAACCATGAGTGGGGAATGACAAGTGCATGATGAATGCCTCATGTACAACAGTGGATTATCATTTATATACTGCCTTATCTGCTAAAAAAAACCATCAAGGTGTTGTACAACAATCTAAAACAATAAAACCTAGTACTGTAACAATAAAAGCAAGAACATTAAAAACAGGGTGCAATCCTATGCATATTTACACAGGAAAAAGTCCTACAACTCCCAGCATTCCCCAGCCAGCCATGCTGCCTGAGGAATGCTAGGAGTTGTAGGACTTTTTTCTATCTAAACATGCATAGGATTGTGCCCAATGTGCCCTAAAACATTAAAAATGAATACACTGAAAATATTAGTCTCTACATTCTTTCTAAAGGTCTAGTAGAGAGTGGGGGCCAACTGGAGTTCTTGAGGGAGTGCATTCTATAGTTTGGGGGCAACACAGGAGAAAGTCCTTTCATGGGTGCTCAACCGATGAGCCTCTGCAGGTCATGGTGCCCTCAGAAGAGCCTCTCCTGCAGATCTTAATACCTAGACAGGTTCATAGCAAGACAGGCGCTCCCTTTTGATCAAGATGGGCAGAGCTATGGGCGGTAGGATCACCAGATGCAAAGGAAAAATGGGGCTCCTGTATCCTTCCTAATAGTGCAGAACAAGGAATTCTGGCAGGTGCAGCTTGTCACGCAAGGGTTACAGAAGCGGCACCTGCCGAGATTCCCTCTTCTACACATCCTGTCGTCCTGTACACTTGGTCACCCTAATAGACTATTTTAAGATTTGTAAAGCCATTGCAAGAGAAGTAAGAGAACTCCTGTGATGGAGAAACCCCTTTTTGGACACATTTTTATACATCGGCAATCTAGGAAATTAAATCAGCCCCACAATGCCCGTGAGTTTGTGCTGGACGTGTCATTTCCCAAGAAACAGAAAAAGGTTCCATTGTCTCTTCAAAAATGATACATATCCTTTCCCTGGTTCGTAGGAACCTAGGAAGTGGCCATATACTGAGTCAGACCATTGGTCCATCTAGGCCAGTACTGTCGACACTGACTGCTGGCAGCGGCTCTCCAGGGTTCCAGGCAGAAGCTTTTCCTGCCTTGCCTGGAGATGCCCGGGATCAAAAATGGGACCTTCTGCAGGCACTGCATGTGCTCTACCACTGAGTTATGGCCCCTCACCCCACCAACTAGTTGCCAAGCCGATGGCTAAATGGGACTTGGAGGGACAAGCAGAGTTCCACTCAGTGGAGGCTGGTGGGTGGCTCCAACGTCAGTGGGGCGGTTTATCCACTCTTTGTCTTAGTCTGAACTTTAAAGGACCTGTCCATGGTGCTGAGCCTAATTTGGGGGCGGGGTTCAACACCATGGATAGCTCCTTTAAAGTTCAAACTAAAACCCAGAGTGGATATGCCGCCCCACTGACATTGGAGCCACCAGCCTCCACTGGTCCCACTAGTGGTTGGATCTAAGGCCATGCGTGAGAAGCAGATTAGGCCTGCCTCTCCTCCCACTCCTGCAGTATACCAGCCAACTATATCCTTCCCCCAATGTAAAAGTCCAACGGTCCCCGTGCTTACCGGCTCTCATAAGGTATCACACACATATACTCTAGTGCAGCCTTCCTGAACCTGGTGCGCTGCAGATGTTTTGGACTACAGCTCCCCACTTTCCTGACCGTTGACCATGCTGGCTGGAGCTGATGGGAGCTGAAGTCCAAAACATCTGGAGGGCACCAGGTTGGGTTGGGGGAAGGCTGTTGCAGAGCTAGCAGCTGCCACTGGCTGAAGCCAGAGTACAAGGTCATTGCCTGTAGGGTAGGAAGCAGCCCTTGCACGTTTGCTTGTGAACAAATGCCCCTGAACTCGGTGGGACTTACCTCCTCCACGTCAACATGCACATGTATTGGATACTGACAAATAAATCTCTCTCCTGGATATCAGACAAATCTTCCTATTTCAAAGTCGGGTTTCACCCTTACCGAGATCACAAACCACACCCAGGCCTGCTTCTAGCCTGCACCATGCTCACCATCATCTGCCGTGGTCCATCTGGTCCCATGGAGCTCCAAATTAGAATCGATGCTCCCTCCTCTCAGGACCCTGCACGCAGGCTTCACTTTGGGAATGCTCCCACAATATATCGCAACAGGGGCTCGGTATTTAGCTTGGAAAGAACAGCAACATGAGTGAAATAAAACATGAAGGTGGGGTGGGGGGAGAACCATTTGCTAATCCCTCTGTGTCTAAATCCTAGTATCCAAGTGATTATCATAGCAAGCAACGCATGATGTGGAACTGTTGCTAATTGCTTACATGGGGTCCAGACATCTTCCCTCAGAGAATTGCTTCTGTTTTAAGAATATTGTATCAGACTGAAGTTCAAATTGGTGCAAAGAAAACATAATTGTTTTTCCACAAGCGGTGTGATTTCGACTTCTGTGTGGTTTTGTGAGTGTTGCTGGTATCTACCGGCTTGTTCGTTTTTTACTTCTTTCGGCACTCTCCTTACAATACTCGTCTTCTCTAACACTCATGACTGAGAGCAGCACACACACGACTGGGCCTGCCATGAAGCAAAGCGAAGCAGGCTGCTTCAGGATGTAGACAGATGTTGTCTGACTCCAACTCCCACACCATTGGCCATGCTGGCTGGGGCTGATGGGAGTTGGGGTCCAACAACATCTGGAAGGCCACAGTCCGTCCGTCCCACCGCTTTAGGGGGATAAGTAAAGGCAGGCCAGGGACTGATGTCTGAACAGTGCAGCAAGACCTTGTAGGGTGTTGGCCTTAGCATGAGGGGAGGGAGGCTGTCCACTTCAGGCACCAAAATGTCTCCGACCAGCACTGAACACTCATGTAGTCCTTCTAAAAAGCAGGATGTACCAGTAAAGCCACCCCATCCTGCAGCATCATGGCCACCTTTTGCAAGGTTTTCTTTCTTTTTGCCTGGAATGTCTACAATAAATGAGCCACACAAATAAATGCACATTTATTGCACAAAAAAGCTTTGTGTATGTGTGTTAGCCCCTTTGTGGGATGATGCAACCAAGCGCAGAATGTATAAACAGAGCTTGCTAAAGAAATTGCTATTCCATACACACATGTTCCATGTGGCTGATTTGGAATGGGTTTTGTTGTTTGTTTTTGAGAGAGAGATGTTTTGCTTTGCTTGCACTGTGTCAGGAACTGTTGAATCTATGCGTGGCTGCCCCCACTTAGTGGACCACTGAACTGGAGGTGGCAGCTTCTCAATGAAGTGCCTTCTGGCCCTGCTGGACTGACTCCACCCACGCAAGCTTGCAATTGGATACACCTGAGCAGAAAGGAGTATACAAGAGCTTCCTATTCCAGTTGAGCTTTGCTTGAGCAACAAGGGTTTCTTGACCTTGTTCTTGCATACTTGGTTATTCCTCTGGTCCCACAGCTCCTGGTTCTTGGCTCCTGACTGATCCCAGACTGAGGTCTACAGTCCAGCCCTGACCCCATGACACACAGCTTATTTACACCTTGGTATCCTTGTGGAATGGTTTGCCAGAGACTGAAGGCCAATTTGTGAACTGGGCGGGATGAGTTGGGATTTTTCATGCTCACTGAACACATGTTGACTTTCAGTCTAAAATCACACTGAATCATTCACAAGATCCTGGATACACATAAGTGACTATTATTCCCATCAGGCAATCTACCAACCCCCACTTCAATTTTTAGCAGTTTTCCTCTCCCACTGCAGTCCCACCATGCCATCTCCAAAGCCTTTCCTGAAGATCCCCCAACCCTCAGGTGAGAATTTTCAGAGGGTACAGGTGCTGCAGCGGAGGAGGGTGGCCACTTACGCATTGTCAAAAGAGAGGAAGAGCTGCATCACCCCCAAAGAGGACATCAATTTGCACAACATACGCATATGCAAATTTATATGCATAGGTGCAAATTTAGAAATCATAATTTAAAAAGAAATACAGTACATCTCCTCATAGTGGAGAAGACTGACCATGTGACTTGTGTGTCTGCTCAGTCTGCTGACTGGGTGCTAACTGTTGATATGCAATTTCAAGGCCCCTGCTCTCCCCTTCTTATGGTTCTTTGACTTTAAACTAGACAGCCCTTCAAAAGGAGGACACCTTCAAACAGAAGACTGTCCTCTGCCAGCTCTCAAAAACAGAGGATTGTCCTCTGTAAAGTAGGACACCTGGACATCCTAGATGTCAGGAAATACCCATTGCATGATTGGTCATCTATTCTCATAACTTTACATAACAAGCCAATCATGGTGAGATTCTGACTGGGTTCAGACAACATGATAACCCATACTCAAGGGTTGAGTGTGGGTTGACGTTGAACCATGGGTTATTGCTGAAACGTGGGATATTGTGTTGTCTGAACCCAGCCAAATTAACAAACCATGGTGAACAACCCACAGTTCATAACCCAACAAGAAACTATGGGCTCCCTTCATGGGTTGTTTGTGGTTAACAAGCCATGGCTTGTTAGTGCAGCTGGGTTCAGACAACCCGATAACCCATAGTTCAATAACAACCCACGGTTCAACAATAACCCACACTCAACCATACTCAACCCATACTTAACCCTTGAGTGTGGGTTATTATATTGTCCGAACCCAGTCTCTGTGTATCTATTCATGTCACCGATAGAACTATTTGGGGATAATTTTTCAATTTATGTTCTGGGGTGCATGTGTCCCCCCAGAGACCAATTTTAGTGAAAATGATATCCAGGAATGTGATAACATAGTAGAGAGCTTCAGATATGAATGGAAGGAAGGAAGGACAGAAGAGAGTTTATGGCAGATACTTACCTGCTGTAAAATCATCATGTGTGGCCATGCGTACAGAAGGGCCCAGGATACCTCTACAGCTATGAGATGACTGGTTTTATTTCTTTTTACTGACCACACGGCTGCTGTTGCTTCTCTCCCTGTACATCCAAAGGTCTGCAGAGAAGAACAACACAAACATCATCATCAGGGATAATATTCTCTGCAACTCGTACATTTTGTCAGCCAATGGGATCTTGAGCTCCCTCCCAATTAAAGACTAAGGACTGCTTCATACACGAACCATTTTCTACAAAGAAATAATCTCCATGTAAGAAGAAAAAATGCAAACGCCATCTTGTATGAAGCCAACTTCATACTGTTTTTATCTTGCTACAAATGCACATCTGGACGTTAAGGACACATATATATGGGTGAAGACAGAGCAGGCCAGGGTTGGCCTCTGTGGTGAGCAATCCCTGGCCTAACCAAAACCTAGAACTGGCAGGGGTGCAGAAACTTACATGTGATGGCAGGAACCCCTCAAGTAAGTGGATGTACATGTGAAAGCACTATTACAATAATTATTTTAATAACATTAAACAATAGAAGAATGAAATAAAATGGGAAACAACAACATAGTGATGACATGGCACTGACCGAAAAGACTGGAAAAACAGTGTATGTACATGTGTGTTTTAAATCCTTTTTTCATTTGCGCATCACATGCTTTTCAGCACGATTGCATGATTGTTTTAATATATTTTTAAAAAGCCAAAAATTGCAAATTAAAAGACTGCTTTTAAAAAACGGTACCAGCTAGAAGCAAAGGTGTAAAGAGGTATAGACTTGCGGTGATAGGCTTACCCACCTTACACATCAGTAGGGATGGATGGATCAGTCTATTTCCAATCTCTGTAAATTTTGCACATGTTCATTCACAAGTCCATTCTGCCCTGTTTCAGCATCAATTGCAAATTGCTTTAATCCACACACACACAAATTATTTAAATAGCATTAAATACTTCTTTAAAACATATTTTCTTATAAAATAGCACATTTCTAACGTAATGAATTTTAGGCCTTTCTTGGGCAATCACACTTCCTCCTTCATGGAATATTACAGGGGGTCCGGATGATGACATCTTCAGTTTTATAGCCCTCCCATGTTTTGCCACCACTTCTGTCTTTTTTCTTATCAGAAAAAAAAATCTGTTAAGAAAAGAAGGAATAGCTGCACAATGACTTTCTACTGATAGCACTAGGAACCCACTGCCTGGAATAGGTATACCGGATAAATCTGAAATGGGTTCAAATGGCTTTGGATTGCTATGAATCTGACCTGCAGAATCCGCAGCAAACCAGTATCTTCCATGTCACATGGATTCCACAGGCTTGCGGAACTTTTTTCTTTCTTTCCAGAATTCTGCACAAATTTAGTCGTATGAAAGTATGAAAGTTACTGAAAATATGCTAATATATACACCATTTTTTGAACAAGAATGTTTTTTCCATCTCTGATCCCTCTCCAGCCTCTGCTGTGTAGCACTCTTTTTTTTCTTTTTCTTTTTTGCGTGCTCTGCTCCATGATTATATGCTGAGGTAAGAATAATACGCAAAATGTTACGTGCCAGCAAAAGTTGTGTAAATTGTGGTGCACTTTTTGGCGTAGTTTTCCGAAGGGGGGGAATCTGATTCCGTCAATGAGCAGACGACGGAAAAGACACCTGACAATCCATGAAATACAGACGGAACGGATTAAGCAAAATCTGTACATTCCTAATCTGGATCCATCCCTAGAATATGAATTTTTAAATGCATCTTGTTACATTTTTTTAAAGCTGAGAACATTCGGAGAAGTGCAACATTCAAAGGATAATTATCCTAATATGTGTTTACTGGAAACTAGTATTACGGAATTTTATCTTTAGGCTAAGTTCGTTAGCTTTGGATTTATTAATCATTTTCTCTGTTCTATGCTATTTATTTATTTGTTGTATTTATGAATTGCCCATCTGGCCGGCAAACCGGCCACTCTGGGCGATGTACAACATAATAAAATATAAAATACAGTTAAAACAGCATAAAATTTTAAAATCTTAACCCACCCCATATTCCGGCCTGAATAGCCATGTTTTTAGTGAGCGGCGGAAGCTCAGCAGAGAGGGGGCATGGCGGAGGTCACTCAGGAGAGAGTTCCACAGTATGGGGGCCACCACAGAAAAGGCCCTCTTCCTAGTCCCCACCAGTCTAGCTGCTCTGGCTGAAGGGACAAGGAGAAGGCCATCTGTGGCAGATCTTGTTAAGCGGCCTACTTGGTGTTGCTGGAGATAAACTGGACCGGAGCCGTATAGGGTTTTAAAGGTCAAAACCAACACCTTGAATTCTGCTTGGCATCAACTGGTAGCCAGTACAGCTCCTTGAGCACTGGAGTAATGTGATCCCGTCAGCGGCTGCCTTTAACCAGGCAAACCGCTGCGTTCTGTACCAGCTGTAGCTTCCGAACCATCTTCCAGGGTAACCCCACGTAGAGTGCATTACAGTAGTCTAGGCGAGAGGAGACCAAGGCATGAACCACTGATGGGAGCAGATGATTAGGAAGGTAGGGGCGCAGCTACCGTATTAGATGGAGTTGATACAGCGCCGCCCGGCTCACAGCTGACACCTGCACCTCCATGGACAGCTGGGAGTCTAGAATGACCCCCAAGCTGTGGACCTGGTCCTTCAGGGGTAGATGTGCCCCCTTTCAGCACCAGGTACCCCCATTCAGCACCAGGTCAACATCCCCTAACCTCCCCTTGTCCCCCACCAGAAGTACTTTGGTCTTCATAGAATCATAGAAAAGTAGAGTTGGAAGGGGCCTACAAGGCCATCGAGTCCAACCCCCTGCTCAATGCAGGAATCTAGGTCAAAGCATCCCTGACAGATGGCTGTCCAGCTGCACCTTGAATGCCTCCAGAGTGGGAGAGCCCACAACCTCCCTAGGTAGTTGATTCCATTGTCTTATTGCTCTGACAGTCAGGAAATTTTTCCTGATGTTTAGGTGGAATCTAGGTTCCTGTAACTTGAGCCCATTATTCCGTGTCCTGCAAACTGGGATGATCGAGAAGAGATCTTTGCCCTCCTCTGTGTGACATCCCTTCAAATACTGGAAGAGTGCGATCATATCTCCCCTCAGTCTCCTCTTCTGAAGGCTAAACATGCCCAGTTCTTTCAGTCTCTCCTCATAGGGCCTTGTTTCCAGTCCCTTTATCATCTTTGTTGCCCTCCTCTGAACCCTCTCCAGTTTGTCTACATCCTTCTGAAAGTGTGGTGCCCAGAACTGGACGCAGTACTCAAGATGAGGCCTAACCAGTGCCGAGTAAAGGGGAATTATCACTTCCCGCGATTTGGAAGCTATACTTCTATTAATACAGCCCAAAATTGCATTTGCCTTCTTTGCAGCCACATCGCATTGCTGGCTCATATTCAGTTTGTGATCTACCACAATTCCAAGATCCTTCTCACTTGTAGTATTGTTGAGCCAAGTGTCCCCCATTCTGTAACTCTGCATTTGGTTTCCTCTCCCTAGGTGCAGCACTTGGCATTTATCCCTATTAAATTTCATTCTGTTGTTTTCGGCCCAGCGCTCCAGCCTATCGAGGTCACTTTGAATTTTGTTTCTGTCTTCCAGAGTATTAGCTGTTCCACCCAACTTTGTGTCATCTGCAAATTTGATAAGCATTCCCCGTACCTCCTGATCCAAGTCATTAATAAAAATGTTAAAGAGCACCGGGCCCAGGACCGAGCCCTGTGGTACCCCGCTCGTTACCTCTCCCCAGTTTGAGAAGGAACCATTGATAAGCACTCTTTGAGTCCGATTCTGTAGCCAATTGTGGATCCACCTGATAGTTGTTCCATCTAGCCCACTCTTAGCTAGCTTACTAATCAGGATATCATGAGGCACTTTGTCGAAAGCTTTGCTGAAGTCCAGATATATAATGTCCACAGCATTCCCACAGTCCACAAGGGAGGTTACCCGATCAAAAAATGAGATCAGATTAGTCTGACAGGATTTGTTCTTGACAAATCCATGCTGGCTTCTAGTAATCACTGCATTGTTTTCAAGGTGCTTGCAGACTGACTTCTTTATAATCTGCTCAAAAATCTTCCCGGGGATTGATGTCAGACTGACTGGCCTATAGTTCCCAGGTTCCTCCTTCTTGCCCTTTTTGAAGATGGGAACAACATTTGCCCTCCTCCAGTCGTCTGGCACTTCACCTGTCCTCCATGATTTCTCAAAGATAATAGACAGTGGTTCTGAGAGTTCTTCTGCCAGTTCCTTTATTACTCTAGGATGCAGCTCATCAGGCCCTGGAGATTTAAACTCGTTCAGAGTAATCAGGTGCTCCTTGACCATTTGCCTATTAATCTCAAGCTGCAATCCTGCCCCTTCAGTCTGCACTGCAGGTTTGCCAGGGGGGTCATAGACCCTCTTTTGGGAGAAGACCGAGCCGAAGTAGGAATTGAACACTTCTGCCTTTTCTTTGTCTTCTGTTATCAATTTGCCATCCTCATTGCGTAGTTGAACCACCAGTTCTTTCTTCTGTCTTTTACTGTGCATGTATCTGAAGAAAGCTTTTTTGTTGCTTTTAGCATTCCTCGCTAACCTTAGCTCATTCTCAGCTTTAGCCTTCCTGACACTATTCCTGCAGTTCTGTGCTACCTGCCTGTACTCTTCACTTGTAGCCTGTCCTTCCTTCCACTTCCTATACGTGTCCTTTTTTGTTTTCAGGTCATCTTTGAGTTTATTGTGAAGCCACATTGGCTTCTTCTGTTGCCCTCTGCCTTTTTTCCTTTTGGGAATTGTTTGCAATTGTGCCTTTAAAATTTCCTTTTTTAAAAACTCCCACCCCTCCTGGGCTCCCTTTCTCGTGAGAGTCACTTGCCATGGGATCTTACTAATCATTGTTCTGAGTTTGTTAAAATTGGCTTTCCTAAAATCCAGGGTACGTGTTTGGCTACACTCAGCTTTTGCTTCCGTTAGAATCAAGAACTCAAGTATAACATGGTCACTTTCCCCCAGAGTTCCCGAAACTGCCACTTTATCCACTAACTCGTCTTGTCGGTGTTGCTTAATTTGTTCTCTTTTACTTTTGTAATACACTGATTATTTCCCCCCCCCCCTCTCTGGGCTGGAATACCTAGTATTCTAAACGATAAAACTGAATTGATTGACTGAAAGGACAATTACATTCTGATCTGCACAAAGTAAACATTGAGTGTAGAAGTACCCCACACCTACGAATTACTTGGTCAGAAAGGCCTGTTCTGCTGATATTGCAACTTATGGTAAAGTTCACATTAATTTCAGTGACAAGCATGCTTAGTTATGATGATAAACACCTTTGACAATTCTACAGATGGACTGTAGAAGGGAGAAGAGCCAGTTCCACAATAAACCAGATACGGTGCGAAGCCAAAGCGACTGATTTGTGAGGGAAAGATTTGTGAGGGGAAATGGGATGCATCACGCTTGGTTAAACCATGACAAAAGAGCATGAGCCTGGAATGGAACAACCAGAAGTATTTATTCATTCATTCTTCCACTAAAAATGAAATATTGAGAATACCTCTATATATGCCTCAACATGAAATAACTGCAAGGATAAAATACCAGCCAATTAACTGTAAATTTAAATGAGCTGACCATTTATTAATTTATTTGTCAATGTATCACCCTGCAGTCTGTCAGCCATTTCTCAGGCCTCTTCCCTATGTAGCAATATATTTACATTTCCTCCTCTGTATTATGCTCTGCTACATGAATTCCTAAATTTAATCACATGGAGGTCTAGGTTAGTTTCAAGTGCTAAACCAATTTGGAAGTTCCACGCTAAGAAGAGAAAACCCATCTTAAAGCAGAGAGCATGTGGTGTAGAAAAACCAATTGGCGGTAAGTGTGGCACACACTAAAAAGCTCCCATGCCTCCTCTCTCTCTTCTTACAGCCGTGGGTTTCTGTTCCGCAAAATGAAGGAATTCATTTCTATCTTCAACATGATAAAAACCTGTGATGGGATGAGATGATGGGAAGATTGATGAATGGGAATTAGGTAAGGGCATCCTCGATGTTGTTGACACACATGCACCCTGTTGTTGACACACACACACACTGATGCAATAAAGAGAATTGCTAGTATTGCCTAGGGCCAGGGGAGGAAAAGATTTTGAGTCCTGAAGAATTATTTTTAAAATTTATATCCTGTCATTTCTTCCAGAAGGGCTAAATGCAGCTCACAATTTTAAAAAAGCAAACTACTACTAAAACACAAGTCCTGTCCAGATGACCCAGATTTCCACAAGTTCAAGGGTCCTGTCTGCATGAAGCCTACACATATACATTCAAATACGCATCAACTCTTCCTGTACATACAGACAACATTGAATTTTCAAGGGCACGAGATCATGCCTACAGAAGTCTATGTGTAGGACCCTTGAACACATGGCAGCCACTGAGCTCAAACCAAATCAGCCCGTTCCACACATTCGTTTGTACCCTTTATCTCTCCCCCCCCCCCCAGATATTCATTCAATGACTGGAGTCATTCAATGACTGGTGGGGGAAGCAGGATCACAAACCAAACCTTTCAAGTCACAGAAGTAATAGTTCCACTTTATTCTACACTAGTCAGACCTTAACTGGAGTATTGTGTCCAGTTCTGGGTGCAACACTTTAAGATATTATAGACAAATTGGAAAGGGTGGAAAGGAAGGCAACAAAGGACCTTTCCTCAAAGGTCCTTTGAGGAAAGATTGAATTATAGAGCAATCCTAGAGCCAGATGCAAAGGGCTTCATCACAGGAGCTACTGCAACATCTAAAGCCCTACTGGGAGGAGTTTCACACACCTCTCTTCAGTCCTGTTTTGTGTGTGTGGGGGGGGTGTTGAACAAGCAATGGGAGGGAACTTATTTACACCAGCTCCTGGGCTGGTATACATTTCCCCTTGTGAGGACCAGGAAGGCTTTGGATCATGCGGATCCAATGCCTCCCACAATCTGCCCATGCAATGCCCCCAATCCGCCCTCTTTCCCCACATTCCAGTGCCAGAGTGAGAAGAGCTGCAGAGTTTCCAGCAGGGGCTGGAGGAGGTTCAAGATCAGACCTCCCCTTCTGAAGTCAGACCTCTCTCTCCACCCTCAGAGCGGGAGATCGATCTATCCTGTGGCCACTGCAATGCCCTCCCAGGGACTACAGGATTGCACCATTAGCTAGATATGTTTAGCCTGGAGAAGGGAAGACTGGGGGGGGGGGGGGAATACCTTAAGGCAGCCTTCTTCAACCTGGTGCCCTCCAGATCTATTGGGTCCGCAACTCCCATAATTCCCAGCCAGCATGAGCAATGGCTGGGAATTATGGGAGTTGCAATCCAACACATCTAGAAGGCATCACATTGGGGAAGTCTGCCTTAAGAGTTCAAGTATAGAAGAGGCAAATACTTGTTATCTGGTGCTCCAGAGGCCAGGACTAGACCTAATAGGTTGAAGCTACAGGAGAGTAGATTTCAGTAGCACATTTGGGAAAACTTGTCAATGGTAAGAGTAGTTCAACAGGGGAACCAATTCCCCAAGGAGGCGGTGGACTCTCCATCACTGAAGGTCTTCAAACACAGGCTGAGCAGCCATCTGCTGAGGATGTTCTAACTCCAAATTCCTATCCTTGCATTGAGCAGGGGGTTGGAACAGATAGGAGCTGTTGAACTTTCAGTCCAAGGGCTGAATTCAATTTCAGAGATGCTCTTGGGAGCCACGTTCCAGTGGTGGGCAGGGCCAAAGGCAAAACAGGCAGGGCCAAAATACCAGCATATTTTAGCTTAAAGCACTTACTACCAGTAAGTAAGCCATGGGAGATGTATTTCAACCTTTTAGAATGAGGAGAATGTGCAAAAGTCAGGAAACCACCAAACAATGGGTATTTTGGGGAGAGGTGGTGAGGCTAGCAGAAGGGGAACCCCAGAGGGCCAGATTTGACCTGTGGGCCTGAGGTTCAACACCCCTGGACTAACATGATAACCCATACTCACGGGTTGAGTGTTGGTTGTCATTGAACCATGGGTTGTTGTTGAAACATGGGTCATCATGTTGTCTGAACCCAGCCAAGAAAACAAACCATGGTGAACAACCCACAGATTATGACCCAACAACAAACCATGGGCTCTCTTCATGGATTGTTCATGGTTAACAAGTCATGGCTTGTTAGCACAGCTGGGTTCAGACATCTCAATTACTCACAGTTCAATGACAACCCACACTCAACCCTTGAATGTGGGTTATCATGTTGTCTGAACCCAGTTACTGATTCTACTTTTCTTAGAAAAATCCAAGGTAGTAAATATATTTTTTTAAAACTAACAATATACAAGTCAATTAGATTTATAACCTTTTAATGTTTTTAACCTAAACTCAGTCCGTTAAAAGCTTTCTCAGACCAGAAAATCATAAGCATCTTTCTTAATTTCCTAATTCTTAAACCCATGGAGCTCAGAATGACTCCTTATAACAGAAGATTCTTAGAGGTCATGGTCATATTATTAAAAGGTTGCATAAATGCAGATTCCTTGCAAAGTAACCTTCTCTGTGATCACAAGCAGAAGCATGAGTTGGAAGGGGTGAAGAGAGAGAGCAGGGCAGACTGGTTTTGAATACAAACTACAGCAGTAATTAAACACCGGTATTGAATGCCAGGCTTTGGACATCACAGATCATTCAAGCATTGTGCCTAGTGTTTTCAGAGTACATATTGTTACTGTCTCCACTAGAGTTGTGGCCAAGATACACTAATTTCTGAAAGGTAGCTGATAGATCTTTCTGCAAGTTTTCGCAGTTAAGCAAACACAGAGGCAAGAACAGAGAGTATATTTTCATTCGTACTTCCTTGGGGCCTGGATCTAGTGCATATTGATACTTGTCAATTAAGGTGCTTCTTGTTGACTTCAATGAGTTTTAGATCAGGGTCTCATCCAGAAGGCACTCAAAAGATGAAAACAGAAGACATGCACTTCCCATATCCTCACTTTGTGGCTACTCTTGCTGCTGACTTCATAGCAAATCAAGCTGTAAGTAGGATTCTTCAGTTCTTCGTCCAAAAAAGTAATGACCGGCATGTTTGAATAAGCCACTACACTTAGGGATGCCACTGAAACATGAAATTAGGTGGTTTGTTGGTAAGGTCTATTATGTTTGTAATGCTCATATGTGTACTGAGCTTGGGTGGCTACCTAACAAAATTTAGAATTTTTGTTTTTCAAACTGAAATTGATTACGAGTGCCTGCATAGTTTGCATGACTAAGGGCGCAACCCCATGCATGTTTAGGCAGAAAAAAAGTCCTACAACTCCCAGCATCCCCCAGCCAGCATATAACTGCTGCTCTGGGCTTGGTTCTTCCACCTGAGAAACTTGTCTTTGGGGAAAGCTGCTAAACTGTCTTGTCTTGCCCTCCTCCTGGTCTGTCTGCTCTGGAGTATAACCACCAGCGGATCTTAGACCTTGCCATCTGCCTTTGGCTCTTTGGCTCCTTGCCTGCCCATTCTGGAACCTGAACACTGACCCATTCTCAGCCACACTGCTTGCCTCTGACCCTGCAGGGCCCTGACAGGAATAATGGAGATCGCAGGAGGGCTCTTGGTGAGAAAACAAGGGTGCAATAAGTTCATACGGGTTCCCCGGTTTTCATCTGCAAAACGTTGGGGGTATATACACCACAGAAAAAAAGCTTCATATCACCTCAAATACTTTCCAGTCAGGTCAATTGACACATTCAGCCGACAGTCATCAAAGGGTTGGGTTCACTCATGCACATTCAGTATATCACACCATCGAGTGATGACTTGCATGCATGACTCGGCCATTACACCAGAGACAGGTCTTTCACACCACCCCAAATACAGTGAAATCAGTAAAAACCTTTTCAATAGAGACTGTTCACACATTAAGCTACAAGTCAGTATGCCTGTTCACACAATCACTGAGGGGGGAATAAGCCATGGTGGCTTATTTCCCCTGGTCACATGCTGGGGGGATTTGCATAACTACCCTCACTGGCGCAGCTCACTATGTCGTAAGAACCCGGTGAGGGGGAAACCACCGCGGCTTATTTCCCCCTCCATGATCATGCAACCCTGGTCAGTGTGCAAAGAAGCCAGGTAATGCACACACATCCAAGAATCAGACCAGAGACTAGCAGGATGTTGGCACAAGAGTTGGGTAAGTAGCAGGGGTATTTAAAGAACCTGAAGGAGATTTTGACCGTGTGGGTATGGTGGACACTTTCAATGTTTGAGAAAAAAAGGTGGTGGTGGGAGTTAGTGATTAAAAGTCAGAATAAGGGCTGTTGGGGTTTGGAGAATTCCTAATATTTCAAAGCTGGAGCAATTTTTGTATTCAAGCAAGGTTTTCATAATCTTGAACTGAATTTGCAATTTAAACAGTAGACACATGGAACACTACGCCAGCGTGGCGTAGTGGTGAGAGTGTTGGACTGGGACTTGGGACATCCGGGTTCTAGTCCCCGCTCAGCCATGAAACTCACTGGGTGACTTTGGGCCACTCACTGACTCTCAGCCTAACCTACCTCACAGGGTCGTTGTGAGGATAAAATGGAGAGGAGGAGGAGGATTATGTGTAAGCCGCCTTGGGTTCCTTGAAGGAAAAAAGACAGGGTATAAATGTAATAAATAAATAAATAAATAGTCTTGCATTTCGACGTCTGCACTAGTGAAGGGTTCTGTGTTCTTGCTTGGTGGTACAGTATATGTTTGGTACAAAGATGCCTTGAACAGAATTGGAGTAACAGTGTATTATTATTTCAGATGATTGTCTGTCGGAGCTCAGGCCAGCAGGTTGCCTGAGGAACTGCTCAGGGCACAGGCATTCCACTTGCTTGGACCTTCTCAGTCACCTCTCTAGGGATGTGGACAACTGGATTGGCCAGAAACAAGGACCCTCCCATTTGTCTTTCCCATATAAGTATAACTGCTGTATAGGGGTGCTTGTAGTTGTATGTAACACAGCACACTCATGAATTGGGGGTTACTCTGCCCATGACCTTCTGCATGTCCCTACTGGCTCAAACCTCTGTCTCTCTGGCCTTTGTGCTTCATCAGCTCGTTTCCTCACCTTACCTGCCACAGTGAGCTTGGCTGTTTACATTTAACTTGAAAATACAGCAAGCTTATACCGAAGGCTACAAAAAGAGCTCATATTTCAATAGGCAATCCCCCTAATTATTACCAATTGGATGTATTTGTGTTGAACATTAGGAAACAGGATCGTGATTTTGGATGTAGCAGATATATAATCCAAGACTACAATCCTAAAGCAGCTGCTTGCTGCATATCAGATAAGTAGACCATGTGGCTACCAAATGCACTTTGCTATGTTGCAGCACACACCCTGTGACCAACTGCACTAGTGTCCTATATGTGGGCTTCCCACAAATTGTTGACCACTGTATGAACAGAAGGCTGAACCAGATGGACCCTTGGGCTGATGCAGCATGGCCCTTCTTGTGTTCTTAATAATGAAAACACAGAAAAGACAATGCAGAGGTGCAAAACTAAAGTCCAAACTGCATGCTTCTCTAGATGGCTAAGAAATATGTGTAGGCAGCATGTCCTATCCTTGTACCGTACTGATGCTTAAATAAATGTTAAATAATCATAATGGTGCTGTGCATGCTAGCCATACCTGGTGTCAGGCAAATTCCTTGATAATGACCCAGAATGGTTCAGAATGCGAAACTCATAAAAAACCAGGGGAGGTGACTTATCTGTTCCTCCAGCTGAAGGGATGGGGGGGCAAGACAGATGTGTGTATAAGAAGGAACAAAAGATAAAATACAGCGTGGAATAGAGAGAGGTAGACAGAAGGGGACAGACAAGGAAGGAGGCAAAGTTAGGTGAAGGCCAACTAACTGACTGAGGCGGTGTGGAGGAAGTGGATAATCTCTCATAGTATCTGAACTCAGGGTCATCCCATGAAGCGGAGTGGTGGAAGAATCAGGACAGATAAAAGCAAGTACTTCCCACACAGCACATGGTTAAATTATTAATTCTCTACCACACGATGTAGTGATGGCCACCAATTTAGATGGCTTTAACAGGGGCTTAGACCAATTCATGGAGGAGAAGGCTGTCAATGGCTACCAGTATGATGGCTATATGCTACCTCCAGTATGCCTCTGTATGCTAGCTGCTGGGGAACATGTTGGTGCGTGTGTGCGTGAGCAGCAGAGTGCGTGTGCGCATGGGAGATTTAAAATCCTGTCTGTGTGCTAGCAGAGGCCTGTTATTCCACACACAGATCTTCCAGATCACAGCTCCCCCTTTACGCAGCGTGCAGCGTGTTGTGAAGATGCCAGCCCAGCCTGCCTGTAATCCAACTTGCTTCCAGCTTCCCCGTTTGCAGATTAATCCATGGAGTCAGGAAACACTCTGTAACACCACAGGTCTAATTCTACCTGTTTATTCACTTAGCAAGTAAAATTCTACAGAGTATACATTTCCTAGTTACAGTCCATGTGCAGAGTATAAATGCATAGCAAGCATTACATCCAGTGGAGTAAGTTGAGCTTCACTCCACCTCAGCAAAGAAGTTACATTTTTGCAGTGACAAAAGTCCAGCAAGAAGAACAAAGGAGAAGAGAGAAAAAAGTCCTGTCTCTCTCTAAGATGGCTTCAGACAGAAAACAAGTTAGCACGTCATCAGAACATACAAACCATGTGACTAGCTCATAATGCTCCCACGGTCTAGGCTTCCCATGCGAAAAACACGAGAACCCAGAAAGACATAACAAACTTGTTTACAGCCATTCTGTTCTTTCCATGTGTCAACAGTGTGCTAAAGCTGGTGAAGTGATACATATCACAGCATCATGGGTGGGATGATGCTATTGCATTCATCGCCTGGTTGTGGGCTTCCGATAGGCAGCTGGTTGGCCACTGTGGGAACAAAATGCTAGACTAAATAGTCCTTTGGTCTGATCTAGCAGGGCTCTACTTATGTTCTTATGGGGTACCTCTCTCTCTGCAGAGCTGGTGTGGGGCAGTGGATTTGCTACTTGTAGGAATGCTATGCTATTTGTCTCCATCTATGCTCAACTTGTATATTTGTAAATAAATCCGAATATTACAAAAACGCCACAAGCCTTCAGAGTGCTCTCTCCATCCAAAGGAAGCCAAACCTAGGTAAACACTGACCCTGGAACTTCTCACTGCTTGGGGAAGTGGGGAGTCCACAACAATATTAATTATGTGTGGACCTCGTAAGTCAGAGATCGGTGGGGGTGCATACACACCATCCTTGAAATCTTGTTTATTTGTTTATTTTATTTATTACATTTCTATACCGCCCGGCCCAACAGCTGAAGCTCTCTGAGAATGAGCATCAAACTAATACTCTGGGACACATCACTCTTTGCTCTTCCCAGTTACTAAACAGAGGCAGGATAACGTACGCAAAATAAATATATGCCCATTTGATGTGCTTGATTTAGATTAGTTAACTTCTGCAGCCTTTCTTGGTACAGAAATTTGGGTTATGATCATGGCAAAGAATTTGGATTTCTGTACAACTCACAGCCCTGTCTATAAGCAGGACAGCAAATGCCTGACCAGATTGCCTCTTGGAAGAGTCGATGCAGCTTATGGTTCGAAGGTGTGTGTCAATATTTATTTATTTCATTTCATTTCATTTCTATACCGCCCCACAGCCAAAGCTCTCTGGGTGGTTCACAACAATTCATACAATAATAATCCACATAAAAACCAACAATAAAAACATACAATGTAGTTAAAAAGCTAAAAAACGAATTTAAAAGTACAGTTTAAAATGACAATACTAAAAGTTAATAAAACTAAGCCTACAGGTGACAATTACCCCCCCCCCCCGCCGCCCCCTTATGTGCTATTTTGAACAGCTAAATATTGAATTCCTTGGCATAGAGGGAAGTCTTAACCGGGCACCAAAAAGATAGTAAGGTTGGCGCCAGACGGACCTCAGTGGGGAGCTTATTCCATAATTGGGGGGGGGGGCTACCAATGAGAAGGCCCTCCTCCTTGTTGCCACCAACCAAGCCTCCCTTGGAGGTGGCAGTCGGAGGTATTGTTTAGCATACCGCATTTCTGTCTTATGTTTAAACACTGAACTTAAGACAGGATGCTTAGTATCTTGCAGGGGTTCATAGATTTCATAGATCATAGAGTTGGAAGGAGCCTACAAGGCTATCGAGTCCAACCCCCTGCTCAATGCAGGAAACTAGAGGAGGGGTCTCCCATCCAAGTAATAACCAGGCCTGACCCTGCTTAGCATAAATTGGTGGTGAAAAGAAACATCAGGAGAAATTTGCCAGCTACATCAGAGGGTTGGTTTAGAAGGTTCACTATATTCTGCCTGAGCTTTTCTAGAACCGGCTCTGAAACATTTCTCAATTTGCACCAGATCCTGCCCCAAACCCTGCATGTGCTCTCTGTTGACTGATTCCCTTCACAGGCCTGTAGCAGTATTTCTCCTAGTCCAAAGGAAGAGAGAGATGGGAATGTCTGGAGTCCAGATTGAGTTTAAGGGGACAGTGAACAGTTAATTCATTGCACCTGAATACAACACTGTGCACACATTAGCTACCCACGGATTAACTCACATAATCCAGACCCCAGTTTGCAGCAAGCAAGGAGAAGTTAAAACAAGATTCCAGCAAAGGAGATCACTCTAGAAGATAGAAGAAAATAGAATGCTTTAGATATAGGGTATCCTGCATCTGATATATAGGAGTGAGCGAGCAAAATATTTAACTTCTCTCTCTGCCACTTCTGACTTTCATGCAGAACATAAGGCCAGAAGAAAATACCCCAGGGTTGCCAGCTGACCAAAAACAATCAGCTTGTCTCATTCTAGTTTCTTTAGGGGCACATTGATCAGTAGAAGTCAAGGAGCAAGGTCTGGCAAAGAGCTGGCAACCCTAAATTACTCAGATATATTTTATAGTTCCACTTACTGCCAAGTAAAAAGCTGCAACTCTTGAGACACTTTCACTCTTTTGGCCCCTGCTCCTTGACCTGCCTTTAGCTGACTTCTGGCACTTGTGTGGAAGAATCTTTGCCAGCCTAAGCAGAACCGTTTGCTAGCCCTTTTCTTCATCCCCCGGCCCTCGCGGAACCCTTTCCTCCCTCAGAGCTGAAGCAGTCTCTCTCAAAGTAACAGCAAGCACAAGATTTCTCTCCAGAGAAGGGAGAGAGAAACCAGCAAACATCTCTAATAATGAGCTGAGGGAGCACCTGCCTCATATCCCTTAGAGGAACTGAGCGTCTCTGAACTTGCTTGCCAGTGACAGGAGGACAGCCCCTCTGCAAACATTCCCAGGAATTTTCAAAAGGAAGAAGGAACCGACTCACTCACTGGTTGTGTTTTGGCAGACCTTTGTGCTTTGAGTCTGCCCCATTTGGCAAAGTGAGGCAAAGTAGCTCCTACAAAGATTCTCAAGCTTTACTGCCTCTACGCTAGGGAGGCAACAAGGTGACCAACCTCCATCTATTCAAATGCACAGCAAAATATTTCCTCCCCTCACTATTTCTGTAGTGGCATAAGTGGGCACGGTGGTTTGCAGAGTACAAGAGGAAAGGTCCCTGCCCTGAGGAGCTTGCAATCTAAAATCTGGCACAGGGGAAACAACAGTGGAAGGGTAGGAAAGCTGAGGTGGGGATAAACAGGTAAGGACTATGCAGTTCTTTCACATGCTTAGGCTTGGTTACAGGCTTTGCTACAGCAGGCCTAGCTACTGTAGGCCAGCTTCCCCCCATATTTTTGGACTACAACTCCCATCATCAGCTGGCTGCGGCTGATGGGAGTTGAAGTCCAAAACATCTGGGGGGGCACTATGTTGGGGAAGGCAGCTGTGGGGCATACTGAGCAAGGTATGGAAACCTGGGGGGCTGAGATAAAGGCTTCATGGAAAGGTGGGTTTGAGGAGGGACTTGAAGGAAGGAAGAGAGGTGGCATCATGCAGGTATTCTGAGGCAGTTTAAAGGATCATAGGAAGCTACCTTATACAGAGTCAGACCATTTGTCCATCTAGCCCAGTATTGTCAACACTGACTGGCAACAGCTCTTCAGGTTTTCAGGCACGATTCTTTCCTAGCCCTACGTGGAGATGGAGGGGATTGAACCTGGGACCTTCTGCATGCAAAGCAACTGCTCTACCACTGAGCTATGGTCCCTCCCAGCATACAGGACACAGCCAGCGTGGCATAGTGGTGAGCATGTTGGACTGGGACTCAGGAGATCTGGGTTCTAGTCCCCGCTCAGCCATGAAACTCACTGGGTGACTTTGGGCCAGTCACTGACTCTCAGCCTAACCTACCTCACAGGGTTGTTGTGAGGATAAAATGGAGAGGAGAAGGAGGATTATGTAAGCTGCCTTGGGTTCCTTGCAGGAAAAAAGGCGGGGTATAAATATAATAAATAAATAAGAGGGGAAAGGACAGTGTCTTTTAAAGGAGCAGGAGACCCCCACTTGATCATGGCACCAAAATAGAAAAACTTTTTTCTCAATAAGTAGCATGAAACATCATCAGTCTAGATCCAATCTTTGTTTTAAGGGTGGGGCTTCACATTTGACTAGTTCCCCCCTCCCTATCTAGTAGTTTTTTAAAAAAAAAAATATTACACTTTTAATTGCACAGCCATCAAAAAGCCATTGCTCCTTGACGGCTCCACAGTTACTGCTTGAGCGGTCGTGGGCACCCATTCTGGAACATTTCTGAAGCATTGCACAGGGGAGGCTGAGCAATTACTGTATGGGATCAAGGGGCAAGTCAGCCGAGGAAGGCCCAGAGAAACAAAAGGCTTGTGTTCTGGGCTGAGTGACATTCAAATAGCACTTCCTGCTTCTAGCACACTCCAAGGAAGCATGAACTGAGCCGAATCATAAGCCGAGGGGAGGGCTCCCCAACTCATCAACTCACAGAGACCACCAGGGCCCTGTGCCTTTATTTCAGCAAGTGCACATGGACAGCAGGGATGTGGGGCAGGTGGCTTCCCATAAATTCAGGGCTCCAAATGAAAGATTTGGGGCTCCATCCCTAGTGGGCCAGCCCTTAAAACCGCCTCTGCAGTGAATCACCATCACTGAACACATCTAGCTAAGATACCCAATTCTGGGCTACTTGAACTCAAGTAGGGATGCAGTCAAGGTTGCTTTGTTTTTTTTAGGAATTGTGGTACCTTGGGCTGAGTACTGCAGAGTATGTGCAGAGTTCTCTTTTCAAGAAGAGCTTAGACATAGTGCCACTGACCATGTGCAAACTGCTTTCCCCCACGAAGATGTCTTTTCAGAGACTAGCTGAGCTTGTGACCTCACCCTCGGCATATCTAAAGGCAGTGCCAATTCCACTGAGGCAGGCCCTCACGACTGAGGGGGAAGAGGTTCAGGTTTATCTGGGATGGCCGGCTGGTCTGTGCATCACCCAGCAGTCAGACACCTACGTCTTGCCAAATGCACCATGTAAAAATAGCACCAGCCTCCTAGAAAGGGGCAGGTTTTCCGAATGGCATCTGCACACGTGTCTGCAGAGTGCAACATTCACAGCAAAGGGAATATGTGGTGCACTGCAGCAAATGGGAGCTACCACTCCACAGACTTCCACGACCGCTGTTGGTTTTCCTGGCATTGCACCCCACAATTTGTACGACAGTCCAAACTGTAAAATTTGGGTTGGTTGGCAGGCAATCCCACTGTGAGTGCCCTTCATTCCCTGCAGTGCAAGAGCAGCCCTAATGACTGAATTTAAATGAGATAGAGCCCATTCAACATTCTGCACAAAATTGTCCAGCAGCAGTCCCCCTTGACATTCGCCTCCAAAGTGGCCCAAGCACTACATATACAGTCATGCCTTGGATTAAGAGCATAATTTGTTCCGGAAACGTGCTTGTAATCCAAAACACTCTTATATCAAAGCGAGTCTCTGGCGGGCGTGAGCGGGGCCGATTTCGGCCCACTACGCCTGCTTGAGGCGAGCGGTTACATCCCTACGTTGTATTGCAAGACCTTGCTCATTTATCAAGTCAAAATTTATTTTAAAAAATTGCTTGTCTTGCAAAATGCTCTCAGACCAAGTTACTTGCAATCCAAGGTATAACTGTACCAGTGTGGGCAGTAGCTACTATCAGCCTAACCTACCTCACAGGGTTGCTGAGAGGATAAAGGGAGGGGGGACCCTGTATACCACTCTTGGCTCCTTAGAAGAAGGGGGAAGGAAGAGGAGGAGGATAATAACAACAACAACAACAGGGTTATTCTGTTGTTACTATCATTCATTTTCACTGAGGTAAAGGTACATTTCTATATTTCTCCACCACCACCTTTCTTCTTTTTGATAACACACACAGAAACTAAAGCAACTGGTACCCTTTGGCCTCACAATTTCTCCGTCACATCTGAACATTCTTATCCTGCCAAGTATGCCCTTCTGTGCAAGGGTTGCTTTTATAGCCCTTTCTCTGTACTCCGAGGGCTGGTTGACAAGTATCAGTTCCCCCAACTGGTTCTAATCTTCAGCAGGCATTAAAAACTCTTGGGGGTGGGGTGGAGAGGGGGTTCTGCTTCTCCTCAGAATATTAGCATGCCCTCTCAGTTCTGGGAAGCTCTACACAGGTTTGAAGCAGGATAATTCAAGGATAAACACGAAAGGACGCAGCAGTTGCATAACAAGTTACTTAGCGCAGGACATCGTGCGACTGCGATCGGCTCAGGTACTTGCTACAAAGTAAACAGCCTTATAAAAGAGCCTAGCCCTGAGACAGCAGCCAGTAGTGAATGTAGTTCTGGTCACTCACCTGCTTTGCAAACTCCTCTTTACTTCAGGAGCCTGATTCCCGTGTTATTGGACTTGCCATCCCTTGGAGAACCACAGGACGTGGCTACGAGTGTCTTCCCTTCCCCCTCAGCGACTTTGCCTTCCCCTAAGTCGGGATGGCAGTTTTGGAAATCTGTGAGTACCTCACAGAGGCTAACCTTGCACTGCCCTAGGCTAATAAGCTCGCACTTCGCAGGTTATTAACATACAGAGCAGGCAAACAGTGTCACATACCGTGAACAAACAAGGCTGCATAGCAACCACTCCTTCAAAGAAGTCTTGAGATACAGACCTGAAGAGGTTTCGCTGGCCAGCGTCTCCCTGGGTGTTTGAATGGTAAGCACCCCAGTGACCTTGACAGCACCCAAACTCTTGAAAAATCACAAGCCCAAAATCACAATGGAAAAGGGGTTGAGGACGCTAGCTCCCTGCTCCTAGGAGCTGGTAACAGGAGGGCACTCACAGAACAACTGAAAAAACACCCAAGAGAGTAGGGATGCTTTGAATTATCCAAAATTTGTGAATGAAAGAACAATCCTGATCTCTATTTACTGGTAGGATAAAATATCCACCTGACACCAAAATGCTGCTTCCCTCCAGGTAGGAATTACTAATAATTCTACAGTCATCATCAGGCGATCACTCGTGACCGAGTAAGATTGTCTTCCGGGATAAAAGGAGGAAATTCTAAAGAAGATTGTGTAGACTCTAGCGATGGGTCCGTAAGTGACTGTGGAGGCCAATTCTAGATCCACACAGCTTCCCACAGTGAGGACACAGGTTACCAGATAGAAGATGGTCCTGTAAAGGATTCATTTGACGTGCTTTTCGCTTAGCACGTTTCTCCCTTTCACCTTGCACTCGGGCTTCTTCAAAGTCCATGGAACCTTTGTGAAAGGCCAACCTCCATTTAGATCGTTCATGGGCCAGAGCTTCCCAGTTTTCGATGTTTATATTGCATTTTTTTAGATTAGCCTTATGAACATCTTTAAACCTCTTATATTGACCACCGATATTCCGCTTTCCATCCTTGAGTTGGGAGTAAAGTAACTGCTTTGGGAGACGGCAGTCAGGCATTCGAACAACATGACCGGTCCACTGAAGTTGGCGTTGAAGGATCATTTTTTCAATGCTAGTAGTCTTTGCTTCTTCCAGTACACTGACATTTGTTCGCCTATCTTCCCAAGTAATTTGCAGGATTTTCCGGAGGCAACGTTGATGAAACCTTTCAAGGAGGTGGAAGTGACGTTTATAGATAGTCCATGTTTCGCAGGCATACAATAAAGTTGGTAATACAATGGCTTCATAAACCAGTGTTTTGGTCTTCTTACAAATATCCCGATCCTCGAACACTCTATGTTTCATTCGAGAAAATGCGGCACTTGCGGAGCTCAGACGATGCTGGATTTCACTGTCGATGTTAGCTGTAACAGAAAGATAGCTGCCAAGATAGAGAAAATGATTGACATTTTCCAGTATTGTCCCGCCAAGCTGGATAGATGGCATCACCAAAGGATTGGCTTGCACTTGCTGATGAAGCACTTTGGTTTTTTTGATGTTAAGTGAGAGACCAAGTTTTTCGTATGCTTCTGCAAAAGCATTTAGGATAGTTTGGAGATCATCCTCTGAATGTGCGGAGACCACATTATCATCAGCATACTGAAGTTCCACAACGGAGGTTGTAATTACCTTACTTTTTGCTTTCAGCCTGCTGAGATTAAAAAGCTTTCCATCTGTTCGATATATAATTCCCACACCGGTGGGAAGTTTCCCCTTGACAAGATGTAAAACCATGGCGATGAAAATGGCAAATAATGTTGGGGCGATAACACATCCCTGTTTAACACCTGATCCCACTTTAAATGGAGCACCATGAGAGCCGTTGTTGTCCAAAACCTAATACAGTGCTACAGTAATAATTCTCACTCATCCTTAAATTCCCAGGTTGTGGGAGTGTGTGTGTGTGTGTGTGCCTGTGGTGTGTGCCTGTGGTGTGTGGCTGTGGTGTGCAAGCACACGTAGGGATGAGTGAGAATTTCATTTGGTTTGTTTATTTTCATATGAACCTACCCCTATTTGAAAATTTCTCCATAAACAGAATGGAAAGAACTTGAGATTTAAGGAATGTGGGGGAAAGTGAAACTGACCGATTTGTCAATCCAGGCCCAGGGCTTTGAGTGCTCAGCTCTTCAAAGTCTGGACTTGAATCCCTCTGCACCCAGCCATGTTTGTGGTGCTGAATTAGGGCATCCCCCTCTTTTTTCTGACAGGCTCCTCATCTTCAACAGCGATATGGCAGGTAGGTCCAACATGGTCCCCTTCTCCATGCTAGGAGTAGCTTATGCTTATTGAATGTGGCTAGCACAGATGGGTGAGAATTTCGTTCAGTTTGCTGTTGGATAAGCACTTTCCAAAATTTGCAAATGTCTTCATAAACAGAATGGAAAGAACTTGACTGTGTGTGTGTGAAAGGAAAACTGACAGATTTGCCCATCCCTACCTGGGAGTAAGTGCCACTGAACTCAACAGGGCTTACTTCTGAGTAGACATGCAAAGGATTGCACTGTTAATTAAAAAAAAAAAAGTGCAGCAGGAAGAATTTGTGCTCACATACACACAGCGTAAGTATTAATTAGAGCCCAACAAATAGGTCTACTAGTCATACAGAACTGCCATTTAACAGTCCTAAAGCACCAGAAGGGAATTAATAATTCACCACCAAAGAGGCAAATGGAGTCCTGCAGAGATACAGAAGCAAGACTGAGCAGTCCTAATAGCAAGAGCATGCTGAGTTCTGAAGTAGCCTCCGGTACTACAAAGAAATGAAATAAACTATTGCTAGAAACAACATTCTGGGAAAGATTATTAGAGGGGCTATATGTAATATTCACTATTGAACTAATTTCCAAAAACTCTCCATGCTGTTCTTCAGTTCTTCCCATGCTCCACACAGTACAAGCAGAATTGCCCTGCAGAAGTAGGAAGCTTGAGGGGCCTAGCTGGATATTTTCCTACTGTTCACGCGTGCAAAGAGCACCTTCAAACGCAACATCCTGATAGCTGGGGTGTGAAACATGAACAGAACATGTAATCGAAATATAATCTGCATATCCTGGAGCATCAAGGCCTGAATATTGAACATTACTTCTTGCTGTGAGAGAGAAGCCACAATCCATTTCCAAACTGAGAAGCAGCATCAGGTTAGTTTGTCAATTTCAGTTCTGCTTCAGCTTCTCATTCCAAATTCATCCTAAATGGTTTTTGTTCAAGTTCGGTGACATAAAACATTAATTATAACGTTCATTAATAAAATAAAAGTCCACCCCACACACACACACGCCCTGCGCACGCACACACACTTTCTTTATGGTTGCACTTTCTGTACACTCTAATCCATGGCAAGTTAGCCATATGCATTATGATCATGTACAAATCAGCTTTTGATATGCTACCACAAACCTCCTTCCCTATCTCCAGAAATGGGTTAGACCTAGCATTATAATGATGCACCAAAGATTTAATCCTGTATTTGGCAGAAAGGGAGCATAAGCAGCCTATCGAGCACCCAAAGTCTACATAGACAGCTTTTTCCCATAGTTACCAAGCAATTGGCAGAACAGACCTTTTATTGTCTTACACAGGGACTGCCATGTTTGGCTGAGGTAAGTTACTGAAGGGCATCATCAGCAGGCACTGGCATACATGCCATTTATGGATGTGCAGCTGAATAAGATCTTCACTGAATTAATGTTAATCATTCTCAAAAGTTATGTAGCAAAACTTCCTTTTGCAGAAGCCATGCTGACTCTTTTGCAAGGCTTGTCCCTCTAGTTCAGGGTGAGGAACCTTTTTTTTTGTCAAGCCACACATTCCCTTGAGGGGCCACATGACCTGAGCAGGGCCAAACCCAACACTGGTGCAGCTAAACATGGCTGGGGCCACCCTTTTTGTCTCTCTCCACCTCTTCCTCCCCACTCAGTGATTCGACAGGGGATCGCTCTTGCCAGAGGTCTGAACTGATTGCTTGCAAAGAGCTTTTGAAATTGCTGAGAGCTTTCAGGCTTCCCACCCCTGTTCTAGTTGTTTAACAACTCTTGCCTAAATAATGCCTTCTCCAAACAGAAGCACTCAGGAAAGACACAAGACTCCTTAATTCAGAGCTGATGAGGTGTGTTAGAGGGAAATGCCCTGGTAGCCAAAAGGATGCAGGGATGGGGGAAAGAGCAACCAGAGTGTTAAAGAGACACCTCTGGGGTCGGGAGTAAGTAGACATGGCAGCAGCAGATCAGGGTGATGACTGTCTGGAGGGGCAAATATCTAAAGGTGACCCATACTTGGAAAGCCTCCCATGTTATTATTAATTCCCTAGCCATAGAGACAAAGATCAGAGTAATGGGTAAATAGATGGCTTTCAGACAGTGAGTCTAGTGGCAGAATGAACTTGTCGTGCGTGCCATCATTCCACACAGATCATTGACCCAAAACTAAACAGAATAAATGCAACATGGCAAGTTCAGTGGTAGGAATTAACTCCTGGGATTGTATAATACACTCAAGCCTACATCCTCCCCCTGCTATGCCTTGATTGGTTTGCCACATGATCTGCTAACATGCGTAAGAATCATATGATCCAAAGATAGCCTCATTAGGCTTTCCTGTGTGCCATTAATCCAGTTAATTGTATATATTGGCTTAACTGCATACTCCAGCTTTGCAGCCAACTGCACAGAGTTCCAGAGGCTGCTCCTGCTCAGATTGTATTCACCCCGGCTAACGCAGAGAGAGAAGCAAGAGGAAATAAGCTTTTAATGAGCTCTAAACAGTATTAAGATGGGAACATTAATAAAACATCAAAAATGGGCTCTCACACATGAATATTTTAGAGCAGTTGTTAGGATTTGGCCTAAAAACAGTATTTTAGATTGAATCGTTATTACACTGAACATGCAAAGCCTTTTCTCTAGTCCTAACAAATTTGAGGCAAGAGCAGTGCTCTGCTTGAATTTAGGCTCAGTTTATATAAGAGATTGTATGTTTATTGTTGGGCCAACACAATATTATTTGTCTTCAAAAACTGTAACTAACAGTGCAGTATTCAGCAGTAAGTTTTACTTTCAATAGGGCTTACTCCCAGCTCACTGTATAGGAATGCAGTCTAAAACGGGACCAAGTGCACTAAACTTTAACTAAGGGAGATACTGTTATATGCAAGAAAGATTATGAGTTACCTGAATAGCATCCAGCACTTTTCAGCTTAGATTGGAGACAGATGACAGTGTTTTACTTTTCAGAGAAGGTTGAAGGTTATGTGATAGAGGTGGCATGCACACTGATGCCACTAAGTATTATTTTAGATCAGCAGTTTTTATAGTGCTTCAAAAACCTGTTTGATCAGAAAAGATAGCGAGACAAAAGAAATGAGATGGCTCCTCTCTCATTCTGCTTTCAACTTTCTTAATTGCTAAGCCTTGGATGTTTTAGAAGTGACAGTCTGGGCAAGCGGCCGACCAACAGTAAAGGAGGTTAAGGCATGGGTTTTATTTATTTTAATGTAAAGATTTCTAACCCGCCTTTCAGGGCACCTTTTACTTTCTCCACAAGGCAATTTAACAAAAGTTAACACACACTACATAAAAACAGCAACAAAATACCCCATCAACCCCACGAATTTACAAGCAGCTCCTGGCCTGAAAGGCAGCCTAGAAATATTTAAAAATAATAATAATACATAAAATGTTTTAAAAGCAAAGCATATTAACATTAATCAAATGCAGACTGGAATAAAAATGTATTTAAGGACCTCTTGAAGACCAGCAATAAGAGGGTCATGTGCATTTCCCTAGGAAGGGTATTCCAAATGTGTGGGGCCACCACCAAAAAGGCCCCGCCCCTAATGCCCACCGATCTAACCATTCTCACTGGTGGATAGAGCAGACATACCGTATGTCCTACTTTACAGAGGAAACTCTTCTGTTTGAAGGTGTCATCTATTTTTTTTGTGTTTGTTTTAGAAGGGTTGTCCATTCCAAGTCCAGTTTAAAGATAAAGAACCATCAGAAGGGAGAACAGAGGTCCTGAAGCTGCCCATCAGCAGTTAGTACCTGAATAGCAGTTTGAGCAGGCACAAGGCCACCTGGTTACAGTCTTCCCCACTATGGTGAGATGTGCTGTATTTCTTTTGAAAAAATTATAGTCATTGTTTCTAAGTTTATCTAAATTTGCATCTATACATGCAGAGAGAACAGGACCTTGGTTAGCAAATAGTTATGGAAAGTACTTGGACAATGAAGTGGGGGTGGGGATGGACCATTGTCTCAACCCCCTCTATGCTTCCTGTAGCCAGGCTGTTAAGTAAGGCTTATGCCAAAGAAACTATATTCTCCTTGCCCCCACCCCCTTTCTGCCACTTGATTGGCAACTGAGGCAAGATGGCATCCCTCGAAGGCCAGATTTGGCCCAGGGGGTTCCATTTGCTGATCCCCTGCAAGAGACATTTTAGATGACCAAGATGTAAAGAGAACACTGACGGATGACAGGGCAATCTCACAAAAGCTGCAAATTCTTTGCATTGGCCACACTGCAGATGGGATTACACTGAGCCATATTATTCTGGCAAAAAAAAAATCTGCCTGTAAAATATGTTGACTTTTTCCATATCAATAATATATTAACAGAAATGGAGAAAAATAAATTATACCGAAAATCAGAACATTGACATGAAAGTCAAGACAGATATTGGTTGAGACAAAACTACTAGGAAGACAAGAGGCTTCTACTGATTGAATTATGCTCTTATTGTTAGGCCTCTGAAATTGCTAGAAGACCCCCGGAACACCTGGTCAGTGCTGCAAACTGGGATAAGCAAGCATCCACTCAATTGCTGCTGAGCACCAATGCTCTGATTTATTCCACCAGGATGCAAGCGAACTCCCAAAGAGGGCTCTCCATACAAATTACATGTGTACATCAACCACAAAGGGCAGATGCGTGCGCGTAGATGTCAAATGGAGCTTTTCTTTTTAAAAATGGACGGCCACTTCAGCATAATTTAAAGGAGACCATGTTAAGACTACTCGGACTTCAGACTCAGGGGCCCATTAAAAAAACAAACACAAAAACAAAAAAGTTTGCTGGGTTTCTCATAATCCAAATCAACAGCACTAGCAGGGAAACGTCTTTTCCATTATAGGTCATGACCCAAAGACTCAGAAACCATCCAGTGTGTGTGTGTGTGTGTGTGTGTGTGTGTGTGTGTTTTAAGTACAAAAGCATAAGGTGTAAGGTTAATATAGTAATAGAGTCACTGACTCTCAGCCTAACCTACCTCACAGGGTTGTTGTGAGGATAAAGTGGAGAGGAGGAGGAGAATTATGTAAGCCGCCTTGGGTTCCTTGCAGGAAAAAAGGCGGGGTATAAATGTAATAAATAAATAAAATAAAATAAAAATAATTAGCATAATTTGTATGCAGAAGGAATGGATAGCCAGCAATACCAAAAGAGAACAGTATTCAAGTTTCAAGTCACGGAATAGAAAAGGACATCATAACTAGCAATTTATGGACAGGTCACCATGCACAGCAAACATTCCGTTCACATGACTGCTACTATTTCAGATGGCAAAAGAACTCCACTGTGTGCAGAATGGAAGGAACACGATTAGCACAGTTTTAAATATCAAAGAACTAGGATATACCAGTATGCCTGATCTTGGAGATCAGCACAGTAGTTGTAACTCTGATCTATGAGATTGAATAGTAAAGGGGTGGGGTGTCTGTTCATAGTTTTCAAAATATGCCTTTCTTAAACTTATATCCTGCAGTCACATGGGCCTTGTAGTGGCCTCATATCCAGAAGATGAACCAGGTCTACCTATGCTTAGCTTCAACAATGTTATAGTATCAAGGTCACGCATTGCACCTGAGGTTATCACATTGAATTGAAGTCTACCTTTAAGCTCCATCAATTGATCTGAAGGACCAGTATCTCCCACACGAACCTGTTAGCAAATTAAAGGTACAATCCTATGCATATTTAGACAGAAAAAAGGCCTACAACTCCCAGCATGCCCCAGCATGCCCCCCAGCATGGGGCATGCTGGGAGTTGTAGACCTTTTTTCTGTCTAAACATGCATAGGATTGCGCCCTAAGAGTGTCATCAGCTGCCCTTCTCCAGGTGTGCGACCAGGTCTTTTCCACAATGGTGCCCTGTTTATGGAATGCCCCCCACAGAGTGATTCACCTGGTGCCTTCTGGTTTCATTTTAGATGCCAGGTGAATGAATATCTTTGGGCTGCTTAAGCTGTTTAGCAAACAGTAATTTGATGAGAACTCTGCACTGATGATCCATTTTAATATCTTCATCATCTCTTCCCCCACCCTACCAATGTTGCTTTTGTTTTTAGACTTTTAGTCTGCTGCTGTAGGATTTGTGTTTTGTTTTTGTGGATTGCAATATTTTAAAGTGTTTTGGGAAAGTTTGGTTCAAACTGAAAAGCAGGATTTCATTTTGAAATGAACATTATTGAACAACATTCCTAGTGCACTGGTATGCCTTCCCTCCCCCAAAAAGACAGGAATAGCATGGATTTTATTTGAAATGACAGCCCTTAGAGCATCTTTCCCCAACCTGGATCCCTCCAGATGTGTTGGAACACACTTCCCATCACTGCCATGCTGGCTGGGAATGATGGGAGTTGCAGTCTAACACATCTGGAGGGCTACAGGATTGGGAAGGCTCCCTTATAGTAGTAGTAGTAGTTATTCAATTTATATCCTGCCTATACACAAATACCCTAGGCGGCATACAAGATCATAATCGATTAACAAGCAAATTTTTAAATATTTATTTAATTTTTTTTTTACTTGATATACAAGCGACGTCTTGCAATACAAGTACTGTAGTATGGCTTAAATTAAAAAATCTCTGTACAAATTTTTTTGGGGGGATTTCATTTTGATATAAGAGTGTTTTGGATTACAAGCACATTTCCGGAACGAATTATGCTCTCAATCCAAGGCATGACTGTATATAATATACAATTAAAACTGACTAATACAATTAAGCATAAAAACCAGAATATAAATTCCATAAAATTCCATAAAAATTGATTAAAGTTCCAAAAAAGTGTAAAAAAAAAATACTATAAAAGGAAGGCCTGCCGGAATAGTAAAGTCTTCAGTGCCTGCTCAAAAACATTCAGAGAAGTCAGCAGACGCATTTCAATCGGCAGATCATTCCACAACTGAGGGGCAGCAAAAGAAAAAGTCCTTTGAGTATAGCTGCCAGTCTCACACTGGGCAGCTGCAACAGAGGACCTTAAGTGGCGTGGTGGTGGAACACAGGGGCAGAGTATGGGGCAATCTCCTGGTGAAATCTCTGAAGGCAGGATGGATTTTCAGTAGGATTTCTGGTGATCAAAAGATGGGCTTCTGTGGCTCACATGGCTCACTGCCACCTCCCATAACCCACAGAAGCAGAATACACTGCAACCAAAGAAAGTAATTATGCACACTTCTTTAACTGCCAGCGTGGTGTAGTGGTTAAGAGTGTTAGATTTGGAGCGGGGAGACTGGAGTTTGGATCTCCACTCAGTCACAAAGCTTAGCGGGTGCCTTTGGGCTACTCACAGTCTCTCAGTTTACCCTACTCTGCAAGGTTGTTGTGAGGTGTAGGGGGAGATGCACGTATGTTGCCCCGAGTTGCTGAGAGGAAAGGTGGGATAATAAAGTAATATATAAATGTGCACAATAGATACAGGTTGCAGAATTCCAATTTCCTTGTTGCCAAATTTTAAATCTGTTTCATACAGAGATACACATGCATCTTGTTAGCACAGAGGTGCACACATCCATGACTGGAGCTGCTTTTGATCCAAACCGTAACTGGCTACTCACAACCCTCAGCCACACGTGCTCATCCCCAACATGCAAAGGAGGTGAACGCCCTTCTGACTCCGAATGATCTGAATGTACTGCCTCCACACTTTGTAAGTGTCAATGTAGATCACTGCAGTGCATTCAAGTGCAGTCTGCCTGGCATTCTACTAGCCATTATAACCCTTAAAGAGTCCCTTAAGGAACGGCTCACTTCAGAGCAGTAAATAAATCCCATTCAGCTTCAGTTTTCCCAAGCAGCTCCAAGCTACTTGGCAAAAGGCAGGACTACAAAAGCAAAAGGAGCATATGCTGCAATAACAACAACAAGAAGAAAGGAAACCTACCTCCATCTTCATTTGGACATCCCCAGTCTTGGGGCTTCTGCATTTCCCAAAGCATCCACCACCCCTCCCAAAACATCCATCACACACACCCCTCCGCCATGCCCCCTGGAATTTTTGCTAGGTGCAAAAACCTGTCACCACTTACTTGCTAAGGAATTAAGCCTAAGGAGATTCATTAATGCATTAGGCCAAGCCTGATCTGACTGGCTCCTTTTTTTAGGCATTTGGCACGTGGGAGGCAAACAGATCTGTGGGACCTGGGTGCCAAGGGAGACCAGGCGACCTGCCAACACACGAGCTTTAAAAACGAGTATGAAAGCCAGCGCCAGTTCCTGAGTGCCAAAGGAAATGTCCAATCAAAAAGTCAAATCAGTGCTGTGCAAAGGCAAGCAGCAGACTTTTGACATGGGAAGACCCCATCAGCTGTTTTTCTGCACCTTCCCACAGACACCGAATGGCCCTCTTTTATATCTAACTTCCTCCTTATGCAAGGCTTTTACTTAAGCAGCTGCTGGTCAAAATTGATACGCTGTTGGTTAAAGAGAAAGGAGGCAGAGCCAATTCCAGATGCAAATGTCTGGCACTGTGATGCATAATAGGAAATCACACATTACAATGCGATAGGAACTTTGTGACCTAGAAACTGGAACAAATGTGTGCATTGTGATAGGAAATTTGGATCTACTTTTCCCCTTACAGAGGCAACTGTCTGCCACAGTCCTCTGACAGTTCAAGTAAATCTTCATCTGGATGATCAAATGAAAGACAGACAAGGTCCATCAGATTGGTGGGCACTAGAGACAGGGCCTTTTCAGTAGTGACCCCTTATCTCTGGCATTCTCTCCCAAACCACATACATATATCCCCCATCTTTGTAAGCCTTCAAATGGAATATTAAAAGATTTTTGTTTCAATCTTCATTTTACTGAAAGTGTGCTGGGCTTTTAAAATGCAGTTGTTTTTAGGATTGTGATTGAATGTTTTGTATGTATTTGAAAATTTGTTACAGGTTGCTTAAATTATGTTTGAAAGTCACTTTGGGACAGGGGCTTTGCCTTGAAAGGTAGCAAATAATTGTCTTAAACGAAGGGCGGAAAATCTGCTGAATTTTCTCAAGAGAAGCCTCTTCTTGCTCTTTTGCACAGGCCAAGCCATAAGATTCTCCCATCTCTCATATTTTGGGAGGATACATGGAACCCAAAATTGTAGGAGGGAACAATCCTTTCTTCACTCTTGATCTACTAGTGCAGCCTCCCCCAACCTGGTTCCCTCCAGATGTACAACCCCCATCTGCCCTGATCATTGGCCCTATTGGCTGGGGCCGATGGGAGGTGCAGCCCAACCCATCTGGAGAGAATCAGGTTGGGGAAGACTGTAGTAGCAGGTCTGTCTGTTTATTTCTTTTATCAAGGCAAAGACTCTCTTTACTTGGCCCAGCACTGGCCAGAACTCAACAATCTAGGACAGGTGAAGGAATAAGGAAGAGCGGCACAGATAAGCATCTGCAAAGTGCATTTTGCCCATCACTGAATATTCACACACTGCCTCTGCACATCTGGGACTAGAAAACAGGGTTTTGGCAGATAAGAGAGTTCAGCCAGCAAGCAGGGTTAGGCACCCCTGTTCTTGGGAATCAACCACTGGATCAAAGATAGTTTGGACTAACACTTGGACATCTGGGGAGCCAAACTCTCATCTGTTTTTTTGAAGTTTCATTATCTTTGCTCCAAACTTACAGCTGTTCAAAAAGAGTTATCAACCTAGTAATTAAAAGTTTACCTAAAGCTCATTTAAAGAAAGAAAGAAAGAAAGAAAGCCTGCCCTTTGGATGGCCCAGCTGACTGTGAAGAAAAGGACATGACTGGTCATGATTTAGACTTACGTATCTCCTTTAAGTATCTAATCACTATAGCCAACATGCCCAAAGCATCAAAACCCAAAGAACATACCAGAGTTCAAATTTCATGGGGAGTTTTGTTTTCAACCAAATGGTGTAACTGGCTTTCTGAGGACAGGGCAAACTACTTTGTATAAAAGTGGAGCTGAAAAGAAACTTCTCCTTATTTCCTGCTCGAAGGTGATCACAGGAATGCAAAGCTTCGTGGTAAAGACAACAACTCAAACATCCAGCCTACATTTCAGATAGAATAATATATAGAAGCGACCTGAAAACAACATTTCATAATTGCTTTTATATACCACAAAACTGTGTCAGGGATCCTCTGAGTAGGGCCAATTGTAAGACATACGAACGTCACTCCTTCCACCTCCGCACTGCACCTCGGGGGGGGGGGGACGACCTTGCATTCAGCCACAGTACGTTGGGCTGGGGCCAACATGAATAGGATGGTGGCAACAAATCATGAGCCCAGAAGGGAGGCCACTTGTGGATCACCCCCCCCCCAAAAGGATATGCATCACCAAAGCAGGACAAAGCAGGACACAAATTTGCATGTAATTTGCATATGCTACTGCAAATGTATAGGTCCACATTTGGAAATTATCCTAATTTAAATAAAAATGCAATACATCTTGCTGTAGTGTGGAAGACTGTGCCCAGGTGACCTGTATGCCTTGCTCAGTCTGCTCTCCAGGTGCAGTTGATGGGCAGTTTCAAGGCCCGGCTTTTCCTTTGGATGGTTCTTTATCTTTAAACTGGACTTGGACTGGACACCCCTTCAAATAGAGGTTGCCTTCAAAATAGAGGACTGTCCTCTGTAAAAGAGGACACATGGACACTCTAGGATCATTGCCACCGGGCCACTCTTCAGCAGCAGTGCCAGCCCAGTGGCAGCAGTGGTGGGCCCTGTTGGAACAGCTTGGCCTTTGTCTGAGTATGCCATAGGCTGGCACCAAGCCTGGTCTGCAGAGGGGTTACTGACAAATGCAGAGCAGGTTTCCAGCCCAGTACTGGAATCATGTTGTCCTTAACCTTAAACCCATAGCAAGCCTAAATACAATAAGAGAATGCTGAGGATGGGGGAATATATACCACATGGTGAAAACAAAAGCATCGGACAACCTCCCATTCTAGTGTCATATAGTTCTGTGTGAATCATACAAAAGATTTTTGCCGCAAAAGCATGCGGTGGTTTTTTGTTTGTTTGTTTTTGTTCTTTGTAGAGGAAAACGTCCCAATTCTAGATCCAGGTTTTTTTACTCACAAAAACTAAGCACGTGATGTCTGACCTTAATGGGAAAGATCCCTGGTGCAGCCAATTCAAACTTTATGTTTGAGCTGCTGCAATCTCATCCTTTGACAAATCTCTACCTAAATTTCTACTTGCTGATCTCGCAGTTACTCTTGGCCTTGTAATCAATAACATTTAATTTAACCAGGCTTCATAAACAATGCTGACAAGTAATAGCAGCAGCAGCTTCAAGATCAGATAAACACCCCAAACACAGAGATGGGTAGATATACATTCCAGCTGCAGCAGCAATCAGTTAATACACCTCGAGTAATGACAGGTCCAACCGTATATAACCAGGAATTAGACAGGGAGGGCTCGACAAATCATTACATTCCCGGAGTTGTAAAACACTAGGTGTCAAGCAGAGACTATTCAAGGACTAATTGGAAAGGAAGAAAGGAAAGAAGGGTTACAAACTTCTCTCTAAGCAGTTCTTTCCCACAGCACCAAATCCCACCCCCACCCCACACACAATAAAGGCACTTCTGTGTAGAAATTGACACCTAGGCAATATGTGGAATTTTAATTGTAAATATGCAGCAAGGTTAGTTTTTCACAATCCACATGTAAGAAATCACTTTTCTGATCAATATGTAGGTTAGGCTGCTTCCTAGACCGAAGACTGTTCAAGGCTGTGCTCATGAAGCAGCTGTCAATATAGGGAGGACTCCAAGTCTGCTACCATCTTCCAGTGGCTTAGAACATTTTTAAACGTTATTTTAATCACCACTGAACTGAATTAACAATACATATTAGTTTGCCTTTTCAGGAGAGTTCCTGCTAGCCATTACTATGACTAGTGCTTAAGGTCTTTTTAATTTACAAGCAACCTTAGGGCTTCTGATATGTTACCAATGTAGCCATGAGCACTAGAGAGATCACCAAACTTTGGGTTTTTCTGCATGAGGCTTTTAACCGGCTACTTTACCAAGGCTTCTGCTTCTGGACTCTTTGCGAGATTAAGATTTGCTCCTTTACACAGTTTTTCCCTGGGGGCTTTCTCTGCCTTTCTATATGTTCCATTGCACAACCACTAGGTGGCGTGGTGGTATAGCAGAATTGTGCAAATAAACATGGGTTTCATGCCCACATATGCTAGACTTTCCTCGATATTAAAAAAAAAAAAAAAAAGCCGCAGAAATGGTTGCAAAGAACGGGAGAGGGCCTGGAGGATGACGTCGAGTAAAGCACACGCAGACTACCATGAGTGAGGAATCACAAGTGCACAATAAATGCCTTGTGTAGAAAAGCTCTTTGTAATTACCTGGGTTAAATATCCAGCTCAGATGTGTTACAAACAGAGCATTTCCTCAAGAAAAAATCTTCTCTGGCCCAGAATGTAAAGCAAGATTCTGCATATACATGGTCAACATTCAGGCTGAAGAGGCAGCTTTTTAGGTGCCTGCACAAAGGGGATTTTAATGGTAGCCCGGTAGCCCCCTGCCGTTGTTTAAAGCTGTCACTGACACTATGGTTGATAATTACGAAACCAGTTGCTCTGTAGGCACATGTGCAGAAGTTATTTAATGTTAACTCCTTATTCTTGAATGAAATGTTCACTGATTGTAGTGAACTGTATGTCTGCAGCACCCAACTATGCATCTTTTTGTTTAGCAAGTACAGAGCTGGCCTTAAGATGGGCAAACTAAGCAGCTGCTCTGGTGCTGAGCTCTTGAGTGTACTGTCTACAGGGGGTGGGGGGAAGCAGCATGTCTAAAAAAATTTCAAGTTTTACAAGTTGTTTGGGTACTAATTACAAAAATGAACTTCCATCAATTAGCTTTAAACTATGTTTCTTTTTCATTTGTCAGTTTGATGTTGTTTGTGGGTACTATATCTTCTTTTGAGTCAATTCTCGCAATAATTGCTTGCAAATGTTTTTTAATGTGACTATGGTCCCCCTCTCCACCCAGATCCCACCCCATTGCTTATCCCTGGTTATGTTTCTTGTGGCTGGAATGTGTTCCAGGAACAACACTTTCCAGGGCACAATGTGACAAGGCACATGACCCTGCCTGCACCACTAGAGAATGTGCACCAACATTACAAGACATCTTGGAAACTGACAAGCCTTTTTACCCCGTAATACCAAAGAAGCTCATAAACACCAAGCCAATTCTGATTTAAGTAGAAGAGAGTTTGTCCATCATTAACAAGAACTACAGCTCAAGGTAATCATGCGCTAAGCTGATGATGCTCCCCAGTTCGAATCTGACACTCTAACCACTACACCACACACAAATCTTGTCCTGAATCTCCGCCACCCCCAACCTCCCCCATTTATATTGAGTCACAGACCACCCTCTTTACCAACAAAAGCTGGTCTGGCAAAAACTACATCAAAAACTACGAAGTCACTGGGTGACTTTGGGCCAGTCATTGACTCTCAGCCTAACCTACCTCACAGGGTTGTTGTGAGGATCAAATGGAGAGGAGGAGGATTATGTAAGCCGCCTTGGGTTCCTTGCAGGAAAAAAGGCGGGGTATAAATGTAATTAATAATAACATAAATAAATAAAAATCACAAATAAACAGCCCAATTTCACTCTAGAACTGTATGATAAACATTCACTGAACTACAATTTTTATTTCCCGATTTAGATTTATACTATATATATATATATATATATATATATAGTAATACCTTGGATTGCAAGCATAATTCGTTCCGGAACCGTGCTTGTAATCCAAACACTCTTATATCAAAGTGAATCTCTGGCAGGCGTGAGTGGGGCCGATTTCGGCCCGCTATGCCCGCTCGAGGCGAGCGGTTACATCCCTACGTATTGCAAGACCTTGCTCGTTTATCAAGTCAAAAATTATTTTAAAAAATTGCTTGTCTTACAAAACACTCTCAGACCAAGTTACTTGCAATCCAAGGTATTACTCTGTGTGTGTGTGTGTGTGAGTGTGTGTGTGTGTGTGTGTGTGTGTGTATATGTGTATATATATATATATATATATATATATAAGTTTATAAGCATGAAGTGTGCTCCCTGTTCTGCTCCCACTTGCTATATGCAATTTTCTAATGCACTGGCTTAAGCTATCATTTATTGAAACAATTTTAATAGTTTAAGCCTTTATTAAAAAGAAAGCAAGAGAATGAATGCCAAATATTGACCACTGCAATTGGAATGGATTTCCTTCACTAATACTACCTAGCACTCCAAACTCAAAGTAAAACTTTCATTTGGGGAATGAGAAAGAACATCTCACTTAATATTTTCAGAGGAAAGCTGAGTTTTTACTTAAGGCCTCCAGAGGAATTTTGGTACAATCTATTCTCCTTCCCAAATTTATATGGTGGTTGCCTACCACATGAGATTTCCAGAATGCTTTTCAAATTAAACAGAACAATTGCATACCAAATTAAAATACAAAAAAACAGTCATCCTGGGAAATAAACAACGAACTAGCCATACAATCAGAAATTAAAAAAAAAAGGTGGTTGCTGTTATTGCAAAGGCACCATGTAGCCTTTCCGGGAACATAGCCATACCAGACCCACATTGCAAAATCCTTCACGTAGCCATATATCGTAGGGAGCCTGGAGAAGAGCATGCAGCCTGTGTGCCTCCAGTGACAAAGATGGATCAATGAGCACCCCCTGCTGCAAACTTCCAGATTCTTTGCAGAATTAAGATTGGTTTTTACACATCCCCCCCCCGAGGGTTTCTTTTTCTGCCTTTTTATATGTTCCATTATACAACCACTAGGTGGTGCTGTGGTATAGCAGAATTGTGCAAATAAACAAGGGTTTCATGCCGCCATTCACAGATAATACTAGACTTTCCTCCTCGATCTAAAAAAAAGCTGCAGAAATGGTTGCAAAGAATGGGAGAGGCCCTGGAGGATGACAATGCTGTGTAAAGCACACGCAAACTACCATGAGTGAGTGATCACGAGTGCACAATAAATACGCACAGCCAGGCTGCAAACCTGTCCCTTCAGAGGGACAGCAACCCTGTCCAAAATAGGATGAACACCACTCACCTGGCACCTCCATCTGAACTGACCCTCAGCATACTGGTTGATCATCCAGTCTATTACCCTGTGGCAAGCAACAATTTAGCACTTCTGCTTCCTCATGTGAATTCGATGAAAAAGAGAAAAGAGCTAGGTGCCATCTGCATATTGATGCCCATGTACTGCATATCTCTGGATGACCACACTTAGTGATTTCATGTAGAAGTTAAAGTATGGAGGACGAGATGGAGCCCTGCAGATCCCACAGGGTAAGTGCCAAGAATCAAGCAGTTCTTCCCCGGCATCACCTTCTGGAACTGACTCTCCAGGTAGGCCACTGTATTACTGCGCCTCCAACTCCTAAAGCGGAGAGCTTATCCAGAAGAATACCATGCTCAATGGTATCAAAAGCCACAACAGAGTTGCATTCTCCCTGGAATAAGTCATCCATCAAGGTGACCGAGGCAGTTTCAGTGCCAGAATCAAATGGGAAGTTTCTTCCCTACATCCTCTCCCTCATTACCTTTCCACACAGGACGTATCAGTACATTCCTCGGTGCTTATGTAACGAAGCCCACTCTAAACTATGCTTTTTCAAACCCACAAGAAGGGTGCTCAGCCGGCATCCACCACAAATGTTAAGTTCTAATGCAGGAGCAGGCTACCTTTTGGGGCTATGGGCACCTTTGGCAATTTGAGAAACTGTCTTGGGCACCACCGCCATGAGTGCCAAATGGGTGCCATGAGAAACATGGGAAAGGAGAAGTAATCTGCCCAGAAGACTGAGTACAAAGCAGAGGTGGGGTCTGAGCCCCAAGACACTGAACAACTCATTTGAACCCAGTTTTCATTTCAACAACAGAAACCTATTTCACAGCAATCCCAGCTGCCAGCAAGAAAATGAGTTGATTTTAAAAAAATAAGTGGGAGGGTAGGGCACTTTTGCAGACGCCAAGAAAAGTGTTCAGGAGCACATTGGTACCCGCGGGCACCATGTTGCCTACCCGTTCTAAATGAAGCCAAGCTTTTTGTATGTCTACAGGCAACAGAATGCAGTTGGATGAAACGACTGCTACCTAACATGAAGCAAGTACAGTTTAAGGGCACATCCTCTCTAAAACCATCCTGAATTCTGGAACGCTCTGAATCTAATACAGGAGCACAGGGTCCGATCGGCTCTAGCAAACACTGTTGGAACAACGCCCCCCCCCTCACTTGTGATAGTGACAACATGGGAAAGAGGGGGGAAATAAACCCCTGGAAATAAGTGGTCCCACTTCAGAAGGTGGCTCAGACCAACACGTTTCCCCCAAGTGAGATATTTGTGTGTGAGAGAGACATTTCGATTGAACTTACCTCAGTCAAAATTAGAAAGTGGCTCGACTCTGGTCTTGTGCCCAACTGGATCCGAGAGGCTCTTCAACCCCAACTCATTGATGTGGGCATGAAAGAAATTCTTGTTGATCCCAGGTCTCTCACAGCAACTGTTGCCATGGTAATAAATCATTTCTTATTGCCCCCACTGGTGAGCCGACAGAATATAAAGAATGGATTTTACAAGGTAAGAGGAACTGTAACCAGCACATTGGGCACCAGTAGACTCAAGGCAGTTTTATTGCCTGCACTTCAGAAAGCCAGTAAAAATCCCTGAGTGATACCCAGTTAATAAAGAGAGTTTCTAAAGTCACAGACACCTCTCAGCTTTCACATACAATCAAATGACCACGTCTGTGTGATCTTTTTCCTGAGCAGAAGTGGCGAGGGGGTGGGGTGGGGTGGGGGAAGCATCGGAAGCATCTCGTGTGAAGTGCAGGATAGGAGTTTATTTTGCTACCTGAAAGTGGATTGGGCAGCATCCTGTTCTGTCTACTTGCAGCAAAATAAATTCATGCCATATTTCGCTTATGGAATGTAATTTGAAGAAAGCTAATAAAATTTAAATCATAAAAAAGCGGGAGAGTGGAGGTATGCAGATCCCAGCTCAAGCGAACATGCAGTAAAATAAATCATACATTTTCCCAAACTAAGGCCAGGAAAAGCAGCATTGAGTAACTCAGGCAGGCCAACCCGTATTGAAAACTGGACATTTGTCTTGCTCTCTAGGTCCTTCAAAGGGGCATTGAGCAGCCAGTTGGGTATTCCTCGGTCATCGATTGCCCCTCTTCTATGTCTTATGTGGTTGCCATAGCTGCAACAAAGGTCATCTCTTAAATGGAAAGGAAGCGACTGCAGTGGCAAGGATGGAGGGGCAGGGGTGCATAGTGCTGTCTAGAGACCCTTGAAATCGCAGAGCTGTGATCATTCTACAGTGGAGCATGTTTGTTCAGTGCCCAATTTTGTTTTGCTTTTTCGCTTTACTGGGATGTTCTGGCCAGACGAAATTACACAATATATATCTGCATTTTTTAAAGAATATTTTTCCAGTGTTATGCTTCTGTGACTCAATTTTTTAAAATGGCCATTATGACAAGAAAAAAGAATGACAGAGAGGAATGGAAGAACACACATCTTTCCAAGCATTGCTTGCCAAGACCAGAAACGTTCAAAAGACAGGAAAATTGAGGTCTTCAGGTGCCAAATTCCACACCTGACTTTGCACACAGAACCCAAAAATGCTTCTGGACCATAATGCAATTGGTCTAGGAAATTCAAAGTTCATTAAATAAGAATTTAAAAAACTGTTAAATGTTTCCACTAGTTCTCATGTTTCATTTTTTAAAAACAGCATTTAACATGTTTCTGGTAGATTTGGACATCAAAGCAGATGCAAGTTGGTCTTTCTATATTCCAAGGGTGGCTTGTACATCCTCCTCCTCAATCTCACTTCCTGGCCACCTGCTCCAATGCTACAAGCTTCTATGACATCCTTGCTCAGTTTCTGACAGGTAACATGAAGGTGTGTGTGTAAAATTTATCACTTCCAAAAATAAAGGATTGTTCTTATGCAAATTGCACAAATCACATACATCAAAGTCAAGCAGATTTGCACGGATTTGGAATGATACTGCTTCTACAGGAGAATTCAGGAGCACAGAATTCTAGACCTTCTGAACAAGGGAACAGATTTTCTCTAGTAAACAGTAATTCTGCTATGTCTAAGAAGAACATTAGGAGAGAGACCATTCCGCTTTCTGCTTAAACAAGGGTTCTTAAGGTGGCCTTAGCTCACGAGATTAGAAGACCTGTAGAACGTTTCCACATGTCAGACCACAAGTTCCACAGCACTAACACCTCCTGTGACGTCCAGCTATGTACACCCTCAGGGGTCGTGTTTGTATTGCTGAAGAGCAGCACCAGGCGGCAAAATTTGTTACCTATGATATTCCCTAGGTTTTTGCTCTGTTTGCCGACTTCATTGGGTGTGGGGAAAAGCAGTATTTTGGCACCTTTAGAGCAGGTAAGAACTAAGCCACCAAAGAGATGAAATCACTGTGGAAGATTAGATTAGGGGTTGCTCTGCAGTTATCTCACAAAGTGGTTGGTTGACTGAATAGAACAGAAAACCAATTGTTTGTACACATCCATGCACAAGGTAACCGTTGCCCTAATGGGCGAATGATTGCAAACATTTCAGCAGCTGCAGAGGTAAAATGCTGCCCTCGGAACAGAAAATGGATGCTTGTCAGCGACAGTCTTTGTTATCTCTAAGGTGGCCTAATTATGATTTCTGTAGGAAAGAGACCCAAGCCCTTTTGATGTCCCCCATCCCCACAAACCCCTTTCACTCCCATTTTGACATCTACTACAAACTTGCAATATTTCCAGACCAAGGTAATTTTAAAAAGCAGACCTGGATGAAAAGTAAAAGTTAACTGAAAATCCTCACTTCCCATTCTGCTTGAATTTCCTAATAAGGCAGTGGGTGGCTGTACCTGATGACCTGGAGAGTGCAGTTCCCCAATCAGGGTCTGTGGGTTAAAGAAGCTGGAGCTTGAGGGACAGGAAGAAAAATGAAGTACGGCAAGCAAAATATACTGCTCTGTTGACCAAGCAAGTGGAAGTACGCCACGCTCTCGGGATTTACAGCATGCCAGGACAACCCAGAGGCTTCAAATGTCTACCTGTTTACCGGGGTCAAGCTGGCACACTACTATTCATCAGGCAAAGTTCAGACCTTTGACCACAAAGTTCCTGGGCCAAGTTTCAGAATCCCTGCCATTTCCCAAAAGTTCTAGGGAGGGGATCCTGGGGCCAACCTTCCTTTATGTCAGCTAAGGTTTGTGTATTGCAGGCATGAGTGCTTCCAATGAAGAGGCACGGTGGCCTTGTCCCAAAATAAATGGGGAGAAAGAGGTTGGTAGGAGATGCCAGGGTGAGATCCCTTGGCAGAGGGATATCAAACCCATCAGGGTAAGAGAGTAACTTTGGGAGTGGCTGGATCTCAGCAGTGGAGCACAGCTTGCTACTCACCTATGTGTGTGTTGATGCACAGAGACTATGAAGAGGAGATTGCTTATCAAGAACTGTGGTTCTTCAAGCCGTCATCTGTGCATGCACACACAATCTGCCCTCCTTCCCCGTTCCAATGTCCTATGCAGGTGCAGAACACATGTGTGTGCTGCACAGAGACCCCGAAGAACTTCATATAGGTGTAGGTGGTCCTTTAGATAATGTGGTCTCAAACCATTCAGGGCCTGAAAGGCCAAAACCAGCACATTGAATGTGACCCAGAACCTAACAGGTAAATGATACAGAATAGGAGTAATATGATCCATACGCCTAGCTCCCACAAGTGTTCAGTTGTATTCTGTACCACTTGCAGTTTCTGAATAGTCTTCAAGGGCAGCCCCATATAGAGTGCATTATGGATATTTAACTTGGACCTAACCAAAGCATGTGTCACTGTGGCTAGGTCAGCTTTCTCTAGACAGGGCTGCAGCTGCTGAACCAGCCTAAGTTGGTAAAAAACAACAACCAACAACACTCCTGTAAACACCTCCACCTCCACAGAAAGCGCTAAGTCGAGGAGCATTGCAAGGCTGCATACCTGGCCCTTCTTTTTATTGTACATATTTTAAAATATTTGTTATTTCTTTGGGCTTAAAGGCATGGTAAACCATGGTGAGCCTTTTGAAGACAAAATTAAAATACACAACTATTTTTCTTTTCTTTGCAGTGTACTGGTAAGTCTATTGTCCCCACCCACAGTATCTTAAACACACATGCTGAGCAAATCTTTGGACCATGATGTGCATCCATGTGAGGTTCTTCTCCACTGTGATATTAACATGTCAGGTGATCAGGCCTAACCTGTTCAATTGACTGACAGCATCAAGGGCCTACCACATTCTCTCATGGGCTTTGCACTTTGCAGAATACTTTCAAAAAGTAAGCAAGAAGTGGGGATAGAAAACTGAGCTCTAAGCCAGGGTTGGAAGAACCAGTCTTTTCAAAGTAAACCATGATACCATGCATCACTTCTGTCCAGTAACTTACACCGTTCTGTGTCACAAATCTGACACCCAATGGCCATTTTTGGAATTAAGATTTCTAACAAATTAATAAGATTATACACCAAATTCTGTTTATACAGGCTCTGTTGGGATAAATAAAGGGAACTCAAGACTTTGAAACATTGAATTCCTAGAAGCCAAGCACACTGTGACAGATTGATTAAGCAAAACAAAAAACACCAAGCACCTAAATACTAGATTGTTTGATAACTTTTGCAGTTAAGATGGGCAATAAACCAATAGCAAGTCATGTGGTATGTTAGAGACTAAACAGATTTAGGGCACAATCCGATGCATGTTTATACAGAAAAAAAAAGTCCTACAATTCCCAACATGGCTGGCTGGGGAATGATGGGAGCTGTAGGACTTTTTTCTGTCTAAACATGCATAGGATTGTACCCCAATTGTGCCATACTCTTTTGAGGGGCAGAGCCCAATTTGCTGGATGCATGAAGGGAATTTGTGAATATGATCAAAGGTTTTTTCCCCTCATTCAACAAAGAACGAACCACCTCTGAACACAATCCCTGAATGAATGAAAAGCTACTTTCATACATCAGTTTAGATTTACATCTAATTAATTTCCCACCTTTTTTTCCTCTTGCAAGGAACCCAAAGTGGCTTACATAATCCTTCTCCTCCTCCCCATTTTATCCTCACAACAACCCTGTGAGGTAGGTTAGGCTGAGAGTCAGTGACTGGACCAGTCAACCAGTGAGCTTCATGACCGAGTGGAGACTAGAACCCAGGTCTCCCAAGTCCCAGTCCAACACTCTAACCACGACGCCACACTGGATCTCTAACCACGACGTTAACTCCCTTATCTATTGTGGGGTGTAGGAAATCACGGGATATCTTTCCTCTCTCTGCTTTCCCATTTCCACCTTTTAAGGTTCCATGAAGTGTTCCCTTTCTGTGTGGTAGCTGCTGCATTGATTCACACCCTCTGTCAGGGTGCTGCCTCCTTCCTTCCGGTTCACTCAAGTGGGAGCCTTTACCACCCTTTCATTTGTGGCCACTGCTACAAACAGCAACACACTTACCGTATCTGAGAAGTTTGGTCTTGGTTTCAAGTTCATCCCCACGGTACCACATTCTCCCTTTCCCTTTGGCTTAGGGGAATAGAGATATGGTGCTTAAAGGGGAGCAAGAGTGGGGGTAGGAACTACTGTGATTCTTTGTATAAATTAGCCCCAAATCCGTATTAATTTGCACTTTCTCACACACACTTCTACAGCCCTCCCTCAGCCCCATCTCACTGGACTTCTCCAATACTTTCAACAGTCCGCAGCAGCATACCCTGATCCTCCAAACCCAAACTCACAGGTTTCCTGCCACTTCCTACATTCACCCACATCACCTCCCCCTCCCATATTTATCGATCTTTCTGTCTGCCCATAGATACAAACCTCACAGTTTCCTCCTTCCACTTCCCCTGCAGCCTAGCTGGAATGAACTACGCCAATCACGATAGCTAATTTTGGGAGGGTGGGAGCTGTAGTTCAACAGAGGTCGTCCCTAGCCCTTTTTATTTTAGTCCCTCTACCCAAGTGGTAGAGGGGCTAAAATAACTACCACAAAGGTGACCATGATATATTTGGAAGGTATTTCCCTTAACATTTGAAATGTTGTCTTGAAATATGAAACAACTTTGCTGAATTCCTCAGCCAATGGGTTATTCAGTTACAAAATAGCTATGTGTGCTTGTGCGAAACAAGGAACACAACCCTTGTATTTATTTATTACATTACTATACCGCTCAACAGCCAGAGCTCTCTGGGCGGTTCAGAAAACAAAACGTATTTAGACACTCTGCCAATACTTCACACGATACAGAACCTAGAAATCATCCCACCTCTGCAGCAACCTCCATACAAAAGGGTCGCTGCAAAAGTAATTGCAAACCTAAGCTAAACCAATTCTGAAATGCACTTGTGGCGTAACCCCACAATTCAGTTCCCTGGTGTATGTCTGCATTAGTATGTTTAGTGTGTCTAGAATGTTGAACTGAGTGGGTGTGGTTTGTGATGTATTAGAAAGGGTTGGGGGGAGGAGTATATAAGGAGTGTTTGAGTGATGTCTGAGTCAGTTAGGTTTAAGTCGAGTCTAAGTCAGTTAGGTTTTATGTCAGTGAGTAGAGTTATGGGAGTGTGGAGTTGGGTTAGAGAGTTTTAGGTGGTTGGAGTTAGTGTGATATGGGAGAGTGTTTGTAGTGTGTGGGGAGAGTTGGGAGTTTGGGAGTTAGGTTAGTTACAAAGTGTTTGGTGTAGGCAGGTTTATTTTCTGGAACCAAGATTTTGAGAATTAAAATAAACTTATTTTTATTTTGTTAACTACCAAAATCCTACGTGTCAGCTTGGCGTTATTACCTGCTTTACTTTTAAATCTACACACACACCTTTGTACCCACAGCATCATAAATTTAAGCTAGATCCTTAATAACCAGCATTAATCTTTTCCCTCGTTAGTAGGGGAAAGGTTTCATTTGACCCTCCCCTCAGGTTTTCAAGTGTTGATGCTTGGCCTGAGAAGGGTTTATGCATCTGGTCCTAAAGTGAAAAGGGCTGTGTCGTCACAGCACCCTAGGGTCAAATTTACACAATCAACTTATCCCAGCCACAACCACTACTTGTGCCAGGATTCAGTCATATGATGGATTTCAAGCATGTGCTGCAATGTCCAGATTTCAGGACGGAACACATTCATAGTCTACTAGATGCCCCATGATCAGACCATGCAATCAAGTTAAGCTTCACACAGCTGTTACAGATACAACCCTAAGTCCACACAAAAATGGCTAGGATACCTGATGGATTTTTAAAGATCTGCTTTGCAGGATCTCCCCTGTGCGCCCCCAGTCATCAGACTGAAAAAAGTAACACTTCCCTGCAGTCTAACCCAAACCCACCCTCTCAGTTGCAAGCCTAAAGAAACAGATGCATGTAATGCATTTACCCATTTCATGAATCACCTAGTTTGGCCTCCAGCAGTAGAACAGATAACAAAGCCCTGCCAATGGACTGGGTTATATTTTTGCTTTGTAAGCCATACCCTGCGGACTTGGTTGAAGGGCAAGGTAAAAATATCTAATAAATCACAAAAACCTCAGCAGTGTGAAACTGTGTCATAATGAACTGGGAATTTTTATAAAATTATTTGGAGATGGTATCTGACTCCAGTAAGATTAAATAAAATAGATATTAATTGTTCTCCGTTGTGTTGGAGAGGATGTCAGGAACTTGGTACTTATGCTCACATGTGGTGGAGTTGTAAAAGTGTACTGGATTTTTGGAAGAATTTTTTTGTAGAAATTTCAGAAATTATTGGTATTAACTTGGAGGTCTGTCCAAAATTAGCATTGTTATCAATAACAGAGAAATTTCTCTGCTTTCAAGAGATAAAGGAACTAATTGTAAGTTTGTTAACTGCAGGGAGATTATTGATAGCAAGGAAATGGAAAGTTCATCATCAGTATTTAATTATAGACTGGTACAAAGAGGTGTGGGATATTGCTCTAAATGATAAATTAACATGTAGTATCAAATGTAAAAAGGGACAATTAAAGAAAAATAATTTCAATGATATATGGGGACCATTCCTAGATTATGTTTTAGTAAAGGGAAAGGGGAGTAAGCCATGTCAAGATACGATGTATTTTTGGAATATTGAATAATAATAGATTATGATGATAGAAATTACTTCTTGGTCCCGTGGTGATGGGTGCACCTTTGGAGTTACCGGTATATGTATGTGTGTGTTTTTTATTTGCTTTATATAATATTTGAAATAAAGTTAAATAAAATATTTAAAAAAAAAAACCAGGCCTGTGGCTTACGCTGGCTCAGCTTGTCTGAGCGTGGAAAGCTAAACAGGGTCAAGCCTGGTTATTACTTGGATGGGAGACCCCTCCTCTAGTTTCCTGCATTGAGCAGGGGGTTGGACTCGATAGCCTTGTAGGCTCCTTCCAACTCTGTGATCTATGGAATCTATGAAATAATGAACTGGGAAAACATAGGATAATAATCTTCACATATATGTTGTTTTACAAGACAAAGTATCTTGTGTTTATTATATATATATATATATATATATACACAAAATCACCAGCCCTAGAAGTGCCTTTACAAAGAAAAACATAGCTTTAAATAGAACTTTGAATCCACGAGCAGATTTCACGGTAGGGATGCATATGAATCCACTGCTATGAACCTACCCATACACTATGATAGTCATTTGAGCTCCTCCTCCCGGTGCCTCCTGAGGGAAGCTTGGAGGATGGCAACGAGGGTCTTTTTGGTGGTGGCACTCCGATTATGGAACACTCCCCATAGTGAGGTCCACCTGATGCCAACACCAGGTTAAAACTTTACTCCCAGGCATCTGACAGCATATATTAAAGTTTTAACCAGTCCTGGGATTTCTATTGTCGATTCTTTTTAATTGTATGTAAATTGTTTTATATTGTATTTTTAAGGTTTTAGTTTTTTGTAAACCACCCAGAGAGAATCCTGACATGACAGCAAGAAAGGTTACATTAACATAGCTCAGTGCACAATTTTTTGTGCACCTAGGGCCTCTGAAGATTGTTCTAGGGTTTTTGTACTGAAACTCTTCCTATGACCCTTCATGCTTTACAAATGTACTTATGCAACACATTGTCAGGTGTCATTAATTTCCAGTTTCACCCCAACTTCAGAAAAATCCAGCTGGATTTCTTGCATATCTCATCCCTTTGGCCTCGAAGCATATATACCCTAATAACATACTTGAGAATACTACAGGCAAAGAGAAAGCTCTCCCACTTGCATTCTGCCAGGTCAACGCATACAACAGAATGAAGTTGCAGGAAATGGCATGGATTGGAGAGAGGTAATGAAATGTGGCAGGAGAGGTCAAGAGCTGATCTCTCTCTCAAACCTGTGCCTGGTAGCTTGCTTCCCTGGATAGAGAGGGGAAAAAACTGATGAATCGTTATCAGTACAAGATTCTACGTGCAAGCCCTCAACCTATAACCCACACACAACAGGACTAGTGCTTGATAAAGGCAATGTATATTTAATCACTTTACAAAGGAGGGCAGTATTTGGTTGCAACAGCTCCAATTATAGACAAATATAACTGTACATTATACTGGTGAATGGCTCAAAACCTTTACCGAATCCTTGCTCTTAAAATTGTTCATATCACTTCAGCTTAACTGAGCTAAGAGCAACCCCTTGTTCTGCCCCTAAGATTAAAAATTCACAATAAATGTATGCGCTTTGTGCTACATTATTCACAAGCATTTGCCCTCACTTTTCATTATTTTTCTTAATCCATACTTTTCCAAAGATGAGCATGGTTCAGGGCTCGCTCTGGGTCAGCATTAAACTTATATACAAGCTCAATTAAAACAAGAAGTTAGAAGCCACCAATGAGTCTTTTTTTTTTTAAGTACAAGAAAAGTGACTGATTTACACACACACATATAAAAAAGTCAGTTTGGTTTTAAAAAGAAAATCCTGTTTTCAACCAGGTTGGCATTATATCATAGCCAAGGGATGAATTCTGTTATGAGGAAATAAGATTTCAGCAGGGAGGGAAGAGGCAGAACTATTAAGAAATTCAACAGTAAGGTTTTACATCTTACAAAAATATTCTCTTCCAAAAAATGTAGCGAGAAGCCAACTGGAAAAGTACTTAACTAAAGTAAGAAGATACAGAGCGGTCTTCAATCCATCAGAATTTGGAACTCATAAAACAAAGCTTCAACAAGTTTACTACCCAAAGGGCCTTGGTAAATTATTTCAGTTGAGATGCCAAATAAATGGCCAGGTAATAGGGATAAATTGCCTCCTATGTAGAAGAAAAGTGTTTCATCGTGATCCCAGGAAGTATAGGGTGGAAAAATATGAAGGCTGGCCTTGTTACACATTCTCGGCTTGGAAATACAGTGTCCGAATCTGGTGTCACACACACTGGCCAGATATCAAATCTGCACTCCCTTGTGTGATGTAAGCGGCTTTCAGCATGGCAATCCAGAAGTTAAAACTTTTGGTGACCAGCTCTAATAGGCTTAGTTTCTTTTAAAGTATGTGTTATTCTTCTTCACTTTCATTTTCTGGGTCCAAATCTGAGTCTCCATTGATTTCTTTTTCTACAGCCATTTCTTGCTCATCGTCTGATAGATGATCTCTCTCATCATTCTCCTCACCCTCTTCCTTCTCATCATCTTCATCCCAATTGTCCTGCAGGAGGGGGGAGATAAAACAGTGACTACTGAAGTCACTTTTACCCATCCAAACGCCAAGCATGGGAAAGGAACTGAGAGAACTTTTACTTACATCTGAATCTCTTTCTGCAGCCATTTCATCATCCGAACCTTCCTCTGATGATTCTGTGAGAAGAGAACACAAGTGTTTGATGTGGATCTTTCTTCAAATAGATGCGAAGAGCACGCACTACTACACGTTAAAGAGCTCTACCATTTAAACCATCATTGTAATACTTTAGCAGATCAAAAGTAATTTTGTTGGCAGGGGAAGAAGAGGTTGAGCAAAGTAACAGTTATAAAACTAATCTCCAGTCCTTTAAGTAAAGGGACTAACATTTATGTATTTATTATTTTTATGCCCTGCCTTTTTTCCTGCAAGGAACCCAAGGCGGCTTACATAATCCTCCTCCTCCTCTCCATTTTATCCTCACAACAACCCTGTGAGGTAGGTTAGGCTGAGAGTCAGTGACTGGCCCAAAGTCACCCAGTGAGTTTCATGGCTGAGCGGGGAATAGAACCCGGATCTCTCGAGTCCCAGTCCAACACTCTCACCACTGCATGATCCTTCTTCCCCCCACACAAGCCAGCCACAGAGCTTCCATGGTTTAACTCATTGGTACTACAACTTAGGCTGCATGAGCTTGCCATTTACATAAGACGGGTGGAAAACCTGTGGCCCTCCAGATGTTGTTGGACTACAACTCCCACCATTGGCCATGCTGGCTGGGGTTGATGGGAGTTGGTGCTCAACAAGATCTGGAAGTTGGTGCCCAACAAGATAGGTTCTCCACCCTTAGGGTTTTATGCACATTTCCTTCCACATCTTTAGCGTATGTGTGGAAGAAGTGGAACCGGGCCTTCTCTCCTGCACCGGCCCCAACATCAGCATGTTCAGCGGGATGCCTGTGAAGGGGGAACCTATGCATATATAGAAGTATGCAAAGATGAAAAGGCACTCCTTTTCAGACACCCCACTGAATGTGCAGGATGGGGACAGGTTGTGCAGTGTTGATGGTGGGGCCAGCAAACATAGTCCCCCTCCCCCTCCACACATAAGACTAAACACTGGAGGAAAACATGTGTAAAGACTTTGATAGCCTGACATGCATAAACATAACAAGAAAACTAATTCAAACATGGAAGGCTGATCCAAAAATGTGGAATCTGTTCAATCCAATTCAACTGATGAGAAGACTGAACTGGAGCATGTACATCTCTCAGTCTGAAACAAAAGGGCCAGAAACTAAACAACGCACATGACATTTCCTGATTGCTCCCAAGGTAACTCCACTGAAGTCACTTTGCTTACCTTCTTCATACACCAGCTTTGCAGTCTGGTCAACATCAGGCACATCCTGAGCCTGTTCCAATGCAGCAACCTGAAAAGGAATGTGCGCCATCAGCAGGGGTTGTGATAACGTTATCTAACCAGGCCGTTCCGCATGTAGAACTCGCATTACTTCAGAGAAAGAAAAAGGAATTGTGCGGAGCTAGAAAGAAGTACTAATCAGAGTGAAAAGTTCACTTTCTCAGCTGCACAAAGTGTTCTCCTCAGTGGACAGATGCAATATACTGAGGGTAACACTTTATGATGTTGACCATGTGGGCTCTAGCTCACAAAAGCTTACGCCACAATAAAATGGTTAGCGTTCAAGATACTATAGGAGTTTCTGCCCTAGAAAGTTGGTTCAATGCAATGATGTTATTCAAACCACTGTTTTACACTCTGGAGACTACATAAATGTGTGAGGTCCAAGGAAAAGTAGCATTTAGGGAAGAAAATAACATCCCTGAAGCTCAAACCCACACATTAAAAGAAACTGCTGGGGGAATACATGCTGTAACCTGCTTCTTCTTCACTGGTATCAACAGATGACTCCCTCACTAAAAATAACCCCAAAACCAAGTGCTGGTTTCAGCATTATTAATATGGCTATGCAGCAAGTGCACCAAATTACAAGTACTGAATTTTGCTAGATTAAACAAGGAAGGAGAACAGAAAGCCTCTAAAAATATCAAGCTGACCTCTGGCATAAAGGAGAGAAACAGCCAGCTGCTATCAAATCATCTAGTACAATGACTACTGTAGATCAAAATGTTTTAATCTATCTTTTTCTAGTGCATTCCAGTACAGTTTAACAGCATGATTACAAAGTAGGGATGTGTACTGGATTCAGACGAAGTCCAAAACCCGAGCAGACTCAGGTCTAGTTCTAGTACTTCCCGAGGCAAGGTACACTTCCCTCCTAAGCTGCAAAAATTGAAGCTGGACCCAAACGAGGCTTCGTTACTGAATCGTGCTTCAGAGACATACAAACTTTATGCCTCCTGCAAATAGCATCTTTTGATTTCATTTCTGTAAAATGCTGGTTATGAGGGGGGGGGAGGAGTGTGGCAGAGTGCCTGACAGGTCCACTTTCTAATCCTAGGGCACGTTTTACCAGGGGCTCCAATTACTGTGCTTTGGGGGGGGGGAGGACATTCTTCCAACACTACCAAGCTTTACTATGGGAAAAAAAGAGCCTTAAACTGGTTTGCAATCATCGTAACTCTCTAGCCCCTGCACCAATCCTTCTGAAACTTTGCAGATTTCTTGCCTGGAAACACCTCTATGATGTGTGTCATTTTCATACAAATTACCCAAAAAACCAAGGGGAGAGGGAAGGGAAAGCACATCAGTCCCCCCTCTAAATGTGAACATTCCCCTTCTACATGAACCACTGCACCTATCCTTCTGAAACTTTGCAGGTTTCTTACTTCAGGTTGTTTGTCATTTTCAGAACAATGGTCCACATGGAACATAGGGCAATGAGCATGTCCTCTTTCGGATACCCTCAAAATGTCAAGGCTACTCTTGCACAAAAACCCCTGCAAGGTATTGCTCTAAGATTTTTCAGGCTTGATTCTCTAAGAAGGGGCAATGATTACTGCAATTTTTATCCAACATTGCCAAGAAATTAAAAAGGTATTAGCTTATACATACATACAATACATATATGTTTATAAACACACACACACACACACACACACACACACACACACACACACACACTTCTGAAATTTGGCAGGCATAATCCGCTCCTAAGGGATTATCTGCAAATATCATCCAATTCTGACAAAGAGAAAGAACTTATAGTTGTTTTTTGATTTCCCATGATAGTCAATGGGAGGCATGATGCTTCGGATTTCTGAATCTTATCTTTGGTTTGGTACCAGAGTCGGAGCGGACAGCCTCTGAATTTATCCGAGCCAAATCAGTCTGTTTTCCGATGTGCCAAATCGGGGTCCGAGTCGAATCTTGGGGTCAGTGCACACCCGTTACAAAGCATCATGATATATGAATGCACAATGTTGTCACACTACATAGGCACACCAGCTATTAGTATCTTAGCTATCTCAGCAAAAACCTGAGATGGGATATTTGATTTTTTTAAATTGTAACCCCTCTGTGAGGATTTTATTAAAGGGTGGCATATTAATACCTAATAAATAAATATTTGATACAATTCCAGTCTAATATACATTAGAAATCCGATACATCACTGATCTTGCATTTTATATAGAAGCATTTTGGAGCATACTGTATACTTAAATCGCTGCAATTGTATGAGTCCTTCAGTAGCCTGAAACTTTGTTTAGGAACAGGAAGCTCTGCTTGACTATGGTCATAACTATGATGATCTACAGAAAGTTTTATGTATTTGAAAAGCTTCATAAGTAAGAACACTGAAAGCATTGATTACCTATAGTTTCACTCTTCAGTTTGTTAAGAAGTCATTTGATTTTCTTTGTATCACACTCATGAATTCTGGCACATCTAAAGAATTACTGAAAAACTTTCCATAACATTTGATAGTGGACCTTACTGTGATCTGTAACATATCACCATTCCACGTTCACATCCTCCCTGTGTGTGCCACACTACAACTTCAACTCACCTGGGTGATAATAAGATAGAGTTTCCCATGTAAGCGAGAGAGTTTCTGCAAAGTCTTCACTCTGCTCTCCATTAACTGATATAGCATTCCCAGCTGGGGGACCAGGTCTGGCAACTGGGGGGGGGGGGGGGGGGAGAGAGAAAGAATGAATGAAATGCTGATCAACAGACAAAGCAGATAACATGACAAGAGACTTAGGAACACTTTTCAGAATCAACATTACTATTAACCCAAGCCATGGTAGTAAATAAGCATATGCATTGCAGGCTAGTTGTACTGAAATGTCCTGTTTGGAAGGAATCACTTTCCATGCTTCATCTTTGTGGATACCTAGCACAAAAACTGTGCTATGCCTCTTTGCTCAAGCTTTTCTATTGAACCACAATACTGACAGATGCTCCTCTGCTATGCATTAAACCTTGCTCCCCTTATTAAAACAAGAGAACTGCACAGAATTCTTAACTTTTAAGGCACTAAAATGAGAAGTTCAAGCAAAGCTTTCACAGTCGCAAATCAGTATTGTTCAGAACCACAGAGTTAATTTTGGTGCCTCATATGTTCACACCCGTGTGGCAACTAGGTAGTTGAATTTTCTCTGTGTTTTGCAAAATGAGATTCTGCTTTCTCTACCCCATCTTGCCATGCAATTCTGAATGCGTGTGGCATGTGATCAGCTCCCCCTGAGCAACCAATCCAAGTATAAAAACATAGCTTTGCTTCTTAACATGAAGTCCAATGTACACAATACAATCCCAGTTGGAAAGAAACCAGAAAACCAAATTTGTCAAGTTTTTCACTATAAAGTGAAAAGTGTTACAAACGTTACATGACTATAATGTACAGCTCATATCAAGAATCAGTGAACTTTGGAATGGGGCAAAATACATTATATAGCGCCTACTTTGCAAATAATTGACTTCAAATAAATGGATTGCAGAAGCACACATCCAGGATAGAGGAGAAAGTGTAAGAACAAAGGGTTGTATGAGCAGCAGGCAAGGTACACACAACTAACCTCTCTCTCTTCCCCTCCTCCCCCTCCTGCCTAAGGTAATTCAGGCAATTCTCCCCTTCCACTGCAGCCCTGTACAATGCAGCACAAATTATTCAGGAGCCTGCCCACCCCAGCTTTTTTATGGGAAGCAGAGGGGAGGGAGGAAAGGAGAAAGATCTGTTGTGTGAGCAGAGAGCTGCTTTCTACCTGTGCAATCATTGGATGCAACCTGAAATGGGGGTGGGAAACAGCTCTGGTAATTGGCATACTTACTGTTGAAAGGTAAGATGCGTGTATAGTTAAAACAGACTTTAGCCATCGGACCATTTGTGAGGCACTGGAAAATAACAGTAAAGAAAATTATCTGCATGCATCAGCAAGGGTAAGAAACATATACGAAAATACTTTGTATTTCAAGATGATAAGCCCAAGCTGCACTGTACAAAGATACACAGTTTTATGCCAACACACTGAGACCATTAAGGATCAACATCTTCTGCTTCATAGGAACAGCATTCTGGCTTATTTTGTAACATTGGATCTCTTGCAGTATAAGCCAAATGTAAAGCTAGGGGTCCACAATTTTTTTCTGGCCTTATTAGCGAAGCCAAAAATTGTGGTCATCATGTTCTGTGCCCCCGTTGTTTGCATGTGCCTCCATCTAACAGCAAAGGCATCACCACCAACCTTTCCTGTGGGAAATGTAGGTAGGGAACATTCTGGCTTCAGCAGCTGCTCAGCGAAGAGGCTCAGAACCCCAACGTCAAGCAGCATCTGAAGGAGCTTCCTCCCTGCAACTTCTCTTCCCTACAGAAAAGAGAGGGGGAGAGAGGGGGTCAGCTGATACTCAGTGCTGAACCCTCAAAACCGAGCAGCAGCTGAAAGCCTTATTACTCGTCATGCTCACCAGAGGCAAGTTATGTTCGCCATCACGAACATGACACGTGTAATTGTTGAAAGCCTGTGTAAAACTGAATTACAGCAGTAACCATGTTGGATTCTCAAAGTGCATTGGGAGTGAAATAGGCATCTGTGCATGTACACACTTTATGTGTTTTACTTTCCCAAGCGTAAGTGATTGCTCACATTTGAAGTGTCATTTTGAAGTAGCTTTTGGTCATTTACCACCACCAGGTCCTAGCTTCATTCCCCATGTCATGGGTTCATTGTCATGTTAGAGCTCTGATTTTATGGCACATTAATGACCCAACAACAGCTTTAAGGCTCAGATTCTGGGACACACAGCCTAGTCTTGTATTCCAGTGATACACTTTTGTGCAGTTAGGTAAGTAGTACTGTCCACATAACAAATAAGATATGTGCAATGTAAGACCTATGACCCCAAAAGTATTTTTTGTATTAGAGAGAATATCTGTTTTAATTTTTATAAGCCTTTTCTCACAACCATGAAGAGCTAGCAAAAATGCAAAGAAACAAACAGAATGAACAAGAACAGCTCCAATCAAGTTTTCCTATCATGTTTTTAGTGAGGAAGCTGAATAACTCCAATTCTGAACTGTTTAGCCAGGAAAAACTTTACACCTATACAGTAATACCTTGGATTGCAAGTAACTTGGTTTGAGAGCGTTTTGCAAGACAAGCAAATTGTTAAATATTTATTTAATTATTTATTTTACTTGATATACAAGCGACATCTTGCAATACAAGTACTGTAGTACGGCTTAAATTAAAAATCTCTGTACAAATTTTTTAGGGGGGGATTTCGTTTTGATATAAGAGTGTTTTGGATTAAAGAGAACTAACCAATTTTGAAAAGACAGTTTTGACTAGAGAAGCTATAGAAGGTAATGTTTCAACAAGAGGCACAACATTCAAGGTGCGGCTGGACAGACATCTGTCAGAGATGCTTTGACCTGGATTCCTGCATTGAGCAGGGGGTTGGACTCGATGGCCTTGTAGGCCCCTTCCAACTCTACTTTTCTATGATTCTATGATTCTATGATGTTACAAAATGAAGAAGAGTATAAAGATTCTCTTAAAGTGTTATGGGATAATGAATTTGATGAGGAAATATCGAAACAAAGTTGGAAAAATATTTGGGATAGACGTATTGTAAGAGTTATGTCAACTAGGATAAAAGAGAACTTTTATAAAGTGGTATGGAGATGGTATTTAACTCCAGTAAGATTAAATCGGATAGATAAAAATTGCTCCGCATTGTGTTGGAGAGGATGTAATGTAAAGGTATGTATGCCCACATGTGGTGGAGCTGTAAAAATGTTCTGGAATTTTGGCAGAAAGTATTTGCAGAAATATCAGAAATAATTGGAATGGAATTAGAAGTCTGCCCAAAATTAGCATTGTTAACAATTACAGAAAAGTTAGTTTGTTTAAAAAATACAAAAGAATTGATTGTGAATTTGTTAACAGCAGCAAAATTAATGATAGCTAGGAATTGGAAGGTTCAACATGTGTTTTCAATTAATGAATGGTATACAGAGGTATGGGATATCGCGTTAAATGATAAATTAACTTGTAATATTAAGTGTCAAAAAGGACAATTGGAGAAAGACACCTTTGTGAACATTTGGGGCAAATTTTTGGATTATGTTGGTAAAGGGGAGGGGGAACAAACCATGTCAAGATTTGTTATATTTTTGGAATATAGAATAATATCTTGTATATATACACAAAAAATAAAAAAAAAAAAAATTGGGGTGAGAAATATAACTTGGTCCCAAGAGGTGGGGGGGGGGGTGCACAATGTTTATGTTGTATTTTGTTGTTGTTGTATTCATTAGTAGTTGTAAGATGTGAAAAATTAAAAATTAAAAAAAAAAAAAAAAAAAAAAGAGTCCAACATCTGTAGAGCCACCAAAAAAAAAAAGAGAAAAAAAAGGAACCAATTATGCTCTCAATCCAAGGCATGACTGTACATCCTCCTGGAAACTTTAACCCTTTCTTCCATCTCCAGATCCAGCTAAGGAGATCTACGTGTGTAAGCAAGCTTCTGCACGCATATTACTTGCTGTATTAGGTATCATGAGCACAAATGTATTTTATCTTTATTTTTGAAAGCCACCCTGGAATTTCTGCTGAAGGGCAGTATATAAGAATTTAAAATAATAAATTAGATGGGCAGCTAAGTGTGACCTGTACTGCATTGTTTTGAAAGGGACACAGATTCAAATCCACATCTAGGCACTACTAGTTGAGCCTGAACACCATTTTAAGCACCAACTACAGCTGGACTGGATCACCAACAGTTTTATCACAATGTAACATGATGCATCTGATTAGTAAAAAGAACAGCTTTTCCTTTTAAACATTAACAATCAGAGTTTCAGATAATTTCTACTTACCTGTATGGATGACCTTGCAGCCTTTTTGTGAGCTAAAAAGCAAGTGGAAAAAGCAGGCACTGAGATATAATCAGACTCTGATACTACCTGTTCTCTTCAGCAAGACACACATATATAAATCCTCAACTAATCAAAGCCTTACTTCAAAACATTCTTTATGGCGCAATCCAATAATAACAACAACAACAACTACTACTACTACTACTACTATTGCTATTATTATCATTATCATTATTATTTTCTTACCCGCCTCTCCACTCAGATCGAGGCGGGGAACCACCGTAAATATAAAATACATAACTAGTTAAAAACATAGTAAATATTATTAAAATATTCTTAAAAACCTTTAAAAGTATCCCCAAAACTCTTAAAATTCCACTGGGTAGGCCTGTCGGAAGAGGTCAGTCTTTACGGCCTTTTTAAAAGCCAAGAGACTATCTAGTTGACAAGTCTCCTCCGACAGGCCATTCCACAGTCTGGGAGCAGCAGAAGAGAAGGTCCTCTGGGTAGTACTCGCCAGCCTAGTCTTGGCTGACTGGAGTAAATTCCTCCCAGAGGACCTAAGTGTGCGGGGCGGATTGTACGGGAGAAGGCGATCCTGCAGGTAACCCGGACCCAAACCATGTAGGGCTTTAAAGGTAATAACTAACACTTTATACTTCGCCCGGAAACTGATTGGCAGCCAGTGTAATGCTTTTAAAGCTGGTGTAATATGGGCACCTCTAGATGTACCGCTGACCAATCTGGCTGCCATATTTTGCACCGATTGAAGTTTCCGAACTAGGTACAAAGGTAGCCCTATGTACAGCGCATTGCAGAAGTCAAGCCTCGAAGTTACCAGCGCGTGCACTACCGTCTTTAGGTCTTCCAACTCTAGGAAGGGGTGCAGCTGGCCTATCAGTCGGAGTTGATAGTAGGCACTCCTGATTTCAGATTTCAAGTTCTTTTATTTTCACATTTGGCTAAGCAAAGTGAACCCTTTGGTTTATCTTCTGGCCTATTTAGCAAGTTTGTTTGTAGTGCAATAACTCTGTTGAACATAATTATAATTTGATAACCCATTTTAAGTTTGAATACCAGTTTGAACCCTGCACCCATTTTCAAAGGGGAGAGGAAAATGCAAGATGCAACATACAGTAGTTGATGCCTTGTGTTCAAGAACCATCAGAATGAAGGACAATGTGCACATTAAGGACAATATGTTGTGTTCAACTACAAACCCCTGCCTATCCCCTGCACCCATAATTCAAGACAGCCAGGAGCAAGCAAGGCCTACTGTTCTTTATTAGTCTGAACAACTTAAAATGAATTCTAACTAATAAGCTTAATAAGTAACACAGGGCAATCTCCTCATCTGTGTGTCATGACAGCCATTCAGGTTAGAACAACATAGTGAACTGCATTCACATATGACAGAATGCACTATATGCAGAGATGTTGCATATGCATTGGAACGATGGAATATTACTTCTCAAATAAAAATAAATATGACTATGACATTGCTGTCATTTTCATAATGACCATTAATTTGACTTTGGTGTTGCATCAGATTTCATGTGACAAGAAATGGCTAACCTATAATGGATGGTCAAGCCACTCACTTGACAAGCGCAAGTTTGGAGAACCAAAGGCTACCCGATACCATATGCACTGAATCACAAACACACCACTCCTGTTGACTGTGTAATTTGCACTTGATTTGCTTGAACTAAGAGTCTAGTATAAAGGTGGTATTATAGAAGCTAATACGAGATCTCTCACCTCATGCAGCAGTGGAACAACAGCATACACAGGCATTCTGGCTACTGTTTTCTTTATTAATGCATCTTTCCTGGTTTGAAGCACTTTCTGTTAAAAGTGGGGAAAGGAATCAGTGAAAGAACCATGTTACCAGGGTAAGATTTGACACCAAAAAATACCCGGTACCAGAATCCAGAGTGGCATACAGGGTAGCATTTTGTAATTCAATCAGCAAGACAGGTGTTCAAAACTCCACTCACCCATGAAACTCACTGGATGGTGTTTTACCTACATGAATAAGCAACTACACTCACAGCCTGAACATAGGGGGGAAAGGGGAATTACATTTTGCTTCCCGCTACCAGCTGCATTTTGCAAGTGAAGGTTGTATGAAAGTTGTAGATAATCACTAAATAAGAACAGAACCCAGTGTGTAGTTTAAGAACTGTTCTCTATATTAGCTTTTTACCTGTCTACATTTCTTACTTTTATTGAGAACTCCAGGTATACAATTAGGAACATACAAAGCAGCCTTATACTGCATCAGACCATTGGTCCATCTAGCTCAGTATTGTCAACTGGCAGCAGCACTCCAGAGCTTCAGGCAGGAGTTTTTCCACCCGTGCCTGAATATGCCGGGGATTGAAGCTGGGACCTTCTGCATGCAAAGTACCGTATTTTTCGCTCCATAAGACTGCCCCGGGCCATAAGACACACTTAGTTTTTAGAGGAAGAAAACAAGGAAAAAAAGATTCATGTGCAGATTATTGGAAAACTAATGACAAGAGAACAAAATAATATCTCCATACATTTATTTATTTATTAAGTGCTTTTCTAACCATGCATTTCTTAAAAACAATCCAAAACAGGTTATAAAGAAGAATAAAACACAAATTACAATATCGCTGCGGGGATGGGAGGGGCGATATTGTAATTTGAGTTTTATTCATTCTTTATTGTTTTTAAGAAATGCAGGGGTAAAAAAAGCAGTTAATAAATAAATAAATTTATGGAGATATTATTTTGTTCTATTGCTATTAGTTTTCCAATAATTTGCACATGAATCTTTTTTTCCTTGTTTTCTGATAACCATTACTGCTTTCACGCGGGCCTACCTGCCTCCTTGCCGGCTTGCGCTCTCCACGGCGAGCCGGCCGCGCTGGTCCCGTCGTGTCAGTTCTGGCGCGGCGGATGTGACGCGACAGGACCCTGCTTCGGCGCGCTGGTCCCCACGCTATGTTTTTGGCGGGGGGGAAACCAGGGCAACAGGGCTGTTTAAGTCCTGTTGCCCTGGTTCCCCCACCAAAATCATAGCGCGGGGGTCCAGCGCGCCGAAGCAGCCGTATGTGACGCAGCGGCGGCAGCTTCAGAGGCTCCGGAATCGACTCCAGCGGCAGCGGCGGCGACGGCTTGAGCGGCGCGGAGAACGCTCCACGCCGCTCAGAAGAGCAAAATCGGGCCGCCCCCGCCAGCGGGATCAGGTCAGATGTGAGGCGGCGGAAAAGTTTTTTGGGGAGTGGGCGGCCTTGTCCCGCTCCGCGCAGGAGTCCTCCTCTCTTCCGCCGCCCACCCGCTCGCATCCCTGCTGCTGGGGGGGTGCGTCGCCGCTGTGCCGCCACGCAAAGTTTTTGGGAGTGCACAGGAGCCCTCCTCTCTTCTGCCGCTCACCTGCTCGTGTCCATGCTGCCCGGGGGAGGGGGGGGTGCCGCCGCCGCGCCAAAGTTTTTGGGAGCGTGCAGGAGCCCTCCTCTCTTCCACCGCCTGCCCGCTCGCGTCCCTGCTACCGGGGGTGGGTGGGCTGCCACTGCCAAGTTTTTTCCCCGCAGGAGCCCTCCTCTCTTCCGCTGGAACGGTTGGAGGCACGCAGAGGAAGGTAGGGGGGGGAATTATTTTGGTTTTTTCCAGCATTCACTCAATAAGACGCACAGACATTTTCCCCTCCTTTTGGGGGGGAGAAAAGTGCGTCTTATGGTGCGAAAAATACGGTATGTGCTCTACCACTGAGGTACAGTCACTCCCCTAGGAAGGGACAGTCAAGAATTGTTACAAGTCAGTTCTCAGTGTGTTGGGTTTTCTACATGGCGGACAGGTCCACCCACTCAGAGTCTACCTTCAGTTGATCAAACCTGTTCATGATATGTTGTTGCTGCTGTTGCTATTGTTGTGTTGCAAATAATAAAAAAAAACTGTTCATGAAAGTCACCCAAAAGTTTGGATATGAAGACATCAACCAAACCCATCTGAAAGAACAACTCCTCATTCATCGTAGGTCTTTGTGAGGATCAAGGATGTGCTTACATTTGAAGGGAGTGTGCAAAGATGCAATCCTATGCAAGTTTACTTGTGACTATGTCCTATTGATCTCAAAAGCATCTACTTTATCAGGTTCACAGTTTGGGAGTGCTCCCTGACCTACCTGATCTTGCTACTAGACGTGCAGATGGTGGCTGTGGCAACGAATGTGTTTGTCACACTTAGACTAGTGTACTAACTGACCTGGTCTGCATGTGAAGGCAGCAAATTGTGGGTTGATTAACCCACAATTTAGGTTAACTAGTCCATGATTAATTAACCCATGATTTACCATGGTGCATGCTGGGCGTGTTATATTCAACCCGCAATCAGGCCTTGCTACATGACGTCTGAACCACGACACTACAGGTTAATCGTTGTTTAAACAACGCACAGTTAACCTACAATTAGTAGCTAGGTTAACTGTGGGTTGTTTAACACATGACTAATCTACAGTGTCTTGGTCTGGACGTCACTTAACCCGCAAATGGCCCAATCAGGGACTGAATATTCAAAAATGCTGCAGAATGTACCTGGTACTCACTGTGACAAATCATGGGTTAATTAACCCCGATCTGTGAACAGCCCCATGGTGACCATGCTTTGGTACCTTGAGACTGGACTACTGCTAATGCACTCTACCTGGGATTGCCTTTGAAAAGCTTCCAAAACTTTCATTCATTCATTTTAAAATTATATTTATATCCCGCCTTTTTTCTTGCAAGGAACCCAAGGCCGCTTACATAATTCTCCTCTCCATTTTATCCTCACAACAACCCTGTAAGGTAGATTAGGCTGAGAGTTAATGACTGGCCCAAAGTCACCCAGTGAGCTTCATGGCCAAGTAGGGACTAGATCCCAGATCTCTCAAGTCCAATACTTTAACCACTATACCACACTGGCTCTCAATTAGTGCAGAATGCTGCAGCAAAATTTTGAGTGGGACCAGTGCTATGCAGCACATGACACCGTTGTTATTTCATATGCACTGGTGACTGATTTGATTATGGGCTCAATTCAAAGTGCTATTTATTACCATTAAAGCCCTTAAAAGGCTGCCTCCTCCCTTATGAGACTACCTAATCCCCAAGGTCGACTGGGAAAGCTGTCCTGCATGTCTCCTCATTGGATGAATATTTGGCTGGAATGCAGAAGAATGCCTTCTCTCCCTGCCGCAAGGGAGGTGGGTGCCAGGCAGGTCATTGCCTTCTTAAGACCTTAGGCAGGCATTTAATTTTGTTAACGGATCAGTTGTTATTTCTGGATTGTTATGTGCTGTTTCTGTCTTTTTAACTCACTGTTCAATTTTTGTATTTTTAAATATATATTTATTATTTTAATTATATATTTTCCCATTTATTATAAGCTGCTTTGGGTGGGATAGGAAAACCTCTAAAAAGAAAATAAAAACACTTACTCCATTTGTCCTTTCTTTTATCTGGATGATTTGCAGAGTGCCATGCATATAACCTCTCCCTACAATATGCAGTTGGTGACCAAGAGTAAAATATTTTGGCCCTACCTGGCACTAAGGTTCTGTACTATAACTGAAAAGGGTTATTGAAAAGCAAAATTATAAAGCATGGGCAGGATACAAACTTAAAGGTACACTGGAGACAATGATTGGCAATAACACAGCAATTCCTGGGTTGTTTAACCCAAGAATTGCTGGGAACAAGCAGAAAGTGTGAGCTGTGCATGAGCCATTTACATTCCGTGATGTGTGAACCCAGAAACGGTGGGTTGTTTATGGGTTAAACAACCCAGAGTTAACCGAACAACAAACCATGGGTAATTACCAAATTCCATTTAAATTATTTCCTATTTTGTACATCATACATTCCCTGATCAAAGAGTACACGCTAACCTGTTGCTATAAAATATAATATTAAAACATAGGTTCATGAGAGGGAGGGGCTGCAGCTCAGTGGCAGAGCACATGCTTTGCATCCAGAAGGTCCCAGGTTCAATCCACAGCATCTTCAGGAAGGGCAGGAAAATCTCCTGCCTGAAACTTTGGAGAGCTACTACCAGTCAGTGGTGACAATACTGGGTTAGGTGGACCAATGGTCTGACTCAGTATAAGGCAGCTTCCTATGTCCCTATGTTACTAAATACAGTATTCATACTACCTAGGAGCATAATCCAAAACCTCAGGTCATGCAGTTCATATGCCTTTTGCACTATACAATTATATCTCCTTGAGACACAAGGCAGGCAACTGTGAAATTAATTGATTCCTGCTTGGTTCTGTATTCACAGGCAAGATCACTTACCTGAAAACAAGGGCTACAAGCCAGTACAGAGTTTGGATTGCGGGCCCAGTGCCCAGACCTTTACAGAAGCAAAGGTTGAAAATACTGGGCAAAATAATGTTTCTCCATGGTAATGAAAAGAAAATGTGCACACTGTTTAGTTAAGAGTCATAAATATTCATAATTTGCCACAATAATACATTACCTATTTTATCATATTTATGATGTTTGCCTCAAAAGTATTTCCACCCCCTTTTTCCTTTTATCTAGGAAGGCAGGCTTTACTTCAGTGTGTGACTGAGGGTCGTGAATTAAGTTTTAAGAAATAGGTGTAGAATTTAATGTTTTTGTGAAGAAAAGAGCCTTTGGGGGGGTGTACACACACACACACACACACACACACACACACACACCTCATGTGTGAACTGGCTGGGGTGGGGTGTGCATAGTTAGCGTGTGGAGAAAGGGGCCCTTGGGGGTTCCTGCATGCATGCACGCACACACACACACACACACACACACGCCTCCTCATGTGTAAACCAAGTGGGGCCAGTTGAGGGGGCTGGGAGGAAATGAAAGCCTCGGAGCCTAGATGCCTAGAGAAGCTGGCCTAAGGCTTTCATATGTAAATAGTTCAAGCCATGAGTCATGAGTTCCCTTCCCCCTGCCTGGCCAGGTGAGGTGCATGGTGATTGGCTAAGAGGCAGCAGAGGAGGGGAGGGGGGAAAAAGGTATATTTCCCAAAGCGTGGGTTTTGGTCTTTGTTCTACCCGGCTGTGGTAATGGCGGTAAGCCAAGGACCCCAGGCAGTTCCTAGTGAAATTAGCTAGATTGAGGGCTCCAGTAAAGGCAAGCCTTGTGGGAGTTTTACCCATCTCAGACCTTCGGGTACGTGTGGTAATCTCCCTCGGGCAGCGAGGCTGTGCTAGATTTAACCCTTGAAGAGAACACCCTCAGGTAACAGGTGTATGCCTGAGAGATATTAAGGAATCAGGTTTTATTGTTTTGCAGCTTTACTGTGTACTAAAGTCTCTCCCTTTATTTTGTGTGCTTCTCTCATTTCCCTAATCTTGTTGTAAAATGCTACCAGAATAAACCTTGTCCTGGTTTTACCCCACATGGTGTTTGTAGATTGCTCTGTGGCTTCAGTAACTAAATCCAGGTTACAGAATTAAAGGCGAGTCCCTCAACAGAGATCCAAGTAGGATTGCAGACAGCTGAGGCTGGCAATCTGGTACCTTGAGATCTCTGGGGGTCTTAGTTCCCTTAGAGTAAGAAAGGGTGGGGGTGTGGCGGGCCAGCCAGCCCCCCCTTCCTCCACAGTTTTGATTTCATGATTCATTTAAAATTACAATTGTTCTTCCAAAGTGATGTAATATAACTGGGTTTAAAAATAATAATAATAATCATCTAATTTTTATCTACCCTGATGGCAGCTTGTATAGATAGGGAAAAAGCAAGCTCCTCCCACCCCCTCCAGCCTTAAATATTCTATTTAAAGTATTTTTTATGTTAGCCTTCAATAAAGCTTCTAGAGCGGCATACACAAAAAGGTCACACACAAAATATAATAAATACAATTGCTAAAATATGTAGCAATTGCTACAGTTACCCTCTCTAACCATCACAATACCCTTAATACTTACATTTAAAATATCAGGATCACTGCTTTCCAAACCCTGGACTAGAAGCACTGCAAAACTGTCGGTCTGTGGAAGGCCTCCTGGTGACTGTTTCACTTTCATCACATCAATATCCATTGCACCAAGGCGGTCCTCAATGCTCTCCTATACAACAAGAATGGAACGTTGGTTACTACTGAGAAGGTTCCTTCTGGGATGGTATGATGAAGGCATCCCAGAATGGGTTAACTCCCTCTACTGCCAAAGAAAAGTAGGGACCACGTAATCAGATTTTTGTTTAGTCTACTGGTCCCAGGATCCTCCCAGCCAGTTCCGTCCATGCCTATTGGCCTAATCAGGGGTTGAATATTTTAAAAGGCTGCAGAATTAACCCACGATTTGTTATGTGTGAACAGCCCTAGAGACCAATTTACCTCTTTGCCACCCGGCTTCCTTTTAGTTTCAATTTGCTCTCTGCAAGATGAAGTTTTGATAGCTGCACTATGTCCAGGAATCCCAGGCACTAGCGTTTTGACTTCTGAGTTGACTACAGGAGTTTTCACCTAATTTTAAGGAGAGAGAGAGAGAGAAAGAGAAAGAGATCTGCATGTATCCAAGTACAGTTGCTTTCCATATTTCACAACAATAATTTTGATCTTGTTCAAACTCAAACTCTGCAGAAGAACTACTTCACTTGAGATCCAAACTCTTATTTTACAGAAGACACACCTGGTTGTTCCTATGAATGATGTTTAAACAACCCTACAGGGAAGTTCGAAATTAATATTCTCTACTGGATTGGAGCTTTATTCACAATTATACAAAGTAATGTTTAAGAGAAAACTGGTCATAAATGCACCCATAAACACAGCTCTGCTGTAAAGTGTTAAAAAGTTCCTTTCCTAAATTCTATAAAACTGAATGTACGCAAGATAGGAACTGAAAGCACAATCATTGCTAGAGTCCAACAAACAAGATATAAGAGGCTAGTAAAGAAAGGAGTGAAAGGAAATCTTGTTTTTCTTGTAAACCGCCCAGGGAGCCTTTTGGCTGATGGGCGGTAAATAAATAAATAAGAAAGATGCTTAACAGAACTGTAAGGCTAATAACTAAAATTTATTATGACTGTCCTTTAAAAATGCATTCTTAAAATCTAGTTGACATGTTGAAATCTCTTGTGCCTTAGAAATGGAAAACAACTTTTGCTGGAATCAACAAAACATGAACCAGATTCACAGACATTTGGCTTATTAACAGCTGATAGCCAAGACCTACCAATGGCATGTTGTGACATGTAACAAAACAACAGCTGTGGCACAATTGTTTTCATTTGGAAAGGTACAGAAAGGCTGGAAAACAAGTCATGTTATGTCTGCCACTTCCTGTCCTGTTCTCATGGGAAAAGTAGGTGTGAAAGAAATACAAGCTGATCACATGGTTTGTACTTTCTGATGACGTTATATGATTTGTTAGGTTTCGTTCTGTAGCCATTTTAGTAGAGAGATGGATTGCTTCTTCTTCTCTCTGATGCTCTGACTATTGCTTGCTGGACTTATGCAAACATGTAATGTCTGTGCTGAGGTGGACTTGCTCCACTGGACTAATGCGTGCTATGCATTATAATCTGCATATGTAACTAAGGGATGTATACTCTGATGTAGTAATAAACAGGTAGCAATTAAACCTGTGGAGTCTTTCAGAGTTATTTCCTTATTACTGGAAGCTGCAAGAGGAGGCTGTGAGCTGGCTGTAATCCGAGACGCTTGGAATGCTGCAGAAGGAAGAGACAGGACTGCTGTGTGGAACTAAATGGGCCGTTACACACAGGAACAGGGTCTTAAATCTTCCATCTCACGCTCTGCTTTTCCATGAGGCCGGCGGGCCTACAGGGTGGATTGGTTGAAAGCCTTCAGGGCTGAGTCATCGCCCTTTCATGGCAGCCATGACAGAACAAGTGACGCAGTAGTTTAACACGCACTTGTGTTAGAAGCATATGCTATATTGATTGCTGTGGACAGAGTTATGCACTAGACCTCCCTAAGATACAATGGGCAGTTGCAAGGGAGACACAAGCTCTTCAGTCTCTTCTCCCACTAGGGATTTTGTAAAAATCTGAGTCAGGAGATAAAGGTAGTTACACTAATCAGTCCTTCATCCATATTGATGGAAGGTGGCAAAGGCCAGTGAGTGCATGCCTCAACTTCCCATGTGCTTTCCCCTTTGTATTATTACAACAATGTAGCAAAACTTATATTGCCTCCCTCCATTTTCTTTTATTCTGCCTAGAGACCAAGGGGTAAGTACTCTGCCAACTTATATGCCTTTAGTCTTCAAGAGATACAAACAATTCAAATCTTGAGTTCGGGAAACACCAGGAGAGGCACCATGCTACATGGTTACTCTAGGATTGAGGGTTGCATATGGTTCAAACTGGCTACACACAGAACTGCTGATATCTATTGCAGGATTCATAGATTATAGAGTTGGAAGGAGCCTACAAGGCTATCGAGTCCAACCCCCTGCTCAATGCAGGAAACTAGAGGAGGGGTCTCCCATCCAAGTAATAACCAAGCCTGACCCTCTTAGCTTTCCATGCTCAAACAAGCTGAGCCAGCGAAAGCCACAGGCCTGTATAGGATTGATAAAGTAGATATAATAATTTTAGGATACAAAGTCAGTCTAACTAGTTCTCGTATGAAAATACTTTATGCTACCTAAAATATCCTAACTTGTGTCACATGAATTTGTTTACTTAGCTAAGCAACACTGGAAGGTGGCAAAGGCCAGAAGGTGGCATTGTATAGAACAATGCCACAGATTCTTTGCAACACAAGTGAACCCAGTGTAGAATCTTGTGCACGAAAGAGAGCATCTTCCACACTGAATTCTTCATAATGTATACAGATTCAGCATAGGTAGTGTGCACTGGTTTGGGATGAGGTGTTTGTTTTGTTTTTTGCAAATCTTTGGGTTTTTCCTCAAGGTCATAAACAGAACCAGTGGCATCATCCCTGCTTAATATGTACACAGGTTAATAGCAGAACAGTAGGCAACTGCAAATAGTTCCAGATACATGATTTAAGACAGAACTTGCATATTTCCAGTACATCCAATGCATGTCTACTCAGATGTAAGCCACACTGATTTCAAAGGGGCTTACTCCCAAATAAGCATGTACAGAATTGCAGCCTTAGTTTGACTCATCAAGCTGCAGTGCTTATTGCTCATTGTATGCTTTGAAGAAACTATCCTACTTACAAAAAGAGTCTAGCCTTATGGTGGGCTTTGATTGGATCCTAATTACAAAGGCTCCTAGAATAGAGAGACATGCCCATATGAGAGATATGCATTCCTTTCACCTGTTAGGCATGCTCAGACAGCCAAGAGAATGTGTCATCATTGGAATTCAGTAATAAGCGAAACCAAGATGGAGGTCATCACAGCACACCCAAGGATCCTTAAGCTCTCCTACAGCTCATTCGTAGAAAAACCTACATTTGTCCAGCCATACTGGCATGCAAGCGAATAAAATTCTAAGGAACCAATCATGAAGCCATTTTGTATGCATGCTTAAGACAATGTAGATAGTTATCTTAATATACCTATGCACCAAGCACTGGATTTAAACATAAATATGGCAGAACTGGTGTGTAAGCTAGAGCTATTCCAATGAGTAAAATGCAGTTTAGGTTCACTCACCTCCATGTAGAAAAACACCTGTATATTTAAAAAGACACCCTTCGATGCTATCATTCACTTGCCATTTTTACTCTATGTATCCCATGTCATGATAACCAACACCCTCATTAGAAAAAGATCACTTTAAAATAGAGATTGATTTCAAACCTCACCTTTGTTACAGCCATTTCTGTTTTAAGAGTCAGGGTCTTCTGAATGTCCCTTACTAAGCACATGTGTGATTCTGTAGTATTCAAAGACTATAACAGGGATGGGAGGAAACACAAAAACAAATATCAATGCCTTTACATGTCATAAAGAGTTTTTAATCAGAGCATGCAAGCTGTTTCAACTATGGGATATACTCCAGAACAAAAAACATTCAGGTCATCCACTAGTACCAACCAAGTACTTTGCTCATATAGAAATTAACCCTGTATGTAATTACAATAAAATTACAAAAGCAAGGGATATATAAAATGCTAGATGTTTGAATTCTGAAGCAAAATTCAAGCTTTCCTGAAATATAAAAAATATCTGATAAAGCACAGCATGAAAGCCACCTAAACTTTAGAATTTTTGGATTCAAGTTCTATAATCAAGACATCAACTCTGAGTTTCAAAAAGGCCTTACATACCACTCTCTCAAGGACAGGCTGTAAGGAATTTCCATACACAAGTAACAAAGATTCCTTATCTGGACAAAATGCAGCTGCTAAAATAGGGACTGGGTTTGGTGTGGAATCACTGCCCTCTCCAGGTGTTGCTATCTGGATTGTACATTTTGATGGCAAGGGCTTTTTGCAGTACCTGCAAAGAAAGAAGTCTGTTAAGAACAGATGAACTGTAAAACATTTATATTTTGCATACTTGCTTCCATAGCTTATAAATCTCTCTAATTAGACTTCGAGTCTATTCTCATGACCTCTCATAGCACGTAGCAGCTGAGTTCCTTTCCAAGTATGGCTGCCACACACCCAGTTGTGGGTTAGATCCAGACTCAGTAGAGTATACCCACTGAAATTAATGGAATGTAAGTTACTCACAACTAACTTGGGTTCCATTGATTTAAATGGGTCTACTATAAATTGTTGGGTTTTGCATGGGCAGAACGAGATTACCACCTGACATCGGGATTATCACCTGACCTGGTGGGTGTTACTTGAGTTCAAGTATACAAGGCCTTTGGTCAGGAGACATGGTCTCGAGGTGACATGACTCAGCAGCCTTGAAAAGGTTTGAAGACGTAAACATGTTGATGAATAGGTTGTACAACTGGGGTGAGTAATATCCTATTTATAGGTGCAGGGTCTGGGGTATATAAGCTGGCACACTTGTTGATAGCTTCACTCATTCACTCTCTCTTCCTTGCTTGTTCGTCTCGACACGACATGTGTATTGTTCTTGGACTTCACTTCATCTAGCCTTACCACTGGGGTATAGGATTTGAGTCTGCAATGATGTAGTGAGTAGAGATGCATTGATTGCCTTAATCCCATGTAATTGGGTCTTACAAATAAACTCTTTAATCTTTATTAACTGCTGTTATCTCCTCCTTCCGCCTGCGTGACTGGGACTGAGGGTCATTGGCTAGGGGAGCTTTTGAACCCAGGTCAGTCCAACTCTCACATCGGTTATGGGCCCAGATAAGGATCAGATAACGATCTGATGGTTATCTCAGATGGGCAGATAAGCCACAGAGACGCAGTTCGGAGAAATTCAGCAGTTATAGAGTTAAGAGAAATTGTTTACTATTTGTAAGAACGGTTTGTAAATAACCGGGAAGGCGATGCAGTGTTGCTAAAGCTGGGTGCTGATAACAGCGGCTTGGAATGCAGCACAACTGAAGAATGCAGACAGAGAGACGGAGGATTTTTCGTTTTGAAAGCAGCTGGAACGGAGGTGCCAGGCTTGGCAAATTCCGAGGCTTTCGGGCAGCTACTAGGCTGAAAGGTGAACAACGCTGGACACAAGGATTTCGTTTTCCACAGCTTGCTGGAGTGATTGTCAAGGAGCTGTATCGGGCAAAGAAATAATCTTCAGGAGGCTCTGTGTCTTTGAGTCAAGGCTACAGCAGGAGGATCATATTTCATTTACAGTTTTCTTCTTCACACAGCAGCGGATCAGCTATCTTTTGCATTGTATCAACAAGTGGCTTGGATTACAAATGCGTGGATTACGTCTGACGTGGGTAAAGCGTCTGGAGCGTCCTGTCGCAGCAAAGTCACGAGTGACAGGAACGTATCTGGGAAATCTGATACTACACGGGAGGCTGTATCAAACCAGCGGAGGCGTGGTTTTAGAGCAGCAGGAAAAAACAGCGCGGCAGTTTTGAACAGAGAAAGCTGTGCTTAAAATGAGAAGCTGTTCTTCATTTTCTTCATGTGGGATCACAGAAGAAAGTAGCTTGAAATCAGCAGGGGTGCTGCTGAAGGGAAAACCTTTGTGTTTTAACCCAGGACATAACAAAATGGACATTATTTTGTTGTGAGCAGAAAACAGTGGATTGTTTAAACGAAGCTTTCTGTGTTGGACATGAATAAACAGGAAGAGGACTATGCAAATGGTCAGGAGTTTAACAGTCATGTTTTTTGAAACTGTATTTCTTGAAAGTTGGATAACTTGGATTCAAGAAAGTGTAATATATGCTCTGAAATGTCAGGAAATGTACTGAATGTATATATGACTTGAGTATATTGTGGATTTTCTATAGCAAAATGTAAAATGCTGAATAATTATTAGGTATGTTTATATGGCAAAGCTAAGAGATGGATTATTTCTTTTATACTGTAATGGTGTAATAAAGAAATGGAAAGTTGTACTGATGCAACTATAAAAAGGTTAAATGCTTATATGTATGACATGTACATGCATGCATATCACATGAATGTTTGATCATTTAGATTCACAGGCTTGTGAAAGAAAATGCAAACTGTTGGTGGGGAAAGCATTTGGAAATTGTAATTTTCACATGAAAAGTATTTTGTGCACATAAACAAGGTATGCTAGCTTCAACAGGTAAACTGGAAGGCAAGCTGAAAAACCAGTTCTTTTCATTTCAATCAATTTGTTCTTGGTAATCTTGTGGAAACTCTGATGTCTTTAGAGGAAAGGCACGTTATTTCATGATGTTAATTGATCAATACACGAAGTACAGGTTGTGTACATGTTAGATAGAAAGCTGAAGTATTGAACAGAGTCAAGGTGTTTTGTGCTTGGATGGGAAACAAGCATATTACCCATGTTACCTATTTTCTTTTCAGATATGGGGAAGTTCAATTCAGTGCATGTTTTGATGACTTTCTAACAGGATGTGATATTGAACACATGGATTGTGTGGAAGAGTAAACAAACACTCAGAAGAGGTGATACTAATTTGGATAATGAGGTTTGGGTAGCAGCTCTTAAATGTTTTGATTATGTACATGATAGAAGTTTTAGTTCTGTGTATTGAACTGTACATCTTATAGAAAGTAGTGTAGGAGGAGGAATCTTCTGGAGAAACATTTCAGGATCTTGGATCTGATATGTAGGTACATACACCTCAAAGTTAGAAGAAATCTGTAAGGGAGCTTACATGAGATTTTTCTAGAAATGAGAATATTGTGTTTCACATGAACAACACTTGGATAGTGAGATTATCTAGAAGTGTTTAGTATAATGCTGAATGAAAAGGTGAGATCATTTTTCAAAATTAATTCTGTTAATGCAGGGGATGCATCAAGTTCAGAGTCAGAATAGAAAAGCATTTGCTGAAAGACAGTCAGGTAAATTTGACAAACTCTGATACACATTTGGTTTGGTGGAGACTAAACAAATGATTGTTTATCATTGGTGCAAATTTATTGGAACAGGAACCTGATAACTGATAAGGTAAGGAACAGGTGAGTCAAACAACCTGTGAGATATCAGGATGAATTTGCAGGAAAAGCCATTTGAAACTTCAAAATTTCAAAGAGGTGAAAAATTGTCTGTTAAGGAAGCTGAACCATAGCTTCAGGCTATGCAAGCCGAGTTGAATTCTTTGGATAAAGAACAAAACATGGAAGCTGGTGAAACAAACAGCAGTCCATGGAACTCATTGTTACCAGATAGATTTTTAAATGAAAACTAACCAGATTGGAAAAAGGTTGTATGACAAATAGCAAGATTGGTTGCTTGTGATTTTTTGCTAAGTAAAAGGAGCAGGATAATCATAAAATGAGTGCAACAACAATTTGCTTTGGAAACAGTTAGACTGATGTTTAAGAATGTAAAAATGTATGAATATTTTCACAATTGGAAATATTGGAACATAAGCATTTTAAATGAGAGGAAGTCTTTGGAAAACTGTGAGATTTTCTGTAGGAAAAGCTAGGAATCAGCTGGAGGCTGGAATTCTGTTTTGAACTCAAACATTGTTGAATTGAGATTTGCACAGAGAGGCAGATCAATGTTTGTTTGTTAAACAGGAGGACAAGGACATAGACTGTATGTACTTTGTTTAAATGGATGATCTATTGTTTTTTCTGGACAGATAAAGGCAATATGATATAATTGATCCAGGGTTTGGAATTTCATTGAATTGAAACTGCTTGGTGGTGGATCAACTGTTTATTTGTAAATAGAGGTTGAAGGAAAACCAAGAGGGCAGTACTTACTGCAACAAACCAGAGAAATATCATGGATGTGATTGAGAATTTTGGAGAAAGTTAACTCAGTGCGAGACTCCAAATAATTGAGGATTTTCAATGACATGCTGATGGAAAAGCAGTTTGAATGCTACACAGGAGCATTGGGCTGTTGAGCTTCACTGTACAAGCAACAAGGCCAGGTATTGCTGTCAGTGTGATAGGCAGACTGTTAGACCAACAGGACGTGCTTGGAGAGCTCCAAAAAAGGAGTTGAGTGTTATCTGGAAGGAACATCACACACCAGATTACTTTACAAGTCAGAGCACAGGTGGCTTACAGATTCACAGAAAATGCCAGTTGTGGTTGTGATAGTAAGAACAACAAGAACACACCTGAAGTTTGTTATTTTTATAACCATACTTTGTTTGATTGATTTTGTTAGAAACAATCATCTAAAAGTTAGAGTTCAACTGAAGCTGAACTGAATGCATTGTATTATGTATTGTGCTATTACGCTATTGTAAAGCTTGAATAGTGAATGCATTTGTTTAAATAGTTTAAATTGTTAAAATGTTTAAATGATGCTGAGATTGATGTGAAAAACCTATTACAGTTTTTTCAGGAAACCAAGGCAGGATTGCTATGCTGCAGGCAGATAGCAATACACAACGTTTTGGGTTTGCAAATAAAACTGTGTCATAAGGAGGGATACATCAGAAGTGATTTGATAGTGGTTCAAATTTCTGGCAGGTAAAGTCATTCCTGCAAAAGTTTTTTTTATCAAAGTTCATAGATGAAGGAACAGCATCAGATGTCAACAAAGCTGTTGCTGTTGTATGAGGTAAATAGCCACATTCTGCGCAAATGCAAAAGCAGGGGGATGTTGGGTTTTCCATGGGCAGAACGAGATTACCACCTGACATCGGGATTATCACCTGACCTGGTGGGTGTTACTTGAGTTCAAGTATACAAGGCCTTTGGTCAGAAGACATGGTCTCGAGGTGACATGACTCAGCAGCCTTGAAAAGGTTTGAAGACGTAAACATGTTGATGAATAGGTTGTACAACTGGGGTGAGTAATATCCTATTTATAGGTGCAGGGTCTGGGGTATATAAGCTGGCACACTTGTTGATAGCTTCACTCATTCACTCTCTCTTCCTTGCTTGTTCGTCTCGACACGACATGTGTATTGTTCTTGGACTTCACTTCATCTAGCCTTACCACTGGGGTATAGGATTTGAGTCTGCAATGATGTAGTGAGTAGAGATGCATTGATTGCCTTAATCCCATGTAATTGGGTCTTACAAATAAACTCTTTAATCTTTATTAACTGCTGTTATCTCCTCCTTCCGCCTGCGTGACTGGGACTGAGGGTCATTGGCTAGGGGAGCTTTTGAACCCAGGTCAGTCCAACTCTCACATAAATATGACTAGGTCTGGATCCAACGCTATGCTGGGTTGTATCCAATTAGCCCCCTCCTGCTGATGGAACAGGGAACCCCCTGGAGCAGATGGGGGGCGCAGAGGGGAGGAGAGGAAAGTGAAGTCCAACTGTGTGAGCGGACGATGGATGGAACCCACAGTTATCTGCTTCAGCCCTTACACACTTCCCAAGTACCCAAATGAAACACTGCAATTATAGATCAAATTATAAGTATGCGACAAATCAAAAACATTAGGCTCTTATAAGAGCATCCAATGTTTCAGATACTTTCAAAGGGGACCTCGTTGCAACTGAGATTTGCCTCACTACCTCTTCAGACTTTGATAACACAAAATCCAAATAAAAATGTGACAACAGACTTTGATGAAAACATCCCCAAGGGACTGCCCCTTGCTCTCCTCCCACCTGTGCCCCCCCCCCAAACTACTCTGGAGGGTTCCCCAACCCTCTGGAGCAGATTTTGGAAGTACATGGGGGGGGGTGCAGAGGGAAGGGGAAATTTGTTGCACCAGTGGTTTCCATTCCAGTGGCCGATGGTCAGCGTTGAATCCAACCCACTAAATTCAAATAAAAATAAAAACACCAAAAACACTGGTGTTTAAATACCAACTTACCCATTCAAGACTTGTTCAAATACGTGCAACTGCCCATTTCTGCAGACAACTGCTAGCTTCACTGGCTGAAAAGAATGAAACCATAATCAGTTCAGAAGACTGAACTCTATAGTAATACAAGAGGATGTGTGCCTGTCTGTCAGGACCACTGCTCCCAGACCCTGAAAAGACACCTGAAACTTGGCATGCGTACCAAGGGAACTGTACGTTACGTCAGAAAATCAATATTGAGAATATAAGCTACATTCCTTACCTCCTCTTTGCTTTCTGATATTGTCAGGTCAATATGGATGGGCTCATCCGTAACTGTGAAGCTCATTACAGCATTCTTTTCTTTCCTGTCTGATCTCACCTGCCTTGAGATACAACAGCATGTTTTAAAACAGAATTCTAAAAACTTATTACAGAGACAAAAACAATTCCTAAAAAAATTCCAGCTTCACAAAGGCAAATGCTTACTATGAAGAATAAAAGGACATACAGTAATACCTTGGATTACAAGTAACTTGGTTTGAGAGGGTTTTGCAAGACAAGCAAATTTTTAAATATTTATTTATTTATTTTTTACTTGATATACAAGCGACGTCTTGCAATACAAGTACTGTAGTACGGCTTAAATTAAAAATCTCTGTACAAATTTTTTTGGGGGGATTTCGTTTTGATATAAGAGTGTTTTGGATTACAAGCACGTTTCCGGAACGAATTATGCTCTCAATCCAAGGCATGACTGTAATGTAAGCCACACAATGACATAATGTAAGCCACATGCTCAGAGCACTGCAGAAATTCATTTCTACATTAAATTGCAAAGGAGTAGAAGACTTATTTTACACTGTCCCCATTTACTGAAGCAAACCACAACCCTTATTTTTATCATGGAATTTAATTTAATACTTTTGGAAGCTGACACCCAATACTGATTGCTACAGTTAGAAAAAATACATACCACACACTGAGTAACCGGTCATGCATTGCTCCAGATAAGAAATAGAGCCCAGTAATTCCATCAAAGGGCTGGTTTTCATTGGGAGGCCGTACTGTGATGAACATAAGTGTTGAAACTGCTGTAGCATGTCCTGTGAAATGCTAGAGAAGAAATTTCATTTGAGATGGGTCAGGAAGACCTATACAGCAATACAATAATGCCTGCAATGAAAAAGTAAGCTAAAAGACCTCATCTACAACACAATTTTAACACACTTTCGTAGAAATAGATTCTAACAAAATCAATGAAATTTTCTTACTATGAGTTTGGAAACAGGATGGAAGGCAGCAAGTATTAAAGAGAAGCACTTTTAAATCCAATAGCAATAAGCTTTTATACTGTAGTTGGGAGTTTAAGTCTTGAGTTTGAGATAAATGAAGAGGGAAATTGAGAATGAATGCTCTACCAAAAAGAGAAGAATGTAATTCCTTATGGGAGCTTGAGCAAGTCGTTTTAAGAATCAATTTCAGTACATTAGGTCAATATCACATAGTGATGTTACTTTATATTTCTTCACTCTATTAATCTTTCCAGTTTCCAAGGCAGGTAATATAAAAAGGCATCAGGTTCACCCATCAGACAGTCAGGAAACCTACTAGAAATGGGTTTTGCCCAATAATGAGTTCCTACATCCTGGGGCAGAGACAAACTTCTTGCCATTCTTGTGTGTTCAGTGGTTCTGCATTCCTGCACATGACAGAATCATTTTTCTCTAATAAGTGTACCCCAAAACTGAGAAAAATCTTGAAAGGGCAATAAATGGGCAATATATCTCCACAAGATCAAACTTCTGAGGACATCCCTCATTTGCTAAGGACATCTTCAAATCTACATAATTAATCAGATGTATTACTAAATTGCAAAATGCCTATTTTTGTTAGTCAGTACAACTAAATATAACTTAAGACTCTTGTGTTTTATTTTTCTTTAACAAAAATACAGAAAAAATACTACCTAATAACTGAAACAGAGTTTGTGAAAGGCAATAGTTGTTCTTTTCTGCTCCTGAGATAATCAATGCTTACTAGTCTCCTGTCCAAAAAGTCCTCACTCCACCCCCACGATATTCACTACAGAACACTGGGCGTAGTTTAATTTGTCCCAGAGAGTATAATAATAATAAAAAGGAGGGGTGGAGAAGCATGGCGAGGCACAAAACTGGGTTCATACATAAGGGATCTCCTGGAACTAACTATTCATACTTGGGTTGAAAGCAGGGCATGACTAGTAGATTCAGGGAGATCCTGGCTACAGATTATTAAACTGATATTGCACTGTGTTGTGCACTACGTTTTACCTAGAAAAAGCAGACTGGAGTTCAGAGAAGAGGTGGGGCAAGAGAAAGTGCACATGAGAGCTCTAGGTTCTGCCCCTTCTCGTACCTGATTTATACAAACAGATAGTGAAAGTTATCTTTCCACATAACTGTGGAAACTATGGCTGTTCTGTATAAGTACGTACATGAGGTCAGGCATGGCATCCTAACACACTTGTATTACAGTACACAACTATACCAGGAAAATACATATGTTTGCTGGATCCATGTGTTTTGATGTGCTGAGTCAAAACCCACTTGGCGCCAGCTCGCAACCCTTGGGGCCGGTTTCTACGACCCGAGTGGCGAAGGCACCACGGGGCCGTCTGCGGGGTGCCGCAGACGACCTGCACCCCGCGCACGTGGGCAGACCCTGGTGGAGCCGGCAGTCCCTGCACCTGCAGTGCGGGTTTTCCGGCGATAGGGGGCGGTGGCTCGGGATGCCCAGAGTGGCCATTTGCCCCTACAGGCCGGAGCGGCCGTCTCTGTGCAGCCTCGCGGGATGGCCGCTCTGGGCTGCCTGTCTGTGCGGCCCCTGTGGGACGGCCGCCTGCTGTTTGCATGGCAGGGTGGCCACGCGCAGTAACCTCTGCTGCCCCGCGGTTTCCGTGTCGTACGAACCAGGCCCTTGGAGAATTTGATCTATTAACAGATACTGAATGCAGCCACTCTGCAACATTGTTATGTAAGTGTTCCTGGACCGTAATTGATTCCAGGTGCAAGGCAAAGACACTATTCCTCTGATCACCAATATTTGTCTTGAAAAATCCTTTCAAATACAATTTTTAAATGTATTTAATGATGAACACATAGAGATAAATTAATAGTATTTACTGCAGACCAGCAGCTGTGTATACAACTGTTGATATGGAAGTATATCTGGATGAGCCACATGTTATGTACATTTGCTAAGAGGCATGCATATGCTTACTTCTTCTGTAGGGTTGGCCAGTACATTCATAAAATCTTCAGGTTGAGGAACCCTTGAAAGCCCCTTTTTGGGGGAGGGGGGGATATCTGAGCAATGGTGACCAGAAAGAAATTTCCACACAACTTAAGGGCATTATGCATGAAACAAATGTATGACAGAGCATGTACAAGACACTGACATCTTGATCTCATCTGGATGGGCTGGCTGAGAGTAGCAAAACAGTATGCCTATTCGGAGACTGCTTAATCAAGCCTGGCCTTCTTTATGCTCGCATTTGTATGTGCAGAATATGAAGCTGACTAGTCACTACACCTGTAGGCAGTGATTTGCTGTGGGCATGCTAATTTGTGAGCATGCTAATTTGCTGTGGGTTGCTAAATTATATGCAGTACCTTGTACTATATTAAGAATGGAATATCTGGAATCAGAAGTTCCTGAAGAGGTTTTTGGAAGGAAAACATGTGGACCATCAAAATTCAGATATCTGGCTATTGGGACAATTATTTATAATTATAGCCCTCTCTTTTCCCTCTTGCAAGGCACCCAATGCAGCTTACATGGTCCTCCTCCTCCATTTTATCCTCACAACAACACTGTGAGTTAGGTTAGGCTGAGAGACCGTGACTGGCCCAAAGCCATAGTGAGCTTCCTGGCTGAGTGGGACTAGAACCAGATCTCCTGAGCCAGTCCAACGCTATGATCACCACAACACACTGGCTCTCAATTATGAAGGCAGAATGCATGTTTATGGACTTGAGGAAAAGCCCTGGAGATGGCATAGGTATAAAACATACAGCCACCAGCAATAGAGAGATGGGTGTTACCACTTTATGCATATGGCAAACTCGCAAAAGACAGATGCAGTATCCTAGATGACTACAAAACAATGAAGTGCAGATTATAAAGAAAGCTACATCATAGACTGCTGAAGATTAATGAGACAGAAGCAGAAATATATTGTAAGCTGTACAAGAGCATAAACCCTTGCCACATTAAATCCTGGTATGCAGAACAATCAATGCATACACAATGGCTGGATAGCCACAAGCAAGCCAAATGTTCACAACGGCACTGCACCCATGCTACACCCACTAGAGGCATTTGAAATATCCTGGCCAGAAGGATTTTATATGCTCTTGAGAAAGAAGGTACACACAATGTAATCAACTAGAAAACAAGCAAAGATAGAACAGGTCTATAACCACTGAAGTGGTCTATGCAGACCTTACAACTTACAGCAAATAGTAATGATAAAGATGAAATTGGGTGGCAGTTATAAGCCATTCCATTAGCCGTGGTTTATGAAAAATGACATGACCAAAGAGCAACATGATCATGGTTCCTCAGTTTCAAGCCAATGAACAAGATGAGAAAGCAGGTAACTCTATGCTATGAATAGGTAGAAGTGCTGATCGATACAAATGCCCTTCTGTAGAATAATCATTGGCTAAAGAATGCAACTTCACAAACCTACGTATTAAGAATATGATGTGGGTTAGCATCAATAATATTCAGGAGCTAGTTATTGTTTGACAAGTACCAAGATTTCGGTATTAAGAGTGCTACATGAAGCTGACGTCTAGAACATGATAGATCTCTTATCTTATGGCAAACACACTCATTTTCATTACCAGATTAGCATCCATCCAAGTTTGGTCACCACTATAATGGAACTGTCTAATATTAAAATAATATGTAAGTGACTTGCCTATGTTGTAAGGCTGGAATGGGAAATCTATGGCCTTCCAGGTGATGTTAGACACCAACTCCCACCACCAGAGAGCCAGTGTGGCATAGTGGTTAGAGTGTTGGACTGGGACTCTGGAGATCCAGGTTCTAGTCCCCGCTCAGCCATGAAACTCACTGGGTGACTTTGGGCCAGTCACTGACTCTCAGCCTAACCTACCTCACAGGATTGTTGTGAGGATAAAATGGAGAGGAGGAGGATTATGTAAGCCGCCTTGGGTTCCTTGAAGGAGAAAAGGCGGGGTATAAATATAATAAATAAATAAATATAATAAATAAATCTTTCACCATTGGCCATGTTGGAGTCCAGCATTGTCTGGAGGGCCACAGGTTCCTCACTGTTGTTGTAAGGAATGTTTGGCAAAAGAAATGAAAAATTTGACACAGGTGATGCAGAGTTGCAGAGACAGTGAGCAGTAGAGAGAGGAATAATTCTACTCAGATTTGAGATTGCTAAATGATGCAAAATTTTTATTTCTATCATATTCATCATTTCAATTTATTTGTCAATAAATGATGCTATGAGTAACATTTTTCTTTCTTCTGTGTTTATGTACTATATATTCATAGCTACTTTTTTTTACTGCAGTCTAATTTTTAAAAGTTTCAAAAGGCTTATCAAAACAAAAAAGGGTTTAGCAAAACAACATTGGTATCTTCTACCTCAAAGTGGTTAAGGTCAAGAAATGGAAACACAGCATCACTGAAGAGCAGATATATTGAATATCAGTTAATAGATCCAATTGTCTGATATTTATCAGCCAACACCCACTGTATCCACACTCAGAACATGAGAAACAATCCCTGAAAAACAATACTTTACTTATACCTATCTTCCAGGCACACAAACGCCCATCAGTATGTCACTCCTAGACTATATAGGGTGTCTTTTCAAGGATGCATCAAATCCACCCAAGACTATCCAACATGGGAAAAGGTAGGTTGCATAATGTTTCACTTAACTTGAACCCCATTTTTGGTTAATCTTAGCTGCAGAACTGCTTCTCAGATAGAGTGATGCCCAATTACTAGAGTGAAATGCTAAAAAACCACTGATGTTTTAAAATTCAATTTATGTATTACCTTTTCCCATTTAATGGGTTCAAGCACCAATAATATTTTCAAAACAACATTAACACACATCAGACACCAGCCAATGAGGCCTGTGTGTTTTGTAACTCAAGACTACATTTCGTGAGCCACAGGTTGCTGGCAGTGCTCAGACACAGCCAAGGAATTTCGTGTCCTCATTCAACTGTCAGCCAGTCGAAACCACATTTGAGAGTATCATCACAGCAAACCTTCCAGCAGCCTCTGGGCACCTGAATTATATTATTTAACAGGATGAAGTGAAACAACATTTCATATTAAGAAGTTGGTGATTTTCTCTATGTTACTCCTTGCCTCAAAACAAAATACATACTCTGTAGACTTCTTTGGTCTCTAGGTCCCACAATTTGATAGATCGACCAGCTGAAAGAAGCATCTTTCCATCAGGACTGATGCACAGTGAGCTCACACTGCTGTTATCCCCTTTCCATTTGCTGAGAAATTTGAGACAAACGGGAATAACAATTAGTACAGACTTATTTTGAATACCATGGCAAGAAGGGAGAACAGTTAAGGACATTTAAAAATATAGAATTCTACAGCACCAAAACATTTGTTTTTAAGCACAATAGATGTGCTTAGGGAAACAGAAGCCAAACAAATACTGTCTCCTGGACAACTTTCATAGTTTGCCATGCTTTTAATGAAATAGTAATGGTGAAAGGCACTGTATTGAACAGTTCACATATCTTGTGAGCATGGAAAAAATATAACATGAACCACAATCTGCAAGGTTGCCAATCCCCAAACATGCATCATTTGTTGTACTGAGGGATCTCAGGATAAGAGGACAGTAGAACCCATGATTTACAAGGGATGCCCAGAGTGTACGAGCCATTTCCCATTTGAAAAGCAACCTATGAACACCCCATTCGTAAGTTGTTGTGTGACGTGCAAACTCAGAAACTCTGGGCTATTTATGGTTTAAACATCCCAGAGTTAACCTATGATTAGTTGTTAGGCTAACTCTGAGTTGTTTAACCCACAAACAATCCAGAGTGTCCAGGTTCGCATGTCATGCAACAACTTATGAGTGGGACATCCGTAGGTTCTTTTTCAAACTGGAAACGGCTCGCACACTCTGACAATTTATTTATTTCTTATATTTTATTTATTTATTTCTTATATTTATTAATCGCCCATCTGGCAGGCCACCCTGGGCAATGTACAATTAAAACAATACAATAAAATATGATATTAAAACAGTATAAAAAATTCTTTTAAAATCCTAACCCACCCCGTATTCCCGCCTGAACAGCCATGTTTTTAATGCACGGCGGAAGCTCATCACGGAGGGGGCATGGCAAAGGTCACTAGGGAGGGAGTTCCATAACGTGGGGGCCGCCACAGAGAAGGCCCTCTTCCTAGTCCCCACCAGCCTGGCTGCTCTGGCTGATGGAATAAGGAGAAGGCCGTCCGTGGCAGATCTTGTTGAGCAGCCTACTTGATGTTGCTGGAGGCGCTCCTTGAGATAAACTGGGCCGGAGCCATGTAGGGTTTTAAAGGTCAAAACCAACACCTTGAATTCGGCTCAGCAAGCAACTGGTAGCCAGTGCAACTCCTTAAGCACTGGCGTGATGTGATCACGCCGGCGGCTGCCCTTAATCAGGCGAGCCGCTGCGTTCTGTACCAGCTGAAGCTTCCGAACCGTCTTCCAGGGTAACCCCACGTAGAGTGCATTACAGTAGTCTAGGCGAGAGGAGACCAAAGCATGAACCACTGATGGGAGCAGATGATTAGGAAGGTAGGGGCGCAGCTGCCGTATCAGATGGAGTTGATACAGCGCTGCCCGGCTCACAGCTGACACCTGAGCCTCCATGGACAGCTGGGAGTCTAGAATGACTCCCAAGCTGCGGACCTGGTCCTTCAGGGGGAGATGTACCCCATTCAGCACCAGGTCAACATCCCCTAACCTCCCCTTGTCTCGCACCAGAAGTACCTCGGTCTTGTCAGGGTTCAGTTTCAACAAGTTCCTTCCCATCCAGCCACCCACTGCCTCCAGGCACTTGGACAGGGTCTCAACGGCCAACTTTGGTGAAGACTTGAAAGAGAGGTAGAGCTGCGTGTCATCCGCATATTGATGACACCGCACCCCAAACCTCCTGATGATAGCCCCCAGCGGCTTTAGGTAGATATTGAATAGCATCGGGGAGAAGATGGAACCCTGCGGCACCCCACAAGTGAGTGGCTGAGGGTCCGAAACCTCCTCCCCAAGAACTACCCTCTGGTACCTTCCAGAGAGGAAGGACCGGAACCACTGTAATACAGTGCCTCCGATACCCAACCCCTCCAAGCGGTCCAGGAGGATACCGTGGTCCACAGTATCAAAAGCCGCTAAGAGATCGAGGAGGACTAGGAAGGAGCATTCGCCCCTATCCAAGGCCCTCCTCAATCCCCAGAAACTAACTCACGATTTGCTGCTGTGACATGAGAACCAGGTCAGTAACATAGTAAAACATAATATAAAACCTTCCACTTCAAAACGAATAAAGCAAAGTAAAAACCAGGGTAAAAGCCAGCAGCACTGCAAGGCTCTAAAAATGCACTAATGCAATTTTTAAAAACTGAAGGACTAAAAAGCCTGGGAAAATAAAAAGGTCTTTACCTGGTGCTGAAAAGACCACAATGTAGGAACCAGGTGAGCCTCTCTGGGGAGAGCATTTCACAACCAGGGTGCCACTACTGAATGGGCCCTCTCCTTAGCAGCCACCTGCATACAGTCTTTAACAAAGTTACCACAGGCAACTATGAAAAAATAATATGAATGCCAGTTCTTACCCTATGCAGACACTCATCAGGATTGTGCCAGCACAACCTGCCCATGTGGTGGGTCTCAGCTAGAGCTTCTAATATTCCGAATCACACATCTTGGTTTAGAAAGAACTTAAAAACAATTCCTTGCAGAAGCTCAATCACTTCAGAGATCAACCAAGGAAGAGGACCACATATTAAGTTGCTCTTTTATGACATGACCAGAACACAAAAGATACATAGCCCTTGTGTTTTATATAGTTCTGTAAGAAACTTTGAAGGTGAGTGTTGAAATTCTTCTTAATCCAGGAAATACATACGAAGTTACAAGAGAACTGTCATCTATATGTTGCCAATAGTTGACTTAAAATAGAGGTGAAATCTTTTCAAAAGTGATTAACTGTTATATAGCTGTTTTTCTCAACTGCTAAGAAAGTTAATGCTGCTGTCACTGAATTGGATAAAGTCAGATTCACTACTGTAATATTACAAGACATCACAGGTCTGCATGGCTATAAATTCCTATAGCCATCTGAAAAATGTCATCTCCTCTATACTTATTGTTTTATTTAACATCCTCTGTGTTGAAAGTACTCCCAGTATACAGTTAATAACTCAGAGAATGCTCTAACATACAGAGAAACCCCTGAACCTGCAAAGCAACCTAATCCACACAGCAGCCACCAATATAGGAATACATCTCCGACTGCAACCCTAAACAGCTTTCCTGGGAAGCAAGTCCCATGTAAAAGTCAACAAGACTGAGCTGCCAAATTTTGCTTCATTCCCATGGCAAGACAAATTATGGATCAAGACAAGGATAAAAAGAATAAAGTTTTACTATTCCCATCAGGAAGTTCTCTTAAGATTTTCTCACATTCTAGTATGTTCCCTTAAACTAGAATTTAGTATTTGCAAGCTATTTTTTTCAGTCATTTAGTTGTAAGCAAAGCATACTGGCTGGATTCACTTTGCTCTTGCTAGCAGAAAGGGGTGTGAGGAAACTTTTGTTATGTGATGATGTTTTGTTCTATTATGTAAACCATTTTAAGGGCCCTTGTTAGGGCTGAAAAAAGCAGTAAAAATGTTTTAATAAAATTACGCATATAATGTGTGTGCGCATACATACATACACGGATAGATAGAACAATAGAACTTCTGAGTAGAACTGCACAAGATTGTGCTGTTTAGCCTGTATCCGCTACCACCACCATCTTTAAAAGCTATTCTATCCTACCACCTCTCCTTTTAAAATGACAGAGGGGAAAGTGTTTAATTTACAAATTATTCTGCACAGAGACTATGCTACTGGGTAACCTCCAACTCGTAAAGGCACATTAAAATTTGAGCCCAGTCTGCTCAGACAGCCAAGAGGAAATTGTCCTCACCACATATCAGAAGTGAGCGAAACCAAGTGGACATCATCACAGCAGTACATTTTTTAAAACTAGATAATTGTGCTTTAGTTTCAACACTACAGAATGGTAAAACAAATTAAAAAACATGCAAAGGGCAAGTTGATTTAGTGCAGGGATGTACACGTTCATTCCTTATATGAGGGCCAGCAGCTGGAAGAGAATCTGAGTCCATAAACAAGTGAACTCCATCTACCACTACAGGCTACAAGTTATGGAGCGCACGCACACACACACACGCACGCACGGACACACTGTGGCTGGGTCTTACATGCAGAATCTAAACGAGATCTAAATTTAAGATGTGGACTCACTCGCTAACAACTTTAAACATTTTCCTTACAAGAGAAACTATGGTCAAATGCTTTATTATGACCATAATTTAAAATTTGGTAGGATGAACAAGAACTAGATAAATAGCTTTGATGGCCACATGTGGCCCCTCGAGATGCTGGTTGGCCATTGCTGGTTTAGTGTATACTTCAGTATGTCACAATGTTAGCTGCATCATAGTAACTCTTCTGTTTTTGAAACATTTACTTCTAAAACTAAATACAAGAATGCTGTTGCTGAACCAAGCAGCATTGAACGAGGACACAAATATGAATACAACAGAGTTTGGAGCAGCAGTACATAGACATTTTAAATGGAGGAAGCATGCAAGGGGAAGGTGGTTCAGGAAGCATCCCCTCTGAGCACAGGGCTGGTCCACATGCACTTCACTTAATATCCAAACACTTGATAAGAAAGGAGAATCACATCTGGTTTGAAAGTAGTGCTTAAACCAGTTGCCTGGATCAAGTATCATGGGAAACTGTTTTTAAAAGACCAGCATATAAGCATCAAAGCCAGTGGATGTGAGGGGAGGAGGGAGTGCACAGGCACACGGCTTGACAGGCCATAAACAATGGTTTATTGCAAGAGTGGGCAACCTTTTTGGAGTCGGGGGCTGCACTGGCCCTTGAGGAATCCTTTAGAGGCCATATGAGTGGAAAGCACTGATGGTAACGGGGGGGGGGGGGGCAGGACACAAGCACACACATCTATTCATTCATTCATTCACACACACACACACCCCTACCTTCTTTGGGGTGTTGGTTTAAAGGCTCTAACTTCTCTCTCTCTCTCTCTCTCTCTCTCTCTCTCTCACACACACACACACACACACACACACACACACACGATGCTGATCTGGATTCCTGGGAGACAAAGTCTCCCCCTGCAGCAATCCTGCTCAAGATTGCTGTTTCCTCACTGCTATTAGCAGCAGGGAAACAGTGATCTTTGATCAGGATCACTGGGGGGGAGGGGGGAGGCTTTAACCTCACGCCCACCACCTCAACTGGAAATCAGTAGCGCATCCTTTTAACAAAGCTTCCAGTATTTTTAACCCCGCAAACCATACCTATTTCAGTAGTAAAAAATGGCTGCCAGTCCCTGCTTGTGTGCAACCTTATATTTGAATGCTGAGTGTGACGGTATATAGAATTTCCACCGAAGCTGAAGTGGTATGACAAAGGAAAGGAAAAAAAGGAGTAAAAGAAATTCCAACCATCTTAAATACAAGGCCAGGCTCACCATTTCACTTTGCATGTCTGTGTGTTCCATTCCACAATGTGTTTGTCATCTGAACAGCTATATAAGCAACCGTTGTCCTGGTGCCACCGTACACAGTTTATTTTATTGTCATGGCCACTCTAAATGAAAAGGGGAAAAAAATAGCAAGTAGGGTTGGACCGATCTATATTACTCTTCTGTGCCCAAGGTGCTTTATATGATATATATGGTCACTTTGTCTATGTTCCCTGGCCATCACTCCCAGTAACTTGTTCAGGACAAAATAGGGGCACACACACCACTTTCTTAGGGAGGGGCGAACAGGACATGGAGGCAGCAGGCACACGTGTTTGAACACAGATTTGTCCCATCACATGGAAGAGGGCAGGATGCTCTTAAAAGCAAAAGGTGAATGTGGGTGTGTCAAGGTTCCGCTACTGCAGGGACCCCTTGACCTGCCTTTGGAAGATCTCTGCCTCTTCTCAAAGCTCCCATTCCAGGAGATCAAATCCTTTGCCTGTTTCCAGTAGCATGGGAATAGGCTTCAGGCGTGGTGAATAAGTCACTCCAACAACACGGGTTAAACAACAAGTTTACTTATTACATTAGGGTATTTACACAATAGAGCAGTTATAATTCAAAAGCAAGTATGATAAAATTAAACAGACAAATAACACAAGGTTCTCTAACTTAACTTCGGTCTACCTCTCTCCTCTGCAGTCAGTCTCTCTCTGGCTCTAGCTGACCACACCCCACACAAATAAAGCCTTCCCAGGATTGGAAGGTTATAACCATGTGACCTTGAACAGGAAAAATAATACTTAACTTCTATTGGGTGAACTGAAACTCACAAATGCCCCCCTCCCATCTTGAAATGTTTGGGCCTTCAGGCTTCAACTAATTGAGGGAAGTGTTTGGGCCTACAGGCTTCAACTAACCTAAGCCTGTGTAGGCCTCAATCCTTCACAGGGTGAGAGCAGTGCATCTCTACCTGCACCCACCGTTTATCTTTCACAGCCCTTCTCTCCATGCAGAGCCCACATTGGGTATCAGCTGAGTAGAAAAGCCATGCCAAACTTCGTGTTGGCAGGGCAGAAGTTCAGCACTCCTCACCTACATGCCCCTGCTGCTGCTAAGAGCAGACCCTCATCCCAACTTTCTATACAACTGGTGCAGATTCATATTTAAAGACATGGGTCTGCAGATTCATATTTAAAGACATGGGTCTGCAGCTGACATTTGTAGTTTGGCTCTTAATAGCCATTTAGAATGCAATTTTCTATGCATATGCATAGAAAGAAGTGCTACAACTCCCAACATTACCCAGCCAGCATGACTGGCTGGGGAATGTTTGGAGTTGTAGGACCTTTTTCTGTCTTAAATATGCATATGATTGCACCCTTATATTGTGTGAATTTATGTAGTTTTTTGAGCTTATTATTTATTATACCCTCCTCTTTGCAGCAAGGTGCCACCCAAGTCCTATATTAAACAAAAGGTAAACCATTGCACACTATTAATATTTTCTGACCTACCCATTCTTCTGTGCACCTCTAACCTATTTTCCTTCTACTTTCTCATGTGAAATATCTCTCCTAATACCAGAGATGTGCCATAATTTCTATTTCTCTTGCTCTTTAACTTTTCAAGTTCTCACAGCAGTATTTTAAGAGTGGGCAACTAGACCATGCTAGTCATGACATGGACTTGCTTAATACTGACTTATGTTGGAGAGAGGAGTAATGTTTTATGTATTTTATAACACTTACTGTATTCCAAATTTGTTTGCCTTCTGACATTGTCGGGGGTGTGTGTGTCAAAGGATAGACTGAATTCCCAGATCCACTGTCAGAGACCTTGGAGCTGGGAATCAGAACTCTGATCCCCCTCCCCCTCACAGCTAGCGTGGAAACAACCGCACCAGCTGCTCTCCGAGGTCGGGAAAGTGACCTCTGAGAGCGGTTAAAGGGGGAGTTTCACAGGCGGAGGAGATTGCAGTGGCTAGGATACAAGGTATCCTAACAGCGTTCCAGACTCCTTCCTTCCCCCTCCAAAGTGCCGTTGCTAGATGGATAAAAATGGTGATCTAGAAAAATGCAGAACGGGAGGAGTGGGGAGGCAAAGATCACCTCCGCCACTCCTCCCACTGTACACTGGATGCCCAGAAGCCTCCATAGGAACATAAGAAGAGCCATGCTGGATCAGACCAAGGGTCCATCTAGTCCAGCATTCTGTTCACACAGTGGCCAACCAGCTCTCCACAGGGAACCCACAAGCAGAAGGTACAACAGCACCTTCCTGCCCTTGTTCCCCAGCAACTGGTGTACAAAGGCATACTGCCTCCAAGTTCAGGGCCTTATGGGCAGTTGCATAGGATTGCAGCCTTAGGATACCAATAAATTTGAAAGTTGCTGTATATAATATAAAGACTGCCTTTGTTAATATAAAAGACTGCAGGTATTATGAAAACTATTTCTAACTATTCTACCTGAAGTATGATCAAACTAGTCTAATAAGAACAATGTTAAGAAAAAGGACAATTTATCTTAGTAATAAAAAAATAATATTGGTGCAAATAATACTTACTAGTTTGCTCTGCAATTCTCCTTTTATTGTGCTGTATAATAAAATGCTGCCAACTGCAGTACCAATCGCCAAAAGATCTAACTGTTCACCTGCTTCAGCAGCTTCAGATTTCCTCTTCTTTCTCTGAGGGCCTTCCTGTAAAAGAGGTTCCATGAAATGAGAAGAGAGAAATAGTCTGATTGGCTATATCAAATGAGTTTTGCAAGAATGATGAAACAAAGCTTATTCACACCTTAATGGGTATGAATTCAGAACTTTCTTCATTTCTCTGTGTATTTTAACGAAAACACAGAACAAAACCAACCTGCTGATTTAGCACTTTTTCTGTTCAAAAGAGACAGCCCAAACACATTTCTAGTAGCTGCCCTTATTTCAGTAAGGTCCAAATAATATAAAGAACTTCCATTTTCAAAGCGCACGTTCAAAAACATCAACATTTTGCACTTATTTTTGTCTTCTAATCTTGGGTGTGTGAGTTGCAGAATAAAATTATTCAGCGAATTATCCCAGCCACTAAAGGAGGAAGGACACCATCTCCATTTTACAGATGTGTGCTAGCAGTGACTGACCAAAAAACAGATCTTGGGGTTGTGGTGGACAGCTCGATGAAAATGTCGACCAAGTGTACAGCTGCTGTGAAAAAGGCAAACTCCATGTTAGGCATAATTAGGAAAGGAATTGAAAATAAAACTGCCAATATCATACTCCCCTTAAACAAATCTATGGTGAGACCACACTTAGAATACTCTGTACAATTCTGGTCACCGCACCTAAAAAAGGATACTGTTGAGTTGGAAAAAGTTCAGAAAAGGGCAACTAAAATGATCAAGGGGCTGGAGCAACTCCCCTATGAGGAAAGTTTACAACATCTGGGATTGTTTAGCTTAGAAAAAAAGGTGAGTAAGGGGAGACATGATAGAGGTGTGCAAAATTATGCATGGTGTGGAGAAAGTGGATAGGGAGACATTTTTCTCCCTCTCTCATAATGCTAGAACCCAGGGTCATCCCATGAAGCTCATTGGTGGGACATTCAGGACACATAAAAGGAAGTACTTCTTCACACAGCGCATAGTTAAACCATGAAATTCACTTCCACAAGATGTAGTGATGGCCACCAATTTGGAGGGTTTTAAAAGGGGATTGGACAAATTCATGGAGGAGAAGGCTATCAATGGCTGCTAGTCCTGATGGCTATATGCTACCTCCAGTATCAGAGGCAGTATGCCAATGTACACCAGTTGCTGGGGGAAATGGGCAGGAGTGGGCTGTTGCCCTCATGTCCTGCTTGTGGGTTTCCCGTGGGCAGCTGGTTGGCCACTGTGTGAACAGAATGCTGGGCTAGATGGATCCTTGGTCTGATCTAGCATGGTTCTTATGCTCTTAGATGTAAAATACCATGCAATAATTCACATAATGCTACAAGAAGAGTCAATATGAATTGACAATGTAGTTATCTGCCACTGTATTACTAAGACTAGGGCACGACTAAAATTACTAAAATCTAGTTATATTTTTACTAACTCAGGAGAACTGTTCTTGCTATGTTAAGCAGACAAGCATTTTTGCTACCACTTCAGTTTTTTTTAACCAGTTTTTGTTTACCGGTAACTTTCTTTTGTTTCTCTGCACCCAAGACCCTGTCTTCTCCCTGTAAAAGCTCTCTTAATCTCCCCAGTACATTTTCTCCCCCCTCTGTAACTTGTAAGCAGTCTCTTCCATCTGTCTGCATTACCACAGCCATTAACACCCCTCCACATTACCACTTCCTTTTGTTTCCATACCAATAGGTCTCTGCAGCCCTACACTCAAATTCTAATTGTTTAGAATTCAAATATTTCTCTCACCACAGGTTCCGCTGTGCACCCATTTCTAGCCTCCTTTCCTCATCTCACAAATTTCTACACCTCCATCTCTCACCTACACTCATCTTACAGGTCTTGCTATACCATACAGTTCACTCTCGTCTCTGTACCACCATCTCTGTTAGCTACCTCTTTCTCTCATCTTACAGGATTCCCCAGTCCCACACTTCCTTCTTTCAGTCTCTATTTTTGCTGTTTCTCTGCCATTTTGTTCTCTCCCTCATCTCATCCCAATGTCTCCTTATTAAGTTTGGCAACAATAGTGTCAAGGCTTTCATCCTCCCAACAAATCACACTAGCAAAGAAGTTTCAGATGCATGCAGGAAAAGCACCTTACAACCATATCTGATTTTTCTCCTATAAACTCACCACAACTCAAATGCTAGAATGAAGTCTAGCTTCTTAATCTCCTATCATTTTAACTTTGTACATTCATTTAAAATAGACCCAAGCGACAAAAACAAATTCTGGTTTCTAGCATACACAGTAGTAAAGGAGAACTAAAAAGTTCATTTTTACAACTTTGTCAGTTTAGAAATTTAGAATGCACAGCATTTCAACAAAAAAAGCACCTCAAATTTAATTTAGGGCACAATCCTATGGCTCCTAGACATTGTCTGAGGGGCCATAGGATGGGGATTCCCCCCTCTGAGGTCAGAGACAGCGCTCCAACCTCAGAAGGGGAAGTCAGGGATCCAACCGCCCTCCCCCTCACAGCTGGAGCAGAAAGAATTGCGCCAGCTGTCCTCCTAGGTTGGAAAATTGACCTTGGAGAAGAGGAAAAGGAGGCTTTCAGGTGGGCAGGGAGGGAAGGAGACTGGGGAGCGTCCTGAGCCCCCTTCCCTCCCCCTCCAAAGCACCACCACTAGAAAGTCTAGCGAAAAATGCAGGGCGGGAAGACGGGAGGTGAAGATCGCCTCCACTGCTCCTCCCGCCAGGCACTAGATGATCAGAAGCCTCCAAGCTCAAGGGCTGCCAATCATCAGGGGTGCAATTGATAGGACTGTGCCCTTAAAGTCTTCTTTATAAATTAAGATCTACAATCACAATGGCCTGGTTTAGACATTACAACCAAACCACAGTTTAGCTGTCATGAACACACTTCAGGCTTGTGTAATTCCTCCTCTCCCCTGCTCCAATTTCCTCCCTAATTTTAGTTGTATCCAATGTTAGTCATACTTATGAGTAGACCCATTGACATGAATGGGACATAAGTCAAACTAACATTGGATACAACCCTTTGTAGTTTTCCTCCAAAGCAGAATTGGAAGCCATGGTTTGAAATGGCTTTCCAATTCTAGTTTGGAGACAAGCTATGATTTGTGCAAGCCATCATTTGCCTGATTCAGACATCACAGCAGACTATGGTGCGTTTTCCATTATGATTCTGTTCGGACATAAAGAAATCGTGGGTTAATTAACCACACCTGAGCCGCTTCCTATTTCTATTAACAACCCTCAAATGCAGCATTTCAAGGGTTGTTTCCGTGATATCCAAACAGGGGCACTTAGGATTGTTCATAGGTTAAACAACCCCAAGTTAACATATGGCTTTTCCCCACAATTTGCTGCTGGATGCCACCGTTATGTCCAAACAGGGTGCATATTTCAATACCTTTTCATTCATAAACTCAGATTTTCCCATCTCAGAAGAAGCTGTCAACAAATTTAATAAGCATTTGGGAATTTAATCTTGAGTGCGCTTAGGTAAGTAAATCATATTAAAAACAGGACTGACTTCAAAACTAATGTTCAGTTAGAGCTGTAAAGCTACCTGGCTTTTGATATGAAAACATTATCAACATAGATCTATAGATTTCATAGATCATAGAGTTGGAAGGAGCCTACAAGGCTATCGAGTCCAACCCCACCAAAGTCTTCTAGAATATATTTTACAGGTTTCAGATTTCAGCAGAGAGGCAGCATCAAGTAAAGATGGGGGGGGGGGTACTCCTGATCAAACTGGGTATGAACTGGAAAAATTAAATACTCTGAAATTAAACACAGACTATTCAGCTTGTGTTGAATGCTGCTTTCAGTTCCATACTAATTTACAACATACCCAGTCTTGGTAGAAAGTCTTACCTCACAAAAATGTTTGGAGTCCTTTTTAATTGACTACCGGTAATTCAATTTTAATTAGTTGAGGACTGTGTGTTGATCTAACTGCATAGAGATTTTACTATATTAAGCGGTATAGAAGTATCACTAATAAATAAATGAAAAGGTATAGTTGAGCTACACTTGTACAACAGAAATGTTTTAGCAAGTGAATTCTTCTAAGCAAGAGGATTTTTAAAAAAAATGTAGATATGTGAATGCGCTCAAGTGGTTTATTCCTTTTTATAGAGTAAAAGGTATTTCAGTTCTGCAATACTGAAAAGTTTTGTAGAAAAGTGACTAACAAATGTCTCAATGGAAACAAAGTTGATTGAATTGTTTCTATGTATCTGAACAATGACCCATTACACAACCTTAGGAAAAACTGAAGAGTAATATTCCTCGCTGCAAAATTCAACCGTAGTCTCACTTGCCACAAAGAATGCTTAGAGAATCAAGATAAAAGGGAAATTCTCATAATTTAATAAGCATTTGGGTAGCTGTAGTCACCTAGTAGGTGGCTACCATGGTTTGGCTGTTTTCATACCAGAATTAGTACAAAGAATTAGTACAAGAACTGTGGTCACATGGGGAACAATACTGAGCAATTAATAGATCAAATGTGGTTAAATCATTGTAATCCTTCCTGAACCCATGGAAATGGCCGGCTATAAATAAAATAGTAAACCAGGACAATAAGGCTGCAATCCCATATACTCTTACCTGGGAGCAAGTCTCATTTAACTCAACAGAACTTACATTTGAGTAGACAAGTAAAGCATGAGCTGTAAAACATCATTATTTAACCCCCATGCCCTTGAGTAGACCTGCTGCAGCAAAACACAGGGCTAGAGAGCCAGTGTGGCGTAGTGGTGAGAGTGTTGGACTGGGACTTCGGGAGATCCGGGTTCTAGTCCCCGCTCAGCCATGAAACTCACTGGGTGACTTTGGGCCAGTCACTTGACTCTCAGCCTAACCTACCTCACAGGGTTGTTGTGAGGATAAAATGGAGAGGAGGATTATGTAAGCTGCCTTGTTCCTTGCAGGAAAAAAGGCAGGGCATAAAAATAACAAATACATAAATAGAGACTTAGGAAGCAAAGGCTATTTAAGTCTGATGTCTGCCATACAGACTCAAAAAGAGAGCAGAAAGATCCCTGCCTGTACCTGGGGCCAGACTTGCAAGTATCTTGGAGTTGTACAGGCAACATGATCATGTTACTTGCGGGCTGCAGCACACAATCTATACACTCAGCACTGTGTATGTCCACTGAGTAAAACGTTCATCTTCATTTGCTCACTTTTCTCTCCCTTAATAATTGAGTAAGACTCCCTTAATATTAACAGCCTAGTCCCTTACATTCTTACTCCAAAGTCCCAGCGTTCAAGAACACTTACTCCCAAGCAAGCACTGACAAGATTACAGCCTCATTAGTATAGCAAAACTCCTCCAACCTCACTCTACAGAAAAAATATTTTCCCTTCCAATTTTCCTCTCTCTCTCTCTCTCTCTCTCTCTCTCTAATGAAAATGAGATGTGCAAGGACACAAGACTAGCTGAAAGTTAGACCTTCTAACCTTGAATCCTTTTCTGCTAATCCAAAATATCTAAAGGAAGCAGCTGTGGTTGCTAAGGGATGAGGAATGACATTCTTTGTTAGAGCTTGAATATCAGAACTGATAAAGAGGATATACATTATTTTTAATTAATACATTTAATAAATACATTGCTTCACTACCTAAGGACGTAGATGGGCTGGGGAAGGATGCAGTTTGAATCCTTTCCCCAGCCCCACTTACTTTATTGAGGGATAAAAGTAAAAGAAAGCCCAAGAACACAACTGGGGTAACAGCTGAAGCTGTATTTTGTCTAGATGCCCTGGTAGATAAAGCTAGGCCATCAAGGCAAGGATGGTGTCGCAGGCTTTGCCCCCAAGTCCATCCACTTGTAATGGAGAAACTAAAGCGGTGCACTGAGGGGCACAATTGGGATGTGGACCCAGAGCAGAGCTGCAGAACCTCTTTCAGCCTTAGGACTGAATTCCATTTCAGAAAAGCTTGGAGGGAGGGCAAGAGGTGGGCAGAGGCAAAGGCAAAAGGGGTGTGGTCAAAATTACTAACATATTTTGTATTTTATTACTAGCATTTCAAACTTTCAGAGTGGGGGAAAAACTGCAGAAAAGCTGGGAAACCACTAAACATTTGATGGGGAAGGGCCATCTGGGGAACCCCTCCTCCTGGGCGGGTGAATCGGAACCCCAGGCCTGAGATTCTCACCCTTGCCTTAGAGACCCCAGTCATTAAGAATAAACCCCACTCCTATCTACACAGCTTCCGGGGGGGGGGGGGATTTCACAGCTAGAGTTAGATACAAGGCTTTATATAAATCTATACACACACACACACACACACACACACACACACACACACCACACCTACCTGCCACCACGAACAGATTCAGGAGCTGAACTTAAGGAAAACTGGGGGAGGCCATAGCTCAGTGGCAGAGCACATGCTTGCAATACTGAGCTAGATGCACCAATGACCTGAGCTGGTATAAGACAGCTTCCTCTGTTCCTAACTTGTAGTTGTTAATAGGGATTCGTGGGGTAAGGTGAGAACATGAAGCCTAGGCCTCCCAGGTATGGAGGGCGTGCAGGTTTTGCCCCGGTGATACAGATTAAGGGGCCTCTCTTCTCGTTTTCCCAAGCCACCATGCGATAGGCGTGGGGCGGAGCCAGGGTGGCGCACGCACGTGTTGTAGCTGAGGCCCAAGGGAACTCTGGCGGAGATGGGGCTGGAAGGGACAGGAGCAAGCCAGATGGGGAGGGGGAACTGAGCCGAGGGAAGAAGATGCATCCCTCACTTCCACGCCCCCCAAAAAGAGCGCGGCTAGCCAAGAGGCAGCCACGCTGGTTCCTCTTTAGCACTAGGGGCCCCGTTACACGTGAGGATGAAAAAGGCAAACACGGGTTGTGATCACTTCAGCCCGATCCGAAGGGAGCTCTCCTGGCTTCCTCCTCCTCTCTCCCTACCTTTGCGGGGTGACAGGCTCCCCCCTCGCGTGTGTGCGGGGGGGGGCGCACACATGGCATAGAAAACGGAGGCCTAGGCCCCACATGTCCTCCCAGCCGTCGCAGCGCGCCCCCCCCCACTCCCGCTTAATACCTTGCTGGAAGACGGGCGGCTTCCTCCGGTGCCCGGCGGCGCCCAGGCCAAACAGGTACAGGCGGCGCTGAGGTGGGCAGAGGGCACGTACTCGTGGTGCAAGCGGCTGCTGGCCGTCTCCCACACGCGGAGTCGCCCGTCCGGCCCGGAGAGCGCAAGGAGGCGCCGCTCTTGAGGGGAAAAGGCGCAGGGCGTCCCTGCCACGAAGATGGGGGTCTCGAAGGCGGCCACCGCCTTCCCGCCGCCACACGTTGTGTCGCTTGCCGAAGCGCCTGCTCCTGCCGCCGCCGCCATGGCCCTCGCTCCAGGCCCGTCCCTCTCTGTTCCCAGCAGGCAAGCGGGTGGCCTCACGGCAGCCACGTGTTCGGGCCCTCGCGCAGGCGCGCTCGCCTCAACCAGGCCCACACGGACGGGCTGACGGGATCCATCTGCGACGGGCCTGCAGGCCTCTGAGGGGCTTCGCTCAGTCAGTCAAAGCGAGAACGGCCGCCGCCGCAGCTTATGAGTTCCTGTCACGATGTCGCCGCCTGCTCCTAGCCGCGTCGACTCGAAAGTCAAGCCCCGGCTGAGTTCAGTGGCGTTTACTCCCGAACCCATGATCCTTAAGGTTGTTGTAGCCTCAGGCTGCAAAGTCTGTGGGAGCTGTTCCCGAGTAAACCTGCCTTAGATTGCAGCTGCATAAGGCACACTTCATTGAGAGTAGGCCCCATCTGAATCAGGGGGATTTCCAAATAAATTTTATTTGTATACCTCTATTCAACAATAATGTTTCTGAAAGCATTTCGCAACAACAATAAAAAATAACACCAATCAGAAGAGCAATTAATTTAAAACTGCACGAGCAATTTAGAACAAACGAAAACGCACACAGCTAAACAGCACGTTCTATTGGATGCCGCTGGAACTGTCGTTCGGTTGGATTATCATAGGGTCCCTATAGCTCCTAATTTAGTCTGCAGTCTTGTACCCATTCATCAGGGAATAAACCCCAACGAGTTTAGTGGGGCTTACTTCTGAGTAGACATGTATAGCACTGTGCTGTTAAGTGCATTATTTCTTTGTTCCTCATATCCCATCCTACCTCTAAGGAGCTCACTGTGGTGTACATACTAGTATTTATTATATTTATATCATGCCTTTTTTCCTACAAAGAACGCAAGGCTGCTTTACATAATCCTCTCCATTTGATCCTTACGACAACCCTGTGAGGTAGGTTAGGCTGAGAATCTGTGACTGGTCCAAAGTCACCCAGTGAGCTTCATGACCTAGTGGGGACTAGAACCCGGATCTCCCAACACTCTAACCACTGCACCACACTGGCTCTCAGTTATCTCCCTTCTTTGTCCTCACTATGGCTCTGTTAGGTAAATTTGGGTTAAACAGAGTGCCTGACCCAAGGCCATCCTGTGAGCTGCATAGTCTAGTCCATGTCCAGCATTCTAAGCACGACACCAACACCATAGCACTGTAATACATTCCAGTGTCTAAGTCATTCTCCCCCAACCTGGCACCCACCAGATGTGTTGGACTCCAGGCATCCCCCAGCCAGGATTGCTGTGGAATGCTAGGATTGTAATCCAACACATCTGAAGGGAACCAGATTGAGGGAGGCTGGTCTAAATCCTGGTGAGCCATAGCTCAGGTTAGACTTAAGTGAACAAATCTAAAGTCATTTGCTGTCACTCAGTGGCTTGCTTTATGACAAATCACACAGATCTCTAAAACACCCCCAATTATGGATAATCTCCCCACTGAGGCCCGCCTGGCACCAACTCTGCTATCCTTTCGGCACCAGGTTAAGACTGTCCTCTATGCCAAGGCATTTAATGGCTTTAAATGGCATATGGAGGGGGGGGGGGTTATGTCAGCTGTTTTTTCTTCTAGCAGGTCTAGCTATATTGAACTTGTTTTTAGTTGCTCAAATTGTTTTAAAATACTGTTTTAAATTTTATATTGAAATTTTATGCTTTTATTTGTATTTTGTATTTTTATTGTATTGCATAAATTGTTGTTGTCCACCCAGAGAGCTTCAGCTATCGGGTGGTATAGAAATGAAAGTAATTAATAATAAATTTAGTAATACTTAGAGTAAGACCTACTGAAATAAATAGGACTTAAGTTAGTCATGACTAACTTAAGCTCCATTGATTTTAGTGGGTCTACTCTAAGTATGACTAAGTCAATCCAATCCATTGTATTCATACTTGCGATACAATCCTATAACATGTCTACTCAGACATAAGACCTATTGAGGTTAATGGTACTTACTTTCAGGAAAGTGAGTATAGGATTGTAGCCTTACAAAGTCACAAGGATGTGATTTACTGTCAGACACCCTGATCCTAAACTTCTTGGAAGGAAGCCCCTTATTGACTTGCTAAAATCTTGTTATAAGCACATCACTGCACTATTCCCTATCAACCTCTTCCACAGGAAGTGGGGGGATCTCCAAATCAAGATCCTAAAAAGCAAAAAGGAAGTATTTCTGCTAGTTTGCCCCCCCTCTCCTCAAAGACTCTCAAACTGCCAGTTTAAAGCAAATTCCAGAACTTCCTTGTATAACTATTAACTTGGTTACCCAAATGTAGGTACTTGTTCTTAATGTTAGAAAGTTTCTTCATGATATCCAAGCCTCATCTGCTCTGCTCTGCTCTGTTACCTCCTAAGTCTTTCATATATCATTTTTGCTAATGTTACACAAAACAACTTTTGCCTCTGCACACCGCAGCAGTTGGTAGACTGCTGTAATCTACCTTTTATAAACAACACTGACACCTTCTCCAATGTTGTACAGTAATACTTTGGATTGCAAGCATAATTCGTTCCGGAAACATGCTTGTAATCCAAAGCACTTGTATATCAAAGCGAAATTCCCCATAAGAAACGTGTACATATTTTTAATTTAAGCTGCAATAAAGAATGATAGTGTAAAGTCTTCATTTTTCTTGACCATACTACAGTACTTGTATTGCAAGACGTCGCTTGTTTATCAAGTTAAAATTTATTTTAAAAATTTGCTTGTCTTGCAAAACACTTGCAGACCGAGTTACTTGTAATCCAAGGTTTTACTGTATTTAATTTTATATATTTTTTCTTTCTTTCTCAAAAGTATATTTTCCATTTCTATTGGTTGAATCTACAACTGAATTTCTCTGTTTACCTAGATCAATTTGAAAATTACTCCCCCTCTTCTACAATGTATCATGTGACTTCCACTTCTGTATCATTTCAGGTAGGGCAGCAAGAGGGTCATTGCATATCCACACCAAAAGGAAACTATGTTGAATGTCATCCTGCCCATGAATAATCAGACATTTTTTTAAAAAGTGTTAAGTATGTTAATGCAAAATTGTGGGAGGCATTTCATCATTTTAGAATGTTGTTTATTAATATGGCTTGATGGGTTGTTTAACACATGGTGCTGATCATTACTAATTATTCCCCTCTGAGGCTTGTTTCTGGTCTGTTCCTGATTGGTTTTGCTCAGTTTATAAGCAGTTCTGTAGCATATTCTCATTTGAGAGTGAAGCTGGCATTTTATGATGAAATGTTTCACATTTTAAAATCTGTTTATTAAAAAAATCTTTTAAAATGTATGAACTAGATGCATAATTGCTGGTTATTTACTGTGGATTGGAGTGACGTGTCATGCACCTCGCAATGCCTACGTATTGGTTTATTTGTCTTAGAAGAGACCACCACCACCCCTTCTCATATACATATTTCTTTCAATCCAAGATTGTGCAAAATTCTTTTCCCCCTACTTCAGAAATATTGTTGTAGCTACGTCTATATGTTTACCCAGAAGTAATTCCCACTTGTTCAGCAGGGCTTACTCCCAAATAAGTGGCTTGCAGCCTTAATTGATTTATCAATTAACTGTTTTATATTTCATCTATGAGGATTACTTTACTCAGGTGGCAGCCCTGATGTTGTTTCCAGTCAACCAGCCACTACTAACTTAAAATTATTCTACCATGCTTTAGCTAATAAAGAGGTGCAGAGATAATCATTTTGACAGCACAATCCTATACATGACTACTCAGAAGTAATTCCCATTGACTTCAATGGGACTTAATCCCAGGGCTGGTTCATATGACCCAGGTGGCGAGCAGGGGAGGCACCATGGGGCTGTCCGCGGGGTCCAGCGGTGCGCCACAGAAAACCTGCGCCCTGCACGCGTGGGCAGACCATGGTGGAGCCAGCAGTCCCCGCACCACAGCGCGGGCCTCCCAGCACTAAGGGGTGGCAGCTCAGGATGCCCAGTGGGGCTGTTTGTCCCTACAGGCTGGAGCGGCTGCAGCTCTGGCTGCTGCCTCTGTGCGGCCATGGGAGGCCCCCGCGGGATGGCCGCCCGCTGTTCGCATGGCAGGGTGGCCACACGTGGTAGGGGCTTACCCCTCTACTGCCCATGGTGACTTTCTGTGCTTCCTGTGTGCAGCTGTCCCGCGGGGTCACCCCTGGCCAGCGTTCACACGACGCAGAAACTGGGGGGGCTTCTGCTCCCCCGCGGTTCCCGTGTCGTGTGAACCAGCCCCCAGTAAATAGGTATACTTTGAGGCTCTTACCTGCTGTCAAAAGTGAGGTAGGAGGTTACTGAGTGCTTTCTCAGTGGTGGCACCCTGCTTATGAAATTTGCTCCCAATGAGACTTCACCGGATGCCTGGTTTACTATCTTTTCAGTGCCAGGCTTTTGTTAATCTGTGGGTGGTTTTTCCTGCCACTTTTTATCTGCAGGTTTATGCTTTATAATTGTGTTATTGTCTTATGATATCTGTTATTTTTATTGCTTAAACCCAGGGATGTTGAAGAGTCCTTGGTCTCGAGTCACGAGTCGAGTCACGAGTCTTTGGACCCGAGTCTCGAGTCCGAGTCCGAGTCCTTGGTCCAAAATGGTGACTCACGAGTCACGAGTCCTGAGTCACTCCCAAAACTGACTCCACGAGTCCCTATTAAAATCAATGGGGTTTCCCCCCAACAAAATAAGGCTACTTCAGATGTGTGGCTTAAATAAATTCTAGGCACAAGTGTGCCTTTTTATTTCAAAACTCTGCAACTGATTTTGGCAAGAACAGACCAGGCAGACAAACCCAAAATAACCAGGCAGGCAGAGGAGGCAGGGAACCCCAAAGCAGGCAGGCAGAGGCCTTTGTCTTGGACACTTCAACTGTTGAACAGGTCAAGAAGAGACCAGGCAGGCAGAGGAGGCTGGGAACCCCAAACAGGCAGGCAGAGGCAGCCAAACCCAAAATGTCTGACCCTAACCCAAACCCCTCACAACACATCAATCAAAATAAATCTCAACACATCGTTGGGGCTGCGCTCCTGGTAGCTGTCCATAGTGGCCGAGCAGCGGCGCGCCTCGCTTCCATGCTCTCTTCACCGGTGATCGCGCTCCTTCTGTCACAGCCAGAAGACTCGTCAACAGCCCAGGGATGTTGACGAGTCCTTGGTCTCGAGTCTCGAGTCCCATTAAAAATATTGGGACTCGAGTCCGAGTCGAGTCAGAGGGGGGACTCAGTCCGACTCACGAGTCGAGTCCTCGAGTCCGAGTCCCCATCCCTGCTTAAACCTTGAAAATATTTCTATTAAATGGCAGCATAGACTAAAAAAACACAAGAGAATAAAGATGCTTTTAGGTTGTGGCTGCAAAGCCTAAAGATGGATAGTAGGATTTTTTCAGAAACTATTTGTTACAAATAATCACATCCACTAAAAAGAGGGATAGGAAGTAGAAGAGTGAGAAACGACACAGGGAGGAGTAGGGATGAAAGGAAATTGCTAAGTTTCCAACCCAAGAAAAAACTAGTTGTCTGAGAGGAATCATCACATTCGGAGATCAAACTTTGCTTATCTCAACAGAACTTAAACTTTGCTGAAGCCACAAAAAAGATCCAGGTTTGGCCTGCAGACCTATACACCAGCTCTTCTTCTTTAGAAGCACTTTATCCACTGTCAAGATACCTAGAAATAAATCGTTATTTAATAAAGAAACCTTGGCTGGAATTTTGGCAAAACACTTTGAGGATGTAATTCTATACCCTCTAATCTGGGAGTAAGCCCCATTGATGGAACTTATTTCTGACTGGAGATATATTAGGATCATACTATGAATGGTGCTGAGTGACTCTTAAGCATATCCTCTTCTGAAGTGTACTATAGGTTGTTTGTTTAAACCCACATCCTGAATAAAAAAATCACACACAAAAAGACATATTTTTTTTTCTGGGTTTACATCTTCCTTCTCTTGTAGATACACTAGCACTCTTGGCTTGGCTTTTATTATGACGTAATCAGGGGTGGGCAACTTGTAGCCCTCCAGCTATTTTGGTCTACAACTCTCACCAACACAGGCAATGGTCAGGGATTGTGGGAATTGTAGGCCGAAACATTTGGACCCCTGCCCTAAGTAGTGGGGTCCACTTTGACTTTGTATCAGGAGCAAAGAGCAATCTTTTGGATGGTCAACACCAGGCATACAGACGGGTTATACCGCGGCTACAGGTAGTCTCCTAACACGTGCGAAAATAAGACTCTAACCACACAAAAAGTCAGAAGTAAGCGCGGGGTGGTTGGAAGAACGTTTAAAAAGGAATGAGTTGGGAAGCAAACGAAAGAACCATCCAGTAGGCATAAAAACAACGCGGGAATCAGCAGACTATATTACACGTGGGCAGCCATGTGGGACTAGATCGTCGCGGGCCTATAGATATCATTTACTGCACTTCCCTCCCGGCGCCATGCTCTTGATTGTTCTATATTAGAACGTCCGGTTACCAATTAGTAGAATCCTCCATGTGCGGGTCAAGGGAAGTGGAAATACGTCGAATTGAATGTAAAAAAAAAAAACAAGCGGGGAGGTTCAGAGGCTCCCTTTGTTTGCAGGGCTTTACATGATTTATCTTGCCTGCCTCCGCCCTAGACAAAGAAGTACCCAAATAAAGCCAAACGGGTAACTTTGGGGGGGGGGGGCAGGTCAGATGTGCTTTTAAATGCCGCATACGACCGGCAAAAATTGATGGAAATATAGAAATTTCTATTGACTGAAGATGCAAGAGTGTCGTGTGCATGTTCCCTTTTGTTGCAGTATTTCGAAAGCACTGTGTGTGCTCTCAGTAAAAAAAAGAAAAACTGCACGGGGTTAAAAATAGTGGGGGCGGGGGCGAGATTTTAAAGACTACCTGTTATATATAGTCTTGGAGAGTGGGGGAAGTGGTCTCATCTACCGTGCAAAATAACTTCATTTTCTTTCTTTTTTTAGTGGAGCGCACAAATATTTACAACCTCTGCCACGAAAGGCTCTAACCCTGCTTCCGTTAACTTAGCTTTTCTGTCGCTTCCTGCGCACTTCCACCCTCTCGCCCCGCACGTGGAGAATTGTAATCGGAACCGGAAGCGACGGTGCGTGTGCTTTTTTAAACGCCTCTTTGAGGTCTTTCCGATTGGCTCCGCAGAGCGGCGAAGCGATCGACCCGCGTCCGTGAGGAGTCGGGGTGGGGGCGTGTTCACAAGATGAATGCGCCTGTTGTACGGCGCACTCATCCTCTCGCCTAGGAAGGATCGCAGCGATGTCAATCTTTACCGCTGATTAAGAGAAGCCAAGCAAGGGGTTAATTGGGGGGGGGGGGGGATCGAAAGAGGACATATCCAGGAAAGGCATCAATAGCCATGATGCGGTGCTGGCGCGGAAGGCTGGATCTGCAGGCATTGCGAGGGGCGACTTGGGCGGCTCTTGTGAGCGAGGCGAAGGGGAAGCAGCAACCCCGGCGGGACGGTGGGACAAGCAGGCTCAGCTTCCAGGCGAGAGTTTCAAGTATCTGCAGCGGTCAGCGGCGGCAGCAACGCGAAGCGCTGTGCCCAGGAAAACACGCGGCTCCCCTGCCTGTAAACTGTTCCCAGGACTTAAATAACCGGCTGTTTTCCAGCTCTGCAAGGGACGGAGAGGACGAGCCAGAAGGGCAGGTCGGTTCTGCGGCACCTCCGCGGGACTTCGCTGGGCTGACGGGGACCCGCAGGAGGAGGGCTTGGGAGAGATCGCTTTCTCCCTTGGAAAGGGTGAGCCGGCTGGTCCCCGCGGAGTTCCTTTCCCCGGAAGTCAGAGCCCTGAGGAGCGCCAAAGCCGAGGAAGCCCAGCGGCAGGAAAAAGAAGCCTGCGTGACGGAAGAGAGATCCTCTCCTCCTTTCACCAGATCCTTTCCCCCGCCGGCATGCCGGATGGATCAAGACCCGTTGCCCGAGGAACTCCGGCGTGCGCCTTCCAAAAACGTTCCCTTCCAAGTAGAGGATCTAATTCTAGCAGAGTTCCGCCGGAGACGCGACACGGAGTTTAAAAAACTGTGTAAACTCACCGCCGCCGGAGAGTTGAATAGTAGCTGGGGGGTGGTGAGGTACGCCGAGATTCTAGGCCAACTCCCTGGGCAGATATTCCGCACGTCCACCGGTCACATGTTCCTAGTCCGGAGGCCAGCCTTAGAAGAATTTGTGGTGCTGATGAAGAGAGGACCTACCATCTCTTATCCGAAGGTATGATAGACTCACTACAGGAGCCTTCCCCAACCTAGCGCCCTCCAGAGATGGACTACAACTCCCATCATCCCCAGCCAGCGGGCAATGAGATGATGGGAGTTGTGGTCCCAACACCCCCTGAAGGGCGCCAGGTTGGGGAAAGGGACATGCATTAAGGGGGAACCTGAGAATGGTTTTGGACAGTTCTCCAATGGCTGTGAAAATGCTAGAACTTCAACTAGGTTTACAAGCTGTTACACTGTTTAAGATAAATGAGGTTTGTATGAGAATTGCAGAAGCAACCAAAAGAGAAAGCAAGTTGGAATGCTGTTCGCTCCATCCTCTGCTGGGGAATAAGGGCTGCATCCAATCCTGCCGCTCTGCATATGTCATTCACATTAGTGAGTGTACTCCATTCTAGGCAGTTTGCAAATTGCAGCCAAAAGGCTGTAACTAATTTAAAAATTCAGACAGTCTTCATTACACAGAACCCATATGTTTCAAAGTTCTGATCTGCAACTGGGCTGGAAGTCAGGAAAGCTGAGATTTTCCCAGTTGTGAATTTTTGCACCAGATACCAAAAGATACTCCGATCACATACGATCTTCCATTCTTGACTCCCTCACTTCCAGGCTGGAAGAAAGATGTGTGGCATTAGTGCTTCCCCTTAAAATTAATTTTGCCTGCAGTCCTATACACACTGACCTGGGAGTAGGTCCCATTGGTTTCCATAGACATGCCTAGGATTGCACTGTTAATCTGTTTGCAGGAGTTGGTGTGTGCACAGCTGCCCCAACTACTGCAGTCCAGAACTAAGAATCAGTTTGACCTGCACTGAAGTTGGACATGTAAAAGCTCTTAAACACTGTTTGAATGACAGTTTATAGATGTTTAGGTTCTTCCTTTGTTTTCTTTAACTTCTAGGATATTAATGCAATGCTGCTGCTAATGGATATCAGTCAAGGAGACACAGTGCTAGAAGTTGGTTCTGGGTCTGGCGGTATGAGTTTATTTCTATCAAGAGCAGGTAAAAAGTCATAGATTTCAGAGAGGATTTTATGCATGTCAATGCTGTAGAATTCTGCCTCATCAGTTGACTGGGTCCCAGCTCTTTCATACATTTTAGGAACCTAGGAAGCTGAGTTATATCGGGTCTATTTGTCCATCTAGCTCAGTATTGTCTACTCAGACTAGCAGTGGCTTTCCAGCCAGCATCTCAGGCAGAAAACTTTGGCTTTCAGCCACTCTCTAGCAGGTGGAATTCAGATGAAATGTTTGCCCAGTGAGAATGGATGGGGAAATTTCCTTTTTGGCATAGTAATGCTGCCTAAAGGTGAATGTGTGAACTGAGCTTTAGTTAGGTACCTTGTAGAGACATTGCAATGTCAGAAATGAAATGTGATAATCAGGCCCTGGGGTTCTTTAAGAACATCTGCATCCTGCTTTTTATTCAAAAAGTGCAGGGTGCTGTACATGGGGCAATTCCATTTTTAGCCACACAACCCTTGGAGGTGGATTAGGTAGTGAGATAGCAACTAAGGTTACTCAGCGAGATTCATAGCTGATCATAAATTTCCTACCAGGCTTCCCTGGCACAGGAACATCACTCAAGCCACTATACCACACTGGCCCACTTAGTACTTCCATGAATATATGAAATTAGCTCTGTTACTATTTACCATTTATATAGTCCTTGCTGTGTGTTGCTTCCTTCACAGAACAGTGTCGTGGGAGTGACATGATCTAGTGCTGCCTCCTGGGCTGTAGGCACCTTGGACTATATACATTACAGATTAAAATGTGGGGTGGTGGGGCACTGATCACAAGCAACGGAACTTCAGGACTATGAACAAGTTATGACTTTATCAGTATTCTGATAAAAGGATCTGCTGCCATGCAAGTTTATTTAAACAACTGATCAATTACAATCTAGATAATCAACTAACAGGACAGTCCTATGCATATTTATTCAGAAGTAAGCCCCCACTGTGTTGAGTGGGGCTTAATAGGGAGTAAGTGTGCTTAGGACTGCAGCTTAAAACATACTTAGCCCAGTTAACCATTATGCTCTAAGTGCTTCTAGTATTGAATGAGACAATTTGCAGTAAGCTGTTTTATTTCCTGTGTCATTTATTCAACTATTTCTAGAAAGGAAGAGAACTGTAATTAACTTTAGTTCTATTTTATTTGTTTTCAGTTGGGTCACAAGGACATGTTACAAGTTATGAAGTCAGGAAAGACCACCACAGAGTGGCAAAGAAGAATTACCAGACCTGGTGTGATGCATGGAAAATAGGGCATACTGTAGAGTGGCCATATAACGTGGATTTCATTAATGAAGACATTTTAACAGCAGTTGAGGATTTGAAAACTGCAACTTTTGATGCAGTAAGTTTGTTTATTTAAAGGAAAATATGATACTGTCACACCCTCCTCCAAGAATATAGAGGGACAAATCTAAGATGAGAACTGATCTCTTTTCAAAGCTAGAAACCAAGTACAGTCATGCCTTGGATTGAGAGCATAATTCGTTCCAGAAACGTGCTTGTAATCCAAAACACTCTTATATCAAAATGAAATTCCCCCAAAAAAATTTGTACAGAGATTTTTAATTTAAACCGTACTACAGTACTTGTATTGCAAGACGTCGCTTGTATATCAAGTCAAATTTTTTTAAATATTTAAAAATTTGCTTGCCTTGCAAAACGCTCTCAAACCAAGTTACTTGCAATCCAAGGTATTACTGTATTCAATAATCTGGCATTTTAATCTGTGTCTCCGAGGTTGTAAGAGTGACCGCTGAGATGGGCTTTAGGGTGGATTCCGGAGGGCGGGGATGAGACAGGTACCTCCAAGATCCGAGATATCCTGGCACTGCCTCAGCCTCCTTCCCTCCCGCTCTGAAATGCCTCAGTTAGGTGGCCGAAATTGGCTGTCTAGCTGAGTTGCAGGGCAAGAGGAGCATGGTGGTGACCTTCACCTCTGTGCTCCTCCCACCCTCCAAAGATTGCTCACAGTCTTCCGAGTTCAGAGAATTACAGGCATCCCTATTGGATTGTGCCTTAAAATAGTTAATAAAACTAAAAATAGCAGTAATAGAATCAACTACACAAACCTGAGCAGAACTAAAACTCAGTTTCACCAGAAGCAGAAATAAAACCGTCTCTGCCTGGTACCTGTGACGATAACGTGGCTGGTTATTTAAATTTTATTTATCTCCCTACCACCTGGCTGTTAGTTCACATTCACTAACCCCGTGGCTGAGATATGTTGCTCCAGGGCATCAGTTCCCTCTCTGTCACAAGATTTCCCTCTCTCATCAGACAAATCCGAGCGGACAATCTGTCTGTGGGAGATTAACTCTCCAAATACCAGGACTGGTTATTGTGGTGTTTATTTTCTTAAGTAAACATTTCTCTAAGCAAGTACAACTCCTTTTCTCTAACACTCTAAACCCTCAACTCTCAACTAAAACTACCTCACACACACAGGCACATATAAACATAGAGCTCCCCCTCCCATCAGAACCCTCTCCAGGCGAGCCCCGATAGGTTGTTGGGCGCATCTACTCTGCCTGGCAACACTAACTGTTAACCCATTCATCACAGTACCTAAGGTAGTATAATCAGCCACTATATGGGGGGAACTGAGGCATCACAACTGAGAAGGTTCTGCCCCTGGTAGTCAGCTATCTAACCTAATAGTGGGCATACCCAGAACAGGGCCTCGGTTGATGATCTTCGGGCACAAGCAGGTACATATGAGAGAAGTTCCTCCAGATAGGTTTCTTTTTTTCTTTTTTCTTTTTTTAAATTTTTTTAAATTTTTACACAATACAAAGAAATTAACACACACATATAACTAATATTGTGCTCCCATCACCATGGGACCAAATAATCCAATAACTCTATAATTGTTCATTATTCCAAAAATACAACATATCTTGACAGGGTAAACTCCCTTTCCCCTTTTTAAACACATATTCCAAAAATAAACCCCAAATATCCTTGAAAATATTTTTCTTTAATTGACCCCTTTTGCATTTAATATTACAAGTCAACATATCATTCAAAGCCATATCCCATACTTCTTTATACCAATCAGTAATAGTGAAAACTTGCTGAATTTTCCATTTCCTTGCTATCATTAGTCTACCTGCCGTTAACAAATTTATAATTAATTCTTTAACATTTTGAGGACCGATCACCTTTTCCGTTATTGATAGCAAAGCTAGTTTAGGGCAAACCTCTAAATCAGCTCCAACAATTTCTGATATTTCCTCAAAAATCATTTTCCAAAAATCCATTACATTTTTACAACTCCACCACATATGAGCATATGTACCCAACTCCTGACATCCTCGCCAACACATTGGAGAACATTTATTATCTATTCTATTTAATCTCACTGGAGTCAAATACCATCTCCAAATTAGCTTATAAAAATTCTCTTTGATTCTTATAGACATATTTTTCAATATTCGCCTATCCCAAATCTTGTTCCACTCATCCTTTGATATTTCCTCTTCAAACTCTGTATTCCAAACTATTTTAAGATTTTCTGCTTGCTCTTCTGATTTCTGCAACATTTTATATAACATCTTTGTAAGACCCCTAGCTGATGCATTTCCTTCTACGAGTTCTCTAGACATAACCAACTGCTCAAATGCGGTGAAATCCCTTTCATGCTCATGTCTCCTCTTCCATTTCTTACCCCATTGTACTAATTGAATTAAATTTAACCAAGAAATTCTTCCTGCCCCAACCCTATCAATTATTTGCTGTCTTGTCTCCATTTTTTCCAGCCAATCCATTAAACTTATCACCTTTTTCTCTCTAAAAATTCGTTCTAAATGTCTAACATTCTCGGGAAAATCTTCCATAACCACCACTGGAGTAAGCGGGGATATGCCTGGTAAAAATATTTCCTTATTTCTACCCCAAATTTCTAACATATTTTTTAAAAAGGGATTTTCTAATCTTTTGTCATAATATGTCCTTGTTTTGTAAATAAGAATTTATCCACCCTATTACCCAATTCAAATGCTTCTATTCCCACCACATAAATCTTTTCTAACAATAATATCCATAATATATCTAAGTTGATTAGCTATATAATACCATTTTAAATTAGGGAGACCAAGTCCCCTATTTTTTGAGCTTTATACCATCTATTCTTAGTAATCCTTGATCTTTCCCCCCATTGCAATAGCTATTTAACATTACTTGCCACTCTTTGATTTCTTTCTCTGATATGTTATAATGGTATCATTCTAAATAAGAAATTAAACTTCGGTAAAATCTTCATTTTAATCAAAGCTATCCTACCGAACCACGATAATCCCAATTTTTTATAATCCTCTATTTGATTTTTAACTTCATCTTTTAGTTTTTAAAATTCCATTCCCCTATTTTATCCATATCTTTTAATATATCAATACCTAAATATTTAATTATATTTTTTATCTTTATATCCACTTTCCTTTGTTTAAATCCCCTTTCCTCCAGTTTACTATAATTAAATGTCATTATCTCCGATTTATCCCAATTAACTTTTAACCCTGTTACTTCTCTAAATTCATCTAAATGTTTCTCTATCCAATCCCAATTTCTATAGGCCTTTCTAATGTTAACAAGATATCATCTGCAAAAAGGTTTATCTTACATTTGGCCTCTATCCCTATCCCCAGTAATTTCTTCTCCTGTCCTATCGCATTCGCTAACAATTCCATAACTAACACAAATAATACAGGGGAAAGGGGACAACCCTGTCTAGTTCCCCGGCCTAGGCTAATAGTTTCTGTTATTCCATCATTTACAATTACCGACGTAACATTATGAGTATATAATTGATTAGTAATACCTATAAATTTTTCTCCAAACCCCATAGTTTTTATTAACATCTTTAATGCAGGCCATTCCACACAATCAAAGGCTTTAAAAATATCCAATGCAAGAACCCCCGCTTTCAAATTATTTTTCTTTATTAAATATATTATATTCAGAACCCTTCTTGTTAAGTCTGCCATTTGTCTTCCTTGAATGAAACCGCATTGATCTATCCCTATATACTTATTTAGAAAACTATTCATTCTTCTAGCTAAAATTGCTGTCAATAGTTTAGCATCTTGATTAATTAATGATATTGGTCTATAAGAACCTGGTTCTGCTAAATCCTTCCTTGGTTTCGGGATTAAAATAGTCAAGGACTGTTTCCATGACGGGGGGATCTCTCCCCCCTGTAAAATATCATTAAACAACCGTTTTAACTTTGGAATTAACATTTTTTTAAAAACTTTATAATATTCCGCCCCCAGACCATCCAATCCTGGCGTTTTCCCCTGTTTCAATTTATTTATAGCACTTTCTATTTCAATTTCCGTGAATGGTTGCTCCATTTTCTCTCTATCTTCATCCTGGATTTTTATTTTTAAATTTTTCTCGATATATTTTCTACTCTCAGCTTCCGACCATTTTCCTGCCTTGTATAACTCCGTATAATATTCATGAAAAATTTTCAATTTATCCTTTAATAGATTATATTCTTTACCCCTCTTGTCTTTAATCACCCCCACTAAAGCTTTTTTCTTTTTTTTGGTGCTAATCTAGCCAACATTTTAGAATTTTTATTACTATTCTCAAAATACTCCCTTTTTGTATAAATCAAATTCCTTTGTACCCTATCCAGTTCTTTATTCTCCAATTCTTTCCTTTTACCCTGTAATTCTGCAAAAATCTTTTTATCCCTCTTCTCTAAATACTTCTTTTCCAATCCCTAATCTCTCCCTCTAGCTTTTGATAAAAAACTTCTTGTTGTTTCCTCAAATTTATTGCCTCTCTCAATCCTATTCCTCTCATTACACTCTTCATTGTATCCCATATTATCGCTTCAGTACATTCTTCTGTTTGGTTAAATTCCCAAATTTCCCTCAATTCCTTCTCTATTTTTTCTGTTAAATGTTTAAAACGAAAAATATTACAATTCAATCTCCATCTTTTCGCTTCTCTATAATCCTTATGTATCTTCAAATCCATATTAACCAAAGCATGATCTGTAACTTTTATCACTCCTATCTCTGTGCCCAAGACCCTTGAAAACAGTGTCCTGGACACAAATATAAAATCTATCCTAGAATAGTTCTTAGTTGCTGTTGAGTAAAATGTATACCGTATCTTTCGTCGTTCCCCTTGACCCCTCTCCAAACATCTAGCAACCCTTCCTTACTAATTCACTTATTCAAGATCGTTAAATTATTTCTCTGATCTTCTCTCGTCGGATTGGATTTGTCTTTTCTTCTATCCAATACCATGTTAAAGTCCCCAGCCATAATAACCCTTTGATTTTGAAAATTACCCATTTCTTTAAACACATGTTGATAAAATTCTCCTTGATTTTGATTGGGAGCATAAACATTAACTATAACATATTCTTCCCCTCCCAAGGTCCCATACATTATAATATATCTACCTGTGCCATCCTTTTTCACCTTTAAAACATTAAAACCACAATTCTTTGAAATTATAATTGCTACTCCTCTTGATTTAGATGATCCACATGCTATCTCATATATTCTAGACCACCTCAATTTCAATTCATTGACTCCTTTCCTTGCCTGGTGCGTTTCTTGCAAGAATATAATATCTGCCTTATCCTTCTTAAGAAGTGCTTCTATTCGCCTCCTCTTAGTAACTGAACCTAGCCCCTTAACATTTAAAGTTGAAATTCTTAACTTATAATCCATCTATTAACATCATTTTTCCTTTTTTGGTCCCCCAAAGTGAATATACTAAACAATAACATGCCCCTTAACCCACCCCCACATTCATCTAAACTACCCCCCCTGCTAAGCCAGGGCAACTTGCCCCACCCTAAACCTACCCACCTATCCCAGGGGGGGGGGAAAGGACCCATCACCCGCCCGAACAGCAGCCCCTCATTCCCTCCCGGATAACTTCTTTATCAAACATTTTCTATTTCTTTTTTCTTCTCGTGCTGAAACAACCTTTTATACAATTCCTCCGCTTGCTTCTTCTTCTTCCAGTTGACCCATCAATTCTGGACCCTCCGCATCATCATGAAGCCCCAACTCTCCCAGCAGGCCCATGCCTTGGTCACATGCTGAGATCTTGTATCTCTTACTGTTCCACACAAAAGTAAGAAAGACTGGATAACCCCAGTTGTATTGTAATCCCTTTCTGATCAAGACTGCTGTACACGGTTTAACACTTCGCCTCCAATTAATTGTTTGCTGACAGAGATCATTGTAGATTTGCAAAGTAGCTCCCTTAAAAGCTACTTGACCTTTCTTTCTGATCGCTTTCATGAAGACATCCTTCTTGTATAAATTTGCAAATTTCATTACAACATCTCTGGATGTCATACCACGCCTTAATGTTCCCACTCTATGCACAATCTCAATGTCCATATCATCCCAAAGATTTGTTTCTCCAGAGACAGCTTCATTCATCCATTCCAAAATACTGCCTCTTAACTTATATCCAGTCTCCCCCATCTCCATGGGGAAGCCTCTGATCCGAATGTTGGAACGACGTTGCCTGTCTTGCATGTTGATCATCTGTATTTCCATCTCATTAAATTTCGTTTCATACTTTTCAAAACTTTTTTCATCCTTCGCCTGGAGTTTTTCCACCTTATCAACTCTAACTTGCAGCTCTTTAATTTGAACCCCCATACGATCCATGGACTCTCTCATCTGTTTCATATCCTCCTGGTGCAGTTTTTGAAATTTCTCAATTGCTTCTGTGTGTTTCTGCTGGCCTGTTTCCATAGAGCTTTGAAACTGTAATAAAATCTTCTCCCAATCTGGTGCTGCCCCTTTAAGCTTAACTGGAGATGTTGTCTTTGGCTTGGCACCAGCAGGGAATTTGCCAGCTGAATCCGCCATTTTTCCGCCCTTCCCCCTCGCTGTCTCGGAACTTTCACTACCTCGTAGCTTCTTATCAGGACCCTGTTGCTCAGATTGATAAGAAAATTCAGTATCTCTCGTGTCAAGGATCCTAATTAGCCTTTTCAAACTGTTATCCGAGGGATGCACCCGATCGCGTTTCCAAAGAGGGGGTAGGGACTTTTTCACCCGTCTGGAGCTCATAAACAATCCAAAGCAAAGCAGAGCAAAAGAAAACTGTTCTTTTTATTTCCTTTTTAGCTCTGTATCTGCATACCTTCCAGAAAGCAAACAGCAAAGGAGTTTTAACTCACGATTTGTCTTTCCTGTGTATTTTGCAGATGTTATCAAATCATTCCGGGAGCTCTGCAGAAAAGCTACTGTTCCATAGCTGGCGAAGCTCCTCCCCCTAGGTTTCTAACCATTGGCTCTTATCCAGAGATGTATACAGGTAGGAGGGCAGGAAGGATGGAAAGGGCCACCCAAACTGAATTCAAGCAGCCTCATCCCTCAGTTACCATCATATGGTACATTAGTAGTTTTAGTCCAGTCTACACTCAGCTCAAAGGTAAGTCTTGCTGAGAACACTGACCAGTCAGCTGCCCTCTTCCCTTGAGACACACACTCTGAATACATCCCAGCATTGCAATTGTCTACCTACCTCCAAGGCATTCTCAAGGCTTGTACAATAAATGAGTTAGTTTGTCACTTACGGTAGTATGGGCCTTGTCAAAATAAATAAGACCACACAATATAAATAATGAATGACTGGCATCCTGATACTCTGGATGTGTTTGTGATTGACTATCTGGTCAGCTTGACATAATGGTTTGTGGCCTTGTGCTGACATAAACATTGTTGTGTCTCATGCTAAAAATTGCATACTGGCACCCCAAGTCTTAGGATGCAATATTGAATGCAAGGGCATGTTAAAATAAATTCTCCTTTAAACTTTGTTCAAATGTGTGTTTCTTCTATAGGTAGCTTTGGATATGATCCGCCCCCAGAATGCCTTGTTTGCAGTTTTCCCGAATCTTAAACAGGGAGGTGTTTGTGCAGTATACCTTGCAAAGTAAGTATTAGTTCTTCCCATTTACAAGTTTGTTTTAATGGTAATAGCATCATTAAACTTGTAACAGCATCATGCATTTTGTATATAGATAGCCTTAAAATTACTTATAACATAAAAGTAAGGCTCAGTTGCAGTACATTACAAGCTTTGCTCCTGAGGAGTTCCCCTTATCTTGAGGAGTCCTTCTTTGGAGTCTGGTGCTTCTTATGGGAGCCCCACTGATTTACGTCTTAAGGCAACAACACTCTCTGGGAGTGGGACTGTGGGTGGTCATTCAGTTTCTGATTCTGAAGCAGAACTCCCCTCCTCCTGTGGGGATGGACCCGTGGTCCTCTCCCCCAAGGGCCCAGGCTCTCCAAGGTCTCCTGATATGGGTGGTTCCATGCTGTCATCTATCTCTGGGAGCTCTAGCTCCTTGGAGGAGGAAGATTCCTCCAGTGGGGGCATGACACACACCAAGCTTTGAGGTAGATACTGTGTTTTGTTAAACCACAGTTTCCCATGACATTGAAACTAGGAACTGTGGTTTAAGCACTGCTTACAAACCAGAATATCAAACCAGGACCAGCTCATGGTTTATAAGTGGTGCTTAACCACAGTTTCTCTGTTTGGACATCATGGAAGCTGGTTTAACGAACTACAATATCTTCCTTGAATATGGGCATACAATAGGAGGAGTGAGGAGGTAGCACAAGGTCACAGGGCTTCTTTAGTTCAGATGGTTACAACTGAACTGGTTTTAGTAATAAGTTGTAATATACTTTCGTTCTTTGCTTAGGCAGAAAGGCAAGATACAGATATTTTAAAGAAATAAAATTAAAATCAGGCCAATCTTTTATGCTATCACTGTTTTCTAGTTCCTAATAGGTGATCACTGATGGCTAACAACTCATGTTTTTCTAGTCTGAGTTGTTTGGGTAAGTAGACTTTTGTAGTCAGGCAAGAGAGCTATTATAGACAATATAAGTTTTGCTTAAGTTTTGGGTTGGCTACAGTCAAATCTAAACATAGTATTACACTTTGGTTAAAGAACTAAAGCTGCAACTCTGTGCAAATTTACTTGGAGATGAGCCTCAATGAATGCAGTGGGACTAACCTCTTGACTAAATGTGCATAGGTTTGGGCTGTAAGGCAAACTGTTGTATTATACATTTATGTAGAGATTCACTGGCAATACATGTAATTTGAATTCTTCTGCAAGTGTCACCCAGGTTATTGATCTGTTGGAAGCCATCCGGACCAGCAAGTTAACCCTTTTTTGTGAAAGGATAGTTGAGGTGACATACAGAGATTGGTTAGTACTCCCAGCTACATGGAGAAATGGTGGAATTTTCCAAAATATGGAATCTGAGCAAAATGTGAATGATGAACCAGCTTGCCACTATGAAAATGATGAAGTTCCTGCTGAAGAGAAAGAAGATGATGGTATGGGACATGTTCTAGTGCGTTCTTGTTTTGTGACAGTAACTGGAATATTGCAGTCCCAAATGCTGTGTCATTGATATGTGAACCTTACTGTAAAATGCAAACAGTCTGACCCTCTGACTACTGCTCACCACACTGTGGTCTGTAAGGGACTGATGTTTGCTGTTATTGTCTCTGTGGGGTAGGGATGTGTAAGAGCACAAACATCCACCTAAAGGAGAATATGGAGAGGGACAGGGGTGTCCAGAGGTGGAGGTAAATGAATAACAGATGAGGTTCAACATGGGGAAAGAATGTCCCACAAGAACTATTTAAAGCACAAATTAGAATTAGGTGTGTTGGACAACTATGTTTTTATTTTATTTCAGCAACTTTCATTTCTGACAGTGCAAAACCACATTACATTGCTAGACCTTATCCATGGCAAGCTGGACACACAGGTAAGGATGGCTTGGCAAATATTTTATAAGCTATATGCTTATTACTACAGCTGTATTTTCCATAACCACTAATTTTTTTTCAAAAAGAGAAATTTATAATGAATAAAAGCTTATGCCACAAGGCTACTTATATATTGTATCGCTAATATTGGTGTGTTTTCCTTCTAAACTAGCATTTCTTGTCAAGCTACGGAAATTTAACCCAGCGTATCAAAACACTGCTCCAAATGATATATGATAATTTGAAGATTGTACTTCACCAGAATTAAAACTGTAAATCTGTTTATGCAATTAAGGGAAGCCCAGCTTTAATTTATATTGACTAGATTTTTGATACTGTATGTTTAAACAAAATATAGAACTTAAAGAATAATAAATTTAAATAAATATTTTGAAATGTATCTTGCATTTTGTTCTGAAGACTAATTGAATTTCCTAATAATTTCCAAACTTGAAGTGTTTTTCATTCTTCAGTTCCAGTAAACCAAACCATGGATTTATCTTGACTTGTACAGCAACTTTTTCTTCCTTTGTTGGGTAATTTGTTGCAATCTATGAAAAATTAGGGAAAGAAATTCACATCGAAAGTATATGGGGGCTTACAATGCTGTTTGTTCTTTGTAATCTGGCATGCTCATTGTGTAATTCAGGACAGGTTACACTTATGGGAGCAATGGAGAATAACATTAGGACACAAAATCTCTATTCTCCAACTAGTCACAAACGACATAAAGGGGCTTGCCAGTGGAATTGGCCCCATCTCTTGTTCTTCCATATGACTTTCTTAGTTTCTTTGTGATCCTTTTAAGGTAAAAATTAGAGAAACTGGTAGGGTAGTACGGGTAACTTTTGATAGCCACTGTTGACTACTCCATGTATTACATACCTCACCATGTAGTTACATCACAGAGATAAAGAGTTCATAAATTTAGAAGTAGTGGGCAGTATCCAACTGTGTCATTCCTCTCATGTAAATGATGTTGCGCTAGCAGAAACTAGGTTCCAAACCATGTACAAGAGGAGAATCCAACTAAAGTTACAGTTGTACAAGGCACAAAAAATTATGGAATAGAATGGTTCAGCAGAGCGCTACTAGTGCTGTTTGAGTTTGCAGAATACTGTCACGTATATCCAGAATAGCACGCTTTTCACATTTCCTTTCACTTTTCTGCTACTACTTTTTGTGCACTTACTCCTCCTGGAGTCTAACTTTTGGTCTTGTTTTTTAACACACACAGAATTTACAAAATTGCACCCATATGCATCCAAATAAATTTGATGTAAATTGCTGACAAGTTGGGTCAGTGGCTTTGAGTATGGGCCATGGACTGACTAGACGTACACTTGTCTGCTAGTTTGTGTGTTTATTTAAAAGATTTATTAGCTGAATTTTAAGGTAAACCAAAAGCTAACAAGGTTTAAGTGAATGGATGCAATTATGCAAATTCACAATTTGAGGAGGAAAGAAAACATTCAGTGATGGGGAAGGAGCAGAGACAGGTCAGTTTGCAAGAACAGGAACAGTGAGAGACTTTTGTCTGGGGAAAAAACTGGAGGGCAAAGTGACATCACAGGATGAAGTGAACTCTGCAGTCTCTTTGCACGTGTCAGCAATAGATTAGGTACAAAACTGGTCTAGACACACTCTAAGTCAGGGATGGCAGCTGTGGGCCACATGTGGCCCCTCATCATTTTGTGTGGCTCCCACTGAATTCATTGGTGGTAGTGCGGCCCATGGGCAGATCCAGGGAGGTAGAAAGTGCCCCCCCAGGCCCCAAAGTCACCCACCCATGCAATGGACCATCGAGGTTGTAACTATAACCCATCTGCAAGGCTTAAGAGATGTGGAATCAAAAGCTTTACCACAACTACAGTATGTGAACATTATGGAGGGCATACATTTAGAAGCAATAGTAATTCACCATGATCCTCCTTTGACCTATGCACATAGAAACAAGGTTCTACAAACCTGTCCCTTGCTGGATTAAGAATCAGGGATGCAAACTGGTGGTGAACACACACATTCTCCAGCAGCCAGGACTCTATAGTTCTTTTAAAAAGGCCTGGAATCCCACCAGTTTTTTCTAGAGAAAGAGCAGGGCTCAACTCAGTCCCTCACTACCTATTCCCTGCTAAATAGCTGCTTAGCAAAATTCTTTTTGTGGTTTTTTTAATGGACTAAGCATTGCACAGTCCAGGCTGCTTGCTCATGTGCTTGTTGGACCAGAATCATTATCTCTACCATACACATGATTGTTCTCTGACTAGTTCATAGATTACTAATATTTTTACAAAGTGAAATTTACACCTCCCAAAGCTCGATAAGGAAGGATATGAATGAGTTCATTTCTTACTTAACTGTTGATTGCAAATATAGAAAACGTGGCAGTATTTTAAGCTTAGTATAGAACAACTATACTTTTGTAGCATCGTTGCAGGCATTTAAAACAATGCCAAGTAAGAAACAAATACTGTGATCCCTAAGCATACTTGAAATAAGGGGAACTGACTTCTGAGTGCTGTAAATCTAGCATTCTGACATTAATGGTACATCATACCTTGCGAATAACATTGAGGAGATGACTTAAGGATTATTTTATCAGCTTGAAGAGAGTCATGCAATCCCTGAGCTATGTGTTGCTCCATCATTTCCAGAGTGCCATTGGAGGAAGAGGATGATAATCCTAGCCTTATATATCTTGTTTTTTCCCCACAAAGCAAACAATCTGCAGGTGTGGCATTAGGTCCTCGAGGCAGCTGTACTTCATCCCGGCTATTGTTTCTTGTAGCTCCACTATGATGGAGAGAACGTTCCCGCTGCCATATATAATGTGTTGAGGCAATAGCCATGACCTGTATTAGAGAATCATGTTTCTGAAATTGAGCTATATCAGAATAAACAACAAGCAATTACTGCATAGAAATCATAGGGCTAGTTGGGGAAGTTGGTTTTCTTAGGGCACAATCCTATGGCCGCTAGATGCTGTTTTAGACAGCCATAGGACAGGACAGAGTCCCAGTTCTGACCTCAGAAATGCATTCCAAGGTCAGAGCTGGGACTCAGACCACAGAACGCCCTCCCTCTGCCCTCACAGCCAGCACAGTTCTTTCTGTGCAAGTGCAACTTTGGAGCGGGGAAGGGGAGGAGTGTGGCTCCGCTGGGATATGATGTATCCCGGCGGGGCCTTAGCCCCTCCTCCTCGTGAACAGGGACAAGAGACAGAAATTGGCCATCTATGCCTTCTGCCTCTGTCCTCCTGCGCTGGATTGGATGCCTGTAATCGTCCAAGTTCATAGTGTTACAGGCAGCCACATTGGATAGCGCTGTTAGTTGCCAATAAAACTAAAAGGAGATGGACCCTCTCGGAAGTAAGGACTGGACTGTTATTTACTGGGGTACTTTTCAACACCTGGGGAAAACCATTTCCTCCCCTGCTGGGAAAACTTAATTATGCCTAGTTTACAACAAAAATTTCTTTTTTCATCTATTAACATATCTGTTTAATTACACAGAAGGCTACAATACATTTCTCATAGTTGCGGTTTAATTTCATTTTCAAATTTTGATTATGTAAGGCAGATTTGTAATACATATATACATAATATATGACTTTATGGATAGTACTAATACAAATTCATATAATAGGTTTTCTTTGTTTCATATAGCCAATATAAAAAAAGTTCTCTATAATGGTTTCATATTTTCCAGTAGTTGCTAATGTCATATTTCCTGAAAAGAGCACCCACTTTATTGAAGAGCAATTATTTGTTAGAGTGTTTTGAAATCATGGCAACCATCAGCAATTGAACTGATCCAGTCAAAGCACCACCCCAGTTATGGAACTCCCCTCTAAGGAGGTTACGTTAGGCTAGCCGCCTCCTAAGTGTCGTTTAGATGGCTGGTGAAGACAATATTGTTCTGCTGAGCTTTTGATAGCTAATGTTGCATTCTGTTTTTAATCATTAATCCCCAGTTTTAAAATGTTTTAGGTGTTTGTATTTTTATGTATTTTAATCTTTGTATTTTTATTGTATATTGCCTCAAGTGCTCATTGAGTGGAGGGGCAATTCCAATATATTCTAAATAAATATTTTGTGGATGTTTTAATAACAGTTCCCTCATATATAGTTTACTGAAAGCACATAAAGATGCTCCATTTCAAAACAGAGGGTGCTGCTTATTAAAATGTAGCCGCTCTCCTTAATGTGTATTGTATAAAATATACCCTCTTACCTCCTCACAACAGCGTCTGCTTACAATAGCCCTATAGTCCATCTTGCTCCAGAGTTCATCCCTTAGAATTAAGAAATTTGGGAAAAGCTTTCTCCAGGATTTTCCTAAAGCCCATGGGAAAATCTCATATTTTGACTCTTCATCATCTTCTTCAACTGTATTTGCCAGGTACCTATAATGATGTGCACTATGACTCATTTAAATATGGTTTTAAGTCAGATGTGTGCCCCTAAATCTTCCTATCCTAGCTCTTTTTCTTTCATACACACACACACACACACACACTCATTCAAAATTACTCAAGTAATTTAATGTGGGTGGACTTTACCAAACTTATTTTTACAGCCAGAATGAAAAGAATTATCCTGTTTGAGATTGTAATCAGCCTAACCTAAAGCCAAAGCTATGCATGCAAAGGCAGCAAAAGGACCAGAACATGGAACTGGAGAATTTAGCATCCTGAAATCTCAAATTGTATTTTTAAAGCTTTTACAGGTTTGAAAGTGTGTGGACTATGCTTAATGAAATATCAGAAGATTTCCATTATTGAGTGGGTGGGATTCTTGTCCCTCTTCATGGCTAGCAGAAACAGAACAAATGATGCACATCCAGCTAATAACTCAAACTGGCTAATTTTGCATAATTTATGCAGGTCAGATTGGCATAGAATTTCAATTATCTTGATGCAGAATTTTTATATATTTGTTTCTAACCAAAGAGCAGAGGCCTGCCCAAAGTTCAACGCAATGGTCAAAAGCATCAAACTGAGGAAAATCTCAGAGTCTGATCATTTATGAAAGTCTTCTGTTTTGCTTATTTTGCCCCCATACCAAGAACAGTAATTGCATGAGACGTAGAATATTTTATATAATCGATATATGGCTATATGCTAGGTCTGTGCCTTGGAAATATTCAGACCGCCTTGGAATCTGAATTGGTCCAAGGCAAAGAGGGTTGGTCCCAAGGCTTTGGAAGAGCCTCAAAAGGGTGTTTTATGTTCTTCTTTTTTGGCCAATTTGATACATTTTTATAACCTCCCCGCAAGGTCTCCATAATAGGAAATGCCAGGCTGTGTGGGTGGGCGGTGAGTTCTGTGACTGACAGCTGTAGCTTCCAATCAGGGAATGACTTTACCAGGGCTCTCCTTTTACTTCTGATCACAGTGCTTTGGGGAGGGACCTAGAAGTAGAAGCTGTTTCAGAGATTTCTCTGTGACTGTGTATGTCTGGCAGCAGTAGCACTTGAGGAGGTCTCATACACATGCCTTTTGTGTCCTGCTCCCATTGGCCCCCACCAGGAATGCTATTCAGGCACTGCATGCTGGCAGCTCCAGATGTCAGGTGTTTCCAGACAATGCTTTTATGGTGCCATCGCCCTGCCTTATTCACAGAATTTTACTGGGTGCCCAGATGACATCCACTCATAACCCTCCCATGTTTTCCCATTGCTCCTTCCATCTTTTTTCTTACCACAGAAAATCCATTAAGGAAGAAAATATGAAATAGCTGCATAATGTCTTCCGATTGGTAGTGCTAGGAGCCCTTTCTCTGGAAACACCTGTCAGAGGTGATGTGTACTATATGTGGCTCTGTCCTCCACAGGGTAGAAAGTATAGAGAGGGCATCCTCCTGCTAAAGGAGGATGCCCTCCTTTAGCTTTCCATGCTGAAAGCTAATAATAGGGGGCAATGAGCTCAATCAGGCAGGTGGCATAGCTGCTGGGATCCGCTGCCCACTGAAAATGATCCCAGATATGCCCTCCCTTTCCTCTGCAGTTGCTGCTGCCACACTGCTGCTGCTGGCCCAAGGCGTGTGACAGTAGGGGAGGATGCAGGGGCATCACTAGAACCCAGACCACTGAGCAGAGGCCTAGGACCCCACAGCCCGAAGGGCCCCCAGTACAGCTCCCCCCTCCGAATGGTGTTCCACTTGCTTCCCCTGCCCCTCCGGCACTCTTTTCACACTCTCTCCCTGCACCCCAATTCACTTTCCCTCCAGGCAGTTGCAACTTTTCTTTCTCTTTTTTTCTTTAATTTTTTGAACATGTCAGGTGTGCTGTGGAGTAAGCTGCACTTATGCCTGGTATTTTCATTTCTCCAGTTGGCCTCTAGATGGCCACATGAGCCCACCAGAGAAACATTGGGGAAATTAACATGCCCAAGGCAGCTGCAGCTTCGCTCTGCAGTGTGCCCAAACTAAACTTAAGTTTTTTTAAAAAAGAGAGCAAGAAAGACATGTACAGCTGCCTGATGAGAGGAGGGAAAAGTGAGGATGAGGGCAGGGACGTTGGTGGTGGTGGTGGTGGAGCACCAGTGTGTGAGGAGAAAAAAGCACTGGTGGGAGGAAGAGAGAGAGAGATCAGAAGCATGGGGAGAACTCAACCTGCAGGACTGGGTCCCCAGACCCACTCCACTATGGCAGTACCACTGGGATGATATCTGTAAAGCCACTGGGAGGTTGGGCTTGCTAGTTCTGAAATGAAGAGCAAGGACCCAACCCCCCTCTCTGCCCAAAGAGGGCATTGCAAGCAGGGTTTTCACAGTATGCTTGGGGGACAGCCATAATGTTGTGTGCTGTGCGTGTGTAACAGTCACACAACAAAGAGCAAAGACACAAGAGTCTTGCCCACTGCCCAGCATTCCAAGCAACTCCTGCCTCTGCCTCATGTCCACATCCACCTCTGTCCTAACCAGCTTTGCACTTTTTGTAGACTTTGGTGCAAATCGAGTAGGAAACAAAATAATATATTTAAGCCTCTAATTCCGATTTTTGTTCATACATCCCCAACTCTTGTACCTATTTGTCCGTTATTTAGCAGGCTTCATCCCTTCAGAAGGGCCAACTATGCCTGCAAATTTCATCCAGTTCTGCCAAAAAATCAAAATGGTGCTGGCATTTGTAGATTTCCCACTGGAGCCAAAGGGGGTCACCCGAGGCTTTGGAAAATGGGGTGAGGTGGGACTCCACCTTGGGCCTGAAGAGAAGTGTGATGTCTATCCAAGCATCTAAGCTGCGTAACCTGTTATCTAAGCCAATGAGGCAGGTTCCAAAGAGATATTTAATTTTTTTGTACAGCCCTACTATATATGTTGGGGCATGCATACATTTTATCTTGATGAAATTTAAAACTGTTTACAATATTAAACAGAACTCCAAGAATATATATTGAACAAGAAACAGAAGCTTAATTTTTCAGGCATTAAATACTATTAGAACTCTGCAGTAATCAGAATTTCATTATACTGCACTGATAATATAAGCTGTAGTTTTACACCTCTACATTTGCACTAGCATATTCGTCTCCAAGATCCCATCCTAAATATGTATTTGATGGAGCAGCAAGGCTTCTTTCTGAGCACTATTCTCTCACATAATAAACTCTAGAGAAAACATTACCTCTTACAATTTAATTGCGATCATAATATTTAGAGAATACTTACAGAGCGACAAAGAAATTAACCCTGGTGTGTTCATTTATGTTGTAGCCAGCCCTCTTGAAATAAACAAAAGTCATTGCCAAAAGATACTGTTGGAAAAGGTAAAATATTAATGTCCCCATTCTCAATTTTTTTTTCTTAAAATGACAAAATATCTCTCATAATCATTTGCTGACATCAATGGAGAAAAATATTTTCACCAACCAGGAAAAGCACTACACTTTATTTTCATTAATTGAAATCTGGCATGGACTATTTGATCCTAAACATTAATGTTAGCTGCAGCACTACATTAACTTGTATTTTTGCAGTTAAAGTAGGGTCATGATCTTGACAACAAGGATATAATATCTGGAGCCAAGCTCTGTGAGAGGCTGATTAGCAAAGAGACACCAGAGGGTATTGCTTCATTAATAAACCAACTTTTGGTCATAACAATGGCCTTCAAGGCAGTATACAAACTAAAACATTGAAAACACATTTAAACAATAAAAAATAAAACAGATTATAAGAGCAAAAACAACAACAACCCCTCATAGCATCAGGAAAGTGGAACCTTCACATACTAAAACCAATTAAATACCACATGGAGAAAGAACATTTTTACTGCCCATCTAAAATTAAACAGAGATGACGCTAATCTAACCTTCCTTAGAAGTGAATTCCACAGTTGAGGTGCTGCCACATAAAAGGCCCTGTCCCCTGTTTCCAGCAAAATAGCCTCTCTTGGTGGAAGGACATATAATAGGGCTTCAGAGAAATCAACTGCAGTTTCACTATAAGATTGTAATCTAGGGGCAGGTCATAAAGAAGGAGACGGATTTTCAGATATCCTGTCTCCAAGTTATTTAGGGTTTTATAGGTTAATACCAACACCTTGAATTTAGCCTGGGAAAAAATAAGATGCCAGTGCAGTTGGTATAAGACCAATGTAATAAGGGGAAATGGGCTATTCCTCCAAAAATGTACCGTGCTACGTCCTCTATTCCACACCTGTGACTAGAAAAACAACATCGCATCATGAAGTTGTCAAGCACAGCAAATTAATGCCAGAGTTAAAATTAAACATTTTTTAAATGCCTACAGGTAGGTTTTTGAATAAAAAGTGCCTCCTCACTCAACTCAGCAAGTAGGAACCAATGAAGCTAACTGAAAGGGGTATGGCTACTTAGCCAGCATGCCTGAGGTCACACCCAAACCTGTCCCTGCCCCCCTTCACCACAGCAGACTGGCTAGGGACCTTCTTTAAAAAATAAATATTCTTGCTTCCTTCAAATCAGTTGTTCCAGAGTAATCCCTGATTATTAGGAAGTGCTGCTGTACACATGTACTAAGAAGCTAGTCCCACTGACTTCAGTGGAACTTACTTCCCAGTACACAAGTTTAGGATCAAACTATTTGATTTTATTTAATCAGTTTTATAAAATTTTGATTTAACAACTGATAATACATCATCATCATCATCATCATCATCATCATCGGTATACTATCCTGTAAACTAAGCTATATCTACACCACATAATTTTTAAAAGCTATGACTTATTCATGTTATTTGAAACAATGGAATTAAAGTTAAACATGAATTGAACATGAAACAAGAAATGTTTTAATAGGATAGGCCTGCACAACTTGTGACATGGAACACAGCTTGGCAGGGACTTAACTCCCAATTTTGGCTACACACCACAATATAGAGCTGGTGGACTGCATTCACATGCAGTCCCATTGTATCGGATCCAATGGTTTTCTTCCTGTGGAAGGGATACTGCTGGTGGAATGGATTTCTCCTCCCCATGCAGCACTCCCTCATCCCCCATGGCCTCCATTCTGCTCTAGAGGGTTGAGGACCCCCCACAGCAGATTTGGGGAGCATGCAGGGGGGAGGAAAGGACAGGTAAGTCCTGTTGCATGAGTGGAAGTTCCATTGTGCAAGTGGACTTCTACCTGTTCAACGTTGGATCAAAGCCAATATGTGCAGGCCTGGAACAGGAACATAAGATCTCCACGCCCCCCCTTAAAATTGTACTGACATTCAAAACGACACCCAGCTTTACCTTGTCTGCAATTTTACAGCAACAATCCATCCACAAGAAATCTTGAATTAAATCATCATCTGTAAAATAAGGCAGCTATGACATACCAGCTATAATTATTTGTAAAGCTCAGGAAGCATTAATTAAAAACATCTCTGTAATAAATCAAATTACATTTTTAAAGAATAAATGGTTTGTTGGGTAGAAAGCAGCCTACTGTCTGGAGAAAGAGAGAATGCTTTTATATAAAGACTGAAGAACATCAAAAACAAGGAAAAATTAATATGAAGATAAAATGGAAATCTTTATATGTAGAGTGGCACAGCTCACCTTCCTGCTCTTCCCCTTCCAGGCAAATGGAAGCAGAATTGTTTTCTATTAACTAAAGAATAATCTATAAGAACATTTAAGGCGCAATCCTATGCATGTTTGGACAGAAAAAAAGTCCTACATCTCCCAGCATTCCCCAACTATAGCCATGCTGGTAGTTGTAGGACTTTTCTGTCTAAACATGCATAGGATTCCACTCATAGTTTCCCAGGTTATTCTGTCCTTCTGTAAACACAGGATTTGTATTTATTGTACATGTATGTATGTCAGTATCTCATAAGAACTAGCATGGTGTAGTGAAGAGAAACTTGGGTTTGGATGTATGAGACAGAGTTTCAAATTCTAGTCTATGCCTTGTCAACAACATAGATAAATCCTACTGAAATGTGAAATACTACAAATGTATAGATTTAGTGCATTTTAACAAATGACTACCAAGGAACCTACCAAATAATTTAAAGAAAGCTGTCATTTCCTGACGCTGAATAACTAGACATGAACCTTTTGGACGTTTTGGCTTGTTGTTATTAATAACATTTTTCCCACAGGACTCCTGGCTGTCTTTAAATTTAGGACGTTTCAGGCCAAGGCCTTTTTTTTGCTGATATGATCTGGTTGCACTTGATTTTATATGGACAGTGACACTGGGAGGTGTCTGACAGTAGTTCTGATTCTGTTTCATTTTTTCCAAATGAAATTACCTGTTAAATTAAACATAAAGAAATTGTTAGCTGAATTGATAGAGCATGAAAGGGCATGAATTTTCTGTTTACTTTTCACATGAGAAAATGCAACAATGATTAAAAAAAATTGTATTTATACATATAAAATATATACACACACGCATATATATATTTCTCCCTTTACCTTTCAGATGTTGTTTTTTGCCCCCACTGCAATTGCGCTTCACCTACCCTGTACTGTATATGAAATGTAACAACCCCTGGTTGTAAAAATGAAAGTGATAAATGTCAATAGCATAAAAAGAAGAGTTCCACATAGAGGTAAATGCCTAAACATGAAGATGTTCCCTTTCCTGCACAATATCCATTAGTTGTGTTTCAACAGAGAACTGTATGAGCAGAAGTAGGAGAAAATTATGGTGCCTATTTGTGTCTCCCGTGCTGCCTGCCTCTCTGTAATAGATTTTGTTGTTGTTGTTGTTGTTGTTGTTAGTAGTAGTAGTAGTAATTCAGCTCCATTGCCTTTTGAACCCTCCTGCAGAAAACAGCATGGGAAGAGTGGTGTATGCAAGGCAAGTGCCGTAACAAACTATGATAGACTAATGCATCCCCTTACTTTACAAGTGGGAGTGATTTAAAAAAATTGTCTTAACCCTACCATATTTGGGACCCCAGAGTTCATGGGAAACTTATGAAAACCAGCTTGGAAAAACAATTTGGCTGTGGCCCTTTTTTATCTGCTTTAAAATGGCTGCCATAAGTGGCTGGGCGGTGGGGTGGGGAACATAACAATGGTGTCCATGTTAAAACAAAGCAAAACAACACACCTTTCACATAGAACCATCAAATCTGTTAGCTTGTATCCTTTAATGCTTAAGAGGGTCTCTGTGAAGTACACTCCTGTTTGAGGGCAGACATTTTTGCATAAAGAGTCAGGTTTCTTTGGGTCAGAGGTGAAGTTAACACAGACACACCCTTCTCCCTCTTCCTCAGATGAATTACTGCCCTTTCCAAGTAGCAAGTCCATACAATTTTCACTATGTGTATATGTATGTTTGAAGGAGAGGCTTCACCTAGGGCTCAATCCTATGCATGATTAGACAGGGGGAAAGGGCCTACAACTCCCAGCATGCCCCAGTCAGCTATGCTGGCTGGGGCATGCTGGGAGTTGTGGGCCTTTCTGCCAAACATGCATAAGATTATTCCTCTGTTTTAAAGGGAAGACTATCTGCCCACTCAAGTGCTGTGCTTGAAGAAGGCAACAGTGCTGTAAAGGGACAGGAAACACTTTTGGTGTGGTCTGTTGCTCCCTGAGAATAATAATTAAAATACTGGCATTCCCCATAGAATTGACTGGACATATCTTAGACAAAGGCTTGATGTGGTCAGTTCAGACCTGTGCTGTTTCCACCCCACCCCACCTCACCTCTCTACACATCATGAAAGTCTGTGAGCCAAAGACTATCAAGGATTTGTGTCTAGTGGCACCAAGCTACCAGGAAACTTCCTCAATATAACAATTACCTCAGGCTTACACAAGCCTACATGGGGAAAGGAAAACAGGCCAGATCACAATCTCTCTCCACCAATCAAAAATCTCCTCAGACACACATCTGTCTCCCCAGACAACGCCCTTCAGTGCAGAAATGAGCTCAACATCATCCCAGGTAAGAGGAGCTACCCTCCCCCCACTTCTTTTACATCCAGTCAGGACGCAGGCATGACCGGACTCAGCCAATTAAAAGACAAGGGACTCCTCGATCCCCTTTCCCAACCTAGGAATGCCTTTCAGCATTCAACCAATCAGGAAAAAGTTACCTTTGTTGCTAAGATGGGTGACAGACTAAAAAGCGATCCTCAAGTGTTTGGTCTAGGCAGGCCATTACATAGGCTTACTCAGTTACTAAGGTGGCATGTGAGGAGCATAAATTGCCATATTATCCAGTTATCACACAAATCTGTCATCTTGAGCTGTTTAATAAATGAACTGTAGTCTCACACAGAATACAGAGGAAATGTATGAGAGCTTGTTCAGCATCCCAAAAGCACTTCCTTTGGTCTCTTGTATGCTTTGCTTGGCCTGTAGACTGACAGAGAAGGTGAATTTATTTGCTTCCTGGCATGCCAGGACTGATGAACACTGGCCAGGAACTGGATGTAAAGCAAAAATAAGGGCTGATTTGTGCATGGAGTATTGGGACAGATTCCAAAGCTTGTTTCCTGAGACATGGGGGGGGGGGCATACCTTACACAATTAGCTGTACTCAATTAGCTGGACACCAGGGGGCACTAGTAGATCACTGTCAAAACTGAAGTCTAGCTAGTTCAGTCGCTTGCAAAGAATGACTGCAAATAATACAGGATAGACTGCAATTTAATCCCATTTGGCCTGAACACAGGTTATATTATGGCCCCGATTCTAAACAAACCAAGGGCATTTCTGGACTAATTATTTATATTTATATACTCACTATCAGGGCTCCCAAGGCAGTTAGTTATACAAACATAAAATGAATATAATAAAAAACCAAACTCCACAACTAATGCAATACAGACAATGAAACAACGAATACAAACAGGGAAATGGGCTGAACTTCAGTTGCAGAGTACATAATTTGCCTGAAGTTTCCAAATCCAATCCCTGGCATCTACTCATAGAGCTGGGAAAGCTCATACTGAGCTAGATGGACTCCTTATAACTAGGAGACTGAGATCTAGGATTATCAAACTCAAAAGTAAATTAAAAATTAAGAATATGGAAGCTCTTTTAACATCTCGTTTTTGGGATAAGAAACACTCTGCAGATGATTTTGGATTTTTTTTTTTCATCGAAAGTACTGTAATCTCTATGTATAAGGGACATGATCCCCCTATTCTACTGTCTCAATAGAAAGTTCATTGGATTATACGCTACAACTGAGTGTTCCCAGTGGTTTAAATGAGTCATTTGACTTGTCTTCTTTTATATAAGGATCTGTTTCCATGGCCAGAGTGATTATTTATTTGTGAGGATTTCTAGACCCCTGTCTCCTTAAGAGAACTGCAGGTCTTCACATGGGCCTTTATAATTTGGGGGTACGATGGCTATTTCTTTCAGAGCCAGCATAATAATGTAATAAGCTGTTGCAGCTTGTGGAGAGTCATGTTATACTCTGTAAGTGAAAAGCATGTGTGTGTGTGTGTGTATGTGTGTACGGTATATTTATATATATTCAGTTCACTATAGCTATTTTTATGCATTTATGCTGTATTTCTTAGATACAGAAACAGATAAATTTACATGAAATAGAGGGTTAGAAGACTTTGCACAAACATAGAAAACATTTAGAGGAAATTATATAAGTATTGGGCAGCCCCATCCTATGTGGGTGCCTGTAACCCTCTGAACCCAGAGGATTATGGGCATCCTATTGAGTATGGGAGGAGTGCGGTGGATAGGATTGCCGCCATACTCCCCTCGCCCTCAAAAACATTTTGACAGCCAATTTCAGCTGTCTAAATGTTTAACCTCTCCTCGCAAGGAGGAGAGGCTGAGGCATCACTTGGATTCCTCAGAAGCCAATGGTGCCTCACTCCTCCCCACTCTTGGGAATGCCCCCCCCCTGGAACCCAAGTCAGTCTTCCGGCTTCAGTTCCCGGCCAGTGTGGAAAGAACCATGGTGGCTGAGAGGTGGGGGAAGGGGCACTCTGCGCTCTGACTCACCACTGCGACCTCGGAAGGGATTTCTGAAGTCACAGTGGGGAGTCCAACTTCTCCTATAGCCCCCCAGGCAAGCTCAGAGGGCCATAGGACTGCTCCCTACGTTGTTTAACCTGATTTGTTCTTTTCCTTAATATATAAGCTTTTGTATTTGGAATTCTTTTAAGATTCTGGTTGTATTGACCTGGTTCGCACGACACGACAACCTAAAGTGGGTAACTACAAGCCATCCTGAGAACCCATGGGCTGTAGTAGGGGTTCTCTACCATGATGGGTTGTCGTGTCATCTGAACCCAGGCAACTGATCCCACCGTGGGTTGCAGGGAGTGGCAAGCGAGATGCTGGGCATGAGCAGCAAAAATCCTCTTGGTGTTCTCACCCATGCTGCTGCCAGTGACAGCCCCTCCAAAGTGCCCAATGGAAGGGGCTGTCACTGGTTGGCCATCTTTTTAAAAAATGTGCTCCAAATGTGCGCATTTTTCAATAATAATAATAATAACAACAACAATAAGGGTTGTTGTGAGGATAAAATGGAAAGGAGGAGGAGGATTATGTAAGCCGCCTTGGGTTCTTTTCAGGAAAAAAGGTGGGGTATAAATATAATTAATAAAATATTATTATTATTATTATTATTATTATTATTATTATTATTATTATTATTTAGTTGTACTTGGGCAACTGCAGAGGTGTGCAGTTCTACAGGTCCAAAAATGGGAAGCCTCATCTGGACAATGTCCTGGGAGGTACATGCTGTCAAAGTGCTGCAAACCAGAGAAGCTCCAAAGAGGGTTTTTTAAAAAAAACTTTGCTTTGATGTGACGGCCTTCAAAGGTTGAACTCTCATGTCAAAGCAAAGCCACGAGTGATCTTTGCTCTCGAAAGGGGATAGGCCACACTTTCTCTCCCTTCACAGCAAAACCTCAGGGTTTTGAGTGTGCCCCCATAGGTCCCAGGGCCCCCAGCTTCTCCACCCATTCCTGAAACTAGGTGCTCAGGAAGGTGGAAAAGTGCACACACCCCTTTTGCTAACACTTGCTTTTGACAGCTATCAAAGAAGGGGTTTCTCTGAAAATAGGGATTTAGGCAGGGCTAGGCAGGGTACTTTGTGCAGGGAAGTATATTTATGAAATCTGTATTCAGGCACCAGCTGTGCCTGCCTAGCTAAGGACGAGGGGAATGATTCAATTGGGTGCAGAGCTCAAAGCACGGGAGAATATGGAGAATATGGAACATGTCACTGGCGATCACCAGCATATCTGCCCACCCAAAAGTACTGCCTTATTTGGTGATTTCCTCCCCTGCTCTTTTTTCCCTTTAACCCACATTTTTTTCTTTGTGTCTCCTCCGCAGCAGCACCATGGAGGTGCACTTCTTTCTTTATCTGCTGCCTTGACAATCTGTTGACGACACAGATTTATAGCAAAGCCACTCACAATTATATCCATCATCAGGACAAAGTTTGCACTGTTAGCTTGCTCTGGGGTAATGGTACTTTAGCATACGTTTATCCTCCTGTCTTTGGCATTTGTGTCTTTTCTTTATGCAATCTGCATTATGTATCTTTATAGCAGGGGTGGGAAACGTGTGGCCCTCCTGATGTTGTTGGACTGCAACTCCCATTAGCCCTAGCCAGCACAGCCAATTGTGAGGGATGATGGGAACTGCAGTCCAACATCATCTGGAGGGCCACGTTCCCCATCCCTGCTTTAGAGAACTGAAGAATTTTTTAAAATTTATAAACCATTTGTATAGAAGTTAAAGCTAGTGGTCAACAAGAACACCCTCAGTGATTACTTTGAGCATGCTGTCTGAATTTATGGGGATTATACCTATATGGAAGGATTAGGGTAAAGGTTCGGGTTAGGGTTAAGTAAACGTGGGTCTGTGTGCCTATTCCAGGGCCTGGAACTGCTTTAGATTAGTCATACAAAGCTTGTGGACAACAAGAACACCCTCAGTGATGCATTTGGACATGCTTTCTGAAGGTATGGGTATTATACGATATGGAAAGATTAGGGTTCAGGTTCAGGTCAGGGTTAGGGTTAAGAAAATGTGGCTCCATGTGCATTTTCCAGGACTTGGAACTGGCTTCGATTGGACAGACAAAGCTTGTGGACAACAAGCACACCCTCAGTGATGACTTCCAGCATGCTGTCTGAATGTATGGGAATTATACCTGTATGAAAGGATTAGGGTTAAGGTTCAGGTTAGGGTCAGGGTTAAGAAAACCTGGGTCCCTGTGCATGTTCTGGAGGCTGGAACTAGCTTATATTGGACAAAGCTTGTGAACAACAAGAACACCCTCGGTGATCACTTTGTGCATGCTGTCTAAATGTATGGGAATTATTTAGGGAGAGATCATCCGGGGGCATGGGGCGGGGTGCTATCAGTATGCTGATGACACCCAAATATATTTCTCTATGTCTTCGGCAACAGCTTCAGCTAAGGACAGTGTGTTTCCTTTGAATGAGTGCCTGGAGGCAGTAATGGGCTGGATGAAGAAAAATAAACTGAAACTGAATCCAGACAAGACGGAGGTGCTTGCTGTCAAAGGCCACAACCTGGGTTTGGAGGTATGTCAACAAGTTCTGGATGGGGTTACACTCCCCCTGAAAGACTATGTTCGCAGCCTGGGGGTGCTTCTGGATCCGTCGCTCCAAATGACATCCCAGGTAGATGCGACGGCTAGGAGTGCCTATTACCAGCTTCGGCTGATACGCCAGCTGCACCCCTTCCTAGTCGGAAGACCTATAGTGTATGCGCTGGTAACTTCGAGGCTCGACTTCTGCAATGCTCTGTACATAGGGCTACCTTTATACCTAGTCTGGAAACTTCAACTAGTGCAAAATATGGCAGCCAGACTGGTTACTGGTACACCAAGGGGTGCCCACATCACACCAGTTCTAAAAGCACTCCACTGGCTGCCAATCAGTTTCCGGGCAAAGTATAAAGTGTCGGTTATTACCTTTAAAGCCCTACATGGTTTGGGTCCAGGCTACCTACGGGATCGCCTTCTCCCGTACAATCCACCTCGCACACTCAGGCCCTCTGGGAAGAATCTACTTCAGTCAGCCGAAACTAGGCTGACAAGTATTACCCAGAGGACCTTCTCTTCTGCTGCTCCCAGATTATGGAATGGCCTGCTGGAGGAGATTCGTCAACTTACCAGTCTCTTGGAATTTAAAAAAGCCATAAAGACTGATTTCTTCCGGCAGGCCTATCCGGTGGAATTTTAGGATGCCTTTAAGATGTTTTAAAGATGTTTTTAATAGTATGCATTGTGTTTGATTAGTTTATGTATTTTATATTTTCTGCTGTTCCCCGCCTCAATCTAGATGGAGAGGCGGGTAAGAAATAATAATAAATAATAATAATAATAATAATTTATTATTATTATTATTATTATTATTATTATTATTATTATTATTATTATTATTATTATTATTCCTATTCCTTTATGGAAGGATTACAAATATATATATTTTTAAGGAATAGATTTTTTTAAATAAATCATACTACTAAAAACATTATTTACAACCTGCCACGAAAACGTTACAAATTCACCACCAAAATTTCAAGATTTTGTAACTAATAGTTATAAATCTACACTAACTTAAACTAATACATTCACTTAATTCCTACTCTACGTTTGAAGCCTTGGTTCAGGTCAGGGTTAGGGTTAAGAAAACCTGGATCTGTATGCATGTCCCAGGGCCTGAAACTAGCTTAGATTGGACAGACCAAGCTAGTGGTCAACAAGAACACCCTTGAGCATTACTTTGGGCATGCTTTCTGAATATATGGTTAGCATTAGTGTTGGGGTTAAGGTTTGGGTTTGGGTCGGGTTATAGTTAGGAATTGATTTTTAGTGTTAGGAATAGATTTTTATTATAAATAAATCATACTAATAAAAACAAAATTCTTTACAACCCCCTGCGAAAACACGTTACAGATTCGACACCCAAATTTCAAGACTTCCTAATACATTTACAGATCTACACTAACTTAAACCAATATTGACATAATTCATAATGTTTGAGGTCTTTCAGTGTCCATCAGTCTGTCACGTAATTGGCGGTGTAATTCCTCCATCCATGGTCAGAATTTCTTCCACTTTATCCGAGGCAGTCTTTCTTTCTCTTTCTCGTACTGGTTGCTTGGATTCCCTGGATTCCTGGCTTGGATTGGGGGGAGGGGGCATGTATCTAGCTCTTATAGAACCTTGGATATGAGACAAAATGTGCAGCCACTATTCTGCCCATTCTTTTTATGAGAGATTAGCCAATCAGTGAAGTCCTAGCAATGACTGACACACCCAGTGGAGAAGTGACTGCTGCCCCATAGAAAACTATTAAGAAATCCCAGATTTTAGTGTAGCTGTGAGCCTGTGACTGGGCAGGAGTGTGTCTACTCAAAAATAAAAGGTAGCAGCAAAGACAGTTCATGATCTTTCTAAAATAGGTCTTATTTTATACCAAAAAGTGTGCTTTTCTTTTTCCTCCCGAGTCCATCCACAGTTGGAAAGGCGGACAAAAGGTCTACTACCAACTGAGAAACAATAGAGTTGGTAGACCTTTTGTCCGACTGATGTCTTTTCCTTGGGCTTCTGCAGGATTTGGAGAAGGGCAAAGTATATACATAACAGAGAACAGGAATACCGGTAGATTTTTATTTTTTTTTAGGAATAGTTTTCCATAAATAAATCATACTAAAAACAATATTCTTTACAACCCACCGTGAAAACATATTACAAATTCGTCACCCAAATTCTAACTAGTAGTTACAGATCTACACTAACTTAACTAACACGTTGACATAATTCCTAATCTATGTTTGAGGACAGGGCTATCTTTTCTGATAGATCTCGTGATAGCAAGGCCTGGGCACCAGGTCTACTGAGCTGGATAGGTCTGGTTCTGAAATACTTGTATCTAGAGTCTACCAGCAATTGGAAAGACTGTCAGGGAAAGGAGAGAAAGAACCCCCACCTGTGAGTAGAGATGTTGACAAGCAAAAGCAAAGTTATGCAAATGGAAAAACATCTAAATTATGCAAAATTGCTTGCATAAAATTTAGACATGTCACACCACTCAGGTCTCTGTCACAGAATCTTGTGTTACCTTAAAGCATTTTTTAAAAAAATTCCCATGGACTCCTCAGAAAATACAGAATTGCAGGTAGACTAATAGCTTTTAATACAGCAAAGGAGAAGAAAAATCTCATCGGTTTGGTTCACGGTTCTTGTGCTTACCTTGCTTATGAGGTGGCTGAGAAGTGAGTGCAAGTATACAATAAAATCCAGCAGCTTGTAGCCTCCTTGGCTAATTAGTGTTGGACTGGGACACAGAAGATCTGAGTTCTAGTCCCCACTCAGCTATGAAGCTCACTGGGTGACGTTGGGCAAGTCACTGACTTACCTCACAGGGCTGTTGTGAGGATAAAATGGAGAGGAGGAGGGTTAAGTATGCTTCCTTAGGCTTTTCGCAGGAAAAAAGGTGGGATATAAATATAACGAATAAATAAAGCTCAGAAGACATAATGAGGTAATTCCTCCCATAGGGCTTTATCAGATCAGGAAGTGCAGGCAGCCTGGGAGGCTGCAGAGCAATGGAGATGTGCAATAGAAACGAAACCACACACACACACACACACAGAGCACCCTTTGCCACCTTGCAGTGATTAGGTGAGCTTAAAAATAACACCACCAAAAGAAATTATAAAGCACCCTGAAAATAAGGCAAAAAATAAAAATGGGCCTCTTTCATGGGCAAAGAATATTTTCAGGAAATTGGGAGGGCAGGATTTGGCTCAGCACTAGCTCCACCTCTTCCCTGGAGGGGAACACACTTCCCCTTCACACCTGCATTGTGGAAGATGCAAAATGGGGGTGGGCTGCCAGCACGGTTGATGCTGTTGCCACAGCACAAAAATCCTTAGGGGAAAAGGAGGAAACTGTGCTACAACCCCTGCCAATGGTGAGCCCTATGAGAAAGTGTTGGGAGAACTTCTCCCCATGAATTTGGTGAATTGCCCTCCCAATTTCTGAGCCCACAAACAGGGTGGATAATTTCAAGGGGCCATTGACAAACAGCTCTAAATGCAACTCTTTTGAACTGGGATGGGATATTAACACCAAGGCCATGTAGTGATGCTACAAAAATCACTGGAACAACCGTATACACAAACTCCCACCAACACCTCAATTTCAGAAGATCAAACATTAAAGTTTCAGCCCACTTAGAAGTTCTGAGGAACACCCAACCACCTTTTGTTTTAGAAGAAACATGAGGGAAGTGTTTGAAATGTACAGATTTTCATGCACATTCACATGGGGGAATTTAATCTTCAAAGTAATTTTAGATTTTCCTAAATATGGGAGTGGGTTTTTTTGTTCCAACAAGTTTTTATTTCATTCCTATACCGCCCAATAGCCGAAGCTCTTGCCATCTCCGGGGAAGAAACACTTCTAGATTTAATCTTCTCAATAGCACTATCTTAGAGAAAGCTTCCAATAAGCATGCCCTTTACATTTTCACTTTCAATCAGGGTGCACTACCGTAGCTCTCCCAGCCACTGCTGTGAAAGCAGCCGCCACCAAAAAACCCTTCTCCCAACTCACCTCCCTGCTCCTCTTGCTTGCAAAGTATCCTCCCACTTCTGGGAGGAAGCACTAGGAACCCACAGTCAGAGGGCAGGAACCAGAAAGCACTCCATAAGCAGCTGCCAGATCATCTCCTAGAGTTCTTGCAGCTGCAGTCAGAGGGCTCTGACAATTTTACGTTTCTCTGACAACATCAGGAAGCAGAGAGAAGTCTGAGGGAAAGTTAAATGAAATCGCCAAACTGGGAGAAATGGTGGAGAGATACCAATATGTATGTATCTAAAAGGAATTAGGAACATCGAAAGCTGTGTTATACGGAGTCAGGCCATTGGTCCATCTAGCCCAGTATAGGCAGGATTCTTTCTTAGCCCTACCCTGGAGATGTCAAGGATTGAACCTGGTGTTCTACCACTGAATTATAATAAATGAAAAATGGGTGTGCGCAAATGTCACTGGCTGTGTGTGTGTGTGTGTGTACACATATGTTGCGTATGTGTAGTCCCCAGGGCCCCTGCCCCGATTGAAAGTGCAAATGTGATGTGATACCCCCCCCCCCGGTCAAAATGTTATCTACCCTGGTTTTAAATGGTTTGCTGTGTTTTAGCAACACACCACCTTCTCAATAGGGACACATTATCCTTGCCATCTTCATCTCATGTTTGTTCAGCCCAGTCTTCCTCAACCTGATGCCCTTCAGACATGTTGGACCACAACTTCTATCATCCCCAGCCAGCATGGCCAGATTGGGGAAGGCTAGTCTAATCTCACCTCCAGGTTCCCAGGCATTGCTTAAAATTGATATTAGCTGGTCTCAAAGTAGACCTATAAGGTCAGTGGCATTTAAAGCTACACCTTCGTTTTGGAAACGTGAAAATGGCAAATTGACTTAACAGGTACATGCAACGACTGGGGTAATTGTCTACAAAAATGTGTGCTGGTCTTAATATCAAGGTAAGTGAAATGTGCAAAATAAGACACTTGAATACGGAATCAAGAGATTTAGTAATATTTATTCCTAAAACTCAATATTCTTCCAAGCTGGCAGGACACAGCCAGCTCAGATGTGATGTTCTGCATCCACAATATGGGTTTCAAACGATTTCTGTGCATTCACACATGTGAAAAGAACAGGTCATTTGTACAATTTGTTCAAAAACTATCCTGTGAACTAATTTTATTTAGGAATGCAGCAGACCCATCCTCATTGCACAAGATTGTCTTTAAGCAAATTGCTTACATGACACATTTTGCTGGAACAATGGTAAGAACTAAAGCCTAGAGGTTACTTACCAGTTAAGTGTGGGAGAATGCTACCGAAAAGTGACACCACAAGCTTTAGGGGGGCAGTAAGAGGTTTTGTTTCCTTTTATTCAAAAAGAAAAAGGGGAAAAGGACAGACAGTAAAGTAATATTTAGAATCATGCGCAATACATCACTACTTCCATCCCGGTTACACAGAAAGAATAAACACCCATGGCCAAAATATTTAAAGCAAACTGCAAAGCCAAGAAAATGACACATCTCACTTGACCTTTTGAACTGACCTCTGGGGGCATCTGTTAGCAAGGGCCAGAGTTCACCCTCACACTTACAGAGACCAGCATATGCATGGACAAAATCTAAAAACTGATCATGAACTGTCTTTAAGCAGTTTCAAAGAATATGCTTCCAGGAATATTATTTACAGAGTAAAAATCATAAGTGGTAGTTTTAGTCATTCATTGGTTTCACTGATATTAAAATTGCAATATATGTTATCAGACATTAAGAAGTGACAGGTGAGGCAGTGGAAAGAATACCAATTACAGCAGACCCATAAGTAAAAATGATATTGTCTTTCAAGATGGCTTTACATGCATACATGGGCACTGCTGCAACAGCAATTTCCCAGAAGAATGTTAAACCCAGTTGTACACATTAAACTACTGACTTTAAACACACTTGGGGCTTCCATATATTATCTGAAATGAGAGAGCTCCTATAGTATAAAAAAGACAAAAGAAAACATACCCACTTTACATAAAAATGCTGGTTATGGCAAAGCTTGCATCCACCATGTCACATTCCTAATGTGGGCATCTGTGTATTTTTCTTCATATAGTAACGGCTCGAGTTCACTCTTTTGCAGTGAGATGAGAACATTACTGGGGAGCCACAAGTGATGGTCAGCCATTAATCTTTAGGTGACATTTTTGTCAGCTGCTTGGCATTGCACATTTTTTCTAATACATAAGTTGGTTCTGTCATTTCAGAACATGATCACAGGAGCTGCTATATTTTTAAAATATCCATTCATCAACATTTATATTCGTATCAATATTAAGCTTTTGTCCACATGGCACCTAATGTATGCCATCAAGGGCAAATGATTTCATGAACAAAGTTTGGAATAACCAGTAAAGACTTCAAATCAATTAAACAACTTTACTAAATGAAAAAACTACATTTAATACGCATTTAAAACAAAATGGAATTAGGAAAGAGACTTAATTTCAAAAGGAATTCTTACTTTGCAAAAAAATCTTGCATAATACATGCCATTTCATAAGATGCAAGTTAACAGAATCCTCAATTTAACATTTGCAAAGACAGTATTAATGAGTTTTACATTTACTGTTGCACATTTAGAATGCTATGAATTGGAGGCTTCCCTTGTAAAGAATCTTATAAATTTGACAATGTTCAATAAAAATTTGTATTCTTATCCAATGAAGTCTCTGCCTTTCAATTTTTATCCTCTTACAAACTTTGCACATATCTTTACACTTTGCCATTTGTCAATATGAACCCTTTAAGAATGAAAAACAGGAAAAGAAATACTGCATCAACTCTTGATCTTGTACAGAAATTATTGCTACTAGAGTACACTACAAAGCAGAAGTTTCTACAATAGTATATGAACGATCATGAAAATCCAGGATATAATCTTAGTGACATAAGCCTTACAATCATGTAGAACATTCACATGGCAATATTAGACAGTCCAACCACCACTAGCCATAGTTAACCTACTGCTCACTTATCAACATTCATTTAAATAACCCTCCTGAAGCGCTGGCCTGGGGGGGGGGGAGATTTTCAAGGCTTGTCTGGGGAGGATCTTCATGTTTGGTGAGCTATGCAGAATGCACTTTAATGCAAGTATGGCATTACCAGGAAGCTAAGCATGCCAAAAGGTGTTTCATGCTAATAAAATCTAATGCAAGGTATCACATAATCAAGTTACCAACTAATAATACCATTCTTGCCCTATTTTAATTAAATGAAGTGCTATTGTGAGTGCAATGTTAGTTTAAGATGGTGCAGTGCACAATTCATTCTGTGGCAATCTAAGATAAAAAGCAAGAAGTTCTCTGTATCATGAGAAATGTTGACTGCTGGGCGAGGAGCATTACTGAAGTCACTAGCTTGAATTTGGTTGTCTTTAGTCACTATACTCCTATTAGAGGGGCACACGATTAGTCAGCAAGATTATCGGGAAGAGGAAGAACAGCAGTAGCTGTCCCAAAACCCCTTCACAATTCATTTTCAGCTAGGGAACATGACTAGATACTTTGCCATCATTCTAGCTACAAAATAATAGAAACAAAAGCAATCAAGCAACAGTAAGACCACATTACACAAATGAAACATCATGCTCTCTTCTGAATTAACTATTACATCAAGCCTAAATTGGGATGTTGGTCAACTTTAAAACTGTGATGTGAATATGCAACCAAAATAATTTGTTTAGATCTGATTTTACTCTATGTTGGTTATTAGAACTTCGAGTATACTTGTTACAATACAGTGTTGCACATCTGTCAACTAGAAAATATTAAAGATCCTTTACCCGTCTCTTTAAGTTAAAGATGTGACATCATAAAGGGTGTCAAATGGCTGGATGGTTTTACAGTGCACACTTATTATATACTGTATATATGGAGTTTTGTCCTTAATAGATCTGATGGTTTTTCTACTGTGTTCCTTTCTTCACCTCTTCTTCGGAGGATTAGCTGTCCGAGGTGGAGTGACTGGGCGTCCAGAGTTCAGTCCACCATATTGGTACTTTGCTTTCTTTTCAGAGGGTTTCAGAATCTGAACAGAAAGAAACAATTCTCCCTTATAAAAGAAGTATTCAAGCCATCAGAATCCCTCCATTAAATTATGAAGCAGTGAAGATTTGAACCTCTTGACTAAACATTACATAAGCAGTTTCCAAGAAGCTACTGCTGGGTTAAATATAATAGCTGTCCAGTTAAATATAAAACTGTTATATATAAGCATACGTTTCTGTCCTATGTATGAGGTGGCTTCCCATTCCAATGGCTTTTCAATATGCAATTGCAAAGCAAGTGCAAAAAATCATTATATAGTTCATAAGGCTAGTGACCCATTCTACTGACTAATTTCATAAGGAAGGGACTGGAGCTCAGTGGCAGAGCACATGCTTTCTACACAGATGGTCCCATGTTTAATCCCAAGCATTATCTAGCTAAAAGGTCTGGGAAAGACTTTTGCTGGACACCTTGGAGGAACACTGCTAGTCAGAGTAGATAATACTGGACTAGATGAACCAATGGTCTGACTCTAAATAAGGCAGTTTCAGAGAACCAGGCACATTAAACCTAGTCAGTTCAGAGCAACACATCAACTCACCAAATCCTAATTTACCATACCTGAAAAGAACACATCAGAGTTTCATCCACACTCATCATGCCACCAGCGTTGTCAAACTCTCCACAGTAATTAGGAGCAGAAAATAAGGTAACCAGCTGTCGTTTAGCAAAGAATTCATAGCCATCTTCAACCACCTGTTGGTGAGGAAAACACATAGCCCCAAGATTAATGTAAAATACTTGTGTAACCTACAGGTTATGCAGTAAACATTTTGGCTAAAAGTCTAGAGAAGCCACACAGCAAAATGAATGCTACACAACTTAAGATTCTGAATTTAACTTTGGATAGCAAAATAATGAAAGGCACAAGAATGAGAAAGTGCAGAATACACATAGGTTTAAGGGAATTATTACTTGTGCCATGAGACTAGTTCCTAACTTTTAAAAAACACCTTTTAGAAACCAAGGACTCAAAATCCAGATAGCCCTGTGCACAGACATGGCAACCCACCCTGCGAATAAGCTACACAGTGTGGGTTGTTCGTGGAACAATCTATGGTGCGCTTGACAGATGATCATGGGTTGCCCCCCTTCCCCCTCGGTCCTCCTGCAGGTATCCCAGGGACCTGTGCAGCAGAATCTGTCTTGTCTCTTCCCCCTGCTGCGATCGCAATCCCTTTTGCGGTCACTGCGGCTTTTTCCTTCTTCCCCCTCCCCCAGGAGATCGCTTTTCACAATCTCCAAAGTGACAGCCAGTGACAGTTCCTCCAAAGTGCCCAAGCAGCATATTGGAGAGGCAGTCACTGGTTCACCACATTTTTATAAAAAATTGAGCCAGAAATGTGAACAAATGTTTTTTGTTATTTTAGGGTGGGGGTTGGTAGCTAGGGGGGTTGGTAGCATTCGCTCAACTTTGACTACCCAAAATTTGAAGCCCTGCCTGGTCAATTGCCTGCTCGCCACCCCCTTTCACAAAGATCTCGCGACTTTGCTTTTACTTGACAGCTTGCCATTTGACAGCTGTCAAGTGAAAGCAAAGTATTGTATTTGAAGTCTGGCTTTGTTGGCTTCAAATTTCAAGTAGTCAAGAGTTGCGTGCAAATTTTTTTTTTACTAAAAACATTTGTGCACATTTCTCTCTCTCTCTCTCTCACACACACACACACACAGTAGCAGATCAGTGACGGCCCCTCCAATGTGCTGGTTGGGCACTCTGGAGGGGCTGTCACTTTAGAAATCAGAAAAAGTTATCTCTGGGGGAAAAGGGGGGGGGGAGGATGGGAAAGTCACGGAGACTGCAAAAGGGATCACAATCACAGCAAAGAAAACAAGCCAGTGACAGCTGCTTCAAAGTGCTGGTTGGGCACTCGGTGGAGCGGCTGTCACAGGCAGTGGCCCAGGTGAGCTCAGCAAGAGTGGCAAGGGGTTTTTGTTGCTCTTGCTGAGTGGCTCACTCACTGCTACCCTGGACCCATGATGGGATTGGTGTGCCAGGTTCGGACAACACGCCAACCCCTCATGGGTCCAATAACCCCTAGAGCAAGCCATGAGTTGTCGGGGTGGCTTGTTGCCCAAAAATAAGCCCTGCAGGAAGCGGTCCAAGTTTGCATGACATGACAAACCACCATGGCTAGTTACCCATGATTGGTTGCCATGTCATGCGAACCCAGTCAATGTAATAATAACTAGGACCCTTTGTAGTACTTTAATAGGGACAGTTTTGGGTTCAATAGGCTATTTGCAGCCTGACCTGAGGACTGGTTCACCTGTTTGCCAGCACACATTAACATCCTGCATTAGTTTGTGCATGTAGAAGACACAGATCTCTGGAAACTAGAAGGTAAAAAATAGATCCAAATTTAAGAAGCAGTATGTTCATACCTGATGAGCTCGACAAATCAAATCCAAATCATGACGGTTCAAGAATTTGCTGACCACATCAGCTCCAAAAGTGAAAGAGACTCCGCGGTCATTTTCACCCCAACCCTGCACATCCTTGTCTGGATCAGACCATAGCAGGTCACAGAGCAAGCCTTAGAAAGAGAGAGCGAGAGTATGCACACTAGCTTAGAAACTGCGTCCAAATGTGTATCTTTAATAGGATATATTACCTAGCATGGTTACAGTTTTGGTAAGCATGCTACATACGCACTTGATCGCCTAAAAATTATCAATCCTGAATGAACTTCCTTCTTCTCTGCTGATTTTAATGAAGCAGGACAAAAGCTCATGTTAATTTCCAAACTCATCAGTTTACTAGTGGACACAAATATCAGTTGATAATACGACGTTTTCCCATGGTCAGTATCTCTCATTTTCCACTAACAGGAAAAAGCAGGTGTAGCTTAGAATGCATGATTTAGTGAATTTTCACAGATCCAATAAATAATTCACAAATCCTGGCCCATGGGTGCCTCATGTAGATGGATGCAACTCCAATGTCTCACTCTTCTGATGCACTGTTTCCTTAAATCCTTCTTCCCAAAAGGAATTGTGTACGCTGGAGCATTAGAGCTGCAACAGAAGGTCAATGTTTCTCCATATTTATGCCCAACTTCCTATTACCTAGCATAGTGACTCAGATTGAACTTCCAAGTCAGGAGTTCTTCTGTTGAAACTCTGCTTCTGCCAATAACTCAGTAAGTAGCCTTAAGCAAGCCAGTATTTCTTAGCCTCATACCTTTAACATGGGGATAATACTGACCTACCTTGCAGGATTTTTGTAAGTTACGGTAAGTGCTTTAAACTTATTCTAAAGTGCTTATATATACTGCACATACTTACATATTTTACTATATCTAATTTCCAGGACTACAGTCAGTAAGCACTGCCTTACAATCTATTTGTTTCAAGTCAAGTTCTAGAAAGTAATATAGTTTAAAAAGGAGCTAGTTACAGTCAATCAGAAATAACCAAGAGTCCAAATGATTAAGCAACACTGCCTGACTGGATCCTCCCCCGCCACCCCAACCCCCACCCCCCTCCTTCTCTCTTCTTTAGCATGTAAAAAGAAATTTAATCTAAGGATGTTTAGTTCCCAGTAATATACATATGGGGGGGGGGGGCAAAGTCTTAAGACTGGAAGACTAATGACCTCTAAGCATGCCACTTGAAATTGCAACTGCAGAGAGATGGCTCTACATTCCTACTGCTACAGACTAAGACAGTTTCAAAATAATTTATGATGATCAGCCATTTGTGCAGGTCTCACCTGTGTCAGGAACATCTGTGGGTCTCATAATTCTTCTGATCTGTTCCATTGATTGCAGATCTGGCGATAGTCCTGTCAACATCAGTGGACATTAAACTAATTTTGTTTGTGGAATATGGTCAATAAAAGAATTTAGGCAGTACTAGTCTCCTGCATTTTCCACTATAATGAAGTACAATTAGCCATATATATTTGATTTTCTTTTAATGGCAGTTGAAGAGGAACTGAGGGACTAGGCGGGAACCTGCTAGGAGCAAGCTCAGTGAGACAGTGGGGGAGGGGTTCCCGCCTAAATTCCTCAGCTAGAAGTTTCCCGAAGAAGCTCCACGCAGGTGCAGAGCCCATAAGTGTGATGCACAGAGACCACAAAGAAGAATCTGCCAGTGCCACATGACCTAATGGCTACTACAACAACTGATGTTATACTAGTAAATATAACTCACCCTCCTTTGAAATGTTACAAAAAGTTTTGATTGAAAGGAATTGAACTCCTAGACACAGGACCATCTCCAACATTTTAAAAATGGATATAAAACTACGCTCCATCATACCGCTCTGCTGACAAAGGACACCCAATTGTGTTCTCAGTATTCAGGCATAGACTGCATGGAAACATCCATGCTTGGTTAGAAGTACAGTCATGCCTTGGATTGAGAGCATAATTAGTTCCGGAAACGTGCTTGTAATCCAAAACACTCTTATATCAAAACGAAATCCCCCCAAAAAAATTTGTACAGAGATTTTTAATTTAAGCCGTACTACAGTACTTGTATTGCAAGACGATGCTTGTATATCAAGTCAAAAATAAATAAATATTTAAAAATTTGCTTGTCTTGCAAAATGCTCTCAAACCAAGTTACTTGTAATCCAAGGTATTACTGTACCAAGGTAAGCGTTCCTTACTTGTAATAGTTTTCATCATTAAACAGATACAACGCAATTTACTTCTGAGGACAAGAAAAAATATTCCACTAAATAAGCTCTCTAATTCAAGCAGCAGTCATACTGAAAGACCACCCAACGATGAGAATTTTAATACAAAATAGCCTCCATCCTACATAATAGGTCTTACAAATTGTTTTTATTTTATACTAAACCCTGTAATTTTTTACTATGTCTAAGCCAACTATTTTCAGAGGGATGGTTCTCCAGCTTAAGCAATGAAAGGCAAAAAAAATAACTTGGACTGCATTTAGTAACTGGCGTGCCACAGTCTAACTGGTATAACTGATATATATAAAAGAGATGGAAGAGATGAGACAAGTTAAAACTGTCTATCAGTGTTTGCTTTTGCAAGCCTCTCTGGTATTTTGGCATGCAACACATGTGTTCCACAAATGTACTGGGAAGCAACTTCCTGACTTGTGTGCTCATAGCAAAGCAAACATTTATGCAATTTTTCACTAATGACTGTGTATACCGCGGCTTCTCCACATGGTAATTATTTCTATGGTGGGAAAAGTACTAGGCATAGCAACTCTGAGAATTTCTTCCGAATCTGGCTCCTACAATATGTACGGCAATTTACTCAAGAATATGGTCCAAGAGCATTTGTTTGAATATGGTTCTGATACAGATTCCTAAGAAAAAGTCTGCAGAACCTAAAACATTATATGAGCTATCCAGAACATGCACCTAGCACAAGTTATGCTCAAGAAATTTCCATGTTGATCAGCATGTTTTTCAATAAGACACACCTATGCCAAAGAGACTATACAAAATAGTACTAACAGAGAAAAAAGGCACAGTATTAACACTCCTTATGTAAATGTATTTACAGTGGCGAGATTGGTCCCCCCCCACGCATCCACCCCCAAACTAGGGATGTTGCGGATCTCGATCGAGTGTGTGTGTGTGTGTGTAAGCAGGGCAAACTCGCCCCGTTCAACCCACCCACCCCAAGCTCCACGCGACTTAGCTTTCCCTGGCTCGGCACAACTCCTGCAAGAGGAGCTGGGGAAAGGTATTTCCGGGTGCCCAGCGCTGCGTTTTTTACGTAAATACCATGGAAAACCATCTTAAAACGGCTGCAATTTGCTATTTGCGGCAGTTTTAAGGTAGTTTACCCTGGTATTTACGTTAAAAACGCAGCGCCGGGCACCCGGAAGTGATGCAATGGGTCCCCGGCACTGCGTTTTTTTACGTAAATACCAGGGGAAACCACCTTAAAACTGCTGCGATTAGCAAATCGCGGCCATTTTAAGGTGGTTTCCCCTGGTATTTATGTAAAAAAAGCAGCACCGGGGACCTGGCACATCACTTCCGGGAACCCGGAAGTCCGACGAGTGCCTCCCTGCCGCCGTGAGACAGATTGCACGGCGGGGGCGCTTGCTAAGCGCCCAACGAGATGGGGTAAGGGAAATTCTTCCATCCCTACCCCAAATACACAGAAAGATCTATGCAGCCAATGGGCCTTTTCATCTTACATACTAACCAGCATCTCCCTTAGAAATGTGGATTGGAAACCAAACAACTTGCTCTAACTTTCAGAAGCCACTCCCAACACAACACAAGGCAGTCAGTTTAGAAAGTAAAAGAAAACAGCTTAACTACATGTGCTGGAAGAACATGCACATAAGTAATAGCTTGCTGAATTGTAATACAGAATTGATTAAAGTAGTAAGACATTAGTATCTAAAATAGCCACTAGACATTGTTAGGATCTAGACAGAACTTGCAACAGAAAAATATACTAAGGATGGAAATCTATGTACACTTACCTGGGAGTAAATCTCATTAAACTCAATGGGACTTACTTCTAAACAGACATGCACAGGATTGCACTGTTAGAAATTAAAAGGTGCCTTGGTAAAAGTCAGGCACCAGTAGGACACAAGATTTATAATGCACAACATAAGTCAGCCAAAACACCGAATACATGCATACTTACAATGATTGGCTAAAAAGCAAAAAAGGAAGGCCTGGAATAGTATTACATCCATGTAATTAATGTCTTTAACAGGAGTGAATTATACTGGATATTCAAACTGCTATTGAAATTAGAGAGCTAACATGGGTCACTACAGCAAGTTCCAAATCAAGCAGTTACACAACGCAATACTAACAAACCCATCATACTGAAAATGAATTTGTACTTGATAACACACAAAGGCAAAACCCCACAGCTCAGAAACTTGAACCTGTCTTACAAGGCAGACTTTCCCTTGAGACCTCCTGCTCCCTGCTGACAAGCAATTTTTTCGCGAGGAGAGTGTAGCCAAACACAGCAACCATTCTATGCAATTATGCTGCCCCAGATGGCAACAAAGTGGGGTACTAACGTGGCCACTGTTCTTCAGTCTGAAAGTGACAGTGCATTTGCCATTGTTACTTACCCCAGAAATGCTTATTTACATAACTAACCCACTAACAATTTATAAAGGAAATCCAAGTTAACCAATGCCTCATCTCTATGCTGGCACAACCCAGGTGAGAGATGTTCAGCCTGTTCTGGAGTAGGTTGCACTCCCCCCCTAAAGATTAAGGTTCACAGTTTGAGGGCGCTTATTCATCCAGCACTGTCACTAGAGGCTCTATGGCTCAGTGCGCCTTTTATCAGCTTCAACTGATACACCAGCTCTGGCCATACATGGATGGAGACAGTTTGGCCACAGTTACCCCATGTTCTGGTAACTTCCCATTTAGATTAGCGCAATACGTTTGAAGACCATCTGGAAACTGCAGTTGATCCAAAATGGGGAGGCAAGACTGCTAACCAGGAGTGGGCAATTTGAACATATTATAATAGTGCTGTATGATCAGCGCGCCTGCTCCCAGTCCATTTCTAGGCCCAATTCAAAGTGCTGGTTTAACCTTTAAATCCTGTAAGAGCCTGGGACCAGAATACCAGGAAAATCACCTTCTTCCATACTCATACACCCCCCACCCAAAATTATGTGTGATTTTACTATTTTAAGCCACCACTTTTTTTCTTTGGGGGGGGGGGGTTCAGTGTGGTTTTATTCTTCTCTCTGCTGGCCATCTTTAAAGTTGTTTTGTGATAGTGTTATTTATAAAATATTTCATATTGCATTTTATTATACTGTATTTTAATTGTATTTTGTGAAGGACCGCTGCCGGCCCTTTACTGCAGAACGGGAGATCACCGGCTTCAAACTGTTAGCCTTGATCTCACTGCACGCGGTCCCAACTCAGCCCTGGTCTGAGACACTGAAATTTAGCACTGAGTCAACAGAGAACCTACACCCACTCTGCCTAGGGTAAAGTGAAAGGAAGTTTGATGATGATGATGATTTCTATACCGCCCAATAGCCGAAGCTCTCTGGGCAGTTTACAACAATTATAAAATTAGTACATAATAAAATACAATTCTACAATAAAAATACAAAACACTGTTAAAATTACGTAAGTAGCTAAGACAGATGTAAAAAATAGACTAGATAAAAAGATGACATAACCACCACCCCATGTGCTATTTGCAGCTATTAAATGCCTCAGCATAGAGGGCAGTTTTAACCTGGCGCTGAAAGGATAGTAAAGTTGGTGCCAGCCGGGCCTCAGAACATTACATATGCAGTTTCCAAGAAGCTACTGCTGAGTTAAATATAATAGCTGTCCAGTAAAATATAAAACTCTTATATATAAGCATACGTTTCTGTCCTATGTATGAGGTGGCTTCCCATTCCAATGGCTTTTAAATATGCAACTGCAAAGCAAATGCAAAAAATCATTATATAGCTCATGTGGCCTGTGGCTCATGCTGGCTCAGCTTGTCTGAGCGTGGAAAGCTAAGCAGGGTCAGGCCTGGTTATTACTTGGATGGGAGACCCCTCCTCTCGTTTCCTGCATTGAGCAGGGGGTTGGACTCAATAGCCTTGGAGGCTCCTTCCAACTCTATGATCTATGAAATCATAAGGCTAGTAACCCATTCTACTGACTAATTTCATAAGGAAGGGACTGGAGCTCATTGGCAGAGCACATGCTTTCTACACAGATGGTCCCATGTTTAATCCCAAGCATTATCTAGCTAAAAGATCTGGGAAAGACTTTTGCTGGACACCTTGGAGCAGGGGTCCTCAAACTTTTTAAACAGGTTCATTGTCCCTCAGACTGTTGGGGGGCCGGACTATAGTTTGAAAAAAATATGAACGAATGGATCAAGTAAAAAAAAAGGACCCGGGTCCTTTTTTTTTACTTGATTAAATGGAAAGTTATTATAAATTAATAATAAATTAATTATAAATTAATTTGCTGTCTAAAATTGAAATACATTAAATTTTAAAAAGGCATAGAAAGGCTTGATTTGCATACTGAACATATTTATTTGTAGTGCAAAAACCCAGGAAAAAACAATACAATATTTTTAAAATGAAGAACAATTTTAATCAACATAAGCTTATTAGTATTTTAATGGGAAGTATGGGCCTGCTTTTGGCTAATGAGATGGTCAATGTCCGGTTCCATATTTGTCACTGCTCCAGTCCCGACCCAGCCACGAAGCTCCCTGGGCGACTCCGGCCCAGTCACTGACTCTCAGCCCAACCCACCCCACAGGGCTGTTGCGCAGCTCCTTGGGGGAAGAGCTGAATCTGGGCGTAACCAATAAAGTAGCATTTCTATCCCACCTTTCCATTTGAAAAGCTGAAGGCGTCTTACAACAAAAAGTCAAAATGGCCTTGTAAAGACCCCCCCCCAAAAGCTATTAGCCTGCAATTTTTTTTTTTTTACTGCCCCGCAGAGGAACAACGGCGCACCCCGTCCTTTCCCTGTGGAATGCCCGGACTCCAGAGGCGGCGATGGAATGGCCAGCAGCCCCACTCTTCCCTAGGCCCTTCCTAAGGCTCCAGACAGGGCGGGCAAGCACGGTGGGGCAGCTCCCAGGCCGCAGCGGGGGCCCACCGCCAAGAGCGCCCGAGCGGGTGCAAGGGCGGCGGGGAGGGCGCCTCCCGGGGGAGGGCGCCTCCCGGGGGAGGCCGCCTCGCCCCGGAGGGCCCACAGGACCCCGCCCACCCGGCTGCCTCCTTTCGCCCCTGCCGGCCCCAGCCCGCCTGCCTGCCCTGCAGAGGCCCGCAGGGGACGCACCGGCGTGGTGCTTGGCGAGGCGCGCGATCTCCTGCAGGTCGAACTTGAAGCAGCACGCAGAGGTGGCTCAGCTGCGCAGCCCCCGCAGCACCAGCGCCATGGCCGCCGCGGCCAGTCCGACGCGCGTGCACCACCCGACCCGGCCCTGACAGCCACCGCATCCCGCCGCTGCTCCGCCGCCCGAGAGAGCGTGAGTCGGAGCAGCCGGCCGCAGCGCGCCCAGGGAGCCCGCCCTGCCTTCACTGAGCCGGCCAATAGCCGGCTCAATATAGAGTTGCTGGAGGAGGCGCGCTCTCCCGGAGCCCTGCAGGGCGGCTGGCAGCATCACGGCCAGCGTCTCCTCCGCTGGAGGAGGGCCGGGTGAAAGGACCCGCCGGGCCGGGTGTGTCCCGCGGGCCGTAGTTTGAAGATCCCTGCCTTGGAGGAACACTGCTAGTCAGAGTAGATAATACTGGACTAGATGAACCAATGGTCTGACTCTAAATAAGGCAGTTTCAGAGAACCAGGCACATTAAACCTAGTCAGTTCAGAGCAACACATCCTAATTTACCATACCTGAAAAGAACACATCAGAGTTTCATCCACACTCATCATGCCACCAGCGTTGTCAAACTCTCCACAGTAATTAGGAGCAGAAAATAAGGTAACCAGTCCTGCCCCCCCTCTTCTGATAGCCCGACCCCCTCCCTTTCTGGCATGACAAACAGGTCTGGCCGGCCAGATAGGAGGGGTGAGGTGGCTTCAGGTGTATTCTTTGACCATGACCATTAAGGGTGCTTGGGGAGAGGATTGAGGGGACCATTGTGCTTGGAAAACCATTGAGAATACTTGAGGAAACCATCTACATTTGGATGCGGCACAGACTAAGAGGCCCCACCTGGCCTCTTTGGAGGAAATGCACAGATTACGGGCATCTCCGCCCCTGGCAGGGATTATGCAGGTGGTATGTGGGGCAAAGTGTGTGCAAGGTCAGGCCTTTTCTCCACATATTTTATCATTTTATGTTTGTGAGCCACACAGAGAACAATGTTATTGTCAGTCTTATATAAATACAGCAAGTAAATAAATAAAAATAAAATATAGTATTGATAAGAACCAGCTTGGCAATGTATAACCCTCTGGCCTTCCTCAGAGGTTGAATTAAACTTCTATACCCTGTTGTTAAGCTTTATGGCTCCCTCCTGAAGGAGCTGAACTGCCCATTCATAAGGATTTGCTTGGATAGATTCCTGAAAAATGGCAATATTCTAAAATACAGGTTTATAATGTGTATCAAATGATCAAATCCACTTTGCTTGAGGTTAGTTAGGAGGAAAGAGATCGAATATTCTCAGTTGAATTTTTGACCAAACTTAAAATAAGTAATCTAACCAATATAAAAGGGAAGTCTGCTTACCTCCATGACAGCAAAATATCTTTTCATCTACGATGGCTGCAATAGGCAGACAATTAAAGCAGTCTGTAAATGTCTTCCAGAGCTTGATATTAAATCGCCGTTTACCTGATAGGATTGGAATAATATTATTTTACATGTCCATCCCCACATAACACACTACAGCATAGCCAATCAAAATGGTGATATTAATCACCTTAATCTAGCAATTACTTAAGTAGAAAGTTAGAGGATATTTCACACATTTGAAGACTACGATAAATAGGTATTTCAAGCCATCCAGGCAAGTTGTGTGGTGTGGTGTTTTTTTTTTTACCAAGTTTCAAAGCAGTACAGACATTTTATAGACTGGGTAAACACTGGAATAATTTATGGCAAGTTTTACTTACATTCATCATAGAATCCATAGATGCGATTAATACTAGCACACTCATGGTTTCCTCTCAAGAGAAAAAAATTCTCTGGATATTTGATTTTATATGCAAGTAATAAGCAGATGGTTTCCAAGGACTGTTTGCCTCTGTCCACATAATCCCCCAGAAAAAGATAGTTGGCTTCAGGTGGAAATCCCCCATACTCAAACAATCGAAGTAAATCTGTATATTGGCCGTGAATGTCACCTGAAAAATAAACATTGAGATTGCAGATAATATGAAGCTATTAGACTACAGTCATCCTAAAACGTAAAAACCAAGATAATACATTCTCTGTCTCAGATGTTTTGGTGGTGAAATACTAAGTTCTAGGGCTGAGCCAAAGATACTTCCCCATTCACTTTTCACCTTGAAAATTTTAATTTCTATACTATTCTGCTAATCAGAAATTACCGTAAGTCATTTTTCTATCACAATATTTGAGTTTAACAAGACCAAGCCAAAGCGAGTCTGTGTTAAGGCGGGGGGGGGGGGTGTTCTGAAAAAAAATTAATCAGTACTAAAGGGGGACTTGCCCCTCCTGACAACTTTTCAGGAGTCTTTATTAAAAAAAAACACCTGTGAAAGTGTTCAATTGCTGTTGATTTCTGACTGCCTAGGACCACCCATGAGGATAGTATAGAGAACACTGAGCTCACCCCCAAATAGGCTTATTTGCCCTTAGTGGTGCCAGCACATAGCAAAATCTGGATAAGTAGCACTATGATATTATTACATCCAGCAGTGATCTTCAATTGGCTGGGATCATTTGATGGAATGAAACAAAAGGAAAAAATGGCACTGAAGCAGCAAAAGTGGGAAACAGTGGCTGCAAACACCTACGAACAGCCATAGATTTCATAGATCATAAGAGTTAGAAGGAGCCTACAAGGCTATCAAGTCCAACCCCCTGCTCAATGCAGGAAACTAGAGGAGGGGTCTCCCATCCAAGTAATAACCAGGCTTGACCCTGCTTAACTTTCCACGCTCAGACAAGCTGAGCCAGCGTAAGCCACAGGCCATAAAAAGGCAAGATTAAAGGGTGGGCATAGGAAAGCTCCTACCCCCGTTAAATCATGATTTTACAAAGGTAGAAAAATAAAGTGTCTGAATCTTAAAGATTTAAATTCAGAATACTCGTACCAGTATAAGCTTCAAATTATACAATAACAGGCAGAATCCAAATGGGTGCTTACGCTCCTGCTGATTCTCTTATGCCCCGCCAATTTCATTGTGCAAATGGCCCCCACCATTTTAATTCCTTTTATGTGCAAGGCTAGATATGATCAACATGAGGACTATTTGGAGCTGTTAAATGCCTCAGCATAGAGGGCAGTCTTAACCTGGCGCTGAAAAGGTAGTAAAGTTGGCGCCAGGTGGGTGTCAGTGGGGAGTCTGTTCCACAGTTGTGGGGCTACCACAGAAAAGACCCCCCCCCCCGTTGCTGCCTTCCGAGCATCCCTTGGGGGTGGCAGTTGGAGGAAAGCCCCAGATGCTGAGCGTAGTGTCCAGGTAGATTGTGGTTGGGAGAGGCGTTCCGTCTAAATTAAATATTTAGAAGCTATTTAACAGGTGGGAGCAGAGGTTCAAAACCACCTTCTTGGCCTCAAGGAATATTGCATTCTTCATATGCCAGTTGTAGACACCACTTTACAATTAGGGTTTAAGCATTACTTGGTATTTGAGGAGCTCCAGTTAGTGCCTCCATAACAATATCCCTCATTCACTTTTATACCATTGCCAACAGTGAGGGAGCATTGCCTTTCTGCAATAATGTAATTCTTCCAATCTCTGGATGCACAATTGTTATTGCTACTACATCTTTGCATACTATCTACTTGTTTTTCTCATCTTGCACACACAAAACTGCAGACTTTTATATTAAGCAGATTATTTTTAGAATGGGGCTTTCAAAATCCAGGTGGCTTAAAAATTAAATGAAGCCTTTTTCTAGCCATGTTTAAAAATCTCTAGGACTCTTCTCTACAGTAAATGTATCTGAAGTATTTCAGACCAGCGATACATAAAATGGCACAAATTAGAGTGTGAATGCCTGTTTTTGACAGACCAGAATTTGAATGCACCTAACAAAAATACTAGAGTTCTGCTAAACCTGTATATATCAAGTACAACTTAAAGCTAGACTAAGAAGGAATGTAACTGGTAATATCCATGCTCTGGTAATCTCTAAGCTTGACTACTGGAGTGCACTCTACATGGGGCTGCCCTTGAAGACTGTTCGGAAGCTGCAGCTGGTGCAAAGTGCAGCAGCCAGATTAATAACTGGGACCAGGAGGTCTGAACATATAACACCTGTTCTGTCCTGCTTGCACGGCTGCCTGTATGCTACCGAGCCCGATTCAAGGTGCTGGTTTCAACCTATAAAGCCCTACACTGCTTGGGGCTGCAATACCTGACGGAACGCCTCTCCCAACCACAATCTACCTGGACACTACGCTCAGCATCTGGGGCTTTCCTCCAACTGCCACCCCCAAGGGATGCTCGGAAGGCAGCAACGGGGGGGGGGGTCTTTTCTGTGGTAGCCCCACAACTGTGGAACAGACTCCCCACTGACACCCACCTGGCGCCAACTTTACTACCTTTTCAGCGCCAGGTTAAGACTGCCCTCTATGCTGAGGCATTTAACAGCTCCAAATAGTACAGTAATACCTTGGATTGCAAGTAACTTGGTTTGAGAGTGTTTTGCAAGACAAGCAAATTTTAAAATATTTATTTAATTTTTTTGACTTGATATACAAGCGACGTCTTGCAATACAAGTACTGTAGTACGGCTTAAATTAAAAATCTCTGTACAAATTTTTTTGGGGGGATTTCATTTTGATATACCTTATTTTTCGCTCCATAAGACGCACTTTCCACCCCAAAAAAACTAGGTGGAAATGTATGGAGTGAATACAGTAAAAAAAAAATTTTTTAACTTTCCTCTGCTGGTCCAGAGCGGAGGACTCCTGGGCAGGGCGGGGGAAGCCCCCGCCAAACAGCTGATTCCCGCTGAACAGCTGATTCTCGCGGAACAGCTGATTTTAATATTTTATTTTATTTTTTTTTTAACTTTCCTCTGCTGGTCCGGAAGAGCGGAGGACTCCTGGGCAGGGCGGGGGAAGCCCCTGCTCCTCAGCTGATTCCCCGTGGAACAGCGATTTAAAAAAATAAAATTCTTATTATTACTTATTATATTATTATTTACTTTCCTCTGGTGGTCAGGAAGAGCGGAGGACTCCTGGGCAGGGCGGGGGAAGCCCGCCTCTCAGCTGATTTCCCCGTGGAACAGCTAATTTTTTACAAAATAAAATTATTATTATTATTATTATTATTATTGTTATTCTTATTATTTTTACTTTCCTCTGTGGTCCGGCAGAGCGGAGACTCCTGGGCATGGCGGTGGGAAGAGCCCCCACACCTCTCAGCTGATTCCCCGTGGAACAGCTGATTTTTTAAAAAATAAAATTATTATTATTATTATTCTTATTTTATTTTATTTTTATTGTTTTTAACTTTCTCTTCTGGTCCGGAAGAGGGGGAGGACTCCTTGGGCATGGTGGGGGAAGCCACGCCATTGAGCTGATTCCCTGTGGAACAGCTGATTTTTTAAAAATAAAATTATTATTATTATTATTTTATTTTATTTTTATTTTTTAACTTTCCTCTGCTGGTCCGGAAGAGCGGAGGACTCCTGGGCAAGGCGGGGGAAGCCCCCGCCTCAGCTGATTCCCTGTGGAACAGCTGATTTAAAAAAAAGTAAAATTATTATTATTATTATTATTATTTTATTTTATTTTTATTTTTTAACTTTCCTCTGCTGGTCCGGAAGAGCGGAGGACTCCTGGGCAGGGCGGGGGAAGCCCCTGCCTCTCAGCTGATTCCCCGTGGAACAGCTGATTTTTTAAAAAATAAAATTATTATTATTATTATTATTATTATTATTATTATTATTATTATTATTTTACTTTCCTCTGGTGGTCCGGAAGAGCGGAGGACTCCTGGGCATGGCGGGGGAAGCCCCGCCTCTCAGCTGATTCCCCGTGGAACAGCTGATTTTTAAAAAAATAAAATTATTATTATTATTATTTTATTTTTTTACTTTCCTCTTCTGGTCCGGAAGAGCGGAGGACTCCTGGGCATGGCGGGGGAAGCCCCCGCCTCTCAGCTGATTCCCTGTAGAACAGCTGATTAAAAAAACAATTTTTTATTTTTTTTTTGGTACCATATGGTGAGTGCGTCTTATGGTCCGGTGCGTCTTATGGCGCGAAAAATACGGTAAGAGTGTTTTGGATTACAAGCACGTTTCCGGAAGGAATTATGCTCTCAATCCAAGGCATGACTGTACACAGAGTGGTGGTTATGTCACCTTTTTTATCCAGTCTACTTTTTAAAATCTTGTCTTAGCTATTTAAGTAATTTTAAAAATTGTTTTAAAATGTCTAGTTTTTTATTGTTTGTATTTTTATATTGTATTTTATTGTAAATTTTTTTTATAGTTGTTGTAAACCACCCAAAGAGGTTCGGCTACTGGCCGGTATAGAAATGAAATAAATACTACTACTACCACTACTACTACTACTACTACTACTAGCAGCTAGTATTTGGGATTCTAGTGCTGTACCATGTCTCCCTGGCTGGAACCCCCTCAATCTGACCCTTGAACTTAGTAGCAGAATTCATTCTGTCTGATGCTGGTTTACGAGGATAAAGGTGATCCAGATAGTGATTACAATGGCATTCTGCCACACCTTTAAACCCCTAAAGTTGCCTAGCAAGCACTCTGGGGCTTTATATCAAAGGGCAAGGAGTGCCCTTTTGGGGTTTTACCCAAAAGAGAATGCACAAGTAGACTGAAAGTACGGTAACTTCAGAAAATGTGAAGCATTTTATTACTTATTCTTGTCTTTTAAACTGCTTTAATGGAATGGGAATTAATCTTAAACCTAAGATTAGAAATTACAGATAAAACACAATCACCTTCTCTGTATGATAGGTTCTACATTAATGTAAGATCTGGCAAAAGTATTTAGGATATAAATTGCTCAATACAGGAAAATGTGTGCAAAATGAAAACCTTTTAGCTGGGTAGGCAGTGCATCTTTTTATGTTAAACGTTTTTACTGCTCTTCACATCTTATCATCTGCGCAAATTTGTTATGTGAATTACAAGACCTTTTCTTCATTAGTAGATACCATGATTAGACAAATCAGCAGCACACGTACCACAGATCTTCAGTGGTGCCTCTAGCTCCAGGAGAATGGGCTGGCTAAGGAAGATTTCTCGTGATTTTATACACAAGCCCCGAACTTCAGTTTCTGTCATCTGCACAATCTTGCCAGGACGACATCCTCGCACTGAAAGACAATTAAATGTCTAAATTTTGAGTCTCTGAAACTATGTCAAGGAAAACAATACAAGGAAATGGTGTTTCAAATACTAAACCCCCTGCTTTTCTAATAACTGATAACTAGATGTTGTGCTCAGGCTTCAACACAGCCACTCACCAATAATTATGACCATCACCCTCTCTCCTCTGGAGAGAGAATAAGGGGATAATGAAGTTTTGTGATTGATTAGCTCAAATTCAAAAGGTGTGGGGATAGAGGAAGCCGAACCAATTTCTCTGCAGGGAAATGTTTGTTCAGTTATCTATGCTAAACTGGAGCAAGCAAAGACCCTGATTAAAAACAAATAGAGGGTGGCGCTTGATTACCTCTTTTGGTCTGCAACCCTTGCAGTCACTGAGGGAATTGAAAGTGTTTTTTCCTAACAGATGGGATTCCTACTTCAGGTTAGCAATTTAAATGGTAACACCTCTTAAGATTGTTTGCATTTCTAATTAATGCAGGGTTTTTTCCTAGTAGACAGCTGTCATGGGGCCTTTTTGGCCATCAAATTCAAGAAGAAGAAGAAGAAATAATAATAAGCACCACTGAGTTCAATGGAAGTTACTCCACAGAGCTGGAAGGAGTTTCCATTCTAAAACACTTTGTCCACTTGCTGGCAAGAAAGGCTCCCTTCCCCCTTTGAGAGACTGATCACCCTACTGCAAGGAAATTAAGGGATCTCCCATATACTTAAGAATGGGGAAGGAAGTACGTTTTGTGAAAATATAAGGTCCCACAATAGAATGAATTTGAGGAACTCCTAACCATCACTTCACAAGGCAAAGCCAACTGCAAGCCCCCCTCCCCCAGATGTTACTTTGGACCAGCCTTGCCCAACCCAGTACCATCCAGGTATTTTGGACTGCATTCCCCATCATCCCTAACCATTACCCATACTGGCTGAGTCTGAGGGGAGTTATAGTTCAAAATATCTGGAGGGCACAAAATTGGGGAAGACTGCTTTAGACCATGTAGAGGCAGGAGGTAGATCTCCAGATGTTTAGATTTCAACTCCCAGAAGCTCCTGCCAGCAGTGCTGTGGGGCAGAAAATTCCCCAAAATGGCTAATCTTCTGATGCTATATTTTTCCATGGAAATTTTTCCATACCATCTATGTCTACGTTTATCCATAAACTTCTATAATTTATTCTTCTAAGGCAAGCATTGACAAACCCTAGTGCTCAGTTGCCCATGGGGGGACTGAAAAATAAAGTATGACAACCCTTTCCTGTGCACAATGCAGTTGGCTCCTGGCTGGGTCTGGACCAGACTTATATATGGTGTATTTGCCCTCTATTGCTAACATTCTTCAATAACAAACTGAAAGAAAACTGAAACTGAAACGAAGACTGTGATTACTATTTGTTTCACTTTCCTAAGAGAAGTGCCTGATTTCTTCTCTTGGGCTCTGGAACTTAGAAGTGTTTGCATAATTTGTTAGTCATCTGGTGCTTGTGGTTTCTTTGAGCTAAGTCATAATGCCAAAACACAAAACTAGTGTGTGGCATCCAAGGCTGTGGAGTCGGAGTCGAGGAGTCGGAGGAAATTTTGGGTACCTGGAGTCGGAGTCGGCAAACAATGCACCGACTCCGACTCCTACTGAATTTAGATTGGAATTTTAAAAAAAGCAAGTTTAAATGTCCCAATTCACAAACAGTTATAATTAATGACTTCTGTTTTATAATAAATGCCCCTCCTGGATCCTCCCACTGCCCTATCTTCAGCAGCAGATCAGCACACAAAAAGGAGAAGGCAGCAGCTTCTGCCCAACTACCTCGCATATTAATTAATTAATTAGCATATTAATACAGAGGAGTCGGAGTCGGGGAGTCGGAGTCGGAAGTACAAAAAACTGAGGAGTCGGAACATTTCTCTACCGACTCCACAGCCCTGGTGGCATCTCTACAGTGAAAACACTGAAGGAAGAAAGACAGCTGGTAAATGTAAATATTGTAGGCAGGAGTATGTTAACAATGCAACAAGAATGCAACAAGAATCGTTTAACAACATGTAGAGACTGTCCTGGAAAAATATAAAACACATACAAGAAGCTACTACAAAGAAGTGGTGGAACATCATCTGGGAAAAGTCTACTTCAGAATCCTATGTAAGTAAACAAATAAACATCTTAAAACAATACTGCAGATTAGCATCTATATTTTTAAAATACTGTAGCTTTAAAGCTATGAAGCACTTTTACAGTTGTTAATGCAACTCTGAGACTGGAGTATTTAATTCATTTGGGAAAAAAATGTATCCAACTATTCTGTTTGCACTAAAAACACTCTAAGTTGCTTACAGTAATTTTAAAAAATTGATATAATAACCACCATTGCAATGCAGCAAAGCTGAGTCCTCTGGCCAATAGCAATGCCCAAACTGTGTCTCCCTTTGATTCTGTAGTCTCAGGGCAAGTGGTAGCTCACCCATGGAGTGTTCTTTCTGCCAGGGAGGGAGGAAGCAAACTCCCTGCCACTGCTCCCTCTCTGGCCAGATTAGAATACAGTAAATAAAAATATTTTACCCTTTTTGTTGCAGGAACTTGATAGCAAGTGAAATAGGAGATTTGCAAAAAATGGCAGATGAAAATATTGAGCTGCCAGGTATGGGGAAAGGAGAAACTAGATCAGTGAAACCAGATTTATAATCTGTGAGTAGCTGTTCAAGACAGTCAAGCTTTTTCTCAAGCAGTGTCGACAAAATGTCAAAGGAAGAACAAGAAAAAGCAGATGAGACACTGGGCTCAAGCTACCGTATATTTGCAAGTGGTACACCTCTTTCCTAACGGAAAACCAGTATACTAGAAGGAACATTACAAACTAGTTCAGCCATCATATAAATTACGCTCACGTTATCGTTTATCATATTCTCTCTTCGATAAGGAGTATGACAAAGTTCAAACAATGGTTGTTCTAAGGATTGGTCAAGCTGAATCACTGATGCTGATGGCAGATAGATGGACTGATATACAGGGAAATCCTTTATTGAACATTATGTTTGCTACACCTGAACCAACATTTCCGAAAGCAATTGCGACCAAATCTTGTCATACAGGTGAATATATAGCCAATGAATGAAGAGATTAAAAGTGTAGGTCCCTCTAGGGTACAAGACCTTGTAACAAATAATGGGAGTACAGTAATACCTCAGATTACGAGTAACCCGGTTTGCGAGCCACTCGTAAGACGATGAAATTTTTAGTATAAATTTAAATTTGAAAGACGAGCAAGTCTCGCAACACAAGCGCTGCAGCTTTCAAATTTAAATTTATGCTACAAGCAGGTGGAGGTGCCAGCGGCCAGCTCCCCGTCAGGGAGCCCCTGGGAGACGGGGCGCGGTGTGGCCGCTTGCTGGGCCTGCGCCTCCCACTGCTTTGCTGAGCCCCGTGGAGGTGAGGTGTGGCCGCTCGCTCAGCTGGCACCTTGCGCTGCTGCGCCGCCTCCCTACCCGGGAGGCCGCACAGCAACGCTAGCCGACCGAGCGGCCACACCGTACCGTGCCTTGCCTCCATGGGGCTCTTGGGAGCTGCATAGAGGCGAGGTGCAGCCGCTCGCTCTGCTGGCGCCTCGCGCGCTGCCATGCCAGCTCCAGGGCAGGGAAGCGGCACAGCAGCGCAAGGAGCCTGCAGAGCGAGCGGCCGCGCCGCGTCACTCTGGCAGGGTGACGCGTGGAGCCGCTACCGTGTCTCCCTACCTTTCCCAGTGGCAGCTCGCCTCTCCGCGGCGAGCCGCCCGCGCCGCCAGCAGTCCCATCACATCCGGCCCTGGAAGTGACACGCCGCCGCTGGGAAAGGTAGGGAGCTGCGGTACCGGCTCCACGCGTCTCCCTGGCAGGGAGAGCCGCTGCTGGGAAAGGTAGGGAGATGCGGTAGCGGCTCCACGCGGCTCCCTGGTAGGGAGACGCGGCGCAGCCACTCGCTCTGCAGGCGCCTTGCGCTGCCATGCCGCTTCCCTGCCCGGGAGCCGGCATGGCAGCACGCGAGGCGCCAGCAGAGGCGAGCTGCCACTGGCAAAGGTAGGGGGCGGCAAGAGCGGATCCATGCGTCTCCTTGCCAGGGAGACGCGGCTCCGGTCGCTCTCTCTGCGGGCGCCTCGTGCTGCCATGCCACTTCCCAGCCCAGGAGCCGGCATGGCAGCACGCAAGGTGCCTGCAGAACGAAGCGAGGCGAGAGCCCACATATCAAAGTGAGTTTCCCCATTAGAAATAATGGGAACTCCGGTTCCACAACCATTTAATCACTGCTTTGCCAGCTCCCTCCATGGGGCTCCCTGCCAGGGAGCCGGCAAAGCAGTGATTAAATGGTTGTGGAATGAATATACGAGTATTTTGGATCACGAGCATGGTTCCGGAATGAATTATGCTCGTAATCCAAGGTATTACTGTAACATGAAAGCTGCATGGCAAATATTTAAGGCAAAGTATCCTCATTTAATAATATTTGGCTGTCTTGCTCATGAGCTGAATCTTCTGGCAAAGGATATATTAAGTGTGAATACCATATAGACAATATTGACAAATTGCAAGGCAATTGTGAAGGCATTCAACAATCATCATGTTGCTAATCAGACTCTGAAGAAATTACAGAAAGAAGCAGGGAAAGGAAAGTGCACTTTTACTGCCAGCAGAAACTAGATGGGGCTCAGCTACTAAGTGTTTAGAAGTGTTAACATCTGTGGGCTTATTAACAAGGCTGCGTTAAGCCCTAAATGATCCTGGACCCAATTATCCGAATGATCATCTCCACCTGTACGAATCTGCCTGTACAACCTGATCAACAACTGAGGCCCTGCTGTGAGAAGTATTGCAGGCAGGCACAAGACACAGGATCTTTTTAGGTGTGACACCAGGACTACAGAATGCCCTCCCAGGTCCCCAACTAATTTTAATTTATAGTTTTTGTGAAGGACCACCACCGGTCCTTTACTGTGGAACGGGAGAGCAGAGGCTTCAAACTGCTAGCCTTGATCTCGCCGCACACAGTCCCAACTCAGTCCCAGTCGTAGACACTGGAATTTTGTTACACACAGTCAGAACTACAAAGAAACAACCAAGAACCTACACTAAACTAGCAACCGAGAACCTACACTAGACTAAACTAGCAACCGAGAACCTACACTAGACTAAACTAGCAACTGGGAACTTACACTCGAATACCCAGGCACTTCGCTTGGGGGTTGGCTTGCTCAGGCTGGCCCGCTTCGCACTTCCCCACGTCCCAGCAGCCCCGGCTAACTGTATATTGCTTCCCCTCCACCCCTCCCTTCAAAACAGTACAAACTGGTCCTGCCAGGTAGGAACGGTAAGGTGGCTTCAGGTGCCAGCAGGGTGCATTCTTGCCCATTAAGGGTGCTTGGGGAAAACCATTAACATTTGATTGTGTCGCAGGAGAAGGTGCATGCACTTCAGGCTTTTTTCTCCACAGTTTTATTCCGCATTTAAGACAAATCTTTCAAAGAAACAACAAGACATCAGTTCTCACCTCCACCCTAAAGAGAAATACAGAGCCTGCCCTCGGGCTTATAAAACTACTTCCTACTGAATGGCAAAAACATTATTCTCCTGGCAGGATTTTGGTGCTGCATAATGCGGACATTGTTTTCAAACCAGAATTTGGTGTTAAGTTATTCTTGTTTTTATTTGTAACTCATCTTGGGGATCCTATAGCCTGCAAGACAACAGCACCCAAAGAGGGACCAGTGCCTTGCAGTCGGCAGTGTACTCCTGGATGGGTGCAGTCAGCAGTTTGGAGGGGATAGGTCAACTGAAACAGCTACGTCAACGGCCAGTTTCTCGATCAGTACGTGGGGTGAAATATGGGTAAATAATGTAACCTTCAAGAAAAATGGAAGCCAGACTATCAATGGCTACTAGTCCTGATGGCTATATTCTTCCTCCAGTATCAGAGGTAGTATGCCTATGTACACCAGTTGCTGGGGAACATGGGTCGGAGGGTGCTGTTGCACTCATGTCCTGCTTGTGGGCTTCCTATGGGCAGGTGGTCAACCACTGTGCGAACCCCAACGTCTGAGCACCTTCCCTCCACCCTCGCAGCCAGTGCGGTTCTTTCTGCGCCAGCTGTGGCTGCGAAGTCACAAGACTGACTTCAGAGGCTCCAGTGTTGGGAGGGTGTTCCAGGGGGCAGGGAGGGGAGGAGTGAAGTTCCGCCGGGATATGACGCAAGCAGGGGCAAAAATCTTTGTCTCTGCATTCCTTGTCCTTGACTGGATACTCTAATCCTCCAAGTTCGTAGGGTTATGGGCAGCCACACTGAATGGCACTATAAAGCGTGATAATGCACATTGTGGTGGGATCTGTGTATTTTGGTAGGCTTGCACCTTTTCAGAAGTGCAGATTTGTGCAAGTGTGTTTTTCTGGAAATGTGTATGAACGGGTGACCGGCCAGATGGGCGATTTAAAAATATAATAAATATAATAAACGCATTTGCACAAAATCTGATTCTGTCAATGAACAGACAACTGAACAAAAGATGCCTGAAAATCCACAAAACGCAGACGGAACAGGTTTAACAAAGTCTGTACATCCCTAGCAATACTATGACTTAGCATTGTTGACTCAAGTCTGTATCTGATTGCGAGCTTTGTTTCTTTTTGCATGAAAATCCATGCTTGTTTCCATGCATAATTTTACGAATGTACGCATCAATTGTGCACATTTTTGAAACACACATTTTGAAATGTACTCATCATTTTTAATGTACCATCATTTTTTAAATGTATGCATGCTTTTTTTTTTTGGTCTGCAAAGCATATTGCAAGCACACAAATGTATGGACTTCAGCGGCAGATCCCGTCTGAGTTCAGTCTGGAAGGTGCAAACTGGGTAATATCCTAATCAAAAACAAACTGAAACGAATTTCTCATACATCCCTACGAGAACATTTGGCTCAAAATTTGGGAGTGGAGAAATTCTGCCACCTAACTAATTGTTCATATTTTAACAACAACGGAAGAGTCAAATATTTAGATTAGAAGATGTGGAGTAGAATAGAGTAGGCTTACTCTAAGTTAGGAAAAGTGAACCATGTTATACTTGAGTTCTTGATTCTAAGGGGAGCAAAAGCGGAGTGTAGCCAAACGCGTACCCTGGATTTTAGGAAAGCTAATTTTAACAAACTCAGAACAATGATAAGTAAGGTCCCATGGCAAGCGACTCTAATGAGAAAAGGAGCCCAGGATGGGTGGGAGTTTTTAAAAAAGGAAATTTTAAAGGCACAATTGCAAACAATTCCCACAAGGAAAAAAGGCAGAGGGCAACAGAAGAAGCCAATGTGGCTTCACAATAAACTCAAAGAGGATCTGAAAACAAAAAAGGACACGTACAGGAAGTGGAAGGAAGGACAGGCTACAAGGGAAGAGTACAGGCAGGTAGCACAGAACTGCAGGAATAGTGTCAGGAAGGCTAAAGCTGAGAATGAGCTAAGATTAGCGAGGGATGCTAAAAACAACAAGAAAGCTTACTTCAGAGAAATGGTGGTTCAACTACGCAATGAGGATGGCAAATTGATAACAGAAGACAAAGAAAAGGCAGAAGTGTTCAATTCCTACTTCGGCTCGGTCTTCTCCCAAAAGAGGGTCTATGACCCCCCTGGCAAACCTGAAGTGCAGACTGAAGGGGCAGGATTGCAGCTTGAGATTGATAGGCAAATGGTCAAGGAGCACCTGATTACTCTGAACGAGTTTAAATCTCAAGGGCCTGACAAGCTGCATCCTAGAGTAATAAAGGAACTGGCAGAAGAACTCTCAGAACCACTGTCTATTATCTTTGAGAAATCATGGAGGACAGGTGAAGTGCCAGATGACTGGAGGAGGGCAAATGTTGTTCCCATCTTCAAAAAGGGCAAGGAGGAGGAACCTGGGAACTATAGGCCAGTCAGTCTGACATCAATCCCTGGGAAAATTTTGGAGCAGATTATAAAGAAGTCAGTCTGCAAGCACCTTGAAAACAATGCAGGGATTACTAGAAGCCAGCATGGATTTGTCAAGAACAAATCCTGCCAGACTAATCTGATCTCATTTTTTGATCGGGTAACCTCCCTTGTGGACTATGGGAATGCAGTGGACATAATATATCTGGACTTCAGCAAAGCTTTCGACAAAGTGCCTCATGATATCCTGATTAGCAAGCTAGCTAAAAGTGGGCTAGATGGAACAACTATCAGGTGGATCCACAATTGGCTAAAGAATCGGACTCAAAGAGTGCTTATCAATGGTTCCTTCTCAAACTGGAGGTACAGGGAATGCTTATCAAATTTGCAGATGACACAAAGTTGGGTGAAACAGCTAATACTCTGGAAGACAGTAACAAAATTCAAAGTGACCTCGATAAGCTGGAGCGCTGGGCCGAAAACAACAGAATGAAATTTAATAGGGATAAATGCCAAGTGCTGCACCTAGGGAAAGGAAACCAAATGCAGAGTTACAGAATGGGGGCACTTGGCTCAACAATACTACAAGTGAGAAGGATCTTGGAATTGTGGTAGATCACAAACTGAATATGAGCCAGCAATGCGATGTGGCTGCAAAGAAGGCAAATGCTATTTTGGGCTGCATTAATAGAAGTATAGCTTCCAAATCGCGGGAAGTGATAATTCCGCTTTACTTGGCACTGGTTAGGCCTCATCTTGAGTACCGCGTCCAGTTCTGGGCACCACACTTTAACAAGGACATAGACAAACTGGAGAGGGTTCAGAGGAGGGCAACAAGGATGATAAAGGGACTGGAAACAAGGCCCTATGAGGAGAGACTGAAAGAACTGGGCATGTTTAGCCTTCAGAAGAGGAGACTGAGGAGAGATATGATAGCACTCTTCCAGTACTTGAAGGGTTGTCACACAGAGGAGGGCCAGGATCTCTTCTTGATCATCCCAGTTTGCAGGACACAGAATAATGGGCTCAAGTTACAGGAACCTATATTCCACCTAAACATCAGGAAAAGTTTCCTGACTGTCAGAGCAATAAGACAATGGAACCAACTACGTACCTAGGGAGGTGGTGGGCTTTCCCAATCTGGAGGCATTCAAGGTGCAGCTGGACAGCCATCTGTCAGGGATGCTTTGACCTGGATTCCTGCATTGAGCAGGGGGTTGGACTCAATGGCCTTGTAGGCCCCTTCCAACTCTACTTTTCTATGATTCTATGATTCTAAAACATTTGGGTCTCAAGTGCAAAAAAGTTTATCAGGAAAGAAAATGTCGCTGTTGTACTTCAGACACTTTTTTGTCCACAAGAAGTCAACACAGTAAGCTAGTTGGGTTTTACAATGCCATACCTCTTTTCTGCATGTAAGGATTAAGCAGAAAGGTGTGTGTGTGTCATCTTGTGCAAGCTTTTTCACTCCTGACAAAAATCACATACACTATTCAAATGAGTATGAAAGTGACCATGGACAGCAGAACAAATTTAGGTGTGTGTGTGTGTGTGTGTATATATATATATATATATATATATGATAGTAATGCAATGCAGATGCACAACGTCCTCATCCCTATCCAGTCTCAACTAGTCATGTGTAACTGTCTGTGACTAGAGCTGAATAGGGGGGAAATCTTGCCATTCAGCACTGTCAGGTAATGAAACTGTCAGCACAGCAAGACAAGGAGCTTTAGCCCAGTTGCCTGGACAACTGGGATGCATTCCCTTAGGCTCCCCAACAGCAGATTGGAGAATGATGGATGTGAAGAGGTATTAAAAAAATGTACAAGAGAATGGAATGTAGGATCCCCACCACATACATACACCCCCCCCCAAAACGGCAGATTTTGCAGTGAAGACTGACCCTCAAGAAAATTTGAAGCAGCATTACTACAATTTCCCCCCCCCAGTAACTCTTTTTTCTGCTACAAGAAAGAACTTAAGACTGTAGTGACCACCAGTAGTTCTAGAGGCTGTAGTTACTGTGTCAGTTTAATATGAAATTTGACTTTGCTAAATAACAAACTACAAGTGTGGCGTAGTGGTGAGAGTGTTGGACTGGGACCTAGGAGATCCAGGTTCTAGTCCCCGCTTGGCCATGAAACTCACTGGGTGACTTTGGGCCAGTCACTGACTCTCAGCCTAACCTACCTCACAGGGTTGTTGTGAGGATAAAATGGAGGAGCTGGAGGAAGAGGAGGAGGATTAAGTAAGTCACCTTGGGTTCCTTGCAGGAAAAAAGGCAGGGTATAAATATAATAAATAAATAAAATACAAGCAGGGGCCTATTAATAACTTTTTGCCGCTTTCAAGTGCCCCTGAAGCACAGCACAGCAGCAAGATGAGGGCCCCCACCATTTCTCATTTTGTGAGGAGGGCAGGCACTTTGCCAGATTAGATGATACAGTTACCCCAGCAGTGATGTGGGTTTTCCAGAGAATGTTGAATTGAAAAATATTCTAATGTCCTAAATTGATTGAGATCTGAATTAGCATGTTTGACTTATATTTATAAACAAGTTTTAAATAGTGTTCCATATGAATTTTACTTGCTCTGTAAGTATCTCAAGAAGTTTATACAATAGCCAAGTTTATTGGAACTGAAATAATTATTGATTTCCCCCTAAAGCAGGAGTGAAGAAACTTGGGAGGTCCAGGGGCCATTTTAGCTTCCCTGGACCCCCCCCCCGTGCAGGGTGCCCCCCCCAAAGAAATAAATTAGCAAAAAATAGCCTGCCCAGCCGCTGCCGCTCTCTTCCTGCTCCACAGCGCCGCTCAGCTGTTTGGTGGGCCTGCGCGCAGCCAAGCCCTGGCCAAGTCGCGGGCCCGCCAAACAGCTGGGCGAAGGATCAGCTGTTTGGCGCTGTGGAGCAGGAAGAGAGCAGCAGCGGCTGGGCAGGCGGCGGCGGTGGCGGCGGAGCAGCTCGTGGGCCCCGATCCCATCCAGCGCAGCGGCAGTTGCCGGAGCCCCCGCCCCTCTCAGCCGCCCCTCCCGTCCCTGTAGCGATGGAGCTGCGGTGTGCCAATGGCTGCGCGCCTCGCCTGGCTGCACTCTCATTGGAGGCACCGCGGCCGAGGGGTGGAGGGGGGCCAGCCGGCGGACAATGCTGCCGCCGCCGCCAACACCAAAATCTTGTCGCAGCGCAGGCAGCAGGCTAGGCGTGGGGGAGCCAGATTTCTACGTCGGTCAGATCAGTGTATTCATAAAACCTAGGTATTATTACCCTACTGCTTTAAAATGATCCTGGAATTAAGAATATCCATTATTGGGAGGGAATTGTGAATTGTACCGTATTTTTCCTCCTTGGGTCTTCTATATTGGTGATGAAGCAACACAAAGAGAATCATGACTGATCTCTGGAGATGCTTTATTTATTGTATTTATTTATCATTACATTTTGTATACCCCGCCTTTTTTCCTGCAAGGAACTCAAAGCAGCTGGTACCGGTAACCCTAATCCTCCTCTCTGTTGTATCCTCACAACAACCCTGTGAGGTAGTAACATTATAAACATTTTATGAACAAATACGGTACTAAATTAAATAAATTGCTTAGCCACTACACCAGCACTCAGTGTAAAGCTGGCAAATGCACTCAGAGGCACCTTTATTCTTTTATATCTCTTCCAAAATTGAGGTGGTAACAATAACAATCTCATAACAATGAAGGACACATTACTGATAGTAATCCTTCATCCTTCATGCTGGTAATCATGATCTTACATCGACTGGATGAATGAAGAGGCCCACTATCACTCAAGTTTGTGAATGGGTGAAAACATCATGGCACTCGGTGAACGAGAAAATCGTTGTACAGTCATTCAAAAATTGTGGCATTAGCAATGCCTTAGATGGAACTGAAGATAGTATCTTATATGAAGCTAGCGAAGAAAGTAGTGTCAGTGATTGTGAGCAACTGAGCTTCATAAGTTCTGATGATAGCGATTATGAGTTCTTGGGGTTCCCATAAAACAAGAAGAGTACTGGAACCTTAAAGTCTCTCCTCATTTGTTATGTGATGATGGTTCTTAATGCCACTGTTGACTGCTGTTCACTTTACATGGTTGAAATATTTTGTTACAGTATATTGTTTTAAATATTAAAGTTCACCATTTGGTTCAAAATATTTTTTTTCTTGTTTTCTTCCTCCAAAACCTACATAAGTGCGTCTTATATTTTTTTTCTTGTTTTCTTCTTCCAAAACCTTAAGTGCGTCTTATGGCGCGAAAAATATGGTAGCTCGTTTCCAAGCTAAATGTAACCCTTTTGGTTCTCCATAGTGGCTACAGAACACCAAAAGTGCCAAATTTAGCTTACAAACAAGCAACATTTGTCTCTTGTTTATTTTATTACATTTCTATACCACCTAACAGCCAAAGCTCTCTTTTGGCACTCCATAGTCGCCAGGAACGCCATTTTTGCTAAATAAATAAATAAATAAATAAATTTCATGGGGGGCAGAGGGTGAAGGGGGCCACATGTAACCTGCATGTTGCCCAGCCCCACCCTAAAGCATACCTGCTGCATAATTAAAGCAGCAAGTATGATTTAGTAAGCATAATTAAATCCAAAGATTTGATTTTTTTTTTTTTTTACTGAAATACATATATTTATAAGACATGGCAACCTAATAGCACAGACTTCCTTACATTGTTTATATTTTATGAATGAAAGCACTGTGGATCCACACACTCTATTCATCTACACCCTCCATCCACACCATCACCGCCCATGGAACACTGTGGGTGGGTCAGTCACAGCAGCACTTTCTGCCGACTGCCGCCACACCAGGAAAGCCTCTGTCCATGGACCTCTCTCTATGCATACAGAAAGGGCCTCCACACACAGCATCCTACAGCCTCTCAGCAGCCCTCCCTGGGAACTCCCTGGGAACTTAGGATTGCTCCCTAATTATGTCACAAATTAATTTTATGAAAGTTTTCCACGGACAAATAATTTTTTCCATCTCATAGCACTGGTCACCACAGTAAGCATATGTGCATGATAGATCACACCTATGTGATTTATAATGCCTAGCTAGGCTGGATCAATAGCCTCATTCATAACTGAATAGAAACATTCCATACTGAATATAACTTCCCTGTGAAAAGTGGAGTTAACACTGGAAAATATGTAATCTGTTCAAAAGTTTAAAATCTGTATTTGCAAAAGAAAGCTGATGAACTATAACTCAGAGATCAGGGCCATTATTTAACCCCCCCCAAAGTAAGTTTTATTTTAATGTCTTTGAAATATTTCTAGACCACCTTTCACCTGATTGGATTCCAGGGTAGTGTACAATGGACAAGGATAAAACTATTCATACCAAACACAAAATAATAAAACAGCAACATTCATAACAAATGGAGAAAACAATAACACTTTAACAAAAATGATTTACAGTGCCATCCTACAGATGCATTCTCAGAAGTAAACCCCATTGAGTTCAATGGGACTTATTCCCAAATAAACGTGTATAGGATTGAAGCCTTATTTAAGAAATCCATTGCCCTTCATCTCTAGAGTGATCCAGTTTAAAGGCCATATATAACTAATCAAAAGAAAATATTGTTTAATTTTTACATTGATCAAAGAAACAAAAGCCTCTGCTCCTCAGAGTACACTTCTATTTCTCTGAACTAACATCTACACAGATGCCATACAAACCTCCCTTTGTACCTATGGAGAACTGATCCCTTGGCAAGAGCTGCCAATTAGATCATATCCTATTATGCATCATAGTAGGAGTCTCACACGTTGATTTGCTTCTCATTGTTAAACTATATTCTAGATCAGGGCTCTCCAATCTGGGGTCCCCAGATGTTGCTGGACTACAGCTCCCAGAATCCGTTGCCATTAGCCATGCTGGCTAGGTATGCTGGGAGCTGTAGGCCAGCAACATCTGGGGACCCAAGGTTGGAGAGCCCTGTTCTAGATCTTTAAATGTAGCTCTCAACTAACTGCTATGGCAGTTGCATACATGGCTCTAACACTGCTTTGCTTTAAGAAAGCATAAAGGATCTTCTATTTTCCTTTGAGCCTGAGCTACTAGCTAGTAAGGACAGAAAAGAAAGTGAGCCACAGCTTCCAAAGCAGAAGTTTCCCAAATTGTCTCAGCACAGGTGCAGAGCCTATATGTGTGATGCACAGAGACCTCGATGAAGACTCTCTCCAAAACAGCAGCTTCAGTCAGAAGGGGGAGTAGCAGAAGAGTGGGGGAAAGGTTTTAAGAGCATGGGTGTGTGTGTGTGTGTGTGTGTGTGTGTAGAGAAGGATAGCAACCAACACCTGAACAATTCAGCATTCTTCACTATTCTTAAGGGGGGGGGACTGGAAAAATAACAAATATATCATGGAAAGATTAAAGATTCCAGCTTTTTACTATAGAAAATCTGAGATGGATAATTCCCTAGATCCTATCCAGCAGCAAAGATAAAAATCAGTAATTTAAAGAAGAGATTGTTAAAAACAAGTCTCCTTTTTAAAATGTTTCTCTTAAAACTAAATAATTACAAAATAATGAGTTAAAGACAGCTTTTCTATGGGGAAAAAACATGGGGGAAGTAAAGTATTATACAAGACTATACTATGATGGGCTGCCAACTAGATCCCAGGACTAGTGCAAGGATCTAGGAGATGCCATTATGTGTATGATCAGGGTCATTTAGGGAGCTCATATGGCCCTACAACCACCTGAGCTCTACAATGTTTTCAGTTCTCAAATTCTGTGGTTACTGGCTACACCATCCAAATGTGCACTAAAAGAGATCACATTTCACCTCAATTGTTTAAATGAGGAACATAATTCATTTTGGATTTTTCCAAAATGTGGGAAATAATTCATTTTTTTATTTCTTACTCAAAGGGTCATCATGCAAGTTACAGCTATTAAAAAAGCAAGCATGAATAAAATTGTCTTATAACATATTCAAGATAAACAACCAGCTAACCTTACACTCTGTTCAAGACAACAAGTCCTATAATGCTTCTGGAAGATGGCCACATTCTTGACTTTGGCAAGTACAAGGTAAATGATATCCACAATTGTGGAACAGACAGTAACATAATTTGAACTTGCAGCACAGATGAAGTGAGCAGAGGGGGTACAGCCCATCTTAAGAAAGAAGAACCTGTACAAACTATTTTGGTCTTTAGGGTTCAAACCAAAACTTGACAGAGATTGACACTTCTAACTCTATGAAACTATCTTGAAATTATCCTAAGAAGGGAACACCAGCTAACACATGGAGAAAAAGCTTCACAGTTTGATTCAAAAGGTATGACTTCAGGGGAAGGGGACAGTAACCTCCTTCTCTTTATTTTCTTTATTTATTATATGTATACCCTGTCTTTTTTCCTGCAAGGAACCCAAGGCGCCTTACATAATCCTCCTCTCCATTTTATCCTCACAACAACCCTGTGAGGTAGGTTAGGCTGAGAGTCAGTGACTGGCCCAAAGTCACCCAGTGAGCTTCATGGCAGAGCGGGGACTAGAACCCGGATCTCCCAAGTCCCAGTCCAACACTCTCACCACTACGCCACACTGGCTCTCAACTGCTCTTGCAACTGCTTCTGAATTAAGCAAAAATTAGGATGTTATTAAGCACAAGGAGTTAATTACCAGGGAAACAGATTTTTATTCTTCTCCGTTGCAAGGAAGAACACATACTAGTTGTGATGAACATTTGAATACTAGAGGCTTTTTATCTCCAGCACTCTTGGATCACAAATGGTTATACTGCAAAAAGCACATCCCAGAGCAGCAATGGTTGTTTTTTTAGGCCAGAGTTTAAGTTGTCTGCAGGACAAAATGTCTAGTATTTAGACCTTTACATGGCAGCTTTACAGTGTAAATGGCAGTTCTGTGGACAATACTTGTCCAGGTCCCACCCCAAGTACACATGCACATTTTTTTCCACTGTCACACGAACCATGGAAACAAGGTGAGTTCAAGACAGCAGGACCAGAAACCACCACACTATCAGTTAATTTTATATCCTGCCTCTCTGCCCAAATAATGGCACTCAAGGCAGCTAACAATATGGATTAAAAAATTGATTAAAACATAGCATAAAAACTGCAGAAGGTAAAGAGATTACAGGTGCCAGACAATGCATTCCTGGCCATTTAGGGTACTTGGGAAAACCATCAAGGGTACTTGGTGGAACCATTGCGTGCTTGGGGAACTATTTACATTTTGATTTTTGTGCCTGTACAGGTACAACAGTGAGCTGAGCATTATATTAGGTTTCAAATACAGTTCTAAGAATATAAACTATATACCTGGATATTTTTCACCTTGCATGTATTAAACACAATTTTCTTTATTACTGCTATGGTTGTAAAATGGACAATGAAGTCAGTAATAAGAGGCAAGAGTAATATTTTAATCCATCCCATGTCTTGACTGAGAAGTCTACTGTCTCTGGTAGAACAACCTCCAGAGCCCTTCCTGTCCAGCAGAATGACAAGGTATACCACCTACTTAATGCCAGAGCCCTGTGCCAGGACAGGAAAAAAGACTGATGCCTGCACATCTGGTTGGGAGAACCAACAGGAGGAAACAAGTGTAGTCTTCTCCCTTTCAAGGGAAAAACCAAAGCAATCCTTCTGGCTTTACAAAACTTCCATGAACGAAGAATGAGTAGACATGGAGCCTCATTCTTAGCAGAAGAATTAGACTGATAATCTTCAGCAGCCTTCACTATTGCAAAATAGTGTAGCTGATTACTCCCTCAGATGCATTACACCACTGGGCATTTACAGTGATATTTCAGATTTCTCTCTGGCCAAGGCATTTTGCTCTTTGGAATTTATAACACTGATCTACAACATCCTTAGGGAAATCTTGCAACGGAAATATAAAATGTAGGGCACCTGCCTAGGTCCCATTTCAAGGTGCCTTTAGCAAAGGCCTGTCACAGCAAATCTTCTTTTATAGGTAATCTAAGGAGCAAGAAGATTATGACTCCAGGGGGTAATTTTCTGAGCGTCTTGTTTCCAAAGCGCCCTAGGACTGATCATTTTCTAGCTTGTAGTCCTCAGGTAGGTCTCATCATCATCAGACGATCACTCGTGACCGAGTAAGATTGTCTTCCAGGATAAAAGGAGGAAATTCTAAAGAAGATTGTGTAGACTCTAGCGATGGGTCCGTAAGTGACTGTGGAGGCCAATTCTAGATCCACACAGCTTCCCACAGTGAGGACACAGGTTACCAGATAGAAGATGGTCCTGTAAAGGATTCATTTGACGTGCTTTTCACGTAGCACGTTTCTCCCTTTCACCTTGCACTCGGGCTTCTTCAAAGTCCATGGAACCTTTGTGAAAGGCCAACCTCCATTTAGATCGTTCATGGGCCAGAGCTTCCCAGTTTTCGATGTTTATATTGCATTTTTTTAGATTAGCCTTATGAACATCTTTAAACCTCTTATATTGACCACCGATATTCCTCTTTCCATCCTTGAGTTGGGAGTAAAGTAACTGCTTTGGGAGATGGCAGTCAGGCATTCGAACAACATGACCGGTCCACTGAAGTTGGCGTTGAAGGATCATTTTTTTCAATGCTAGTAGTCTTTGCTTCTTCCAGTACACTGACATTTGTTCGTCTATCTTCCCAAGTAATTCGCAGGATTTTCCGGAGGCAACGTTGATGAAACCTTTCAAGGAGGTGGAAGTGACGTTTATAGATAGTCCATGTTTCGCAGGCATACAATAAAGTTGGTAATACAATGGCTTCATAAACCAGTGTTTTGGTCTTCTTACAAATATCCCGATCCTCGAACACTCTATGTTTCATTCGAGAAAATGCGGCACTTGCGGAGCTCAAACGATGCTGGATTTCACTGTCGATGTTAGCTGTAACAGAAAGATAGCTGCCAAGATAGAGAAAATGATCGACATTTTCCAGTATTGTCCCGCCAAGCTGGATAGATGGCATCACCAAAGGGTTAGCTTGCACTTGCTGATGAAGCACTTTGGGTTTTTTGATGTTAAGTGAGAGACCAAGTTTTTCGTATGCTTCTGCAAAAGCATTTAGGATAGTTTGGAGATCATAGGCTCCCCCAAAGAAACTTAACCAAGAAGATAGTCACATCTCTGCCCTCAGCTCTGTCTGGTAACCTAAGAGGAAAGTACCGTATGTCTCTCTGCAAGCTTACTATTTAGGCCTTCAACCACTCTCTCCAAAAGCTTGACAATGTGTGATGCCATTTGAACTCCATCTTCCAGAGCCAAAAGGCACAGTTCTGCTGCGTCCATTCTGGCTGATATTTTATTAACAGAGGACTGGTTCACATGCAACACCAATTAATGGGTTAAACAATCCATGAACTGGCAGGGCCATGCAGGAGAGCAAGTGAGAGCGCTGCCTCCTGGCTGCTCGCAACATCCACTTTGCTAAACGATCCATTCCTGGGTTGTTAACCAAAGTAGAAGTGGCAAGTGGCTGAGAGGCAGCACATTTGCTCGGACTCAGCTCCAACAAGTCATGGGTTGCCATTACGTGCAAACTAGGCCAAGTTCTGCCACTTCAGTTCAGAAGGATGGATGAAAAGTGATTTAAAAAATTAAATTAGATTTTAAATCATTTTTATTTTAAAACCCCCATAAAATACTAAATTTGTCATTTTTAAAAATCACAGATTTCCAACTAAGTTTCATTATAAACATGCTAAACCTACACTTATATCCTGATACAAATGAATTAATGGTGCTGTCACACTTGCACACATTAAGTTACCCACCAAAGATGGGCATTCATTTCAGTTTTTCCTTTATAAAAATGTCCAACCCAATTACCTGGTTTTGCTTTTAGAAAACTCTGGGCTTTGTCATAGCTCAGTGGTAGAGCACATCTTTGCATGCAGGAGAGCTGCTGCCAGTTAGTATCAAGAATACTGGGCTATATGGAACTGTGGTCTGACTCAGCGCAAGGCAGCTTCCTATGTTTCTCTGACTAAAGTCAAATGTGCAAAGATACAGGCTGGGTAAGTTGTTCTGTGCTTGTGTGGTGAAGCTGGGTCAAACAAGGCAGAGAAGTTAGTTAAGACAAAGATAATACAGCATGGTGGATAAAAATGATTTAAAAGATCAAAGATCAGATCTTAAAAATTTTAATCTGATTTTTATTTTATTTTTAAAAATGTAAATACATTTCTCTTAAATAACTCTGTTAACATTAAATAATCTGGATATAAGCATGTTAGCCATTCAGTTAATCTCTAAACTGAATCAATACCTCTACCAGATACACTGAGTTAAGAGGCTTTTCTATGGAACTGAAGAACCACTCTGAGATTTCATGCAAAATATACAGTGAGACAAAGAAATGCAGAAGCCTGCTTGTAAAAACGAAACAGTGGAAATAATACCGTACTTTATTTAGTTGTAAATTGACACAATTTAATGGTCAGACATGGAAACTTGATGTACATCAGTGATTTAAATCAACCCGTTTTCTTCCAGATTTAAACCATTGCTTTAAATCGCCTTGATTTAAAATTAATCCACCCTGAGAAGGAAGCTTGCCTCTGAGTTGTTTGGTGTCTATACCAACTTCCACAAGTAGAGAGAGGATAGTACCAATACTGTTTTTGCACTCTGTAGTCTCTGATGAAACAGAACCAAGGGTATCTGAAACGTCTCTCTCTTCTATGGCAGAGCTCAACAGATCACATCCATTCACCTCCAAGGTCCTGCCATGCTCTCATTTTAAGTTAAGAAATGGGCAGTATCCAACTATGCCATTCTGCTAACACAAATTATGTCGTGCTAGGCAGCATAAGGTACCTCTAGCGCAATTCCGATAGTATTAGCTTGTGTGACACGATTCCCTGGAAAACCCATCATGCAAGCTAATGCTATTGGCGTTGTGGTAGAGGTCCCTTACACTAGCGCAATGTAATTTGCATTTGCCCTATAACATTGTTGGATACTGCCCAATGTGCTGAAAGAAACACCTTAACACATATCTGCATCTTGCATACTGTCTATGGTAAGATCTTTCTACTTCTAGTTCTAGAAATAGTTACAATGGAATAAATCAAGGTCCATAGAAGAGGTCAGATTTCTGACCTGTAACACAAAATCCAAAGGTTTTTTGTTGTCGTCCCCCCATTATAATCAAATATTGGTTACTCAAAGCAGTTCTTAAATAGCTCATTTCCTAGGCTCAAAATTCTGTATTTTCCCAGAACCAAGTCAGATGAGACAGTTGCAACAACTACAGCTTTATAAAAATGCCCCCACATTTTGAATCATAGTCATAATTTGGGCTAGAAGGCACTTAAGTGGACCATATTTTAGGTACATAAAACAATTATACCCTGCTTTTCTGTCTTTTGACCAAGTCAATCCACAATCCACTTTAAAAACAACAACAAGCAAGCAATGTTAACATACAGTTCAACAGAACAGAACACAGCTCAGAGGAAAACCAGCAAAGATAATAAAATGCTCTTCAAGAAAGTACTACACTGCAGAAGGCCAGTAACAACTGGGCTTAACTAGCAGCGTAACAACCTAACCTTGTTTGGGGAACATCCACAGCAACATACCCTGTTACTCCAGAACTATCCCTTCTCCTCAAAGCAATAAATCTAAACGTTCACTGAAACAGGGTTTTAAAAAGGATTGTCTTAACCACATTACTGAAAATGATTAAGCCCCAACCCCACCCAAGGGACAAGAGTGGCTTAACTGGATAGGAACTCCCTCTCGAAGGAGGCCAGATTGCCCCCCCCCCATCTTTGCCTAGTTTTAGGCAGGCAAAATACTGTTTTGTTTAGGCTAAGAAAGAATACTAAACAAAAACACTTCCTAACATTCCCCCACAGAGAACTCCCCACCGGCCTGGACACAAGCTTTTTCCATGCCAAGACATCAAGCATTTGTGGGAGCTGGACAAAGTAATAAGCAAACTTATCAGGGGGAGTACACAGCAAACAAAGAGAATCCTAGCACAACACAATTAGTAAAGGACAATTAAGCCAATTTTGAAGATAAGATGCTGACTAGCTTGATAGGAGACAGCAAGAACACAGCATAAATATCTTAGCAGAAGCATAGATTAACATGTCAGTATGTTATGAAGAATTTAACACGCAACCACTGGCCCTGTGTGTCTGCCAGCATTATAGCATCCATTAGCGCAATACTTGCATTTCATATATATATTATCTCAGTAATTCTTACAAGAACCTTCTAATCTATTAGTCTCGTATTGTAGATGGGCTTGGGTGCCTAAGGGCTACCATGTAAATTTATAGGAGAGGCAAATTCTGAACTGGGGACAACCTACCGTAGTTCACAGCTTAGTTAGCCACTATTCAACACGAACTTTCAGCTATAAATCCTTGCTATCCTCTAGCACAGGGGTTCTCAACCAGGGGGGAATTTTAGGGTTTCAGGGGGGGAATTGGGACCACAGACTCAAACTGTTGGAATACTGATCTTTCTACAAATTACAATTCTACAGATCGTACATAATCACAGGACATCACAGCTTATTGTATGGCACAGATTAAGTCAGACAATCTTGGAAAGGGGGGGATGACTCTAGAATTCTTCTAGAAAAGCTTTCATGGACTAGAACCCAACAGTTGTTTTTGCCTTCAGGAGTCATAGATTTCATAGATCACAGAGTTGGAAGGAGCCTACAAGGCAGTCCAACCCCCTGCTCAATGCAGGAAACTAGAGGAGGGGTCTCCCATCCAAGTAATAACCAGGCTTGACCCTGCTTAGCTTTCCACACTCAGACAAGCTGAGCCAGCGTAAGCCACAGTCCTGCCATCATTGATTACAAAGTTCATTCATAAAAGCAGATTTCTATTTTTTTTAAATTCAGCATGTAGAGATATACAGTACTTCTGGTTACAGAGAACACAATTTATGAAGTGCATATTGACAAGGAAATATCTTTTATTGAGTCAACACAATACAATCTTTTAAGGCTAACAACTTTCACATAGGAGGGCAGGCAAGCAAAAGTTGCTTGAAAACAGAGTCACTTCATATGTCTTAACAGTAAAGAGAAGGTAATGGCTTCAATTGTAATTCAAGTTACAAAACACATCCCGGTAGCCATTAAGTTGCATCTTTTATCTTGTTACAGACATTTAGAATCTAGCACAATTAATCTGTTCCATGGCAGTGTTTTTAACTATCTGTTGACTCATCAAGATCTTGAAGTGGGCCTCAGAAAATGGAAAATCAAGGTATTTTTTAAGACACCGGCATGATATAGACAAGCAGCTTCTTGCCTAAGCTTTTCAGTCCTTGTGCAGTCCACACAAAACTTGAAAGCAGAATCCAATTCAAAGACTGCCAGGTCGGCACCCAAGGATGTAAACCATTTTCTTTTTTTCACTCTCCAGAACCAAACCAACACACACACACACACACACACACACACAGGCAATGATCTAATTGAGTTCAACTTTGCACCTTTGCAACCCAGTAGGTTAGAGACCAGGTAAAGCATGACCAGTGTTGAGACTATGGACTAAATATATTAACTGAAAGGAATCAATCAGTTTATTGATGTCCAATGCCTAAACATAATTTTATCTTCTTAAACCACTATGTAGCAATAAAATATTAAGTTTCAGGTATGGCAACCAATCCCAAACCTAAGCCATCAAACCCTATATAGTAGGAGGCCCAAATCTTTTTGGACCCATGGGAACATTTGGGAATTTGAGAAACTGCTGTGGGCACCACAACAAAATGGCTCCCATGGAGGATGTGGCTAGTCACATAATGGCTGCCATGGAGGCCTAGCTAGTCAAAAGTAATTTGCCCAAGAAACTAAGTACAAATAGAGGAAGGGTCTGAACTCCAAAGCTAATCCATATATTTGACCCCACAGAAGCTGAACAAAATATCAAGTTAAGATTGCAATCTTATGCATGCTTGCATGGAACTCAATGGGAATAACTTGTGAGTAGACCTACATAGGATTTCTCTGCTCATCCTATCCACACACAGACCAGCCCCAAAGGAAAGAAAATGTTTTCCCTACCTCTACCTGAGGCTCAGCCACCTTATTCCCCACCTGGCACTCCTACTTCCTCCTCTGCCATCAATGCCCCTGCCTGGGAAGGTGCTGTGTATATGTGTGAAGGAGAAGAGGCAGGGAAGGCCTGTGGCTCATGCTGGCTCAGCTTATCTGAGTGCGGAAAGCTAAGCAGGTTCAGACCTGGTTATTACTTGGATGGGAGACCCCTCCTCTAGTTTCCTGCTTTGAGCAGGGGGTTGGACTCGATGGCCTTGTAGGCCCCGTCCAACTCTAAGATCTATGAATCTATGAAGGGGTGAGAGGGAGAGAAAGAGCAAGGTGAGAGGCTGGGGGGAGAAACAGCAAGGAAAAGAGGTGGAGGGGAGATAAAAGCAAGGTTAGGGACTAGGAGGGAGGGGAAATAACAAGACCCTTCTACCTCACAGGGTTGTTGTGAGGATAAAATGGAGGAGGAGGATTATGTAAGCCGCCTTGGGTTCCTTGCAGGAAAAAAAGGTGGGTTATAAATATAATAAATAAATAAGACAAAGGGGTAGAAGGGACAGAAAGAGTGAGGAATGCATTTGGAGGGAAATAGTGAAGCTAGAGGCTGGGGGAGAGAGAGTGTGTGTGGGGAAAGGTCTGTGTGGGTGGAAAATGATTGGGTGGGGCCAGGCAGCAACTCTTTCTTTTTCTTCCTGCTCACAGAACTGATCAGTGGCAGGTTCAAGAACAGTAAACCTGGTGCCCTAATATTTTTCAAGCTTTTATTAAAAATAAATTTTTGAAGGGGGCAGGAAGGGGAGAACGTCAATGGCATCATTAGAGGTCCCTGTGGGGCACACTGGTGCCCATGGGCTCCACACTGGGGACAGCGGCTATACAGCATAGCAGGAGAACATGGGGCATTCCCGGTCCTAAAGCCCCCCTTCTGTGAGGCCTGAACAGGACTACAAGGCTCAGGATGGTTGGAGTCCTGGAACAGAGCATTTCCTTAGAGCAGGGGTAGACAACCTGGTGCCCTCCAGATGTTTTGGACTACATTCCCATAATACCCAATCTCTTTTCCTTTTGTGTCATGTCAGTCTTTTAGATTGTAAGCCTGAGGGCAGGGACTGTCTTATTATTAATCTTTGTAAGCCACTCTGGGAGCCTATTCTGGCTGAAGAGCGGGGTATAAATGCAATAAATAATAATAATAATAATAATAATAATAATAATAATAATTGGGCATACTTGCGGGGCTGATTGGAGTTGTAGCCCAAAACACCTGGAGGACAACAAATTGCCCATCTCTGCTTTAGAGGGTGGGAATACACTGCAATATTTTGTTGCAGGTCCCATTTGGCATTACGTAAGAGGAGTCCTGATGGACCAAACCAGAAATCCATCTAGTCCAGCATCTAGCTTCCTGCGCTGGTCAACTAAATGCCTCCAGGAAGCCCACAAGCAGGTAACAGCCTTCTCCTGCTGTTGCACCCCAGAAACTGGTATTCAGTGGCATACTGCCTCTGAACATGGAGGTTCCACATAGTAAGCCAATTACATAAACTAGTGGCCATTATCACATACTGTGGCAATTAACTTCATAAATTAGGTATGCATAGTGTGAAGTACTTTCTTTTGTCTGTCCAGAATCCACAGGCCTTCCCTGCCTCTTCTCCTTCACACATTTCATGGGGTGACTAAGTTCCAGAATTACAAGAATTACAAGAAAATACTCTAATACTCTATGTACTTTCTCTACACTATGTATAATTTTATATGTCTCACATCCCTGCTTATTTGACTTTTTTGAAAACTAAAAAGCCCCCAAACACTTTAGCTTTTCCTCATGGGGATGGTGCTGCAATTTCCCAAACATTTTGGTTGCCCTTTTCCTGCTGTATATTTTTTCCAAGATAGGACAACCAGAACTGTAAACTGTACTATATAATACATGCTTTGGAAATACTAAAAAAGAAAAAGTTTTCCTTCTAATAATCAGAGAGCCTTTTTACTTGAGGCTCATTTTACCATAACAGCATTATCAAACAACATGAATTAGGCTGCCATTATCAGCTGTCATTACATAAAAGTGAATCCTTGAAGCTAAAAAAAAAATCCTCAGTGTTCAGACTGATCTACACCGTATGGTTTATCAGCAGGCAGGAAGTGATATGTGAAAAGGAAACAACATACATACCGAGAAAAAGAACATCCACTGTTTGAAAATCCTAAAATAGAATTCCTTATCAAAACCAAGTAGTATCTATGCTATCGTGTACTGCCTGAAACGATTTCCAGTTAGCAGTAATAACTCACAAGTAAACCTTGCATTTTCAATATAGGCACACTTTACTTCATCTGAAAAGTATGGCTGGTTCCCCAATCCAGAAAATTACAAGAATCTCAGAATGTTGCATGCCCAATGCTACATTCACATTTTTCACAGCTGAAGTCTTTTGTAGCCCCAATGAATTCTCAGCCAAGAGTAGAATGCCTCAATTCAATCAAGGTTCTAGTCCCCTCAGTCTACCCACCCGTAAATCATATCAGTCTTGTGAGGGTGTCTGACCTCAATAGATAGGAGGTGCTGCCTTTTAAGTTAAACCTCTTACACTAATACAATATGGGAGGTGCCAACAGTGCTAGCCCCTCCCACATGCCAAACAGATCAGTTGCAGAATCCAAACATTTTGACTGCACAGCAGGCTACTATACTTCCATTAAAACAGATCTATGTGTGGAACTCTTTACACATGCTGGTCAACATTGCTGGATGAGCCTGGCCAGAAGTCACATTCATTCTACAACTATACTGTCTACAGTTTTGCCGTATCAGTCATATTAGCACTTTAAATATAGTGTGAATATAAGTGCAAACTTACTTTCACTACAGAAATTATTTTACATATTTTTAAATCAAAATTCAATTGGGTTGTCTATGGGGTTTAAAAAAAACAACTATCCACTGCTTTAAGTATTTTATCCAATGTAAAAACAAATTTCTAGAACTACAAGACACATTATGAAATAAGCAGATTCCAGAAAAATAGAACTAGATAAGGTGAGTGTGCATGTGTATATATAATATAGGCATATGGAAAAGGCACATGAATTTCAATTCTAAATATATCTCAATAGTTGCAAGAACAGAAGAGTACAAACCCTTATTATAGCAAAACGCTGAGTTAAGTGGGGGGGGGGAATCAACTTAATACTAAGATCAGAAGCCGTCATACTACACTGGATGGATGCATATTAGCTTTACCTGCCAGAGCATAAAGGCCAGTAAAATTTAACCCAAAAAAAGATGTCTGAGAAAGCAACCAATTCCAGACATTAGTTCTATGTAAGCTGATAATTTATAAGTCGAATGTCATTCTGCTCCAGAACGTTGGAGTAATACAAAAGATTGACAGCCACTAACTTGATGCAAGGGGAGGGGGGAAGACAGATGGAAAAAAAGAACCTCCTACTTCTACCTACGCTTTTCTACCTCACTCGTCGTTGTAGTAAAAGGAGCGAGAGGCGGTGGTGAGAGACAAGGAAGGCTACATAAAACCTAGCGTGAGGGGTCTTGCATGTTTTGAAACACCATGTATATACACCATTCCTTGGGCGGAGGTGGGGGGGGGGAGATAAAAGGCTCACAACTTTAGTCAAAGTACTCAAGATTGCCACCACTCCTTTCACACCCACATTACAGCCAGGATATAACGAATGCTTAGACGAGCTTACATCTGAGCGTATTAGTCATGTGGGTCGGGGGGGGGAGAGAAGGGGGCCGTTCTTATGGCACAGAATTCACAAGACTAAAAAGGACACCAGACACCTCCCCGAAGGCAGAGAAGAATGTGTTGGTGCACTCGTGTAAGTCCACCCCCTCCACGACCACCGCCGCCACCGTTTGCAACACGGAACCTCCCTTCGTAGGAGCTACAGGGAAACACCGTCTCGCTTCCACTGGCGGGGGAGGGGGAGAAGCGAAGAACTTTATTCGCCGCGCTTTAGAGAAATGCCTCTCAGACAGACATCCCTGTTCCACCCTCACTCGCCGCGGACACGCACTCACCTTCCAGCAGCCTGGTGATAAGACTATCCACATTCAGCTCCCCGTCCGCCATTTTGTAGCCAATGGACTCAGTCCCGGGCGGGGACAGAGAGACGGAGCTTCACCGAGGAGGCGGCAGAGAAGGCGGCGGCGGCGGCTGGGAAAGCAACAGCTCCCTTTAAGGGACCTCGCGCCAGCGGCTGACTCGCCCGAGCGCGGCACCCGAAAGCGCCCAGCCCAGCGGAGGTCTCCCTCTACTTTCTCCTTTCCCGGCTCCGCTGAACAGGCGGGGGGGGGGCGGGAGAGAAAGAGACGAAACCAAAGACCGCCAATCCTCCTCCTCCCCACCCTCTTGCCTGCTTTAGGCCTCGCCGCGCATGCGCCCCGCGTTCTTTCCACAAACCTCCCTCCCGCGCCTCTTGCCGCTGTTGCTTTTACTTCAACAACTGCGCGGGAGTATCAGGTTCGGCTCAGAGAGGGCTGCTGGAGCGCCCTTGGCCCCCCTCCCAGGAAGGAGTGCGCATGTGCAACGGGACCGAGCCTCGCTGCACTCCAAGCGTTCACGTGGGCGCGCACGGGCTTCTGCTCGCTTTCCTTCTCGTCTTTTTCCCCGCTTGTGTATCCTGGTAACTAGGATCTGGGGCCTAGTGTTTAAATGCGGAGCCTGAGCCTTGCGCTGGCTTCTTCTGCGCTCGCCTGCTCTTGTGATGAAGAGCATATATTTCCCTACCCATGATCCCCTTTCCCCGCTCTCCAGCACCGTGGGTCGGAAAAAGGCTGAGGAGCAAAGCCCCACGTTGTTTTCATAGATCATAGAGTTGGAAGGAGCCTACAAGGCTATCAAACGTTGATTTTCATCCACAGTTTTATTAGGGTTGCCTGGTGATCACAATTGCCTGATCAGATAGTTATGAGAAAAGAGTGGGGAAGAGACTCTATGTTGATGCATTGTATGTTGATATTATGTTCTGATTTCTATAACGACGGTTCATCAAAAACAAGAGGATAACTTTTTCCAAGGGAGAGTGCTTTGAACAGGATCAGAGGCACTCTTTCCTGCCTCTGAAAAGTTACTTCCATTCAGATGGAACAGGCATGATTAGTATGGTCGACAGGCACTCTATTTTTACTATAGATGAGGGGATATTACCTCAGGGGAAAGGCACTCTGCACATACTTAAAGATACTCAACTCAAAATGCCAGATGTTGAAAAGTTGGTAACCTTATTTTAATTGATTGCTTAACTAGTAAAATGGGAAGTACTCTTTTTACTCAAGTCTGCATAGATGCCAGCCCTTCTTGCTCTGAATCTCTCCTATTTTCAAGATCTGTGAGACTTGGCTGTGATCACTCTTACTGAGGGAATAGCATTCTGCATATGTTCAGTTACCTTCTTTAATGCAGGTAGAATGGGGTGGGGAGAGAAGAAATATCCCATTTCAGTTTAAAGGAAGTGTTAAAGGTGCAGTCTATTAGACCATGCAGTCTGGAAAGTTTTATCTGGGGGGAAAATGTTCTGCAGGTACTGAAATGTGTAACAAAGAACAAACCTCTACATAAGAGGAATCTGGCAATTCTAGTGAGCAGTTCCTTTTTAAAACCCCATGCTCTAATAGCATCAAATAAAGGCACAATCCTATGCATGTTTGTTCAGAAAGAAAAAAGCTCTACAACTCCCAACATTCCCCAGCCAGCATTGCTGGGAGTTGTAGGACTTTTTTCTGTCTAAACATACATAGGATTGCACCCTAAATGAACAAATGTGCTGAATAATTAGAACAGGTGACAAGGGATTTGGAACCTCTGGGTTTTGCTAATAGGTTTGCTATGTGACTGCCTTGGTGACATTAGGCAGCTAAATTCTCTTAAGGTTTCACAAAGTGAGCCTATCCTCAAGTTATAAGCCTGTTGGCCAAGATGGGATTGCACTCAAAGGTGCAACTAGGTGAAACAGTGAGTTCTGTTTGTGATCATATCAGATCTTCTCAATACAGCCATGAGGGCTGCAGTGCTGGGGGAGATTTTTTTAAATTAACCCTTTCCTGCCACACCATTTTCCTGATCTGAATCTCATTCCTCCTCAACCCCCCCCCCCCAACTATTTCCCCTAAGGGGGAAAACAGAGCTCTTCCATAGATTTGTCTGGTTTGGTCCTAGATCTCCCAACATCCTTTTCTTTTATTAAAAATAGCCACTGGGGTGCATGTGGTTGGATCAGGCCCAGGGCATCCTGATACAAATTCCTCCTTCCCCCACCTGCTATTAGATGCAGAGGGGAAAACATACCTACATTTGTTGGTAACTCTTCCTGTTACACCTGTAGAAAATATTTTGTGGAGAGAAAACCTGAGCACACTGCTGAATCCTGACATATTGAACCCTGACATAGTTTCATAGTTCATAGAGTTGGAAGGAGCCTACAAGGCTATTGAGTCCAACCCCCTGCTCAATGCAGGAAACTAGAGGAGGGGTCTCCCATCCAAGTAATAACCAGGCCTGACCCTGCTTAGCTTTCCACGCTCAGACAAGCTGAGCCAGCATAAGCCACAGTTTCCCCCCTTTCAGCTGTCACCCCTCTGTCTGCATAATCCCCACCCAGGGCACAGGAGACACAATTCTGGGCAGACCGGTTATACATAAGCCACATCTGCCACATCTGCATACCTTCAATGGGGCACATTTACTCTTCCCTTGAGGAAGCGCGTAACATTCTGGAGGTGGGGGGGCGCAGTCTCAAAGAGCTGCAAAGTACCCAGGAGATTCCAGCACCCGAAAGGTGCCACCACCCCAAGGGGCGGGACCAGCCCACCTGATCATCAAGGGAGGGGGTGAGGGAGGGTAGAAAAGATATGTGCAAAAGAACAAAGGGTTGTTGGGAACACGGTGCAGGCTTGCACGGGTCAGGTCGCTAGCTCCGGCTAGGGCCAAGCAACTTCCAACCCCGGGCAGGGCGCCTGGCGATCGGCAAAGCAAACCCCTACGCTAGCATCCAGAGTCAGTGTCTTTGGTGTCAGGTAACATTCTGCATTCAAGCAAAGCCTGCCTAGAAAGCAAATTGAATACTTCCATTTCCCTATGGTATTGACTGCTATGTTTATACTGTGAAATTCCTGTAGTCTATTAGTTCCCCTCCATTAAACTCTTTTGAAACTGACTAGCTTGTGGCTTCCCTGTGTTTCTGAGGGGATTCCTTGTCAATATCACTGGTGGCTAAAAGTAAAGGTTTTGACAGGGCACAACTTCGGTGCCAGTTAACCCTTAAGGTGCCGAACCCATGCAACGGACCAGGTTCAGTCCGCCACATATTTATGCTGACAAGGTGATACTCTTGTACAGGCAAGATGCTACGTCTCTGGTAGAACCCACTGGTAGAGCACTGTCTGGAGCAAAGGTAAAATGTGTGTAAAGTAGGAGGAATCCTATGCTCACTCAGGGTTTGCTCCTAATCCCTACAAAAGAGGTGAAATAAATGGACAGCCCTAGTGGACTGCTCCACAGGACTACTCTATGGAGGATAGGATTGAACTAAGCTGCCAATCATGGCACACTACCAGGGGTATGGAAGACCTAGGGCTCAGTCCTATGGGGATGCCCGTAACCCTCCAAACTTGGAGGATTATGGGCATCCTATGTAGGGCAGGAGGAGCACGGAGGTTGCCTCTGTACTCTTCCCGCCCTGCAAAGCAGCTAGATAGCTGATTTCGGCTGTCTAACTGGCGCTTGGGAGTGGGAAGGAAGGAGGATGAGGCGCCACAAAGATACCTCATATCTTGTCGGTGCCAGTCTCCTCCCCTCCCCAGAACACCCCCGAAACCCTTTCTCTGAGGTCACTTTTGTGACCTGAGAGAAGCAGCCGGTACAGTTCTTTCGGCACCAGTTGCAGGGGGTGTTCTTTCTATCCCAGCTGCAGTGTGGAGTCTCAGCTCCGACATCCGAGCTGTTTTCCTGCGCCAGAACTGGGGCTCCAAAAAATCCTGTGGTTCTCTAGATGCTGTCTAGGGGCCATAGGATTGCGCTGCTAGCCAGTGAACCCTGATACCTGTATATCACAGTGACCAGGTACTCACTCATGGCTTGCTCTAGGGTTTCAGGGTGGTTTCTAAACCACCCCAGCTGCCCACCTCCACCAGGTTCAGATGTCACAACAACCCATGCCCAGCCATGGTAATTATGCTAATTAGGCAGCTTACAACCGGCATGCGCGGGGAGGGGAAATAAATTTCCCTCTGTGATTGTGCGAACCTGCCTAGTGCATAGCACAGAGCTGTGGTAGTCTGTTCTTTTCTCCATAGAACTTTGTGCACAAGTGGGAACTTGATGATGGATGCACTAGTGCAGTGATGGTGAACCTATGGCACGGGTGCCACAGCTGGCACTCGGGGACCTCTCTGTGGGCACTCGAGCCATTGGTCACCAGATCGTGAAAAGACTGTGCCCTTCTGCAAAACACTAATGATCTTGTTCTTTCTCACAGTGTGGAACAGAATGATTTTATTCTAGAATTCCTGTTACAGAATTCTTTTCTACATTGTTATCACATTTAAAAGATTTTGAAGAATGATGCACAGAGCATGGCTTGGATGTAAAGCCCTAACAGTTGACCTGAGTGCTGCATGTGTTGCTCTCAAACTAACGGAGTATGAGCCAAGGTTTGACAAATTATCAGCATGCATGCAATAGCAAAAATCACATTAATTGTGCAAAAGCATGCCCAATGCAAACTTTTACCTAATGCAGTGTTTGCAGTCCAAGACATAAAGTGTTTAAAATGTGTTAAGCACGTTTAGTTTTCTTGTTTATCTTGCTCATCCTAGTACAGGTTGACTTTTACTTTTACTAATCCGACACCTGTAGAAGCAGGGAAAGGACCCGGGGTAAAGCTTGCCCCATACAATTTCAGTCTGGCATATAATCATATTACAAGTTGAGAATCCCTTATCCAAAAATACATGTGCCTAATTATTTAAAAAGTTTGTATAAATTCCCTTCAGGCTATGTGCACAATGTAGTACTATAATAATTTTTTTGAGTTGATTTTTTCCCCAACAAAAAACTTTGTATCATTGAAAGCTCTGTTATTGTGTTTTTCTTTAAAGACAAAAGATGTTAATTAGTTTGGACAACTGTATGAGTTGTTTTTCTAAAACTAAAACCTCGGTATTCAGGTTTAATTGCAGTGTTGGCACTTTGAAATAAATACGTTGGTTTTGTGTTGCAGTTTGGGCACTCGGGCTCAAAAAGGTTCACCATCACTGCACTAGTGAAAGGGTGCTTTGCTCAAACAACCAATGCTCACAACAATGTAGGAAGGAAATATTGTCAATATGTGCCATTTTAGAACCTTTACACTCAGGCACCTTGCCTAAAGATACAAACACCTACCAGGAATCTTAACACCACTGCTGCCACTAGGGCTGTAAGGACAAGGCACTCCACTTATTGTCACTGCTAGCCAAACATTCTTGATGCATTTTTCCTTGCAAAGCTAGGGCACATGGAGCAGATAAACAGAAACTGCAGCACAGACAGAAGCCTCTTATTTTGTATTGTCCTAAAGAGCACATGTCATGGGCTGGGCCCCTGGGTGGCAACAATAGCCTCATTATGAGTCTATCTTCTGACTGTTCCTGCACTTGTGTGGTTAGCTTGACAGAAGGATTACCAGATATGCTGCAGGCATAACTGTTTGTATTGCTACATTGGCTTTTGTTTCAAGTGCACTGTAGTGGTATTGCTATGGCTGTTAGATGAGAATAAGGACCTCAACAAAATTATGCCATAATTTAGCAGGACCATACAATTGCCCTGTCAGTGACACTTTTGTATATTTATCTGTAAGAGTAAGAATAATACCCAGTTTCAACATCCCCTGGTGAAAAGTGATCCATAGATATACCTTTTTATGACCCCTATAAAGACATTGTCCAAGCACAATGTGAGATCTACTATACTTAAGAACATAAGAAGAGCCATGCTGCATCAGGCCAAGGGTCCATCTAGTCCAGCATTCTGTTCACAACAGTGACCAACCAGCTGCCCACAGGATCCCACAAGCAGGATATGAGTGCAATAGCAACCTCCCGCCCATGTTTCCTGGCATCTGGTGTGCATGGGTATACTGCCTCTGATTCTGGAGGTAGCATATAGCCATTCAGGACTAGTAGCCATTGATAGTCTTCTCCTCCTTGAATTTGTCCAATACCCTTTTAAAATCCTCTAGATTGGTGGCCATCACTACATCTTGTGGAAATGAATTCCATAGCTTAACTATGTGCTGTGTGAAGAAGTACTTCCGTTTATCTGTCAATCAGCTTCATGGGATGACCCTGGGTTCCCAATACAGATCCCTGTGGGACCCCACTGTTTACATCCCTCCATTGGGAGAATTTACCATTTATTCCTACCCTCTTCTTTCTGTTCATTAACCAGTTACTGATCCATAAGAGGACCTCCCCTCTTATCCCATGACTGCTAAGTTTGCTCAGGAATCTTTGGTCAGGGACTTTGTCAAAAGCCTTTTGGAAGTCCAAGTAAACAATGTCTACCAGATCACCCCTATACACATGTTTACTGACACTCTCAAAGAACTCTAAAAGGTTAGTGAGACAGGACTTACCCTTGCAGAAGTCATGTTGATTCTTTTTTGGCAGGGTTTGTCCTTCACTTACTAATTTAATAACACTTTCAACCAATTTACCCATAACAGACGTTAAGCTAACCAGCCTGTAATTCCTGGATCCCCCCGGATCCCTTTTTAAAACTTGGTGTTACATTGGCCATTCTCCAGTCCTCTGGTACAGAGACTGATCTTAGGGAATCATAGAATCATAGAAAAGTAGAGTTGGAAGGGGCCTACAAGGCCATCGAGTCCAACCCCCTGCTCAATGCAGGAATCCAGGTCAAAGCATCCCTGACAGATGATTGTCCAGTTGCACCTTGAATGCCTCCAGACTGGGAGAGCCCACCACCTCCATAGGTAGTTGATTCCATTGTCTTATTGCTCTAACAGTCAGGAAATTTTTCCTGATGTTTAGGTGGAATCTAGGTTCCTGTAACTTGAGCCCATTATTCCGTGTCCTGCAAACTGGGATGATCGAGAAGAGATCCTGGCCCTCCTCTGTGTGACATCCCTTCAAGTACTGGAAGAGTGTGATCATATCTCCCCTCAATCTCCTCTTCTGAAGGCTAAACATGCCCAGTTCTTTTAGTCTCTCCTCATAGGGCCTTATTTCCAGTCCCTTTATCATCCTTGTTGCTCTCCTCTGAACCCTCTCCAGTTTGTCTATGTCCTTCTTAAAGTGTGGTGCCCAGAACTGGACACAGTACTCAAGATGGGGCCTAACCAGTGCCAAGTAAAGGGGAATTATCACTTCCCGCGATTTGGAAGCTATACTTCTATTAATGCAGCCCAAAATAGCATTTGTCGTCTTTGCAGCCACATCGCATTGCTGGCTCATATTCATTTGTGATCTACCACAATTCCAAGATCCTTCTCACTTGTAGTATTGTTGAGCCAAGTGTCCCCCATTCTGCATTTGGTTTCCTCTCCCTAGGTGCAGCACTTGGCATTTATCCCTATTAAATCTCATTCTGTTGTTTACGGCCCAGCGCTCCAGCCTATCGAGGTCACTTTGAATTTTGTTTCTGTCTTCCAGAGTATTAGCTGTTCCACCCAACTTTGTGTCATCTGCAAATTTGATAAGCATTCCCTGTACTTCCTCATCCAAGTCATTAATAAAAATGTTGAAGAGCACTGGGCCCAGGACCGAGCCCTGTGGTACCCCGCTCGTTACCTCTCCCCAGTTTGAGAAGGAACCATTGATAAGCACTCTTTGAGACCGATTCTGTAGCCAATTGTGGATCCATCTGATAGTTGTTCCATCTAGCCCACTTTTAGCTAGCTTGCTAATCAGGATATCATGAGGCACTTTGTCGAAAGCTTTGCTGAAGTCCAGATATATGATGTCCACAGCATTCCCACAGTCCACAAGGGAGGTTACCTGATCAAAAAATGAGATCAGATTAGTCTGGCAGGATTTGTTCTTGACAAATCCATGCTGGCTTCTAGTAATCCCTGCATTGTTTTCAAGTTGCTTGCAGACTGACTTCTTTATAATCTGCTCCAAAATTTTCCCAGGGATTGATATCAGACTGACTGGCCTATAGTTCCCAGGTTCTTCCTCCTTGCCCTTTTTGAAGATGGGAACAACATTTGCCCTCCTCCAGTCATCTGGCACTTCACCTGTCCTCCATGATTTCTCAAAGATAATAGACAGTGGTTCTGAGAGTTCTTCTGCCAGTTCCTTTATTACTCTAGGATGCAGTTCATCAGGCCCTGGGGATTTAAACTCATCCAGAGTAATCAGGTGCTCCTTGACCATTTGCCTATCAATCTCAAGCTGCAATCCTGCCCCTTCAGTCTGCAATTCAGGTTTGCCAGGGGGGTCATAGACCCTCTTTTGGGAGAAGACCGAGCCGAAGTAGGAATTGAACACTTCTGCCTTTTCTTTGTCTTCTGTTATCAATATGTAAAAACATGTTACATATTTTTGTTAGAAGATCAGCAATTTCATATTTGAGTTATTTAAGAACTTTAGGATGGATACCATCTAGGCCTGGATTATTACCTTTCAATTTGTCAAGCAAGTTGAAAACTTCATCTTTTGTTACCACTATTTGCCTCAGTTCCTCCGACTCCCTTCCTGAAAACATTGGTTCAGCACAGGTATCTGTCCTGTATATTCTGCAGTGAAGGCAGATGAAAAGAATTCATTCAGCTTCTCTGCAATCTCCTTGTCCTCCTTTAGGACTCCATTATCGTCCAGCAGCTCAACTGCCTCCCTAGCTGGTTTCCTGTTTCTGATACATTTAAATATTTTTTTATTGTTGGCTTTGAGGTTGTTAGCTATATGCTGCTCAAAATGCTTTTTTGCATCGCTTATTGTCTGTTTGCATCTCCTTTATGCAAGCTTGTTCTCCCTTTTATTTCCCTCATTTGGGCAAGACTTTCATTTTCTGAAGGAAGCCTTCTTCTCTAATAGCTTCCTTGAAACTGCTCATTAACCATGCTTGGTTGGACATGGTGTTACCTTTCTTAATCTGTGGTATACATTCTATCTGAGCTTTTGTTATTGTGGATTTGAGTAGCCTCTTGACTCCCCCTTTCAACTTCCTTTTTACCAATTCCCTAATTTTAGAGGTTTCCTCTTTTGAAGCCAAATGTGACTGTGTTGGACTTCTTTGGCAATCTTCCACTTAAATGTACATTAAATCTGATAACACTGTGGGCACTGTTTCCAATTGGTTCAACAACATTTACATCTCGTATTAGATCCTCGGTGAAACCACTTAAGATTAAGTCCAGGGTTGCCTCCCCTCTGGTTGATTCCATGACCAATTGTTCTAAGGCACAGTTTAGGACATCGAGAAATTTAACCTCTTTGTTGTGACTGGAACATGCATTTATCCAGTCAATGTGGGGGTAATTGAAGTCACCCATTATTACAACACTTCCTTGTTTGGAGGCCTCCCTGATTTCGTTTTCCATCTCAAGATCCCCCTGAGCATTCTGGTCTGGGGGATGATAGCATGTTCCTAGTACTAAATTAGTTTTGTCACCAGGTTTTGTCACCCACAGTGCTTCTGTGGAAGAGTCTGCCCCTTTTAGGTTTTCAAATGTGTGTGTCTCTCTCTCCTACTCCCCTCTCTCCAACCAGAACGTCAAAGTGCAGCTCACGAGTTTCTTTGCAAAGATTTATTAAGCAAAACCAGAGCAACTCAGGTGGTTGCATAAAAGTGTTACACAAAAGTAAAGAAAGCGATTCAAGACCCTTTATCCCCTCAATGGGAGGCCAGGAATGTTAAACAGTTGATTCTGCACTGAAGTGTTTTGCGCATCTTCACCCTCAAACTAGAGAACCGACTCCGCCCCTAAGGCGGGTCAAAAGTCTTATTAGCCAATTGAGCTGAGCGACGAAGAGACGTCAGCTGTTTTTGCCTGCATAATTTATGCCGCGCTCTCGAGGATCAGTTACAGAGGCTGGTTTCCCACCCCCTTCCCTCAATAGCTCCTCCACCCCTCCCCCCAGCTCTGCCTCCCCTGTTCCCAGAGATTCTTCTCCCCCTGCCTCTGTCTGTAACCTTGACAGCGCAGCTGGGTCCTGGTTATCTTCACAGAGAGGCATCTCTGCGGCCTCCTCTTCCTCCTCCCTGTCTGTTCCAGAGTCCATTCCCACGGAATCTGACCAGTGTTGTTTTGGAGTTAGGGAATCAGAACTGGAGGGGCTAGGAGAGCTAGCCCCGACAAGAAGTCTGGTTCCATTATGGTTCAAGTGGAGCCTGTCCCCCTTGTATAGGCCCGGCTTGCCCAAAAATGTTCCCCAGTGCCTAACAAATCTGAACCCCTCCTCCCTGCACCACCATCTCATCCACGCATTGAGACTCCTCAGCTTCACCTGTCTAGCTGGCCCTGCGCGTGGAACAGGTAGCATTTCAGAGAAAGCCACCTTGGTGGTCCTGGATTTCAACCTTCTACCTAGCAACCTAAATTTGGCTTCCAGGACCTCACAACTACATTTCCCCATGCCATTGGTACCAACATGGACCATGACCATTGACTCCATCCCAGCACCATCTTCAAAGCTAACAAGATGGCGCCTGATGCCTGCAACCTTCGCACCAGGCAGGCAATTTACCATGCGGTCTACATACCCATCACAAACCCAGCTGTCTATGTGTCTAATGATCAAATTTCCCACAACCACAAGCTCCCTGCCCTCCGGAGGCACATCCTTGGCGTGAGAGAATATTTGCTCATCTCCCAAAGAATGGGTACCTTCTAAGGGATCATTTACCCCTTCCTCAGGATGCCCTCCTTCCCCAAGACCCCAATTTTCTGTGACAGCAGTGGACCTGTCACCCAGGGATTGGGACACCGCTATTTGCTCCCTGAAGGTCTTGTCCACCAACCTCTCTGCTTCTCTTAGATTCTCCAGGTCAGCAAACAAACTTGTTCCCTGAGAACATTACACCGAGCACTTCTGTCCAGCTGGGGCTGAGATGCTTCATCACTGGAGCTCCTTCCTGCGCGAGCCATCTTTGCAATCACACTGAACTTCTTGTGAATTCTTAGAGCTTTGAACTAGAATGCACCTAAGTTTAAAAGAGTTAATACACATTGATTGTAAATTAGTGTTGAAAGAGCCCGTTCACACATGTGATCTGGTACATAGGTACATGACAGCACAGAGAAGGTTCTGCATTTGTGATCATGGAAATGACTGCTGGCTGTCTCTGCAAGATTCACACCAGTCATTCTCAGGCTGTGCGTCCACATTCATAATTTCATATAATTTTTTACCAGGGTTTGCATATGTGAATTGGCCTTAGTCCCCCGAAATACAGTGCTGCTGGTTAGTTGTGTAATGAACAGAATTGAATGGTAAGGGAGATAATCAAGATAAGAAATGAGAGTAATTTAGTTACACCAGCTGGACAAGGATAAGATTGCAACTAAATCCTCTATGTCACAGCAACTCCAAGTTAAGAAGATGTAATGTTATGCCATTGTAAGATTAATGCTACAATCTTATATACCTAGGAGTAAGTCCCATTGAACTCAGTGGGACTTACTTCTGAGTAAACATGCATAGGATATATTGACATAAATATGATGGCATAAAAGGGCAGAGTTGTGGTATGATTGAGGAGGTGCAGAAGGGTGGCCAGTTTGGTTAGAATCCAATCCCTTGCCCCATGCTAGATTCTACTTTCCCCACCAGCATGAAGTTATAGCAGCAAAATAGCTGTAATAAGTAAATGCATATCCATAGGAGTTGATGGAGAACCCAAGTCATGATAACTGCCCCACCCCATCTCAGTTTGCACACCTTCCCCATCCATTTCAGAGGGTTGGACTTGATGGCCTTGTAGGCCCCTTCCAACTCTACTTTTCTATGATTCTATGATCTAACTCAGCAGTGAATCACCACACTGTACCAGGAGCATATAAACCTCTGCAAAGGAACACAGCTCAGATATCAAGATGTGCAGCAAGGGGTACTTCATTCTAACTCCATGAATTAAAGCAAGGAATATACAAGTAGGAACTTCGTGATAGGGAACTTTGTTGAAAGGGAGCACCTTGTAAATAAGATAAAGGACAGATGAATAACAATTACCTTGGAACTCTATAGATACTCTGTCTTAGGACTCTCTAGATATAAACTTCCATGAAAAATCTGAACTCCACTGCTACAACTGAGGCCACAAGGTTTGTGTCCATCAACAAAGAGCAGGAAGTAATGGTTCAAAGGGAGCTACAAAGGTACAGCAGAGACTGAGAGCCCTATACTCATTGCCAGCCCCTCCTCTTAGGTTCTTAGCTGGATCATTGCTTTCAGTTGGAACTGCTCCCTTCTCCAGAGTAGACCCTTCCTCCTGAATAGATCCCTGGCAATAGAACCTTCTGGCAGCCAAATGGGCGTTCCTATGGCAATTCTGGACTTCCCACTGGGTCCACTGCCACCTTCGCTGTTGAGGGTTGGGGAGCAAATGAGAATTGGGGGTCAAGGCAGGGCTTGGGATGGGGTAAGAGGAGTTATTGGGGGGCTCAGGTGAGGCATCCCTGAGATGGGGCTCTTCAGGCTGCCTTTGGGCTACTGCAGGTTCTTCTTGGTCTTCAGTTGGAGAGGGGTTCTCTGTTGAGTCCCAGGACTCTTCCTCTGAAGAGGCTTCTCCAGGATCTGGGTTGGATGGGAGCCTGACAGCTTCCAAAGGTGGGGGATAGAGAATGCCTCAAAGCAGGGGTCCTGAATACCCCTGATGGTTTCATTATGGGACATGATGGATTCGCCATGCTACCAGGGTGATGTTTTGTACTGTGCCTGTGGCTTTGCCCCTGCAATACCAGCAATGGGGGAGGGGGCACCTTCCAATATATCCTCCTGCCTCCCCTCCCTGATTTACTGCTGGTATAATAATGAACCAAGCAGCTGGGCTGTGTGAAGACAGGACGGATGGGGAAAGTGAGCACAAGGTGTGCCAGGAAAAGTTGTTCCCGAGACCTTTGTCCCGGGTATGGCAGCATTGCTTTCAGAGACACTGTAAGGAAGCCAGTAAAATTGTTTGCCCCACCTTGCCAGGTCAGCTTCCACTGAAAAGGACTGGGACCCCACCGGGGCTTCCTCAGCATTCCCTGTTATATATTTGGCCTGTTGCTGCACAAACATATACCTGGTCATAGTGATAAATATTTCACTAGTAATTTTTCTCACACTGTAAGTGCTGCTGAATGAATTGGTCACCTAACCATAAAGTAACTTTTTCCAGCTGTTTCCTCCTCCGTCTTCCTTCTTCTCAATTCTCTCTGCATCTTAGCTTCCCAGCTCCTCCCTGAAAGGTTACTTTTCCTTTCTTTTGAAAATTCCCCAGTATTCTTTCTCCTTCCTTTAAGCCTGGTTTCTCATTGGTCAAAGCGAAGGTTCCATGTTACTGCTTAGATGATATCTTCCATTTGTCACTCCCCTGTGTTCCATGGCTGCTGCTTCCCTTTTTCTGACCACAGAAAATCCACTAAAGAGGGAAATATGAGGGTAGCTCCACAATATCTTCTTTTGATTGGTAGTCCACCTGGAAGCACCCTAGGAGCTGTCCACCTGGAAGCACCCTAGGTCGTAGGAAGAAGGAGCTTCTGTGCTTGTAATAATTGGGTAGAAGGGGAGAGCACAGCTTTTCTCAGCACTACTGGATAAACTGTACCTGCCAAAGTTCCCTCTTCTATACAACTATTGGGCAGAACAGCCCTATCTTCCTTGCTGTCTAATTCTAAGCCCATTCCTTGTGTTAGTTATCACTTGTTGGGACTATTCATAAGGTGATTATTTTAAATAAGTATTTATAATTTCCTGTGAGAGAGTTAGGCAACCTGGTGCCCTCCAGATGTTTTGGGGTACAGCTCCCATCAGCCCCAGCCAGCATGGCCAATGATCAGGAATGCTGGGAGCTGTCATCCAAAACAAGTGGAGGGCACCAGGTTGGAGAAGGCTGCTCTAGCTAGGCATGGTTGAAATTTGCTAAGGCTGAGGGAGTCAGGGGAGCACTTGCATCTGCAATGCTGCACAGCACAATGAGTTGTAGATTTATTTATTATTATATTTATTTATCATTACATTTATATCCCACTGTTTTCCTTTTGCAAGGAACCCAAGGCTTACATAACATAGCCCTCCTCCTGTTCATTTTATCCTCACAGCAACCCTGTGAGGTAGGTTAGGCTGAGAGTCAGCGATTGGCCCAAATTCACCAGGTGAGTTTCATGACTGAGTGGGGACTAGAACCCCGGATCTTCCAAGTCCCAATCCAACACTCTTAACCACCACACCGCCTCACCACTGGATGGACTCCTTATGCACCAATGCATCAAGTCCTTTGGTTTGTGGGAACTATTTGTGCTCTCATTACAGTTAATTGCATGGATGGCTGTACGAGCCGACTTTCAGTTAGTAGCTTGAACCAAATTATTTTGAGCCACGCTAAATTTTACTTTACAGATTCGAATGGAAACCTCAGTATATACAGCTTTTATAATAACAGGGAAACACAGATCAAAAATTACACATGAAATAATTTGGTCAGTCAGTGGAGTTTGTCTTATTTGCCTGTAAAATAAAGATGTTTCCATTTTGAGCATCACCTGTCACATGGCTATCATGTCCTACTTGTGGATTTCTCACTGGCAGCTGACAGGCCATTGTGTGAACAAAATGCTAGACTAGGCGGACCTTGGTCTGATCCAGTGGGGCTCTTCTTATGTTCTTATTTCGGCTGGATTCTAAGCACATCTAGATGAAAATCAGTGGAACATCTGACATGTCTAGGATCAGTATAGAAGATTTACACTAAAGGAGAATAAAATGCATACATATTCATAAAATACTAAAGAAAAACTATTTTGTCCAAAAACAAATGCGAGCATCAATTAGTATGCAGGTGACAATGCCCCAAGCTTTGAAACCAGGAGATCACAGTCTTTTTGTTCTTTTATAGCCCAAATTAAGGAGTTCATTAAGATTCGACAATTGAAATGAAACACACAAAAAGAGGGGTAAGGGGTGAATGTGGATAAAGGAGATGAATAATTGGAATAAAGTAGGTGACATACTATATAATTTTTTACATGAAAAATAATATGTTTTGGTTTTTAACTCTGACAGAAGTGTTATGACTCCAAAAACTTTAAAATTTAAGGTGCACTTTGGAAAAAAAAAATCAAAAGGAATTTTTAATGCCGAACATGAAAGCAACACATTAATCAAATAACTTGACTCTTGCAGAGATGTGAGTAAATGCTAACACATATTGGACATCAGTTTTGTGTTCTTTAACCCAGGGGATTTGATTATGCATTGCTGTCATTTATTTTAGTTTTTCATCCAAGTGCGCATTTACAGCATACAAAATTGCAAAGTTCAAGGTCTCTTGATTTAAAAAAATCCTGGTGTGCTTCTGGAGATAGAAAGCTATACAGATCATGGGCTACACCTAGTAGAATACAGATGGTTCCAAGGTCCGTTATTTGTGGAGCTGTACCAGTTTGCCCATTGACATACAAGGGGCAAAGATGGGAGTGTTTGGAATTATGGCAGCTTCTTGGCATAAACATGCCAGATCCCTAAGGGACCTTTTATCTGAAACTGCTGCAATAAAAAAAAATATCTGATATACTTCAGAACAATATATATTCTACCAGGTGTGGCCTGACATCTGTCTCTACAGTCAATTAATATTTGACACTGACAAATATACTCTCATTTTAATACCAGGAACATAGAAAGCTGCCTTATACTGGGCGGGCTTGCACATCATGCTAAGCCATCCTGAGAATAAGCCACAGTGGGTTGAACAACCCACAGTGCACCAAACACATAATTGGGCTCAGTGTGGCTTGTTCTCCCCCACCCCCACAGTTCTCCAGTCGGTATCCCAATGTCCTTTGTGGCAGAACCGATCTTGTCTCCCCCTCCCCACTGCAATATCTCCCCTTTCTGGAGTAGCTGGAGAGTCAGAGAAGTGTAGAAAAGGTGGAAGGTGCTAAGATCTGTCAGTTCAACACTTAAAATTGCGAGGATTATATTGCTAAGGGAGATATTGTCCTCACCCTTTCTGTGCACCTTCTGTTGCTTCCCCCCCTCCCCCTTTACTGGTGCTTTTCAGTTGACAGCTAGGGACTTGGTCCCTGGCAAGTACTGTGCACAAATCAGCCGATATGCAGCCTCACCTTGTCCTCTCTTTGACAGCTGAAACTGGCAAGGAAATTGACCAGGCAAGACTACACATATTGGATATCCGTAAGTGCATGCTTACACACCTGCAAAAGACAATAATAATAATATATTTTTTAAAAAAAATTACAACCCCAGTTGTGCATTTTTGAGGCCCTGAAATTTTTTTAAAAAAACACCAGAGGAATGAGTGACGGTCCTTCCAAAGTGCTGTTTTGGCATTGGTGGAATGGCAGTCACTGGCGATATTATGAAAGCAAGCAGCGCGGGGGGGGGGGGGTTGCTGCTGTTGCCAAAATCACCCTGCCAGGTTCAGATGACATGACAAGCTATTGGGAGCAAGAACAACCCAAAAACAAGCCATGGGTTTTCAAGGTGGCTTGTTCATTAAAAATAACCCACCCTGAAGAAACCACGCTGGGTTCGGACAACACAACAACCTACTACGGCTGGTGTCATGTGAACCAGGTCACTGAGTCAAACCATGAGTCCCATGTAGATCAGTACTTTCGAAACTGATTGGCAGCGGCTCTCCAGGGTTTCAGGCAGGAGTTTTTCCAGCCCTACTTGGAGAAGCCATGGATTGAACCTGGGACCTTCTGCATGTAAAGCATGTGCTCTGCCACTGAGCCATAGCCCATTTATGAAGGTGTCTTCCTCAAAGGGTCTTATCCCACAGGGCTGCACTTTCCCTCTCCCTATTCTAATAACGTGTAGTTTCCAGGACCCCAGAACTGCAAAAATATTGCATAACCAATATTACATTCCTACATGTGGAAAGAGTGTAAATAACTATGATAATTTCTATTTTCTGGACAAGCCCCTCTGCAGGGCGAGAAAAACATCTGGAGGATTAGGTATACCTCCCTCCTCAATCTCCCACTGAAGGCTACTGCAGTGAAATTGCACTAACAGCTTCTTGGGATCATGCGGATAGTTTAATAACCAAGGCTACTTTTCACACAACCCCAAATCTGCCCTGGGATGACAAGTAAGGAGGGGTGGAGAGTAGCTACCTGCTGAGCACCTCTTTGCCTGCTTTCACATACATAAGAGGCAGCCATGCTTGAAGCCCGGAATGGTCAGTTTGCTAGGTTTGTGGGAAGGGAGGCAAATTAACATGATAGTACTCTCTCCCTTTCTTACACTCAAAAATGTAAGAAACAATTGCTCCTGAGAATGATACTATTGCTCCTGAGTGCCCTCTCCAGAGTAGAGCTCGAACTGCTCCATGGTATATTCCAGAGCTGAGAGTGATGAAGCAAAATAGGAAACGGCTTGAATGTAGATGGAGAAAAACACCTAGTGGATGCAATCGGTGTGTGCCCATGATCACGTATATTCAGGGGCAGTGAGGGCAGCAAAGAAACAACCTCTTGCTGCCTCTATTGAATCCTCTATGTCAGTGTTTCCCAACCTGTGGGTTGCGACCCCCAAGGGGGTTGCAAAGTGTTTTCTGGGGGGTCACCACGGTTATTTTTAGTTGTAATTATTTTTATAGGAAATTTCACCACGAAGGTTTTAAACATTTATTTCAATATGGCTTCACTGGAATATTCTACCAAGCGCAACCGTGAGGCAGCTAGTGGGTTTCTCACTCGCGTCAGTCGCTGTCAGGACTTCCCTGCTTCTGCCTGAGGGAAAGGCACAAAAGCGCAAGTGTCATGAGAAGAGATGATTGACCGCTGCCTGTTCCTCCTCCCCGCTGAGGCCTGGCACTCTATGTGATTCAACTGAGCCGGGCGCGCCTAATCGAGGCGAGCCAGAAAAGAGAGCTGGGTGGTGGGCTTTTCCCTCTCCATTTGTGTGTCTTGCCACTACTAGGCCAGCATGAGGCCAATTCATGGGGGTGGGCCGGCCGGCTACCATCTTGCTCACTCTCTCCCCTCTCCCCTCGCCTCTCTTGACCAGTTGCTACACCTCCACCCTTAGCTATCTGGCTCCTTAGTCCCTGGCCTTGCTTGATCTGGTTTAGGAGGATGTCCAACTGCGGTGGGTGGGAATGTGAGCCCGACTGGCCATGGTGATAACAGGATTTTCACAAGTTAAGAAAATGCCACACTGAGGTAGAAAGGGAAACATCCCTGCTTTACAGAATATGTTTTCTTTACCCTATTAAAAATGCCTTTATATGCAAATGTGGCAGGGGGGTGTCGCAGGTTACTTGGTTATTATAAAAGGGGGTTGCGACTCAAAAAAGGTTGGGAAACACTGCTCTATGTGCTGCCCAGTGGAGCTTTTCATGGTCATCCGGAGCCTATTACATGCTGGCCCTAAGGACAGTGTTGATCCATCTGAGGCCTTCTGTAATACATTTGCTAGGCACTTCCAGGATAAAATCTCTTGCATCTACAGGGACTTAGACTCCAGTGTTACAGCAGGTGAATCAGGTGAGGTATCCAGAGCACAGCCTTGTCCAGTTTCCTTGGATGGCTGTCGTAAATCCGCCCAGTGTCAAGATAAGCCGTCATCATTATAACAGTCCAAGTGTCGAAGCCAGAATATATTAGTCCAAAACAGAGCAAACGTAAACCAGTTAGGGGTCAGGCACAGGCGTAGTCAGGGTCGTTCTGAAGATCAAAGGTACAGAGGTCCGAGGTCAGGAATATCAAGAGTGTCTGGTGGTAGCTGTAACAAACAATTGCTTCCAGCATCTGAGTGTGTTTGGGACCTGCCTTTTGAGCAGGTGCTGATTGGTAAGGCTGCCCATCTGGGTCAGGCTGCACTTAGCCTGACCCCACCCCAAACACACTCCGGCACGGCTGGTCTCTGTCTGACCTACAGGAGGCACAACAATGAGTTTCAGTTAGTACAGCTTGAGGATGTTGACAAGGTGCTTGGACAGGTTCGTGTAACCAGGGAGGGAACAGCCAGCTGGGTCAGGGAGGTGATTAATGCCTCCTTGTGAGAGGGAGTGGACCTGGGCCACCTGAAGGAGTCAGTGGTGAGACCACTCCTGAAGAAATCCTCCCTGGACCCGAAAAATCTTAATACGTTTTGGGCAGTGGCAAATGTTCCTTTCCTGGGCAAGGTTCTTGAGTGGCTGGTTGCCAACCAGCTCCAGACACTCTTGGATGAGGCTGATTATCTACACTGTTTCAGGTTTTGGCATGGAAACAGACTTGGTCATCCTCTATGATGACCTATGTCGGGAGAGAAATGCGGGAGTGTGACCTTGTTGATTCTCCTTGATCTCTCGGTAGCTTTTGATACTATCAACCATGTTATCCTTCTGGGACAATTGTCTGAGTTGGGAGTGGGAGGTACTTCATTGCAGTGGTTTCACTTCTACTTGGATGTTCGGCTCCAGAAGGTGGTGCTTGGGGAATATTGCTCAGGCCTGTGGATTCTCCAGTTTGGGGTTCTGCAAGGGTCAGTTTTGTCTCCCATGCTATTCAACATCTACATGAAACCATTGGGTGTGGTCATCTGGAGTTTTGGAGTACATTGCCATCAGCATGCTGATGACACACAGCTCTATTTCTCCTTTTCATCTTCATCAGGTGAGGCTCTGGATATGCTAGATTGGTGTCTGGCTGTGACAATGGACTGGATGAGGGCTACTAAACTGAAACTCAATTGACAAGACTGAGATGCTGTTAGTGGTGGTTCTTCTGACCAGATGGAGGGTGCTCAACCTGTTCTGGATGGGGTTGCACTCCCCCTGAAGGAGCAGGTTTGTAGCTTGGGGCTTCTCCTAGAGCCATCTTTGTCACTTGAGGCTCAGGTGGTGGCCTCAGTGACATGGATTGTGTTCCACCAACTTTGGTTGGTGGCCCAATTACGCCCCTATCTGGGCAAGGATAACCTGGCTTCATTTGTCTATGTTCTGTAACCTCCAAGTTAGGTAACTGCAATGTGCTCTACATGGGGCTCACTTTGAAGACGGTTCAGAAGCTGCAGCTCGTGCAAAATGCGGTAGCCAGATTGTTAACAGGAACAAGAAGATCTGAACATATAACACTGATTCTGGCCCGCATGCACTGGCTGCCTGTATGTTTCTGGACCCAATTCAAGGTGTTGGTTTTGACCTATAAAGCCTTACACAGCTCAGGATCACAATACCTGATGAAGCACCTCTCCCAGCATGAACCTACCTGTACACTAGAGTCATCATCTAAGGCCCTGCTCCTGGTGAATCCTGAGCCCCTAAGTGATATCATAACCTATAATTATGCAAGTTCTGCTAATAGTGAATAATTCAAATCTCTCCAAGGGAGGCTAGGAATCAAGCAACAAGGGAGAGGGCCTTCTTGGTGGTGGCCCCCCAATTGAGGCCCACCTGGTGCCAACATTGTTATATTTTTGGTGCCAGGTTAACACCTTCCTCTTCTTTCAGGCATTTGGCAGCATATGATGAGGTTTTAATCAGGTCCTGGATTTTTTTTATTGTCGATGGTTTAAAAGTTGATTTAGATATATGTGTGTCTCTGTGCGTGCTGTCTGTTTATATGTTTGTATGTAAATGGCTTTTATAATGTATTTTTAATCTTTGCAAACTGCCTAGAGAGCTTTGGCTATTGGGCAATATAGATATGTAATAAATGAATGAAATTAATGAAAATGTGGCTGAATCCACAGCAGCTTCTCCCACCCCAGCCTTCATTCATTCATTCATTCATTTTTTATCCTGTTTCTTAGCCAAAAATCCTTGAAGTGACTTGCAATAAAACTTACCGGTAATATGCAATATACAAAACAATATACCATAAAATCTTATGATACAGCTATTAAAAACAGTTATAAAACAAAAACCTATCAATCCAAAAACCAGTGAAAAGCACAGAGTGAAGCATCTTGCAACATTATCCTAGTGATCAAGAGAAGACACCCCATCCAACCTCAGTTCAATTCAGGAATTCAGGAATGGTAAACACTCTCTGGAAGGAGCTGAACAGTCAGAGGGAAGCCAGAGGACTAGAACTAGTAATTATCATAGATGTTATTGCCCCTGTTTAGAACAGTGCCCCATGTGTGTTTTTTAGCCCCCTTCCAGCTCTACTAGTCAAAATCAACACAAGGATTGACAGAATCAAATCCCAGTATGGCTTGCATCGATGCAAGATCGCACCATTGGGAAGAAGCCCTCATGCTATGAAACAACAACCCTGGAGAGTGTATGTGAAAATCAAGCAATGTTGTAGACAAGACAACTTATGTGGATCTCTTTCTAGCTAATCATTCCCCCCCCCCTCTCTCCCCCAGCTAGGCAATGATTGGATGTGAAAGATCCCATCCAGTGCCTGCTCCAGGTTTTTGAGGGCCCTTAGGCAAGACTCGTGCAGCAAAATGTCTTGGTCCAGCCCTGGGGTGGAAAAAGATGACACTAATAAGGAAGATATAGAGGGCCTACTGGTGTGTTTTCAGTACTGGAGGGTGAAGCACAGAACCCTTACAGTGCTGTCTTGCCTGATTTTGCAAAAATAAGCACTTGCCTTTTCATTTAAAAGGGGGCAGCTGCTGAGCTTGCCTTAAAAAATTACTTTTAAAAAAATAATAAGGTGGAGAAACTGCCCAGGACCAATAAGGTAAATAACTTATATTTATTATCAGGGAGGAGGCACCTTTAGTCATCTCAACAGTCAATGGGCTGGTATTTGTGGTCTGTTCACTAGTTTTCCTTGGCCAGTATTTCATCTACATTCGGTATTTCGAATCCTGTCGGTTAACTTTGCGCATTTATTTTCTGCTGCAGCACTAGGGAACCAATGAAATATTTCATCTACATTCGGTATTTCGAATCCTGTCGGTTAACTTTGCGCATTTATTTTCTGCTGCAGCACTAGGGAACCAATGAAACCTAGCAATGACAATGTAAATTGGAAATAGCTATAGCCCCCTAGACTACCAAAATCTCTTAAGATTTGAATTATTCACTATTAGCAGAACTTGCATAATTATAGGTTACGATATCACTTAGGGGCTCAGGATTCATCTTCTCCAGTGCCACATTTTATCTCATCAACTGTTATTAGTAGCTCCAGTCTGCTAAATTAAAGGGTAGCGCCTCCAATTAGCCCAAATTTAACATTTTAAGAATATGTCTTCGGCAAGAACTCCCGTGGGTCTACATAGCTGGCAGCTCATTTCAATCATGCATCTGAAACTGCAGTCAACAGAGAGTGTGAAATTTGATTACTTAACAAATTGCAGAGAGAGAAACAGAAGAACCACGCTGTTGTGGGAGCAGGATAGGAATAATGTTGATAGTGAACATCCTGATAGATTATTTTAATTCAAACTACATTCATGAGACAAACGTAATGGTAGTTCCACACATCTCAACTGTCCCTATTTACCAGGTGGGGGGGAAATCCCTATTTTATGCCACCTGTTCCTGGTAAATAATTCTTGCTAATTTGTCATAGGGGGGCCATAGGTCAGAGGCAGAGCACAGACTGTGCATGCACAAGGTCCTAGGTTCGATCCCCGACATCTCCAGGTAGGGCAGGAAAAAGCTCCTGCCTGAAACTCTAGGAAGCTGCTGCCACTCAGTGCCAACAATACTGGGCCAGATGGACCCATGGTCTGACTCAGTACAAGGCAGCTTCCTATGTCCCTGTTGTGTAGCTGTGAGGTTAAATTGATACGGTGTGTGTGTCTGAGAGGGGATGTGTGTTCAGACAATATAGACCAGGGGTGGGCAACCCGTGGCCCACATGCGACCCTTGGAGCCTCTCTGTGCAGCCCATCGCAGGTGCCCTGCCCCCCTCCCCCTCCCCACAAAAACACACCGCTGCTGCTCTTGCTGCCACCAGCACGCTGGGTGCGCAAGGAAGGCCCCATCCCCACACATGCCCAGTTTCCAAGCAGGATCGACCATTCTGCTGAGAAGCAGGACACAGGGAGAGGATTCTCCTCACATGCCCTGTTTCCCTGAAGAATTGGGCTCCTGCCAGCCTGCCAGTTTCTGCTGGAAGACAGCGCACAGCCACAAGGAGAGCCATCCCTGCACATTCTGCTTCACAGCAGCATCGGGACAGGCTCAATCTGGACAGAGATAGCCTAGCTACAGTTATCCATGCTCTGGTAACCTCTCGTTTGGATGACTGCAATGCGTTATACGTGGGGCTGCCTTTGAAAACGGTCCGGAAACTTCAGCTCGTCCAAAATAGGGCAGCGAGATTATCAACCGGGTCTGGCCGACGAGAACATATTATGCCAGTGCTTTCTCATCTGCACGGGCTGCCAGTCTGTTTCCGGGCCCGATTCAAAGTGCTGGTGCTAACATTCAAAGCCCTAAATGGCTTGGGGCCAGGGTATCTGAAGGATCGTCTCCTCCCATATGTACCTGCCCAGACACTAAGATCTGCATCAGCGGTCCTTCTCCGAGAGCCCCTGCCAAAGGAAGTGAGGCAGGTCGCTACCAGGAGGAGGGCCTTTTCTGCTGTGGCACCCCGGTTATGGAATGAGCTCCCCAAAGAAGTTCGCCTGGTGCCTACTTTGTATTCTTTCCGGTGCCAGGTGAAGACCTTTTTGTTCTCCCAGGCATTTTAATCATTTTAATCATCTTAATCATTTTAATCATTTTAATTTTGTAGTTGTTTTTAATTCCATTATTGTAACTGCTGCTGCTAGCTCTGCTGTTTGTTTTTAATCTGTGGTTTTAAATTTTATATTTTATATTGTATTTTATGATTTTAACTGTTGTAAACCGCCCAGAGAGCTACGGCTATTGGGCGGTATAAAAATGTATTAAATAAATAAATAAAAATAAAAATCTCAGCATCCCTGCCCACTGAGATGGGGGTGGGGTGGTTGTGCACGTGCAGACGTGTGTGCATGGGGGGAGTGGTTGTGTGCATGAGTGTGTACATGTGTGCATGTAGGTGTGGCCCCCGACCTACCACCCATCACCGCACAGGGCCTTCGGGAGCCAAACAGTTGCTCCTCCCTGCTGATACTGAGCAAGACTGGCCAATGGTCTGACTTGCTATATGGCAGTGTTCCCCAGTGCAGTGCCTTTTTTAGAAAAATAATAATAATCCCAATTTTTTAAATACACATATATGGATTTGTATGAAATGTGTACAACTTTCTAGCAATCATAAATAGGCCTCAAGAAAAGCAGACCAAATATTAAAATAACAGAGTAATCCTGTGGCCCCTAGACAGTGTCTAGAGCAGGGCTCTCCAACCTTGGGTCCCCAGATGTTGCTGGACTACAGCTCCCAGAATTCCTTGCCATTAGCCATGCTGGCTGGGTATGCTGGGAGCTGTAGGCCAGCAACATCTGGGCACCCAAGGTTGGAGAGCCCTGCTCTAGAGGGACATAGGATTTCTCAGAGTCCCAGTTCTGATGTCAGAAAACATCTCTGGCCTCAGAGCTGGGACTCCATGCTTAGAGCGCCCCCTGCGCCTCGCAGCCGGTACAGAAAGAACCGTGTTAGCTGCTTCTCTGAGGTCGTAACAGCGACCTCAGAAAAGGGTTTAGTGGGCATTCCCAGGGGAGGGGAGGAGACCGGCGTTGCCAGGATACAACGTATCTTGGCAGCACCTCAGCCTCCTTCCCTCCCCCTCCGAAGCACCGTACTTAGATGCCTGAAGTTGGCCATCTAGCTGCTTTGCAGAGTGTGAGGAGCGCGGAGGTGACCTTGGCTTCTCTGCGGCTCCTCCTCTGCATAGGATGCCCGTAATCCTCCGAGTTCAGAGGGTTATGGGCATCCCCATTGGATTACACCCTAAGTATTAGTTTGAAGGTGGCATCTATATGCCACCCATTCAAATACTGAAAGCGTTGCAAGGTCCTCAGTCCATTGCATTAAAGGAGGTGACTGTTTATCCTTCCAATATTATAATGTCAGTCTTGTAGTTGTCAAAGGGGCTCAGAGAATCCATTTCCCCTTCCATTGGTAAATTTCCATAAAGAAGGTAAATAATTTTAAAGAGTGTGTACATCAGTGAATACTGAAGGCTGTTCCAGTACAAAACTTATTTGTTTGTGTAATAACCTGCCCCACAAAATGAAGCAACTACTGGACATTTCCAAAACATGTGTTTAAAAAGAAGCATTAGCTGTATTGCACCGCTAGCAATTAGCTGAATTAGATAATCCCTTGTTAAAGAGATGTCGTGATGTCCAATAGACAAGAAACAAAGGCTTCTGCCGAATAAGATGCAGCCTCAGATCCACAGAGGTGACAGGTAGATGCCAAAGTGGCGATCCACTGATTAGGCATTTTGTGGTGGTGCCCACAGAAGTTTCTCAAAGTCCCAAATGTGCCCCATCATGAGTCCAAAAAGGTTGGGGACTGTAACTCCCCTCACCGCTCACCACCACCTGTGATTCGAACTCGCAACTTTATTATGGTCAGATCCCACCTCCACCCTGTGTCCGCCTGTCAGACCCCCACCCCACCCCACCCCACCCCACTTTCTCAATCTCCTCCGCTGCCACCAACCCCCTCCAGGGTAACCAATTCAGACCACACCTTTTAAGTTTTAAAAATGAAATAGGTTTATTTAACTACAATTAAGGGTAGGGAAATGGATAATGTTATTGGATTCTAAATGTTGAAAACTCTCTCTCTCTCTCTCAGACAAGACTCCAGCTCCCAACTCCACTCAGGTCACTTCCACAGCTGTAAAAAAACAACAACAACAACCCCCTCTCCTCTCTTTCTCTCTCTCCCACTCTCTTCAGACAGGCCTCTGCGACTTCCCTCCTGCTGAACAGCACCATCCACTGTTTATATCACAGGCTTCACCCCCCCCCCTTCTCACTCTCTCAGCCAATCAGCAGACATCTCAACATTCCACACTCCTCTCACACTCCCCCCTCCCCTCACATACTAACTGATATAACGCTTTGTCCATGGGAAGGGGCATGACAGGACCCCTGGTATAAGGCGTCTTCTTATGTTAGAAAGACATTTACTGTACCCTGGGCCAAGTTCTTTTTGGCATAATCCAGTAAAAGTTAAACTTTTAAGTCCCATTGAATTCAGTGAGAGAGGAAATCAATGGGATTTATGGTGCTTTGTTGATGCACACTTGATCCTATGCACACTTTCCTGGGAATAAGTCCCATTGAACTCAATGGGACTTGTGATGAGAGACGCATAGGATAACACTGTAAGTTTGTTTATGCAGAAGTAAATGCCATTGATTTCAGTGGGACTCCAAGTGCTCAACATTGTCTGGATTGTACACTTTGTACCATAATATTTTATTGCATTAAAAATAAAAACTATAGCGTATTATCAAAACAAGACTCATACTATGTTCCTGCTCATATTATAGTTTTTATTCTATTTTCCCAGGCATTTTAAGCATTTTGATCATTTTAATCTTGTAATTGTTTTTAACTCTGTTATTGTAATTTGAACTGCTGCTGCTGCTAGTTTTGCTGTTTGTTTTTTAATCTGTGGTTTTAAATCTTATATTTATGTTATATTTTATGGTTTTAACTGTTGTAAACCACCCAGAGAGCTTCTGCTATTGGGCGGTATAAAAATGTATTAAATAAATAAATAAAATTTATCGATAATACAATTAAGACCTATTAGAATATTGCTGTGAATCTCCATAGGAAAGCCTTGGGAACTGAAAAATACCCATGCAGATGGATTTCATTATGTTGTTTAGAATGGCATCACATCAGAGAGAAGCGGGAGGGGGGGCAAGCATTACATGGAAATGGGCTATTGAAAAGCTAACAAAGAAATTCAAATTATCCCATGCTTAGTCATGGCTTTCCTAGGGCAGAGCTTCATGCAAAGTCTAGATTTTAGCGAAGACAAAGAGAAAAAGGGGATTGCACAGCTAATGCGTTCTTTTCTACTGTATACAAAACTGAGCATATTATAAATGTTAGAAAAACAAACAAAAAACCAACCCTCTGACATAATCAGCGTTTTCTTCCTCATATCTGCTCCTGCTGCCTAAAGCATTTTAGTATGATGCTGGAGCTAAAATGTTAAGAAGTAGAGAAAGGGGAGGATAATAATTCTTGGGATCCTCCATTCCAAATAATTGGAGATCCTGGAAGAATTGCAGGCTGCTAACCTGCCCACTCCTAGCATCTGTTACTTGCATACAGATGCACTCCACTTCAGGTTCAACCATTCTTCTATTAGGAGTTCATTCCTCTCTGATGGATTGGAGGAAACGGCATGGATGTTACAACTGTTGATTCTTTAGCTAATTTGAACTTTCACAGTTACATAGTAGTATCCAACTGCCCCGAAAATGCCCGGACCATCCCCAAAACCCTTAAGCCAACAAAGGCTTCTCACTTTGTTATGCAGAGTCCCGAATTCCCCTGCCTCCCTTAACTGCAAGCTACTTAAAGGGGCCACATGGGCAAAATTGCAGCTAAGCTAAAACTTTTAGTTTTAGCTGCAATTTTGCCCACGGTCCTTTTAAGATAGTTCTGTTTAGGCTCAAAGGGCCAGGGATGTTGAAGAGTCCTTGGTCTCGAGTCTCGAGTCGAGTCACGAGTCTTTGGACCCGAGTCTCGAGTCCGAGTCCGAGTCCTTGGTCCAAAATGGTGACTCACGAGTCCCGAGTCACAAGTCACTCCCAAAGCTGACTCCACGAGTCCCTATTAAACTCAATGGGGGGTTTTCCCAACAAAATAAGGCTACTTCAGATGTGTGGCTTAAATAAATTCTAGGCACAAGTGTGCCTTTTTATTTCAAAACTCTGCAACTGGTTTTGGCAAGAACAGACCAGGCAGACAAACCCAAAATAACCAGGCAGGCAGAGGAGGCAGGGAACCCCAAAACAGGCAGGCAGAGGCCTTTGTCTTGGACAATTCAACTGTTGAACTGGTCAAGAAGAGACCAGGCAGGCAGAGGAGGCTGGGAACCCCAGACGGGCAGGCAGAGGCAGCCAAACCCAAAATGTCTGAAAGGTTGTATTTTAGAAAAATGATTTTAAAAAATAAAGTTGCTGTACTTCCTAAAACTTATCCATGTTGCATTTGAGGAACATGATTTTTTCTAAATGTTTGGCCCCCATTCTGGAACGGTGAGATCTCATCACAATTCCACCCTCACTGAACACCCGCTCCACTGGTGATGAACTTGCTGGAACCAGAAACACACTCAGAGCAGCCACACAGAGTAATTTCAGGTCCTTCTTCTGCCTCTCCCAAGTACACAACAGATCAATCAAAATAAATCTTGACACACTGTTGGGGCTGCACTCCTGGTAGCCATCCATAGTGGCCGAGCAGCGGCACACCTCGCTTCCATGCGCTCTTCGCCGGCAATCACGCTCCTCTCCACTCCTTCTGGCACAGCCCAGGGATGTTGAAGAGTCCTTGGTCTCGAGTCCCGAGTCGAGTCTCGAGTCCCATTAAAAATATTGGGACTCGAGTCTGAGTCGAGTCAGAGGGGGGACTCAGTCCGACTCACGAGTCGAGTCCTCGAGTCCGAGTCCCCATCCCTGCAAAGGGCTGCCCACAGAGAGAAAGAGAGCAGGAAAGGAACAGACGCAAGGATGTGTGTGTGTGTGTGTGTGTGTCTGCGCGCGCGCGTGCAGAAAGAAAGGTGAATGAGGGAATTTATCACATGATTCCTATCTTTATATTGCCAAAGATTTTATTTCCTAACAGAGCTGACTCTTTGCCTCTAACAGGTGAGTTTGCAGTGTCAGAAGGAAATGCAAGAAATTTCCCCTTCTTCTCTCTGAAGCTCCATGTTTGGGGATGTGGGGTGGGTGGGTAAGCTTCGCCTGCTGAATTTGTGCCAATCCTGACAATTTTAAAACAAAAAGAAAGAGATCAACAATTAAGGGTTTAAGTAAGGTAAAAAAAATTACAAAAGCCACTTATAAAATATTATAAAGTATTATAAAATAATATATAATATAATAATGTAATAATTATAATATTGTGTGTTTCCTCTATTAACTTTTGTACTTGACCATGCCCTTTTGTTGCCTGGCCATACCCTTGGCCACACCCTTATGTTGCCTGGTCACGCCCTCTTGATCACACCTTCATGTTGCTTAACCATACCTCTTACAAATCCACATGTGTGTCCCTGTTTTCATCTGTGAAATGTTGGAGGGTATGCAAGTAACAGATGCTAGGATGTCTGTTATTACTAGAGAACCTCAGCTACACAGTGTGCTCTTTTGCTTGCCAGTTCTGGCTTCACTGTCTATTCCATCTCACTGATCATAACACAGCAAGCTTCGTTTCAGGCATGTCTGTTTTGTTCTTATGGGTGAATCCAGTCCAGTTGAGATAGCGGGTGGCAGAACCAAGAACGGTTCAGACACAATTAGGTGCATGGGTCAGGGACTTAATAAAACCTGACTTTTCACCCACTGAGTCTTTCTGCCCCTCTCAAAAGCCATTGCTACAATGAAATGAAAACACAGTTAGATTTTGGCATGCAAAACACTGGGCTAGAAGGGAGCCACTTAACCAAATTCATCATATCAGGATTTGATTTAAGGATGCCAGGAGAGCAAGGCTTTTTACAATAACAAATTGTACACACAGTCCTTTTTCTTTTTCTCTGAGATCCATTCACTGTAATGAGCCACAATGATTAGGCAAGCAGCTGAAATGAAATTATATTCTGTGACTAGCTGTTGCCCGCGGCTTCACTCGCGTGATGAAGAGTGACCGTGCCAAGTTTGCATGGGTCGTCATTTTCCTATAGGCACTATTTGTTCTAAATTCCTTAAGGTAGCTGACCGCTGTTTTGAATCACTCCATAGGAAAGGTCCCCCGGGATTACATAATGGAATCCTAGCTCCCCCGGGACTGCCAGCTCCCCCAGGGACTGCACAATGAAATCCCAGCTCCCCCGGAACTACCTGCTCCCCCGGGACTACACAATGAAATCCCTGGCCCCCTGGGACTACACAATGAAATCCCAGCTCCCCCAGGAATACACAGTGAAATCCCTGTTCCTCCCCCGGGACTGCACAATGAAATCTCTGCTTCCCCCCCTGGACTACACAATGAAATCCCTGTTCCCTTTCCCCTGGGACTGCACAATGAAATCCCTGTTCCCCTGGGACTACATAGTGAAATCCCTGCTCCCCCCCCCCCCCAGGACTGCACAACAATGAAATCCCTGCACCACCACCCCGGGACTACACAACTGTGAAACCCCAGCTCCCCCCCCCCCGGGACTACACAATGAAACCCCTGCTTCCCCCCCTCCCGGACTACACAACAATGAAATCCCTGCTTCCCCCCCACCCAGGACTACACAACAGTGAAATCCCAGCTCCCTCGGGTCCACACAACAATGAAATCCCAGCTTCCCCCCGGACTACACAACAATGAATTCCCTGCTCCCCCCTCCGGGACTGTACAATGAAATCCCTGCTCCCCCTGCCAGGGACTACACAATGAAATCCCAGCTCCCCCCCCCCCGGGACTATGCAACAATGAATTCCCTGTCCCGTCCCCCCCGGGACTATGCAACAATCAAATCCCTGCTCCCCCCCGGGACTACACAATTAAATCCCTGCTCTCCCCCCCCCCGGGACTACACAGCAATGAAATCCCTGTTCCCCCTCCCCCTCGGGACTACCCAACAATGAAATCCCCCCCCCCCCCATGTAGGCCCCAGCTGCAGTGCATATGAACATTCTGTTTTGACATAGGAGAGATTTGCATATCCGCTCCTGATTGGGCCCCTGTGGCAGCAGTTCATACAAACATTCTAAATGTCATTGGAGTGATTTGCATAACCGCTCCTGAATGGCCCCTGCGAACATTCCAAGTGGCTATCATTTATTTTGGGCCATACAGGCGCAGTGATGGCTTTTTCAGAGATTTGAACCCACCAGTCTTTGTCCTTGGGTGATGGAGAGTATGTGTGCCAGGTTTGAGGCGGATCTGTCCAACCGTGAAGGAGCCTATGCGACGCACGCAAACGCCCATACACACAGACACACGGACACACAGAATTTGGGACGCCACACACACAACAGTCATTCTCTGACTGAAAGTGTAATGTTTAGGCTGGGTGCTGGCAGCAGAATACTTTTCTGACAGAAATATCTGATCTTAAAGAAAAATCAGGTTAATCCTGAGAGTCGACAGGTGATGAAGAGTGACTGTGCCAAGTTTGGGGTAGATCCGTCAAAACGTGATGGAACCTATGCGACGAAGCCCCCCACACAAGTCATTCAGTCATTTAAAAAGTTTTCCTCCCTTTTCACCCCCTCAGAGAACATTCTAAATGGCCTTGGGGAGATTTGCATACCCACCCCTATTGGCCCCTGCAGGAATTCATACAAACATTCTAAGAGTCGTATGGGCTATTTGCATAACTTGCTCCTATTGGCTCCTGCAGCAATTAAGGGGTTGAGGCCCATGTGCATAACTGCTCCCCTGTTGTTTTGCCCATAGGGGATATGAGAGTGGGGCAATTTTGCCCCCTTTTTTCTCCCCCTTAGGGACGGAATTTCCAAAAATCCTTCCTTAGTGGGTGTCTACATCATAAAAACTATGTTCCTTCAAAATTTCACATTCCTAGATTAAATGGTTTGAGCTTGGTGTTGATGAGTCAGTCAATCAAAAATCAGTCAGTCAGTCAGTCAGTCAGTCAGGACTTCTTCTTCTTTATATATAGATTGTTAGGCACCTGCTGAAGGCAAACTTGCTTCCTTTTCAGTTTAATGTTATTCTGTGCCTTTAAGTTTTTACTCGGCATAAGTGTAAACAGGAGATAGCTTGAGTGAAGATGGAGAAAAACTCCAGGTGGATGCAATCGAGCCCTGGTTTGTGCCTACAACCGGGTATATTTAGTTTATTTCAGCAAATAGATTTCATAGATCATAGAGTTGGAAGGAGCCTACAACAAGGCTATTGAGTCCAACCCCCTGCTCAATGCAGGAAACTAGAGGAGGGGTCTCCCATCCAAGTAATAACCAGGCCTGACCCTGCTTAGCTTTCCACACTCAGACAAGCTGAGCCAGCGTAAGCCACAGGCCTGTGGACAGCAGGGTGGTAGGGCAGATGGCCTCCCAGAGATTTGGGTCTTCAAATGAAAGATTCAGGGCTCTAGCCCTAGTGGGCCACCCTCTAACACCACCTCTGTCAACTACACTACACTACAGGTGAGCAGGCTTCTGGGATCTTATTTGTTTTTCACTAGAATCTCACAGTTCACCAACTAGTCAGGTTCAAAATAGTGGGCCAGGGTAGCCATACACCTAGCAGATTAAGGAACAGGTTACCTGTGAGCCCATGGTTCAGACCAAGGCTGCTTCCAGATGAGACTTTTAAAGCACTACTGCCTTGTCTTGTTCATAGGATTTTCCAGTGCTTTCCCCCCACTTCTCCCATCTTTTCTCATCCCTTAATTTTTCACATCCACAGCTCTAGATGTTTGATATAATTTTCCAGCATTTTGCCGGGGGTGTGGTTGTTACTGTGATGTTACTGAGGGAAGTATTCTGAGAACACATCGTGGGAGTGTTTCTCTGCAGCCATTTTTGTTTCTGGTATCCACGCTGTAAGAACTCTAAAGGTTGATAACACATCCTGCTTGCAGCGTGCTCTCATAGAGCCATCAGGATTTGGGGGCCATGAAAAATATAAGGTAACTGCTTTGATACCTCCTGCTTTGGCTATATTTGTAACATTTCCACATGGGAGTACCTTTTCTAATTATGTTTTTTTTTAAAAGGAGTACTTGCACAACTCTATGTATTCCATCATTTCAAATTTCAATAAATTATGTCATTTATTCAAATGAAACACTTCCATTTTCCTTCTGGGAACAGTTCAACACGAAGGGGAATTCACTGTGGGTGGGTGTTCTGTTATATATGTGTAGTTTCCAGGTGCTTCCAGAGGGACGGTTCCTAGTAGCACTGCCAATCAAAAGGGCATTGTGCAGCTGTTCTGTCTTCGTCAAAAGAAAAAAGAAATACGATATGTTGACTGGACCACCACCACCCATACAGTTCTGTGAATGAGGCAGGATGATTGCATAATAAAAACCTAGTCTGGAAGTACCCTCTGTAAAAGGAATAAAGAACATCGCTCCATTTTGAGGCGAGGCGAGCAATTCTGGTCTATTGCTGTTGCACCTTTATGGTGTGTGTGTGTGTGTGTATATATATATATATATATATATATATTTACAGGTACGCACACAAACGAGTAAGGTCACTTGTGCACATTCCCACTATGGAATAAAATAGTGGGAGGAGGAGATTGCTGACAGAGGGGAGGGAAGAGACAAAAAGGCTGCTATCGCTGCATCTCATCTTGTTCCACCCACGTGTGTGCAAGACAGCATGAAGGAAAATAGCGAGATGCCATTTGTGGATGATACATTGCAATTCCACATAAAAAGAAAGAAAGAAAGAAAGAAAAAATGAAGGTGTCCATCTGGAAGCACCCCAAGAATTTGTTTTCAGTATTAGAACTGAGCTCACATTTCTTTCACACACAAAAATCCACTCCTGTGGAAAAGTTAACTAACAAGTACGTGCCTCAGTAAAACAAGCCAATATGGACATTTTTATGATGTGTGGTCTAGCTTTACCAAGTATATCAATCAGAGTAAGGATGGACTACATCCAGCACAATCCCACAGGAAACTCTGGAGAGACCTTTTAAGCTAACTAGACACAGGAATGTACATAACGTAATGTTTAAAGTGGTATGTACTGTATATGCAGATTTACTCATATTAAGTGTAACAATGTATACACTTCTCGATGCGTTAATTGGTTGTACTGTTTATAAAAGTTAATAAAAAGAAAGAATATGTAAAACAAAAATCCACTCCTGATTTACCCCAAGCTCTCCATTTCAACATTCTCATATAGTTTTGTATGTGGAAAACAGCAACACACACCAGATGTCTTCAAACCCAACCGCTATTTATTATAACTTAAGAAACACAGAGCAACGTTCTTTGACTTGCAAGGGGAACATAAACAACAGGCAGAGTGATCCTATGGCCGCTGGGCGGCATCTAGTTGGCCATGAGATTGTTTGGATTCCCAGATCTGAGGTCAGAAAAGAGCTCTGACCGTGGAGCTGGGATTCTGCACTCAGGTCCCCCTCCCAGTTCCCTGCAGCCAGCGCATAAAGAACCACATCGGCTGCTTCACTGAGGTCATAAGAATCACCTCGGAGAAGGGGTGAAGAGGGTGTTCCGGGAGATGGGGAGGGGAGGAGACCAGGTCCACCAGGATATGACATATCCTGGCAATACTCCCACCTCCTTTCTTGCCCCTCCAAATCAGCTGTCTAGCTGATTTGCGGAGCAGGAGGAGCGTAGAGGCAAAGATCACCTCTGCACTCCTGCCGCCCTGCATCGGATGCCCATAATCCTCCAGGTTCGGAGGTTTACAGGCATCCCCACTGGATTACACCCTTAACTGAACAATTGTGCTTGATAACTGGTATGGTCCTGTAGAGCCAGGATTGTCCTGGCCTTCAGGAGATTATGCAAGTTCGACCGCTCCTAGTGACTTCTGCGCAAAAGTGAAAGCATTCCCTTCTATTCTTCACACATGCTCACACTGAGGCTTCTGGGCTTGTCTCTTATAAAGGCGGTGCACAACATATAAGGTCGGGAGGAGACATGCTGGTGTAATTACTGTTGTTAAACAACTGGGAGACAAAAACCCTTTCAGATCTATTGCAAATCATCTAGAGATCTATCAGTAGATCCCAATCTACCTTTGGCCCACCTCTGATTACTACACAGTGTGAATCAATATCACTGCAGTACAGGGCTGGCCCAAGATATTTGCTGCCTGAGGCAAAGGACAAGATGGTACTCCTCCTCCCAATTCCATGGACAAAAGCCAATTGGAATTTTATTTATTTATTTATTTATTTATTTATTGTATTTATGAATCGCCCATCTGGCCTGCAAACCTGCCACTCTGGGCGATGTACAACTTGATAAAATATAAAATACATTTAAAACAGTATAAAATTTTAAAATCTTAACCCACCCCATATTCCCACCTGAATAGCCATGTTTGAGCGGCGGAAGCTCAGCAGAGAGGGGGCATGGCGGAGGTCACTTGGGAGAGAGTTCCGCAGTATGGGGGCTGCCACAGAAAAGGCCCTCTTCCTAGTCCCCACCAGTCTAGCTGCTCTGGCTGAAGGGACAAGGAGAAGGCCGTCTGTGGCAGATTTTGTTGAGCGGCCTACTTGGTGTTGCTGGAGACGCTCATTGAGATAAACTGGACCGGAGCCGTATAGGGTTTGAAAGGTCAAAACCAACACCTTGAATTCGGCTCGGCAAGCAACTGGTAGCCAGTGCAGCTCCTTGAGCACCGGAGTGATGTGATCCCGCCAGCGGCTGCCTTTAACCAGGCGAGTCGCCGCGTTCTGTACCAGCTGTAGCTTCCGAACCGTCTTCCAGGGTAACCCCACATAGAGCGCATTACAGTAGTCTAGGCGATGAACCACTGATGGGAGCAGATGATTAGGAAGGTAGGGGCGCAGCTGCCGTATCAGATGGAGTTGATACAGCGCCGCCCAGCTCACAGCTAACACCTGAGCCTCCATGGACAGCTGGGAGTCTAGAATGACCCCCAAGCTGCAGACCTGGTCCTTCAGGGGTAGATGTACCCCATTCAGCACCAGGTCAACATCCCCTAACCTCCCCTTGTCTCCCACCAGAAGTACCTTGGTCTTGTCGGGGTTCAGCTTCAGCATGTTAAATCTCCCTTCAGCACTGGAGATGGGACAACATCCTCCACTACAGGTGAGGGAAGAAGATTAGCTTTGGGGGTACAGGACAGGCCACGTGGCACACAAAGGTCTGTCCTCTGACATCTTGCTGCCACTCCCTCCCCACACACAGAGATCGCACCCTTAGGTAATAGTTATTAATAGCACTTTCTCTCAAATTTTTGCCTTGCTTTTCTTTTTGGAATTTAACCACATTTTGACCATTAACATATCATTTGTTAATTAGTTGCCATGACCGGAGGTGTTCTGTGTGAATTAATAATAATACCGTTGTTAATTCACATTTTCTTTGTGTTTAATTTAATTGGACATCCTTTTCCTATTATGTAAAATTGGAAATTATTTTCCTATTATTTTTCTATTATGTAAAACAGGAAAAATTGCTCCCTCTTTTCTTTTCTATCCATTCATGGTTTCCAATTATAAACCTGAAAGGAAGCCTGATGAACCTGTACAGCATAATACATCTGAAGTGCAATAATTACAATAATTATTAAATAAAACTAAGGGTGTATGGCAGAGACAATAATTATAATGATGATAATTAGTACTATTTCTGTCATACACCCTTAGATCCATAGTCTACAGCAGGGGTGGGCAAACTTCAGGCTTGCAGGATCAACTTTAGTTTTTTATTAGAACCCTCAGATCCACCAGACAGAGCCAGGTGCAAAAGACAAAAAATCCAGAGCCCAAGGATTTGTTTTGAGTACCAGAACTGAATGCAGCTCACAGCACCTCCACACAAAAATTCACTCCTGGTTACATGCCCCCTCCCCCACCACAGCTTTCTTCATTTCAGCAGTATTGGGGGAGTGGGGGGAGTCACTGTGTTGTTGCCATTCTTTAATGATTGGGAGTCAGAAATCTTTTCTAATCTACTTCTAATCACCCAGGGATCTAGCAGTACATCTGCCCACCCCTGTTCTACAGACTCCTAATCGTTTCAGCTTCTTTTCACACAGAAGGCACTTTCTGATTGTTTTGGACATTCATTAGTTTTAACAAGTCAGGTATTTTTTTAAAAAAAATATCTCTGTGTATGAAAGTGTGTGGCCGGATCTCTAACTGTCATCCCCCCCCCCCCTTTTGGCAGACCTGAATGTAATCAATCATAACGTCCAAAGGATTCTTATTTATTTAGGTATTTATTTGTCGCATTTCTAAATCGCCCATCTAGCCGGTACCCAGGCCACTCTTACATCCCCCTATTTGGTTAAGAAAGCCCTATTAAAAGCCCCAGTGGTGTAGTGGAGCCAGGGCTCACAGGGATGCAGCACCAACACCTTTTTATTAGCAGGGGTGCTGATGTCATCTACCACCAGCCCCCTCAGACTTCTCTGTTCCCTCTGGGCTTAGCTGCAATCTTCACAGTAGCTGGAGAAAAATGAATTTTCCCAGCAACAATGGCCAGGTTAGCCTGATCACTGGGGAAAAGAAGCCATGGTGGCTTTTTCCCCCCTGTCACGCCCTATGCAATTTGACTAATTACCCTTGCAGCACGCAGGTTGCCATGCTGTCTGAACCCAGTGAGGTGCACAGTGGGGGGTTAGCTTCCAAACCACCCCAGAACCCTACAAGCCATTGGTGGTCTGGAAGCCACATACAGCCTGCCACGCACTTCGCACCTCGCTTGGTTCCGACCACAGGGCGTCTGACCTGGAGGGGTGAGGAAAAGAAACCAGCATGGCTCCCCCCCCCTGGTGATCTTGCAAACCCGGCAGATGTATTATTTCTTGTTGTAATGTAAAGTATTTTGAGGTGGCTTGGTTTTGAATGGGCAATTAAGACCTGTTAGCTCCTAGAACTGGTTTGTTGCTATGGATCAACATAGCTACCTGCAATTTTGGACTCACCTTGGGATTGTGGTTATGGGCCTGTCATGTACCTACACTTCAAAATTTGCCACTACACCACTGCCTTTTATATAATGGAGTGAAATTTTCTGCAAATGTTTGATTTTGGAGGAGGTTGTTTATAAAAACTACTAATCAATAAATCCCTCTTAAACCCCACCAAGGGGTTTATATATACCACCAATATATAATTGTATATTATATGCCATTAAAGTACGACACAAGCGGGGCATCATTTCCCAAACCTCTCTTATAAAAGGAAAATATACTGCAATGTTCTGGAAAAGTAATAATTCTTTCTATTGTTTGGCAATATGCACATAATAACTAGCCTAATAACCAGCTTGTTGATGAATGAAGCAAGTACATTAAGCTTTCTCCAGTCTCATTTTGATATGCAGTTAATCACAAAGTATTCTTTCCTATTCATTCTGCAAAGCAGTAGAAATTACTATAATTAATAAAATGCAATTAAAACTTAAAATGAATAGGTAATTTAGTAAAGGCATGATTTGATAAGAGTGTGATCACTGAACCTGTTCAAGATATGAAGACAAATATAAAGGCATCACACCCTATGGTACTGAATTCCATTAGATAATTAAGTGCTGTGTGAAGAAGAACTTTTATCTATTCTGAACCTACTGCCAATCAACTTAATTGGGTGACCCCAAGTTCCAGTATGACAGAACTAGGGGGGAGGAACCTTTATCTTCCTTCTCTGTCTTTGCCTTCAGTATACATGTCCATTTCCCCCCTTTTACTTTGTTCCCTGGTCAAACAGGATTTACGGGGTTTTGTAGTGCTTCAGTGTTTGCCTTCTAATCTCTGAAAAGATATTTTAATTACACAGCTGGGAATAATGCTAGAATGGTTCATGCTAGGACTCTGCATCCTCACCATCACTCTGTCTAGGGATAAACACAACAAACTGGCACTGATGCTGATGCTGCTAGAAGAAATCTGCAGCCAGCATCAGCACTTGGCACCCCAGTAGCGCTGACACCAGCTCTGGGATGAATTGCCATTTTAAATTCTCTACAGTGCCCAGGAGTGCACAACATAGTGTTGCTCAGAGGCATTGTGGGAAATTTAAAATGGCAGCCTGCCTGGTTCTATTTTAAGAGGAAACTGTCTGAGGCCACCAGCATGGACCAATCAGAGGCTGCCATTCTCGATGAGAGCCAGTGTGTCGTAGTGGTGAGAGTGTTGGACTGGGACGTGGGAGATCCAGGTTCTAGTCCCCGCTCAGCCATGAAACTCACTGGGTGACTTTGGGCCAGTCACTGACTCTTAGCCTAACCTACCTCACAGGGCTGTTGTGAGGATAAAATGGAGAGGAGGAGGAGAATTTTGTAAGCCACCTTGAGTTCCTTGCAGGAAGAAAGGCAGGGTATAAATTAAATAAATAAATAAATCCCACTTTGCCGGACACAGAATAATGGGCTCAAGTTACAGGAACCCAGATTCCACCTAAACATCAGGAAAAATTTCCTGACTGTTAGAGCAATAAGACAATGGAACCAACTACCTAGGGAGGTGGTGGGCTCTCCCACTCAATGAGGCATTCAAGGTGAAGCTGGACGGCCATCAGTCAGGGATGCTTTGACCTGGATTCCTGCACTGAGCAGGGGGTTGGACTCGATGGCCTGGTAGGCCCCTTCCAACTCTACTTTTATATGATTCTATGATTCCGAGGGCTCCCTCAAGCCTGGAACTGGCCCTAAAAATCCAGAGCAGGATTCAAGGGGGAAGCCTGGGCCGAGCCACTCTAACCCGCAGTACCTCCTCACCATCCCAAGCATCAATGAGTAACAACAACCGGTTCCTGCATATTTGATCAGAAATTTCCCAGGCAGCCTTGAGATGTATTAGTTTCATTTTAGAGATAAAGGACTGGATTTTGAATGTTCTTTGGACAGAAGATTAGGCACAATTGACCAACCCTCCTGAGGAGACACTCCCCACCACAAATATATTCAGCCTTTCCCTCAATGGTGGCAGAGGTACAGCTGACAGGGAAACCACAGGGGCCAAAGTGGATGGCTTCCTCCTCCCCCAGAGCTCTTGTCAATGCTGCTCTCACCGGTGCTGTATGGGAAGCAAGAAAGACAGGTTCACTGAGGGACAGCCAACTCTCAGTGGTGTGTGTGGGAGGAAGCTCAGTCTCCCTGATGAAGCCCTTCAGATTGATAGGTACTTGGCTAGCACTCATTAAACACATTTTACCCAGTCCTCCTAAGTTAAAATGGTAGGTTGACAGGGGGATGCTGGCTCAGCTTGTCTGAGCGTGGAAAGCTAAGCAGGGTCAAGCCTGGTTGTTACTTGAATGGGAGACCCCTCCTCTAGTTTCCTGCATTGAGCAGGGGGTTGGACTCGATAGCCTTGTAGGCTCCTTCCAACTCTATGATCTATGAAATCTATGAAGTGCACAAATACACCAATATTGCACTGTGCCAGCATGGCAGTCTCACCCATCTGCCACAGCCATTGCAGAGGTTTGTAGGTAGCCTGTGTAGTGGAGTGACTAAATCACTGGGTTTGGACAGAACATGTAGATTAAATCCCTACTCAGCTACTACTATTTATCATCTCTGTAACGCTTCTAATATGCAAAATCATTTATGGCGCAATCCTATGCATGTTTAGACAGAAACAAGTCCTACAACCCCCAGCAGGCCCCAGCATGGCTGGCTGGGGCATGCTGGGAATTGTTGGATTCGTTTCTGTCTAAACTTGCATTCAATTGCATCCTTAGCATACATTATTTATATAGCCTCTATCCTCACAATAAACCTATCATTGTTATTCCCGTATTATAGATGGAAGGCCCCATGTCTTGTGTTAGGCGTGAAGAGCACACAGTGATTTCCACCTGTTACTGGGCACGTTCGCACGTAATGCTAACCCACCCTGGAAATAAGCCACAGCGGGTTGCTTGTTGTGTGAATAACCCAGTGAGCCTGACAGACGATTGGGCTCACTGTGGGTTGTTGGACCCCTCCTCCCCACTCCCACAAATATACCAGGGGACCCCATGGAAGGAACGAGTCTTTCCCCCCCTCCCCATGCCTTGGGCTACAGTAGATGCTTCAGGGGTGGTAGCAGCCTACTGACTTGGTTTCGCCCCTGCCTACCCTGCAGGAAGGTTGTTAAGATTCCCTTCATCTTTCACAAGAGCCTGTTTTGAGCAGCAGTGTGTGTGACTCTTTTCTGTCTCTGAACAAGAAACCTGTTCCAGTTTTGTATGCTTCCCATTAGTAGTACATATAAACAGCATGATCTCAGGTACCTTTTCATCTGCTAAAGAGAGGCATACATGGCATGCATAAAAATACTCAAAAGGTACCGTATATACTCAAGTATAAGTCGAGTTTTTCAGCACATTTTTTGTGCTGAAAAATGCCCCCTCGACTTATACTTGGGTCAGCGCACTTATACTGGAGGCAATAAGTTTTCTCAGTTTTTTGGGGTGAAATTAGGGGCCTCGACTTATATTAGGGTCCACTTATACTTGAGTATATACGGATATATATAAGGTTTATTGTTGATAACAAACATCTAAAGGACCTTGGGTGAAATCCTGCTATTCACTAGTAAGTCTCACTAAATTCAATAGTACACACAAATGCAACTAGGTGCAAGATTGCAGCTATAGTGGATAATAAACTGATTTTTCTGTCAGTTGGGTATCTAATTTTATCCACATCATTAAGCTGTTTGTTCTTATTTACAGGCCTCTTTTTTGCCCCAGATTATCACTCTCCAAACCTACTGTTGTCAACAGCAAGAAATCTGACTGATCACTATTCTATCAAAAGCATCTTTATAGTTGGGCATCTCCCACGTGAATCTGTCCATTCACATGCAGGCCACACACCTCTGCCTAAGCCTTCCCTGCACAGGTGCAGGGAAGAGCAGGGAGAAAAGTGGGCCAGTAGTCAGGGTTGGGCTAAGGGGGGCCTGACCCCTCTAAATTTTCTCTGCCCTCCCCTAATTTTTTTAACAAATATATAATTAAAAAAAGAGTTTAAAATTTTGTCTTTAAAAGGTCTGCAAACCAGATGAACTGCCCCTTTACTTTTCTGGCAGTCCCCCCCCCGAACTTTTAGGCTGGCTACGGGCCTGGAGGGAAGAGCACTGAGCAGGCTTTTAAAATCATACACTTTTAACTTTGCATTGTGCTCTGTTTTAGTGTGTCTATTTTACTCTCTGAAAATGTTTTAGGTTTATATTATCGGCTGATTGGTCTGAGTTTTTAGCTTTTCTCTCTGTGTTCTATAATGATTGTTTCAGAGCTGCTTTATAGAATTGCATTCTTGTTTGATGTTGTGATTTTAAGGGCACAATTCTTTGTATGTTTAGACAGAGAAAAGGCCTACGACTCCCAACATACACACCTGCTGGGAGCTGTAGGACATATTTCTGTCTAAACATGCATAGGATTGTGCCTTAAAATGTTTTTTTTTTTTTAAATTATCATCATCATCATCATCATCATCATCATCAGAGATCAATAGTTGTTGGATCAGTGATAAACAGAATAAATAAATATTTTATTCTCCCAAGCTTTTCTTGGACAACATTTTAATGCTGTTGGGTTTTTTTTTTTTTATCATGTTGTTGCTAGTTTGTTGCTGCTGCTTTTATTGTTGGCCCTGTTATAGTTGTTCAGCTTTGCTTTAGTCGTTACATTTTTATTTTGAATTTTTAGTTGTTAGTCTTCTTGGAAGCTGTCTTATTGAAAGGCATGATAGGAATAATATAAATAGCAAACAAAGAAATGGTGAGGCCCACCAGGTGCTCAGGTGAACTGAGCAGGCACTGTTGAATATACACCAGAATCCTGTGCAACACCCAGAGTCTCCATGACAACGCTGATATTGGAAGGGCTCCCTCAAGAAAACCAGCCGAAAACCACTGAGAAAATTGGGTGAAACTTATGGGGTTAGGCTGTAAAGGATATGTTGAAAATGCTCAAAGTGTCCTGAAGAAGCTTTTCCATCAGGTGATTTTTGCTTTCTCTGCTGCTGCTCTCTGTTTCTTTTTGGGGGCTGGAAGCAAGCTGTCATAAATCAGTCCGGTCCACAGATAAGCCATTGTCCAAGGTTGAAAGCCAAGAGATATGTCCGAAACCAAAATAAAACAAAGCAGTTTAGGAGCAGGCTGAAGCGTGGTCAGGGGTGTTCCAAAGTCAAGAAAGCACGAGTCTAGGACCGGGGGCTGGCAGGAGTATCTGGCTATGGTCGAGTTGCAATGACAATTGCTTCCAGCGTCCGAAGTGTATTTGAGGCCTGTCTTTTAAACAGGCCCTGATTGGCAAGGCAGCACAGCTGGGCCAGGCTGCACATGACATGTGCCTGGCCCCACCCCAAACACACTCTGGCACAGCTGCCCCATGTCTTCCAAACGGAGGCACAACACAAAGCACACTTTGGATCTCCATATGATATGTTCTTACTAATGAGCAGTATGCAATGGGGCCACCCCACAGATTACATTGATTCCACCCCATTGGTTCCACTGGTTCCGTTGCACTTGCAGGACCCATACCTCCTGCGAGCACCATGGACCTGCCCTACTCCAAAATGCTTGTTTCGAGTTATTTTTAGAAGTGCCAAAGCACTGTTGCATGAGCACTGGGTCCTGTGAGCACATGGGTGCAATAGAATACTACCTATTGTATTTACTTATTATAACCTCTCTTTCCATGGCAGTATACACGGTTCTCCCCTCCCCCCCATTTTATCCTCACAACAACCCTGAGAGGTAGGTTAGGTTTCGGTAAGAGAGTATGACTGTTCCAAGGTTATCCAGTGAGTTTCATGGGTGAGTAGGGATCTTAACCTTGTCTCCCTAGAGCAATGTATTGTAGGGGAGAAATTTGTTCAGTTCCTATGTTAATGTGAGCTTACCTAATTTTGCACTTTCAAACCAATATGCAAACTGAAACTCAGTTATCCTTCAGAATTTGCTCTCCTCCAAATTTTGTAATCACTTTCACAAAACAAAAAATGCATACAAACACGTGTATATGAGGGGACACTGGACACGTGAAAATAACATTAACATGCATTATATTAGGAAAATTACTTACAAAAAACCGTATATGACGTGAAATTGCATACAAATTGCACATATTAGGAGAAATTCACACAAAAATGTTGCAAATTTTCACACAAATTTAAATCAAATAGAATCATAGAAAAGTAGAGTTGGAAGGGGCCTACAAGGCCATCGAGTCCAACCCCCTGCTCAATGCAGGAATCCAGGTCAAAGCATCCCCGACAGATGGCTGTCCAGTTGCACCTTGAATGCCTCCAGATTGGGAGAGCCCACCACCTCCCTTGGTAGTTGATTCCATTGTCTTATTGCTCTGACAGTCAGGAAATTTTTCCTGATGTTTAGGTGGAATCTGGGTTCCTGTAACTTGAGCCCATTATTCCGTGTCCTGCAAACTGGGATGATCGAGAAGAGATCCTGGCCCTCCTCTGCGTGACAACCCTTCAAGTACTGGAAGAGTGTGATCATAAATATAAATAAATAAATATCATATCTCCCCTCAGTCTCCTCTTCTGAAGGCTAAACATGCCCAGTTCTTTCAGTCTCTCCTCATAGGGCCTTGTTTCCAGTCCCTTTATCATCCTTGTTGCCCTCCTCTGAACCCTCTCCAGTTTGTCTACGTCCTTCTTAAAGTGTGGTGCCCAGAACTGGACGCAGTACTCAAGATGAGGCCTAACCAGTGCTGAGTAAAGGGGAATTATCACTTCACTGCGATTTGGAAGCTATACTTCTATTAATGCAGCCCAAAATAGCATTTGTCGTCTTTGCAGCCACATCGCATTGCTGGCTCATATTCAGTTTGTGATCTACCACAATTCCAAGATCCTTCTCACGTGTAGTATTGTTGAGCCAAGTGTCCCCCATTCTGTAACTCTGCATTTGGTTTCCTCTCCCTAGGTGCAGCACTTGGCATTTATCCCTATTAAATTTCATTCTGTTGTTTTCGGCCCAGCGCTCCAGCCTATCGAGGTCACTTTGAATTTTGTTTCTGTCTTCCAGAGTATTAGCTGTTCCACCCAACTTTGTGTCATCTGCAAATTTGATAAGCATTCCCTGTACCTCCTCATCCAAGTCATTAATAAAAATGTTGAAGAGCACTGGGCCCAGGACCGAGCCCTGCGGTACCCCGCTCGTTACCGCTCCCCAGTTTGAGAAGGAACCATTGATAAGCACTCTTTGAGTCTGATTCTATAGCCAATTGTGGATCCACCTGATAGTTGTTCCATCTAGCCCACTTTTAGCTAGCTTGCTAATCAGGATATCATGTGGCACTTTGTCGAAAGTTTTGCTGAAGTCCAGATATATGATGTGCACAGCATTCCCACAGTCCACAAGGGAGGTTACCCGATCAAAAAATGAGATCAGATTAGTCTGGCAGGATTTGTTCTTGACAAATCCATGCTGGCTTCTAGTAATCCCTGCATTGTTTTCAAGGTGCTTGCAGACTGACTTCTTTATAATCTGCTCCAAAATTTTCCCAGGGATTGATGTCAGACTGACTGGCCTATAGTTCCTAGGTTCCTCCTTCTTGTCCTTTTTGAAGATGGGAACAACATTTGCCCTTCTCCAGCCATCTGGTACTTCACCTGTCCTCCATGATTTCTCAAAGATAATAGACAGTGGTTCTGAGAGTTCTTCTGCCAGTTCCTTTATTACTCTAGGATGTAGCTCATCAGGCCCTGGAGATTTAAACTCGTTAAAATAAATAAGTTAAGATTGAAAAAATGAGAAGCTGAGAGAAACCGTAATTGACAGATATGTCCATCCCTAATTATTGCACTGTTGAATTTAAAGAGGCTGGAAAAAAATAAAGATAATTTTAGTCCTTTATTTGGTAGGTGGTTATGATACATTAGCCATGATGCAAACATCAGTAAAATGAGGGAAATACCAAGTGTGGAACATTAATTTAATATCCTGTGTCAATGAAAGATGCTTCTGAAGATAAGTGCTTGCCTAAATAAGAAAATAAAGGAGTAATTTATCTAGGTCCAAACAAAATAAATTAATTTGATTCCATCAGATTATGCTCCTATTTAGTCTTGAATCTTCAGGGGGAAACATAATTATTGGAGAGATGGAAGAACACAAGTGAGTTCCTGTGTAACAATACAACAGCCCCAGGATCAAGTCAGGAAATATTGTATCAGGAAGCTAAGAAAAAGAAACACCAGTGTACTGTTTTTATTTGTCTTATTTTGGGTGCAATCCTATGTGCCTCCAACCTTGTCTGGAGGGACATTGGAAGAGGCATCGATGGCACTACAACCGCGGAAAACCTTTCTGAGGTTGCAGTGCCTCGGAGCGCCCCCCTTGGTGCCAGCGCAGTTCTTTCCATGCCAAAGGAATACCCTTCCTGTGGGAGGGAAGGGGTGAGGCGTCGCTGTCTTACGAAGATTCTAGGCAGTGCCTCAGCCTCTGCTCCTCGGGAAGAAGGGAGAAACTTCTAATCTAGACGACCAAAATCGGCTGTCTAGATGTTTTTCACGGCAAGGGGAGCACGGAGGATATCCTATCCTCCATGTTTCTCCTGCCCTGCATAGGATGCCCGCAATCCTCCACGTTCAGAGGGTTGCAGGCACCCTCATAGGATTGCACTGTTAACCATTTTGTATAACACATTGTTAACTATAAGCTTTATAATAATCTTCTTTGTCCACACAATAGCCCTATAAATTAGGAATGTATTGCCCCTACTTTACAGATGAAGAACTGAGATAGGGAAAGATGTGGCCTGAGGCCATCCAATGAGTTCAGTTTTTAAAGTTGAGTCCAAGTCCGACATGTGACCCACTGGGCAACACTAGGTTCCTGGGGATTTATCTACATGGTCTTTTGTCCCAGAATGACACTTCTTCCCCCATTTCAGATTTCATACACATTGAAATGGTAAATCAGAAGTTGCAGCCTCCTTGGGGTCAGCCTGTCCTACCTTCTGACATTAATTCTGACATTATCCTTTGGTGATGTCATTGTAAGTCTTCGAGAAATAGTAGGACCCACGGCGCAGCCCTCTAGTGATGGAGGCAATACCAGAAGAACGGGATCCAATGTCACCTAATCAGCATAGCTGGGTGAGGCAGAGATTCAGGAAAGGGAGGGGCAGTCAAGTAACATGCTAAAATCAAAATTATGCAATCTTAATTGCTTTGTTTCAGCTATTCTGATGAAGTGTGAGTAGGTTATTCTGGTACAACACACCCCAACTTCAGTATTGCTGTTAACCTCAGCTGCCTGAGCTGCATTTTAGTGTAGCTCCCCTTTCTAAGCACTGTGCTGTAAACATTTGTGAGGAAGGATGGTTGATCCTCAGAGAAAGAAAACGTTCACTGAGGAAAGATCCATGTATGCTAAATCAAGTACAGTTCCATACCCTCCAACTGTCCCGAAAATCCCAGGATCTTCACGAAAACCCTTAAGCCATCCCGGCTTCTCACTTTGTTATGCAAAGTCCCAAATTCTTTTAGCTTAGCTGCCTGCAATTTTGCCCATGGCCTCTTTAAGGTAGCTCTGCTTAGGCTGGAACGGCGGCCCACAGTAAGCAGGGAGGGAACAGACCCGAGGATGTGTGTATGTGCGCGTTGTGCGCTCTCTACCTGCTGTCTCTGCTTGGTGAAAAGAAAAGGAGGTGGAGGCTGCACTCACTGGCCTGGACCCACGGAGAGGGGAATGATTCCTATCTTTATATTGCCAAAGATTTTATTTCCTAACAGAGCTGACTCTGTGCCTCTAACAGGTGAGGTACAGTGTCAGAAGGAAATGCAAGAAACTTCCCTTTCTCTCTGAAGCTCCATGTTTGGGGGTATGGGGTGGGTAAGCTTCACCTGTTGAATTTGTGCCAATCCTGACCATTTTAAAAGAAAAAGAAAAAGATTGCCCTGCAAGCACTGACACACACCCCTGAAAAACACCAGATGTCGGGGCTAGCTCCCCTAGCACCTCAAGTTCCGACTTCCTAACTCCAAAACAACACTGGGCAGATTCTGTGGGAATGGATTCTGAAACGGAAGGGGATTTATAGCGGTGGAAATAAGGCTGGGCGCGCTGCCCAAGCCTTATTTCGCCCCCCGCCCCCTCCCCGCCTCGTTTTTTTGGCTCGAACGATTTCCCAGCCTACCTCGACGTCTTCGGGCCCGGAAATGGACCCTGCACAGGCGCAGAACGGACCATAGGGTCCATTCTGCGCAGGCGCAGGGTTCCGTCGCGTCATTTCCGGTACTGGAAGTGACGTGATGGACCGGATCGAGCGGCGCGGGAGGCTCTCCATGGAGAGCGCACCAGAACGAGGCGGCGGGGGCGGCTCTGCGCAGAGTGCACGAGCCGCCCCGAAGATAAGGTAAGGCCTCGCCGGGGCATGAGCAGTGCCATGTTCGGCCCCGTTCGGCCCCGGCGAGGCTCGATTGCACAACTATAAGTTACTTCTGAGTACACATGCATAGGATTGTACTGTTACTGTTTTCAGAGCAGTGGTAAATTTTACTTGGCTCTATTTATTTATTTATTATATTTATACCCCGCCTTTTTTCCTGCAAGGAACCCAAGGCGGCTTACATAATCCTCCTCCTCTCCATTTTATCCTCACAACAACCCTGTAAGGTAGATTAGGCTGAGAGTCAGTTACTGGCCCAAAGTCACCCAGTGAGTTTCATGGCTGAGCGGGGACTAGAACCCAGATCTCCCGAGTCCCAGGCCATTTTGGCATTATTGCTCAATCACAGTGTTGTTGTTCTTGTTTTTTTTTAATAAAGTACAATACAGTCCACATGTTTTTTTCTGAGTGGAGAAAATAGGAGCTTGCTGTGAACCACTTTGCACACTCAGAGATATCTAAATGTTAAATATTATTACATCTTTGGCAAACTACTAATGAGAACAAAGCCACCATGGAGGGATCCATTTTTAAAGTGGGAGAGAGATCCTTAAAACAAAGAGTTTCCTGCACAATGTGGGGAAAGTAGGCTGAAAGTTATGTTTGACTGAAATAATTGCGTATTCCTCCCCGGTTTACTCTTTCCTACCATTTGTTGTCACCTCTATATTACATTTTAGATTGTAAACTCTTTGTGGCAGGGAACTGTTCTCTTATACTTGGTAAAGCACCATGCACATTGATGGTACAATAATAATAATAATGACAACAACAGCAATCACCACCACCATCATCAAGGGCCTGGAAATCAAAGTGGCTTCAGAGTGGTCAGAGCCCTTAAACAGTTAGAGCAGTGTTCTCCAACCTTGGGTCCCCAGATGTTTTTGGCCTGCAACTCCCAGCATGCCCCAGTCAGCATAGCTGGCTGGGGTATGCTGGGAGCTGTAGGCCAAAAACATCTGGGGACCCAAGGTTGGAGAACACTGAGTTAGAGTATCCTGGGGTTACTTCTGGGTTAATATACTGAACAGAAATGGGGACCATTCTGGAGCTATGCATTGGTTTCAATGGATGTGTTATGGCCAGCTCTGGATTATACAGTCCGAAGGCCAAGAATGAGCTCTGAGTAAGCATATGATTCTTCCTACGTTGAAATACTGGACATTATAATGTATGTTTGGCTTATTGTGCAATTTATTTGATTCAGCCTTTTTTGTTTATCCTATCTCAATATTTGCTTTGAATGAAAACTTTATTAGGGTGATATGTTTGACGCAAATGTACCGGTAAGTATTTTATAAGTGTTGTAGTACAAATAATAATAATAAAAATAGAAGATTTCCCCTATGTTCCACTCCTCCCTTGCCACACCTCCTCACTGCCCGCATTTTATCTCTTGGACTGCCAGTGTTCAGCTGATAGTAGCATCCTGCCAGTGTGGCGTAGTGGTTAGAGTGTTGGACTAGGACTCGGGAGATCCGGGTTCAAATCCCCGCTCAGCCATGAAACTCACTTTGTGACTTTGGGCCAGTCACTGACTCTCAGCCTAACCTACCTCACAGGGTTGTTGTGAGGGTAAAATGGAGAGGAGGAGGAGGAGGATTACGTAAGTTGCCTTGGGTTCCTTTCAGGGAAAAAAGGCGGGGTATAAATATAATAAATAAATAAATAAATAAATATGCCAACATCAATTTTTCCCACCAGCATAAGGCTGTGTTCCACCAGTGCAGGGGCTGTTAGGAATGATTCTGTCTCAATGGACAGGTGTGACTCAAGGACAGAATCACTCCATTAATGGTTCATTTTAGCTGCCCAGGAAAAGAGGGCACAATATAGGGGCAGTACACACATTCTTAGAAGTACATCTCTATTCTAGGTGTCAAAGTTTTACATTACCAGCCACTTCCCTGCATAGGTATGTTCGGAGAAGTGGCTCATACCTTCAGCCAGTATCCATCTTTCTTCAAACGCTGCAGACTGCACATAGATGAGCTCTTCCTATTATAGCAGGTAGCAAGTTTAACGTTCCCCTTTCATTTCTTGCAGCATGCTTTTCAGTGCTCATGGAAAATAATAACAGAAGTTGCTTGTTCCAATTTCAAAAGTGGGTTAAGATGATATCCCTGCCAGACCAACCTCTGGAAAATGTTGGCTTCTTGTGAGTACAGGGCTTTGCTGTTGATACATAGCCATACCACTGAGTAAAATCAATGGTTTGTTCCTAGAAGGAACAGTGGTCTCCAAAAGCACAGTACATTCTTTACTGTCTCTTTAACTGATGACACTGAAGCACAAATCGGAGTGTCTTGGCATTCTCACTGTTAAATAGGGTGCCAAACTGCATTTAGCAGATTTTATTTAATAAACCAGTGGACCCAATTATGTACAACCACTTCTCTGTTTCTACCTTCAGTGGGGTGTTGGAATATGTACGGTAAGCAAAATTCTGTACCATAAGCAAACACAACTGTGTATGAATTGAAATATCCCTCTTGGAAATCCATCTTCTTGCCACTCTTGAAGGCTTAGCATATACTAAGTGGTTTGGCCATGTGTCCCACTTTACAGGGGCAGTCCTCCATTTGCAGAGCTGTCAGAGGACGTCTGTTTGAAGGGTTTTTTTTTAATGTTTTGAAGGACTGTCTAGTCCAAGTCCACTTTGAATATCAAGAACCATCAGAAGAGAGAACAGCAGTGGCTTTCAAATTGTCCATCAACAGTTAGCATGTGGACAACAGACTGAGCAGGCACAAAATCACCACTTCACAATCTTCTCTGCTGTGGTGAGATGTATAAATATCTATTTAAATTCTAGTAATTATTTCTGAACTTGCATCTGTCAAATAAATTAGAACATGCAAATTTAATGTAAATCTGTGTCCACTTTTGTCTTCTTTTTATGGTAATGTATTTCCTCTTTTTTGGCAATGTTTAAGTGGCCACCGTAGTCTATAGACTCAGGGATCCTTTTCTCATGTGATTTGCTGTTTATGCAAACCAGCTGTTATTCTTACAAGCACTCATTGTACTGAAGGTACAACTTGCCCTTAGAACAAAATAACTGGCTATATTAAATGATTTCCATTAGTCAAAAATCTGGTCTGCTAGTATCCTGGCTCCATTCCCCATTTTCCAGCAGGCCTCTTTCCCAGCCTTGGTGGTTGCTTCTCTTGTCCTCAGCAAATGTTGTCCTTGTGTTTTTCCTGAAATAGTTGTCTTGTGTATGGCATTTCTCCTTTTCTGGAATGTTTATCTTGGGCTACCAGGTTGGGGGGCTGGGGCTGATTTTCAGAGACGCCAAGTCTTCATAACTCCATTGAACGAGACAAATGCATTTATTAAGCTCTGAGGCAGAACACCAAGCAGAAGGAGGCTGGAAAAGATGCAAAGGCAAAGAAGGGCTGCAGTGAAGCAGAAAGAAATAACGAGCTGGAAGATGGAGAGAGGCCATATATCGAACCAAGTCTGGGAGACGTTGCTATACATGAAACAGTACGTGCATATTTGCTGGTCACAATGGCTAAGTGGTATTTGTTACTGATCTGCAGTATATGCTGAGATCCCCCCCCCCCGCCATGTTGCATTGCTAATTAGGCAACATCAGAAGCCCCCTGTTTTTTGACAAATGGTATTGATGTTAGGGTGGCCATTTACACATGGCCAAAAAAGGATGAAATGCATCACCAAATAGTGAGGACACCAATTTGCATTATGTTTGCCTATGCAAATTTATATGTATCAGTGCAAATTTAGAAATAATTTCTAGAATTTAAATAAAAATACATTACGTCTCCTACCCTCGAGCCCTGACTGACTAGGTAAAGGGGTGGGTGGAATATTGAGAGGCAAGATGAAGTTATGAGTTATTTCTCAGTGGCAAAGAGGAAGCTTTCCCATTATTCTGGGAGTTGACCAAGAAAATGCACATTTCCCCCCCAGCAGTAAATGGTTCCAGGGGCAAAATCCCGGTATAGTTTCCTTCAGGTGAGAGAACACTGGAAATGTATGGCATTTTTTGTAATATTTGCCTTATTTACAAATATACAAGTAGAGCATCATTGGAGGCAATCAGGCCGTGTTACAAGACAGAAGATTCCCACAGAGAGCAACTTTGACCAGGCTGCACTTCCAGTTTCAGGTAACTTTCTATGTTCTCTTGCTCTCCCTCCCTCCCTCTTTCTCCCATTTACACATGCACATACACTCTAAATTGGTTTGTAAGTAACGAGAAGCCACCAGGGGTTAATTTCCCCATGGGGCTTCTTGTTGTGATGGTGGCTGCCATTCTGAATATTCAGCTGGGGTGCGCCATAGCTTCTCGTTATGTGCAAACATGGGGGGGGGGTTGTTGTTGTTGGGGGGTTGACAAGCCACCCAGAACCCATGGGCTGTTTTAGGGTTGTGGGTAGCTTGTCAAGCACCCCAACAACCCACCCTCCCGGGGTTTGCACATAACAAGAAGCTACGGCACACCCCTGCCAGGCCTCAAATATTCAAAATGGTGGCAGCGACCACAACAAAAAGCCCTGTGGGGTAATTCATCCATGGTAGCTTCTCCTTATGTGTGAACCAGGCCTCTCTCTTTCTCTGTCTTCCCTTAGATAGAGAGTTATTACTATCTCCAAGTTCTGATGGCTATCAAATTAAAAAACAAAGAATACAGATACCACCATGATCAGGCGGTGAATGAAACATCAACCAACTATTGATTCTGGATAATTAACCAGCAATCTGCCTAACAAAGAAATAATCATTCAGCAGCCATAAGTCTATATATTTGTTGTTGTTGTTGTTGTTGTTGTTATATAAAATATTTTATGTAAATATTTATATACCACCCTTCATTAACAAATTTGAGGGTGCTATACCAAGTCCATTAAAACAATAATTAAAATTGAAATAAAGATCCACTATAAAAACAAAGAATCTCACAAAGCTAGACATTTTTGACCGGAGAGCAAAGCATGCCTCTGTTAAAAATACAGGAATACACACCCACACCCACACTGTACCACAGGTATCAAAACTTCGGGAAACATTGCTTTATAGTGGCAAGTCAGCACCTGAGGGAGATCTCAATCTTGCCCCATCAAGATGGGCAGGGCATCTGAGTTTTGCTCAAGAAGGAGAGCTGCCAACTTTGTCATTGAGCCCTGTGGATCTACAGTGTAATACAGGACCCAATTCTGATATCAGGAAGAGCGAACCTTTCTGCACACCTTCATTGTCTGTCGCCTTGAGCGTAACACATTTCATTGGGATTGTAAACAGAATTTTCTTCCAAGTAAATGTGCCCTCTGTTTATTAGCAACCTCTGTAATAGTCCCATCCGCCCAGTGCATCAAGCTGACTGATTACATTTAGGAATTTACCATATGAAAACCTGTTGGCTCTATTTTGCTGCTGCACCACATGCCTGTAATCTACTGTGCCATCATCTCAGAAAGGAATAATGACTTAGTGCTTTCTCTTCATTTATTGTCCTAATAAAATCAATCACCAAAGGTCTGGCTCCCCCAAATCTGCACACTGTAACTAAAATTCTGATATTTTTTTCTCATTACTGTTAAATGGACCAGAGAATCAATCACTGCAGAGAGTTTGATGTAAAACATACATGACTTTGAAATTGCCATCAATTTAAATAAAAGAAATGAATGCTGATTCATGCCTCAGGATGTGTTCTGGGGTTCACAGGAGCAGTACTGTTATGACTTTCCTGTCAGATTTCTGTGAGCAGAGCTATCAGTGTAGGGTGCCCTGAGGCAACTCTTGGACTTGACAAAAGAATATTGATAGCCCCTAATATTAGGGTGATGTGTCTCCATATTGGAGCTAAGATGGTCCAAGAAGTTTAGGTAATGGTCGGAGAGATGACTCATCCTTATTCCCTCGCCCCAGCCAGGAGGAGGGGGCAAGTTAGATCTCTGTGTGAAAGGCAACAAAGGACAAGACTGCTGTTGGAGTGGGACTGAGAAAAACTCCAGAGCTGAGTTTTCAGCTCTGTAAGCTAACACTGTTTTGGGGTATTGGTTGTCTCCCTAGAAATTGGATGACAGAGCAGTAGACTTTGGCTGTGTTGCAGTGTTTAATCTGTGCCTCCATCTTTGCCCAGCATCAATATTTGTACATAAATGCAAATATTACAAACAGACAATAAGTCTCCAGTGACCCCTCGCTTCAGAGGAAACTAAACCCAGGTAAGCATTGCATCCTTGGAACTTCTCACCACTTGGAGGATTGTGAGTGTAACAGTAAGTTGTTAGCAACATATCCATGTGATCTGATTTGACTTTCCTCACTCTTCTACCACTTACGTGCTCCCTACAAAAGTTAGCCTTGCCTTTTCATGAAGCAATGCATGCCATAAACCCTGTTTCACAATGTGGTGAAGTCAACAATAAATTAAGGGCCAGAGTGCTAATGGTCAAATTCTCCTACCATTAATTTCCTGCCTTACTATGCTTATTGATTTCAGTGGCACTATTTATGAAGTAAGTTATTACTCATTGTGAAAAATGGTAGCACAGTGTAGCCCCAAGACATATGAAAGCCGCAAATGCTATGAAAAAATGAAAGTACAGCTTGGCTTGCAGACCTGTTCTGTATTTTTGGCCTGACTGCACAATGGAGATTGACAGTAACATTGCATGCCCCTGTCAGCAGTATGAAGAGAACCTGAACATAGACTAATAAAGTTGGAAGCCCCCATCTCCTCCTAACAGGCAGGACCCGCTACGCCCACGGCTGTTTGATCTCTGTATATCTGAGAATATGCTGCACAAGTGTAGCACAGAATGTGACCTTCTGATAATTTCAGTGCTGTTGTTTTTTAAGCATATTTCTAACTCTTGTGTTTGTGGACTGTGGAGAAAGTTTGGAAATGTACATGCATTATCCACATAGCTCAGAGAGAGATTGGAAGTGTACATGTTTTGCATGCCAAAAGTTCTAGTTTCAATCCCTGGCATCTCCAGATCAGGTTTATTTTATTTTATTTATTTATTTATTTATTTATTTTGTTTATTACATTTCTATACCACCCAATAGCCAAAGCTTTTACATAAGGTTGGGAAAGACGCTTGTCTGAATCCCTGGAGAAGGACAGGTTGCTTACCTGTGACTGTAGTTCTCTGAGTGGGTACCTATGAACTCACACATGTGGGTTATGTGCCTGCACAGAACTGTCCTTTGGAACCTTCTAGATCTGAGCAAAGCTTTAGGCAGGAGCCCCACGCCACGCACCCTCCTTTGCACATGCTCCGGGTGTTGCTCCCCATCTCCTGCTCAGCCCCCAGTCCGCCGCAGCGGAGGAGCAAATTGAGAGCAAGCTATCTAGTGGGGAGGAGGGTGGGTCGTGTGAGTTCAGAGAGGACCACTCAAAGAACTATAGTTACAGGTAAGCAACCTGCCCTTCTTCTTCATGGTCTCGGTGACCCACACACATATGGGTGATTGATAAGCAAACCATCTCCAGAGGCAGGAGGATGTCATGCCAAGACTGAAGAGAGGACCGCTCTGCCAAAAGCTTCATCTGCAAGCACTCTGGCATCCAGTTGGTAGTGCTTAATAAACGTTGACAGCTGAGCCCAGGTGGCAGCACTACAGAGCTGAGGAAGTGGGACGACTTTGAGGAAGGCAGTAGATGAAGCCATGGTTCTAGCTGAGTGGCTGCAGACATTCTCAGTCAGGAGTGAGCTGATAAGCAAGGAGTATCATAGAGATAACCCACTTGGCCAAGTGTTGTGCGGACATAGGGTGCCCCTTCCTTGGGCCTGAGTGACACACATATAAACGAGGAGTAGCTCAGAATGCAGCTGTGCGCATTGCGAGTAAAAGGAGAGCCCTCTGAATATTGAGGGACTTAAGTTTCACCTTCAGTGGAGAGCTAGGTTGAGGGAGGAGGGTTGGCAACACTAGGTCTTGAGGCAAATGAAGCTGCAACACTACCTTTGGAAGGAAGGAAAGGTCCGGTCGGAGGACCTTGTCTTCGTGGAAAGTCAGATAAGGTTGGTCGTGGCATAGAGCACATGGCTCTTCCACTCCATGTGCTGAAGTGATGGCAATAAGAAAGACCACCTTCAGAGTGAGGAGGCCAACTGTGGCCATAGCCTCAAGGGTTTAGCTGTGAGCTGTGTAAGAACTATAGAAAGATTCCATGCTGGGTCTGGTGCGCTGTTGAAGGGTAAATGTTGGCGAGGCCCTTGAAGAAGCATTTAGCATTTGGCTGGGAGTAGAGCGAAAAAACCATCTACCTTGGCATGATTCTCAGAGATCGCTGCTGTCGGGGCCCAGTCCTGCCATCATGCATTCTAGCACTCTGACAGCAGAGACTCCAATCAGTGAGATCCTTTTATTATAGCAAATCCCACAGCATAAGCTTAACGGTTACAGTCTTCAGAAATCATATAGCTGATGGCATTTTGCTACAGGCTGTTGAAATTGTTCCACATCAAGGTAGTGGACTGGAATGTCTCTTAAGGACCAAATTCCCTGACATTCCACCCCAAGGGAAGGATTGGAGTCAATCCCTAATGCTCCTCAGATAAGGGAAGGAGTGGAGCCAATTCCAGATGCTCCTGCGACAAGGGAAGGGATCCTAGAAACAGGCCTGACTTACCCACACACCCCCATAGAGAATTGAAGCAACCTTGCCACTGAGTTGGAACCTCTGGGGTGCCATACGTCTTGGCCTTAGCAACTCCTAGCTGCTTCTCCGACAAGGGAAGGATCGGAGACCTATTGCTCCTGTGACAAGGGAAGTGAATCTAGAAGAGGACCTGAACCAGCATGCACACCTCCACAGAGGTCAAAACCAACCCTCCCATTTCGGTTGGCCCCTCTGGGTACTGTGCATCCAGGCCACTCGACAATCAGGGTTCAGAACAAGATCAGACTTGAGACCAAAGTACTTCCCCACACGCAGAGATTCCAACGTCCAAAGCTTCCAGCCTTGGAATCTCTACACCACATGGGTTGAGGCATAGGAAAGTCCAGAAGTTGGGAAATAGCCCCAAGCCAGCTGGGTTCTGGGCTCCTGGACGAAGACACATCCATAGCCACGAGAATGTACAGTCTATGAAAAGTATGGCAGTCCTTTTCATGGCAGGTTCTTGACAGTAAAAGTTCAAAGAGAAGAAAGTCTAAATTAGGTAGAGTCCATGTGCAGAGTGCTCTCAATAGCTCAGCTGGTGATAGATCCAAATAGAAGGATGCAGACGAGAGAGGAAGACGAGAGAGATGTTCCTAGCAAAGGCTTTGGACACTAAGCACTGACTTAAAAGAGAAGGTGTGGCCATCTTAACCCTCCTTCCAAACCACTAATTGACAAGGGAACTGGCCCATCCACGAGGCCCCTATCCCACCTGGGTGTCTCCCTTCTACCCTTCAGGGGTGAAGCATCAACCAGAGTGACACCCCTGCAAATCACCCCTCCCCTCTCCTGAAGTTCCCAGAGAAGGCTGCCAGCTCCTATCTCTGCAAGTTGAAGTTGCAGCTAGACAGGGGAGACAAGTTGACTCCCACCTGCTTTCTCCTGAGAACTCTGACAGTAATAAGCTCACATCTTGACATTCTACAGACTGACTAGGCCCCAAACCCTTCCAAACTATTGCTGACCAGTTTCTGGTTATGAACTAGAAGCCCCACTGTCTTACTGACACTGAACCCCCACAGCCACTAAGTATACTGGGAATGATAAAACTGCCAGGCCTTTTGCTTTAAGCAAGAGGAGGAAGTCAAGCACTACACACATCTCAGGGCGTTGTCCTGGTAGGGGCAACAAATGCCAAAAAGGCTTTCTACTTAGCTTTGTAGGATGCCCGAGTGGAAAGTTTTAGGGAAGCAGTCATGATATCCAAGAGCCTCCTTGGAAACTTTGTGCAGGCCAGTACCCACCATGCCATAAGGTGAAGGGTCTTGAGATCTGGGTGTCTGACCCTGCCCCAATCCATTGTGAGGAGGTCCAGGAGCCATAGAAGGCAGAGGAAAGTGCGGCTGAAGAGAAGGAGGAGAGTCGTAAACCATGGTTGGCATGGCCACCACGGGATTATCAGAATGAAGGTGGCGTTGTTGTCCTTGATCTTGTTCATGACTCAAATGCTTAGTGGAAAAGGGGGAAATACATTGTTAGAGTGTCTCCCCAGTCAAGGAGAAAGGCATCGCTGAGGGAGTCAGGGCCGTAGTTCACTCTGCTGCAGAACATCTGGCCCTTTGTATTCACTTTCATGGCAAAAAGGTCCACTGCAGGAGTGCCCCACATCTTGAATAGAGTCAACATAACAACTGGGGACATTTCCCACTCACGAGGGGTGGTTCAAGACCAAATGAGAGAGCCCACAGTTGGTTTCATGGTGCCAATGAGGTGAATAGGATGATGTGATGGGCTACAAACCAGTGCCAGAAGTTAAATGTGAGAAGCAGGAGAGAGAGAGAGACTTTGTACCTCCACATTTGTTGATGTAGAAAACTGCAGTAGTGTTGTCAGTAGCAATCTGGATAGTACACCTGGTAGGGGTTGACTTGAAAGCCTGAAAATCCTTCGTGACTGAGAGGAGTTCAAGATGGTTGATATGCATATTTTGTTCCCAGTGCAACCAGTGGGCACCTACTTGAGCGGGAACTCAACTAGAGAGCGAAGCATCTGTGGTGATGGTTATGGAAAGGCCAGGAGTGTTTGGAGGCCAATCCCCACCAAGAGATTCGATGGGATGGTCCACCAGCCCAGAGACCTTCAGACCTGGAAAGGAAGATCTAAGAGGCATGTCGAGGAACGAAAGCTCTAGGTCGAAAGCTCTGAGGAACCAGGCTTGCAGCGGTCACATGCAAAGGTGGGACAGTGGAATCAGAGCCATGGTTGCAGCCATGAGGCTGAGGAGGCATTGGATGGCATCTTCTCGGTATCGGGGAACAGGATCTGATATTGTGTGCCAAGTGTCTTAGCGTATGTGCTCTGATTGCAGGTAACTAGGCGCTAGCCTGTGTGGAGTCCAGAAGAGCCCTCTGAACTGATGGGTTTGAAAGGGCATGAGGCAGGACTTGCTGTGGTTGACCTGGAAGTCCAGTCAGTGAACTCAAAAGATCTAAGGCAGCCTTGATGTTGGCCTGGAGAAGGCTGAATGAGAGGGTGACAAAGAGCCACTCATCTATGTAGTCACCTATGTATGGGAAAATGACTATTCCCTGCAACTGAAGGTGGGCTGCCACTACAGCCATGCATTTTGTCTTCAAACACCTGGTGGGCCTGGTGGATATATTGGTGCCCATGGGCACCACATTGGAGAGTCCTATAGAGTTATGGGATTCTAAGAGTCCACCCCTCCTCCCAAAGCTGATACTAGCCCTCAGTATGTAGTGGAGGCTCAAAAACTAGAGTTTTACTATAAAGAACATAAAGCTGCTCTTATGGAGTTGGGGATAAATACAAGGGCACCAAAGAGCAGTGCAGCAGCTGTTCGTTTCACTGTTGTTCAAGTTAAGCAATGTCTGCAGAGTCATTTGAAAGTTTGAAGACATACTGAAGGAAACACTAAATATTGCTGGTTATTAACAGGTGCCACTTATTCTTTTATTAGTCAGAGACAAAGAGTCCTATCTTTAATCCCCTGACAAATATTTGGATTCAGGCTTGGCTTGTTTGAGAACTTCCTGATTTGTTTCAACTGAAGTATTTCCTGGAGAACTCCAGTCTGACATCCAATGACCTAACTGTAATAACAGCAACCAATATGATTGTTCCTTTTTGCTCCTGACAGAGTCTCTGTACTTTGAATAGCTGCAGACCAGGAAGAAATTCAGCAGGGGAGGACATTTCAGGCACTGTGTGAGATACGGTTACGGTATATGGAAAACTGCACCACTTGTGTTCCTGCCTGTCATACACCTGTTAAAGGCATAGAGCCTCTGTCAGAAAAGAAGACGTGGCAACCAATCACAGTTTGGTCTGTTCTCCCTTTTTGTATGGACATTTAGCCTTTAAAAGGGCATTTTGTTTTCATCTCTCATGCCTCTTAATCCACGTGGCAGCCTGAACTTTGGTTTGACCCTCTACACTTTGACCCACATGACTAAGACACTAAGAACCAGGAAGGAAAGCACTTGTGTGAGTGGCTACTGTCGTCTTCCCCAACCTGGTACCCCCCAGATGTTTTGGACTTAAATGCCCATCAGCACCAGCCAGCATGGCCAATGGTCAGGAATGCTGGGAGTTGTAGTCCAGAACATCTGGAGGGCATCAGGGTGGGGTAGGCTATTTTAGGGTATAACTCTCGCATGGCAGCTTACAATAATTAATAAATACCATATACCAAACAATGAAGAGAGCCAGTGTGGCATAGTGGTTACAGTGTTGGACTGGAACTCGGGAGACCTGGGTTCTAGTCCCCACTTGGCCATGAAGCTCAGTGGGTGACTTTGGGCCAGTCACTGACTCTCAGCCTAGCCTACCTCACAGGGTTGTTGTGAGGATAAAATGGAGAGGAGGAGAAGGAGGCTTATGCAAGCCACCTTGGGTTCCTTGCAGGAAAAACGGCGGGATATAAATATAATAAATAAACATGTGAAAAATAAGACAGCAAATTAAACAACTAATGCATCAGCAGCTAAAATATGAAGCCAGCATAAAACCATCAATAAACAGCTAAGAGGAACAAGAAAGTTTTAAAAAATCTGCTTAAAAGCCACCAACATGGGGGTGGGCACATTTCATGGCGGAAGGAGTCCTAAAGACATGGGACTCACCACTGAAAAGGCCCTTTCTTTGGCTTCTGCCAATCTGGTGGACCTTGATGGTGGGCCAGAGAATGGGGCCTCCGAGGCCAATCTCAAGGCCTGGATAGGTTCATATAGATGCTAGGCAGTCCTTCAAGTAATCTGGTTCCCAAACTGTTTAAGGCCTTGAAGGTCAAAACCAGCATTTTACATTGAACCAGGGGACAGATAGACAGGCAATCCAACTGGCACAGTAGTCGTGTAATACGATCAGAATGTTTACCCCCTCGCCCCACCCCCAGCATCTTGGTGGCTACGTTCTGTACTGGCTGAAGTGTCCAAACTATCTTCATAAAGAACATTAGGGTGGTCTAGATTGAATGAAACCAGGGCATGTGCAACTGAAGCCAGGTCTGCTTTCTCCAGATAGGGCCGCAGCCTGTGAATCAGTAAGCCGGTAAAAGGCATTCCCCAGCCACCAGCAACACCTGTGCCTTCATAGATAACACCAAGTCTAGGGGGGCGGGGGAAGCCCAAACTGCAGACCTGACCTTTCAGGGAGAGTGCAACTCCATTCAGAATCAGTTGTAAGCCTCTAGCCCAGTGTTCTCCAACCTTGGGTACGCTGGCTGGGGCATGCTGGGAGTTGTAGGCCAAAAGCATCTGGGGACCCAAGGTTGGAGAACACTGGGCTAGCCAGACAGCAGTCTGGATTAAAGCTTCAGCTTGTTTGTCTTCAACCATCCATCCCAAAATTGCCTCCAGACTCTCCAGACTCTCATTCAGGAGTTCCACCATCTGGGATTGGCAGATGGAAAAGAGAAGCAGAGTCGTTGTCATGCGTCATCGTCGTACTGATGACACCTCAGTCCCAACCACTTCCAGAAGTTTCATTAGCCCTGAGAATCAGGGCTGGGGAACCTTTTTTTATGTTGAGGGCCACATTCCCTTCAGGGTAAGCTGTTGGGAGCCATGTGCCAGTGGCAGGTGGGGCCAAAGCTGGCGGTAGCTGGGGCCCGAGTCAAATGTGGCTGGGGCTACTCCCTTCGTCCTCTTTTTGCACCCTCTTCTCTTTCCTTCTCTCTCTCTCCTTCATCTCCACCCAGCAGGCTGCTGAGGGAGGGACAGATCATGCCTGCCAGAGATCTGAAGTGATGTCTTGCAGAGGGCTTTTGAAATTAGGCCTAGTGATACATCAATTTAGGCCGAGGAGGGACACGTGTTCAAATGCATAGGGCATTTTACATGTTAAAATGCACAGGGCAAAGTACCACAAAGGTCACGAGGTAGGACGGAAGTCTCGGGACCACTTTCTGCCAAGACGTGTCTGCCAAGTGATCGCAATGCTCTGTCATCACCCACACTAACTCCCTCGGCTCAAGAGGGCCTGAGGGATATGACTCCTGACACACATGCTTGGCAGTGTTTAATACAGCAGCATGCGAAATGGTGCGCTGGGGATGAGTTGGTCAACTACATTCCTTAAAGCATATGTGTGGGTTACACAGTTCAAAGAAGCACACTTAAGTACAGAGGCAGTGTTAGGGGGTAGAGCCCACTAGGGCTGGAACCCTGAATCTTTTATTTGGAGCCCCGAATCTCTGGGAGGCCATCTGCCCCACCACCCTGCTGTCCATGGGCACTTGCTGAAATAAAGGTACAGGGGCCCTGATGATCTCTGTTGCACAATCAGATCCCCCTGGATGAGCTGGCTTTTTGCCCACATGTGCTTCAGTCAACCAGATGAAAACTCTGGCCTTTACACACACACACACACACACACACACACACACAATTCTGGCAACTGGGCCAAACAAACAAAACTGGTCAGACTATTGTTCTCCACCACCACCACCCATATTGCAACCCAGTCTTGTGATAATCCTGATATTATCACAAAGTTTCCTATTTCCATTTGAAATAGCCAGTACTGTATTCTTCAAGTGCCAAAGTAGTATTTTTGTGCATAACTTAAGTGCTGCCTTCCTGGTGCTTTGTGGTAGCCAACACGCTGCTGTGATGCTTGAGATTCATTGTTGGATGAAACTAGCAATAAATTATTAAGCACTTCTGCACTGCTGTTTCCCAAGCGCAAAGACAATAAGGAAAGTAATCTCGGGTGTTAGGTATCTCTGTAACAGAGCACTCCTCCCTTCCAGCACAAGACTGGGAAGACTGGAACATGGCATTCCCCTGTTACAACACACTGTCCAGGCTGTAGGAACAGCACTTGTCTTGGGGCTGAGATATCACGTCTCAACCTCTACTGTGCTTGTGCTCTTCTTTGCCACTGTGGGAGAGGACCCTAATGCACTCAGTGTGTGCGCATGGTGATTTGAAATTAGAACATCCCTCACATTCAGTCCCAGTATTGGTGAAACCAGCTCCTTTATACTTTAAAATAGCGTGGTATTGTCACATATGCTAAAAATGTGTTTGGATCAAAAACAAAGAGGGGAAAAGGAAACAATTTCTGAATCCAGTGCAGATAAAGTGCAAAATGGTATCCGACTGTTATATACTGCCATCTGTGATCACTGTATTCATGAAGAAGAGATGAGAAAAGTGAGCCAGGTTTTCTGGAGAGACTAGAGTTGCCAACTATTTTTTTCTGGCTTCATTTCTGTGCTTTTAATAGCGGGCTGACTGACACAGTGATCGCAATGTATTACAGCAGGGGTGGGCAACCTGTGCCCCTCCCCCCAGGTGTTTTGGCCGACAACTACCATCAGCTCTAGCCAGCATAGCCCATGGTAAGTGATTATGGGAATTGTAGGCCAAAACATATGAAAGGTCACAAGTTGTCCACCCCTGTATTATAGCATAAACCCCTCCGAGGGTAGCTGGCAAAAGTTAATAAAATACATACAGTATAACAAACATTAAAACAAGATCAATGAATTGACAACTATAACAGCAGCAATTAAAACCTGAAAGTCAGCATGAATACATCCATCAGTCAAATGCCAAGCGAAACCATTAAAAAGAAATTGGTTTAAAATTAATCAGTGAGGGAGCTGCATGCATTTTCCAGAGGAGGACGTTCCAAAGATGTGGGATCACCACTGAAAAGGCCTTATCCCCAGTGAAGCTTTTCCTGGCATGGCAAACCTTTACTTGCTTTATCTCTGTGTGTCAGGCTACTATCAGAGGACTATGAGCAGGACTCAAAAAATGTGGCATGATTTCATACGTACAGTATACTTCACTGTCCAAACTACCCTGTCTAGCTTTTGTCTAAATCCCTGTTTTCCAAGAAACCCCTGCCTTTGACAGCTGTCAAAAGCAAGAGTTAGCAAAAGGGGAGGTGCACTTTTCCACCTTCCTGAGCACCTAGAGTCTCAGGAATCGATGTAAAGGTTGGGGGCACTGGGGCCTATGGGTGGGGGACAGTGAAAACCCTGAAGATTTTGTTACAAGGGGGGAAATGTTGCCTACTCCCTTTCACGAGCAGCAGCTTTGCATTGACTTGAGAGCTCGTCTTTTGACAGCTGTCAGAGGAAAGCAAAGTGAAAAGAAAACCTTATGTGGAGCCTCACTGAGTCAATGTTGAGGGTTGGTAGCTGCTGCACTTTGACAGCAGGTACCCCCCAGGGCATTTCCCAGGCGAGGCTTCCCATTTTCAGACCCACAGAACTGTGCACCTCTGCAGTTGTGCAAGTCCAACTAAAAAAATAGTCATCTTTGCTTTGTCATCTGCACTGGCTGCCAGCCTGTTTCCAGGCCCGATTCAAAGTGCTGGTGCTAACATTCAAAGCCCTAAACGGCTAGGGGCCAGGGTTTCTGAAGGATCGTCTCCTCCCATATGTACCTGCCCGGACACTAAGATATAGTCCTGTTATAGTCCTTCCCCGAGAGCCCCTGCCAAAGGAAGTGAGGCAGGTGGCTACCAGGAGGAGAGCCTTTTCTGCTGTGGCACCCCAGCTATGCAATGAGCTCCCCAAAGAGGTTCGCCTGGTGCCTACTTTGTATTCCTTCCAGCGCCAGGTGAAGACCTTTCTATTCTCCAAGGCATTTTAATCATCTTAATCATCTTAATCATTTCAATCTTGTAGTTGTTTTTAACTCCGTTATTGTAACTGCTGATCCTAGCTCTGCTGTTTGTTTTTAATCTGTGGTTTTAAATTTTATATTTATTTCATATTGTATTTTATGGTTTTAACTGTTGTAAACCACTCAGAGAGCTTCGGCTATTGGGTGGTATAAAAATGTATTAAATAAATAAATAATTTAAAAAATTATGAAAAAAATTTGTGCACATTTGGGGCACTTTTTTTTTTTTTTTTTTTAAGGGTGGGTCAACCAGTGACAATCCCTCCAATGTGCCAGTTGGGCACTTTGGAGGGGCTGTCACTGGCTGTCAGTTCAGAGATCACTGTTCATGATCTCCGGGGGGGGGGGCTTAAAGTGAAAAAGCCACAGTGAGTGAAGAAGGGCTTGCAATTGTGGCAGGAGATAAGGTGGCTTTAACCGCCCAGTCCCCTGGTATACAGGCTTGAGGACTGAGGGGAAAGAAGTGGGGAATAACCCACAGTGAGCCCGATCATCTGTCGGGTGCACTGTGGGATGTTCATGCAAGAACCAATCCACTGTGGCTTATTGCCAGAGTGGGTTAGCGTGATGTGTGAACCTGCCCTTTGTCAAAATAAGCTTTGTTTATTTCAGATTGCTAAGCTAAATTTGTCTTGGCAAATGGCTTTGAGTAGTTTGCATTATATTCTTAACCGTGTTGATAGGGCAGGCTCAGAATCTGAATAAATCACAAAATACAAATTGACAGCAGTCCTCCATCTCATGTCATATTTCCAGTGTGCATATATATGTACGGTACTTAACAAGTTGTCACAGTGTATGACCATGGAATGGTAAAGGTCGTAAACATCCTTTGTCAAGTTAAAATGCTTTGGCTGAATCGAGAGATTCCATTCCCATCTTTGAACTTGACCTCTAAAATCTAAAGTGGAATGGAACGGAATGGAACAGAGTGGCAATGAGAGATCACAATGATGAGAAACATCCTGGATGTTATATGCAGCGAAGTCAAGCTGTCCTTTCATACAGCAAATGAAGTGGACTTATAATTAAATGCTCTGCAAGTTGAATGGGTCAGATTTTACAAAGCCAGTTTATGGGGCAGTGTCAGATTCAACTGGACTCCATTATAAACCTACTCTAACCCTTTACTCATCATCATCAGTGTGTGTGTCTGGGAGAGATCAGGATTACACCCACTGGCCCAGTTTGCATGTAATGACAACCCATGGGTTATTTAAACCATGGGTTGTTGGGGCTGAACACAAGTGCTTCCGCTTTGCATTCACTTTCCAAAACAACCCAAGAATGCCTCCTTCCTGGGTTGTTAGTCCTGACGTCCAAACCTGGCACTCTGGGTTCTTGAGGATTAAAGAACCCAGGGTTTGACCCCATGGTTTGTTGTTGGATTAAAGGTCTCAGTTGTTTAATCCTCAACAACCCAGAGCACTGGGTTTGGATGTCACGACTAACAACCTAGGAACGGGGCGTTCCTGGCTTGTGTCATGCCCTCACTGGATGAGTCCTTGGACGAAGAGATCCAGAACCTCCAGCAGCTGCTGAGGCTCAGGAGCTGCCAAGGCCAGAAGGTCTGGAGAAGCCAGGGCCCTCAGTAATCCCCACCTAGGACCTACCACCACAGAAGTAGGGGGGATCTGTTTCAGAGGCAGAAGAGGAAAGACCCCCAAGCTTCCAGGAGTAAAGTAGACTAAAGAGGCAGGTCAGACTCCTCAAGCCCAGGATAAGTGCCAGGCTACAGCAGAGGATTCCTCAGGAGTAAGGGGGCTTCTCATGAGAAGACTCTTTCCAGAAACTACTAACAAGCCACAGCTGGATCCTGAATGGGGTTCTGACAGCCTCTGCTTAAGAACAGCAGTTGGGAGCTGCAAGAGTTGCTAGCAACAATGTCTATCCTACTGTTCTGTCTCTAAGCCTAGGATCCCTAGCTCTCCATTGGACTGAACTCCCCCCCACAATATCTCTGGACTGCCTGACTATGCTTCTTGCCTGAACCTTGTTGGCTGTGGTGTCTTACCTAACTCCCCCTTGGACTGAATCTCTTGTGAATACCTACTGACCACTCTTCCTGCCCGAACTCTGTTTGCTGCAGTTTCTTGGTCCTCTTGCTGGCTGCCTTGCCTCTGCTCTTTGCTTATTTCTAATCTGTGTGGACCTTGCAGGGATCTCCTGGTTATTGACCTTGGTCTGTTAGACAAACCTGAGCCTTGGGAAAGCAGGACAGGTTGTTGCAGAAAGCAGATGCAAAGCAGAAGTGGCAAGCGGGTGGGAGACAGCACACATACAGCCCTCTTATGTGCAAACCAAGTCACTGCTTCTGTTCCTGAACTGTACATGTTCATCTGAAGATCTGAATAGACCACCCATGTATATACAAATTGTGTACATGTAGGATTTCTTCATGTAACTGGAAACCCTGCAAAAGGAAATCTCCCCAGTTGTGTGTGCAGAGCTGTTGCGGACGTATAGGTGGGAAATGAAGAACCGAGACAATCAGTTGGTGTTTAACTGGGCCACGTTTATTTACATATTTACATACAAAGAACTGCAAAGGGATCGAGTGCGGGTTATTCTATTCTGGCCTGGTAGGCCGCTCTGTTATGCACTTGGGCGGAGCATCCAAAACCGGGAGGTGGCGAGGAATTCCGCCGCCTCCCCCTTTTGCACTTTCCAGTGTTGGGAGCCTTTGTTGCGTCGCACCCTCTCGGAGTCTCACGACAACAAGCTTGGTGAGAACAAAGGCCTCACAGGCGTTCCTGACCCCCAGCTGTCTGAGCCTACTGACCCATCCATCTGAGGCATCATAAAACCGCCTGTCACCTGAATGGTGCCAGGGATGCTCACCTCACCCTATCCATACCCTAACCCGCACTTACCTGCCAACTATCTATTTGTGACCATTTTTCCCCCTATGTGCACTAACTAAAAATTCTCCCAACCCTGCAGTAGTATGGAGTAGGCGAAACGCGCCCACCCCTCTAAAAGGGATAAGCCAAAATTCCTACTCGGCCCCTTAACGGCGACCAGAGGAGCCCATACTGAATACAGGGCGGGAGGGAGGGAGCTGCGAAGAACAAAGAGGGTGTGGGGCGGTGCTGCAGGTCCTAATATTGGCTCCTGTAACCCCGCCCCCTCTACCTGAGCGTACCTGCGAGAACTGGTAAGTCTCGCCTCTCCTCCCACCACGTCCGCAAAATTTCTCCCCGCCCACAGCTGCGCGTGATGCGGGGGAAGGTTATTGTACATACAGCTATGCATGCATAGATTCTATTTGCGCCTTCAGATGACTGCGTAAAGGTTAAGAACAGGAACACCAATCCTGATTCCTGCCCTGCCCCCGAATACACTTACCGAATGTGAAAATTTTAACATCACAAAGAGATTTCTGGGGATCTTGGAACAATCAAGGCACTAAAGACAGCATGAACTGCTAGAACTGGAGTAGTTTCTGAGTTACTGTAGTTAGAATCTTTTGCAGACTGAAGAAGGCTAGAAAATTATATTGTTTCAATTTTATATATAAAAACAGATGCTGATCACCACCACCCCACTCACTAACACTTATTTCATAGATTTCATAGATCATAGAGTTGGAAGGAGCCTACAAGGCTATCAAGTCCAATCCCCTGCTCAATGCAGGAAACTAGAGGAGGGGTCTCCCATCCAAGTAATAACCAGGCCTGACCCTGCCTAGCTTTTCACAGTCAGACAAACTGAGCTAGCATAAGCCACAGGCCATGAGTGTTATCTGTGGACGGAGGCCATCATGTCATTCAATATAGTGACAAGTATATATAGTGGAAGCTCCTTCAAGACAAATATCTAGATCAGCCTTTCCACGCCTGGCACCCTCCAGATGTGTTAGACTACAATGTCCATCATCTACAGCCAGCATTTACTGTCTGGTGATGGTGAATCTAGTTTCAATAAGGCTGAATTATTTCTACTGTTCCAAGCAGAGCTTGTGCACACACGCACATACATTTTTGCTGCGCTGTGCCTATATTTCCTTTTTAACCTGATTAGACAGTATGCTCTTTAGAAACAGGATTTTCTTACTCACACACAACATTCTGAATTTAGTTGGAACTTAGAGGCCAAAATTTGCAAACTTCATGACTCGGACAGCTCTTGCAGAATCTCGGCTTCCATTTCCAAGAAACAAGAAGGTTCTCATAGCACACAGGCAGTCTATGTTTAAAGAAGCTTAAAACAGGGCTGGGGTGGAAGCCAAGTCTTATGCTGGCTCAGCTTGTCTGAGCGTGGAAAGCTAAGCAGGGTCAGGCCTGGTTATTACTTGGATGGGAGACCCCTCCTCTAGTTTCCTGCATTGAGCAGGGGGTTGGACTCGATGGCCTTGTAGGCTCCTTCCAACTCTATGATCTATGAAATCTATGATTAAAAGATTGGGTAAATGCTTCTAACAGTATGTCTACTGAGTTCCTGACAACGTGCCCTTATCTACCAATTGCCTGTTTAATCTTTGAGAGCTTCATTAGCTCCTTAATGAAAAAGGAACTTGCATTTACAAACAACATATTTGTAACCAGAATAAAGTTACAAATTAAATGCAAATTTTGTATATGTGTGCATAATTTATTCCACTCACAAAATTTGCATTTTCTGATTACAGAGTCTGAGATAAATTTAGCACAGAAATCTTGACTCAGTGGTTTATATGCTATGTTATACATAGAGCAATACCAATGTAGCCCATATTCAATCAATTTCCCGACCCCCATATATCTCCCACTTCTCTTATTTGGAAGGATGACATCTAGGTATAAGGAGATCAGCTTCCTTTTCTGATTACTTCGAGACTTTTTTTTTGTTGAGACAAAAGACAAGAATTCTGTTGAATAGAAGGCTAGCTTCTGATAGAGGCCCTATTTGTGTAAGAATGAAATTCCAACCATTAGTTTAGAAGAAAATTTTGGTTATGCCAAAGGTGGGATCCCCTGAACAAGTAGCAAAGGCCTCTTCGCCAGTTTTTCCTTGCTGTGCGACAACCTTGTCTCGGAGCAGAGAGAACATTTTGTTCTTGCCTTTAGTGTTGGAAAAAGAAAGTTAACAAGCTTCACTCAAGCTGCCATGGTTGAATGCTTGATTCATAATTGTTTCTGCGTCCATCCTTGAAGGGACATTTCCATATTACTTCCTGATGGTTGCATCAACCTTATGAACCATTTGATGTATTCTATCCCACTAATAATATAAAAAGCCATTGGTCCAGCCCCAAAATGCTAGAAGCACTAGGGCTTTAGAACTCCAGAGGGACATAGGTTCCTCCAAGTCATCATTGCAGATGGCAACAAGTTTGGGTGTTTCCACATGTGGGTGATACTCAGTTGTTTCTGTTCCACTTCAAGATGCAAGTGAAATTGCAACTCTGCTTCCAGACCTCTGGAATCCAAATGACAATCAGTAGCCAGGCTGGCAATCCTGACAAAAATCCCTAGGATTCCCGAGATCAGGTAAAGGGTTAAACACTCTCCTCTTCTTGCTGTCTTCCTGATCATGACTGGGGCACTCTCTGGATGAAATTTAGGGAGGGGTGGAATAAAAAGCAAGGGGGAAGAAACAGATGTAAAGGCAATGTTATTTGGAAAGAGAAGGGTTAAGTGACAGAGCTGATTCCTAGAGAGGAATGACAGCCCATAGAAAAGGAAATGGCTACAGCAGGGGTAGGAACATGTGGCCCTCCAGATATTTTGTCCTACAATTCTCATCCTCCTTCGCTATTAGCTATGCTGGCTATGGCTGATGGGAGTTGTAGGCCAAAACATCTGGAGGGCCACAGGTTGCCCACTCCTGTGGGGAGTTCTCCTGTGGAGGACCTGGGTAAACCATTCACTGTGATTAGAAGCTAGAGTTGCCAGCTCAGAAACCTGCACTCTCCCCACCATGGTGTTTTCCTTATATGGAGAGCTTTATGCATCATGGAGACACACTCTGTGTCCCTCTGAATCCTCAATCTTCAGGCGTGTTCAGATTTGGTCTGCTTCTGAAGAGCTCAGCTTCAATTTAGACATCTCTCATTGTCAGAATCAGCCCATTTTGGTATGGGATTTGACTGAATCTGAAGCACACTTGTACCAAACAGGTTTAAGTAAAACAAGGTAAAACATGAACTTCATTTCTTTGTCCAAGTTGAAGCGAATAACTGAAACATGACACTGTTTCCCAAAGTCTAACATAAATGCAGCCCCATCCATAATTGGTAACAGCTGGGCTTCCTTTGTTCAGGTTCAGTTAGCAGAACGCTTACAGTATGTAACAGAAAACATATGTGAACTGCAGATCTTGTTAAATGAGCCGTGTGCAGCTTTTTGCGTTTCTGATGTGGTAGCATTTCATACAACATTTAGTGTTTGTATAATAAGCCCTGCTTCACAGGCAAGCACTTTTGTGCCTGGACACTCAAGAAAGAAAGAGCCTGGCAGTAGTAAATAAATGGATGATATAGCAGTTATGATGGATACTGAGAACACAGTTATAGAGTGGCATATAAATATTTCTAATAAATACACACATAAATTAACTTATGGGGCTGCCTTTGAAGATTGTTTGGAAACTAGAATTGGTACGATCTGGGACCCAGGTATCTGAAGGACAGACTTCAGATATATATATTCAAGGGCCTATTGAGATCCTCTTCAGAGAGCCTTCTCTCACTGTGAGCTTTTCTACACAAGGCATTTATTGCGTCTTTGTCATTCCTTACTCATGGTTGTTTACAGGCTCTTTAGACGATGTTGTGATCCTCCAGTTTCACTTCTGTTTTTTCAGAGCACTTTCCCAATTATTTATGTTTTTTAGAACAGGGAAAATGGGGTATTATATTAGAACAGTGTTTCTCCTTCTGTGTTTAAGCTATTCTGCAATAGCACAGCTCCACCTAGAGGTGGTAGCAGAAAAGCAGGAAAGGAAGAGCTCTGTGTAGAGCTTGGATCTCAATGCTGCAACAAAACCGAAAGTAGATATGGTGATTAACAGCCTCCTGTAGAAAAGTCCTGTGTCCCACTGCTGTTAAGAGGTGAAGCAGGTAGGTACAGAGAAACCCTTTATAGTGGAAGTGCTCTAACCCCTTTTTATATTCCTAGCCCTTTTAGTGTCGGTCACTGCTAGTTTCACAACTAGCAGTTGCCTGATTGTTTTTGTAAATAGCAGCTACACCCCTCCCACCAAAATGTGGGGGCAGGAAGGGGAATGTAACCAATGTTTTCATTATCCAAACTCAGCTTACAGTCCTTTCACACACAAATCCACTCGTATGGTTTTCTTCCATGCTCTCTTTGTTTTGGCAGCCTTTTTTGCGGGGGTGGTGGAGAGGAGGGCTTTTTGCTATTGCTGTTGTAAACAATTGGCAGTCGGAAACCCTTGCAGATCTACAAATCCGCCCAGAGATCTACCAGTAGATCCGATCTATCTTCAGCCCACCCCTGTTCTATAGTGCAGCTGGGGCAGCAGTCCTATATGACTTAACAGAGAGTAAGCTCCATTAAACACTGTGAGACTTAGTTTGAAATAAACATGCACAGGATTCTGCTGTTAGTTTCTCTTGGTTGTCACTAAACCCAGGCCTGGCCCAATTATGCAGGCAGGCCGCACAGGGCACCAAAATTTCAGGGAGGCCTCCTCCCTCTCCTCTCACAGACAAAGCTTTCATCATAACATCTTCTGAAGCCCTTGCATTCCTCTAGTCAAGCTGCTGGGCCATCAAGACCATGTGTAGAAAAGTCAACATGAATTAGTTACTCCTTTGTAGCCTGTGAAAAGTTTTAATTCAGCCAGAGCAGCAAAAATCTTCAAGCCAACCCTGCTTAAACCTACCGTAATCTTTTCCTTCCCCACCACCCCTTTCCCCTATTGGATCACTCACAAAATACTCAGCCCCAGTCAGCTCAGCTGCCTTGTAAACTTGATCCAATTAGAAGAGATCACCAGGGAGGCATTAACACTTTTCAGCTTTGCAGAGAAGCTCAGATAGTAATTAGTTTCCCATTCTTCTTGTTTCTCTTTAGTAGCCAGGGATGTAGAGGCTGGCAGCCCCAGATAATGAATGAATGGATGATTTTCCATTTTTGCAGAACAGGTGAAACACTGCATGGTGTTCTCTCTCATTCATATTTATAGGGCTGATGCTCATATAGGTTCATAGCCTGGGTGCCACCGGATATCTCGCGGCAAAATCTGTAATTTATGTTGGGGAGTGCACAGTTCCCTAAGCATTTAAAGTAAATCTGGAGGATGGGTCTTCCCTAAGGTTTGCAGAATGAGGTGTGTATGGTGGCATATCGTGTATGGTGACGATCCGGCGATCCCCTCGCTGGATCGTCACCTTGAAGTGGTGAGTGGGCTTGCGTGTTCCGATGAATCCTGTGAGCAATGCTGTCGGGAGCTATGTACTCCCAGTAGGGTCACCCATGGCGGTAAGGTCCCGGGAGAGGAATCAGACAAAGAACGATCCAAAACATAAAGTCCTCAACGGCAGAACAGGCGGAAAATAATTAAACCTAAATTACAACGGCTGTGAAGGCGGATGAAGGCTGCAGCAGAGAATGGTTTTCCAATCGTCAGGGTAACCGTGCCATTGGATCTCTGCCGTACTCTGTCAAGTTTGTGTGGTGATTCATTGTGCACCGATCTCCCCACATAAAACAGTTTCACGCACAGGCGTCTTCCAACCCGACCCATCCAACCCAACCCAACCCAAACAAACAAACAAACAAACAAAGTCCCATGGCGACTGGCGACGGGGGCAGGACTGTGAATCTGGAAGCCCCTAGTCATGGACCAGCACATGGCCAGTGGATGCAGACTCAGTCACCCTGTTCAAGGAACGAGGTAGTCGAGCAGCTCGGCAGCTGTATCCACGACTGAGCAGCCCTATTTAGGATCCACTCTGCTCACCCCATATGGGGAGGGGGCTAGAAAAGGTGCCCTAAACATAGTCTACCTCTTTCTCCCCTGACTGGATTACTGCATCCAGTGGGGTCACCATTTTAGCAGTTGAAAAAGCAGGGATGTTGAAGAGTCCTTGGTCTCGAGTCACGAGTCGAGTCACGAGTCTTTGGACCCGAGTCTCGAGTCCGAGTCCGAGTCCTTGGTCCAAAATGGTGACTCACGAGTCACGAGTCACTCCCAAAGCTGACTCCATGAGTCCCTATTAAAATCAGTGGGGTTTTTTCCCAACAAAATAAAGCTACTTCAGATGTGTGGTTTAAATAAATTCTAGGCACAAGTGTGCCTTTTTATTTCAAAACTCTGCAACTGATTTTGGCAAGAACAGACCAGGCAGAAAAACCCAAAATAACCAGGCAGGCAGAGGAGGCAGGGAACCCCAAAGCAGGCAGGCAGAGGCCTTTGTCTTGGACAATTTAACTGTTGAACTGGTCAAGAAGAGACCAGGCAGGCAGAGGAGGCTGGGAACCCCAGACAGGCAGGCAGAGGCAGCCAAACCCAAAATGTCTGAAAGGCTGCATTTTAGAAAAATGATTTTAAAAAATAAACTTGCTGTACTTCCTAAAACTTATCCATGTTGCATTTGAGGAACATGATTTTTTCTAAATGTTTGGCCCCCATTCTGGAACGGTGAGATCTCATCACAATTCCACCCTCACTGAACACCTGATCCACTGGTGATGAACTTGCTGGAACCAGAAACACACTCAGAGCAGCCACACAGAGTAATCTCAGGTCCTTCTTCTGCCTCTCCCAAGTACGCAACACATCAATCAAAATAAATCTTGACACACTGTTGGGGCTGCACTCCTGGTAGCCGTCCATAGTGGCCAAGCAGCAGCGCACCTCGCTTCCATGCGCTCTTCGCTGGCAATCATGCTCCTCTCCACTCCTTCTGGCACAGCCCAGGGATGTTGAAGAGTCCTTGGTCTCGAGTCCCGAGTCGAGTCTCGAGTCCCATTAAAAATATTGGGACTCGAGTCCGAGTCGAGTCAGAGGGGGGACTCAGTCCGACTCACGAGTCGAGTCCTCGAGTCCGAGTCCCCATCCCTGCGAAAAAGACATTTGAATTTTGGAACATGGAATATACGGACATTGCTGGATAACATAGATAGTGAACGCCCTGAGCGTAGGACTGCTATTATTGCAAGGGAGCTGAGATGGTTTAAAATTGACATAGCAGCACTTCAAGAAACTCGAAGGGCAGGAGAGGGACAGTTGAAAGAAGAAAAAGGAGGTTATACCTTCTTCTGGAAAGGACTACCTGAGCAGGACCGACGAATACATGGAGTAGGCTTTGCCATCAAAAATGAACTAGTGAACTCTTTGTCAGAAGTTCCTACTGGCATTAACGAACGCCTGATAACTCTTCGATTAAAGCTCACCAATAACCAGCAGGTAACTATTTTGAGTGCTTATGCACCAACATTAGATGCTGATGATGACATCAAGGAAAGTTTTTATAGCCAGTTGGACACTCTCCTGTCAGAGATACCTAAGGAGGATAAAATTATCCTCCTGGGCGATTTTAACGCAAGAGTCGGGCGTGACTTTGATTTATGGCCAGAAACTATTGGAAAAGACGGAGTTGGTAATAGCAACCCGAACGGACTCTTACTTTTGTCTATATGTGCAGAGCATAATCTCACTATTACAAACACGCTCTTTCGACAAAAGAATACGTTTAAAACATCATGGCAGCACCCTCGGTCAAAGCACTGGCATCTTCTGGATTATGTAATTGTCCGTGTTAGAGATCGCCATGATGTACTTCTTACTAGGGCCATGGTGAGTGCCGACGACTGCTGGACAGACCACCGACTAATCCGGTCCACAATGGTTATCAACATTGCTCTCCAACGTAGGCTTCAAGGAAGGAAACCAAGGCGTAAAATGAACATCCACGCCCTTCAAGATCCTATTAAGCAAACTCGTCTTCAATCACTTCTTAAGGAACATCTACCTACGGAACCTCCTGACAACATTGAGGACCATTGGTCTAAGCTGAAAACCTCCATTACTGCAGCTTGTGAACAAACTATTGGATATGAAACTAAGAAACATCAGGATTGGTTTGATGAAAATGATAATGAGATTAAATATATAATTGACCAAAAAAGGAAAGCCTTCCAAATATGGCAAAATGATATTAATTGCGCTGCCAAGAAAAAAATCTACGCCAGTGCAAAGGCTGAGGTCCAAAGAAGAACAAGAGAACTTAGGAACACTTGGTGGAAAAAGAAAGCTCAAGAAATTCAACAACTTGCAGAATCTCATGATGCACGGGGCTTTTTTAAGGCCACAAGGGCCATCTATGGACCAAAAACCTATGGTACAAACCCTTTACAATCAAAAGATGGCACCAAACTCTTAAAAGACAAAGAGTCTATTGCACTGCATTGGAAAGAACATTATTATGACCTTTTAAATCGTAAATCTAAGGTGGATAATGAGATTTTTGCGCAAATCCCGCAAAAACAAATTAGAGAGAAACTTGCAATACTCCCCATTTTGGATGAAGTAAAAAAAGCCATTAATCAAATGAAGAACAACAAAGCTAATGGACCAGATGGGATTCCTGCTGAAATCTTTAAAGAAGGCCCCCCCGAACTTGTACAACATCTTCATAAACTCATCGAAAAAATCTGGATAAGAGAAGAGATCCCAGAAGACTTCAGGGATGCCATAATTATCACCCTCTTTAAGAAGGGTGATAAAACAGACTGTGGAAACTATCGGGGCATTTCTCTCTTAGCTACCGCAGGTAAAATATTTGCGAGGATTCTCGCAAACTGTCTTCTATCTATTTCAGAAGAGATCCTCCCTGAAACTCAATATGGTTTCCGCCCCTCTAGAGGGACAGTAGACATGATTTTTACTGCACGTCAGCTCCAAGAAAAATGCCGGGAGCAAAATCAACCCCTTTATATGGCATTTATTGATTTGGCTAAGGCCTTTGATACTGTAGACCGTACAGCTCTCTGGACTATCCTTATGAAAATTGGATGCCCCAATAAATTTGTGAATATCTTGCGACTTCTCCATGACAACATGACGGCAACGGTTTTGGACAACAACAGCTCTCATGGTGCTCCATTTAAAGTGGGATCAGGTGTTAAACAGGGATGTGTTATCGCCCCAACATTATTTGCTATTTTCATCGCCATGGTTTTACATCTTGTCGAGGAGAAACTTCCCACTGGTGTGGGAATTATATATCGAACAGATGGAAAGCTTTTTAATCTCAGCAGGCTGAAAGCAAAAAGTAAGGTAATTACAACCTCCATTGTGGAACTTCAGTATGCTGATGATAATGTGGTCTCCGCACATTCAGAGGATGATCTCCAAACTATCCTAAATGCTTTTGCAGAAGCATACGAAAAACTTGGTCTCTCACTTAACATCAAAAAAACCAAAGTGCTTCATCAGCAAGTGCAAGCTATCCCTTTGGTGATGCCATCTATCCAGCTTGGCGGGACAATACTGGAAAATGTCAATCATTTTCTCTATCTTGGCAGCTATCTTTCTGTTACAGCTAACATCGACAGTGAAATCCAGCATCGTTTGAGCTCCGCAAGTGCCGCGTTTTCTCGAATGAAACATAGAGTGTTCGAGGATCGGGATATTTGTAAGACCAAAACACTGGTTTATGAAGCCATTGTATTACCAACTTTATTGTATGCCTGTGAAACATGGACTATCTATAAACATCACTTCCATCTCCTTGAAAGGTTTCATCAACGTTGCCTCCGGAAAACCCTGCGAATTACTTGGGAAGATAGGCAAACAAATGTCAGTGTACTGGAAGAAGCAAAGACTACTAGCATTGAAAAAATGATCCTTCAACGCCAACTTCAGGGGACCGGTCATGTTGTTCGAATGCCTGACTGCCGTCTCCCAAAGCAGTTACTTTATTCCCAACTCAAGGATGGAAAGCGGAATATCGGTGGTCAATATAAGAGGTTTAAAGATGTTCATAAGGCTAATCTAAAAAAAAATGCAATATAAACATCGAAAACTGGGAAGCTCTGGCCCATGAACTATCTAATTGGAGGTTGGCCTTTCACAAAGGTTCCATGGACTTTGAAGAAGCCCGAGTGCAAGGTGAAAGGGAGAAACGTGCTAAGCGAAAAGCACATCAAATGAATCCTTTACAGGACCATCTTCCATCTGGTAACCTGTGTCCTCACTGTGGGAAGCTGTGTGGATCTAGAATTGGCCTCCACAGTCACTTACGGACCCATCGCTAGAGTCTACACAATCTTCTTTAGAATTTCCTCCAATCTTCTTTAGAATTTCCTCCTTTTATCCTGGAAGACAATCTTACTCGGTCACGAGTGATCGCCTGATGATGATGATGATATCTATCCTACAAATTGTCATTGCTCTCCACCCCACCAGATAATCCTAGGAAATATAGGGTGCAATGCTATGCATGTTTAGACAGAAAAAAGTCACACAAAGCCCAGCATTCCCCAGTCAGGAGTGGCTGGGACATGCTGCGAGTTGTAGGACTTTTTTCTGTCTAAATGTGCATAGGATTGTGCCCTAAGTAGTTTGACAAGGGGACTCAATCTTCTATTAAAAGACTCCATGCATCCCTCTCAGAACTATGCTTTCCAGGGTTCCCCCGCAGAGAGGGAATGGCTACTAAAACCGGTTTCAGTCTGACAATAGTAGCAGCAGCAGCAACAAAGCAATAGAACTGCAACCTTGTGGGAAGATGTGTGGATTTCCTCCAACAAAATGTGTGTGGATTGCCTCCAACAAAATGCATGAGAACAAGAGTGTGTGTATTACCTGAAAAACCGGTAAGCGCGCACGCGTGGGGTGTGTGTGTCTTTTGCAAGATGTGAGATGATGAACGAGCCCTAGCGGTTGCAGTAGCAACGGAGGCAAACATGAAGAAAGGAAGTAGAAGAATATTTGACGGTGGTGGTCGTGTGAATCCACATTTAAGCCTTCTTTAATTATGCAGCTGGCCACAGCAAGGTGTTCGTGCTGACGTAGCCCTTTGTTGCAACATGTGCCTCAGCCCTTGGTGAGGCAGATGGCAGTAGCTGACGTGGATACAGAACGGCACTGTGGCCCAGGGAAACATTCTGCTGAGGTAGCAGCAAGGAACACGTCCATTTTGTGCACCGGGCCTTCTCACCAGAGCAGCTGTCAGGCCTAACTGACAGCATTTACATCGCCTGTAGCCTGCTTGTAATTACTATCATTTTTATTATTGATTTCCCTGTCTTCTCTCCCTGGTGTGTTTCAGGATGTGTTCAGCGAGGCAATCTCTTGGCACTGTAGAGAATTAAATTCATCTTTTGGATGATCTCCACCGAGCTCTGGCCTCAAGAGTTTGGCCCATTGCTGTAGCCGTTGTACTGCGAGCACAATTGCACTTAAAAACAGCAACCACCACTACCCAAGGGCACATCCATATTGGCACAAGGCCTGGGCGAGTTCTTTCTCCACTTCATTTTTCAGAGGGAAAAATGTGCTTTCATCCTTATTCAGCCCCAGGGACATCACATGGCTGCCATGCCGTGCCATGCCATGCCAGTAGCACCTGCTTTGCATGCAGAAGGACCCAGTTTCAATTCCTGGCATCTCCATGTAGAGCTAGAAGAGACTCCCAGTGTAGACAATACTGAGCAAAAAGGAACAAAGGCCTGACTCAGTATAAGGCAACTCCCTATGTTCTAATCTGGCCTTACAGAGCAGTACTAAGTGGTGCTGGGGGCAAGTAGAACAGTGGATCTGATGCCTCATCCCCAGTCCTGCCAGCTCACGCCGACCAGGACAGAAAGTGAGCCAGTTTGTAGGACGTGAGGGTGGTTGACAGGCCACCATGGGTGTGCTGACTGATTTCCCAAATTACTCTCACCGGGTGCAGCTTGCAGTGATGTCTGAACCTGGCAAGGGTGGCTGGCTGGTCTGGTCAACAAACCACCCCACGACCCTGCAACAGAACGTGGGTTCTGGGTGGTTTGTTGACCAGACCAGCCACCCACCCTTGCCAGGTTCGTGCATCACGGCAAGCCACACCCAGCGAGGGAAATCGGCTGGTGACCAGCACGTGTGGGGGTGGCTGAGAAGCCACCGTGGCTTATTAACCAACCCTTGTGCTGTGCAAACCCAGTCGGTGTGTGTGGTCTGATTTGCTGGGGTTGTCAGCAGAGAGTCGTGGTAAACTTCGAAGAGCTCCTCATGACAAGTCCTCATAGCTGCACCCCCCAAGGGGAGTCCAAACATTCAGGAAGCTGTCTTGATCCATATCGACAAACCAGTTCGAGCCGTTTGATCTCCACCAGGAGCAGGCCCTTTTCTAAAGCTAAGGGGCCTTAATTGCCCGTTGAAGATCAAGCCCTCCTCAAAAAAAATTTTTTTAATTGCATCACAACCATGAAAAATATATTCTTGCTTGGAAAATTCATTTCCAATCAGCTACCGTGGGGATTGCAGCTAAGCAATCAGAGGGAACAGAGATATCGGAGGGGGTGGCAGATGATGTCAGCATCCCTGCTAATAAACAAGGTCTGGAGCCGCTTCCCTGTGGGCCCTGGCTCCAGTGCACCACTGGCTTTCAGCCTGGTGGATCCATGTATTTCCAATCCCCCCCACCCAAATTGACAGCAATGGGGGGTGGGGAGTGAAATAGGCTACTCCAGCTCCAAAGCTGGCATAGGTGACAAGCCCTGATCTGAAAATGGAGTGGCATTGGATCCAGTAGCTCCAAAACCAGTTCCTTCCCACCCACAGAATATTGGAGGATATGGGAAGGAGTCGGTCCTATACTGGTTAGGCCAAAGCAGAGTTTTCCCCCTTATGCACAGCCTGCTTATTGAAACTGGTTGGTTATCACCACGTGGGTTGTTAAACCCTGCTAAACGGCTCTTAAAAGGAAACGGATTGTCCAAACAAGGTTTAAAACTAATAAAGACATTTATTCGTTTTACTTACAGTCCTGTTATTCATATACGCAGGATGCATATAGGCAGGTTAGAGTCTTCATTGGAGGAGATCACTGGCTGGAAGCCAGCTCAGACCGTGTGTCCATCATGGTGGGAGAGGCAGAGAAAGAGAGCGGGCCACAGAGAGGCAGGAAGTAGGGAGGAGGGGTGACAAAACATGCACCCTGGGGAATTGTCCAGTTAACCCTTTCCTCCCACTCTAACTAGTGGTTACATTATCTCGTTGATTTAAGCAGGCAATATTACAATTTCCAACACGGAATGCCCTGTTTCAGGCTGTTTTGCCACCAGTGAGAATTGACAGAGGGGCACCGATGCACCATCCTAACCCTCTCCAGTCACTGACAATTGCAGGTGAAGATTGCGCTCTTATTTATGTTTTAAAACATGTTCATTTGAAAGATTTGGAGAGGGCTCGTGTGTCTTTAACAGCAGCTCACGTTAATCTCCTGTCCTTCACCATTTTTACAGATCAAGCCCCTGTGGAGGGCACAAGAGTAGGCTGGTGCTTGTTTGTTTGTGGTTAGTTGGTAGCCTGAGTTAGGGCCTCTTTAGCCAATGACAATACTTCCCCACTTCTACTGCAGGGAGGAAGGAGATGTGTCTGCCTTTTTTGCTCTCCCCTTACCTTTTTGTGAATCTGCTACACCCGCAGTTAATTGAACCCATTTCATGCATAAAAATAGGATGACTCTTTCAACTAGTCCATCAGCATGCTTGCACATTTCAGGAAGAACTAATGCAGGTGGTGGTGGTGGTGGTGGTGGTGGTGGTTTTGATAAAAGGACATAAAATGTAACTAACCCTTCTGTTTTCTTTCCCCTGAACTCTTAACATTGGAGTACAGAAAATGTCTAAGTAAGGGTAGAGGGCTGAAAAACCTTTTGTGAGATGATCAAAGTGCTGGTTCACAGGAGCTGACGTCAGCACATACTCTTCGGGTGGCAGAGGGCCTCTCCTTCCTTCTTTGTCTTCCATCTGGATGTATTCCAGGAGGCCGGCTGGCCAGCAGAGTTATGGGGTGGGGAGAGGAGCTAATGCATTTCCAATCGCCTTTGGACACCCCTGGCTTTATGCAAGCAAACAGTCCAGAGTGACCTAACTTTCAATTACCCAGTTCAATTATTTTTTTAAAAAAGGAACCAAAGGCAGCCTCCCTCCACTTGCAGTCAAGCTAAATACTTCTATAATTAGAATCTCATCATGAATGTGAACATGGTACAGTTCCGGAAAGGGACTGCACAAAAGGACTCTGGCGCAGAAGAGCAGCGTGGGGGCTGAATAATTTACACAAGCTCCTGTGATCCAGATTGCACACAACCAATGAACCACAGCAGATTCTCCCCCCCCCCCCGCTGCCCCCAAAAGTATTTTCTGTAGGTATTGGGTTTCTATAAGTGGGGCCTGCAACTGAATGTTGTAATGTGGAATGCCCCTGCTCAGAGTTCCCTTTCCAGGTGACTCTGCTCTGTTCCTCTGGTTTCCCATTTTTTCAACTCCCACAGTCAGCATTCTGCACCCACTGAACATGCTGAGCGCTCATCAAGCAGTTTGGGGAGTTCCCCCCCCCTTAGTTATTATCCTTGGGTGGGGGGGGTATTTCTGCAAACCTCGTGGTTTCCCCAGACCTGCTGATGTGTGGAGGGTGAGAATGAGTTTGCTATTTGTATATAGGAAAGATTGTAGTGCAGGTGGAGTATTGCCAGAAACTGATTTGCAACTAAACCTGTCAGAGGTCAGCAAGGACAGGAGGCGTCTTTCCCCCTGTGTGGCAAGCAGTTGCCATTTCTGGCATCCTTGATGCCGGATTACCTTCTGGTGGCACCTCTAAGTAGGTCATGTTGAGCGGCTTGTCAGGAGAGCTCAGGGTGCCAAGAGCTGCTTAATGAGATATGGATGGGCAGGGTTTGGGGCCTTACGTGGAAAAGTGCCATTTAGTGTCCTTTGATGCTGCTGAGATACTAAAGGAAATTGAATACCCTCCAACATTTGTTGGATGTAACTGGTATATGCATTTCCCATCAAATGACCACCTCTTCACACATTACAGGTTATGGGTAGTCATTCCATGGTGCATTTTTACTAGGTGTGACTTGATTAAATGAATGTTAATCAATTAACTAAGTTTTAATCAATACAGTGAATATATTTGCATCAATTTGTATATGGGTGAAAACAATGGGCTGGATCCAGACTTTGTCATAAACTCATTGAAATCAATGGGTTGATGAAATCTGGATCCAACCCAGTATTTCTGAAGCAAGAAGCGTATTTCCTTGTTTTTAGACAATGAACACCCATGTCATAGCAGGCATAATCTTAGAAGAGGCATTCCCTTCTATGAGACAGAGGCGTGGGGGGGAGGGGATGCCTCTTTTAAGATGCAGTTTTCAAAAGCATTTGTAGTATAAATAATAAATTCTTTTATTTTTTTAAAAAATCCTCAGCTTGATTAATCACGGCACCTTTTTAATCATCAATATTTTTTTAAAGAATCAATCAATATGACAGATTAATTGATGAACCATTGCAGCCCTGTTTCCGTGAGCGATAGTAGTAACATAATGTTCGAAGTGGCCACACGCATCAGTGTCACGGTGGGCATGCAGTGCGAAGCTACGCTTGGCTGCAGCTTCCCGTCCTGTGTGCCTGCAGTGAAATAGTTGTGTGCAAGCAACGTCTTCAGATGTGGTGCTAGATCAGTGTTCTCCAACCTTGGGTCCCCAGATGTTTTTGGCTTACAACTCCCAGCATGCCCCAGCCAGCTGGGGCATGCTAGGAGTTGTAGGCCAAACACATCTGGGGACCCAAGGTTGGAGAACACTGTGCTAGGTACTGTGCACGCCTGACTCTTAGGGGCTTGATCAGATCTCCTGAGCTGTGTTGCGTTATGAGACTGCAGCTCTGTTTTCTTGGTGGTGGAATGATGCTGGCAAGGGACTATTGCTGGGGTGTGTGGGTTAATGCAAATGGGAGTGCAACAGGTGGCTGCTGAGTTTCACTATTTTCACTCCTCTTCCCGCTCCTTGTAATGAAGCTAGATCTCAACCAGATCACAGAGTCAGATGCCGAGTCTAATGTGACAGGAAGATTAGCAGCGGCGGCGGCCGCTGCCCTACCCTTGATGCTCCATAACATGCAAACTCATACAGGGCACAACTATCCCTTTCTCTACTTGCATCTCCCAATGCAAGCTGAATTTATATTTATGATAATTATAGCAAGTCATGCGCAGAGTTCGTGCCGTCGCTGATGACACAGGCCTAATAGATCATCAGTCATGCTCACATGACTTGTTTCTTCCGTTTAACACAGTTAATGGTTCCAGAAGGAATCAGCAGAACTGGCTGCTCTTTAAAGATGACTACTACGGATTCTACTGCTGAATGGCAGGTGTGCCCTTTTAGACTTTGGAGGGCATGTGTGCGTGCAATGGGATTTGGAGCGGGGCAAGAGTCTTGCAGGGGAGGCTGGCGACTGCTATGTCAGTGGGGCTCCTCATCCATTGCAGCTTTTATTCTGAGCTTTATAGCAGCTATCCAGGGTGCTGTACTCCTCCATCCCCAAAATAGGTTCACCACCATGGAATATTTAAAGGCTCCCCTCAGATATATTCAAGATATGCAGTGCAGCCATATGCCCATGTACTCAGAAGTAAGTTGCACTTGGCCAGTTCACATGATCACTGTGGCTTGTTTAAGCCAGCGTGTGCCTGGTGCCATTTGCCTAATTACCCACCCAGGCGTGGTTTCTCATGTCATCTGGGCTGTTGTTGAGTTTCATAGATTTCATAGATCACAGAGTTGGAAGGAGCCTACAAGGATATCGAGTCCAACCCCCTGTATTTGACACCGGTTGTTTCCCCCTCCAACAAGTCATGCCACCTGGGCTTTGACAACATCTCAAGCTGCGGCTGGGCGGGTAATATGGCAAATGGTACCTGGCATGGCACATGCCACAGCTTAAACAAACTGCAGTGATCATGCGAACCAGGTCACTGTGTTTAATAGGACTTACTCCCAGGTCAGTGGGCATAGGATTGCAGCCTAAAGTGGACAAAAGCAGAGTATTTTAAGAGCATTTGTTTGGGTTGATTTTTAGGCTTCATAATCTAAAGTATTTTCTGTAAGCGTTAGGTTTGTATTGTAACAAGTGGCATCTGCAACAAAATGTTGCAGGATTACTCCTGTTCAGGGTTCCATGAGCCAACCATGCCCTTTCCCAGGATATTCCATTCTGTTCGCCCTCCCCTTGGAAAAGCAAACGGATTTCTGCTTGTGGCTTGTATCTCTAGCTAGGCCCTTTTAATTATTTATTGTGATAATCACTCAGTGTATTGAACCGGTGAGTTCCACAGGAATAATCCCATGACATCTGAACACAGCAAGCCAGGTGAGGCAATGGCCTTCCCTACTCTCTCTAAAATGGAACCCCTGCCAGATACCTTTACCATCAAGATGGGGGAAAGGGCCAAGGTCTGGTGCCCTTTAAACGTTCTCTTGGCCACATGGGAGCCACTTATTCATGAATGGATCCCCACATGGATGGGAGAAGCTCTCAGTGATCAGACGATACGGACCACATAGGCAGGGCTGCTGATGGCATGCGGATAAAAACTATGCAATAGCCCTTTCCAGAGTGGTTTGGCCATGATTGCAGTGATGTCTGTGTTATCACCCAACAACACTTTGTTAATGGCAGCTGAAGGTAATTATCACTGTCTGTACTTCTTGCATTTCAGTTCCCTCTAACAACACAGTTTACATCCCCCCCCCCCCCAGCATGTGTATATAAACTGACCAAACTGAGCTTAACCCTTCATGGATGTGATGAAGTAGACATTGTCCATGAAAGCTTATGCCAGAATAAATTTGTTAGTCCTTAAGGTGCCACGAAACCCCTCCTTGTTTTTGCTGTGAAAGACTAACATGGCTGCCCCTCTGGAAATTGTCTCTAGAAAGTAGAGCAGAGAGAACTGTGGGATATCGCTGAAAGTAGGGTAGGTATACTCTCTACTACAGCCATCCCCAACTTGGAGCCCTCCAGATGCGTTGGACTACAACTCCCAGCAATGCCCAGCCAGGAAACACATCGGGAGGGCACCAGGATGGGGAAGGCTGATGTAAACAGTCCGTGAACTCTGAAGAAGTGTCCTGTGCCCTCTCAAATACTCTTTCCCCTTAAGAAGAAGCTCCTGCCCTTTTCTTTTGCTTAGGTGAACCACATAGCCACAGAAATAGAGTCAACCTCATAGTGATATTCACAGCACGCACGAAGGGTCTTGGTGGGGGGTCAGGAGTTACCCTGCCTGCCTGCCACCGATTCTTCAGCATGACCCTTCCTGTTGCTTTGCATGCAATGAATCATACCAATCCCCTCTGTAGGATGCTGAGAAACGTTACGGAAAGGTCAACAACATTTGCAAAAGTGTTTTTGAGATTCCCTGACAAAGGCTGGATAGAAGGGCAAAGTGTGGTTATATTGTTAATTGTTGAATGTAAACAAGAGGCAGCCTAAGGAATGTGGCTCAGCTACACAGCTTAATTGCCAGGCTGACTCATGTCATTATTTTGCAAGAGGGATTACTGCCAGCTTCACAGAGGGAAGGCATCACACCCGGCTTTGAACAAATGGTGAAAGCAGCTCCATGGCCGTAGCCCATAGTAGGAACGGTGGCAACATTTCAGCTCATGCCATAGAGGTTTGGCAAGACTGGCCATTAAATGGATCTTGCTAGAGCCTAAAGGGACCCTGGAGGCCAGCCATCTGGTGCTGCCAGGCTGGAAAGCGGAATGTGCTGCCTGGGGAAGGTGTCATCTGCAGCCCTTATGATCAACAGAACTGTGTGTGTGTGTGTGTGTGTGTGTGTGTGTATATATATATATATATATATATATAATCAACTGAATTGTCTGCTGGCTCACACTAAATCAGAAGACAAAGGAAAATATGAATTGCACAGTTATTAGTGCCTGCCATTCAAGAGCAATCTTGGGGTTTAAACAACCATGCTTTTGTGGTAGGGCTGTCAATCGGGCAGAATGTTATGAGCCATGCTGGCTGGAGATGATGGGAGTTGTAGTCCAACACATCTAGGGGGTGCCAGGTTGGAGGAGGGTGAAGGAAGTGTCAAATAACTATTCTCAGTTTTTCCCCACAAGATTCATTGCCCCTCCTATCCGCCTCTCAGTCCTTTCAAAATGGTTTGATGAACATCTTTTCCATCATTAGGATTATTATTATTTTCATACGTGAAGGTGCCAGAGACAACCTTAGTGATGGTGTTTTTAAGCAGGGGACAGGCTTAGCAGCAGTTTTAACAGCAGTACTTATCATTGCTATGAGGTTGTTGTCAGACCTGCAGAGCCACAGTGCGCTCCTACATATGCTGTTACAATTGGATAGTGTCAGAGTTGGTAGCCCTAGTTACCAGTTGTGCCAACTCCACGCTACCCCAAGAGGTGCAGGAATCTTTTGCTGCAGTCTAACATGCGGTGCTTGAGAGTGTAGATTCCTACTTATTTCTATACTAAAACAGGCAGACACAGAAAATACAAGAATACTTTTATTACATGAAAGATAGAACAGATACAGATTCCTTAGTATAGCCTCTTATGGTCAAAATACAAGCATTAATGGCAAGGCAACAATTCACCATTCACACTCATACCCTATAACTCTAAGAGGTAGAAGACCTTAACCTATATAGCCTATGGTACAGCAATAAGATTGGAGACCAAAGCTCCATGCTACAAAGAGAGAAAGGAAGTTCAGAGACCCTGAAGGCATATACCTGTGTCTTTGTCATTCCTCCTGCACTGTTGACCCCAACAGCAACTCTTCTGTAGGCAAAGGTGAGCTGTGAGGTACCTCCTATTCCAAAACCCTCGTTTGAGCTCCGCAAGTGCCGCGTTTTCTCGAATGAAACATAGAGTGTTCGAGGATCGGGATATTTGTAAGAAGACCAAAACACTGGTTTATGAAGCCATTGTATTACCAACTTTATTGTATGCCTGCGGAACATGGACTATCTATAAACATCACTTCCACCTCCTTGAAAGATTTCATCAACGTTGCCTCCGGAAAATCCTGCGAATTACTTGGGAAGATAGGCAAACAAATGTCAGTGTACTGGAAGAAGCAAAGACTACTAGCGTTGAAAAAATGATCCTTCAACGCAGTGGAAGACCGACAACCTGGTCTTCTGCGCGGGTTCAATGCTAAGGGGGTAGCGAGCCCTGGGGCGGGCCTTCTCCGAGGTCCCCAGCGCCTCACCCTTAGCCCAGAACAAAGGGATAACTTATAGCCACAAAAGTATCTTTTAGAAAACAAGTTTTCAAAATTACCTTCACAAACTCAGACCCACGCCAGCAATACAGCTTATCAGTACGGTACAAAGTAGCAAGCAAAAGCCTCAAGGACAACGTGATTTCAGGGCTCTCAGCTAGTTAGTTTAGCTCGGGTCCCGGCAGAGGCCCGGTCAACCGCACGCTGCTAGCTGGGTTCCCGGCGAAGGCCCGGTCTACCCAAGCGGCTAGCTGGGTTCCCGGCGGGGCCCGGTCTACCCAAGCGGCTAGCTGGGTTCCCGGCGGAGGCCCGGTCTACCCAAGCGGCTAGCTGGGTTCCCGGCGGGGCCCGGTCTACCCAAGCGGCTAGCTGGGTTCCCGGCGGAGGCCCGGTCTACCCAAGCGGCTAGCTGGGTTCCCGGCGGGGCCCGGTCTACCCAAGCGGCTAGCTGGGTTCCCGGCGGGGCCCGGTCTACCCAAGCGGCTTGTGAGTGATTTCAGCTTGGTTTCCCGGGGGTCCGGTCAACCCAAGCGGCCAGTGATTTCAGCTTGGTTTCCCGGGGGTCCGGTCAACCCAAGCGGCCAGTGATTTCAGCTTGGTTTCCCGGGGTTGCTGATCCTTCATTCCCTTACCCCAGGCATGGGCAAGATTGCTGATCAGGTCCAGAGAAAAGTTCCCTTGTGCAGGGTGTTTTATACCTTGGTGTTTCAGGTAGCCCCTCCCTCCGTGATCAGGTGGGTTGACACCCTCCCTGAGGGGCCTTTTGGGTCAGGTGGGGTGACGCCTTCCCCCCGTGGGATGGGGTCCCTTTGAAGCCACTTGCTTAATGATCCCATCCTATGGTGTTGAGTGGCCATTTCTTAGGGGTGCCGAAGCGTCTGCCCTGGAGAGGTATTCAAGTCTTATGTAGATGGGGCTGATATGCAAGAGCATTGACAAACCTGGTGATGCTTCCTGCCTTCCCCCCTGGGGTGATTCTATGTAGATGTTGTTTGTCCCCTTTGGCATCTGTGGAGACTGGTTGTCTCCCCCCCCCCCGGGTCTCCTTCCCCCCTCCTTGGTGAGTGTGTGTGTGTCAGGCAGGGGGCTTAGGTTGGCTTTCTCCACAAACGCCAACTTCAGTGGACCGGTCATGTTGTTCGAATGCCTGACTGCCATCTCCCAAAGCAGTTACTACTTCATTCCCAACTCAAGGATGGAAAGCGGAATATTGGTGGTCAATATAAGAGGTTTAAAGATGTTCATAAGGCTAATCTAAAAAAATGCAATATAAACACCGAAAACTGGGAAGCTCTGGCCCATGAACGATCTAACTGGAGGTTGGCCTTTCACAAAGGTTCCATGGACTTTGAAGAAGCCTGAGTGCAAGGTGAAAGGGAGAAACGTGCTAAGCGAAAAGCACATCAAATGAATCCTTTACAGGACCATCTTCCATCTGGTAGCCTGTGTCCTCACTGTGGGAAGCGGTGTGGATCTAGAATTGGCCTCCACAGTCACTTACGGACCCATCACTAGAGTCTACACAATTTTCTTTAGTATTTCCTCCTTTTAAAATTTTTCTTTTTGTAAATTTTTATCCTGGAAGACAATCTTACCCTCAATTCTTATACCCTTTCCCTCCCTGTTTGTCCTATGGAGATGGGAGGGGTCACCCTCTAGTGAGCAAGTAACTCCTGACATGTCCTACACGATTCAATTGTGTTTCCCCCTAGTTCGACATTTCTTCCTGACGAAATGTATATTAACCATATTCTTTGCCATATTTCCTTCTGTCTAGCTCCCACTTTTCCTTAATCCATAAACTCATCATTTCCCTGAATATTGACATAGCCTGCAGTCTGATCCCCTGCTGGGCATGTGTTAATCCCTTTAGGCTCACACACCTCCTATTTGTATTTCCATGTCATCTCCATTTCAATTCAGACATTCCTCCTTTCACAATCTCTTTCACAGGTATTCTTTCACTCTCAGTCCAGAGGTTACTCCAGTTCATGCTTGACCAATGTCCTATAAACCAACGTTTCAGGACTGTATGGATTCTTGTCACTCTTTAAAAAGAGGCATTATTAACAATCATAACAATGCAACCCTTCTAATCTAAACCCAAGCCCAAGGATTACCTTTATTTGTTATGTTTGCATCCTGTTCTTCCTGCAAGGGCCTGAGAGCAGCATTTAGGCCTTACACCCATGAGACAGAGTCGGCTAGGGGATCCTTGCCAAAAAAAACTAGTAAACTTGGGTATTGCACATCCAAGCCCAACATTCAAGGGGCTGCACCACACTGGCTATCTGTGCTTATTAGTTAAATTAGATATTAATAGTTGCCACCACTTCATTCTGATGCTACTTTTGCTTATAGCACATGGTTTGCACAAGTCCTCAGCACATGTTTGCAGCTTGGGAGTCCTCCTGGACTTGGCAATGTCTTTGGAGACACAGGTGGTGTTGGTACTAGGAGTATTTTTCATCAGCTTAGGCTGATTCACCAGCTGCAACCCCATCTAGACCTAGCCACAGTTATACATGCCCTGGTTGCATCCAGATTAGACCAGGTATGGGCAGACTTCAGGCTCTTGGGATCTACTTTACTTTTTTTTATTTTTTACTTGAAAGCCAGGATCCACCCATAGGAGTCAGTTTTAAAATGGTAACTTGGGCATGGGGCCAGATGCAATGGCTTGAATCCAATGGTGGCGTTCCACCAGCAGAGTGGAAACTGCAGCCCGCCAAATCTGCTCTGAAGGAGTGTCTGGAGCAGATTTGGAAGGTGTGTGGAGGGCTGCAGTGCGGAGAAGAGGGTGGAGGGGTCTACCTACATGACACTGGAATTAAGCCAATATCAGAGGGTGGAGCCAATCACCTACAGTGCCCCATGAGCCTGGGATGACCTGCATATACACATAAAAATCTAAATCTGAGTTACTACAAATTAGAGATTCTAACAACTAGATGTAGAAAGAAAGCTGCTTTGTTGTTGCCAAGAAAGCCTTGCTGATCTATTGGAAATCATCCAGAGATCCACCAATAGATCCTGATCTACCTTCTGATCATCCCTGGACTAGACTATTGCAACACATCCTACATGAGGCTACCTTTAAAAATAGTTTGGAACCTTTTAACAGGTTTACAATGACATGGTAAATGTATTTAGAACAATGCTGGCTCCCGGTTTGAGGCAGCCCCTGGCATAGTGCCCTCTTCATGCCTCCTCCTGTGCCAGTACTCCTCTCCCCCGATGGTGTTGGATAGCCGGTGACTACCCCTCAAATCAACTCCACCATTTTAAATTTCCCACAATGCTTCAGAGACCTTGTCATAGTGTTGTTCCAGAACAATGTGGGAAATTCAAAATGGTGGCCTGTAGCCACTTGGCAGTTTTCCCTGCCAATGGGCCCTACCAGGGTGCTTGGACCCTGGAAGCTGCCCAAGGGTGCTGGGTGCAGATCCTGACCCTGATTTAGAGTCACAATCTGGCATGGGCTGAAGCAGTCACATGACAGTTTTACCATGTGCTGAGCTCTGCGCATATCCATCCAATTAATATTCACATCAGGTGAAAGAGACATATTAATTGACTCTGCTCCTTCTTCTTGGAGTGTAGTTCTCCACCATGCTCCCTGTGAGAATGTCAGCCTCAGAGATACTATCTTTGTTCATACAAATGGAAAGGAAGAACTTGGGTTTTTGAATAATATTTATTTAGTTCACTCTCCAACCAGGTTGGCAACTTTGAACAGAATTGATATTTCCTTATTCTTAAACACGGATGTTTATTGCATTCATTAAATGCTTCCTCTTCATTCCAGGGATTGAAGTTGCTCAGATTTTTTCTTTCTTTCATGTTAGCTGGAGTTCTCCGTTTTAGAAAAAATAGGCAGGGTTGCTCACATGAGTATTTGCGCACTCTGTGGAATACTACCATGGGATTTCCTAGATGGGGGGTGGGCACAATATTGCAATGTATTTGATGTTCTAAACTAGGCAGCCAATCATATTCTGATGTTAGGGAAATGTGGATCTTCAGACACTGTAGCAGATATACGTATAAGATGTTCACTTATACGTATTGGTTTTAAACATATACAGAGGATGCCACTTAAGAGACCAGGATTAAGAGAGCAAACCTGATAGTGTGAATGAATTTTTAGTGGGAACGCAGGACGCATGGAGCATTTAATCACTGTATAGAATCTTGGCATTTTCATTACCCAAACAAATATCAAAGAGTGCTTCCAGATCTACAGAGCCTAGTGCTACTGATCAAAAGACATTATGCAAGTATTCTGTCTTTTTTGTTCTGTGGTACAAAAAAGATGGAAGAAGTGGCGGGAAAACATAGGAAGGTTACAATTAGAAGATGGGGCTCCTGGGAAATTCTATGAATGAGGCAGGGTAATTGCAATAAAAGCCTTGTCTGGAAGCATTCGTACTTAAAATCATGGAAGGCTGATTACATTTTGAATGTTCTTGCTTTAATTTGCCAGGTAATGTATCCTTAGATATATATCACATCTTCTAAGCTCTGGTCTGTTATTAGTTATCATGATGCTCAGCTGATGGACTGATGTCTCTTCTTCCACTTTGAGATGGAAAAGTTTCTTTTAAAAATAGCAAGTGCAAAGCTGCAGCTAAGCTCCCATACTGCTTTCCTCATGTCACTGGAGGTAGATGTTATGTTAGATCTCCTTGGTGCAGGTGCAAATTTAAAGTGCTGTTGCTTTCTCTTCGGTTGCTGTGTCTCCTGTCCGTGGATGGTTGCTGACTCTCTTCATCAACAAAACCCAAACAAACAGGGATCCTGCCAAAATCCCAGCTATTACGGCCACAATCACAGCCCAGTAAGGTACTGTGACTCCATTGCTCTCTGCCCCGATTCCTGAACCCTGCTTTTCACTGTTTCTTGATGTGAAAAGAAAGGGTTGTTCCTGTGGCAGAAAGAGATTGTTTACAGAATATAAATAAGCAGATGCATTCAGTCTGCATTTACTTCAAATGATGTTAGGGGAACATGCCCCCCACCCCCCACAAGTATGGAAGCAATAAAACAGAGATGAGAGACTCCCCCCCCCCCCCGTTGACATTTGATTCTTCCTTCTTGCCACACTGTTCTCTCTCTTTAGCACATTTATTTTAAACCTCCAACTGGGAGTATGCAACTCTAATAAACTTGGGGAAACGAAGCTTTTTTCTTTCATTTTTTAAAAATGAAGCGTTTAGGCACTAAATCCAGGTTAACAGATTTTCCTAAGTCAGCCTTCCCCAACCTGGTGCCCTCCAGATGTTTTGGAATTCAACTTCCAGCAGCCCCAGCCAGCATGGCCAAAGGTTGGGGATGCTGGAAGCTGTAGTCCAAAACATCTGGAGGGAACCAGTTTGTGGGAGACTGTCCACAATACAGCTATTTTTGTCAGCATAACAGGATCCTGATATGGGCGCAGAGGTCTGTTCTTCACCTGTCTTATGACCTTGGCAGAACCTCTTGTTCTTCCATCCATTAGGCCTGATTTGTGTTCTGCTCACAAGCAAAATCCATACCTCCTCTCCTTAGCTAGCTCAAAGGGCCACCTGACTCCCATTAGCCCCCGTCTGTGCTTTGCTTTCCCTTCCTCTTTTTATATTCTCCTTCCTGAGAAGTAGCATCATTAGTGTCCCCATCAAGACTGGTGCAACTGTGGGTCCCACAGAACCATGCTTCATGTCATGTGCTCTTGTCTTATTACCAGGGCTTTTTTTCTGGTGGAACTCACCGGAACTGAGTTCCAGCACCTTTTCTTCTATTAATTGCATTACAATTTAATCGCCATCTACTCCCGAGGAAATGTAATCCAAGAGTTCCGGTACCCTTTTCTCCAGAAAAAAAGCACTGCTTATTACTGTCTAGTTTTATTAGGGCAACCAGATGATCTTCATGCTACATAAACCCCATGAAGGGATATCACTAAGATATTTAAAATTTACATTTCAGATTGAAGAATGAAATACATAAAAATAAGAAGAACTTCCTTTATTGCAGCTTGATCCAGTCTCCTCATTGCTGACCTAAGTGTTACTATCACAATTATTTCCCTTTTCTGATGCTGTGGTCATGCCAAAACTCCTGTATTTTCTCCATAGGCATCTTTTCTTCTTTGGTTGTGTCGACCTTCGCCTTCAAACCTATTTCTGCAGTGTTTTCCTACAGTATTATCCTGACTTTGACTGCTATTTGCTCCATTAGGAGAAATGTACAGCTACATGTAAGACTTCCCTGATGGGACAAATAGCACCTTAGGGGGAATGGCGGAGGATATTCCTTGGAAAAATGGTGTGTGTGGGGGGAGGAAAACTCCCCTCCCCGCAGTGCCAAGGCCCCAATTCGACCCCCCCCCCCACACACACACATTCCCCCGACTGCTTTATTTTATTTATTTATTTATTTATTTAGGATTAGGATGTTTGTTACTTACTGGCCCAGGCCTTTGTTACTTACTGAGGTTGGACACATGAGCTTCAACCTTTCATATGTGAAGTTATTGTACGACTGCTTATGTCCAACTGGCTCCAGCTGAAAGCAAGAGGAACAAATGGTTTATCACTGAAACTCAGTTCTATAATCTCCATGTAACTGGTTGTGTCAGAGCACACTATCAAATCACATGTCACTACTCTATATCGCAACACTCCACAATTATACCTACTGTATTATTGTAGCACTCTATATACTACTAGATTTATATACTGCTATATTTATATCATTATGGCTTGGAAAATGTTAGCTCCCTTTTGCAGATGTTCCTAGGCATAAAAACAATCTCTTATATCGCATCTATAGCACACATGTTAAGTGGCAAATGAACAGGGCAAAGTCACAGATGCATGTTGGGGCCGTTGGCATTAGCCATCCTCTCTGTGTCTGGAAGGGACGCAGGTGGAGCGTAATGGCCTTGAGAGAGATGGGGAGAAATGAGAAGTGTGCAACCTGATCCTCCTTTCAACTGGATTTACTTCCAAGTAAACTTGCCTAGGAATGCAGAGTTAGTACTAACTTCCCAGAGCTAGCCAGAAATACAGGAATGGGCTGGCTACTATCCAGACAGTGATTCAGCATCACGCTTGCAAGCTACAGAGGTTTGGAAGACAGCCCCTTCTCAAAAACAGGGACAATGGAAAGGAGGAATTAAATTAACCATGCCAGCTGGTGATACTGCCAGTTTTGTCCGCCCTTATTAGGATGCAATTCTAGCCGCCTGAGTGAAACCCCTGAAAGGGAGCAACCAGGGTGCTGCCAAGAACTCCAGGCACGTGGGGAACATATGTAGCGAGAACCATAGGAAAGTTGCCTGCAGCAGCCCACTCCGGATGTATCTCTCATTTTCACTCCCCTCATTCTGTTTGGAGACAATGTCTTAATTGCTTCTGCTTTTGAAAAGAGAGAATAATCCTGGCACACTTCTACTGGGGCCAGGGCTGGCATCAAGGGCTGAGCTCCTGCCAAGAGAGCCAGTGTGGCGTCATGGTGAGAGAGAGTGCTGGACTGGGACTCGGGAGATCCGGGTCCTAGTCCCCGCTCGGCCATGAAACTCACTGGGTGACTTTGGGCCAGTCACTGACGCTCAGCCTAACCTACCTCACAGGGTTGTTGTGAGGATAAAACAGAGGAAGAGGAGGAGGGTTATGTAAGCCGCCTTGGGTTCCTTGCAGGAAAAAAGGTGGGGTATAAATATAATAAATGAGTAAATAAATAAATAAATAAGAGCCAACCAACAACAGCTCTCTGGGCTTGCTCCTCCTCATCACTGTTGCATCCTGCTTGTTCATGTGAAAAGGAGGAGCCCAGTGAGGATGCCTTGCCCAAAGAGCCCTCAAAAACTTGGAGCCGGCACTGATTAAGGCCCAGTGAGCGAGACCTCAGCTTGGATGGGGCCGTGATATCTTGAGAAGCACCTCAGCAGGGTGATGCTTGCCCCTCCTCCTCCGTGTTGCTCTACCTGCTCAACACTTTCTGTGATGCAGAGGGAAGCCCATATTTTGGTTTGCTGGGCACAGGGAGGAGATCAATTTAGAACAGGGAATGTGCCCCACTTCAACCAAGCAAGTATCCCCACCTTTGATTTGGGCAACGTCATATTCTTAATTTGGATTTTTTTCTGGTCAGGTTGCTATGAAATTCTGTTATTATTCTTGTTAATTGTAATTATTCTTGATAATTTCAATTCGTCATTGCATATATATATATATATATATATATATGAAGTTTCACTTTGATTTTTTAAACTGAAGAGTGGGATATTAAATATCTAAATAAATGCATAAACAAGCATAGTATGCAAAGGCTGTTACAGAATTCTACATTGTGGTATGGGGCACAAGTACCCAAAAAAGGTGCTTCCTGCAATTGCCCTGCCTCAAACACAAAGTTTTACGAGGGGTCCAGTGTTGTGGAAAAATTGATCTACTGCGTTGTGTTTTTAAGAGGTTCTTAGAGAGGAAAGTTTATTAGTGAATTCACGGATGGCATCTGAGCACAGTCAGGAATGCCAACAAGAACACAAGGGAGACACTTCTATTTATACTGAATAATATCATGTAGAGGTCAGGTGACAATTGAGTCAGTACAGGAAACTGAGAGACAATTCAAAAGGAGACATTTAAACAAAACAAAAGAACAGGTATTGCCCATCTTCCAGCCATCATGCTAATCAGTAGTCTTTCCCAAAGTGATAATCCCAAGGTGATACTGGCTCACAGTACTTTTAGCATAAGCAGGAAAGAGGCTTAGGCAAATCAATAGATGGGTGATTTGCCCCCAGGGTTGTTCTACAGAAGGTCAAGGAAAGGGTCTGACTCTTGACATGTCCGGACATGTTTCTGTAAGGTAGAAGGAAAGGTCTGACTTCCAGGCCTTTCTGTTTAAACTAAAGCCTGGACAAATTTTACTTCTACATTCCCCCATTTTGTGCTTTTATAGCACAACTAACACTTGTAACTGTTACATTCAGCATCTAAAGCTTCTTTTACCTTTTCTCTCTCTTAATCAATCTTTTCAAGCATCAATTTTTTTCTGAGTCAATACAGAGCTTTTGCTTCTGCTGCATGTAGTAAAACAACACTTGCTTAACAACAATAATATATAAAACCTAACAAATACAAGCAATAGGGTTATTAATCTATGAACAATTGCTCTACTCTAACTTTTTAGGTTTGGTATCTAGCTTGTTAGCTAAGACTATATTTCTAGGCTTTTGTCAGGGGCAACAAAAGCAATTTCACATATCTTTTCTGATTGTAATTATCAGGAATAAACACACAACACTCTTGACTAATCAAGGCGCATATTTTACCTTTTGAGGCAAACACTATGTCTAATGTCATCTTTGGCAGTACTATTTTGCATTGTGGCATTGCGAAAACACTGTCTTTTTTCTGTAAGGGTATAGTCTCAGTTTATCATTAAAACTCTTCTAGGTACTACATTTAAGAGAATTGCCCATAGTTTGATTACTTTGGGAGAACTAATTTTTATAATTGGTGCAGAATATGGGTTTGGCAGTATGGTTATTTCTCTAATCTCTGTGAGGGGTAAAATAATGCTTACATTGACTTTGTCTTATAAATGTGGAGGGCTGATTTTGTGTTTTGTTGCATGTAAAACACCATTCCCCCAATGTAGGAACAACTTGCAACAACTGGACCCTTTAGAGTACAAGGGTCTGTTGGTGAAGGTAAAGTTTACTAGTGTAATGGGCACTGGCCACATGGGAACTCTTCTCTGGGAATGTACTGGCATGTGGCTACATACCCCTAGCAGTTGGTAGCATTAAATCTTTGTGCAAACTTAAAAAAAACTGAATGTAAGTATTTTCTTGGAAGGCAGATTGGATGAGGACTATGAGCTCTAAGAATATACTCATACTCTATTTAGCTATATTGTTTCAAATATTAATATATATATCAATTAAGGCAAAAGAACCACTAGTCACTAACAAGAGCACAACTACAGGTGTTTCTTTTTGTTCTGACTTTGATGTATTAAAGGGCTGATAAGTAAGGCTCTTGGCTCAGGCTGAGGTGGTGTTCTTCTAAAATGATGACATCAGTTCTTCTCGTCTGATTTTCTGGGTGTTGTCTTTGATGGTCATCTCGTTTGAGGTCTGAGATGATATTGATGTCTTGGCACAAATTCTTCTGTTTCAGGGGAAGAGGTTACTAGCACATTTCACCTTGAATTGGTGGAGGAGTTATTGTGTCTTCATTCTCATCGCGGGTGGAGATGTTGGGAGGCTTGGATCTACGTTTGGAGTCTTTGGCACTTCACAGCTTTGAAGTATCTTAATATGAATCTAGTCACTTGGTTCAATAGAGTGTCTTTCAGTGCTGGGCTGGTACTGAGCTACTTCTATCTGTGAATAAAAAGTCTTTACACATTTCATTAGGGCTTTGCAGTAATTTTTGAATTGTATCATCAAGCAGGTGTATATGTCTGGCTAGGTCTAGATTGGTGTCTCATTAATATCCCATGAGGGGTCAAGTCTAGTTACTTGATTTGCTGTGGATCTCATACTCATGAGGGCTATGGGCAGTGCATTTAGCCATTTTAGTCTTGTCTCTGCACATATTTTAGCCAGTTTGCTTTTTAGTATTCTATTATGTCTTTCTATAGCTCTTGGAGATTGTGGATGATACAGGCAATGGAAATGTTGCTGGACTTGTAATGTCTTGCACACTTTTCTTACTACTTGTCTAGTAAAATGTGATCTTCTGTCACTGTTTATGGAGCAAGGTATTCTGAATCTGGGGATCAATTATTTTAGCAATTTTTTGCTTACTGTTGTGGTGTCAGCCTTTACGCAAGGGTATGCTTTAACTTATTTAGAATACATACAAATAACTACAAGAACATATTGATAGGAACAACACTTGGGCATTTCAATAAAATCAATTTGTATATTTACAAAAGGTCCCCAGGGTGTGGGGTGCATGCTCATTTTTTTTTTTTTTTACAGGCTTACCACTGTTATGAGCCTGGCATACTGCACATTGGGCACATCTGAGTTGCTGCAGATGTAAAATTTAATCTAAACTAATCTTTGTTAACAATTCAATGATCTCTCTTTTGCTCACATGCGACAAGTCTATGGAGCATGTGAGTAATTTAGGGAAAAGAACTCTGGGCATCACTAGGCGGCCGTCTGAATGATGCCATAGAGTCTTTAGAGAGAAAGCAATTTGCCAAATTTCCATGTCCCTCCCCCCCCCCCCCATTTTCTGGGGTCAAATTCTGGATAGCAGCAAGATTTTGCAATTCAGGTGTGACATTGCTATAAAGTCTGGCAAGGGGGAGAAATGCAGGAAGAATTGACCTTTTAAAATTAGGCTTGCCTGTCTTTTGCCAGGAAATCTGGAGGGGTTAACAATAAAAATCTTTAGCAAGGTAAACCAAGCTTTAGAAAACTAACCAAATGCTACCTTTTAAAACACAACAAAGCCAAAAGGCACTTATGCAACCAAAGGTTTAAAAATACTGGGATGCCAAAACTATTTGCAATTAGAAGCTGCAATTTTAAAATGCAGTGGCAACTGTGATGGGATTCATATAGAGTTGGAAGGGGCCTATAACCTCTTTACGTTTAGACAAGCTGAGCCAGCATGAGCCACAAAGGGAGCACTTGTGTAATTTAAACTAGAACACTTTTCTTGAAAACCAGCCTAATAACAATAAAGTGAAACAGGAATTGCAATTCTTTTAGTATCTTGGTGCTACTGTGCTATGTTGCACCCAAATACTATTTAACAAAAGTTTTTTGCTAGCTTGCCATAAAGCTACTAGCCAAGCTTAAATTCTGAAATTAAACTGCCCAAATTAACCAAGGATGCCTTGTTGGTTTGCCTTTGGCAAAAAACCCAACTAAGCATGGATTGTGTTAAAGAGGGGAGGGGTAAAATTCAGGGAAGCCCACTCTAACAAAACTGGGCACTAAAACTTAAAGGCAAAACTTGAATGCAGCCACAAACACTCATGAGTGTTGCTGCCATTTTTTAAATATTTTGTTTGCTTTTTTTTAGCAGCTATAACAAATATTTTTTTCTTCTCATTTTGGGACTTCTCGCCTCTAGTTCAGATCTGAGGAAGTGTGTGCTTTGGTTAGGAGCGAGCACACTCTCTCTCTTCACTAAACACAGGACTGGTGGAGACTCCCAAAAGGCACCAAAACTTTGCTTATGCTCAGGAACTCTTTGCACAGAAAGCTCACAAACATTTTTGTTATTGTTGTTGTTTTTCTTTAACACAACACAGGGTTCTTTGAGTACTTCTTAATATATATATATATTTAAAGATACGCATTCTCTTTTTTTTGTTTATGTTTTTGACACTGCTTAACACAACTTTCTTTCAAATAGCTTTTTTCAAAATCTTTACTTCTTATCACATCTTTTACAACTTTCTTTTGCCTGCATAACTTGGGCAGAGAGGGTTTTTATTTCTTTTTTTTTTTTTATGCCCTTCTGTTTGCAATTCTAATGTTTCTTTTGCATCTGCCCTTGTCTAACCTTTCTCTTGGCCTAGTTTTTCTTTTCCTTATCTTTTTTTCTTCTTTTCTACATTTTCCTAAATGGCCCTCTTCCCCCCCCCCTCCTCGGGGCAGAGGGGACAGTCTACATGCCTTTAAATAATCATCTCTTTTCTTTTTTTCAAAAACCTTTTGGCTCCACTCATTGGTGAAGCTCTTGAATCTTCTGTGAAAAATAGTTAACCATTTCTTTTTGAGCTTATTTTTGCATCAGCTGTAGTCTCAGAGAAAAAGCCTGCCTTGATCAGGGGCAGACTCTTTCTGACCTTTTAAAGCTAACACAGTTCAATTCTCAAAAGGCACTAACACTTTGTTTATGCTCAGAAAACCTGCATTCTCAATATTCAGACTCTCAAAAATACTTCTTTTATTTACAGGTATTAATCTTGATCTAGTCAGTTTTAGGTTTCACTACTGTAGTAAGGGCATTTCTAGAATATTTCATTGCTGAAGCCTTCTATTTGTAGAACATTTAACTTCTTTGCTTTGACTCTGATTTCTCATAGAAGCGCATCAAGTAATTTCATTTGCATCTCTATCAATTTAATAGGATAATTAAACTTTGTATCAGTTACTGGCCATTTCTTTCTTTTTTTTCTTTCTTTCTTAAGACTACTGTTGGCAGAACAAGTCTTAAGTAATTGATTTAAGTCTATCTAGGTAGGGATATAAATAATTACAGTCTCAAATTCTTCCTTGAATTTGACTGGTTCTTCTCACAAGTTAGGAAATTTACTATATTCTTTAAATCTCTTGGTGTCTATGGGTCATGGACAGCCACTAGACTCTTATCTCTTGCAGGTACCTCTTACTTAGTGGAGCCAGGGTGACTGACCCATAATTTGGGGTGACCTAACAGTCTTTGAGAAGGAACAGAGCTAGGCAAGGTGGTTGCTTCTGGGTTCTTAATTTTTCTGGGCATCTAGTTCTTTCTGTTAACTGCTCTTTCTGGCTAGGCAGAGGTGGGTTAGGGTGAAGGAGTGGCCACTGGGGTAGTTTCAGCATCATCATGCGAAAACCTTCTACTTTCATCTTCATTTTGGGGTCTTCTCATGTAGGTAAGGATAATCATCTACAGGATCTTGCTTTGTCTTCAAAAAAATCATTTTTCTTCGCTAGCAATGGATATAGGAGCCAATGGTGGTGGTTGGCTGCAGGCCTGCTTAAATTTTAGTTGATCTTTTAATATATATATTTGAATCTTTCAAGCTTTTAAGCTTGGATTCATGCATGCATTTTGAAGCTTCTTCATACCAATTAAAATACACTTCCCATTGAGTCTGAGGTACCTTACTTCTTCATGACTCGAGCGCTCCCCTTAAGTGCACTATCTTGTCCCAAGTCAAACGTTCCTCCCAGTGGGAACTGTTTACTAGGATCATCTTTTGTCATGACATTCCATTTCTCGAGAAATTTACACACCTACCTATGGCCATAAGGTGTGTACCTATAACATGCTAGATATTCCCTTTGGGGGGGGATCTCCTTTGATCTTGCACCCCCTATTCCTCACACTCATACAGGACACTCATCCAGGGCAAACTTATTGAGGGATGTTCTTCATTTGAGTCTCAGACAGCGGCTCAACACCTTGATCGGCTCACTCAGTCTTTCAACTGTGGCACAATCCCCTTTTTGTCGGCTCAGTCAGTCTTATGACTTCAAATGGGACTCATGAGTCTTGGAAACAGGAAAGGGATTTAGTTGCTCTACTGGGACACAGGGTTCCACCACACACTGGTTTAGTATGTGGTTTAAGTCCTGGTCCTGATCAGCAGATTCATGAAGTCACACGTCACTGGGTCACGAGGTTCCACTGAGCCCACTTGCTTTTGAAACACTGCCGATCATTGGGTTTCCCCTCACGAACAGGTTCAGGGCGTCTTGACTCAGCTTAAGTCTCAGACCTGGTCAGCAACTTATACATACTCATCCGTGAGATTTTTAGGAAGATGTGCCTTTTCCACACAGTAAAACCATGGGTACTGGGCAAATTGGGAAAAGGGAAAAGGGTCTGTCTGTTGGGGCACGAGGTTCAGCTTTCGCCTAGTCCCAGCCCTGGTCAACAGCTCATAAATCTAGCAATCATACTTTCACAGACATGCATACAATCCTATAGGAAATTTCTTTCGTCTCTAAAACCTCATGGACTCAAAGTTCAGATCGCGTTGGAGGGAAAGGATAGTCTGCTAGAAACAGAAGGACACACACCAAAAACCCAAAAGAGATTTCAAAAGGTCTCTTACTTGGGTTTTGGCGCCTGGGAGTTTAGTGGTGTTTCCCTGTTTCAGGCAGGTCCAGTCCCTTGAAGCGATCCGAGTCACGGCACCAAGATTGTTGTGGAAAAATTGATCTACTGCGTTGTGTTTTTAAGAGGTTCTTAGAGAGGAAAGTTTATTAGTGAATTCACGGATGGCATCTGAGCACAGTCAGGAATGCCAACAAGAACACAAGGGAGACACTTCTATTTATACTGAATAATATCATGTAGAGGTCAGGTGACAATTGAGTCAGTACAGGAAACTGAGAGACAATTCAAAAGGAGACATTTAAACAAAACAAAAGAACAGGTATTGCCCATCTTCCAGCCATCATGCTAATCAGTAGTCTTTCCCAAAGTGATAATCCCAAGGTGATACTGGCTCACAGTACTTTTAGCATAAGCAAGAAAGAGGCTTAGGCAAATCAATAGATGGGTGATTTGCCCCCAGGGTTGTTCTACAGAAGGTCAAGGAAAGGGTCTGACTCTTGACATGTCCGGACATGTTTCTGTAAGGTAGAAAGAAAGGTCTGACTTCCAGGCCTTTCTGTTTAAACTAAAGCCTAGACAAATTTTACTTCTACACCAGGCAATGTCGTCTTCCATTTGTCACCCTTCTTACTGCTTAAAAAAATTATATTAAAGTGGAAAAGACAGAATAGATGCATAATGTCTTTTGAATGGTAGCACTAGGAGCCCTCCATCTGGAAGCACCCAAGGTGCTTGTTTTTTTTTAAAAAAATCCCTTGACTTCAGATCTGCCTATCTTCAAGTTTTACATTAAGATACCCTCCGACACTTCACAGATGAAAATAGGGACACACATGTGAATTTGTAAGAGGTATGGTTAAGCAACATGAAGGTGTGATCAAGGGTGTGTGGCCAGGCAACATGAGGGCATGGCCAAGGGTATGGCCAGGCAACCAAAGGGCATGGTCAAATACAAAAGTTATTACAGGAAACACAAAATCTTATATAATTATTACATTATTACATTATATATTATTTTATAATATTTTATAAGTGGCTTTTGTAATATTTTTTTTACCTTACTTAAACCCTTAATTGTTGATATCTGGGGTTTTTCATGGGGGGTGTGTGTCAGTGCTTGCAGGGCAATCCCTTTTTGTTTAAAAATTGTCACGACTGGCACAAATTCAGCAGGCAAAGCTTACCCACCCACCCCACGCCCCCAAACATGGAGCTTCAGAGAGAAGGGGAAGTTTCTTGCATTTCCTTCTAACACTGTAAACTCACCTGTTAGAGGCAAAGAGTCAGCTCTGTTAGGAAATAAAATCTTTGGCAATATAAAGATAGGAATCATGTGATAAATTCCCTCAGTCACCTCTCCCTCGGTCCAGGCTTTCACCCCGCTAATCCCTTTCCCACAGCAACATGCAGCAGAGGGAGCAGGTAGAGCACGTGTGCGCACGTACACACACACAAATCCTTGCCTGGCCCTCCCAGCTTAGCAGTGTCTGTTCCCTCCCTGCTTACTGTGGCTGTTCGAGCCTAAGCAGAGCTATCTTAAAGGGGCCATGGGCAAAATTGCAGCTAAGCTAAAACTGCAAGCTTAGCTGCAATTTGCCCAGTGGCCCCTTTAAGTAGCTTGCAGTTGTGGGAGGCAGGGGAATTCGGGACTCTGCATGACCAAGTGAGAAGTCGTGATGGCTTAAGGTTTTTCGTGACAGTCCTGGCATTTGGGGCGCAATTGGAGACTATGGCATTATCATACCTTGCTTATGAGAAACGAGTTGTGTGACCTTATCCCTATTTTACCAATATAGAGCTGAGGCCTAAGACAATTGACTTACACATTTTCTTAGCCTTGTCTTCCTCACCCTCCGCTCAGTCTGTCATTCCCATTGTACAGATGCCAGACCACAAGTTGAGGCACAGCCACTAGCCCAAGAGTACTCAATGATTTCTTCAGTAAGCACGGATTTAAGCTCCAGAGCTCAGTAGAAGAGGTCCCAGGTTCAAACCCTGGCATCTCCATCTAGAGCTAGAAAGAATCCTTTCTGGAATACAGGGCAGACTCTGCCAGTCAATGCAGAGATAATACTGAGCTAGATGGACCACTGGCTGACTCCGTAGAATGCAGCTTCCTAATCCTGGCTTCCCTGGATCACACTAGTTCTCATCTTTATTTTGAACATTACTGAACAAGACAGGCTGGCATGCACCCTGTGTTTTGGCTCAGAGGACTTCTGCGCACACAAACGTCCCAGGAGGGACAACGTGATACATTGATAGAGAACAGAACAGCTTGAGAAAATCCTGGGAAGGCCAGAAAAGTGGCTGGGCTACAGCAGCTGAGAATGTGCTGATTTGGCACACTCCCTCTGCAGCTTTTGCTGGCAGGGTGATGGCAAGAATTCCACTAGAGACTCCAATGTTGCCTGACCCAGAAAAACCTCAGGAGAGAGGGCAGAACACAAAGAAAAACTCCTTCTGCTCTCATTCCTTTTACTCCAGCAAGACGGTATTCCCCGACTTGTCTAGGAAAATGCTATTTGAATCACGGCAGTAAGAAAGATAAAAAAACAAAAACTCCAAAAGAGGCAGAGATCAGCACAACTTTTCTGACCCAAGAACAGAACTGCATGAGCTTGCTAGCTGCAAGGCAATTCTAAACCCAGGAACTACAACTATGGCTTTGTTATTCTCAGATCTGATTGGAAAATACACTGCGTCTGGTAGCATGACTTCCTTAAAATGCAAATAAAACGGCCTCTGATTATTTTTACTGGCTGATGGTGGCTTCTTGCATTTTAAAAATCTGAATCTGTTTTGTCCTACCCACCCCCTGCCCTTCAACTGTGAACCCTTCTGCAAAACGTTGACGTACAGGATTATTCTCAAGGGGCAGCCTGTGCTCTGAATCTCTTAAGTACTTAGCAATGCCCTTGTTCACCACCAATGTATTTTGGCTACAATCCTAAGCACTCTTACTGGGCAGTAAATATCATTGAATTCAAAGGGACTTACCGTACTTCTGAGTAGACATGTATAGGATTGTGCTGTTTGTTTATTTTATTATACGATGGCATGCTGCCTTTCAAATGTAAATGAAAGCAGCTTACGAAGTTGAAAAAAAAATACAGTATCAAAAATGTGCAGGTAAACATAACCCATCAAATGATCGCTTCCAAAGGTTTCATATCACAGTCTCCTAATAACTGCATTGGGCAAAATGCCCTCGCTTATTGTCCAAAGGCCTGCTGGAAAAGAGATAGCTCCTGAAAACCACTGGTGACTGGGTTTAATACATTTCCCTTGGGATGGGGCCACAATACAGAAGGCCTAAGTCTGTGCTCTGGTTGTCCAAATAGGGTGATGGTGGCAACTGAAACAGGGCCCCCTCACCAGATCTCAGGGGATAGAAGGGCTCCAATGAGGGAGGCATTCCCCAGGACCTAGGTCGGCAACTGGATTGGCTAATGCCCGTAGGGTGGCCATATGTCCTTCCCCCCCCCTTTTTTTTTACAGAGGACAGTCCTCTGTTTTGAAGGTGTCCTCTGTTTCGAAGGGCTGTCCATTCCAAGTCTGGTTTAAAGATAAAAAACATCAGAAGAGCTGGGCCTTGAAGTTGCCACCAACAGCAGACTGCACAAGGCACGTGCAAGGCAATTGAAAGCAGAGGAAACCTTTTGCTAGCTGGCAGCCGGATGCTATCCCTACTATCCTATTACCTTAAGGTACTTTGGTTCCAAGACATGGAATATCATTGAAGGACACCTAATGGATATCTAGCTGTTAGATTTTGCAGCCCAGTGGCAGGTAAGCAGAATGGGTGCCCTCCTAGAAACCTGCTACATCTACATAACTCCACCTCCTAATCAGCACAGTTATTTTGGAGAATTGGGGGAGGGGCAATGTAGGGATATTCACTGACATGTAGCAGCTTTGCATCAATGGCAGCTGTCGCAGAGTTCCAAAAATAACTGCCCTGAAAACTGCCCAAGAAAGTCATGCAGGCCTTTAAAAAGTTGGACTTGGAGCCGGAGACAGAGTACAATTGTGATAGCAAAGTGGTAGACTGATTTTAGGACTGATTTCTATGTACTTATTATCTGTCTCTGGGGTTTTTCATTGTAATGAACTACAAAACATCGGGCTTCTGGTGTTGCTATAGATCTCCCTTCCCCAACCTGGTGCCCTCCAGATGTTTTGGACTCCCGGCATTCCTACCATTGGCCATGTAGTTGCCCTGCCCCTGGTACAACCACTGAAACCATCTTGATAGATTGGATATTGGGTATCTATTAGTGCTACTATAAGATTCTTCTAGGACCCGGTGTGGTACACTGAATGTATCTTTAAGGGGGCTGCAATGGAATAGTCTTGTTTCCCCTCTATTTACCTACTGTGGTACAGTCCCACTGGGTGTGGTTCAGGGCCGGCCGAAGCCATTTTGCTGCCTCAGACTTAGGACAAGTTGGTGCTTCCTTCGCCCCACCATTCCACATACAAGAGCCGAATGGACTAGCAGCAGTGGCTCTGGCTTTGTTCCACCACTCTGCGTGTATCTTGGAGCATGTGGAAGTGTGCATAAGCTGCTTTGCTTTGTAACCAGAAGATTATATTTTCATGGGTTGTTCCTTATAAAAAGGAAGCTGTTGTATCATTCTACCTGTCCCTGCTGAGTGCTGACCTGAGAGAAGAACCTGTTGGGGGTACGGGAGCCTGAGTGTGTGCTCCAACACTGCTGGTACCCACAGGTAAATTGGAAATGGTGTACCCAGGAAAATGTAGTGAAGAGGTCTAAGCAAAATACGGTTCCATTACAAACTCTTGTTGTACTTAAATTAGTTGTACTTAAACAAGTACTTAAACTGAGGCCTACCAAAATATTTCATGGCTTCCTGACTAGATCTAGCTTGAGTCCTAAAATAGATATATCTTAAGTTGGAACTGCTCTAGATTCTAGGAAAACACGTAACAGACGTCTAAATGTTACACCACCTCAGTAGATGGATGCCTTCCTGCCAGAAAGAACTCCCTTCCAAGGCACCTATTAACATTATATTGCAAGTTTTACGCGTGATGACTTGTGACAAATTATATAGGAAGTTGGCCCTTGTTGCTGGCTCCAGGTTTGGTGCAGCCCCATGGCGGTGGCGGGTGGCGAAGAAACAGACCGCTGAAGCCAAATTGCGAGTCAGTTGCAGTGGTCTGCACTGCCCACCGCTGTGCCAGCGCCAAAAGGGGATCAGCATGGCAGCAGAGAAGCAGAGGCCCGAAATGGGTGGTAGGGACAGCAGGGAAGTGGAGATTACTCCCCACCAGCGCCAGCAGCCTGAAATGGCTGGCAATGGCAGCAGGGAGCAGGGGAAGCCTCTGACAGCTGCCCCCAGGTGCCGCTTGGGCACTTTAGGAGCAGCTGTCAGCAGCGCTCACCAGCGAACCACTTGGCAAGTATGGCAAGGGGATTTTGCCACTCTTGCCAAGCAGCTCGCTAATTGTTGGGGTCGACCCACGATGGGTCAGGTCGTCCGGGTTTGGACAACACGACAACTCATTGTGGGTCAAACAGCCCCACTATAAGCCATGGGATGTCACGGTGGCTTATAACCCAGACTTAAACCACCCTGACAAACCTATCGCGTGTTCGCATGGCACGCTAACCCACCCTGGTTTATAAACCATGCTGGATTAGCGTGTCATACGAACCCAGTTGTTACATATGTTAGGAGCTTCATGTGAGCCAAACATCAGACCTCAGTTTCATTTTGAATAGAAGGGTTCTTGAACTTTTAAGCTGATTATTGTTATCCAGGTCACCTTTGTGGATTCTGTTAATAGAGGCCTATAGGAGCTATGGAATGGAATGGTGGAAAGTTTTCAGGTCAAGAGGAAGTCCGGCTCATCTTTCAAATGTACTGAACTTCTGAAAAGCCTCGGGTCACCTCTGGTTACACTCTCTCACCCACTGGGGCAAAGCAAGAACTTCATTTTCAATTATAATACACGAGTGCCTCCAAGAATATGCACCACAGGGAGCCATTCCCCACATATAAGGTTATAATGCAGGGCTTCCAGTCAGAAAGTGTGGCTACCAGTAGGCTTGAGCTCAGACAGCCTCTCTCTCACCATATTATTCCAGAGCGCCATGGCCATCTCAGCATGGCCTCTCTCCGAGAGATGAAAGCAATCCACAGCAAAGAAACTCAGGTCTGGCTTCCCATCCTGTGATTAAACACAAAATACAATTATTAAGCTTCAGAAATCTTTTATCCCTCGTTAGCAAAGCTCTGGCTTTTCTCATGCCTGTTTTGGCTCCTTGTTTGCTGGTGCTGAGCCAATCGCCAGTCAAATCCTGTCTCCCAAGACTAGTTAGATTAGTATTCTATACAAAATCAACTTCTGCAGCAACCATCAGTTATGTACGGCCTTTTTACATAATGTGTGAACACTGTAGTCAAAGATCAGTAGGGTTGATGATGCACATTTTTTCAGCTTTAAATGCTGTTAAGATTGTGAGGGTGGTATAAGCCACAGTCTTCTCCAATTGGTATTTGTGACAAATGGCTACGTACTTTTATTGCTCATATAAAGCAGCAAAAGGGATATCAATGCAGTATCTCATCTCAGAGCCTTTCAATATGCTGGTGTCACAATCTGGCAATCTAAGGAGGACACAGTGACTCTGATGCACTGATGATCCAACTTGCAAAGAAGCTATTCATTTCAGTCAAGAGGGGTTATCCTTTACTGCAAAGAGGAAAGCCTACATATGCAGTGTGTAGCACTGTAGTTTACACAGATTTCTGGACAGAGAAGAGGGGAGCCTCTTAGAATCTGAGTCGTTATCAAACAATTTTAGTGCTTTGTTGGAAAGGAAAGTCACAAGTCACGCTAAGCAAATTCATACATATAAATTAATCACCAAGGGCCAAACTATCCATTGACTTTAATATGTAGCATGCAACTACATCAGTGCTTTTTTCTTACTCAAATCTGGAATCAATCTGGATTGGGACCCGTGGTGTGTGTGTGTGTGTGTGTGTGTGTGTGTGTGTGAACCCTTTGTCCCCCACTGTGGTTATGATCTGGATCAGGCCCCCCACACCTACAGTTTGCACAGGAAAAGAAGACCCGTCAATGCAATTTTTTTCCTATGAAAATTGCAGGCATGGGAGGATGGGGCAATCCGGATTGGGACCACAGCAGGAGGCAAAGGATTAAAGCCCACTGCCTCCCCATGCTAGAGTCCCAAGCGAGATCAAGTCCCCTCACTTACTTTTGTGTGAGAAAAAAAAGCACACGGAGCTAGCTGAATGCTACATATTAAAAGGTAAGTGTATTTTATCCAGGGGAGGAATGGAAAGTAGGCACCGTACAGAAATTAAAAGATGGAGCAACTTAAAATGTGCAAGGAACCAGCTGTTTAGGGCCTAATGCTTTTCAAGGCAAGAAACTCTTCTTCAGGCGCAACTAAGCCAGTTTCTTCAGAGGAACTGCATAAATAGTCATACACACTATCTGGTGAAGTGGAATCCAATGCAGTGGACAGTGACACTAGTCCATAAAACAGTGTTCTCCAACCTTGGGTCCCCAGATGTTTTTGGCCTACAACTCCCAGCATGCCCCAGCCAGCATAGCTGGCTGGGGCATGCTGGGAGTTGTAGGCCAAAAACATCTGGGAACCCAAGGTTGGAGAACTCTGCCATAATTGCAGAGAACTCTGCCATATTTGGAGAACTCTGCCATATTCAGCTTATTCTTAAGCTGAATAAATCTGTTGGTCTTGAAGGTGCTACAGGACTCTTTACTGTTTTATCTGATAAAGTAACTTTGAGGCCCTAATAAATTGGTACATTGAGACAATGTAGATGCTAGCATTTCAGAGGGTTTCATGCACCTGGATCATAACGTATGTGTCTTAAGTCGTGCCCTCCCATCATTTCAGTGGGTCTGGTGCAAACGTGAAACACAGGTCTCCTGCACCCTTGAAGTCCTTGTCTTACCTTGAAGCATGGGAGGATTAATCGGTGTCCTTTATCCTTTTTAGTTCCCTTTGTTTCAGCTTTTTACATTTCCGGCTGCCTGATTTGCCCTTGTAGCCAGACACAGCCAGTATGACATGTATGTACATTAATTGCAGGTGAGTGACAAATGCCCTTTAAATACTGTTTTCTGTTACCAGGATCTAGTGTCAGTTCTTCTATGTATTCTGGAGACCAGAGGCCCAACTCATTTATTCATGTATGTTCTGGGGCCCATAATACTATCCGCAGCATTGGCTCCCACTGTCTCTGGGGACAGGGCCAAGAGTCGGAACGCCAGGGGAACTGGTTATTCTATCCATCTGTCAGTCTATTTTGTAATATCCCTTGCATAGGCTAGGCAGGGCCCATGGATAGAAAGATGCTGTAATCCTCACCCTGCATCTCTTGCCAACTCAAGCAAATCCTGGCACATTGATTTGAATGCTGCAGGTAACAAACAGTGACTCACGTTGTCTAGTGGCGTGACGGTGTTTCGGAAAAATGGCTGCACAACAATGGCAAAATCCTCCCGCTGGGCATAGCGACCGCTGCTGATCAACATTGCACTTCTGTCCTGTTTGGGAATGTGGAGTGCAAGATAATAAAGTCAGTGTTGATGTGAGGCCTCTCTCTAGTTTACAAATACTAACTCAGACCAGATGGACTGAAGCATGAGTGTGACATCGGCAGGGAAATGCCATAGGAGGAGGTGGGAAAGAATGTGGCAAGACTTGCTCCATAGGGCTGTTGCAAGGATAAAGTTGAAAAGGAGAAAATGTTATCTTCCTAGATCCTTAAAAAGCATATGGACGGAGGCAAGCTTATAAACCTATCATCATCATCATCATCATCATCATCATCATCATCATCATCATCAAAATTATTTCTCAAGTTTCTGTACCATTTGTCAGCAAAGTTCCCAAAGAAATGCAAACATGATAAAAATGCAAAACCATAGCACACTCAGTGAGTAAAACAATCAATAAAAATAAGTTAACAAGCTGTGAAACAATTCCAGTGCTGCTTGGTAGCAATTATCTCCAGCTACAGTGAGTATGCAGAATGCCTTCCAGAAAGGAGCTCTCCATTCTCCTAAAAATAAGAAGGGAGTTTGCTTTTGAGCTTCCCTGATAACTGGGGCACCAGCATCAAGGAGGATCAAGGCATCACTACTTCCCACTGTACGTCTGGCAGTGGGAGCACACATGACAGTTAAACACAAAATACAAATATATGATGATGAAGAAGAAATAACTGATAAGAAGGCCCATGAAGCTTCAGATACAATGTGAAACATAAGGGAGGATTTATCTGGGAGAAGAGATGACATCCCGATCATCAGCTGAAGCAAGAAATCACCCTTAGGTACTCTTACTCTGATGACCACCACCAAATTATGGCATACAAGTGGGACCTGCAACAAAATGCTGCAGTGTTCAGTTCACTGCTCCTATTCAGGGTGCCAGCCTGCCCGCCCACCCAGTCCTTTTCCAGGTTATTCCATTCCATTCCATCCGTTTTTCATTTCCGCACCCCCAACAGTCAGCCAGCATTCCTTGGTCACTGAACATGCTCAGTCTTCATTGGACTCTTTGGGTTTCTTCTCCCTTATGTGTTTCCCCCCCCCCCCCGCACTAAAGATATTTTTGTACTTCTGAAAACCTTGCTTGTACATGGATAGTGTCATTTTGTCTAGATAAGGATCCATTGTTGGATAATGAAATAACAATAATAATAATAATAATAATAATAATAACAATAATTGACTGACTTCTATAGGAGGGGTGCTGAGGTTTTCAAATCAATAAGAAAGTGCTTACTTTACCTGATAATCTCTGTTAATTCTTTTAATTTCTTGCAGTTCAGGGGAGTTTTCCTGAGGGTTTAGAACACATGGACAAAGACTCCTGAAAGAGAGCAATGCTAAAATCAACACTGATCCAAGATGATTTGATTCCAAATATTGTAGAAAAAAGCAAAATACCAGATGATGATCTATGTTCCTCCCAATTCAGTTTCTATGCGTCTGTGACAATTGTGCCTTCATAGGATATACATGGCCCATATCTTGGGGTGTCTTTTTTTTTTTTTAACCAGGTCTCTGTTTTTTTTTCATGGCCTAGTAATAAACTCATCAGAAGAATGTTCTTAGGCTTAAGGCACAGTATTGTCCTGTTCACTGTGGTGTCCAACTTGCACATAGCTACATGAAACTGGGGCTTTATTAGGTGTCAGTAGCTGTAGGGGAGTGCACTAAAGAATAGGAAGCTTAGGGCACAATCCTATGCATAATCCTACGTTTAGACAGAAAAAAGTCCTACAGTTCCCAGTATTCCACAGCCAGCATTCTTCAGCTAAACATGCATAGGATTGCACCCTTAGCTTCTAATCCTTCTGCTGCCTGATGGGATTTTTGTCTGGCTTGTTGGTCTAGGGCAGCCTTCCCCAACCTGGTAACCTTCAGATGTGTTGGACTACAACTCCCACCATCTTCTGTCAGCATGGCCATCTGGAAAGTACCAGGCTGGGGAAGGCTAGTGGTACGACTCTCATTTAGAGTGTAAGAGGCTGTGGGATCAAATCCCAGGCAAGCCCTTCCAAGGGTGGCTGTAACTTTGGATTTTGGAGTTCCAAGCTGCCTTTACTTTTGGCTCTAGACAATAAACTTGGCAACATGGAGAAGACACTTGCAGTGGAAAGGGACGAGCTTGTTGCTTACTCAGGTTTTAAAGAAACAGGAGATATTTTAACCAAAAGTAGGCTAAGATATCTAGGACTTAGGTTCATGTGTTTCTCAAATTAGCTAACTCAAAAGATCCAGCATCATTCTGATTTTGTGGATTTGCACTCTACTTTGTTATTAATATCTGGACAGAAAACAAGGAGCCCAAAGCTACTCTCTCTTAAATGGCTGCAACTCTAATGGAAATCAATGAAGGCTGCTCCCATGTGAATAAAGGAAAAACTGAAGCCAATATCCTCATTATAATTAGAGCATCTGCTGCCTCACAGCTCTCAGGTCCAATAACATCTGACAGGGCACAGGTTTTGTAAGCCCTTTGTGGTTGCTTTATGAATAATGAAGATATAGATTAGCACTAAAAATAGCATTCAGTACAGATCGCTGTGTGATCCGCTCACTTACGCCCCTGAAAGAACACATCCGGATGCTTCCCTTTTTATCTGACGCAGTCCAGTGAGTTCCATTATCTCCACCATGTTGACAAAGGCCCGAGGGAGCTGCAGGAATTACAGTAACCAGGTATATTGATGCACAAACACAGGACAGTTGAATAACAATGCAGAGAGGATATGCACAGATCAGTACTGAGAGTATTCAGTCTTCATGCAATAAATAGGCAGGGGAATGTAGACAGGCTAGTAGTGGCAATAAACCAATGTACTTTGCTGGTGTGATATAATAATATTGCATCATAGCTCAAACTGAGCCAGCTAGAATGCATGTCTTGCTAGATAATGCTCTTTGTGCAGTAATCGTTAATCAGCAAAGAAAGATACTTAGCTAGCTTTGTTAGAAGCCTCTAGAATGAAACCCTTACTAAAGGTGCCGTGCAACCCTTTAGCTATGCTGGCTGGGGCATGCTGGCAGTTGTAGGTCTTTATTCTGTCTATGTCTGCATAGGATTGCACCCTAAGAGACTCTTGTCTACAGGGGAGGCTGGTCCTATGTCAGTGGGACTCCTTATCCATCGCACCTTTTATTTTGAGCTTTATAGGAGCTATCTATGGTGCTCCAGGATGGTGAACCTATTTTGGGGATGGAGTTCAGCACCATGGATAGCTCCGATAAAGCTCTAACAACAGATGCAATGGATAAGGAGTCCCACTGACATAGGAGTCACCCACCTCCCCTGTCTATAGCTATCATAGCTAGACCAACAGTCCCAACCAGAAATACTGGAGTGACTGTTCTTGCGTTCTTAAACAGCTGTGGTATTCAGGCAAAGTCCCAGAGTTTTAGCACTTTCTGAACTCAATAGGCCAAACTTCCTTTCCTTTGTAGTAGTTTCACAGCTGGCTTAGCAGATTTTTCATATTGCTACTTAGCTGCAACCCTAAACACACTAACTAGGGGGAAAGCCCCCATTACTTCTGAGTAAAGATACATAGGTTTAAGGGCCAACATCAGGGATCGGCATGGTTGCGCACCTGTCAAGAGCCCACAGAGCAGCAGGGGCCCCACTGGAAAAAGCCCCCTAGATCTGCTCCTGCACCTAGTTGTTCACCTGCCTCTCTCTCTCTCTCTCTCTGGCCCAGACAACGGTGTTTGTGTGGATGCCACTGCCTGCTTGCTCAGTAGTGGCTCTCTGCCTGGCAAGCAAGCCAGTTCTAGCAAGGATGAGGAAGAGGAGGCAACAATGCCGGTGAGAGGGAGGGCAGCCCATTGAGCATGTCTTGCCCAAGGACTCTTCGAAACCTGAAGCTGGCAATCATTGCACCATTAATGTACACTGGAGGGTGGAGTGGGGGGGGGGAGCAAAATTGCTTCAGATATGGGACAACCAGCACTAACCACAAAAGAAAGTCAGCCACATTCTTCCTGGGCTGCTCTCTGGTGTGTGCTTTGAAAGAAGAAGGCAAGGGGTACTTGGTAGGAAGAAGGGAAACTGAGGCCCGTTTTTTTCATTTGAACTGTGCGCAACACACAGAACTTTGGAGAAATTGAATTAAGCCTCAGTTAGCCAGCCAGCCAGCCTGCCTGCCTCCTACTGAGCTGTGCCTGGCTACTTGACACACTCCGAGGCGGGCTCTCTGTTGAACATTACTTCAGTCACCAGCTATAGATCAGTAGAACCGATGCTGCTGATTAAGATTGTTTGTTTGTTTACTTCTCCAGAGTTGTGCATTTTGCACACATTATCTGAAGAGGCACCGCCGGGGGGGGGGGGTCCCCCCAAAGCCATCCTCACTTTTGCAGAACGGTAACAGTGGGACCAGTAGTGCTAGTTGTGGCAAGACATGTGCATTTTACTGAGAAGAAACCCGCTTCTCAGCGCCTACAACCCAGAAGGAGGGCATTTGGGAGTTGTGCACTAGCCCAAGGAAATCTTTAAAAACCCTATTCCATATGTATATTTCAAAAGCTTGGGATTAGTCACATTTGTCATCTGTTGAACATCATGACTGATCCTTGCACCTTGCAAATAAGTTTGAGATTCCTCTCTAAGGTTGTGTAGCTTAGGTTACTAAGGGTGAATCCTACGCATGTTTAGACAGAAAAAAGGCTTACAACTCCCAGCATGCCCCAGCCAGCCATGCTGGGAGCTGTAGGACATTTTTCTGTCTAAACGTGTGCATAGGATTCCACCTTGTGTGTCTAGCCCAAATGACAGAGGGCTCTGTAAGAGAGTAAAATGATTATGTTCCTTTTATGCCAGCTGTCAGTTTTCCTCCTCATCCCTTATATCTCCATTCCTAAACTCAATAGAAACATCTTAATTTGGAACGTGAGGTTTGACTGCATATTGTTGGCAGCTCAGTCAAGGATCTTTTTCCTGTGTGCCTCAATACCTTTCCATGCTACATCATGCTTTGACTATGGGGAGGGAAGTGGGAAAACAGACTGAACTCACTCAGCAGTCACTAGGGAGTTAGCTGGTACTAGTTACCGCTCCCCCTAGGCTGAAAATTAACCTGCATCTTTTGGAGTTCCTTTCACTCAGGAGAGATGGTAGCAGATTTAAGCTGCAGTGTCATAGACTGGCCATGACTTCATGGAAGCTGGGCAAATTCCACACCCCATTTGTCCACTCTACCCTTTCCTCAGCTGCTGCACAAACATCCATAAGTCAGCACAAATAAAGAACTGGGACGGTTGGAAACTATATAGAAAGCTTGCTGCCATCTGCTGTTGAGGCAGACGTTCTTCCTGCTCCAGATGGCTTTAGGGGATCAGCTTCATGTTTTCCAAGATGTAGAAAACATCATAATGTGCTGTCACTTTTCCCATATTAGAATCTCTCCACATTCCTGGTCATTCGTTTTCAAGGTCACTGGATTACCTTCCAGTGCCAGCTATCTGAAAGAAGGGCTTGAATGAAACATGATCATGGAAACTCTGTGAGGGGTGAAATACATGTATATGTGGTTGCCAAGAACTCAGCCTTCTAGAGTGTCTTAAGATCTTACCTCCTTGTAAAGGATATCAAGAGCATCCTGGAGGTGTTTTACATATTTTTCCACTGAATAGGTCACCTGCAGAAAACAGAACACAGATTATCCATTTTCAACACTACATTCAGCTGTAGAGATTGCTCCCCCAGCCCCCACCACCCCACCCCCCAAAAGGTGGCCCATGGAATAGCTTGACTTGGAGGAGATCTATTTGAGGGCATAATTTATACCACCAAAGCCTCAGATATCTGGGAGATGAACTTGCTCATAGGTTACAATCATTGTTGGAGGCCCTGCTTTTTATCCCACCACATAAAGAGGTTCAGTTGGTAGGGACGTAAGGCAGGGCCTTTTCTGTGGCAGCATCCCGGTTGTGGAATTCCTTTCTGAAAGAACCTCATTCACTGAACTAGCCCCATCCCTGATGGTTTTTTAGATGGGCAGTAAAAAAGTGTTCCTTTCATCCATCTTTCAATAGTGTTTAATTAGAATATTGAAGTTTTAATTTCTATGCTTGCTTTGCTTTTAATTTTTCCTCTTAATCTTTGATTAAATGTTGTTTATAGTGTTTTAAATTGTTTAATGGATTTATTCTTTTAGTTCAGCCTTCCCCAACCTGGTGCCTTCCAGATGTGTTGGACTACAGCTCCCATCATACCTAGCCAGCACTGGGATGATGAAGGTTGTAATCCAACACATATAGAAGTCACCAGGTTAGGGAAAGTCTGTTTTAGTATTGTAAACTGCTTTGGGTGCCCTTTTTAGGGCTGAAAAGCAATCAAAATGCTCCTATAAATGGGCAACACTGTCCAATGTGGCTGCCTTAATGCTCTGAACTTGTAGGATTACGGGCATCCAATGGAAGGCGGGAGGAGTGCAGAGGCAAGGATTGCTTCCGCGCTCCCCTCACTTTCCAAAACACTTAGATGGCCGATTTCAGCCGTCTAAGTGTTTTACCTCTGTTCACAAGGAGGAGGGGCTGAGGCACTGCCGGGATTCCTCGTATGCTGGCGGAGCCTCGCACCTTCCCTCCCCGTCCCCCCGTCCCCAGCGCCAGCTCGGAAAGTCGGTCTTCCGCCTTCAGAGCCACAGCCGGTGTGGAAAGAACCGTGCCGGCTGACTCTGAAGCCAGAGTCCCAGCTCCAACCCTGGAGCGCTTTTCTGAGGTCGGAGCCGGGACTATGGCCAGCCAGACAGCGTCTACCAGCCAAAGGGTCGCGCCCCAAATCAGTCAGTGATAAGAGTGTTACAGAATTGTTATCCAGTTGCAGCAGATGTATTGCTTACCCAGCACATATAATGTTTGCATGTGACCCTTAGTTTACTTTACCCATCCAAATGAAGTATAAAACAAACCTCAACAAGATAGGGGCAGCCCGATGCCTGAGTCAGTTCAGCATAAATAGCTGGATCTAAGCTGATTTGGGCCCTTTTCCCCCCCAAACACTGAAAGCAGTTTAAGAGCTGGAATCAAGCTCACAATTTGCAACAGAAATCAAAATCTGAAAAGCAGTTTCAGAATGTTGGTTCAGAAATGTACAATGTTAATTCACGCTGTGAATCACTCAGAATTCACAACCGGCAAATTGGAGCTTTATCATTTGAATTCACATCCGGTTCTCCTCAGACCACCTGTGTCAAAATAAATTAAACAATGTAGGCTGAATGTTTGTTGTGTACAATCTTTATGGCATACACAAAAAGAAGTTAAACTTTTAAAATGTTCACATCCTAAGGAGAATCTACAAGATTGTAAATTGCTGGCGCATGTGGGAACTGCGTATCTGTAAACACAGCATTCTTAACTAAAACTATAAAGGGATATCGAAACCACAGTGTGATCAATTTTCAGAGTAGCACCACAGGAAAGATTTAATTGTTTTAGCCTAGAGATGTGAAGACCAGGGGGGGGGGGAGCAGGGGAAAGAGGAGAGGGAAACCCGAAAAATTAGAGGAAAAACTCTATTTTTCCTCCCATTTCCCCCTGGGATTTTAGAAAAATTTGGGCAAATGTTTCTGTTTTTTCCCAATTTTCCCTGTGTGTTTTCCCCAAGTCTTCACATCTTTATCTGGACCACTCTGTCAACACTGGGGACACTGCTGCAGGGAGATGGGGTATCCCTCATGGAACCTGCCACTTTTTTTCTTCTTAAAGTATTAGATGAGTACTTCTGCTGGGGTAGTACAAAATGGCAAGCACTCAGACTCTTCAACAGAAAATACTTGGAGAAAGATTCCCCTACCTTTGGTTTTCCCTCCCCCCAATACTTCTTATAGCCTGAGCAAGAATGCTCATTTCAATTTTTAAAAATTATTCATTAAATATAAAGTGAAACTATATCTTATCATTTTAAAATCAAACCAACTATACTTCCAGCTTGCATACCTTGTCTAAGCAATATTGACACAGGTCATTGCCTCCAATCAAAATGGTAACTAACTTCCAGTCTTCCTTATAGTTGATGTCCTAGTGAGGAAGGAAAGAAATGGACACCAATCTGAGAACAGCCTAGAGAAGCTTGGAGAAGCCAAGAGAGTCATGGGTGATGTGGTCAAGTGGGCCTTTTTCAGGGCCTCATTTCTGCTCTTTGGAACTGCAGAGATTGTTTTCCCTGTTGAGCTGTCGCAGAACTGTTAAAGACCAAGGGTAGGCAACCCAGTGCCTTCCAGATGTTTTAGATGATAACTCCTCAAATCCCTGGCCATTGGCCATTCTTGCTGCAGCTGATGGGAGCTGTAGTCCAAAACATCTGGAGGGCACCAGGTTGTGTTGCCTATCCCTGTTATAGAGCAAGGGTGAGCAGAAAGTAGATCTCCAGATGTTCTGGACTTCAACTCCAAGAAGCCCATGCCAGTATGGCCAATGGTCAGGAATGCTGGGAGTTGACATCCAAAATATCTGAAGATCTACTTTCTGCCCAGCTGTGTTGTAGTCAATGCCAGGAGTTGTAGCATGTCAAGCAGAAGCACTTGTATGCACAAATCATCCCAATGGAAAAAGGCCATTTGAGAGTGGATCCACAAGCTCATATTTTTCATGTCACATTTGGTGATTACAATCCAATGCCAGCCTCGTTGCTTGAAATGCCATCAAGCCTTTGCTCTCTTTGTGACAACTTTCTCAAGGACATGTAAGCATTACTTGACCAAAGGAGGAAATTAGACCATGTGTTAAGCTTGTTGCATTATCATTGGCATATGATAGGGTTTGTCTGTTAGGAGAAACACTAGAGAACAGCAACCATCAGCTATCTCTCTCTCTCTCTCTCTCTCTCTCTCTCTCTCTCTCTCTCACACACACACACACACACACACACACACACACAGTCCTCAGGTCTCTTTATTTAATCAAACACCACATGGTTGCTCCCCCTTTGCTGCCCTCAACCACCAAAGTCCCTGGCAAATGCTCCCAATGATATCATAAGGCAAAGCAACGTGTGCACATGGAATTATGCAGATCAAGCAAATCTGCAACATTTCATTAATTTTACATAACTGAGCTTGATTATGGAATGTTGCGTATCCGTGTGGTAGCAGTTATAAGCTGGGCAGAGAGCAAATGCAGAGCTCTGGCTGGATCAAAGACAAATCTGAAAACAAGACATACCATGGGTTGTGATGGACTAACCCAGGGGTCTTCAAACTACGGCCCGCGGGACACATCCGGCCCACCGGGTCCTTCCATCCGGCCCGGCGGCCGATCTAGGCTCCGTGCGGCTCGCATGGCTAAAGGGGGCGCAGAAACGCTCCGCTCCTGCCCCGAACTTGCTTGCGCGGGCCAGCCGCACCCCCTCCCTCCCTCCGCCGTGTGCGTGCCAACCGTGTCTTCCGGTTCCTCCCACCCTCTCCGTCCATCCTATCAGGCCAGTCAGTCGGGCGGCGGCGGCGGCGGTTTCGCCTCGGCAGCTGCTTCTATCACAACTCAAGCAGCCGCAGCCGGGGGTTGCTCTGTGGAACAGCCGCGGGGTGCCTCCTTCCCGCCCCTTGGTCGAAGCGAGGCGTTCCTTATTCCCCCGCGAAAGGAAGCGGCAAGGGGGAAAGTGGCGGTTGCTGCGGGGCTGGCGGCTGAGCTCGCTCGCCTCTCTGAGCTCACCCCTCCTCCTCATGTACGCCGCACGCCCCCTCCCCCCTTTAACGATCAGAGCCGCCCCTGAGGTGCGCCCTCGGAAGGGAAGGGGAAGGATCCGCGCACCTTTCTTGCTTCTTGGGTTGGATTGGCTGGAGGAAGGGGGGCGCCGTGCGACGGACGGACGCGCATGGAATAGGGCGCGCGGGGTGTCCCCAAACTCGCTCGTGTGGGCCAGCCACACCCCCTCCCTGTGCCGTGTGCGCGCCAGCCGCGTCTTCCGATTCCTCCCGCCCTCTCAGTCCATCCTATCAGGTCAGTCGGGCGGGCGGGTGAGATTGGCGGCGGCTTCTCCTCGGTGGCTGCTTTTAACGCGACTCAAGCAGCCGCGGCCGGGCGGCCGTCGCTCTGCAGAACAGCCTCGGGGGTGCCTCCCTCTCGCCCCTGGGTCGAAGCGAGGCATCCCTTATCCTCCCAGGAGGGTGAGGCGCCCCTCCCCGCCTCCCACCTCCCCCTCATCAGGCTTCTGCTCGTGGTCTTGTGGGGGGAGGCGAAGCGCGTGAGGAGGGCGGGGCGGATTTCCTCCGCTTTTTGTATACATATATGTATAATAATTGGACAAGACACAGGAGGGGGAGTTAAATAGCCCCACATCTGTGGGGATAATCGGGAGAACAGTCTGAGGAGGGCCTTTTTCAGGCAGCCAGCCCTTGGTCTGTTGCGACTTCTCCCCGCCTCCCTCCCTCCTTTGACAGACTTTGGTGGAAGGCTGGAAGCATGGTTCTCGCCCTACTTCTAGAAATTTGTAGGACCAGATAGTAACTTGTTTGTTATATTTATATCCTGCCTTTTTTCCTGCAAGGAACCCTAGGTGGCTTACATAATCTTCCTCGTCTCCATTTTATACTCACAATAACCCTGTGAGGTAGGTTAACTGAGAGTCAGTGACTGGCCCAAAGTCACCCAGTGAGCTTCATGGCTGAGTAGGGACTAGAACCCGGATCTCCCGAGTCCCAGTCAAACACTCTAACTAACCACTATGCCACACTGGCTCTCACTATGTTCTCTGGGTACCAGATCCTCCTGACCTACCCCAGGGAATTGGTTTGTACTTTTAAGGCTGTGATCCTTTGTAAACTTACATGGGGATAAAGTCTCCTTGAATTCAGTGAAACTTACTTCCAAGTAGACATGCATAAGATGAGGCTGTAAGGCTGCAATCTTATGCACATTTATGTGGAACAAAGTTGCAGGATGTGGACCACCAACTCTGTGGCTGGTAAATACTGCTCATCACTCATACTAAAAATATTGTATTGTTTTTTTCCTGTTTTTTGCACTACAAATAAGATAGATATGTGCAGTGTGCAAATCAAGCCTTTCTATACCTTTTTAAAATTTAATGTATTTCAATTTTAGACAGCAAATTAATTTATAATTTATTTATTATTAATTTATAATAACTTTCCATTTTATCAAGTAAAAAAAAAAGGACCCAGGTCCTTTTTTTTTACTTGATCCATTCGTTTATATTTTTTTCAAACCATAGTCCAGCCCCCCAACAGTCTGAGGGACAATGAACTGGCCCCGTTTAAAAAGTTTGAGGACCCCTGGACTAACCAGTTAAACGGAAGTACTTGGATTGTCTGTGATAGAAATGAACCAGCTGAAATCCAAATTCTTTCATTTGTGGATTGGGCTGAGTATCGGGGACAGTAGTGAGAGGGTCCCAAAAGAGAGGAAAGGAAAGCTAGGGTTTGATGTTTTCCTCGGCAGTGCAAATGGCTCTTTATTTGGAGGGAGAAGATGACACCTGCTCTGGAGCTTGATCATATACGCTGCTCTACGGGGCTCTGTTACGCAGGAGGCTTCTCTTCCAAATGGATTTTTGGAGGTGGGTCTTATACCAGGCAGCATAACCCATTTTGCTCCAGTGCACAGGCAAGCAGGGGAGGCAGGCAAAATTCCTGCTAGTCCTGGGTAGCTGGAGGCATTGAGAAGTCCTGCCAGCTGCATGTTACCGGGAATGTTGGCGAGAAAGATGGGGCGGGGGGGGCATGCCCAGGAGAGTGGACGTTTGTAGTCCCGAGAGAGGTGACTTAGCTGTGCTTAGCTAAGGCCGGCAGCTGCTAAACCTACGTCATTGTCACCCAACAATAGGGGCTGCTGAGAGCCCAGTGGAAAACATTCTGTAACATGCAGTACAAAGGAAGGAATGGATGGCAGCTATTTTTAGAGCAGCCAAGTTTACATAAGCTTCCGTGAATCTGTCCTAAAGAAACGAAAGGCCTGGGAATAACTAACGGGGCTGAATTCTTGTCTCATTAAGAGGATTTGTTTCCTTGGCCCTTGACTTCGGTTCATATTTACTTCAAAGGGGAGCGCGCCCAGGGTGTTCAGCATCATTCCCTTCAGTTTTGTAAGGCCAGGATCACGGTCTCCTAAACCCAGCAGCTATTCTGACTTTTGTTCAAATGTCAGTGTTTCCACTCAGCTGCTCCCAGAGAGAGAGAGAGAGAGGGAGAGAGAGATGAGGGCGTGGGGGGGGGGAGAGGAGAAGGGAGAGACAGGAAAATGCAGAGAAGGAAATGGATTCTCTTTTTCTGCTTATCCTCACACTATTGAGGGAACCAATAAATAAACAAACATTGACAGTAAGGTCCGCTCTCCGCACCTGTTACAAGGACTGTTACAAGGTCCTGGGTTTTAGAGAGCTCAGCCTTTTATTTCAGGGCTGCACAAAATGAGATGTTAATCATCTGATGGCTCTAGATCCTCTTGCTTCCCTCCTCTCCTGCAGCCAAAGACATTCAGACAGATCTCATGGGAAAGCGAATTCTACAAATGCTGGGCAGCTGCTGAGAACGCCCGTCTTTACATGCACTTCATGCATAGATGGTGTTGTTGAGAAGTTGCTCTCTGTCAATTTGAGAAGTGGTGATGGGCAGAGAAAATCTCTTAGCTATACTAGGAAGGTGCCTTATACTGAGCCAGACCAGTGGTCCAATTAGCCCACTAGCCCAGTATTGCCGACACTGACTGATGGCGGCTCTCCAGGGTTGCAGGCAAGATTCTTTCCTAGCCCTACCTGGAGATGTCAGGGATTGAACCTGGGACCTTCTGCATGCAAAGCAGCTGCTCTACCACTGAGCTATGGCCCCTCCCCTCGCCATAAGGTATTTACAGGTCATAACCAATTGTCCTGAACTGCACCCAGAAGACACTGGGGAGCACATGCAGATGTTAAAAGCACTGCCTTAATGCGTTTGTGGCGGCCCAATCTCCTCAGAAGATAAGGCACTTTATTTTGCATGTGCTCAAGATGCTGAACATTAATTAAGCACAGATCTGAGTGCCATGCTTCACCGTATCTGGTCCCAAGGAGCCAAAGTCCAGTTACAGAGAATGCATCTTTCTCATAGTCTCCAGCACCACAGTGGATATCTATGGGGTGGATTATTTGTCTCTGCATGTGTGTCTCTCCGCCCCTGTTGTTGTTGTTGTTGTTATTATTATTATTATTATTATTTCATCATCATCATCATCATCATCATCATCATCATCATCATCATCATCATTTTATACCACCCTTTATCTACAGATACCAAGGTGGTATTTCACAGACATACATTCTATTCAGGTAGGATTGCCTTCACAAGTACCAAACTGGGGTGGAATCCAAAATTTATGCAGGAAAGAAAAGGCAAATCAGCTCCAACTCTCCCATCTGCCAGACTCCCAATGAAGTCTCTGGCATCCTGCAGGCTGCTTTCTCTCCCCCTTCTGCAGCATTTTCTCAAATGGACAGTTAGTTAGAACTGCACATGATATCAACCTGAAATATGGTGGAAGCCAGGCCTGTGCAAATGGTAAAGAAACATATCCTCGATCTGGAGTTTTGACCAAGGGATTCTGAACAGTGATGGACACTTGAGAAGTTGGTATGTGAACAGCAGTAAGGAGAGCTATTTAAGAAACAAGGATCCCAAAAGAGCACAGACTGACAGCAACAAAAAATGAAAAGTGACTGAAGCAATTGTCTGCTCCTGCTGAAGACGCGGAGGGCTTGTTTCTATAGGAAGGGACCCCACTGCTATTATCCCAAACCAACAAGCCCACCTCTCTTTACACAAACAAAAATTATTATTTCAGGTTTGGACATGGCTGCGGCTGGATCAACACTAACCATTTTTCATTATATGAACCGAGAGTTTATGAAGGGTGGACAAGTTGCCTGGCAGAGGCTTGGGAAGGAGACTGACTCCGGTCTGCAGGTGGTAGATATGAGAGGTGGAAGGAGGGGTCAGAACTGCCCAGTCCCCCCCGCCCTTTCCTTGGGTGTGGAAGGAACAAGTGCCTTCCACTCATGCAGGAGAATCTGGATTCAACCTGTAGCTTAGCACTGAAGGAATGAGGGTTGGGTTATAGTCTTATTCTTATTCTTAGAAAGGAATTCTCCCCTGTGTCACATTGATTTGTGATTAGGGGGCGGGGAGGTCTTCCCTTGTACCTTGTGACTTGGCCCATTTGCTTGAGTCTTCTGGAGCTATTTGCTGTGTGGGCATTTTTCAGCAGTGCATCTGATCTCTGCTTTGGGCACCACTAGAGTCTGGATTGTATTCACAGATTGTATCTGTGGTGTGGAAGGATTGGATCCTGCTCTTTGGGTAGGGTGCTGGTGGGGGCAGTTCATAAGGATAGGTCTCTTGGGCCCCTCCAGTACCAAGATTTTAAAATAGCATTATTCATAGTGAAGTAGAACAGGTAGCTAGGTTTGCAGCTACAAAAAGAGTAGCATTGCTTAGTAATGCACACATTTTGTTACTTCAGGTGGATAGTGGGCTAATCTTGCTCACTCCCACACCACTCCCCTGCTAAAATACATATCATGCAATACATAACAAACACAGGATTAGCAACTTTTGATAATGATCTCAAGATCTTAACTACAACTATTACTTTTAGAATTGAGCAATTTAATGGAAATCTACGTCACACAGAGGGCTTCCATGAACGGTTATTTATTTATTTATTTATTTCATTTTTATACCGCCCAATAGCCGAAGCTCTCTGGGCGGTTTACAGCAATTAACAAGACGGTCCCTGCCCGCAGGCTTACAATCTAAAGGTTAGATTTTTCTAGATTTTTCGTTAGTCTTCTGTAATGTGTACACTTACTGGGCTGCTTTTCATTAGCTCTACCAATTCACGTGCTTGGTCTGGGAGATTCCTATTGAGACAGAAAGAGAGATCTAGGTCTATATCACTTTTGCATGGTTTTACCCATAATTCTGTTCCCACATTAATCTGCAATTTAAAAAAACTCCTATTAAAATACATATCTAGCTATATAAACACCCACCCACCCACACACACACACACACACACAATGTGCTTTCTTGTAAAATATATATTGGAATGTACATTTTTGGTCAAATACATATTAGTCTATTTTCTTTCAAAGGACATATTTAAATGAATATTTTGATGTGTCTAAACTGCCAAGTACTGCATCACAACATCTGGAGAAGTGTGAAATCTGGTAGATGGTTAAATTTCAATCTGTGCATTAGTTCGAGAGGTGCAGATCAGGTTGTTTTGTATAGGAATCCACAAAGATCAAATTCCTCAAGCATCCTTAATTAAAGATTGAGTTTGGGTGGCTTTTCTCCCTCTCTCAGCTAGGGATGGGTGAGAAATTAATTTGGTTTGTTGCATTTTAATGCTAACTTACCTAATTTGCACTTCTCAAACCAAAATGTGAACTGAAATGCAGTTATACTTTGATATTTGCACTTCTCCAAATTTTGTAATTCAGTTCCTCAGTCAAAATACACATACAAAAATGTGTATATTAGGGGGAAATGCACACATAAATGCCTATACTGGTGAAAATAACATGCAAAAACGCATTATATCAGGGGAAATTGTTGGCAAAAATACATACATTAGGCAAAATTACATACCAAAAAAGCATATATTTGAAGAAATGTGCATGAAAATGCATATGAATCTCCACGCCAGCTTTTTAATACAATTGTACACTGGTGCGGAAATGGGATGAAACAAATTTAAGATTGGAAAAATGAGAAACTGAGAGAAACTGGAATTGACAGATTCATCCATTCCTACTTTCATCTTCATTTTATGAATTGCCACTTCAGTGACAATAAGAGTTGCACAAGGAAAGAAATTCTTCATAAGTGAGAGGAGCAAATGTAGTATACAGTCCCTGAAACTGTGGCTGCACAGGTGACTAGTGCAAGCTGCAAAACACCACCAGGCTGCCCGCCCGCTAGCATGCCTGCAAAAGAGCAGAGACGTTCCGATCCATTATTTTTGTTGAAGGATTGGCTCTGACAGACCGCATTTTAAGTTAAAGCTCTAAATTCTCAAGGCTGCACTTGGAAGCTCTGCACTATTTCACAGCCATGCTGCCTAACCTCTAACTCCCTCTGCAGTCAATTTAGTGCTTGGTGAAAGGTGATCGATTGAGGACCTCAGTGTCTTGGGCTGCCAAATTCATTCAGACAGGTACAATATTGCAAAGATTTTCTAGCAACAGTTTATCCGTGGATCCTTAGGCCAGGTTTATATCCCAGAAGGAGATGAGGTGAAACAGATAATGAACCGAACCAGCAAATTATCTATGAAAACATCAAGGAAAAATGAATTTAATTGGGCATGAGTCATTCTTGAAAATTATGAAGCCCTGCGATTCATGAGATATGGGTGCATGAGGTCTGGGCAAAATGAATTCCACTTCCATGGCCAGTGAGAGTAAAACCAAGGGATCTCACCCTTTACTTTACTTTGCCACCATATTTTGAGCCATAGTAGAAGCTGCTTTCCTCATCCAGCACTTAACTTCCCACCAGCACAGGGTGCTTGGTTGTGGAAAATTAAAATATGCAGAATTGAGTAGAGTTGCCCTGTTTTTACTGGAAAGAAAAAAAGGAGAGATGCCCTTTGCCCTTGCTGACAGTTTCTTGCTGAAGAAAGTATGGGTGTTGGGATCATGCTGTCCATAGGCTGCAAAGCAGTCCAAGTGCTTCCTTCCCTTCCTTAACTGACCAATGCAGATCATCTTTGGGGAAGGGGAGGGAGCATCTAGTCTCAGTCGAGGTCACTTCTCTCATCATTAGCAGATCAGCACTGCTTTTCTGTTGAGCAATGGCAAAAAGGGTTGCCTTTCTGGAATGGCAGCTGCTGGGCTGAATGGTTGCAAAATGAGACAGGATTGTAGAAATCAGAAGACACAGGACTGGCCAGGTTTCAAGCCCAAGAGAGAAGGCAGCCAGGTTCCCAACACAAGACAACAGAGTGCAGCTCTGGCTCCCACCAAGTGAGATGGAGGTTGTTGGGATGTCAACAAGGGGAGTGAGAATATAATTGGGAGAGAGCAGAGTTCTGTTCATGGGGACAGCCACAAGGTTGGAAATTAGGTTGAAGGGACCAAGGGAGCAGATAGACCAAAGCCTGGGATGTCTCTCACCAAACTCGTAGAGTAGCCTTTGTTGATCTGGTGCCCCACCAGATATGTTGCACTGCAACTCCCATAATTCCTTGCCAGCATGGCCATTCCCATGCTGGCTGGGAATTATGGGAGTTGCAGTCCAACACATCTGGAAGGGCACCAGGTTGGGGAAGGCTGCCCTAGAACTTTGATTAAATAATCTTCCATGTATGCTGTATAAGGAAGATTTGTTTATTTATTTAAACATTTATATACTACCCTTTTTCAAAGATTCCAGAGCAATTTGCAAAATAACAACACTAATGGTATGTACAGGAAACACGGATCATAGAATCATAGAAAAGTAGAGTTGGAAGGGGCCTACAAGGCCATCGAGTCCAACCCCCTGCTCAATGCAGGAATCCAGGTCAAAGCATCTCTGACAGATGTCTGTCCAGCCGCACCTTGAATGCCTCCAGACTGGGAGAGCCCACCACCTCCCTAGGTAGTTGATTCCATTGTCTTATTGCTCTGACAGTCAGGAAATTTTTCCTGATGTTTAGGTGGAATCTAGGTTCCTGTAACTTGAGCCCATTATTCCGTGTCCTGCAAACTGGGATGAACGAGAAGAGATCTTTGCCCTCCTCTGTGTGACATCCCTTCAAATACTGGAAGAGTGCGATCATATCTCCCCTCAGTCTCCTCTTCTGAAGGCTAAACATGCCCAGTTCTTTCAGTCTCTCCTCATAGGGCCTTGTTTCCAGTCCCTTTATCATCCTTGTTGCCCTCCTCTGAACCCTCTCCAGTTTGTCTATGTCCTTGTTAAAATGAGGTGCCCAGAACTGGACACAGTACTCAAGATGAGGCCTAACCAGTGCCGAGTAAAGGGGAATTATCACTTCCCGCGATTTGGAAGCTATACTTCTATTAATACAGCCCAAAATTGCATTTGCCTTCTTTGCAGCCACGTCGCATTGCTGGCTCATATTCAGTTTGTGATCTACCACAATTCCAAGATCCTTCTCACTTGTAGTATTGTTGAGCCAAGTGTCCCCCATTCTGTAACTCTGCATTTGGTTTCCTCTCCCTAGGTGCAGCACTTGGCATTTATCCCTGTTAAATTTCATTCTGTTGTTTTTGGCCCAGCGCTCCAGCCTATCGAGGTCACTTTGAATTTTGTTTCTGTCTTCCAGAGTATTAGCTGTTCCACCCAACTTTGTGTCATCTGCAAATTTGATAAGCATTCCCTGTACCTCCTCATCCAAGTCATTAATAAAAATGTTGAAGAGCACCGGGCCCAGGACCGAGCCCTGTGGTACCCCGCTCGTTACCTCTCCCCAGTTTGAGAAGGAACCATTGATAAGCACTCTTTGAGTCCGATTCTGTAGCCAATTGTGGATCCACCTGATAGTTGTTCCATCTAGCCCACTCTTAGCTAGCTTACTAATCAGGATATCATGAGGCACTTTGTCGAAAGCTTTGCTGAAGTCCAGGTATATAATGTCCACAGCATTCCCACAGTCCACAAGGGAGGTTACCCGATCAAAAAATGAGATCAGATTAGTCTGACAGGATTTGTTCTTGACAAATCCATGCTGGCTTCTAGTAATCACTGCATTGTTTTCAAGGTGCTTGCAGACTGACTTCTTTATAATCTGCTCAAAAATCTTCCCGGGGATTGATGTCAGACTGACTGGCCTATAGTTCCCAGGTTCCTCCTTCTTGCCCTTTTTGAAGATGGGAACAACATTTGCCCTCCTCCAGTCGTCTGGCACTTCACCTGTCCTCCATGATTTCTCAAAGATAATAGACAGTGGTTCTGAGAGTTCTTCTGCCAGTTCCTTTATTACTCTAGGATGCAGCTCATCAGGCCCTGGAGATTTAAACTCGTTCAGAGTAATCAGGTGCTCCTTGACCATTTGCCTATCAATCTAAAGCTGCAATTCTGCCCCTTCAGTCTGCATTTCAGGTTTGCCAGGGGGGTCATAGACCCTCTTTTGGGAGAAGACCGAGCCGAAGTAGGAATTGAACACTTCTGCCTTTTCTTTGTCTTCTGTTATCAATTTGCCATCCTCATTGCGTAGTTGAACCACCAGTTCTTTCTTCTGTCTTTTACTGTGCATGTATCTGAAGAAAGCTTTTTTGTTGCTTTTAGCATTCCTCGCTAACCTTAGCTCATTCTCAGCTTTAGCCTTCCTGACACTATTCCTGCAGTTCTGTGCTACCTGCCTGTACTCTTCCCCTGTAGCCTGTCCTTCCTTCCACTTCCTATACGTGTCCTTTTTTGTTTTCAGGTCATCTTTGAGTTTATTGTGAAGCCACATTGGCTCAAATCAAGCCTCTGGAGATGTTAATACAACAAATAACTAGTGAAATAATTCACAAATAATTCATATCAACAAAGATATTAGCTTTGGGACATAGTTTAGTTAGGTTTACCATGACGTTTCATTGGTTCTTCATTTCATCTCACTTTCATCTCACTTGCCCAAATGTGTCTTGATGGCATGTTTCTTGCCCAAATGTGTCTTACCGTGCCATGGCCCCTCCCACCGCTATGTTGAATCCAGCCGTTTCCTTCTGGGTGCCAGTGGAGAAGCCAGTGAGATCTGGATTAAACTCTTTCAAAATATCTGGCAGAGAAGGAGAAATTCAAGATAAGTCTCTGTGCAATGAGCAAGAACCACCATGAACTCCCATACATCATTTTGTAGTTAAGGCACAAAGCACCTGAATTCTGCTGCCAAATCTCTAAGGGCCACCTCGCATTTTACAAATGTGTCCATAATTGCAGTTGGTCAAGTAGTGGAAAAAATATTGTGGAAAAGAGAACAGAATCTTCTCTACCAAGTTCCTTGGTTCTATTACTATCAGCAGAGCTGCTGGTATAGTCCAAAGTGTCAATCTTGAAGGGCAATCATATTTTGACTTTGAGATATTTCCCTCAAAATTTAACTGGTCTGAGTGAACCGTACATGTCTGCAATGAACACACTACATACTCCCAATGAGGACCATTTCACACACTACGTCCTTTTCACACATTATATTTTACTTCCACAAAAAAGGAACAAAGTCTGTATTGTGGGAAGTGGGTTTAGTTTTTCCACCATGAATCCACCAGTTAGGTAGCCACTACCCATATCAACCACCTAACTGGTACACTGCCAAAAAAGAACACTCACATTGCATTTAAAAGAGTAGAAAGCACATATTTTCCTACACAGGGATCATGTAGGAAGCATATACTATGTGAAGTGGCTCTAAGGCCCAATTTTGTTGCTGCTTTTGTCTTATCGTACGCTGAGCAGCATATCACAGCACATTCAATAATCAATAGTTGACTGGGAGAATTCTTCTAGACAAAGGGACCCTAGCACTAACAATAAAAAGACACTGTGCAGCTATTCCATCGTCTTTTCCTCCTAAGTGGATTTTTTTCTGGTAAGAAAAAAGACAAAGGGAGCTGTGAGAAAACACGGCAGAGTTACAAATTGAAGACTAGGACGTCTGCCCCTCCCCACTCTGCAAAATTCGGTGAATGAAGGAGGGCATGGCACAATAAAGGCCTAGTTTGGAAGCACCCTGGGATACTAACTTCTTATTTTCATTTTTAATCTCACTAACTTAACTATCACACTGTTGTATTCTACATTACTTAAATCAAGACTAAAAAACCCTTAACTAACAGATTAGGGCCAAAACAGAGCTTACTTTAAATGTGTGTCTACTAGCTACATATCTTCCCCCCTTTATTTTTACTCTAGATTGGGAACTGGGATCCTAGCATGGGGAGTAAGGGGGCTATTAAAATCTGGAGGGGGCCCATTGGGCCTACTCTGGAATTTTTTTTTTAAAAAAAAAACATGGCTGCTACTAGACACATTTAAAATAAGGTCTGTTTTGCTGTTTAGAATCGCCATGCACTAGAAAAGCAGATAACTCATGTACTGTAGGCAGTGGCTCTGGATGCTGCCAGACAAGGTTTATATGGCACCATCAGCCAGTCTCATTCACTGAACTCTTGGGGGGGTCCAGATGATGACATCTTCATAACTCTCCCATGTTTTCTCAACACTTTTGTCTTTTTTCCTTACCCCAGAAAATCCATTAAGGAAAAACACCAACCACAAATTGCAGTAAAATGCCTTCTCACAAATAGCACTCCATCTGGAAGCACCCTCTTTCTCTAAGGCATTCATACAACTAAGGCACACAGCTCTGGAATTTTTGGTGTCCCAGGTGGCTGCCTGCCTGGTTTTCTTCTATAGTTGGGTCAGCCCAACTGTATTTGTATTCCTAACACTTGCTCCAAGACAGAATCAGACAAGCCTTGACCACGTTGGAACTGTACGTGAGCACTGTGCTTGTGGACTCCCGCCTTTCATGTGGGGCTTAATTCTTTACTTTTCCTTGGAATGACACTACAATATGGAGTAACATCCGAACTGGCAAACTGTGGGTTAAGGGATCCCTTGCAAAACAGGACCAAACCATGGAAGTTTCACTCAAAAAACAGTTTGGACATCAGGGCAAACTATGGTTTGTTTCAAGGAGGAATTAAGACCTGCGTGTGAGAAGAGGAGGGAAGGGAAGAGCACATGAAGGCAGCATTGGCTCACAGTTCTTCAAATCATGGTTTAGAGCAGCCTTCCCCTACCTGGCCATGCTGGTGGGGGATTATGGGAGTTGTAGTCTAACACCTCTGGAGGGCACCAGGTTGGGGAAGGCTAGTTTAGAGGATTGTCTCAATAGTGTCCATGAACTTTCCTCTTTCATGCTTTGGTATGTCTCAGGCTACTCACTAGGTAAAGTTGTTTGTGTCTCCAAGCTTCCATCACTTCCAGTGCTATAAAAAGGATTGTACAGAATCCGTCAGTGGTGTTAATACCATATCAAAGACATACCATCTGTCCCATAAATGCAGCTGTATTTTCAGGGTGTGGGGGAGAGATGGATTTTGAACAAAAGGCAAAATACATACAACTCCCTCTTCCAGGCTATGATAAAAGGATAAACCTTAGAACATATATGAATTAATGGAAAGTACTGAAAGTTTTCAAACCAAATCAAATAACGAGTGGATTAACCTAATGTCTGAAAAGCAAGTAATTTAAGACACTGTGCAACTAGCCTGAGACTGCAACATCCAGGCTTGCTCATTTTTGTGCTTTCATTGCACATACAGCAAGATGATAACCAGGTAGTTGTCAAAAGGTAACATTTGCTCCAGATATTCGGGTAGCAATGCCCACCATCTTCTTTTATTTTTGCTCCAGAGGTTTCTGTAATAATGACCATTGTCTTACTGCATGTGCGTTGTTGTTTAGTAAAAGTTATTATTACACATATACTGTAACCATGTTTAGGTGCATATGGAAGTCTTTCACCTCGGCTTTTGATGATTTATGATGCCTGTCATTCTGAGTTTTCGCTGGTGGCCATTAGTTATGTTTTAGCATGTTATCGTTATTTTCATATTTTGTTGTTCCCCGCCTCGATCTAGACGGAGAGGCGGGTAAGAAATTATTATTGTTGTTGTTGTTATTTTATATTGTATATTTGTATATTTTTATATTATGGTTCTTATTGTTGTATACCACCAGATATGTTTTTACATGACATGCAATATAAAAATCTTTTAAAATAAAAAATCTGTGCAAAGAAGAAAATCTACAGCAGATATCTGAGTTTATTCAGCCCCTTCAAAGGCAGACAGTGTTACATCAACACGTAAGTGTTTAAGCAGGCTGCCTATTACTGCTTCATAACCTCCAAGCCCATAATGCCACTCCTAGTAGAGGCTTGATGGCTTGGGAGTAATCGATCGCAAGCTTTGATCAATTCAGAAATTATTGCTGAAATTCAACTTGTGATAGAAGTGCTGAAATGCAACTTCTGATTGCAGGCAGTGCAATCCACACTAAAGATTGCTTGGTGGCAGCACACTGTTGGAAGGGTACCAATAAGGCCTTTGTTCTTGGAAAAAGAACAAGCTGCATGTTTGGGATAAGGGTATGCTCTGAGTAAGAATTTAAGACACCTTAAATCAGGGATGTAATCTTCCCATACACATTCTGTTCTCATTTTCATCTCTACAGTGGTCTCAACCCATCAACAAGGTGTCTTAAATTCTTTAGTCTAGTAGGAAGATCTGGCCACAGTGATTCATGACTTAATCACCTGCTGTTTAGATTTCTGTAATGTGCTCTACATGGGGCTGCCCTTGAAAAGTGTTCAGAAATGACAGTTAGTGCAAAATGCAGTTCATAGATTGCCATGATTGTGCTTTGTAGACCACAGTACACCAGTCTTCACTGACTTCCAGTATGTTTTCAGGCACAATTCAAGGTGCCCTAAATGATTTGGGTCCAGGATATCTCAAGGACCACCTCTTTCCATATGAACCTGCCTGTGAGATTACAATAATCACTGGAAGCCTTGTTATATGCCCTACCAGCTAGAAAAGCTAGTCTGGTTGGTTAACGAGGCAGGGCCTTTTCAATAGCAGCACCCTGATTGTGGAACTGTCTTCTGAGGGAGGTGAAATTGGCTCCCTTCTTGTTCTACTTTAGATGGGCAGTAAATACTGCCCTGTTCTGTCAAGTTTTTCATGTTTAATGTTTTGCTGCTCTTTAATGTTAATGCCACTCATAAATGTTATTGTATGGATTTTGTTCCTTTGTTCCTTGGGTTTTAAATGCATTTTTAATGTTTTATTGTACATCACCCTAAAAACTGTTGTGCGGAGGGTACAATTTTATAAATCAAATAGATAAATAGTATAATGTGGGAGAAATTCTAGCAAATGTTCTACCTCCATGAAAGCCCTCTCCAAGCTGTTTTTAGATCATTCAAATCAGTGGCTTTGGCTCCAACAGCAGCCTGTAAAGGGAGAAAAAAATAACATATTTACATGTGATGAGCAAGCAGTGGAGCAGGAAGGACTGTGTTGTCTCTCCTAAGAGACAAAAGTGGAACAACTGGATGACTGTTGCTGATGAGGTCATGAATAAAGTCAACCACAATTTACCAAGTAGATCAACAAAGAGGCAGCCATAAAGGAATGTGTGAGAAAACCTTTTATTTATTAAATAAAATAGACAAGGCAGAGTCAGATACCTAGACAGTAGCACTGCACTGAACTTTCAGGGGATTTAGTTTTCAACATGAAAATTGCTATTTTGGGACGTCTAAAAATGTTTACAACCCCCTCTGCACATGTATTTACACTCTTCCATGCATTTTTCCTCATCTGTTAATGGCAGGGATGCTGGGGAAATTCATTTAGTTCCCTAATTTCACACTTTCAAACCAATATGTAACCAAAACTCAGTTATCCTTCAAAATTTGCACTTCTCCGAATTTTGTAATGGCATTCCCCAATCAAGATATCTGTACAAAAATGTGTATATTAGGGCAGTGTTCTCTAACCTTGGGTCCCCAGATGTTTTTGGCCTACAACTCCCAGCATGTCCAAGCCAACTATGGCTGGGGCATGCTGGGAGTTGTAGGCCAAAAACATCTGGGGACCCAAGGTTGGAGAACACTGTATTAGGGGAAACAATGTTCAAATGCATTATATTCGGGAAATTGCTTGCAAGAATTAGTCTATTAGACACAGTTGTGTAGAAAAATGCACACATTAGGAGAAACGTGCACACAATTGTGTACAAATTATCACGCAAACCTAAAAAAAAAGTATTTCTCCAATTTCGGGATGAACCGAATTTAAGAATGGAAAATTGAGAAACTGAGAGAAACTGAAATGGACAGAATTGTCCCTAGTTCACAGTCATATAACAAGAAAGTTGAGATCTGGAAACAACAACAACAAAAAATCAAAAGGGAGGTAATCACATGGGGAGAGGGGAGAGCAACTGAATAGGGCCAAACCCACATGTGAAAATCTTTTTAATAGGAATGCTGTTGCAAGTTGACATGTTGGGTTGAACAGACGGCCTCCCAAATTGAGTGGATCATGCCACTGATTGATGAACTGCGCTAGGCATGAATTCTCCTTTGCTAAACTACAGGCGTTAACTTTCCATTGCATGGCAGTTGACACCACAGCATTCCTAAGGAGAACAGAATCCCCCAAGTATGCTGCATGTTGTCGACCTACCGTCAATGAGTCACCCATGGCTGCTACCACTTGGATGTCAGCTGGCTGCAGCCTGTGCACTAGACAAGGGGGAAGAGGAAGGGAATCACTGACATGATATGCTGAACAGACTGAGCTTTGACATTATAGAGATGGAAGCCAAGAAAAGAGAAGTGCAACACTTTTCAAGTTGCAATCCTATGCACGTTTACGTGGGAGTAAGCCTTATTAAATACACAAACTTGGGGGACTTACTTCCACATAAATATGCATAGGATTGAGCAGTACAAAAGAAGAAGAAATGTAGCAGGCACATCAACAATGCAGAACATTCAGAATACTTATTCAGAATAAGAAATAAATATTTCTTCTGTTCTCCAAACCCTTCATTGTCATTGTTGCCATACTCTGACTTTAATTTCTTCTTTGGGGGGGGGGGCAATCCTCCATACCCATTAGGCAGCTTAAATTCCACTGAAGTCAATGGGATTTAAGCAGCCTCACTGTGTGCAGTATTTCCACTCTTATCTATACCCATAACAGCCCTAAAGGCACTTTGGCTGCGATATGAGGCTCTTTTCAGAGCTCTGAGAATCCCAGTTTTCATTTTAAAATGAGTTTACAGCCTTCATAGATGGAAAGAAACGTGCTTTGCAAATGCAATGTACCCCCAAATGCTAAAAGATTAGAACTAAAGAGAAAATGAAAAAGAAGACCACACTGATTTACCAGTTTTTCCTTCCCCCTCCACTAAATTTTGCAGTAACATAGTAACTGAGACTTCAAAAAAAGCAAAAGCAAAAAGACTGTATTATTTTTCCTTTGCATGCCTTATTTCTCACCTGATGTTGCAGCTTTTTTCAGTGCAGTCTTTTCAGGGCATGACAGATTGCTACCCCAGTTCTTAGAAAAAAGCAGTCAACATATAATTAGATAAGTTCTTCATATGTTCTGACATATATTGAACTTAGAAGAAATCCAATAGTGACTATTGCCTGAAAGGAAGCCCTGCCTCCAGCCATCTGTGCTTGCACAAATCAGCCTCAAATTATTGCCCTCATTTGCGGGCTTCATACCAGGGGTAACATAATGCCAAGTAGTACTAACTACAATTGCTTATCATTTATATCACACTTTAAAAAATGTGCAGAGATTTACAATCTTTATTTTGTTTGCTCTTCAAACAGCCCGATGGGGAAGTACACTATCCTTCCCATTTTGCAGAAAGAACCAAGGCTGAAAAATAGCTATATGACCAAGTTGTTCCCTCGGATATAGATCCAACTCTCTGTCTGCTATTAACAGATTACTCTACACTAGACTGGTCCTTACTTTAGAGCAGTGTTCTCCAACCTTGGGTCCCCAGATGTTTTTGGCCTACAACTACATGCTGGGAGTTGTAGGCCAAAAACATCTGGGGACCCAAGGTTGGAGAACACTGCTTTAGAGTAAACATTATACCTTATAAGCAGCGGAGGCTGGTGATTCCTCCTTATCCATCGCAGCTGGTCTTCTGAGCTTTATAGGAGCTATCCGTGGTGCTGAACTCCATCCCCAAGGTAGGTTCACCACCATGGATAGCTCTTATAAAGCTCAGAATAAAGCTCAGAATAAATGTGTTATATTTGAAGGCATTCACTTATTCATAGCGATGTGAGCATGGGCAGTGTGTTTCTGCCTCGCTACTCAATGAAAACACCCAACCAGTCCCTCCATGCCCAACCCACAAGACTCACCCCATAACAGGATCCTTTTATATTACATCTGTCTTTGTCTTTACTCTTAAATATACTGCAGAGGAGGAAACTGAGCCAACTGGATGCTATATGGCAGATCAACTCAAGGGTCATGCCAGGAGTAAAATGTTTAAATTCCCAAGGCACAGTCCTCTGCTCATCCATCTAACTATGATATTTCTCGGAATCACTTTCTTTGGCAGGATGAGACCACTTTCTTTTGAAAGTCACTGGAACGTCGACACTTTGTTGCAGCCTACTCCATCCATTACATCAGTATTTATCACTGCTGCCCTGTGTTAGAGAGAACTCACTGAACATGCATAACAGTCTCACAAGAGGCAGGTATCCCCCTTGCCATTTCAGATCAAACACTGGAGCCCTACATTTTGGAAGATGAAAAAATGCATATTCCAAACCCACTATCCACATTATTTGGGGGCCAAGCTAGATGTTTCGATCTCCTGCAGTTAAATAAAATTAATAGTAGCCATATGGTTCTTCCTGTAAGTTTCCCCCTACAGGGCAAATAACAGCTTGCCCCAGTGGGGGGTGGGCGGGCGTATTTTCACTGGGAAAACAGCACAGAGAAAAGGGATAACTCTCCTCAAGCATTGTGATCTCAATCCGCATCCACCCCATGGCTGCTATTCAAATCTTTTTACACTGCGGGAGATCTGATCACAGATCTCCTATAATAATTTCTAACTCACACTCTGCAGACAATCCTGGGACCAGCAGGAGGCCAGGTAGCCCATGCAAAAGGAGGACAGGAATACTGGTGCGTACGGTTCTCCCTCACAACATTAACCATCCCTTTATGGGAAGAGTATCTCAAGCCTGGCTTAAACTGAAGTGGGAACACAATTACATCCCCTTGCAGATGTACCCCTATGAAGTGGGCCCACCTCCAATTGTCAGTGCAGGTTTCTAATATAAAATGTGAAAACATCCTGAAGATAATAGAAAATGTGTACTGCGCTCACTTGTGTAATGCACAGGAAATGAAAAAGGAATCACCTGGTTTGTGTCCTTGCTGTTCTTGTATGTTCCCAGGAAAGGTTGGCGCTAATATAGAAAGAAAGCATGCATCAAGCTCCAAAGATCAAGCATTGCGGCAAGTAAGAGGTATTGTGGAATTCATTTCCCCAGAGTGATCTGCTTCACATAAGATACTGTTGTACTTATGCTGGTGCAAGACACTGGCCTGGTTCAGACAGAATGGAAAACCACAATTTCTTGCTACAAGAACAAACCTACATGAGTCTTAGGCTTACACACTCAACCCTGCTCTTCCTTCACATGTGAAATCAGGAGATCGAAAGCTTTCACTTTCAGTTTAGAACTAACCACAGTTCCCTCTCATGTCTGAATCTGTCATTCTCTTCTCTTCTCTTCTCCTCTCTTCTCTCTCTCTCTCTCTCTGTGTGTGTGTGTGTTAGAGGGGGGGGGGAGGAGAGGAGATGAAAAACTTTTGTTTTAAACCAAACCACAGTGCCCCATTATGTCCAAACTTCGGGAACTGTGATTTGTTCTAACTGTGGTTGGTTAAAACAAACCAAGATAAATTGTGGTTTTGTATCCTGGTTTGTTAACTAACCACAGTTCAGACAAACCACAGTCCCCCAAGTTTGGACCTAATGGGGAAATGTAGTTTGTTTTGTAGGCTAATTTGTAAGATGGCATACCAACTACAGTTTCAGGACTTTGGAGCAAACAGCTGAAACTTGGCCATAAAGGAATTGCTGAGATAAATGGAAATAGCAATCTGTATTAATGAGATCTATTCTGCAGTGCCATGCACACTTACCTAGGAGTCAGCTCCATTGAACACAGTAGGATTTACTTCTGGGTAAACGTGCATAGGATTATGCTGCTAATCCTTATAATTACACCAGTATTTAATTGAGTTAAGAATGGGATATCCCAATGTGAAGTGCACCAGTTTCCCCTGGGAGAACTGTAGGGCACAAGGAACTGGCAGAGCCAATATGAAATCTGGGGGCATGTTGTGGAAAGTGAAAGCTTCCTGGGTGGCTTGTCTGGTGTGTGGATGAGTGGCCCCAGGGATATATGTGTAGATGAACAGCGCAGCCCTATACTTGTCCACTCAGACATAATTCCCATTGTGTTTAGTGGGACCTATTCCCATGTAAGTGTGTATAGGATTGCAGCCAAAATGTTGCAGAATGGAGGGTTTCCATCTCTGACTAGAAAGTTTATTTGGGGATTTGTATGGGGTTCAGTCCTCTAAAAGAGAGGGGGAAATTAGTAAAAAATAATTTACTAATTATTTGAAACCACACAAAACAGTGGATTATAATTTATGGATCATACACCTAATAAAGTATGAGTTGTTTCAGGACTCTTAGCCTTCACCTAGATACCCAAATTGTTCATTCCCACAAAACTCTTTCACTGGAAGACAGTATAGTGTTTACCATAGTTGGGCAGCTCAGGGTTATATTATCCATAAAGCTGAAGGAAACTGCTTTCTTTCCTAAAGGATGAAGCTGGGAAACAAAACAAAAAAAAAGGAATGATTTTGTAACAGGTTTTGTTTTAATCCTTGTCATTCATGCTAATAATTAATAAATAGTATGGTGCAATCATTGCACAATTTGATGCACAAGACACCTTGCAAAAATATTGTTTTTCTCGAAAAAAACCTTCTATTTGATTGCCATGCAATTTAACTAAAATTCTAAGCGAGTAATGCAGCAACTATCTAACAGCACAAATTATAGAGCAGTAAGATCAAGTGTTATCTAAAAACTACAAAAGAGAAAACCTGAGAATACAAAAACTTCCCATAATGGAATTTAATCAGAAAATTTGGACGAATTCCCCAGAGGGTATTTCCAGATGGAGGGCTCCTACACTAATGATCAAAGTACATTGTGCAGCTATTCTGTCTTTCCCTCCTTAATGGATTTTTTCTGGAAAGAAAAAAAGACAGAAGTGGTGGGAAAACACAGAAAGGTTGCACATGGAAGGCAACAGCATCTGGACCCCTTGTAAAATTCTGTGAATAAGGCAGAGCAATTGCACAATAAAAGCATTGTGTGGCCCAGGTCTATGAGTGGCTTTAAAAAAGAAGAAGGCTGAACTTAGTTGAGGTGGAAGAAAAACTATATTGTTTTGGAGCAACCATGGCACTGGACTTCCCCCTTCACATGCTTTGTCAGTCCTGAGATTGTGGATTCCATCAGCCTGCTATCAGAAATGAAAGGGCCTTTGCTACCAAGAATATATACACTGTCCTAATAAGACAGTGTGGATGCGCGTTAGCAAAATTCTTATGCCTCAGATGTTCATGCCCTACCATATTGTTCCAGAGGGCTCCAGAGAGCTGGGAATGTGATTTTTGGCTCAGGTGAAAACAATCAGGTGCAAAGAAGGAGATATCTGGACGCCCATCCTGAAAATGAAGAAAGCATTAGTTTGTTTTTTAAAATACAGCAACAAAAAAAGCAAAATTCTTGGGCACCCTAAAGATAGGATTGATATTTATTTTTCAGAGAAGAGCTACATTTTAACATAAAGCACTTAATCCTAACTACTTTTCTTTAGTGTCTGGCCTGAAACCATGCTAGTCTGCCTGAGTGGCTGCATTCCCTAATGACTACTATGAGTCCATTCCAGTCAATGGAGAGACTGTTTAAGCAGATTCTGTAAGATTTAACGTGAGTTCTTTCAGGTCAATCTGAGTTTTTGCATTGTCAGAAAATATTCTCAAACTTTTCTGGAAGCATAAACATTTTAAAAAAGCAGTCCTTTCAAGCCCAAAAGAACTATGAAACATGATTAAAAGGATGTACAGCACAATGCAAAACATTAAGTCACATTTATAAATTGCAAAAGAGAAAATTATGTAAGCTGAGAAATTGTTACATAATGCAAACCATGTAAATTGTTGAAATCTTTCAAAATATGCAAAGTTGACAGCTTTGTTGGCATTTCTGTAGAGTGAAAAATGAAGCAGCCATCAATCAAGATGGACACTCAGCTTTCATTCACAGATTTAATAAGTCTTGGTCATTTCAGTTCCAATTTCTAACACAGCAGAACAGACTGAATTTTCAAGACCCTTTCAGAACAAGTCAGGTTTTTGTTCCTGCTGATTTGGTTATGCTATCAAAGCTTTTTGCTTTGTATCTTGTTGTACATATATATTCCCAATTTCAGATGAAATCAAGAAATACAGACACAGGTCTAAATTAAGGGATACTGGGAATTTATACTGAGAATATCAGTGTACAGTTTACAGTATACAGTTTACAAACACTGTAAAAGAGCAGGAATTGAACACTTTCTATATTTTAGCTATTCAATTATTTGTGTGTGTAGTTGTATATGGTATACTAGGCTTCTGGTCTGAGTGATCTGTGAGCTCACATCACATTGGTGACTGATGTGCATGAAGTTCTTCTAATTAGCTAAGCATATGTCAGTCTTTATAGGCTACTCTCAGTTATTTAAGACCACAGCAGCAGGACCTGGTCAAGGATATGACCCAGAGTTTGAGGCTCAATCAAGTTGCATCACAATAGTCTTACATACAAAGCTTCAAGATCCCATAGAAGGATATGACCCAGAGTTTGAGGCTCAATCAAGTTGCATCACAATAGTCTTACATACAAAGCTTCAAGATCCCATAGAAGGTCCTGAAAGCTTTGCAAGCCTTCTTGGAAGATAAGCAGTAAACATCCACATTAAATCCAAGACTCACCTGTAGAAGAGGTAATGTGATGGTTCGGAGGAAAGGCTGTAGTACTACTGTAAAATCTTCTTGAGTGTCATACCTGCCAGATTCCACTAGTTTTTGTAGGCTGATCTGTGGAAGAAACATAAAGGACCGTTCTTCAATTCCTCAGCCTATTTTGAGGCCTAAGAACACTTTTGTTTCACACATTAACTGACAAGAGGAGGTGTGCATTTTGGATCCTTGATCCAAAATACCCAGTGATCCAAAATTAGGCATGGGTGGATCTGACAATTTCAGTTTCACTGCTTCACATTTTCCCTACCATAAGCTTGTTTTGGCCTGTTTCTGAATCAATTTATGAATTCAGCAGAAAAACCTCTGCATGAAAATTTGTACACATTTTGTGTTCATTTCTTCTAATATATGCAATTTTGTATGAACTTTTTCTAGTATGCACGCTTCTCACAAGCAATTTTACTTGATTATAATGATTTTTTTTACATATGTTCCCCTAATATATGCATTTTTGTGCACACTTTCCCATAATATTAGCATTTTGTGTTCATTTTTTGAGCTACAAATTACATTGCAAAATTCTGAAAAGTGTGGATTTCAGTGCTCATGTGTATTCGTTTGTGTTTAGCTGAGATGTTGAACCTCTTTTAGCCCAAGAGCTGAATTCCATTTCAGAGATGCTCTCAGGGGCTGCATTCCAGTGGTGGGTGGGGGCTGAAGGCAAAACAGACAGGGCTGAAAACACTAAAAATACGAGCACATTTTAGCTTAAAGTGCATACTGCCAGTTCTGCACTGCTGGTATATAGGTTCAAAAGGTATGAATTGGCTAAGTTTCTGCAAAAATTCAGACCATATGAATTTGTCATCTATCCCTGTCCAAAATACACAGTGACTCTTTCAGATATCACCCTGCAGGGCCTCTAATTTTGCCTATGAACACAAAGATTCTGAGAATCAGATGACGTCTATTGGTTATGAAAGATTAGTGGTAAACATCTAGCTATTTATTTTGATCAAGGGTGAGACTATTGTGTGCAAAGAACCCCCTCCAAAATTCTGAGCCAAAGAGCTACAGGTATTACACCCAATTTATGAAAACCACACACATCTTTTATCTAGGCACACACACTTATACACCTGCTTACGTTGCACATCATCATCATCATCATCATCATCATCATCATCATCATCTCTATACTGCCCAAGGGCCAAAGCTCTCTGCAAAATGACAGTATTGATTCTTTCCAGATATACCTGATAAGCTTTAACTGCTTCCTTCATCATCACCAGCTCATGATGAGTTTTCTTGAATGGGGAGGATACAGCTACATTGATCTCTGCATATGAAATAAAAGGAGGAAAGGCCATATAAAGAACAGGCAAAAGGCTACTGGAATGTCCAAGAGGCATACACCCAGTTCCCCTAACTAGGGACACAACCAGATACTTATTTGTCCTTTTTTCTCATAGGAATATGCAATGTTTTGCCAGTGCTATAAGCTTAGTAATGAATGTAGATAATGAATGTAGATGAAATGTTTTGTTGGAATTGCATAATGTTCCATTCCTACCAGTTTTTACTACTAAAAGGTGGGCCTTTTTACTAAATAAGAGATTTAATGAAAGTAACGCTCTCCTAGAAGGCATTTTAATGGCTATCTTGATGCAGTTTGGTGGATACTAATTAATGGAGATCTAGATATGACAATTGTCCCTGCCTAGTTGAGTCAAATGAAGAGCAAGTATACTGTTTAAACTGATTAAACATGACCTATTAAGCTGTAGGGCAGTCAAAGAAAATGGTAGACATTTTGGTTGCTCAAGACACTGAAAACCAGATTAGGAAACATAATTCCTTCTATGCCCAATGTCCAAGCTGTGAGTACCATTGCTTATGTGGCCAAAACGGCACCATCCATGCACAACAGGGAGGTATCAGCAGGCTTGTGGGAACCCCAAGGTTTGCAGAAGTCCACCAAAAAACAAAACAAAAACCCTCTATAAAAAAAACACCTCTTTGGAACCCCAAAAAAGCCTAATGATGATGACTGAACATGCTCAGTGACCACGGAATACTGAGGGGATGCAATATTGGGAGTGGGGATCTGAATGTGGGTAAGGGGGAATGGAATAAAGTGGCTAGAATCCTGAACAGCAGCACTCCAATGTGAAGGCCCCGCTTGTAAAACAGAAATCAGAATGAGAAAAGTGACTGCAGAGCATTGAACTGGATCCAAGATAGCCTAGTCACATCCATTTTTGTCTGTTCCTCCACCTCCGCCGCCCTCACCTCCACCTCCGCCGCCGCCGCTGCCCTCGCCGCCGCTGCCCTCACCGCCGCCCTCGCTTCTGCTGCCACCGCCGCCGCCACCGCCGCCCTCACCTCCTCCTCCTCCGCCGCCGCTGCCCTCGCCGCCGCCCTCGCTTCTGCTACCGCCGCCGCCGGCCGCCGCCGCCGCCGCCGCCCTCACCTCCTCCGCCGCCTCCTCCTCCGCCGCCGCCGCCGCCGCCGTCCTCGTCGCCGTAGCACACAGCACGCCGTAGCACACAGCACGCCGCCGTCCTCGTCGCCATCGCCGTAACACACAGCACGCCGCCAGCGCCGTCGCTCTGTTTTTGGCGGGGTTGCTGTGGTTCAAAAACAGAGCGACGGCGCTGGCGGCGTGACGTGACATGCCGCGTCACGCCGCTAGCGACGGAGCTCTGTTTTTGAACCACAGCAACCCCGCCAAAAACAGAGCGACGGCGCTGGCGGCGTGACGCGGCGTGCTGTGTTTTACCATCAGAAGAAACTAAGAACAACTAAATATGATCTGCTTATTCTACTTTTGGATTTGAGTTTATAAGACATCTGCTGAATTATTATTTGGTAGGGCAATGCAACCTGCAACATTAGATTTTATGGAATTTTAATGTGTCTGTAATATACAATGTTTTATTGTGTTATATTAGTTGTAAATGTTGTGGTTTGGGGAAAAACATTAGTTCTGAAATGTGACATAGAAATCCTTTAAAGAAATAAAGAATTTTTTTTAAAAAATAATAATGACTTGTTGCAGCCACCACATGTGATTGTTGTGATACATCCTGCTGGCTTGTAATTAGCTTTCCCAAAAAGTCTAAAACAAAGCATTTCAGAAAATTTATTTTCACATGTTTCTGCTCTTATGAGTGTTTGCCTCATTCTGGTCAACTGGGAACTTGTAGCCTGCTAGATATTCTGCTTGAAGACCTTTCCTTGTGCAGGAGTAAAGCCATAATCAAACAATTATACAGGGTTCGTATAAAACTTCCAGTGAGCAGGTCACTGGATACCAAATGGCCTTCACATAACTGAATGGCATGGATGAAAGACTAGACCAAAGTTGCCTTACTGTGCTAGATGTGCAGGGCATGGTAGTCTGCTATCCAGGAACAGCTGCCTCAAGGGAAGAAGGTCAATTACCTCTACCAGGTTAACCAAAGCTTTAGGCACCTGATTGGGGGGAAAAAAACCAACATTACACAGAATCTAAGGCTTGTAGCTTTTCTATCTTGCTGTCAAAGGAGCCATCAAAATGGAGTCATTTCTCATCTGTGTCACCCGATTCCTTCCACTAGTCCTACCCCTTCATGGGGAAGCTTTCATACCACCACAGAAAGACTAGACAATAGATGATCGGAAGTGGGCATGAGTCAGGTTTCCCCCCCATGGATTTCCATCACTGAAACGGGCCACGGTTTGCCCTTTTAAAAAAATGCTAAGGAAATTTGCGCAAATCGTGCTATTTGTGTAAATTTATGCAATTTACTGCAAAATTACACAAATTGCACCAGTCATGGTATTTTGTGCATTTTGCACAAATGGGCACCTGAAAAGCATGTGGGTCTAGCACACTTTGCATAAAATTGGCCCATTTGTGCAAACCACACTGAAGACCACATGCTTTTCGGGTGCCTGATTTGCACAAATTGTGTAAATTTACGCACATTTCCTTAGCTTTTTTTTTTTTTTTTAATGAGCAAATTGCAGACTGCCTTAGGAATGGAAGTCCGCAAGCTGGCTCGACTCGCACCATAGTGAGTCAGCACCAGCGCAGGGCTGGTGAACCAGAAACAGGGGGGCCAAATTGTGAAAATCCATCGGATTTTCACCCCACCCCCCAGTCAGATCCCCCCACACCTCTCTAGTGATATAGTGATGCAGCTCCTACTCAACCACATTCCATGACTCATTCAAGCATGTGGGCTCCCATGGCTTTGCATCTATTACATGTTTGTGCAGGGTGTCATTCTATTGCTGAAAAACATCCCTTCTGAGAGTTTCATACCCCTGCAAAGGGCTTTTCCACACAATTAAGCAAACAAAGGCTCAGGGCTAAATCTCAGTGTCAGCTGACCTGTAGCCAGTGTCGGCTCCTGTGGACTCATCACAGAAGTCGAACTAACAAGAGGGTCACACCATGGAATAGGCAGGGGCAGGGTGGAGGATTTTTGCTACATGTCACTATCTTTGTGACACCGGTGCAACTGTATCCCATGTAGCAATAACAGATTCATAGTAGAACTATATGCATTATTTTTGGAGCAGGGGGAAAGATCTGAAATTTCTCAGCAACATAATAGTCCAAATTATTACATGATTTGTAATAATGCAGTTTAAGTGCTGAGAAAATCCCCACAGATGTGATGGAATGTGCCCTTAGTTGAAGCTGGGTGGATGGTACACAATAAATGATGTGCTCTGGTTGTGCCATCGCATTACGGTTAGGAAATGTCCTAAAATATGGCTGCCTTATGTTTTGAGTGATCGTGAAGCAAGGCCTTGAGACAAAATGAAAAGATGCTCTCCAAGCATTTACCACCTACCTCTGCATGAAGATGATCAAGTGCTTCTTGAACATGACTTGAAAAGTTTCCAGCTGAATAGTGATACTAATAAAAAATAGAAGATAAAAAGAGAGGGTTTCTGATCCTAGAAGAGGATCCTAGAAGAGTAAACATGATTGATCCTAGAAGAGTAACAGTGACCAGAACAGCTACACTTGTTATGGTTTACAATGATATGGAATTGCTTCTGAAAATCACTCCTTTATTGGGAAACAATATCTCCTGTGTGGCTCTGGGGCTTTTGTAATATTAAGTATCCAAAATAACTGCATAAACTGTCTCTGTCACATACCCCATGTATTTTTACAAAACACCATCAAAACAAAACCAGAAGAGGTGGGAAGTAGAGCTGATCTCCCTCCAGCTCTACCTAAAGCTTTGTCCTTACACCTGAATAATACTTCAGGGAGTACTTTTGCTCTGATGCTGGTAACTCTACATAAGAATGGCCAGAACCTCCACCTAAGCCATTTAAACTGCACTATGCTCTTCAGCTATGGATCTTTGTCTTTTGTAATCACAATGGGAAGTATTTAATGATTCCCTACCTACCATAATCTTGACTTTCAATCATTATCACAGAACATGATAATGCTTCTAGAACATTCTCATTACTCACAATATCTTTGCAATAGTTGCACAAATCATGGGTTCCAATGAATACAGTTATGATCTTCCAGTCAGTGTCAAATTTGATTCTCTAAGTAAAGAAAAGGGGGGAAAGATATGTCATTTCTCACTTATTCACATAGGTATGTAATATACCTGCACCTTCACAAAGCAATGTCTGTGACCCTTCAGCAAGTAAGCACATTTCTTGAATGTTACCAACCTACCGAGTCATTTTTCATTAATTTCACAAGATGCTTTACTTGGTCTGGTAAGTCCCTAGTAAAGAGAACAAAAGGTTAATCAAGATGACATAACAATATATTTGATGCCTGAACACAACTATAGATTCATTCTAAAAACATAGATCTGTAAAGTTAAGAAATAGATATTCCCATTTCACTAACAGATGACTGTGGTCCCAAACAGGGTACATTACTTGCCCAATCTAACCTGGCAAATCATTGACAATGATAGAATTTAAACACAGATTTCCTTAGTCTCAGTGGAGTACTTTAATACAGGACCACCTATATTGCCTTTGTTTATAACTGGATCAGGAAAGGAGTGACGAGGAAAAAATTAAGACAGTGATTCATCAGTTAAAATGGCTGATGACTCATTTCTAACAGCAAGGAGCCCGTAAAACTATCAAGCATGATCAGACCCAGTGGAAATGTGCATCATGAATATCTGAGCAAGCCTTTAAGGCAGTGTTCTCCAACCTTGGGTCTCCAGATGTTTTTGGCCTACAACTCCCAGCATGCCCCAGCCAGCATAGCTGGCTGGGGCATGCTGGGAGTTGTAGGTCAAAAACATCTGGGGACCCAAGGTTGGAGAACACTGCTTTAAGGTAAAGTGCAGAGTCAGATAGTATTTCTCTCCCATTTTATGCTCAACATATTTTTTGAAAGAGATAGAAGTTGTAGTTGAGTTGATAACTTCTGCTGGAGCGATTTAGTGAAAATGCAAAAAGAAAAGAAAGAAAGAAAGAAAGAAAGGAAATGAATTGTTTGAACTTGCCTTTCAAAACCTTGATGAAAGCCAGGAATAAACCAACAATGCAGCATCCCATGCTAAAAACTACCTTACTTTTTCCCACCCCCAGTTCGGCACTACAGTTGCTGACTGAAGCAATAGCATGGAAGTGCCCTAACGGCAATGCAAAACAGAAGAGGAGTGGGAACTTTTGGCATTTTAGGAAGCTCCAGAGCCTGGAATGAGCTGAAACTCCATTCCTTTACTAGGCATATTTCATGGCTTCCCCAACAGCAGGGATGGTAGGCAATCTCAAATGCTCTCTTGCATTCTTGGTCTTGGTTTACATTATTTGAAAATGGCTTCCTAACAGCAGAGAATCCTATAGCTCACATTCCTATGCATGTTTAGACAGGAAAAAGTCCTACAACTCCCAGCATGACCAGGCCAACATAGAAGTTGTAGGATTTTTCCTATCTAAACATGCATAGGGTTGCTCCCTAAATTAGGTAAGATAATTCCTTGCTTCCTTTGGCTGTTGTCTGGAGATCCAGGAACCATATCAAGTTTACTTTATCTCTCTACTAGATAAGGCTGTAAATAAAATGTGGTGGAAATGACTTCTAATATGTGTGCATGTTTGGGAGTTCAGGGACATCACCATAGTTGTCAAAACATACTAGTTACCATAAGATTTTGTAGAACTTTCCAGCTTGTGATTGAAATAACAATTGAACTAGACAAAAATCCTTTCCAGAAACCACATATGACAATTTTAGGCATTTCTGAGGAGCTTGAAATGAACCCGATCCCCCAACCCCCCACAGAGAGAGAGTGAGAGAGAGAGAGAGAGAGAGAGAGAGAGAGAGAGAGAGAGAGAGAAGGCCACCTACAACCTCTTATCTCAGCTTCAGTTCTACCCTATCTAATGCCTTAGAGAGAGAAAAGAAATAAGAATTTGAAGACCTATTGGGGGGGGGGGATCCTGAATAATTTTGGATATCCTAAGCGGCTTTGCATATAAATCAGTTTATAGTGCAATGAATGAATGTTATCCTTGTGTTGTACGGGATTGTGATGATTTGCCGCAAGGTAGCACTTCTGTGAGATATCTCATTTTCCTTGCACTCAAACTGCAAAAACATATTGCCAAAATATGCCATTCTTCCACCCAGCTACAGTGTCCAATGCTTGGAATTTGACTGTGTAAGTAGCATAAGTCCCTATTGGCTAGCGGCATACATAAACCTCATCCCACCATGCCTTTTTATGAACCTTTAATAAAAATTCTGTGTAATACGTTTTTTCTTTACATCCTTGGTGTCTGTGTACACCTGCTGACATGTCAGATTATTCTCTGTTAATTTTCAAAAAGATTTTAAAATCTGCAAGGCCATCCTCTCACCCCACATTGCCATGCTAGATTTAATGTGCTAGATTTTTCTTTAAATGCCCTTATTTTATGTGCTCTTAACTCTACCTCCTACATGCTAAACACAGCCCGCACCGGAGTGCTCATTAAGCCCTCTTTGCCAGAATAAACCCCCACACAGGACCCATATTCATTATGTGGGCATCGGATAGGTAATTGCTGGGGGCTAGAGGTTATGTAGTGGAAAAGCAGGAAAGGAAGAGCTCTTTGTGTGGAGCTCAGGTGTCAATGCTGCTGACTGAAACCGAAAGTAGATATAGTAATTAACAGCCTCATGTAGAAAAACCCTATAACACAAGTACATCCGTTTGAGGTGGTGTAAGTGTGTATGCAGGGAGAAAGACATACTCAGCCTTTGCTCCTGGAACTGCCTGATTGAGAAAGGCATTCGGCTCACGTAGGCCACCTCTGCCTGTCGAGTAACCTGTGAGGTTAGCATTAAACTTGCGAAGGATATCTGAAAGAAAAAGGAAAACCACACAAAGAGATACAAGGGCCTACGGGGAAGGAAAATTTACTTCACAATTATCAGGTGAAGACGGTTCCTATGTTCTTCACAAGCCTTGTTGCATCTGTTAATAGTAGCATCAGTACTTCCTAGGCTAGGCATTGTACAAGAGGCTGAAGCAACTCACTAGGAAAGATGTTTGACCCATGTGGCCTGCTACATGACCTCACAGATTTAACAGGCTTGTCAGGAGTGCAGTGGTTACAGTCATCATTGCACCATTCCTTGAAGAGCTCCACTAGAGGTAGGTTGGAACACAGGATACTTATATTGTGGCAGACCATTGGCCCATTTTGTCTGACTGACTGACAGCAGCTCTCCAGGGTTCCAGACAGGAGTCTTTCCCAGCCCTACCTGTAAATGCCGGTGACGGAACCCGGAACTTTTGCATGCCAAAGCATGTGCTCTCCCACTGAGCACACTTACCTGGGAGCAACCCCCAGGGCATTCATGCATAGGATGGCACTGTTAGATTCATTCCTGCAGCACCACAAGCCCATACATTTTGGTGCGAGAGGACTTTTTCTGTGTTTGCATCCCAGTTGAGGCATTCTTTCCCCGTGGGAGTTTCATTTGGCCCCCTCTCTTTTTGGCTTCTGCTGCCAGGTGAAGACAATTTTGTTAAGGTGGGCCTTTTATCAACTTTGGAATTTTAAGCTGACTTGAACATTTCAATTATCTACTAAGCTGTTTTAGGTGGGGGTTTTTTCAGTTTTCAATTATTTCAATTGTTCAATTATTGTATTTTCTGTAACGTTGTTGCTTAGCCATCTTGCACACTACTCTACTAAGTGGAAAGGCAAGACATAAATTATTCTAATAAACCTGAGCGTGGAAAGCTAAGCAGGGTCAGGCCTGGTTATTACTTGGATTGGAGACCCCGCCTCTAGTTTCCTGCATTGAGCAGCGGGTTGGACTCGATGGCCTTGTAGGCTCCTTCCAACTCTATGATCCTACTCTCAAGACATACAAATATAATGGAAATATATGGGTGGAACATGGGTGATGGGGAGTGGGAGACCTGAGAGACCTTGGTTGGTTGGAGCATACTGTAGAGCAGTTTTCTCCAACCTTGGGTCCCCAGATGTTTTTGGCCTACAACTCCCAGCATGCCCCAACCAGCTATGTTGGCTGGGGCATGCTGGGAGTTGTAGGCCAAAAACATCTGGGGACCCAAGGTTGGAGGACACTGCTGTAGAGTGACAAAACGGGGAAGTGTTGGAGGATGGCAATGGGAGCCAAACTATTATAAGTTATTAAAGGTGCAATCCTATGCACCCCAGCATGGCTGGCTGGGGCATGCTGGGAGCTTTAGGCCATTTCCCTGTCTAAACATGCAGAGGATTGTGCCCTAAATATACACCCTGCCTTAATAGTCCCAGGGGGACTGGAGAGTACAATATATGGCTTGATAAAACAAAAGTTGTCCTGTACCCAGTCCTGGCTGCCACTGAAGTGATGCTATTTTGGTTTGACCAAAAAGCCTCATGGTCAACAAACAGTACCTACTCATTAGGTTGCTTAGAATAATGAGTCAACAAATAATTGACTCATTATTCTTTATGGCAATACTCAGTGGGAGAACTTGTTATATTTAAACTCTGTGACTGCAGCAGGAATGCTTTTACTTACTAGGCAAAGTTGTTACACTCCTTAATGAAGCATCTCCTCCAATGCTGCAGTAAGAAACAAACAAACAAACAAACAAACAAATTCCAAGTTGCTTCTTAGTTAAGCTTAGCCAAAAAGGTGACAAGCACTAAAAGACAGATTTCATGCTTTTGCAAGGAAAACACAATGGATGTAGTATGAGACTTTGAATTTAGAGATATTACGCAGCTTGGAGGAGAAAGTGGAGAATGAAAGCAAGGATACACTTGATTAAAGTGTTTACGGAGTGACTGCTTATAGGATCTGAGCGAGCACAGATATTTTCTGATGATAGATTAGCAGTTTGAGTTTCTACAGAATACAATGAGCTGGTTCATATGACATGACAGCCTACCATGGGTTAATTTACCCACGGGGGCTGTTGAATTGTGCCAGGCACCCGTGGGTGCCATTTTTGCATGGCACCCATGGGCGCCCAGCTTGCCATGAGTTGTCATGTCATATGAACCCAGGTAGCGGAGGTTGCTTGAGGGACAACTCTCAAATAACCATAAAACAAGCCATGGGTAATTTTGTACACCTCTATCATGTCTCACCTTACTTGCCTTTTTTCTAAGCAAAACAGTCCCTTTCCTCATAGCCCCTTGATCTTTTTAGTTGCCCTTTTCTGCACTTTTTCCAACTCTACAATGTCTTTCTTTAGGTGCAGTGACCAGAACTGTACACAGAATTCTGAGTGTGGTCACACCATAGATTTGTATAAGGGGAATATGATCCTGGCAGTTTTATTTTCCAATTCCTTTCCTAATTATGTCTAACATGGAGTTTGCCTTTTTCACAGCAGCCACACACTAGGTTGACATTTTCATAGAGCTGTCCACCACACCCCAAGATCTCTTTCTTGGTCAGGCACTGCTAGCTCAGATCCCATCAGTGTATACATGAAGTTGGGATTTTTTGCCCCAATGTGCATCACTTTACACTTGCTTACATTGAACCACATTTGCCATTTTGATGCCCATTCTCCCAGTTTGGTGAGATCCTTTTGGAACTCTTTGCAATCCCTTTTTGTTTTAACCACCCTAAATAATTTGGTGTCATCAGCAAACTTGGCCACTTCACTGCTCACTCCCAATTCCAGATCATTTATGAAGAACAAGCTGAAAAGCATTGGTCCCAATATCGATCCCTGTGGGACCCCACTGTTTACATCCCTCCATTGGGAAAATTGACCATTTATTCCTACCCTCTGCTTTCTGTTCTTTAACCAGTTGCTGATCCTTGAGAGGACCTCTCCTCTTATTCCATGACTGCTAGATTTGCTCAGGAGTCTTTGGTGAGGGACTTTGTCAAAAGCCTTTTGGAAATCCAAGTAAACAATGTCCTACTGGATCATCCCCTGTCCACATGTTTATTGACACTCTCAAAGAATGGGGAACTGATGGGAATTGCAGTCCAACATCTGGAGGGCCACACGTTCCCCATCCCTGACAGTATATAGACAATGTCAAGGAGAGCAGGCAACTGAAGCTTGAGCAATGCAAATTTAATGAGCTGGCCTCCCTGTTGAGAAGAAATGTGGAGCTTATTTATTTTATTTATTATATTTATACTCCGCCTTTTTTCCTGCAAGGAACCCTAGGCGGCTTACATAATCCTCCTCCTCCTCTCTAGTTTATCCCCACAACAACCCTGTGAGGTAGATTAGGCTGAGAGTCAGTGACTGGCCCAAAGTCACCCAGTGAGTTTCATGGCCAAGCGGGGACTAGAACCCGGATCTCTCCCGAGTCCCAGTCCAACACTCTCACCACTACGCCACACTGGCTCCTTTCCTTTTTGTTTATCCCCTACCACTTTTCACTGGATGGGGGGGCGGATATCTATTTGTCCATCCATACATGTAACTCAGTTGCTATATGCAGCACAAGGACAGCCACCTACCTCCATGCCAGCCCCCAGTACTGCGTATTCATATCCCAGATGTCATTTGGTTTGGACCCAATGCCACTCCCAGCCTGCCTCGGAAAGAACAGAAAGAGAGGTGAATTGGGCTCTTCATTTATTTTGGGGTTTCTTTGCTTTTGCTCATAATGAAACTGTCCTTTTAAGGCTTTGATTCCTGGAACATGGGAATCCGACCTTTTAGTCGAAGGATTAAAAAAAAAAGGATCCCTGCATGACATTTTGAAAACTCTAAAATAGTTGCTGTGTACACCATGTTCCCATCAACAAGATTTATGGCTGCATGAAGTTGTTTCTAAAAGTGTTATCAGCCTGGGCAATAAACTGGGAAATTCATTGAGAAATGTCACATAATCTGTCCAATGAACTAATACTATACTGTCCCATATTTACTCTTCTGGACAGTGGAATAAGGAGAATGCAAAATGGGACTGGATCAGAGGACAGCTTTGGTACCTTATAGAATGTGACAAAGTGGAGGCAAAGTGCTGGCTAGCAAAGCAGGTCATGTCTGGTCTAGCCATGGCAGGGGAGCAGAACCTCTGGCCCGTGGGCCTAATTCTGCCTGCAGGGCAGCCGAATCTGGCCCACACAGCCTCTTGGGGTTCCTCCAGGCTTAGGTGCCAACCCTCGGAGGGCATCCCTCCTGACTGCTACCTCCGATTGGAGATAGGGGGGATGAGGGGCGTTGGGCACTGGGACTCGCCCACACTGGGGAAAGTGGCCACTCTTCCCACACACAGACAAGTCCCCTTTGCATGCTCAACCTCCTGCCCTCAAGGAAGTGGGACGCATGAAGTGGCTGAGCAATCAGAGAAGCAAAGGGGACTCAGCAATCAGAGAAGCTGCTTCTCCTTCGCATGCCCCAGCTCCTTCCCCCTTGTGGGAAGGAGGCAGGGTGCGTGAAGATGGGGTTGGGGTAGAGCTGAGCTAGTCTCCATCATTCCCCATTGGAGAGGCAACAGGGACTAGTCTGTCTCGGCTTCACTGCACACAGGACTCCCCACACCAGGAAAGCCTGTGTGCACTGAAGCCCAGTCTCTGGCACCCAGCATTTGGCCAGGGAGCAAATGATGTCAAGTGGGCATGCCCAGACCCACCTGATGTCATCCAGCCCACGAAGGGCTGGGTGGGGAGTCATCCGCCCCCCCCACTCAAAAGTAGTTCTGCACCCCTGAACTATGGGGATGATAGGGAAGAGAGACAGGGAAGTTTGGATGTGGATACTAATCCGTGGACCAGTGCACACAACTACCTTACACATGCTGTAGTGGCCATTTTAGTGACACACTCCCCTCACCCCATTGTGCAAATGGGTGATCTGACTTTAAAACTGTGGTTTCTGCATGCCACAAGTAAGTCAGACAACCCTCTTCCCATAAGCAGGGAGCTGTCGCAGGCAGAAAGCACATAATGCAACTGTAATGTGTTGGGCAGGACAGTTATATGCACTGGCTCTAAGACACGGGTGCAGAACCTCACGCCTGGAGGCCCAGAAGGCCATGCCCCTTTCCCCCAAATACCATTTGTTTGGTGGTTTTAAGTTTTTGCGTCGTCGTCTTCCCCTCCATTCCAAAAGGATGAAACGCCTCTCCTTGGGCTTAGTTACTGGCAGTAAGAGCCTTAAGCTAAAATATGCTGGTATTTTTTGTATTTTGGACCCACCCTTTTTGCCTTGCCCATTGCTGGAATGCGGTCTGCGAAATGGAATTCAGTCCTCGGGCTGAAAAAGGTTCTGCGCCCCTGCTCTGAGACAATTGTTCCCGTGGGCAGGGATCTTGTTTGTAAAATTGCAAAATGCAAAATGGGACTGGATCAGAGGACAGCTTTGGTACCTTATAGAATGTGACAAAGTGGAGGCAAAGTGCTGGCTAGCAAAGCAGGTCATGTCTGGTCTAGCCATGGCAGGGGAGCAGAACCTCTGGCCCGTGGGCCTAATTCTGCCTGCAGGGCAGCCGAATCTGGCCCACACAGCCTCTTGGGGTTCCTCCAGGCTTAGGTGCCAACCCTCGGAGGGCATCCCTCCTGACTGCTACCTCCGATTGGAGATAGGGGGGATGAGGGGCGTTGGGCACTGGGACTCGCCCACACTGGGGAAAGTGGCCACTCTTCCCACACACAGACAAGTCCCCTTTGCATGCTCAACCTCCTGCCCTCAAGGAAGTGGGACGCATGAAGTGGCTGAGCAATCAGAGAAGCAAAGGGGACTCAGCTGCTTCTCCTTCGCATGCCCCAGCTCCTTCCCCCTTGTGGGAAGGAGGCAGGGTGCGTGAAGATGGGGTTGGGGTAGAGCTGAACTCTGAAGCCCTGAGATGGGCTGGGCTGAGCTACGGAGTGGATTGCAAACCAGGAAAATCCAACTCCTTAAGTACTGCCTTTGCAAAAATTTGGCACGATACCATTTTTACAGCCACCACAATAATAACATCATCAATCATCATCATCATCATCATCATCATCATCATCATCATCATCTCTTAGCTTACACTGGAGTTGCTTTCCTGTTCAGGTCAGCACCACTTTGGCCCAGATGAGAGGAGGGGATTCATGGAATCATGGTATTTCCCAGCAGGGGCCAAAGCAACTTGCACCACAGCCTAGTCCAATTGTTCCAGGTGGTGAAGGTTGTGACAGGCTGGGTCATGCTATGTGTTTCTAGTATGAGAGCACCCTCTGCCCCTCTCACGGGCCAGCACATAAGCCCAACACCCCCTTTCTAAGCAAGAAAATTGTGATTCAGGTCTCTTGGTGGGGGGGGGGGAGATGGCAAAAGTTCAATGCTTCTTACAGGTCAAGGAATCCCCCAGGGCAGCTATTACTTGCACATCAGCTGGTTTCAGGCCATGCACTGTAGGGCAAAAAAAGAGATGTAGTTAAACCTGTAACAGGAAGGAGGATCATGCCTTTTCCATTACTATATGATGTGGATTAGTCTATCCATGCATTTTTATGTCCCACTAATGAGAGATAATGTACTCGCTGTAATGCAGCTGTGGGAAGAGGGGATCTACTGGTGGATCTCTGATGATAAAATGAATGTGCAGGGGGCGTCAAATGAATATGCAGAGGCAGTCTCTACTGCCGATGTATGCAGCTCGTGTACAGCCATACATGCAGAAGGCAGAAGCTCTCTACATATGTTATAAATAAATGTGTTTAAGGGCTTCTCTACATGAGGCTTTTAACCTGCCACTTTACTAAGGCTTCTGCTTTGGGATTCTTTGCGGGATTACAACAAGCTCCTTTACACGAGGTTTCCCCCTGTGGTGGGTGGGGTTCTTTCTCTGCCTTTCTATATGTTCCCACTTGCATTGGCTGCCTTTATGCTTCAGAGCCCGATTCAAGGTGCTGGTTTTAACCTATAAAGCCCTACACAGCTTGGGACCGCAATACCTGATGGAACGCCTCTCCCAACCACAATCTACCTGGACACTACGCTCAGCATCTGGGGCCTTTCCTCCGACTGCCGCCCCCGAGGGATGCTCGGAAGGCAGCAACAAGGGGAAGGCCTTTTCTGTGGTAGCCCCCCAACTGTGGAACAAGCTCCCCACTGTGACCCACCTGGCGCCAACTTTACTATCCTTTCAATGCCAGGTTAAGACTGTCCTCTATGCCAAGGCATTTAACAGCTCCAAATAGTACATGGGGGAGGTGTTATGTCACCTTTTCAACCAGTCTAGATTTATTACCTTGTTCCTAGCTATTTAAGTAATTTTAAAATTGTTTTAAATGTCTAGTAATGAAATTTTGATGATGTTTTATTGTTTGTATTTTATATTGTATTTTATTGTGTTTTATAATTGTTGTAAACCGCCCAGAGAGCTTTGACTATTGGGTGGTATAGAAATGAAAATAACGACAACAACAACAACGACACAAGGTGCTGCTGCGGTATAGCAGAATTGTGAAAATATATGAGCTTTTCCGTCTGGTTCATTCCACTATTTTCAGATAATACCAACTTTCCTTGCTCTAACCCCCCCCCCCCGGAAACGCTTGGAAAGCAGAGGAAGGGGCCATGGAGGATGACAACATTGTGTAAAGCACCCACAAACTACCATGAGTGCGGAATCACCAGTGTACAATAGATGGCTTGTGTAGAGAAGCCCTAGGTTGGGGGAAGGAGCCTACTGCCACAAGGCTGTTCTGCCCCATGTTATGTGCCCCTATAACAGGGGTGAGGAACCTCAGGCCTGGGGGCCAAATCTGGCCCACATGGGGTCTCAAACCAGCCCTCCAGGGTTTCCAGGATTGCTATGACCCCCCAGCCCCTCCCCTTCCCCCCATACCACCAGTTGTTCGTGGTTTCCCAGCTTTTGTGCAGTTTTCCCCCGCATTCTAAAAGGTTGAAATGCTTCGCCTCAGGCTTGGTTACTGGCAGTAAGAGCTTTAAGCCAAAATATGCTGGTAGTTTTGGCCCCACCCCTTTTGTCATTGGCTCCGCCCACCACTTGAATGTGACCCCCACCCCACCCCCGAGAGCTTTTCCGAAATTGAATTCGGCCCTTGGGCTGAAGGAGGCTCTCCAACCCTGCCCTATAACATCTGGAAAGGGCTCAAAACACACAGATTTCTTGGAAAGACTGAAAATTGGATATTTTTACATCTAACGGTCAAAATATGGGACTGGGAATTTACCTCCAAAGAGGCCTGCATTCCAACACCAAGCAAGCCAAGCTGCCTGCAGGATGGAATGGTGACTGTGAATTCCATTGCCTCTTCAACCAGACTACAGTTTGGAAATGGTGTGGAGCTTCCAGTAGCATTTGGGAGCTTGTATCTGTGCTTGCCAAGTTGCAAGCTTCGTTATAATAGTAATGTTATAAAAACAGAGTCAAGTACAGTAATGTATATGAGGCCTTGAAGTTACAGCTAATTATTTACAACACCTCAGTCCACAAATTTCCTGAAAGGACGATTTTTTCTTAAACTAGCTGAGCATGCATTTTGATGAACTAGCTGAGCAAGCGTTGCATCATCCTATTTCAGCAAAATTATGCAAACTAATTCCGGAAAGTAAGCAGCTGTTCTCAAATATTGCAGGGGACGGGAAAAAAGGACAAAGACTTGAGGCACCTTACAGACAAATCTATTGTAGCAAAAGCTGTTGTAGGTAAGACATTGCCTACTTCATCGATGTGTGGATGTATGAAGTAGGCTTTTGTCTACAAAAGCTCTCCTACAATCAATTACACTGCAATTCTATACACACTTACTTGGGAGTAAGTCCTATTGAAAGTTACTTCTGACTGAGTCATCATCCCTAGAATTGGGCTGTACATCTTTTAAGGTGCAACTTTATCTTGTGTCAACCAAACATTCCTTATTGCCTTAAAAAGAGTCACTCCATCTAGCCCAATACAGTCTGCCCTGATGAATAGCTCACTCAGATCTTACCAGACTTTCCTAGTCCTGCTACCCATGTCACTTTAATGGCCAGTGCCACAGATTTAACCTGCAACTTTGGGCATGCTAAAGTATGTGGTCTGCTGCTGGGACCCAATTCATACATTCCCATTTCCCACACTGGCCTGAAAGGTCCAGACAGGAGCGAGCTTTGCGGGTGGAGCTGGAGGAGAGACAAGGCGATGTGACATGTTGATGCATGCTCCGCCAGCATCCCAAAAGGAGGTGGAGCCACACCTTATTTAAAGTGACTCTGCCCCCTGTGATGGCCTCTTTACTGGAGGTGGCCACCTCTCCCACCCACCCTATACACTGTGTAGGATTAGCCCATCATTTTCTTGTGGGAAGGCCAAGTAGAAATTTTGATCATCAAAATTGGCTTAGCTGATGTGTTTTCACTTACTCTACACAAGGTTACAGAGTCCAGAAAGGTTAACTGGTGGTCTGCTTAGGTAGGTTAATTCGGTCACATTTGGCAGGTTGTGCGGGTTGGGTTAGGTAAGGACACCTTAGGTGAGCACCTTGAGACACCTTTATGGTGAGTGGCCATTATTCCCAAGACCTGCCTTTCAGGGCTGTGGGACCAATAGATAGGGTATGGATAGCCTTCTTAGCTAACCTGTAGCATCCATCCAGAGCTGTGGAACCCTCGGAGGAAATCAATCTGGAAGGCCACCCTCCATACCCGGATGGGTGTGGCCTTGAGCAAGGGGTGGGAAATTAGGCTCTCCTGATTAAACATCAGGCTAGTTGCCTGTAGTAATTAGTTTAAATGTCCCCATATATCTTATCCTCATCTGCAGATCCTGAATTTAAATAAATTTGGCCTGATAGTTCAATCCATTTTTTGTCTCTTATCTCTTATTTATCGGTCTCCTTCCGCAATGCTTTTTTTCTAAACAGAGTTCATTTCCATGCAGTGGCATATATATATATATATTATGCTACTGTTGAAAGTGTGGCAACACTGTTATTTTTGCTACATACGTGGCTTGGGAAGTTGATATCTACATTATCTCCAGGTATAGAGGAGTGGGGAGGAAAGCAACACTTGAAGTAGTCCTGAGTGACAGCCCTTCCCTTTTCTTTGACTTTGACGTCAAGCAGCTTAGATTACCTGAAGTTGGGTGACTGTTCGATGGAACTCTATTCTCGCACAGCATCTGGCTTCCATAAACAGGGGTGGTCCCATTGGGGTAGGTATGGTTGCTGTTTCTGTATGTCATTAAATATGGCTGGGCCTGTGGCATAGGGATAACCAAGTCAAAACAAAGAAGTGATCCCAAAGAGCCCTCTAGAGGCAACTCTGTCTTACAAATAACAAATATAACTCATCTTTATCTGTATCTATCTAATAAGGGCTAAACTAGACGAGGTGGCAAGAGATCTGTGATTGGACCTCCCACTCCTTAAGAAGATGCAAGCAGGCATTGTGGGAGACTTAGCTGCCTTGAGTGCCATATTTTGGTAGAAAGGCAGAGTACAAATCAAATAAATAAATAATACATACATACATAAATCGGATTGGGACTATGGTGTTGGGGGGAGGGGAAGAGGGTTTAGCTCTATCCCCCCACATTATTTTCCCAACCTAAATTTCCTCACTTCCTCCTCCCCCACAGTAGGCCTCTTACTGAGTCACCTCTGCTGCACTGCGGCCTGTGAGGCATAGCAGTATGGCTGCTGCTCTTTACAGGCGGCAGCGACTTGGGCATTTCAGCTTGTTTGGAAAGGAGAGGATGCTCTTCACCCACCAAAGCCCAGTTGCTTGGCAGCGCATTCATTTCTCTCCCCAACTCCAGCCCATCACTTTGTGGCAGCAGCCTGTCAGGGCCTGCCCAGGACGTTCTGCTTGGGGCGAAGGACCCCCCCACCCCACCCCCCTGGGCCCTGTTCCATGTATATAGGTTGACCAGACTGGCAGCTGAATCCTACTTAACGCTGGTGGTGATGGGCAGCATCCTCCACTAGACCTGAGGGCAGGGGGCTAACATTGGACACTAAGGGCAGGGTCAGTGACACACAGAGCTCTGTCCTCCAACAGAGAGACTCAACCCACCCGCCACCACTTCTCCACACACAGCAAACAGCATCCGCCGCCTGAAGTAGCCACCTCTCTCGCCTAATGGTAGGGCCAGCCCTGCCTGTTCTCCCTGTGAATTAGGTCACCGCTGCGGCTGCATATGCCCCACCGGAAGCAAGACTGACAGATGGGGGAAGGGGTGCCATTTGGGGGGGGGGATTTCTGCAATTCATAGGACCCAGAGAAGGAACAGGGTGGCGGCAATATTAGCTTGTCTGTCCAACAGACAAAGCAAAGAAGGAAGGGACAGAAAATATGCCTGTCGAATCATGATGGGCAACAGTTAGTTAACAATAATAACACTGTGCTACATATTCCTAAGAACATTCACTTTACCTGATTTGGACATGTGAGGGTAATTTCAGCTTCAAAGCCTTGCAGGGTTGTCTTTTTCCCAAGGGGTTCCAGCTGTACCAAAGAATAACAACAAAGCTCTGTTCTAAGGTCCTAGGACCTACTACATGCAATGCTAACTGCACTGCTGCCCCACCACAGCGGGATTTTTTCTTTTTGTTCATTTAATAGTAAACGAGTGTGTGGCTTTTTATTGGGACCACAGTGCACAGGGAAGGCAGATTTTTACCCAGCTGCCATCGCCATGAAAATGACACCTCCATGCTGTAATTAGGGGAGAACTCTCACTGGTGCCAACGAAAAGAGCCAAGTTGCCCAGAATAATCCAAATGCGTGTGGATGCGGGGCAAGATTGTCATCTGGGACGCAGCCACCCAGATATAAATGATCTGTAAGACTACACAAGTGACGTACTGGATGAAATAACATCTCCACAGTCAGAAACAGGTTTACCTCCAGGGCAGACATGGCCTGTTAAGTCTTCAGTTGTGGATATTTTATGTTTCGATGCCATTAAATTACTGCAGATGTTCTTCCATCTTCTACGCATAATTTCATTAGCTTTCTGCCCAAAGGATGAGGCTAAATCTAACCAGGTTCTCTGGGCATATATCAGGAGTTCATTGAGCTAGTTTTCTTCTACTATCATCCCCCTGAGCCACCAAGTTACTTTTAAAATATGTGTGGTGTACAGAAAGACACCCCCACCCACACCCAAAATATACCACAGAAAAAGAACCCAATTATCCATAATATGTCAAGGGATCTGGAGCATTATTGAACGTCAGCAAATGGATGCAATTCTTGGATTGTTGTGTTGGTGGAAACCACATTCATGAATTTAAGAGGTTCTAGGATTGCATTGGGAGATTTATCTACTCAACAACCTCTTACCATGTTGTTCCACAGAGCCCGAGCAATCTGGGAATGAGCCTTCTGGTGAAAGTGGAAGCAATCTGGGGCAAAATATGAAGAGTCAGGCAAGCCTTCCTAAGGAAAGAGACAAACATGCTTACTCCCAGAAGGGTAGCCATGGTAGTGCATTATGGTGGTGCAGGGGGACTAAGGGTATCTCTACATTAAGGCTTTAAACTGCCGCTTTGCTGAAGCTTCTTCTTCTCCTCTTTGTGGGAGGAAGAGTGCGTCCTTTACATGGGTTTCTTCCCTGGGGTTTGTCTTTCTCAGCCTTTCTGTGTATTTCACTATCCAACCACAAGGTGGTGCTGTGGTATAGCTACAGTATAGCGGAATTGGCAACTTTACACAAGGCTTTCATTCCTGTTTGTTCCAGTTTGAAATTTAATACCTGACTTTCCTTGCTCTAAAAAACCTGCAAAAATGGCTGGAAAACACAGGAGAGGCCCTGGAGGGTGGCGATGTCGTGAAAAGGCCCGCCCCACAAACTTCCATGAGTGATGGATCACGAGCACAAAATAAGTGCCTCATGTAGAAATGTCCTAAGAGTCTTGTGATACCTTAAAGACTAACTGTTCTGTTGTGGCATAAGCTTTTGGGGACTAGAACCCATTTGTGACAAACAGGGGTCTGCATTTCCAACACTGCGAAGTAGAACAGGCTGCAAGGCACCCTGTGTCTATAGATCCAGCTCATTTTATTTATTTATTTATTTATTTATTATTATTTGAATCGCCCATCTGGCCAGTCATCCGGCCACTCTGAGCGATGTACAGTCCAATAAAATACAAGAAAAAACAGAGTGTAAAACACAATTAAAAACAGTACAAAACTTAAAAATCCTAACCCACTCCATATTCCCGCCTGAAAAGCCATGTTTTAATGCACGGCGGAAGCTAATCAAGGAAGGGGCATGGCGGAGGTCACTGGGGAGAGAGTTCCATAAATTGGGGGCTGCCACAGAAAAGGCCCTCCTCCTGGTTTCTCTGGCTGATGGGACAGGGCGAAGGCCGCCCGTGGCAGATCTTGTTGAGCGGCCTACTTGATGTTGCTGGAGGCACTCCTTGAGATAAACTGGACCGGAGCCGTACAGGGTTTTAAAGGTCAACACCAACACCTTGAATTCGGCTCGGCAAACAACTGGTAGCCAGTAGAACTCTTTGAACACTGGAGTGATGTGATCATGCCGGTAGCAGCCTTTAACCAGGCGAGCCGCTGCATTCTGTACCAGCTGCAACTTCCGAACCATCTTCCAGGGTAACCCCACGTAGAGCGCATTACAACCAGCAATATATTTCCAAATGAATTCACATTTAGGAAGAATACAAGTGAACAGGAAATGTCTAGAGTCCACAAGCCAAGATTATGTGGCTCCTTTGATTTGTAGCCATGCGAAAAGAAAGTCTCTGACACTTTATTTCTACTTGAAATGAACTAAGAATGTTAAGAATATGGACAGTAACCAAACCACTTAAAGCAAATAAAGCCAGTGTGGCGTAGTGGTGAGAGTGTTGGACTGGGACTTGGAAGATCCGGGTTCTAGTCCCCGCTCGGCCATGAAACTCACTGGGCCAGTCACTGACTCTCAGCCTAACCTACCTCTCAGGGTTGTTGTGAGGATAAAATGGAGAAGAGGAGGAGGATTATGTAAGCCGCCTTGAGTTCCTTGCAGGAAAAAGGCGGGGTATAAATATAATAAATAAATAAATGTACCGTATGTGAACTGGGTTCTTGACAATGACTCGAGTGGAAATTTGGCACATTTGTAAAACCACAATTTTGTACTTTACCGAAGTCTGAGGCATGCTTGTTTTTTCCAAAAATGGCTGCACAACCACTGTGAAATCTTCCCTGGTGTCATATCTTCCACTCTCGACTAAGCGGTGAGTTCCTTCCTAATAAAGCAAAAACCACAGTTATTGCTCCTTTTCTTGTGCACTGCAGTAAGGCTGCCAAACATGAAATGATTACTAAGAGTCTTGTGATACCTCAAGTAAAATATACCCACTACAGCAAGGATTAGTGTTACAGTCAATGACTTGGTTCACACAGGAGGCCACGAATGAGCCTCTATGCAGTGTGAAGGCTTTGGATGACTGCAGCAGCTAGCGTCCCGACAGCTGCTCAAAACCTCCCGTGGAGAGTCCCCTTTTAGCTCTCCCTCAGCACTGCTAACTTGTTTACTCTCCCTGAAGCGTGCCTAGCTTCTTTTCGGATTCAAAGCAATAGGAAAGATTAAAAAAAGTTGCAGCAAGCAGCAGAGCCAGCTGCTGCAATCACTTGGAGGCTTCTTGACATGTGGAGGGTAATTCACAGACCCTGGTGTAAACCCCAAGGCCCTCTTTTCAAACCAGCTACAACCATCACAGGGTGCAAGGATATTGTCTAGGGGGTGAGACTGGACGTGCCTTTAACTGATGTATGAAAGATGGAATTTCAGCATTCTCACTTCTGCATGGCAAGCTACAGCAGCCAAAATACTCTATTTTATACCAATATTAAAGGGATAGGGCCCCCATCCTTCTTTGTGCATGGTCATCCTAATATTGTCACAATGACCATACATACAAGTAGATCAGTTTGTTCTCTGAGTTTGTTGCATGGACAGGGCCTGAGTATAATTAATGGATTCCCCAGAATAATATCAATAATATTGGGTGCGTGTGTGTGAAAGTGCTTCATAGATATTCTCTCAGTATTCCTTATAATATCACTGTATGGACTCGCATCATCATCCTATTTGCCTGATTGCCTACAGCAAGTAAGCATCTCATCAAGGTGACTAGGCAGCTCTCTTCAATATGACATAAGCAACTGACATAGGCATATAGCAGCCTTTCCCAACCTGATGCCCACCAGATGTGTTAGACTACACAACTCTCATCATCCCCAGCCAACACAGCCATTAGCTCTTTGGGAAAGGCTGGTATATAGGGTAGTCAGGAAGGCTACTTTAAAGAAATGAAGGAACTTATTGGTAAGTCTGTATCATGTGTGGATCCTTATGTAGCCAGAACAATACCATCTACACACAAGAGGGAGATATTAGCAGGCTTGGGGGAACCTCAAAGTTCCCAGAAGTACAAAAAATGTTTGGGGGGACACCTGAGAGAGAGAATCCAAAACAGCCCAATGTGAACTGAGTATGCTCAACAGACCCAGAATGCTGACTGATTGTTGGTGGCAATGGTAATGGAATGGAGTATCCTGGAAGAGGGTGTGACTGGCTGGAACCCTGAACAGGAGCATTCCATACTGCAACATTTTGTTCCAGGTCCCACTTACAGTCATGCCTTGGATTGAGAGCATAATTCGTTCCGGAAACGTGCCTGTAATCCAAAACACTCTTATATCAAAACGAAATCCCCCCAAAAAAATTGTACAGAGATTTTAAATTTAAGCCATACTACAGTACTTGTATTGCAAAACGTTGCTTGTATATCAAGTAAAAAAAAATTAAATAAATATTTAAAAATGTCTTGCAAAACGCTCTCAAACCAAGTTACTTGCAATCCAAGGTTGTATTTAGCTTTTCTACACAAGGCTGTTAATCGGCTGCTAATCGGCTGTATCTACTTTCAGTTTCATCACAGAATTGAGATCTGAGCACTACATGAGGAGCATGGCCTTTCCTGTTTTTCTGATACATAACCTCTAGGTGGCACTGTGGTATAGCAGAATAGTGCAAATACACAGGAGGAAATTACACTTCCTTTTGCTTTCACAATTCAATGCTACATTTTCTCTGCTCTAAAAAAAACTTTCTGGAAGTGCTGGTTAGACACAGAAGCAAAACTGGAGGGGCACGTTGTTGTCTAAAGAATCTGTAAACAACCGTGAGTAGGGAATGATGAGTGTACAGTAAATGCCTCATGTAGAAAAGCCCATTATCCCTATATTGGAGATGGGGGAACCTGAACTGAGAAATATACTTGCCAGTTTAGGGCCACCTAATGAGCATGGCTGAGATGAGACTTGGGACTAACGATACTGAGGGTCAAACATCATGTTACAGGGATCTCCTGTTCAGGGTTATTTTTAAAAATGTAAATGCAGCCATAGGTAGGAGCTGGCCAATTTTTTTGAGCATCTAGGCCAGAGTTCTACTCTGACGGGTCTATCACATCACATCTTTCATGAGTGTCAGGCATGTTGGTCTAGGCTCATGATTCTGGCTATGGGTACAAGACACAACAGATTTGAATCCTGGAGGAGCCCATGCAAGCAGGGAGGAGAGGGCTGTCTTTTTATTCCGGAGGCAATATACCACTAAATACCAGTTGCTATGGGATAAACAGTGGGGGAGTGCTATTGCCTTCATACCATGTTTGTGGGCATCCCAGAGACATCTGATGGGCCACTATGGGAAACAGGATGTTGGATTAGATGGTCTGATCCAGCAGGGCCCTTATGTTCTTATGGAGGAAGGGGATATTTAGGGCCTTCTCAGTGGCAGCCCCCGACTGTGGAATGATTTCCCCACTGAGGCCTGCCTGGCACCAACTTTGACATCCTTCCAGCGCCAGGTTAAGACAGCCCTCTATGCCAATGCATTTAAAGACATCCAAGGATATTTAATGGCTTGATGGGGGCACCCATGTCAGGTGTTTTTAACAGGTCTACTCTGTATCAAATATTGTTTTAGGTGTCAAACTTTTTAAATTATGTATTTTGGGGGGGAAATTATGGTGTTTTATTGTATTATGGTCCTGTTTTTAAGAACTGTTGTAAACCACCGAGAGAGCTTCGGCTATTGGGTGGTATAGAAATGAATTATTGTTGTTGATGATGATGATGATATTAATAATATTTAATCCTTCCCCCACTGTATTCCCTCCCTCTCAGTAGTTGGAAGCAATCTTGATTGGGAAAATGTTGCTGGGGGTGGGGGGCAGGGAGAAAATGGTGCATGCATGTGCATGCATGTGTGTGTGTGCGCGCGCACACGCACACACACACACACACACACACACACACTACTGTTCGGGGGGTGGGAATGGCAACCCCCCACAGTTGCACTTTATTTGAAAAATAAAAACATCGCCCACACAATGTGTAGTTTGGCCCTCGGGCTCACAGCTCACCGTTTTCACTGCTACTCTACAGTAGCTCACACTTGTGCTATGATGAGAGTTTTTCCATTGAAATTCTCAGTAAAAAGGCACCTTTTCCTTAACTGCATCTTCAAGACAATAGTTGTTTTCCATGCGGTTCCAATCCAGTTTCCCCTCTATTGCTGCTCCCTTTCTCCACCCTGCCTTTGTTCACTGTCCTACTGAACTACATTTCAAAGCCCAAATACAAGTGTCCTTCCTGAATCCTTAGCTTAATCCTCATTTGCCTCTAACCAGGTCACCTAATACTTATTAAGCATACAGCAGATCCTCCTCTGTCTTTTCCAAGTCTATTTGTCCTTTCAAGCAATATTCAGTAGAGAAGCTGCTATATAATTCTTTTTCATATTATGCCAGCAGATAGAGATTTTGGTTTATAGGTTTCTAAGGCAGAGATGGGGAATGTGTGGCCCTCTAGCTGTTGTTGGGCTACAACTCCCATCATCCCTCACTACTGGGCTATGCTGACTAGGGATGATGGGAGTTGCAGTCCCATAGACAGCTAAGATCATTTTGGTCCAGATAAACAAGTACCACAGTCTACTTGGTTTTTGGTCAACTTGGGTCTACACCAGACCCAATATATTATGTATCTTTTCTACATTACTTTGGTTACCCAATCCTATCGCTTGCTGGGCCAGCCTGTGTGCAGTGTGATCCTAAGCATGTTTCCTCAGAAGTCCCAATGAATTAAATGCAACTTACTCCCAGGTAAATCTGGATAGGATTGTGACCTTTGGCCCCAATCCTGCCAAATGTAGTTGTAACAAAGAGCTACTTGCCTGTAAGGCAGGGGGTGTAGAATGTTGGGCCTGTGGCCAAATCCTGCCCATCTGGGGGCCAATCTGACTTTCTGGGATTCTCCTTTCCCCTGGCTCCAACCCTTTCCCCCCAACCAGTGATTATTTATTTATTTATTTATTATATTTATATGCTGATTTCCTGGCTTTTGTGCAGTTCCTTTCCAATTTTAAAATGTTGAAATGCCTCCCCTAAGACTTTGTCACAGGCAGTAAAAGCTTTAAGCTAAAATATGCTGGTAGTTTTGGCCCTTCCCATGTTGCACCACTAGAATGCACCCCCCAAAGCTTCTCCGAAATGGCCTGGCGATTCTCAGCCAGATATAACCGCTTCCTTACAGGATGAATCAGATGCTACATCCCATTACAAATTAAATTATTGTGGGGGAAATACAAATCCCAGGCCATTTCTGAGGATTGCATCCAGTGTTTGTGCTTAGAGTAGACCCACGGAAATGAACAGGACTTATGGATACAACCCTAAACTTGATTCTAATTTAAGGAATTGAATAGAATCTACTTGACAGGCATCATTTGTGATGCTATAGAGCAGGGTTCTCCAACCTTGGGTCCCCAGATGTTGCTGGACTACAGCTCCCAGAATCCCTTGCCATTAGCCATGCTGGCTGGGTATGCTGGGAGCTGTAGGCCAGCAACATCTGGGGACCCAAGGTTGGAGAGCCCTGCTATAGAGAGAAGGGGGGGGGGAGCTTTGTTATGGAAGTGTAAATGAATCACTGTGCTGAGGCCTACAGGTCTAGATTTTTCTTTTATTTAAGATATTGTTAAATTAGTGTGAAGGGTGGCTTGGTTTATTGTCTTTCAGAGTGGGTGGGAGGGAAATGCCCAAGTCATCCCAGCCAGCAGAAGAAGAAACTCCACAAAAGGGAGAAGTCCTGTGGCCTGGGATTCACTGACAGAGACCTGTCCCTAATTTTACAAAGTGCAGGCCCAAGATGTAGAGCATGGGTGCAGAGCCTCCGGCCCAGCCGCCAAATCTGGCCCTCTGGGGCTCCATACAGGGGCATAGATGTCTCAATTTCCTGGGGGATGACGACATGGGGCTAAACAGCTGGTTGCCTGGAGGGGGCTTTGCCAATTCTGGGAAATCCCGGAGGGTGCCTAAGCCCCCCCCCATAGTTTACGCCCCTGGGTCCCAACATGTTACTCTTGTGGGTTCCGCCCCTGTTCTCTGTCTGTGTATGCAGTGTACCCTCCTGGAGAGGTACCAAAGCATTTGGAAATTTGCTGTTTGATAGATTCCTGTTGCAAGTTATTTAGTCCCATAATTTGTGATAAAATACCCTATGTTTCAATATTTGGTTTGTCTGGGTGGTTTTTTTTAAGCAGCTTGATGATTTTAGAGTCACAAAGGGTAAAGACTTTGAACAACGTAATTTTTGACCTGTGTTAGCCACATAGTTTGGGCAGTGTTACATAAGAATGCCCAATACTTCAGTGAAGCATTCAGATTTCATAGAGTGAGGAGGAGAGAAAATGTAATTTTGACATTTTAAAAAAATATTAAAATTGCCCAATGCAAATATGCTTCTGCACTATTTATTTATTTATTTATTATATTTATACCCCGCCTTTTTTCCTGCAAGGAACCCAAGGCGGCTTACATAATCCTCCTCCTCCTCTTGTGTCTCACTCTGTTTCCACGTTTTAAAAAAGAATGAGACATAAAATTAAGGTATACATTTATACAGAAAATGTCACCACATGGGAAATGGATAAATAATTCTGAACTCAGAAACTTCCACTTAGCATAGCTTGTGTCGTATCCTTCTACCCACCCTGGATTTTCTATAGAGCTACAGTAAGCCAAGTCTACTATAGAGTCTGACCACTTGTGAGAGAATCAATTTATGGGGCAACATACATGTCTGGTCCCTGGACCACTATCTGGAGAGTAGAATGGTCAGCAGAGACAGAGAAGGTTACCATCTATTACATCCATTACTGATGACAAGTTCACATGATCAGTTCACATGGCAGTTACCAAGAGATAAACTTTCCATCAGCCAGCTTGCTTCCCATTGGCAAGTATGCTAAGAAGGATTTGTGCATGGAAGTTTTGATGGCTGTTTCAGTGTAACAAAGCTACCACTTGATGGTTGCTGGCAATTGTCACTTTGAGAAGATGGGTTTGGTGAACTGGTTCTAGGGGCAATAAATAGGAAGTTTAGAAAATCATTTTCTACTACATCTACAATGCATCTGTGATGTTATGTTATTTGGGTTTAAATTTAAAGTGTATAGGTGGTAAGTATAATGTGTTTGTGTATTAAGTATAAGTATGTATTCCTGCTGTATCTGGGTGAGTGAAAAAGGATGGGCAGGAAGACTGGTGTATTTGCATATGTGACATGATTGGCTGAGAGAGTGAGAAGGGCGTAGAGCCTGTGTGATATAAACAGTGGGCGGTGCTGTTCAGGCAGGTTTTGAGGGTTTTGTGAAGAGAGCGCCGGAGTGAGAGGAGTGTGTGTGTGGAATGTGAAGTGCTGTTTGGGAGTCTGTGAAGCTGACTGGAGAGAGTTGAAAGATTATATTAGGATTGTTAAGCGTTTAGCTAGTGAGTGCAGGGATTGATATTGGGAACAGTTGTTGAGGGAGGATTGGTACGAGGATAAGATAGTACATTACTTAGGATTAACTGAAACTTACACATAAAACTTATTTCCAGAACTTGTATTTTAAAATAAACTTTTCTTTTTTATTTGAAACAACCTGTGTGGAAAGCTGTGCTTAGTATACTGGTCAAAGAGGTATATGGTAGGGATTAGATATTCCAAAGGCAGTGTGAGAAGTGTACGGGTAAGGGTGAGTGGAAAAGAAACCCCCAACCGTACGTAAGTGCACCCAGAGATCCCAGTAAGGAGGTCAAGCTTGAGGCCCTACTGAGGGGTGGGGTGTGACAGCATCTTCCTTACCTGATACCTTCTGTTAAAAGACTTGAGCATCTCAATTTCAGTGGAGTTATCATCAGGGTTCAAAACACAAGAACACAGAGATCTAGGCAAGGGAGGGAAAAGGACACAAGGTTCTTAAAGTTGGCCACACATTCTTCTCCTTTCTCCCTTCTACCAGGCAGGCAAAAGAAAAGCTTAAAGTCCTGTTGTGGTTGCATTTAAAGGGCAATTGCATCTCTCTGCCAGCTTTATTTTCTGTGTAGGAGTAAATGTATCCGATTCTCAGCCAGATATAACCGCTTCCTTACAGGATGAATCAGATGCTACATCCCATTACAAATTAAATTATTGTGGGGGAAATACAAATATAAATTATCATCAGGGGAGGAGATAGCAGTCAGTGAAAAGGAAGAAGATGGAGAAATACTCTGCACTTACCCCACAACAATAAGGAATGGGGTCATGTACTTCTATTTTCTTTGGCTATAGAAGAGAGTGCTCCAAGCTTTATGTCTACCCACAACCCTGAATAATGGAGAAAATAATTTTCTTTCTTCTCTTCCCAGAATTGGGCAGCAGTTGGCATCTTCCCACATGAACCTGCCCAAACATTAAGATTGACGTAGGAGGCCCTGCTCCATGTTACTCCACCAGTGGAGGTTTGGTAGGCATGCACAATGGGCATGCCTTTTTTGTTATGGCACCAAGACTCTGGAATGCCGTCCAGAGGAGAAGACAATTGCAGTGAAGGCAATTTTATTTTCAAGTGCCTTTGGCTCCTCTCGAAATGTTTAACTACTTGGCTGCATTATTCTGTTTAGTGGTAACTGATTGGTTGTATATTACGTTGTCATAGAATCATAGAAAAGTAGAGTTGGAAGGGGACTACAAGGCCATCGAGTCCAACCCCCTGCTCAATGCAGGAATCCAGGTCAAAGCATCCCTGACAGATGGCTGTCCAGCTGCACCTTGAATGCCTCCAGATTGGGAGAGCCCACCACCTCCCTAGGTAGTTCGGTAGGTTGTACTTATTGTTTTATTGTAAACTTTTGTAAGTTGTTCTGATTATCTTGCAGATAGCAGAGTAAAAATGCTTTGGGGTAAATAAATCTTGGAAGAGGAAGGACACTGAATATACCCGGTTTTTGCATATATCTGTAACAATATAATTTAACCCTTAGTGCTCAGCACCGGTTGAGTCTACAGCCTTTTTTCAATGCAAGAACTGAGCTCTGGATTATGTGAGATGATAGATAGATAGATGTGATGGTCTGATCCAAGTCTCTCACCACAAACAACCACTGGCAGTCTCCACATCTTTGGGATTAGGAGTCAGGGCTTCCAAGTCAGAAGGCCTGACTAGAAGAAAATGGAGCCCCAGAAACTCCCATTTTAAAATAAATCAATGGACTTGCTTTAGACCTGTGGACTACCAAAATGTCCATAGGCCTTTTGAAGGTGTGGAGGGGGTCATGCTTGCTGTCCCCATTCCTGATCTCCATGCATTAATTGACTCTGTGTGGATAGTATCACATATACACTCTGTAGACACAGAGGCTGTGATTCTGCTACACTTCCATTCCTTTAGTCTACGTGGTTTCTGACAAGGTGAAATGGGCTTATATCTTGTTCAGTCAATTGGAAGACGGGCACTCCTTTGACTCTGATGTTATCTCAACACACAATGGTCACCTTTGTCTCTCTTGCACAATCTCTGTCCTAGAGCATAATCAGCATTCCCATTTTGATGAACACAGAACATTTCCTCAATGCAGAAAGACTGGATGTGACTGGTGTATACTACCTTTCTGTGCTTTCTTTGCAGTTTCTCTTTAACAAAAGTCATTGGCTGCAAGTACAGGTTTATCAGAAGATCCTAATCACTAGACAAGGTCTGGGATGAGAGCCTTCGAGATTAGAGATTGTTTCTCTGATCCCTTAGAAAAACGATTACGGGTATCTCAAGATATCTGTGACCTTTTATATCCTTCCCAAATGCCCTGATTCATTATCTGCAAGAATATAGAGGTTAGGAAGGCCAGAGGAATAATCATACTGGCTTTAAGCCAAGTACACAGTGATTTATGCAGACTGTTTCTCTGTGTGTGCACTAGCATCACTGCCATTGAAATGCATTTTAATTTGCAAGGCAATATAATTTAAACATGTTTCTCAGACACCTTGCCTGTACTGCAGAACTGTTTTTGGCTTTAACTACTTTCTCTATACACTTTGTTATTCAGTATGAACGATAATCTTGGATGTGACCTGATGGCCACTGTTCTTTACAGCTGTAAGCCAAGGCAATCAAATCTGTTCACTTTCACTCTTTGTGCAGGTCCTGTTCCAATATTTGGGCTGCTGGTAGGCCCAGAGGCAAGGCAGCAGGTACACCTTGGGAGGTGTGGCGGATGGAATCTCGCTTCCTCACTACATGTATGCTCTAAACCAGGGGGAGACATGATGGAGGTGTACAAAATTATGCATAGTGTGGAGAAAGTGGAGAGGGAGACATTTTCTCCCTCTCTCATGACACTAGAACATGGGGCCATCCCATGAAACTGATTGGTGGGATATCCAGAACAGACAAAAAGGAAGCCCTTCTTCACACATCGCATAGTTAAACAATGGAATTCATTTCCACAATATGTTGTGATGGCCACCAATCTGGATGGCTTTAAAAGGGGATTGGACAAATGCATGGAGGAAAAGGCTATCAATGACTACTAGTCCTGAATGGCTATATGCTTCCTCCAGTATCAGAGGCAGTGTGCCTATGTACACGAGTCGTGAGGGAACATGGGCGGGAAGGTGCTGCTGCACTCATGTCCTGCTTGTGGCTTTCCTGTGGGCAGCTGGATGGCCACTGTGTGGACAGAATGCTGGACTAGATGGACCCTTGGTCTGATCCAGCAGGCTCTTCTTACGTAAGAAGACTGAACAAGATATAAGCCCATTTCACCTTGTCAGAAACCACGTAGACTAAAGGAATGGAAGTGTAGCAGAATCACAGCCTCTGTGTCTACAGAGTGTATATGTGATACTATCCACACAGAGTCAATTAATGCATGGAGATTAACCGGCCTTCTCCAACCTGGCATCCTCCAGATGTGTTGGATCAACTCTCATCCCCAGCCAGCATGGCCATTGGCACTGTACTCCAATACATCTGGATGGCACCAGATTGGGGAAAGGCTGCTTTATACAGTTAGATCTTTGTGTGAACCAGCCATAGTTCTGTGCTTGTTAAAGAAAAACAAATTCATTCATGTAAGATCAAACTTGTGCAGGGAGAATATAAAGTATTCAGTAGGTTACTTTCAAGATGGCATCTCATCTTGCCATTCTATACATACATTTTTAAGTGGACACTGGAAACCACCTAAATTTTCCACACAGACTAATATTTAACTTTATGTTTTGGGTGCCATTTCCTAAGGCACCCTTAAAAACAGACAGTAAAACCACACAGTGAAGGACTCCCTTTAGGAGAGGGGCTGTAGTAGCTCAGTGGGAGAGCACCAGCTTTCCATGCAGGGGGGCCCAAGTTCAATCCCTGGCATCTCCAGGTAGGAATGGGAAAGACCCCTGCCTGAAACCCTGGAGAGCGGCTGCCAGTCAGTGTCGACAATACGGAGCTGAATGGAGCAATGGCCTGACTCACTATAAGGGTAATTCTTCTATTCCCACAACTGGCATTTCTAACACTGAATTGACAGTACAATAAAGTTTTTGTGTAACTGGAGACATTTAGACCTGTGTTCCTTCCAGCTCTCTGTATGTACATTTACACAGAAAGCATGTGTATATTTGCATAATGTAGCAATCCAGAATTACTAAAAGCAATTGCCTAGCTTTCAGATGGAGCACAAATATCAGAGACATTGCAGATCTTCCTGAGTTGTAGCAAAATCTCAGACCTCATGATCAATCTTGGGCAGGTAATGCTCTTCTCCTGATACAATTTCCTCAGAGATGTTATGTGAAGGATTGACACCAGGTTCACAAAGGCTCGAGGGACCTGTCAAGAGGTAAACATAAAATGGAACATCGGTGTACTAGCTTCCGAATGCACGTGGACGTGGTACTGCTGTAAACATAGTACATAGAATTGTCCACTGTCCCAGTCTGCACAGTACATGCTGAATTGCTGAAATTACTGGCAGGGCACCCCCACCTGACTTCATTTACAGGGAATCGTAAATTGCAGACAATGCTTACTCTCTTCTTTATCTCTGTGGCAGATAAATATTCTAATTTCATTGTTTCCCAAGTCTCTTACTAGGCACATATTTTGGCACTCCTAATACAGGCTTAAGAGCTCTTCCTTGATAAGTAGTTCTTAAGATTCTAAGTGTCACTGAATACATGGGAAGGAATTATTTCAAAGCTGAGACTTTCTTTGCCATGGAAGAGGCTGATTCATAGACATGACATTCCTGCAGAGAACAGTTTCCTAGCTATGAAACAGAAGGGCTTCTTTTCAGTGTCTTGATATCACTGTGTGTTATGAGAAATTAAGAAGGCACCTACATGCATGATATGGGGTCCCCTGTACAGGACAAATCATGCACCAAACCACATAAAGCTATGGAAGCCCCTCCTTAAACCTTTTGCTCACCACAGGGAAGAACCAACAGTCAAAGCATGCAGGGCCAAATCAAACATTACTTTAAAGACTTAGCTAGTAGATACCCCCCCCCCCATTTTTACTCTAGAGTAGGTGCAGGGCCCTGACTTGCAATTTCTATTGCAAAATAGTGATCCATATGGCAAATATTTTGCAACAGAAATTGCAGGTGCGGGCCCCCCAACCCAGGTCAGGCCTATAGCGGGGGGGGGGGTTTAAAGCCCCCCTATCACCATGCCAGGGCCCCAGTATAGATTCCACCCCCCCTGTGCCTAAAAATTTAAAAAGTAGTAGCAATGTCTGTTTTGGCCTTCTGTCTGTGATATAATATCATTGCTTCAATAATGCTCTAGAACAGACCTGAACAACTTGTTAAATGCAGCCCACTAGCCATGTATGGCAACCCACTAAAGGCTCGATTATGCTCAGTTGATGCCTGCCTTTGAGTGAAAAAACAAACTGTTGGGTAGCTGGGGGCTGGGGAGACACAATGGGCCGGTTCGCATGACATGAGGGCGGTTAATAAGCCACAGTGACTTGTTAGCCACCCCCGCATATGCCAGTAGCATGCGGGCTGATTTCCCTAATTACCCATAAGTTGTCATAACACCTGAACCCAGTGAGGGTGAGTGGCTGGGGTGGTTAGCAGACCTGGTGACTCCTGTTTCGGTGGGGCTCCTAATCCATTGCAGCTTTTATTTGGAGCCTTATAGGAGCCATCCATGGTGCTGAACTCCACCCCCAAAATATGTTCACCAGCATGGAGGACTATGGATAGCTCCTATGAAGCTCCAAATAAAAGCTGCAATGGATTAGGAGCCCCACCGAAACAGGAGTCATCAGCCTCCAAGCTGCTGTTGTAGGTGGTCTGTCGTAGGTGAAGGTAATTAGGGAACTCAGCTGGCACATGCTGGGGTAGTTAACAAGCCACTGTGGCTTATTAATCAGCATAGTGCAAACCTGGTCCTTGTCAAGTGCCTGGCGGGCCGCAGCGTATATGGCTGCACTGGGGCCTGTGGGGTCAGAAGCTATGCAAACAAACTCTATCCAGGCCCAATTCAAAGTGGTGGTTTTGACCTTTAAAGTCTTTCATGTCTTGGGACCAGGGTCGCTGGCCACTGCATGTGCCTTTCTGTACACCAAGTTCTTCAGCAGATGTCCTCCTCCAGGTACCCCCACTATCTCAGGTGTGGTGGGTAGTTATTGAGGAAATGGCCTTTTCAGTAATGGCACCCCACATCTGGAATGCTCTCCTTCCAAGCTGGCTCAACTGGAAGCTCCCTTGATGTAATTTCAGATTCAGACCTTTTAACTTTCCCAGAGATTTTAATCTAATCTGTTTTATCTCTGCGACTGTGTTTACATTTAGATCTGCCACTTTTAGTATATTTTTGCATGTTTTTATTTATTCTTTCTGATATTTCTGTTTTTCTGTAAGCTATCCTAGAAATGTATTAGAAGGGTGCGTTAGAATCTCCATAATAAATAAATAAAATACATAAGTATTTGAGAGAAATCTGAAGTACTAGTATTTCAGCATCTCATTATTGTTCTCCCACTGGTCTGGGTGGCAAAGTTTACTTTAATACCTCTTTATGAAGTATGTCCAAAGCTGTCTGTATATTGCTTGTGAAATTTTCCGGGGAATAATGTACCTATGAAAGAAAGCGGTAGTGGTGAGTTTTGTGTAAAGCAGTCCATTCATCATAGTCAGCTCCAGTTCATACTCAGTCACTTCACTATTCACGTATATTTGGAAGGGGAAAGCAGCAAATTGATACTAGTCTGCGTCCTTTATAACTGACATAATAAGCATGCATTTTGTACTCAGGTATTAGAACTTGAGTACAAAGCATCTTGTGAGAAGTGGCTCTAAGATTTACTGTGCCAGTAAACTGAGTATAGGACTGTCTGTACAGACCTTCAAGTACACCAACACAAAAGGTGACATTACATGTTGCATTGCAAACATTTAAGATGAGCACTGAGAACCTAACCCCAGTTGGGGTCTTAGTAAATTAGTGAGATTTTTTTTAATCTTCACAATCCTAAAGGCAGATAATGAAGGATAATGGTACATAAAACACATGAAGACTGAGGGTGCTTCCAGACAGAGAGCTCTTAGCGCTACCGATCAAAAGGTATTCTGCACCTATTTCATTTTTTCCTTCTTAACTTTTTTTTTTCTGGTAAGAAAAAAGATGGAAGAAGCAGTTAGAAAACACAGTTATAAATGGAAGAAGAGACATCTGGATCCACCAACACCCCTCATAAAATTCTGTGTTTGAGGCAAGGCAAGGCGGGATAAAGAGCTTTATCTGGAAGCACCCTGAACCAAATCTTCATGTACATTCCAATATGCACACATAGAGCTCTGTGTGCTAGCTCTGCCATTGACTTCATCACCTTGGGAAACTTTGCATGAAACATGTATATGGAGTAGCTCCAGCAAGCAAAGTGAGTGAGGAAGCCCCGAACACGCAGACATCAGGAGTGTACAGAGAGAACATGTACACGCAGAAGCTCTTTCATGTGTAAATAACCTTCAAATAACATTTAAAAAATAACTAGAAGTAGCGTAAGACTTAGGTGCCACCCAAACACTCCATAATTATAATCCAAACCACCAAAAGCCAGCCCAAATATAAATGTTTAACAACATTTCTGAAGGCTCTAGTGAGTGTAAAACAAAAGACCTCGGCAGATAATGTTTCCCTATATACTACACTTGATATGCTAACCTGTAGTGATCAGAACTTGGTTAATCTGAAAAACTGCAGTGGGGCGTATAGACGAAGTAGTAGACTTTTAGGTTTGCCAGATTCAAACAGTAATGGCATAATAATTGTACATGTCAGTTTATTATCTGTTTTCTTGGTATTTGACTTTATCAACAGAAAGTTATCTTTAAAATGAAGTAGCAACAATAAAGAAATCAATGGGAGTTCTCTGATATATTATTTTATGTGATATCAGCCTCAAGGTGAATGACCTCTAGGTTCTGCTGCATAGAATACTTAAACCTATCATATATTGACTCAGCTATGGACCTCCTTTGTCATCTCTGAAATATGTATACAGGCAGGTAAGAATGGCTGCCATCCTCCAACTGTGACTTCATTGGACCAATCACTGAGGTGAAGGAGTCTGCAATGTGTCATTAGCAGTTTACCTACTAAAGAGGTTCCAGAGCTGGTTCCAACGTAAACCTTTGCAGTTTCATCCAGACAGAAGGCTACAACATCATTGCCTTTTATGAATATGGATATTCCAGGATTCTTTGTTAGAGTTTCTGAGTAAGAAGTTGTGCCCCTTCTTGCAGCATGCAAGCCTTCCCACATGATGTTGTCAACAGGCTTAACCTTATTCAGCAGGACTGAGATTACATGGAGCCGTTCCAACATTAAATTAAATAATGAGAAGGACAGTTCCTGTCCTTACATGTCCTTACACATATCCTGGAGGCATCTTCATAATTACCGCTTGGAAATATGAATGGATGAGCATTCACGTGCACAAATAATCTTTTTGTTGGGGGCAGGGAGAGAAATAAAACAATATGAGGGCAGGAATGGCTCTAAAACCTTTGGAAACTTACAGGATCCTTACAATAACTGCACAAGTCATTTCCTCCTATGAAAAGTGTCACAAGCTTCCAGTCTTCTTGGAAATTTATATTCTGCATTCAAGAGAAAGAAAGAGAGACATAATGAAAGGCAAGAAGGAAAAATACTTGAACCAACAGCCTAGAAAGGATTTCTCTTTCAGGGGCACAGTTGGCTTATTCTTTTGGACTGGTACAAAACCAAGGAAACCAGGACAGCAATCCTAAATGTAAATGTGCCACTCAGTTATTTAAAATAAGAAATAGAAGCTTCAGACTGAAGTGGCCCGTTTCAAAACCAATTGCTACAGAGCACTGATGTTACTGGAATGTCATCTACATGTTTGAATGTATACTGTCACACTGGATACCAGGCTCTGGATCTCTTGTCTTAACAAGCATGCCCAATGCACTTGAATGTACATACTCAACAGGGTATGCCCAAGAGCTATTGACCCACCTCTACTGAGAGCTGAAAGTAACAGGGGACATATTTTGCATGCACAAAGTCTTAGACTCAGTCCCCAGTACTACCTGTTAAAGGATCACAGGTTGCAAGGCTTATCCGAGTCACTTCTAGCAGTCAAGAAGACATGAGTCATTTAAACCCCAGCAACTTATACTGCTGAGACATAACATTGGAGAAGAAGCAGAAGGCTGTCAGCCAAATGTCTCTGCAGTATTTAAGGCACGGGAATTAAGATGCCATTGATTTAATGCAACCCGAGAAGTGTCCCCAGTTATTTGACTTGTTCAATTCAGGAGAGTTCACTGGGTGTATTAACACTTCCCATGTGTGTTATTAGATACCTGAATGATTTGCAGGAGCACACCTGGCAGCTGCAATGCTAGCGTGCAATGATACTGTGTTCTTCTTGAGTGGCCCCAAGGCATTGCCCAACTGGCAGCTATATGAGTTACTTAACACACAAGGCATATCTGTGCAATTGGTTTGGCAGGCACTCCCTTTCTCCTGGGAACTGTAGCTCCCTGAATTCTCAGCTTCCTAACCAAGCTATAATTCCCAGGATTCTTTGGGGGAAGCTGTATCAATGAAATTGATATTCAACTAATATATCTTAATGTATCTATACTTGGTGTCTTCTTAACTGGATAGGTGTTGAAGCATATGCCATAGCAATAAGTCTGGCATTCCATCTGTTTTCATGGAGGTAATCTATGCAGATCCTCTTTCATGATGTGTTCTGCTGGGCCATTCATAGTAGTAGGTGATCACTCATGACCGAGTAAGATTGTCTTCCAGGATAAAATTACAAAAAGAAAATTATAAAAAGAGGAAATCGTATAAAATTGTGTAGACTCTAGCGATGGGTCCGTAAGTGACTGTGGAAGCCAATTCTAGATCCACACAGCTTCCAACAGTGAGGACACAGGTTACCAGATGGAAGATGGTCCTGTAAAGGATTCGTTTGACGTGCTTTTCGCTTAGCACGTTTCTCCCTTTCACTTTGCACTCGGGCTTCTTCAAAGTCCATGGAATGTTTCTCCCTTTCACCTTGCACTCGGGCTTCTTCAAAGTCCATGGAACCTTTGTGAAAGGCCAACCTCCATTTAGATCGTTCATGGGCCAGAGTTTCCCAGTTTTCAATGTTTATATTGCATTTGTTTAGATTAGTCTTAAGAACATCTTTAAACCTCTTATACTGACCACCGATATTCCGCTTTCCATCCTTGAGTTGGGAATAAAGTAACTGCTTTGGGAGACGGCAGTCAGACATTCGAACAACATGACCGGTCCATTGAAGTTGGCGTTGAAGGATCATTTTTTCAACGCTAGTAGTCTTTGCTTCTTTGCTTGTTCCAGTACACTGACATTTGTTTGCCTATCTTCCCAAGTAATTTCAGGATTTTCCGGAGGCAATGTTGATGAAATCTTTCAAGGAGGTGGAAATGACGTTTATAGGTAGTCCATGTTTCGCAGGCCTACAATAAAGTTGGTAATACAATGGCTTCATAAACCAGCGTTTTGGTCTCCTTACAGATATCCCGATCCTCGAACACTCTATGTTTCATTCGAGAAAATGTGGCACTTGCGGAGCTCAAACGATGCTGGATTTCACTGTCAATGTTAGTAATAGAAAGAAAGCTGCCAAGATAGAGAAAATGATCGACATTTTCCAGTATTGCCCCGCCAAGCTGGATGGCATCACCAAAGGGTTAACTTGCACTTGCTGATGAAGCACTTGCTGATAAAGCACTTTGGTTTTTTGTTTTGTTTTGTTTTTTAATTTATTGAATTTTCCAAAACAACATTTGGCTTCCGCCTCATTGTCTGACAAACATTACCAATCCTTATCCAATCTAAGTTTCTTCTATTTTCACAGAAAGAATTTCTATCACCTTACCAATATTCAGAAATCAAAACCAAAAGCACTTTGGTTTTTTTGATGTTAAGTGAGTTTTTCGTATGCTTCTGCAAAAGCATTTAGGATAGTTTGGAGATCATCCTCTGAATGTACGGAGACCACATTATCATCAGCATACTGAAGTTCCACAACAGAGGTTGTAATTACCTTACTTTTTCCTTTCAGCCTACTGAGATTAAAAAGCTTTCCATCTGTTCGATATATAATTCCCACACCATTCATAGTTGTGCTATAGCAGTCCAAGGCCGGCTAATTCAGGTCTCAGATACACATCCCAAGACCCATACCCCAAACAGAATCAGAAATCTGGACACGCCCAGCTGCTCCCAGCAGTTGCCCCCTTCAGAGCTCTTTCTCCCACTTCCCTGCTGCCTGCTGGTGCAGCTTTTTGTCATTGGTGCTGACATTTTTGTACCCCACAGCACCTGCATTGGCAATATATTACAAAAAGGTCTATTCAGGAAACGTTGCAGTGCTGCTGCAGTGCAGAGCAGGTGGGTACAAGAAGCAGCAAGCCATATCTGAAACTCTGTTAGGGAAGTCACCTGATTAAAGAAATCTGAGTCAATTAAGCAAATTAGTTTTAATCAATCAATTAATTGGTTGATTAAATCTGCATAAATTTGTATATGACTAAAACAATCATTGCGCTCTCTCTCTCTCTCTCTCTCTCTCGCTCTCGCTCTCTCTACACACACACACACACACACCTGAAAACCTAAAACAATATTGTTAAAGGAATAATATACCTACTTTGTTTCTAACTGGTCCATGTTGCAGCAGGCACCATTTTCGAAGAGCCATTCCATCTTGTGTGAGGGTGAAAGAAAGAGGGATGCCTCTTCTAAGATGGTGCCTATGATCTGCCTTGTTGCTAAGTACTTATATTAAATTAATTAAAAAAATTTTGATAGGTTGCTCAATTAATTGGGGATTCCTTTTTAGTCAATTAAGATGTTTTAAATCAATTGGCTTACGCTGGCTCAGCTTGTCTGAGCATGGAAAGCTAAGCAGGGTCAGGCCTGGTTATTACTTGGATGGGAGACCCCTCCTCTGGTTTCCTGCATTGAGCAGGGGGTTGGACTCGATAGCCTTGTAGGCTCCTTCCAACTCTATGATCTATGAAATCTATGATAATCTTGATTAACTGATTAAAGTTTGCAACCCTTAATTCCATCCTAAGGACCTGAACTTCCCCCTCCCACCCCTTGTGTATAGCCATATAAGATACAGTAACCTATTAAAAACACACACCACAATAACTCATATCAGCAGAAACTCACAGAATCAGCCTTCATCAAGTCTATTAGTCTTCTAACTTGAGATGGAATGCCACTAAATATAAAGCACATAACATAAAAGGGCATTAGCATTTTGTGAGCAATATAGCAATTTGGAATGCAATTCCAAGGATTATGGTGGCAGGACTTTCAGAATTCTAATGACACAGGTCACAGATACATTTTATGAGCAACATGGCAATCTGGGATGCCATGCCAATGCATGAAGATAATGGGAGGGAGGCTAATACACAAATGACTCAGTCCACAGATGAGACCACAAAAAGTCACTTCATTCAACTAGTAGTACACCCAGCGCTAAAATCTGCTTTAATATTTGAACAGCAGTTTAGGAAGACAGATAGGCTACTACCGCTCTGCCTGTTTCTGCATACAGAACACCTTGCATAGGCAGGAGTGCATCTACAGAACTGCTCTCTCGGTTTGTACAATGTTAATCTATCTGTACATCCATTTGCAGGAACGGACTGGCGGCAGTCCTTCACACTTTTATTTTTGTGTTTTCAGGGATCTGTTTTTATGTTATGTTTTAATTAAGAGGGTGTTTTTTGGGGGTATTTTATTATTGTTAGCCACCTTGAGCACCATTTTTGGCTGAAAGATGGGATATGCATTAAATAAATACGGTAAATAAATGATGGAACAGATCCAACCATCAGTTTCTGTTGGGCTAAAAATTTGTGGTTACATGCTATCAGCTGTAGGCATGAAATAATTGTCTCCAACTCTCATAATCTAGCAGAACTGGGAAAGATGACAATAATCCAGACTCCTTCAATGGCAAGAATTCTCTAGTCTTAAAGTGTTTCTGACAGATGCTCATCCCGTCTCCTTGCAAGAAATCCCAGAGAAGAGCAGTCCCATTTCAATTAGGATCTTGTCACTGCAACTAGGGCCCAGGGCCGGTGCTACCATTAGGCCAACTAGGCAGCCGCCTAGGGCGCAGGGCTAAAGGGGGTGCCAGAAACGCCTTGAAAACAAAATACAGCGCTCTCAAGTGGGAAGGGGGGCACTAAATATCTGATCTTGCCTAGGGCACCAAACTGCCTTGCACCGGTCCTGCTAGGGCCGCAATTTTATAGTATACACACATACGTGAAAGTAAGTCCCATTGAAGTCAATGGGGCATACTTCTGAGTAGACAAGTAATGTATAGAATTGTGCTATAAAACTACTCTGCAGCCTTGTTCCTTCCTGGTAGAAAGGGATTTATAGTTAATTTAGATACTCAAAAATTGCTACTACTTCCCCCTTAAATTATTTATTTGGTGCCAAATATACCCAGTTCTTGCAGACTTTTCTCATACTTCCCACATCTCCCATTCTTTATCTTCTTTATCCTGTGGCTTTCCTCTGAATGTACTTCTATGATGTTTGTATCCTACCTTAAAATTCAGTGACCAAAAATGGACAGCATACACCATCTGGGACCTAATCCATGCCAGATAAAGCAGATTACATCCTGCATCTTGCACACAACACATCTGTTCATGCTATTTAAAATGGCACTTGTCTTGCTTACAGCAATGCTACAGCAATGTTGATTTTTGCAGCTGCTGCTGGTGCTAACCTCTAGCTGGCACAGCCATTGATGTGCGAGGGGGCAGTCCTGTGTAGCCTGACAGCACCCATAGTACTTGGCATAGATCAACATTTTTGCATACCACTCCAAGCAGAGATTCTCTGGCACTCATGGAAGCATGGAAAAAGTGAGCGTGAGCAAGCATTATATTACTGGCTGGAGACAGTCATGAGAATTGGCCCTTGTTCACCTCATGATTCAGTATAACCTCACAAAGCAAGCTTCTCCACAGTGTCATAGCCTAACTCATCCCACTATAACCACGCCCATTTTATATTTATATATTTGGGGACTTCCCCACCCTCCTTTTACTGTGTAATGCTTCACACTTTTAAAAAATGTTAAATCTCGTGCATAACTCTACATACCAATGCTCTAATTTATCAAGGTCATTTTGATTTTCCATCCTGTCCCCTGTGGTGTTTGGAGTCCCAGTTTTGTATAATCTTCAGATCTGATGAGCATTATATCAACTCCTTCCTCCAAGTAATTAGTGGAATCCTTGAACAGCAACTGGGCCAGTAGTATACTGTGCTACGTCTCTTTTAACATCAGTAGCAGCAGCACAGGAGCACTTCCACTTCAAGGAGACAGACTGCTTTGGGACACCATTCATCACCTTCTCCCAGTGACCCACTACTTGCTAGCACTTGGTATTAAGAGTGGCTTTCCAACAATTTGGATACCCATCATATAACCTGCATTCCTCATATTTACCTGAGCAAATGCCACATGTAAAATAGCATTGGTAATATCAGAATTGTGTACACTGAATGACTACATCAAAGTAGGAAATTGCGAGTTTAGCACAATATATTCATAACAATCTTATGGCAACTTCTCTTAGATCAGATGCTTACAAACATTGTTTTAGGATTGGTTCTTTCTAATACCTTCCCATGGACAGAATTTAAACGAATGGAACTATAATTTCAAAAGGATGTAGAGACTTGCTTTCATCACAAGACGGTCTGGGACAGCACTACAGTATCTCTTGATTAAACAAACCTTAAACCTTAGTCGATTACTCATAAAAATTCTGAAAAAAGCATATTTTCTTGTTTTTAGATGTTGCATTGGCCCGTTTCAGATGTAATGGGACACTATGGTTTTCTGCTATATGAACACACTGTGACAAGCCTCAGGCTCATGTGCTCCCCCGCCCCACTGTGCCACACCCCCTCTTTTGCGCATCAGAGGAAGAGAATGGAAGCATCTGCTTCTTTTTCTAAACTTAGGGTGCAATCCTATGGCCCTCTGACCTTGCCTGGGGGGACCATAGGAGAAGTCGGATAGGATTCCCCACTACAACCTCGGAAATCCCTCCACGGAGCTCCCTCCCTGCCACCTCGCAGCCAGCACAGTTCTTTCCATGCCAGCTGGGAACCAAAGCCAGAAGACCAACTTCGGTTCTGATGTGGGGGGGGGCGTTCCTGGGGGCAGGGAGTGGAGGAGCGAGGCACCACTGGCTTCCGAGGAAACCAGGCGGTGCCTCAGCCAGAGGAAAATCACTTAAATGGCCGAAATTGGCTGTCTAAATGTTTTTGAGGGCGAGGAGAGTGTGGCGGCAATCCTATCCGCTGTGCTCTTCCCACCCTCAATTGGATGTCCGTAATCCTCCAAGTTCAGAGGGTTACAGGCACCCACATAGGATGGGGCAGCCCGGGAACTATGCTTTGTTTAAATTATGGTTTGTGAGAACCAGCCAGGATCACATTGTGGTTTCAGAACCTGGCTTCTTTTCACTAACCACAGGTTAAAGTGGGGGTGGGGGGAAGGTTAAAGCCCCGTACCTGCACACACTAGGGATCCAATCCAGATTGGGGGCCCTGTGCCTACTCTAGAGTAAGAAGCTGGCTCAGCATGTCTGAGCGTGGAAAGCTAAGCAGGGTCAGGTCCGGTTATTAGTTGGATGGGAAACCCCTCCTCTAGTTTCCTGCATTGAGCAGGGGGTTGGACTCGATGGCCTAGTAGGCCCCTTCCAACTCTATGATCTATGAATTAAAAGTAATGTCTGTAAAAATAGGTAAGAAAAAACAAATAAGGAATCCCCAAAGAGAAGAAAAAGCAATGGAGAAAACAAGAAAAAAAATATATGTTTGCTGTAGTCAAACACATTTAAGATCTTAATGGTCCTTTCCCAGGGAATTCTAAAATCAATATAGAAAAAAAAATATTTTGAATTACAGTTTATATATGAGAAGCAAAATAACACTATATATAAACTACCGGTATGTAATTTGAAATGATGTTCATATATCTTTATAAATAGACATTGTTGATGTAAAAAAAAGAATAAGTTTTATAACAAAAAAATAAAATCACCTTTACATTTGATTAATCAATTAGATTAATTGAGCACCTTTACATTTGATTAATCAATTAGATTAATTGAAAACCTTTTGATTGACCAATGTTGTAATCCTATTCTAAGATTACTTCAACTATTTCCTTAACTTGGGTGTAATATTTGGAGTCTACAAATCTGATCCATTAAAAAGTTGCTAAATATTCTCCAACCTGATCCTGAACTGTGCCCTTTCTTCATAATGCATATGCATTTAGCACAGGGTCATACATGATTACACCGGGTCATTATAAGGACTATTATGTCACTTTAAGAATTAGTGCCAGAGTTTGTTTTCCTCTTCCCTCCTCATCCTTTTTCCTTTTGTGTCATGTCTTTTAGATTCTATGCCTGCAGGCAGGGACATGTAAGCTGTGCTGGGAACCTTTTCAGCTGAAGAGTGGAGTAAAAATGCTTTGAAAAAATAAATGGCATTGATCAGATGTATCTGCTATTTTTGAAAAGGTGTAATGAGACTGGACAATTGCAATATAGTATCATTGTAGCAGAGTTACTTTTCGTTATTTAATCATTTACAATTAATACACATTTCACTCATGCTCATGTTGTGTGTTGCCCTATCCTTACTAAGGATGTGGAACAGGAGTGAAAATATCGGGATATCGGGTATGTTTTCCTCAGGGCCTGCATCAAGGGTAGGCATGGTTGGGCTCATGCTGAGAGCCCACATCCCAGCAGGGGCCCACTGACAAGAGCTCCCTGGACTTGCTCCTCCTTTTCATGATGGCAACCGGCTTGCTCACCCGCCTTTCATTACGGCCCAGACAATGGTGACGGTGAGAAGGAGGAGCAGCAGATTCCACTGCCTACTTGCTCATTGGCTCTTTGCCTGTCAAGCAAGCAAGTGGTAGCAATGATGAGAAAGAGGAGGAGGAGCAACTGGTGACAATGGCAGTGAGAAGGTAGCCTCGCTGAGGAAGGGGGCCCATTAAGGGTGTCTTGCCCAAAGGCCCTCAAAACGTGGAGCTGGCACTGTTTTCCTACATTTCACTCCAAGTTACAGACAGTGCTAGTATCAGGGGTCAGCATTCTTCTTCAACTGCCAAGGCCCCAACTCCCTAGGAGGGGCCACTATTGACCTCTGACCTGCCACTGCTGTGGAGGAAAACCAGTAGCCACCTCCACCTGCCTTCTCCTGTGGCAGCAAGGACTGTTGTCCCCCAGGAGGACTCGGTCCCCTCCAGAGGCCCCTTCCTCTGCACTTGCAGCAGCATCTACTTGGGGGTCCCACTGGACAACATATCTTATGAAGGGCCTCCCAAAACTTGGAGCCAGCCAGCCCTGGTTATGGAGTGGCAGAGGGAGAACTCTACACCGGGTTGCCGTTTGTCAGCCAAGTTTCTCTTTCCTGACGGGTTGCAGACGAAGCAGACCTCGGGAAGGTAATGTGCACCTTCCACAGTACTGCTTCTTCAGGAAAAAAAACCAGATTTGTTATTTAATAATCTACCTTCAGGGAGGGGGGGGGGAGGGAGAAACCTTGATGCATAAATGTTATTGTGCGCCAATGAACAGATAACTGCAAGGACTCTGCCAGCAGAGATAATGACTTTCAAAAAGCAATGATGGTGGTGATAACTGCTGGAGTGATCAGCACTGCACTCTGTTATTGTCTGTTATCACCCCAGTAAAAATGACTGTTATTATGTGGTATCAACGGGTATAGTACAAACTGTGACTGACACGCGAGAGAGCACTATTTTTCCAAAAGGAAAAGTAAACCCTCATATTTTTTTCAAGAGGAAAGTGCCAGAGAAGTAAGTTACAGAACACCTTTCTCTTTCCTTCCTTCCTTCCTTCTTTCTTTCTTTCTTTTTTTTTTTAAAGTAAACTCGGTTGCAAAGCTGTAGAGGGGAACATACACTTAAAAAGACTTGATGTAGACCATCTGAGGGTCAGTTCAAATGTTGCCACCCCTCGATTTTCAGGGTGGGGAAGATTTGGCCTTCTGGATGTTGTTGGACTGCAGCTCCTATCATTCCTGGCTGGGGCCAATGGGAGTTGGGAGTCCAACAACATCCAGAGGGCCACACATTCCCCCCATCCCCGCCCTACCCTAGACAATGTAACTGCGCTGAAAAACATGTGTATCTGCAAGGAAGTTCCAAGTGAAAGTAGGGGTATCAGAGAGTTCCTTACTGCAATGTATTTCCCCAAATGCATGCAGAATTTCATCCTGCCCAGGGAGGTTCGCCTCACCCAGCGCCGGCCCAAGGTGTTTTGCTGCCTGAGGAGGAACAGCAAATGGCACCCCTTTCCCCGCCCCCACCCCAGTCAAAGGACATAGTGCCCAAGAACAGCCAAGTTATTTTGGCACCCGAGGCAGAAAACCCCACCAGCACCTCTCCTTTTCCCTGGCAGTAAAAGTACAATGATAACAACTTAGGGCACAATCCTATGCAAGTTTAGACAGAAAAAAACTCCCAGCATGCCCCAGTCAGCATAGCTTGCTGGGTCATGCTGCAAGTTGTAGGCCTTTTTTTCTGTCTAAACTTGCATAGGATTGCATCCTTAGATAACTAACAAATCTGCAGCCCTTTCAGAACAACAAAAAACAGCTGCATGAGGCAGCCACCTCACTCTGCCTAGTGGTAGGGTCGGCCCTAAGACTTTCCTTTTTAGGAAGGCCTTTGGGTTTTAGTGGCCTCATTGAAACCTCTTTCCCTGGTCTTAACCGCTGTTCCCGTTGTTTTATCTGCCAGTCTTCTGTTGCTTGTTTCTTTTTAATAATGGTGCTTTTAGTGTTTTGATTCTATTTTAATGTTTTTTGTAGTGTTTTTTTCTTGTGTTTGCACATTTTATTTTATGTTATTAGCTACCTTGAACATTTTAGAAAAGGCAGGATATAGAAATGTTTTAAACAAATAAACAATGCGGGGAAACTGTGTGTAAGTTTAAGATTTGTTTGCTCCATTTATATATAAAGCAGGGTGGGGTCTACTCCTTACACAAAAAGGGATGCATGGAGAGGGGAAATCTGTCGTGTGTCCCCCCCATCTCACCTTACCTTGCTTCTCTGCTGCTTTTAAGCATTTTTTCCCTTGGCTGGGGAGGAAGAAAATGGCTTAAGGCTGCAGTGTGCAACAAGTAAGGCAGGGGATGGGGGGGTGGCTTTGCTCCCTTCCCCCACATGCTCCATTCTGTGTAAACCAGTGTTCTCCAACCTTGGGTCCCCAGATGTTTTTGGCCTACAACTCCCAGCATGCCCCAGCCAGCATAGCTGGCTGGGGCATGCTGGGAGTTGTAGGCCAAAAACATCTGGGGACCCAAGGTTGGAGAACACTGGTGTAAACAGTAGACTCCACCCACCTCCATTGTATAGGTGAACAGAGCAAACACCCATAGGTGAACAGAGCAAAGACTGTTGTCCCACAGGAGAACATCTGCAACAGCCAGTTTGCACACAGACACACACACAGAGACACAGACACACACACCCTCCCAATACCTGTCCTTACTCTGAACGTGCTCCTGCCACAGCCTGGTTCAGGCGGGCATTACGTGTTTGCTGTGATCCTTTGCCAGTGGAAAAGCCTAACAGAGAAGGACTGAATTCACGAAGAATATCTGGAAAAAGAATGAAAAGCAGCTTCATACATTGGGCTTACGGCTCTGGAGGCTGAATGCAAAGTGGTTGATAGCATGCCAGCCAGCTCAACCTTTCCTCAAGTCCACTGCATAAATTATGAAAGAGTTTCACAAACACAACAACCTCAGGGAAACAGGCACTTACTCGCTAACGTTGTGACCGTGCTTATGTTTTCATTTCCACCAATACTGCAGAAGGGGTTGGGGTGGGGGTGAGAAGAAAAAAAGCAAACGAAGTTAGACAGCATTTGCTTGGAATAAGTCACAGAGTGCCCCCTGGTGATGTTTCAACTCTTCAATAAACTCTTCTTCTTTTAACTGCTGGGATAGATGGATAGATAGATAGATAGATAGATAATATATTCTGCTCTTATATGGGGCTCCCACACAGTCTCCTATCTGGGAGACTCCATAGCGACCGAGCCTCAGCAATGATGCAGTCTCAGGCACTTGCAGGCAGCCCATTCACTGGACGATTCATTGTTGAGACTATTTATTTATTTACTGCATTTTTAAACTACCCAGTCACCAAAGTTCTCTGGGTGGTATACAATACATCAAAAACATAAAACAGAAACATTAAAACAAAGAATACAAACAGTGCAGAAATCAAGATAAAACCAGCAGCAAAGAAAAAAACCATTACAACATCATAAAACCAAATTACAGTAATACCTTGGATTGCAAGTAACTTGGTCTGAGAGCATTTTGCAAGACAAGCAATTTTTTAATATAAATTTTGACTTGATAAACAAACGACGTCTTGCAATACAAGTCGTAGGGATGTAACCGCTCGCCTCGAACTGGCAGCGCGGGCCGAAATTGGCCCCTGCTCACGCCCGCCAGAGACTCGCTTTGATATAAGAGTGTTTTGGATTCAACAGTTCCGGAATGAATTATGCTTGCAATCCAAGGTATTACTGTAAAACCAACAGCAGAATACAGTTTTAAAAGCACTAAAAACAACAACCAGTTTTTAAAATGCCATGGAGAATAAAAAGGTCTTCACCTGGCACCAAAAAGACTACAACGTAGGCACCAGGCGAGCCTCTCTGGGGAGGGCATTCCGCAAATGGGGTGCCACCACTGAAAAGGTATTTTCTGTTGTAGCCACCCGCCTCCCCTCATTTGCCAGGGACACCTGGAGAAAGGCTTCAGATGTTGATCGTAATGTCCAGGTGGGTACATATGGGAGAAGATTATCCTTCTAACCAGAGACTGGTAAACTTCCTGTTTTTCCTGCCTGCCTGCTACCACAAAAACAAAGGGAATTGCCAAAGCATCTGGCAGGCTACAATACATGGCTGGTGGGCTTGTGCATAATAAATTGTACAGACCAGCTATATACCTAGTAAATGACAAAAACTTGCACCCCTGCAGTAAGTTATATTTATCTATAACTATTACTCCTGAAAAATCTCCACAATAATTTCATTTATGTGTATGTGATAGTAAGCAAGGATTAAAAAAAATATCAAGATGCTGAGTCTGAAGGCCATGGAATTGAAGACAGAAGCTTGCAATGTTAGAGAGAGGGAGAAATGAGCAAGACTGTCCCCAATCCGTCATTTTTAATTTTTGAATACTATGATATATATTAACATCTGTCAAAAATGTTGGCTGCTACTGATTTATTCATTCAGCTTCCTCCTATTTCATCCCAAGGGTAGGTTATGATAGATCTTTACATAGGGTTGCCACCTTTGAATCCTGTTTTTTTTCCTGACATCAGGCTTTTAAAAAATCCAGAGTGGGGAAACTGGCATGGGAAGGGAGGAGTTTCAGTGCAAAAGTGGTGGGAGGGAAAGGGTTAAGCACCTCCACTTCCCTCCCCTTGCCACTTCTCCCCTGAATATTGACCCCTCCTGAAACTGATTTTCTCTAATAGAAGCAACAGTCACGGTTTACTTTTCGTAGACATGTCTGCATTGCAAATAATATGTAGCTCAGGGACACCCATAATGGCAATTTTGGTTTTTTTAAAAAAGCATGTGCATTAGGCCAAACCACATGAATGATGTCATGTGTGGTTTGGTCCTTAGCTCCGAAGTGGAGAAGCAGGAGCACCAGCCCTGTGTGATTCAAGTGACAGAGAGGGGGAAACACTGTCTTAACCAATCTGCTCCCTTCTTGGATAGCCATCTCTCCTCCTCCAGATCCCCCCTCCCCCATGGCTCTGAAGCGGAGCAGAGCAGCACAAGCAGAAATCTTGTTGGGAAGGGTGATGGCAGTGGGGGGCTGGGAATGATGGAAGTTGCAGTCCAAAATGTCTCGAGGGCACTAGGTTTGGGGAGGCCATAGCGGCTTGCCACAAAGACCTACCACGCTTTTTGAAAGGGCAGCAACAACACTGCTGAGCTTGCATGGAATCAGGGCCTACATCTTATAGAAGTTCTTCTGAGGCCTACTTCTTACAGAAATTCTTCCCTTTTGACACAAGATGGGTATTGTTGTACAAGAAATACAATTCTGGGAGCCTTGTCTCATTTTATTTTTCAAAGACCTGGGGGGAACTCTGGGGAAACACAATTTATATTCTGTCATCTTACACAATACTAGCTACAAGGAGATAGCAGTTGCTCTCTTCCTTGTTCTTTTGCAGTGCATGAAGGCATTCATCTGTTTCTCTGATTGGACTCAGTGTAGTGGGCATATCAGCACCATTTATCTGCAGCGCAGAGCAGCCTTGCCCAATCTAGTGTCCTCCAGATGTGTTGGGCTACAACTCCCATCATCCCCAGCTTTCTCCCTTTCTCATAATACTAGAAGCTGGGGTCATCCCGTGAAGCTGATTGGTGGGAGATTCAGGACAGAAAAAAGGAAGGACTTCTTCACACAGTGCATAGTTAAACTATGGAATTCACTTCTACATGATGTAGTAATGGCCACCAATTTGGAGGGCTTTAAAAGGGGATTGGACAAATTAATGGAGGAGAAGGCTATTAATGGCTACTAGTCCTGATGGCTACATGCTACCTCCAGTGTCAGAGGCAGTATGTCTATGTACATCCGTGGCTGGGGAACATGGGCAGGAGGGTGCTGTTGCCCTCATGTCCTATTTGTGGGCTTTGCAGAGGTATCTGGTTGGCCACTGTATGAACAGAATGGTGGACTAGATGGGCCCTTGGCCTGATCCAGCATGGCTCTTCTCGTGTTTTTTTGTTCTTATCATCACAATGAACGAGGTATAAAAATGAAAATGCAGACCATTTGTAGAAAAAGGTAATTTTGTTAATTTGGAAAGGAAGGAAGGAAGGAAGAATGAAAGTCACAGAAATTTGAAAAAGGATAAAGCCACGGGTAAAAGAGAAGCTTGCTGCAATCTGTCAGTAGACATCTTCTGAGATGTTATGGGTAGTACCCAACACTGGCATTCCACTAGCACGAATGCCCTGTACTAGTGGAAGCCAACACTGGTACAATAGTAAGAGTAAGGCATAGGGCGAGTGGGCAGCTGGCTGCTCCAGAGGTCCAGCACCTCACTCTGAGAGAATCTCAGCGTGAAACACTGGCCTGCCCGGCATGCCGTACAGTCATGCTGCCCAGTTTCTTAGAGAGCCTGCACAGCCCACGTGCCTCACTTTGAGGAAGCTTTCCTCAGAATGAAGCATACTGCATGCGGCGGCGGCCTTAGAGGTCACCTGTGCTGCCACTGTACAGGTGGTCCCCAAGGCCACTTCCCTGCTAATGGCTCACTTTGTGGAAGGACCCCTCAGAGCAAGGCATTGAAGAGAAGGCAGGTGGCAGCTGCCTGGGGTGGTGGTGGTGGTGGTGGAGGAGGAGGAGGAGGAGGAGGAGGGCTGCCTTGCACTAGCACTTGTTGCATTAGCACTACCAGGATGCCTGCATTGGATACTATGTCACCACAGAAACCTGGAGGTCACATCTGCTGGAGCCCTGGCTTTATGTACTGAAGTGACCTGTGCAAGTTCTAAGCATGCTAATTTAAGATTGCTTCAAAGTGATGTGGAAGCACACTGCTGACCATTAATATTAGCCAGGAGAAGACAGGAGCTGATTTCAACATCCAGCGGGGGATAGGGGTGGGAAAGGCAGTGGAGGGAAGCATAATAAACAGATTGCAGGTGTCTGATTCTTTAAATAATTTGGTCTATTGCACTCACCACCATGAAAGGCCTCGATACTGTGTCAGGACGTCTGCAACATTGAGTGGTGCTGATCCTGCCCCATTTCCTGCCTGAAAATCATACAAAAGGGAATCATGGTTAGAGAAATTTCTTTCGATGTAATTTAGAATGAAATGGGTGATCCCCCAGAAATACTCCCAACCTTTGCTCCCAAGAAGCTTGAGAGCATTTTCACATCATTGCCACTGGGTCTAAATTCATAATGGGGGAAAGCAGAAAGGGACATGAAATTAAATTTACAAGAAGCCTGCTTAAAATAAAATCAGGAAAGTGGTGGCCACAAATCAAATAATACTAAACCTCTTTTTTCAATAGTGATATTATTTGTCACAAGAATACTGATTGGTACAGAAGCATGACGTGATAAAACCATATTGCATCAAAATGATATAGACTAATGAAGACCTCTGCTAGTCTAGAATTAATTGATGCAAGGTGAAATGCAATAGTGTTTTTTTAAAAAAGGCACAAGATTATGAGGATGAGGATGATGATTTGCATGATTTGCCTGCTTACGGTTATCTTGATATAAAAGTCCCGCAAAACTTCTGTTGACCAAAAGTGGCTAAAGACTAGCCAGGCCAGATCCTGAACAGCAGGATGCTATTAGATCTCTACTGGCTTCGGAGGAGCTATGAGGATTTGGTTTCTTGTGGTTGTGCTGTTCAGAAACAGTTACAAATATGTGTATAATATCTTTACATCTGTGTAAAGATATATAAATGTAAGAATATAGTGTGTATAGTATACATCTAAGAATATAGAAATGCAGCAATGTTACGTAGAGTCCATTTAGAACCAACGTCTCTTGTGTGCAGCCCCTTTAAAAAGTCCTTATCTCTGCAACAACTTCAAGCAGCTGCTCTAACTTTTTAACAGTTCTTACTATATGCACTAAGCATAGAGCCAGTGGAGTGTAGACAGTGCTCAAAGTGGGAGAGAGAAAAAGGAAGTGGGGTGGTTAGTTTTGGATTGGGGTGGGCTGAATGCCATCAGTTAGAAAGCGGTGGAATGGGGGGGTTGTGGGGGGTGCTGAAAAGAAGAGGGATGGCATTCTACCTCATCCCACCCCACTTTGAGCACTGGGTATAGTGGCTAGAGCAGCCTCCCGGACCTGGCACCATCCAGATGTGTTGGACTGCAACTCCCATCATTCCCAGCCAGTCAATGGCCATACTGCTGGGAAGTATAGGGAGTTGCAGATCCAACACATCTGGATGGTGCCAGTTTGGGGAAGGCTGGATTAAAGTGTCAGACTACGAGCCGGGAGGTCCAAAGTTCAAATCCCTAATCAGCTTGGGTCATTCACCTCTTGCAGCCCAACCGAACTCACAGGGTCGTTGTGAGGATAAAATTGATGGGGGAAGAATCTTGCACGCCACCCTAGACCCCCTAGAGAAAAGGGGTTGGATATAGAAAGAACAATAATATGTGCACCACTTACACACTGGCATTGCTCTTATCTTGAGTTACACATTGCCGGCAACTGGGCCGGCACGTGTGGTAGGATTTTTAGTTTTAATGTTATGGCACCAGCATGTAGCTCCCACACTGGTAAGGGCTTTCAGCAAAGTTGCATTTCGGAATTGGCCCATCAAAACTGGCCATCGGTCGAGTTCTTCTCTGCACAGAAACTTGCATTTAGTCCCTGCACAGAGTTGTCACTTGGCTCATTTAAAGTTATCCTAGCCAGGTTATTTAGCACGTGGTCAGGCTATTTCTGTTTCAGTGCTACAAAAATGTTTGAAATGCACCTATACATGTGTATTCACTAACACATGCAAATGAGCCATAGCAAGAGAGATGGCATTCCTAGCCTGAAGGAGATTAATCACCCAGCAGAATGTGAGCAGAGCAGAAGAAAGTGTGGAAAATTCAGTTGGCCGTGAAGATCTTTTGCTCCTCCTTTCCCAAATTAGAATTCAGAAATGCCTTTTAGATCACTCAGTTTAATATAGCACATTCGGTGATCTGTACTTACTGTTATTGAGTCCCCAAGGGCACCTATAACTTTAATGTCTGCTGGCCTCAAGTGATGAACTATAAAAAAGAAAGAGAGAATGATGAAACTTTTCGAAGATCTTTGGCATTAGCAATATATTCTTAGGGGAAAGTTTTACGAACTTGAGATGCTATTTAAAATCATGTTCAACCAAATTACCTTAACTTTGTTAGCCCCAGTGGCAAGTACATGATGCTTTAGCCAGAATACGTTATTCTCCTGTATTTGCTCCCAAGAAACTAATAGTACATTATTGCCTGAGTCTTCCCTAACAAGAATATTTTGCTTTTTTTAATTTTTACCAAACCAATTCAATTAAAATTTTAAAACCCAAACATTGTAGACAGTTTGTAAGAGAATCAATGTTTAGGCCCCTAAAGACTGCATTCCTGCTAATCTCATATGGATTCTCTAATTGGACAGTAATCTTAGCGTCCTCTCTTTACACAAGTCATTTTATGAAAAAGCATAGAAACATCTGTTGGAGTCCAACACTAGCATAGACTCTAGAACGGATGCATCAGCTAGATAGCAGCTCTAGCTAGCTAGATGAAAGAAATCCATGTGAATCCTTTGGTTGGTAACTGGAGTTGAAAATGTGTCTAAACATACCATTCTAGAGACACCTATGTATCTCACACACATTGTATGAGTCTGATATTAGCAGGATGTAGTGTAGCTGCTATGAGTTTGAGTTATGAGCTTGGTCATTTCCCTTTCAAATCTCAAGTACCTACAGAGCAACCTTTTGGTGGGTCACTAGTCTCTCAGTCTCAACATCCCTGTACCCCTGTAATGGACGGATGATCATACTATTAATACTGGTCTATGTTACAAAGTTCTTGTGAAGGTGACTACACTATTGATTGTTGTAGGCATTTATATGCCACCCTATAACCAAGTGTTCACAATGTTTGAAGAGCTTTGAGCACTTATATTTTTATAAGTGCTAAGCAGGGCACTTATATGCGCTAGGTACAGAAAAGATCCAGGGCTCAGGCCTACAGGACCCCCCACCAAAGAACAAATTTGCATATACTAATTTACATATGCTCTAAAGTCTCTCTCTATGTGTGTCTTTAAAGAACCCTGTCTCCTAAGGACACTCCTATTTGTAAAACGGGATGTGTGGACAGGGGAGAGGAAGGCATTTGACTTCAGAAAAAAAAACTCAAGCAGAAAGATTTGGGCGGGTGGGCAGCAGGAGGTGAAACACAAGTGGGCAAAAACCCAGCTAACCCAGGGGGATCAGATGCAACAGATATCTTTATTTTAGCAAATGCCCATGGACAGCAGGGTGGTGGGACAGATGACCTCCCAGAGATTTGGGGCTCCAAATGAAAGATTTGGGGCTCCAGCCCCAGGGGGCCCTCCCCTAACACCGCCTCTGCTACTAAGTATTATTATTCATTTCAGTGCCATTTCTGAAGGGTTGCCGAAGAACTAGTTTCTTGAATTCAGACGTGCTACTTCCTTGATGTTAGACGAAGTGAGCATTTTTGCAAGATGAAAACTTGGTACCTTGAAAACCTGACATTTATGTAAATTGGCGGGGGTGGTGAGAGCTTTCAATATCCGGACCATAATTCACACAATGACTTCTGTCCAAGAAGGTCTTGTGATTAAGTGTTCAGAGTTTATTGCTTCCATGCACAGTAAGCTCAAATTGACCTTGCTACATTAGATAGTGTTCTATAATTACATTTGCACACCATTTTCTCCCCTTCTTGACATGTTTGACTGTACAATTTAATTAAGCGTATGTCTACACATCTTTGCTTTCATAATAACAATCAGATTTTTGAGTAGCGAACCAATGTGGAAGCCAGTTTTTCATTTTAAGACAGTAGATCAAAACTACACGAGAATTCAATTGCAGGATGAATGGAGAGTACAGTATTCTGGTGACACTGGAACCAGCTCTATACAGTTTTCAGACTACTCAGAGATCTACAGATTCTATACTTCCTGTAGATTATCTCCAAATAGGACTTTGACCAAGGTGAGCAGGCCTGTGGCTCAGCTGGCTCAGCTGGCTCAGCTTGTCTGTGGAAAGCTAAGCAGGGTCAGGCCTGGTTATTACTTGGATGGGAGACCCCTCCTCTAGTTTCCTGCATTGAGCAGGGGGTTGGACTCAATGGCCTTGTAGGCCCCTTCCAACTCTATGATCTATGAATCTATGAAAGGTCCTTTGGGAAAGGGGCTGTAGCTCAGTGGTAGAGTACATGCTTTGCATGCAAAAGGTCCCAGGTTCAATTCCTAGCATTTCCAAGTGAAGCTGGGAAAGGCCTCTGCCTGAGACTGTGGAGAGACACTGACCTGGTTCGCATGACATGTCAACCCACCCATGGTGGGTGATCAGCCATGGTGGGTTGTTGTGTTGTCCGAACCCAGTGCAGTTTCTGCAGGGTGGCTTATTTTTCAGGAACAAGCCACCCTGAGAAACTAAGGCTTGTTATTGGGTTGCTCAGGGTCACTTGCTTTCAGGGTGGCATGTTGTGACGTCTGAACCCACTTCGGTGTGGCTTGTTGGAAAGACGTATTGAGGCACGCGGCAAGAGCGGCACAAAACCCTGCCACTCCTTGCGATCTTGCTAGTGCTGCCACCACCCTCTCTCATCCCTTGTCAGTGCCCTCCCCCCTGTGCTCCTATACATCGAGCAGAAATGACACCAGAGGGTGTCCTGAATGCATTTACAACTTTAAAAAAAATTATCTTCCACAAGTGCACAGATGCGAAAGTCTGCTGCTATGTAATTTGCTGCTTTACTGCTCTGCCATGAAATTTGCATATTTTTAGCAATCTGCCTCACTGCTCTTTAACCTCACATGTATATCTGACAGCTGAGACCAGTGGAGGGAAGTGACAAGCACAAAGGAGTGGGTAGAAGCCAAAAGCGGGCAGTGGCTGCACAAGGAGCTTTTGGGGTGGGTGTAATTACTGAGGTTGTGCATGAAAGCAGCCTTTTAAAAAAAGTGTTTGCTAGCAAGGGAAGCGCCAAAGTGGAGGATGAAACTGACAGGGACATTGACAAGAGGGGGATATCTGTATGCTGGGCTAAAGAACAGATAAGCAGTCTTGTGCTCTTGTGCAAGACCTCAAAAAAATAAAATGAAATTTTAAAAGGTTGTGAACGTGTTATCCATGTTCATAAGTGCTCAGCAAATTAATTCCATTTGGCAATCTGATATTGATGGGGGGGGAGTTTCCCTTGGGAGCCTGCACCCCCAGTGGACCAATTGCAAAAAGGGTGCTGATGTAGGGACTGAGGAAACGAGGAGTTCTGCTGCAAAGGCACCTGGGATACATGCCAAGAGCTGGCAGGAGGACTGAGGGGGGAAACAAGCCACTGGGCCCACGGCAAGCTGCAGAGTGCCTTATGATCTGTCAGATTAGCGAGCGAACAACCAACCCATGATGGCTTATTCTCAGGGTGACTTAGTGTGATGTGCAAACTCACCACTGTCATTTAATAACAATACTAAGTGAAGGGTGCAATCCTATGCATGTTTAGACAGAAACTGGGAGTTGTAGGACTTATTTCTGTCTAAACATGCATAGGATTGCTCCCTAAATGGACTAATGGTCTGACTTTCTATAATAATCCACAAAACAAATAAAAATATTTATTATATGCAGTTAGTACTTGCATTGTACTAGTATAATAGATTAAACTCACACACAAAATCCTAATGAACATGAATACTATAAATCACCAACTATAGATCACTGGTAAAAAAATTAACTGTTATTCACTGTCATACAAATGACTTATGGTTTCTAATCCCCCCCCCCCCCCAATGAAGAGTTCTTTGTCAGATTCTGCTTGAATCATGAGTAAGCTAAACTGTGTTTGTGCTTTTTAGATCTTGCACTGCTGCTGGTGCAATGGCCCTCCCAAAATAATTGTGTAATAAGTCCTTCAAACTTGCAGTGTCATCCTTTGTAGAAAATTACTGCAGTTTACTTGTTACATGCAGTGTTTCCATCTTCAGTCTCCAAACCCAAGGTATAAGGCAGCTTCCTATGTTAATATGTCCACACTTCTATACTCCTGCTCCCAGTTCCTAGCCAGTGGAGTGGCAAAAACTCAGTGGTAGATCACTTCCTTTTCATGTAGAAGGTCCAGCAGCTCAAGCCCTGACATCTCAGACAGTGACTGGGAAGCAATTCTGCCTGAAATCTTGGAAAGCATACTGCCCCAGACTTCCTATGACATCCCACTCATTCCAGAGGTTTCCCCACTTGTAAATATAATTATCCTCCTTGGCTAGATTTATCCGTCACCGTTGCATTCCAGTCTTCTTTTAATGAGCTCAAGGCAGCCATACATGGTGTTATAATATTTTGTCCTCACAACAATTCTGCAAGGTAATTTAGGATGAGTGATACTAGTGAACTTCAGGTCTGATCAAGAATTTAAACACAGGTTTCTCTGGTCTGGTACCCGCACTTTATCCCCTATGTACATTGGTTGGAATCTACATTTGATTTAGCAATATATCCCTTCAGCTCTCTGCAAAAACAAAATGCATTGGAGATTAAAAGGTATTCTTATAGTTATGTATTAAAAACATGGTTGGTCTTATCCTAACCCAGTAATTGGCATACCAACAGACCCTTGATCTTGTAGATTGAGTCAATACATGGACAAAATCTGTACCTGAGACAGGAATTGTGTTTGATGGATTACGGTCAGAACATGGAATGCTGGTCCCAAAGCTCTTTTTCTGCAAACAAATAGACAGCAATGCATTACAGATGGCTTTCAACATTCCATTAAAAAGCAATATATATTCCCAAGAAAATAATTTCATGAGATATGCAACATTCTTGTGCCAAATCCCCCCTCCTCTCCACCTGAAGGCAAGCAATAATAACATATGATGCAACACAGTGTTTTCCGTACTTGAGATATTGCTTCAGTCTGCAGCTCCGCAGGAAAATATGAGTGGTTGCTATTCCTGTATGTGAAGAAGTATGGGAACTCCTGCAGAGATGAGATAGCGAAAGAGATTGAAAAAAGAGAGTCATCACTTGGCACCATGGCTGAAGTCAGCAGGGCAGATTCGGCAACCAAAGACAATGATTTAAGATTGATCCGGGAATGCCTGTATCTCCAATGACCATTATAATCTCCAGACAGTGGTCAAGGGGTCAGAATTATGTTATGAAAAACCTGACCCCTTTATGGATGGCCACCGAAAATACACCGGAAATATCTATGCTAAAGTCAGTGCTACTGAGCAGGAAGGGCTTCACAGCCACAGAACACTTTTGTTTGGGCATTGTGGAGGAAGGGGGGGCTGGCTGACCCGCCACCCCCCACCCTTTCCTACCCCAAAGGACCCAAGACCCCCAGAGATCTCAAGGTACCAGATTGCCAGCCTCAGCTGTCTGCAATCCTACTTGAATCTCTGTTCAGGGACTTGCCTTTGTCTATAACCTGGATTTAGTTACTGAACCAAGCAGAGCGACTACAAAACCCATGTGGGGTAAAACCAAGAAAGGTTTATTCTGGTAGCATTTTACAACAAAAGGTGGGAAATGAGAGAAACACAAAATAGAGAGACACTTTGGTACAAAGTAAAGCTGCAAAATAACAAAACCTGATTCCTTAATATCTCCCAGGCACACAACTCTGTTACCTGGGGGTCAGTTCTCTTCCAGGGTTAGATCCAGCACAGCCTTGCTGCCCGGGAGGACTAATTCACCTACCCGAAGGTCCGAGATGGGTAGCCCTCCACAAGGCCTGTCTTTACCAGAGCCCTCATTCAGCTAATTTCACCAAGAGCTACCTGGGGTCATATCTTGAGGCCCCCCGAAGGCTTGGACCTCTGCCTAGCTTGCTGCCATTGCTCCACAGCCAGCAACCACGTGACGAACAAAGACAAAGACCAAAACCCACACGTTGGGAAATATACCTTTCCCCCCCCTCCCCTCCTTTCTGTAGCTCTGCTGCCTTTTAGCCAATCATGATGCACTTCACCTGGCCAGGCAGGGAGGGGAACTCATGACTTACTGGGCTTGAACTACATTTGCATTTGAAAGCCGTGTTTCTGGCTTTTCAGGACTTCCAGGCACCATCGCCTCCTCCCAGCCTTACTTGGTTTACACATGAGGAGGCGTGTGCGTGTGCGTGTGTGTGTGTGTGTGTGTGTGCAGGAACCCTCAAAGGCTCTTTTCTCCACAGGCATTTATTTATTTATAATAAATAAAATAAATAAAAAGAGACAACATTTAAAACTGCATAAATAGGGGGGGGGGGAGGTCTCCTACCTGAGAAGGACACCGTGCCTCAGGTATCCCTGTGAAATGATAGGGCTGCTTCTGCCCAACTGGTTTCATCTAGAAGAGAAAAGGCAAGCGGTGTCAGGCTTGGGCAGTTGATCAGTTTCAAAATTTGCTCCCATGTAGGAGAGACCTGCAAATAATTTGAAGGCAACAACACTGCAACTGGGCCTAGTTGGCACAAACCGTAGATGAGAAGGCAAACCTATTTCTTGACTGAACTACTTGAGGCTGGAGGCAGGGGCTCATGCGACTGAATGCACCCAAAATGAAAAAGAAAGAAAGAAAACTAAAGAAATCCCTGAAGATAGAAAATAGACAGAAGATAGAAAATGAGCTAGTCATTAAGCAAAACCTTCTCCACAGCACTACATATGACATATCCATCCATCCATCCATTCTATATACCACCTTTCTGGGGTACAAAAACACCCAAGACAGCTTAGAAATGAAATGGATTAATCTCAAGGCAGCCTGAACCTTGGTATCAGGTTCACAACATGGCACAGGCATGTGCCCTAGACAAAGAACAGATCAGATACCTTACATTTCATTATTTCTATTTCTATTTCTATTTAACACCAGATGTAATATTGTAATACAGATTACAGCAAAAGTGATGACAATTAAAAGTGGGTATAATGTGATGACAATTAAAAGTGGGTAAAAGTGGGGATTTGTTTTCTAGCAATTATACATAGATTTCAACAAAAGTGGACGACATATCCAAATAAGTCTAGTTGAAGGTGGTGTCTATATGCCACCCATTCAAATGTTGACAGCGTTATAAGGTTCTCAATTCATTGCATTATAGAAGGTGAGCATTTATCTTTCCAATGTTGTAATATCAGTCTTTTAGCTGTCAAGAGGGCGCAGAGAATCCATTTAGACTGACCATTCATTAATTCCATGAAGCAGGTATACTATTTAAAATAGTGTGTACATCAATGAATAATTTATCTGTAAATTCCTCCCAAACGAAGCAACTCTTGGACATTGTCAAAATGTATGTTTAGAAGAAACATTAGCTGTATAGCACCACCAGCAATTAGCTGAATTAGACAATTCTTTACTAAATAGACATTGCAGTGTCCGATAGACATGAAACAAAAGATTTTCCTGAATAAAACACAGCCAAAGATCCATAGATGTGACAGGTAGATGCCAAAGCGGTGATCCACTGATGAGGCATTTTGTGGTGGTACCCACAGCAGTTTCTCAAATACCCAAATGTGCCCATGGGTCCAAAATGTTTGGGGACCCCTGCTGGTCTAGGTGGTGATATATGGGCCCTGGACTTTGGCCGCAAGGTCCAGCCTTAGCTACACCACTGGCAATATAAGCAGGATTCTTCCAAAGGACTGCTTTAACCATGCAAGATCTCATAAAAAGTTTGAAAAACATTTTCACCCTGCCTTGAGGTGACCAAGTTTACGCTTAGAGGATTCCAGCATTTTAGCATATATTTTAAATGTCTCTTGCTTTTAAATGTTGCCTGTCCTGAGCTCTACCAATAGGGCAAGTTAGAAATGTAACTAAATACATGCATATATCAGTTAACTGGTTTGCAGCTGCAGCTGTTTGGCTACAACCCTCAAAGGTACAACTGTAGGACTACTCAGAAGAAATCAATTTATCCCTGAAAAATGTTTAAAGGATTAAAAACATGGTGAGTTCATGAACAATATCACTATGCTGAATACGTACAAAACACACCTTTCCTATTCTATTTCTCAGTTTTTCCTTCTCTAGTTATATTTCCTAGATGCTTAGAACAGGATTTTTGGATAAGTTTTGTTTTTAACACGAGAGAAGGTTTTACACAAGGACAAAAGCACTTTGTCTAAATTATTTAATTAAAATGGAGGGTTCATACCTCCTAGATATAGGAGGTATACCTCCAGAGATGAAGATGCAAGGTGTTTCGCCAAAATTAATCATACTGTCTGTCTACATTAAAGAGCAATCATGTTCTGATGGGTTCAGTGTTCAAATAAGATGCTTGGTACATTATCTGCAACTATGTGCCAAGCTTTAATAAATCAAAAGCAGCGACCCTCTCTCTGCTGACCGGTAATGAAATCATTTGGAATTACCTATGAAAGTGGCCTCTGTTGCCTGCCAGTCTTGTACTTTCTAAGCAGGAAACATATTTGATTCTTACTAGCAGCCCAAGGACACAATCCTATGCATGTTTAGACAGAAAAAGGTCCGACAACTCCCAACATTTCCCAGCCAGCTGGCCAAAGGCAGTGTTAGGAGGCAGCCCACTATGGCTGGAGCCTCAAATATTTCATTTGGAGCCCCGAATCTCTGGGAGGCCATCTGCCCCACCACCCTACTGTCCACAGGCACTTGCTGAATAAAAGGGCAGTACAGCGGTGCACTGATCCCACTGGTACTGGTGTTGCCCACTCTGCATCTCCACTGGCCCCCCACATTGAAGCTGGCTTTTTTTTGACATCAATGCCCTCCTCGTCCAGACATTCACCTCCTCAGATGCGGCCGCCCCAATTATATTAGCCCCCCCCTGTGCCGTGGGGGGCCTCCGACATCTCTTGTGGCGCGAAGGTGCCGCCGCCCCCTACCACCTTCCCCGCCACCCTGCTGCTGCTTTGCTGCGCAGCCCTCCTCCCCACCATAGGGACTCTGGTTTTCTGCGGCGCGGCAGGGCCGTGGCGGCGGATCAGGAGGACACCGGAGGCAGGACGGCGAAGAGTTTGGCCCTCTTCCCCGCCCTAGCACCGCCGGTCTGCCTCAGGAGACAGGTCCGTAAATGCGCACAGAGAGAGAGAAAAAGAGAGAGTAGAGAGATAGATTTTAATAGCATATGTAAATTAGCATAATGCAAATTCGTGCTTTTTTTTTGTCCTTGGCCTGAGACTCAAATCTTTTCAGGAACTAGCACCTCCCTATGCATCTAGCTGGGCAAAACTGGGAGTTGTAGGACTTTTTTCTGTCTAACATGTATAGGATTGCATCCTACATTGTCATTAGTTATTACTTGTCATTAGTTATGGAACGTTGTGTACGCACAGTGTCTTTTGTAGTTTTGTCATGAGCTGGGAAGAAGATAACTATAAATCCTATTTTACAGATGAGAAATTGAGGCCATCAGTGTAGGTTACAAGTAAGTAGAGATCTAAACAAATATCCTAACAGTGCAAGCCTAAACCCACTTACCTGTGAGCGAGCCCCATTGAACTCTGAGTAGACATACAGAGGATTGCACTGTAAATTTCTAATAGACTGCAGTGATTTAGTTCTATCAGGCTCAACTTTGTCCCTTGTATGTTCCCAATTCAAAATGGTGGTGGTACATCTGCATAAATCTGGAAAAATAATTGGCCCCTTCATTCCACCTCCTGAGGCCCCTTTTAACTGTTGTTCAGTGAATGCATAAAACTATTTGAAAGGGATAAATCAGCATGTGTGACATTTTGGCTTCAGGAACATTTGGAAAACTACACACCCAGTTTGCATTTTTAAGGTCTTCATTTGACAGGTCTTCATTTGACAGGTGCGCAAGGTTTTCAAGACATATGGCTCCTCCAAAATGCACCCACAGATTAAAGGCATGAAAATATAACATGATTTGGCTGATCTAGATTTGGGTGGGGGACCAGATGACCCACTCCCTCCCCCACTCTTCCCTCTGCAGGCCAAATGAAGTCTGTGGAAGAAGGGGGTTAAATTAACTTCCTTGGCTGGATTATCAAGTGGTAAGTAACATGAATGCTGATGGTAAATTACCATTTGGTAAACCCTTCCTGTTTAAAGAAAGTGAGTGTGAGCCCCTGTATATCTTATCAGGGCATCTGACTTGTAATAAATGGCAGGCTGAGACAGGAACTTTGACGTTATCCTTACAAGTGTTTATGGATAAGGGGGAGAAAGATCAAGATAACTGAATGCAGCTCTTTTCATCCAAGGTTGTGATCTTGATTCAAGCCTTTAACTCTTGCCCTGCCATGTGTGTGGCATTAAAGTGAAAAGCTCATGTATGCAAAAGGGAGTTAAAGCTCATCCTGCTGTTTTAACTGCAGCTGCCCCTAATATCTGTATCACCATACAGAGCTTTTCTACACGAGGCAGTTAATCGGCTGTATCTACTTTTGGTTTCGCCAATTGAGATGGGAGCACTACATGAGGAGCATTTCCTTTCCTGCTTTTCTGCTACATAACCTCTAGGTGGCACTGTGCTATAGCTGAATAGCGCAAATACTCAAGAGGAAATAGCACTTTCACAATTAAATGCTGCATTTTCATTGCTCTAAAAAAAAAAACTTGCCGAAAGTGCTGGTTATTATTATTATTACATTACATTACATTTATATCCCATCTTTTTTCCTCCTGTGAAGAAGCCAAGGAGGTTTGTTTACATAGTCGTCCTCCTCTTTATTTTTATCCTGTGAGGTAGGTTAGGCTGATAGTCAGTGACTGGTCCAAAATCACCCAGTGAGCTTCATGGCCAAGTGGGGACTAGAACCTGGATCTCCCAAGTCAGTGTCCAACTCTCTAACCACTACACCACACTAGCTCTCCGTGGTTAGACACGGAAGTGAAACTGGAGGGTCATGTCATTGTGTAAAGTACCCATAAACAACCATGAGTGTAAAGTACCCATAAACAACCATGAGTGTAAAGTACCCATAAACAACCATGAGTGTAAAGTACCCATAAACAACAATGATGAGTGCATGATAAATGCCTCATGTAGAATGTCCCATCACAAAGGAACTCCCCCCCACACACACCTTCTTTCTAGGATATGTGCTCATGTCCATTTTCAGTGGTTTCAAAAGGGGGTAAAGAGGTGTCTCCACTGTAACAGGGTACTTCCCATGCAGCAAGGCACCTGTCCCCTCATCTTATTGGATCACGTATCCTGTACCAGTCTGAGATAGGGGCTTGAGCAATGGGAATAGTAAGATGGGGGAGTGCTCCCATGAAGCTTCACATTATATTGTCTTAAAATGTTGCATTGTAGACTGCACCTGTTCACTGCTCCACTGAGGGCCACTGAGCACCCTGTCCTCATTGGGCTGTTCTGGGTCCCCTCCTCTTAGGTCCCCCCCCCAATATGTTTTTGTACTTCTGCTGAGCTTGAGGTTCCCCCAAGCCTGAGGATGCCTCCCTCTTGTACATGGATGGTATTACATAAGGAATGGCATGCATGCCTGAACATTGGAAATAGAGGGAATGATAGGTTGCCTGTTGATGATGATATGGCCTATAGCCGACTTAGCATACAGCTTGGAATAAGGAGACCTGGGTTCAAATTCCTGGTTAATCATGAAGCTCTCCGAGTTACCTTTGGCTAGCCACTATCTCACAGGGTCACCATGAAGATAAAAACATGGAATACACCCACGTATACCACCTTCTGCTTCTTGGAGGAAGGGTGGCATACAATTGTGATAGAAAGACTCACAAACAGATATGCTGATCACAGAGCAGATATAGGATTTTACTGCCTTCCTAGGTTCCATATCCTGAATATCAGGAAACCCAGATATCTTCCTCTTCCCAACCTCTTGGTGTACAGGCAAGGGGACACACTGTAGTCATTATACCTGATTGATAGGGCAACATACCTCTGTTCAGATTCTTTATCAGCCATAGACTAAACTATGAATCACTCTCAAACATCTGCTCCCTCCCTGTCTGTAAAATGAGAGCAAGGACTGTAAGAGATGTTAAAGCACTTGATGCAGTAAAAGTGGTATACATCCAAATAAAAAAAATATATGAAGTCATTTGTCTATTAAGCATGAACTGCCATTTTCATCAGGAGAAACTCTGCCAATAGGTATTTATTATTTGCAACAAAATATGGAAGAGCATATTTCCAAAAAGTGGATGGCAGAACAAAAAGATAATAGTAGATAAATGTGCTAATTTTCCTTTGCATGATCTCTGAGATAAAACCAGGCATATAATTCAATTAACTGATACATTTTCTAAACAATACTATATATATATATATATATATATATATAGTGCCTTTATAGTGACTTTATAGTGCACTGTGTTCATTAATACACATTAAACCTAAGCAAGGAACTCTGCTGCCCCTATAGAAATTGTGAGCCTGATATGAGGAGGGCAAAGGTTCATAAGGGAGAAGCAAATCATTGTGCACCATTTATTTATTATTTAAAGTATATATAGGCCACCTTTTAGGGCCAAGCCCTCTCAAGGAAGAATAAAAAAAATTAATACCATAAAATATCATCATATAAAAACAGCAGTGGGTAAAACATTCTAAAGGCCAGCACCACATTCATATAAAAATTAATTGAAACCATTAAAAGAGCAATATAAATTCAACAATTTAAAAACAGCAGCAATAAAAGCCATTTTGAACATTCAACAGTGCATGTTGACTAAAAGCAGCTCGGAAAAAATGGGTTTTCAAAGCCCCCTTAAAAGCCAGCACTGTTGGGGTCAAATGCACATCCCTTGGGAGGGAGTACCTCAAATATTGGGCCACCACCGTAAAGGTCTTGTCTCTGGTGGCTTTTCTAATGCCAACTCTCAGATGAGACCAGGAGAAAAGGAGCATTCCACTTGAGATTCAACATAAGTCACTTTGAGGCAAGAATGAGGGATTCGCTCTAGGTTATCCAGCCGTCTAAAATGTAATTATGACACTTGATTTTGACACAAAGAAATTCTGTAGGGTCTTTCAGGATATTATATGCAGAACATGCAGTGGAAAGAAAATATTATCCAGTATGGGGTATCACAGCTTTGTACAGAGAATAGTCTTGTCTAACTGAAGGGGGCAGCTGCAAGCTAATTTCTTATTCTCACAGTTGCCCTGATTTCTCCATTATATTGCTAAAGTGATCATGCTCCCTCCAAAAGGTCTGGGTCACAGGGGTCATGCATTTGTGCTATGCAACCTATTCAGCAATCCCAACATCTCTCATGTAATTTACCATATTGTTCCAGAGTCCTACTCCTAGAGCAGCAAAATTATTTCCTGGAATTTCCACTGGTGTCTTCTTTGTGAAATGGTCATTATCTCGCCTGCCCTGCAAGAGAAAAACATTTTGAACAGAGTATTACTGAATGATAGTTTTGCATTTATTAGCAGAGACACCCGAACCACAGAAAGCCTGTTTATAAAATAATCCCGAAAAAGTGGAGGGTGGAATGGAAGGACACTTTCGGTATTTTCATGTGGCTAAAACCTTAATCAGTTTTGTGCCATGATTATTCACTTGCCACCCAGCAAATGTTTGATATATGAACATAAGAAGAGCCGTGCTGGATCAGACCACTAGCTTATCTAGTCCAGCATTCTGTTCTCACAGTGACCCATAGCAGGACATGAGCACCTGGGAGTTAATGGTTTTGTTTTCAATACTTTTAATACGTTCTCTTATTTTAAAAAAATGAAGTGGAGAGAAGGGCTGTAGTTCAGTGGTAGAGCACCTGCTTTGCACGCAGAAGGTCCCAGGTTAAATTCCTGGCATCTGCAGACTGAGTTGGGAGACATCCCTGGCTGAAACCCTGAAGAGTGTACACAATGCTGAGCTAGAATGCTTAAGGCAGGAGTCTTAATTATTCATAGCCTTCAACAAAAGTGAACCACATATCCAAATAAGTATCCATTTGAAGTTGGCATCTATATGCCACCTGTTCATATATAGAAAGCGCTGCTGCAAGGTCCTCAGTCAATTTCATTATAGGAGGTGAGTGTTTATCCTCCCAGTTTTGTAATATCAGTGTCTTAGCTGTCAAAAGCGTACAGAGAATCCATTTTCCCTTCCATTTGTAAATTTCCACGAGGCAGGTAAATAATTTAAAAGAGCATGTACATCAGTGAATATTAAAGACTGTTCCGGTACAAAATTTAGCTGTGTAATAACCTCCTCCCAAAAAGAAGCAACTACTAAACACTGCCAAAACAAATGTTTAAAAGAAGCATTTGCTGTATTTCACTACCAGCAATTAGCTGAATTAGACAATCCCTTATTAAAGGGACGTTGTGGAGTCCAATAGACACAAAACAAAAGTTTTTGCTGAGTAAGACACAGCCTAAGATCCATAGACATGACAGGTAGATGCCAAAGCGGTGATCCACTGACTAGGCATTTTGTGGTGGTGCCCACAGCAGTTTCTCAAATTCCCAAATGCTCCCACAGGTCCAAAAAGGTTGCAGACCCCTGGTTTAAGGTAATGAATAGGGCAAAGTATTTGCTATCTTTTTCGTTTTCCTCAGCATATGAAGAAAATAAATTCCATTTGGCATAGTTCCCCCCGCACACACTACATGGAACATGGATTTCCTTTGAAGGCTAAAGCAACAAACACAGCCTACTTCAATTGACTACCTGATGTCGTCTCTAGTTTTCTCAAGAGAGGGTTGTTTTTTTTAACCTCAGACCACCAAGTGTGACCCAGAAAGAATAAACTGTTGCAGTTTGCACTCACTGTCGTAAGAGGCATGTCTACCTCTTGGAGAGGAGTCTGGAGAACCACCGCAAAATCATCCTTCCAGTCATACTTCCTAGATGCCAGCAGCTTTTCCAAAGCATCCTATGCAACAGGATCAACAATCAGTTAATAGGATGAGCTCTGTTCCATAACTGCAGAGAACAGAGTACAATGCACAGATCTGTCCATGCCTTAACTGAATTTCAGAACCATCTCTATTGCTAATGAACCAGAATAATCAAATTATACAGTCAAAACACAAAAGAAGTAGTTCCATGAAAAAAACATCGTACAGAAGCATCAGAAATGACTCAGCAGCTGTGAGATGAATTGCATAAGCCCATTTTCTTAGAAAGAGCAGAGGCTGAGTACTAGCCTTTCCATACCCTGGAGAAATCTCAGATACATGGACATCCCAGTTAGCTAACAGTATTATGAGATATTTTTGCCACCTCCTAAATATTCTGGCATGCTTTACCAGCAGAGACAGCATATTTCATCAGCTTGGTAACAGAGCTTTCATTAGCTATATCCAGGATGGTATATATCCTCAACTCTCCCCTTTAAGGTTTCTGGAACAAATTTTGGAAACTTTGGGTTCTCAGCTTTCATTTTTTTTAAACAAGCAGCAAGCTTATAGCCCTCAGGTTTCACTAGAATACATAACTTTCTTTCGGCAAGGACAAAGGGGTAGTGGAGTTATTATTGTGTTATGTAGCCAACCACAAATTGCTCATGAACATTGATAAGAACTGGAACCACATTGGAGAGGACCTCAATAAGAGCTAGTGTGGTCCAACAGGAGTAAAGCTAGGAGGCTTGCAGATTGAAGCACTCAGACTGGCAAAGTTGGGTAAGAAACCCCTTCCCAACAGTAATGAGTCCTCCACACCAGACATGTACAATGGGAACTTACTTCACAGCATGAATACAAATAAGGTTGTAAACCCCAAAAAGGATGATGTAACTGATAAATAGCAGTAGTAGAGGGCATGTGCTTAAAGTTTAGAGGATTGTATCCAATGACCTGGTTCACACATAACACTAACCCATGGTTTGTTACCCTACCCAGGGTTTGTCTGGCAGACAACTGAACAACCCATGATTTTCTCAATCCCTGGGTTGTTTGTTTCTCTCTTCCTTCGCCTGTTCCCTCCTTGTATCCCAAATATCTTTGTGGCGCTCTCGTACTGGCAAATAGAGCAGGGAGGGTTTTTTTACCACTCTTGCCCGCTGTCTCTGTAGCCTGATAAAAACCCATAGTTTGGGTTCACACGTAATGACAACCCATGGTTTAAACAACCCAGAGTTCACAACCCAATAACAAACCATGTTTTCTCCTTCTGGATTGTCCATGGTTAACAAACCATGGTTTGTTAGCATGGCTGGATTCGAGCTCAGAATTCAACAACCCATGGGTTAAAGAAACCAGGGGTTAGCATTATGTGTGAACCAGGTCAATGTTGACAATATTTTCTTTACATGTATATGGCCAGTAAATGTACAGGTGGCAAGCTGGGGTGGGGAGTATTGAATGGGGTTTTCCATGGACAAGGGCTAATGCTGGCCCTATTTCATGACTACTGTTTCTGTCTCTTCGCCCAAAGGCAGTGGTCCTTTCTCCAACATCCATCTATGCTCTTTCCTGATAGCTTCCTCAAAAGGAGAGCCTGTAGCTCAGTGGTAGAGCACATACTTTGCAAACTATACAAAGGTTCAATGCACTAGGTTCAATCCCTGGTATCTCCAGGTAGGGTTGGGGAAGACTCCTGTCTTGAAACCCTGGAAAGCTGCTGCCAGCCAGTGTAGACTAGGGGTAAGCAGCAGGTAGAATGTAGATCTACTGGAAGATTTCCGTGTGGTTTGTGGTAGAGTAGCAAGGATTTCTGACTCCCAATTGTTTAACTCTAGCATAAGAAAATTACTTCACCCCATCTCCAGATCTACACTTCTGAAACGAAGAAAGCTTGTGGTAACCAGGAGTGGAATTTTGTGTGGAAGACCTATGAGTTCTGGTACTCGGAACAATTTTCTTTAATTCTACATGTGTGTCTTTTGCCCCAGACTCCAGCTGGTGGATATCAGGGTTCTATGAAAAAAAGAAGATCCCACAAGCCTGAAACCTGCCCACCCTGGGGAGGACAATATTAAGCTAGCTAGATGGACCCACTGTATGACTTAGAAGAACGCAGCTTCCTAAAGAGATTTCCAACTCCTCAATGATACAAAATTATTTTTTCTATGAAATCTTGACTCTTGGAGGAACATTATGCACATTTGACAAATTAATTCAATTTGCATAAGCGATAGATTTATTTCGAAAGCAAGGTTGTTTTCATATATAATTTGGGTTTGGGGGCCTAGAATACACAGGCACTGTATTTCTAAATGCTGTTGAATCACTGGCATCTACATTGAGATTACTAGTCTGGGCAAGCTGATTTAGGGCCAACACATATGATCACCCGTCTTGTGTAGCTGCTTGAAAAATATTACCCAACTGATCAGCTCCCTGTCACCATAAGCTTTTGGAGCATGTGTCTGATATAAATATGAAAGAGATATAAAAGTACTAAAAATAGCTTATGTCAAATAGATTTCTGAACAAAAATGTACCAACGGAAGCAAGTTCTCCCTTCATTAAGTCAGATGCTATCAGATGCTCACCTGATAGGACCATTTCCATACAACATCATCCAGTCTTGAACACTCATTGAAACAAATACACAGCTTAGGGGAAACGTCCCTAGAAAATGCCAAAAGCAAAGCAAAATAAAAATTAAGAATATTGTTTAGTTCCTCATTCATAAATACGCAGTGTGTAAAAACATGGAGAGGCAAGACCTACACTGTGATTCTCACATGTTTTAGAAACTTGTTCTTTTTTTTTTGTCTGCTCTCTGTCTGTTGTTTTTATTTATTATACAATAAATAAATAAATATTTATTATTTATTATTAATAAATTTAATTAATAATATTAATTAATAATAAATTATTAATAATAAATTAATATTAATTTATTTATATTTATTAATATAGTTAATAAATATAATATTAATATTAATTTATTAATATGATAAATATTATTTATATTTATCATTTATTATATTATACAATTATACAACAATAATAGTTGTATACCACTTGATATAACAAAATCTCTAAGTGGTTTACATACCAAAGTATTAAAAATCACAATTAAAATTTGAAATCCTAACACTCCTAGATGCCAAAATAGACATCAACCATGAAAAATGATCCAAAATGCCATATTAAATACACATCATGTATGACATGTGCAATACATAGGTAGCACGTATCACAGGTCACAGATCATAGCAGGGGTCCCCAACATGGTGCCCACAGGGACCTCCAATGACACCCACAATGCTCTCCACCTCCTGCCCCCTTTGTCTCCTGCAACCCTTTTCCTCACTATTTCTCTCCCTTCCCCATCCCTAGCCTTCTTTTTTTCTCCCCTTTTCTTGCTCTTTCTCTCCCCTCTACCCCTTTGCCTTGCTATTTCCTCCTCCCTCCTAGCCTCTAGCCTCGCTTTTCCCGCCCACTGCTTTAGCTCACTGTTTCTCCCTCTCCTAGCCTCTAGCCTTGCTCTTTCTCTGCCTCTTTGGCTTCCTGTTTCCCTCCTCCTCAGACTCTAGCTTCGCTATTTCTCTCCCCACCCCTTTGCCTTGCTGTTTCTCCCCCCTCCCAGCCTCTAGCCTTGTTCTTTCTCTCCTCTTTGCCTTGCTATTTCCTTCTCCCTCCCAGTCTAGCCTCACTGTTTCTCCCTCCCACACACACACACACACACCTCTTTAGCTCACTTTTGACTAGCCAGTGCCCCAAGACAGCTATTATGTGACTTGCCACATCCTCGAGAGCCATTTTGTGGTGGTGCCCACAGAATTTTTTCAAATTCCCAAATGTGCCCATGGGTCCAAAAGGGTTGGGGACCCCTGGATTAGAGCATATCAGACAGATGGTCACATTTCCTGTAATGTAAGCCTTAGAAGCTACAACAGAGGTACATTTAACTTAATTTAAAATTAAGTAACCCTTAGAATTAAGTAACCCTTAGAACTGAGAATGATCATTTTCACAACAATGGGAGTGCATCTAGTATTCAAATGCTAGAGGAATTCCAAAGGTGAATATTTGAAATCTAATAGATACCACTAATTTGGAATTTGACATATGAAATCAATTTTTGATTTCCCAAATCAAATAATTCCCAAATCAGATATCAATATGACTTGCTATTCCCTAATGACAGTGCTGAAACTCCCCAGAAATCAGCAGAAGTTACTTCTAACATGCCAAAAAGTAAAGTTCTTATTTCCCTAACTAGGCAGAGTCACATAATGCTCTTTGTCCCTGGAAATGGTGGTTCCTCAAAACACACACACACTGAACTCCTGATCAACCCTACTTCTTTAGAAGGAAAGAAGCTCTTTGTTCTAGTGTGTTGTTGGATTCTTCAAGTGAAACAGAATCTAACCCAAATATTTGTTTGACATGTTCAAGTAACTAGAATTTGTTAATTAATATATAGATGACATACAGTCTGGGGACAAGAAGAAAGGTACTAGTTGAAAGCTAAGACTGCAATCCTATACACACTTACCTTGGAGTAAGCCCCACTGAACACAGTAGGACTTACTTCTGAGTAGACATGCATAGAATTGCAATGTAAATCTGGCAAAATGGCCTAAGTAGGGTGAATGGGGAAGATTTACAACAGCTGGTCATCATTTTCAGTATACAAAAGACAGTCTGGAAGTTATGATCTCTTGAGCTGATTGAGGTTTGGCAGATTAGGGTGAAAACTTTCACAAGCAGAACCAAGATTACTATTGATAGACTATGCAGTACAGGAATTTTTCTACAAGAAGTCTCTGGAGAAAAATGAACAATAAACGCCAAAAAATACAAGAAGAAACGCTGGGCCTTAAATAGTTAGAAGAACATTTGATTTACCCGATATAATTCGGATCAGTGGATGCAAGAGATAAGCCAGTGAGCAGAGTAGAATCCACCAGGTTTACAAAGGCTTTGGGAACCTACAACAATAAATGCACAAGATTAGCAAAACTAGCCATTGTGATTTCTTCTTAACACTAATATTTCCTTTAATTTGCTCCACCAATGGCATCGCAGACTATTTTAGTCCAGCACCCTTGTTCTCTATTTCAGCTCAGGTCGCTGCATGCTTGCAGTAAACACTGAGCTCAACCCACTTCTGCATTCCTGCAGTGGCACAGCTAGGGTTGGACCTTGGGGCTGAAGTCCTGGGCACCCACAGCCTAGGGCCCCCCAAATAACCATCCAGAGAGTAGCAGGTGACGAGGGAAGGGATAAACAGGCCCTGCGTCAACACCTGGGCTGGCATGAGCATGCTGGGACCCGCCGAGGGCTGACGCTGCTTGCCGCAGTATCCTTTCTTCTTATTTTTAAACATTTTAGAGTTAGGGGGCAGATGACTCGGCATGTACGTGGTTACAGAAGCTCATTTTTATTATTTTTACTTTAAAATATATATTATGCATTTCTACAACTGCATTCCTAAACAGTAAATGTGTTTAGTATCAGCTCAGGCAGCAGAGCCAACTCCATTTTATTCTTGTTGTCATGATAGTGTTACACAGAAGTGGTGCTAGGTACTGAAAAGATCCAGGGCTCAGGTCCACAGGACAAAAAAAAGAGCAGAAATTTGCATATGCTAATTAACATCTGCTCTAAAGTCTGTGTGTGTGTGTCTTTAAAGGACCCGGTCTCCTAAGGACACCCCTATGTGTAAAAAGGAATGTCTGGACAGGGGAGAGGACAGCATTTAAGTTCAGAAAAAAACCTCAGGCAGAAAGATTCAGGAGGGGAGGGGTAGCAGGAGGTGAAGCACGCGTGGGCAAAAAGCCAGCTAATCCAGGGAGATCAGATGCAACAGAGATTATCAGGGCCCCTGTACCTTTATTTCAGCAAGTGCCCATGGACAGTAGGGTGGCAGGGCAGATGGCCTCCCAGAGATTCGGGGCTCCAGCCCTAGTGGGCTGCCCTGTATACCACCTCTGCTGCTATATTTTAAGTGAGTTTAAAATGCAAAGTTGCAAATGCTCAGAATATTTCTTCTTTTTTACTCAGTGTTGACAATTAGATTTTTGTTTTGCTTGGGGTTTGGAAGGGCTGGGCAGGGAGAAGAGAAAGTTGTGCGCTTCACAACTGAAGCAATACACATGGCCATCTAAAGTTCCCCTCCCCCATAAGATCATTAGGTCCAGGGTCTAAAATTACTGTACCTACCTGCTGCACTGCAGCCCTGAGGTTATAGTCATGTTATTGCTTAACCTGACAAGGTTACTTATCCCCAGAACATAAGAATTGCTTCGGTGGATCAGACCAAGGTCCATCTAGCCCAGCAGTCTAGATATGAAGCAGGGGCCAACCATAAGCCCCTTATTCGTTAGTGGCTCTGTCCTTTGCTTATGAAGCACTTTTACCACCAAATTACTACCCCCATGATGACACTTCTTTCTACCAAAGATAATTGGGGTGTTGACAGTGTGAAACCTGAGCGCAGTTACAAGAACGCTTTAAAATGTGATGTCCCCATGCTAACGTAGGCTGCAATCCTATACACTCTTACCTGGGAGTAAGTACCACTGAACAGGGCTTACTTCTGAGTAGCCATGTATAGGATTGCACTGCCCATGTTTTAACAAGTTTAGCATTCTATTATTACACTTGTTTAGACACAGAAGCTAAAGAAAATATGAAGCTTAGCTATGTTAAGTTTGGGCCCATGAAGTCACTGATAAAGGAAGGGATATAGTCTGCATTCCTCAAACAGTGAGATGAAGGTCCATTAGATATAGCATTGATGTACGCTTAGGCACTGGGTCATCCTGCAACTCTGTAGTGAGTGTGTGTGTACATGCGCATATATCAAACATGTGCATATAAGCTTCTTGGACAGATGGAAGCACAGAAAAGTTGGGCATTCCCAACCTAAGTTCCTATGGAGTTTGTACTGTGCTGAATGGTGAAGTAATAGAAATGGCAACAGTCTGTAGGTCAAACTAGACATGATGATGATGATGAAGAAGAAGAAGAAGAAGAAGAAGAAGAAGAAGAAGAAGAAGAAGAAGAAGAAGAAGAAGAAGAAGAAGAAGAAGAAGAAGAAGAAGAAGAAGAAGAAGAAGAAATGCAAAGAGCAGTCATGAGTGGGTGAAAGTGGTATCTAGATTGGGACAACAGTATGGCCCCTTCCCTTTTCTTCAAGCCTCTGTATACGTGTGCGCACGCGCACACACGCACACACACACACTCATTGGGGAGGCTGGTGACTCCTATTTCGGTGGGGCTCCTTTTCCATTACAGGTTTTGCAGCTTTTAATTGGAGCTTCATAGGAGTTATCCCTTGGTATTTGAAATGTTGGAAACATGCTGTATTTTAAGCTCTGTTGCTGTTACTTTGCTGAGCTTGAATTCATGGAGATTTAATTGTGTTATTTGTTTATAAATTTTAATTGAACTATTGTATATTTTATTGTGGTGTTTTTTTTTGTTTTAACTGCATTGTAAGCCAGCCTGGGATAGACACTGTGGAAGGTATATAAATGCCTTAAACAAACAAACAAACAAACCAGCTAGTTTGTTTGAACTAAGTCTTACAAATGTTTTAAATCTGACAAATAGTTCTTACTTCTTCCTGTAGAAAATCCAAGACTCCTTCAAGTTTTTTAATGCTGTCAAGGTTGGAAGCCTCCTGTTGGAAAGTGAAAAAAATGTATATGAGATAATGGATGAGGATGTGATTATTCCTTTTTATTCCAGATAAAGGGGTTCAAAATAACATATTTGTTCTTTCACAAAACTAACATGGGGTTGGATCCAGATTTATGCTAGATCAACTGCACTGACGGAAGTGGACTTCCCCGCACCCTCCTTGCCACAGCAGCCCCTCCAGCCACCTGAAAATGCTACTTAGAGAGTCATGGGTTATTTGAGGGTTGTTTCCCGCTCAAACAAGCCATGCAGCCTGGGTTTGGACACAACAAGCTGTGCCTGGGCCGGTAATTAGGCCAATGGTGCCTGGCATGCGCCAGCACGCACTGCCAATTTAAACAAGCTTGTTTTGATCATGCGAACCAGGTCAATGGAAAACAAGTTTAATATCAATTCATGCTGGGAGGAGTTTCTGATTGGCTGCCACTCCCTGCACTGTATCCCTTTACCAACACTTGTTACTTTCTGCAATATCATTACTCTTGGGTTAGGCCAAGGATCATAATCTCCTCTCAGTCATTCAGATTCTTACTGATCCTGTCCTTCCATCCTCACCCCATGACATCCAATGACTGTTAGGTTTGTATGATATGAGACCCTGAACAAAACTCTCAACGTTGCATTCAGACACCATGGAAGTAAGGAAAGCCAATATCTTCCTCACTAGTTTTTTTATATGTAGACATAACAAAAAAAAGAGATGGCATCACTTGCCATCTCATTTAGTTCTGCTTTCATCCATCCCCTGGCCTATGATTTAAGAGTGGTGAGTTTCCCAGTAGGTCCCTATAGCACTGCTGAGGCACATAGCTAGAAACAGAATTTAAATGGTGGTCCCACTTGGCATTTAATATACAGTAATACCTTGGATTAAGAGCATAATGCGTTCCGGAAACGTGCTTGTAATCCAAAACACTCTTATATCAAAGCGAGTCTCTGGCGGCGTGAGCGGGGCCGATTTCAGCCCGCTACGCCTGCTCGAGGCGAGCGGTTACATCCCTACGACTACTTGTCTTGCAAGACATCGCTTGTTTATCAAGTGAAAAATTAATTTTAAAAAATTGCTTGTCTTGCAAAACGCTCTCAGACCAAGTTACTTGCAATCCAAGGTATTACTGTAGTGCTATACTATCCACCAATGCCCATCCCCATTGGCAAGATCCTTATACAATGTTTACTCAACAGTAAGTCCCATCCTGCAAAGGTAATTAAAATATTATCCTTGTGACATCTGCCTCTAATTAGTTTCTGTTCAGTGCAGTGGTGAATTTTTCCTTAATTATTGCATAATGGTAAGTTCCTGTTCCTTGGCAGTGGAGAGCTTTAATTATGGGTTTTCTGTCATTTACCCCTTTTCTTTCTTTTATTGTAAAGAAAGAAAAGAAGAAAACAGTAGTTAAAGTCTCCCTCAAATCCCCCAGGATCTGCCTGTTTATGAGACCATTAAATGGCAATTCATTTTTAATCCCCCAACCTCACTCAACAGAAAGCAATTAGAGGTCGAGGAAGCTATTAATTAATGGCACAGACACAGTAGCCCTGAATGGCCTCAATAGTGCTTTGCCTGTCTGTATTGGACATGCTGCTGCTATAAGCGAAAAAAGATTGCCATAAACTACATTCTGGAAAAAGATGAAAAATAAAATGGAAGCACAGGAATCCAACTGGTTGGCAATAATGTCATCTGGATTCTCTGTAAAAAGTGAATAAATTAAGGACGGAAACTCCAGACTGAACAGCCAGTATGGGACTCGATGGCCTTGTAGGCCCCTTCCAACTCTACTTTTCTATGATTCCATGATTCTATGATTAGGCAATTTAAGGATGAAAGAACAGAGGTTGATCTTACATAGAAATGAAAGATATCTCTAAACTTTGATGTGAGAATCTGATCATAGGATCATAGAGTTGGAAGGGGCCTACAAGGCCATCGAGTCCAACCCCCTGCTCAATGCAGGAAACTAGAGGAGGGGTCTCTCATCCAAGTAATAACCAGGCCTGACCCTGCTTAGCTTTCCACACTCAGCCAAGCTGAGCCAGCCTGAGCCACAGGCCTGTACGATATTTTTATACATCATAAAGTGGCCCCTAGATTGACCCCAAATGAGAAAGCCTAGAGGCAAAATGGTGGTCCATATTCTTTGGGAGGCTGCAATCAAGTGGTGATCAGACAATTACATTTCATCTAAGGTTTTTCCAAACCTGATTAATCACCAGATCACTATATTTGTTTGCCAAGTACCTATGTGGCAGGAATCAAGACTATAGTAGATCTTGAAATGATGACCTGACAGACAATAGGCAGGGATTTAGCCTATATGTCATAGGAAGCTGCTTTATATTGCGTCAGACCATTGGTCCATCTAGCCCAGTACTGTCAACACTGACTGGCAGCAGCTTTCTAGAGTTTCAGGCAGGAGTTTTTCCAGACAGACATGCCTGGAGATGCTAGAGATTGAACTAGGGGCCTTCTGCATGCAAAGCATGTGCTCTATCACACTGAGCCAAAGACCCTCCATGTCACCATCCAGTAACTGCAGGGAAAGTAGCTACACTAGCCACAGCAGCCGATTGGCCAGAGCAGATCAGCGGGTACTTGCTGTCCCTTATAAAGGCTTCCAGGTCAGGCTTCCTTCTGAGTACTGAAGGCTCTTGCTGTAGAGCTCAGTCTGATACCATCCAAATCTCCTGTGGGATTGATTTCACCCCAGTTTTCTGCTAAGTGCTTATAGCTTTATGCAATGTTGTAATTGTAACACAGATTTTATATGGGTCTTTGTGAATTGCTATCCTATGCACACTGACCTGGGAGTAGTAAGTCCCTTGAACTCAAAGGGACTTACAGAGAGCCCTTGACTAGGTTGGGCTAGATTAGAAATGTAAATCCATAAAAGTAAATGCAGGAGAGGAGCTTTGGCGTATCTACTTCCTTGGTTCTCTTTTACTGGATCATTTCATTGTAAATACAAGAACTTTACCTTTCTGTTTGGTTTTCTCCAGAAGTCAGAAAGGACTTCCAAAGCAAGTCATTTGAGGATTGCATTCTTAGGCATTTTAGAGATTGGAGGGCGTAACTATTGCCTTTCAAATATTCATATACAGTTATCACCTCTGCAGACTTCAAACAAAGCAATTTGCGGAGATTTGATTAAAGCCCTGAGGAGAGGATGTTGCAGAGCTAACCATTTAGGGACATTTCATAAAAAGAAAAAGAAAAAAGGACAGTTTGGTGCAATTTGCACACCAAAGGCAAAATAAAATAATAATAATTTTAAAAAACACTGTTCTTTGGAAGGATTTTTATGGACCAGGTATAAAAGATATGTATATATTGGCAGAGAGAAAAATTAGACCAGAGGCAAGAGAAATGGCATAACTTCATTTGGTTTGAACTACATTCAAACTGCATGTTTGAGGGTGATTAACAGTGAGGAAAAAGCAGAAATGTTTAAAACACAAAGTGCAATGCAAACAGGTTTCCTCCAAATACAGTGCTCAATACAGTGGGGCAAAGAAAAGCATGCAGAGACATCAAAAGCAAACCTGAAGTTCAATATATGAATGTGACGATCGAAGTCTGACTTCACACACAAGCCTTTTAACATGGTCTATTATCTTTTTATTTATTTAAAATACAATGCATAACCTACATTTCCCACTCTAAGCAGAGATGCTCAAAGTGGCAAAGAAGTGCATACAATGATGATGATAAAATAAGATGCAATAAATATAACAAAATAACAACACTTCAAGAGTAGAAAAACCCACAAAAACAAACCAAGAGATCCAGAACTAGAAAACATCATAATCTGAACTGCGGTAAAATCAAAAGCCTATTGGCATCTTCAAATGCCTGAAGAATACAGACAAAGGGCCAGTTCACATGATCACAGTGTGGGAAATAAGCCACTGTGGTTTATCTAATTATCCTTGCTGGTGCGGCTTGTCATGTCATTCAAAACCAGGTGGCATGGCGTATTTGAGTGGAAGCAACCCACAAATGACCCATGGGCTGGGTTATTTGAGGGTTGTTGCCCGGTCCCATGATTTCCTCAGGTGGCACGGATCAAGATCTGTACCAGCTGAAGTTTGCAAATTCATACGCAGCTGAAGAATGCTGGGAGTTAGGGGTGGGCAATCAGCCGGGACCTGACCTGCCTCCAGCTCGGCAGACGCCACTGCTGCGCCCACCAAGCCGAGCTGAAAACTGGCGCACAACACGCCACTTGCCAGAGTTCCGAGTTCCCGGCGAGCCACCGTTTACGTAGAAAATGCCTTAAGATACGTCAAAAGCAGCCGCAATTTGCGCAAGTTACGTGAATTACAGCTGCTTTGGGCGTATCTTGCGGCATTTTCTACATAAACAGCAGCTTGCCGGGAACCCAGAAGTCGCTTCCCCAGCTCTACTTGGGAGAATGCAAGTCGATGCCGGGGAAAAGGTAAGTGGAATGGAGTTCAGGGGGTCGAACCCGGCTAGTCTGCCAGATTCTTCCCCCCCCCCCAAAACAAAAACCTTGCACATCCCTACTGGGAGTTGTAGTCCAAAACACCTGGAGTGCACCAGGTTGAGGGAAGGCTGCTATAGCAACCATCAGCCTGAACTTGGTCACATACAGTAATACCTTGGATTGCAAGCAACTTGGTTTGAGAGTGTTTTGCAAGACAAGCAAATTTTTAAATATTTAATTTTTTTTTTACTTGATATACAAGCGACGTCTTGCAATACAAGTACTGTAGTATGGCTTAAATTAAAAATCTCTGTACAAATTTTTGGGGGGCGATTTCATTTTGATATAAGGGTGTTTTGGATTACAAGCACGTTTCCGGAACAAATTATGTTCTCAATCTAAGGCATGACTGTACATGTTTTTGTATCCTATCCTAAGATATTAGCTAACAAGGCACAAGGAGGAGAACTGAACCAAGGTACACTGTTTAAAAGCTATTAATGGGAAGAAAAAAGGAAGCTAGATCTTTTTTTTTAATGTCTTGTACATCCTAGGAAAAAAAAAATGGAGACTCATCCATGATAACATTAAAGTCCCACAACTTGGGACTTTGGAACCCAATTCCTTGGTCCATTTACCAAGTCAAAACACAAGCCCCTTACCTGAGAGATGGAGGCCTGGAAAGGACACGGGTGAAAAACTGTGATTAGCTTCCAGTCATTTTGGTAATCTATCCCCTGGGGGGAAAGAGCACAAGGAAAAATAGCTGTCACATTGCAGATTAAGGAGGGGATAAGATTCAAGGTGTATGGTCTACTTCCTCACTTCATCAGTCCTCAGTCTTTTAGACTTGCCAGACATTAAAATTTGCTGCAAACAGTTTTGGTTGAGCTGTTTTCCCTAACTGGGAAATCCTATTGGCCTGACAGTAGCCTAGTGACATCTGACTATTTCCCGTGAACACTATTGATAGTAAAATTAGAAATCTTAAATTAACTGTGGCAGCAGTGTTAACACTGACTAGCCCGACCCTGTTATAAGAGATGTACCGGTAGATGCCACATCATTTGTGTCAGAGCTAAAGCGAATAAGCTTCCCATTGTGCCGTTCTCTGTTTTGCTCTGGGCCTCGAATCCTCCACTCAGTGAGACATGTATTCAGGATTGCATTAACCATTGTGGTTAATGGGCCCTAAAGCAGTGTAATTACCTGAGACCCAATTTATGTAACTTTTTTTTTAACATGAAGAAGTCACCCATAAGGTGACTTGTGAGTTTAAAGACACTCAGACAACTCTGGGCTGGCCCTTCCATGAGGTAGGATGAAGTGAGCTGCTTCAGGCAGCACCATGAGGGGGAGACAGAAGGAAGCAGGAATTGGTATCTGAATGGCGCAGCAAGACTTTTTAAAGTGTTGGCCCAAGCAGGGCCCAGCGCCATCTGGGCTCCACTACAGGCAGCAAAATGTCTTTGGCCAACACTGAAGCAGCTTAATATTCAAGAAGCTATTACAAACACAAACCTTTGTGGGCCACAACAGCTCACGGGTCTATAGTGTTTATACACATACCTCGCTCTCTTTCATGGTCTTCACAATTTCTTTAGCTTGATCAAAGAGATCTCTGCACCACAAACAGAAAAGGAAAATTGTCAAGTGGGCGAGTCTTCTTTCTTTATATGCACACACATGAAATTCTACTCAGAGTAACATCCTCCCATCTCTCATTGTTTGCATTGTGGCCAGGCTTCTCTATAGTCCTTTGCTGAAACATGTTTTTGGAATCGCAGAAGTCAAGGGGAAAGGAGATCAGAAGACTTCCATTGCTCAGGGCCAGGAATTCAGTTTTCTGCAGAGCCTTTTGCCACTGCTCACGACTAGCCCAAGCGAAATAAATTATCCAAAATAAGCAAATGTTAAACATTCACATTTGAACAATTTATACAGAATGGAATTCTTCTTTCCTTTCAGGCACAGTTCTGGGTACTTTTGGCAGAAGGTTGTTACATGCAGAATATGCACAGGCTAGAGGCCATATTCTCCACTGCAGAATATGGTACTGGCAGGTATTGAACAGAAGGCAGCAGAGTAGACATTTGACCTATGACATCATTAGGTCATTGGTCTGATCTCATAACATTTCCCTTAAATTCCTGGTTTGTGTATAACTAGGAAGCTTTTATCTGCGGTATCTTTTTATCACTGAAATTATGACTTCGAGGTAAATAAGACACAGCTAAGCAAATAAAAATAGAACTTACATAGTTCCACTTCTTGATGGAGCCCTGCTGTTTTCAAGAGAAGAGTAATACTGCACGGAAGGATTAAATCTGCTAACAAGAGCTGGAAGAGATACACTCAGTTCAGTACATTCATAGGCTCTGGATTTGCTTGTGTAAACATGGTATTGAATCCAATGGGCAATAATCACCCAGTTTCTTGGTTTGGGTATGTAAGGAAGCAGGGAGTGGGGGCTTACCATGGCAAATAATACATATTTTTGAAAATAATAATAATGTTGTTATTGGAATCACTTATTCAGCACTTTCAAACAAAAGTCCTGGGAAATAGATAACATTTATTTATTTATTTATTTATTTAAATACATTTTTATACCGCCCAGTAGCCGAAGCTCTCTGGGCAGTTTACAACAGTTAAAACCATAAAATACAATATAATATAAATATAAAATTTAAAACCACAGATTAAAAACAAACAGCAGAGCTAGCAGCAGCAGTTATAATAACAGAGTTAAAAACAACTACAAGATTAAAATGATTAAGATGATTAAAATGATTAAAATGCCTGGGAGAATAAAAAGGTCTTCACCTGGCGCCGGAAAGAGTACTATGTAGGCGCCAGGCGAGCCTCTTTGGGGAGCTCATTCCACAACCGGGGTGCCACAGCAGAATGATAAACAGCTACTTGGAAAATCAAACTCAATGAGTTCTTCATCAAACCGGAGAGGGGTGGGTGTTGTAGGGCTCAGTACTCTTCAACATTTTATCAGTGACTTAGATGAAGGGGTGGAGGGAATCCTTATCAGCTTTGCAGATGGCAGAAAACTGGGAGGAATAACTAACACCTCAGAAGACAGGCATAAAATTATGAACTTAATAAAACGTAATCGTGGGCTAAAACTAACAAAATGAAATTCAGCAGAGACAAATGCCATGTTATGTATTTAGGGTGGGGAAAACACCAGAAGTCAGTTGCAGAGGTATAGGAAGGGGAATACCTGGCTTGGCAGCAGAATGTGTGAAAAGGATCTCAGGACTGCGGTCAATCACAAGCTGAATATGAGCCAGCAGTGTGATGTTGATACAAAAGGCGGGGGGGGGGGGACGGCAACACTGTTTTAGGCTGCATTAATAGAACCATAGTTTCCAAATCACAAGAAGTAATAGTTCCACTCCATTTTGCACTAATGGACTTTAAGGAGGAAGTAGACAAACTGGAACAGGTTCGGAGGAGGGCAACAGAGGGGTATGGAAAACAAGTTCTATGAGGAAAGATTGAAGGGAGTGGGTAGGTTTAGCCTGCAGAAGAGAAGACTGAGGGGGAATATGATAGCAGTCTTCAAATACCGGGAAGGCTGTGACATAGAAAAGGGCAAAGACTTGTTCTCTGCTGCCCCAGAGGCAGGACTAGATTTAATGGAATTTAGTTACAGGATGGTAGATTTTGTCTGAACACCAAGATAAACTTCTTAATGGTAAGAGCAGTTTGATAATGGAACCAATTACCAAGGGAGTTGGTTGGTGGTATCTCCTACGTGGGAAGACAGCCATCTGTTGGGGATGTTCTAGCTTTGGATTTCCTGCATAGAGCATGGGGCTGGACTTGATAGCCTACAAGACTTCCTCCAGCTCTATGATTCTGTTATCACAGGGCTAAGCAAAACTTTGAGAGCAACACCACATTTTGGAATATCTGGCCATTGAGCCATATGATTGTCTTTTTTCAAGAGTTTAAACTATAAGTCACACCTGTTAGTGTTCTCATGCTGGTCTGGATAGGATCCCGCTCTGATCTATAAGCAGAAATATTAATTAATCATTCTTTTTATATATAAAATAGCCTTGGAGCCCAGGGTAAGATAGGTGCATATCAGGCCTTGCTTCTTCTTTGGCTCCCTCTTCACCCCACCCCACCCCATGCCACACAACAAGCTACCTTTGAAAGGAGCCCTGCGCTTCAGAATGGCGCAAGCTTGCAATGTGGCACAGCAAAGGAACTGCTGGTCTAAGGAGGGAAAGAAATCACCTTGGATCTGGCCAATGGCTTCATTCATCACAAAGCAGAAGGGATTCCCTTTTAGTCTAACAGCAATCTACTTTTTGTTTCCGTTGGCTGCTAAAATCCTTATCTCTATGATTCAGCATGAGAATGAGAGCCAAACTAACTGTTACTTGCAAATGTATAGAATGGTAGCCCAATGACCCATTTGGTAGCCCAATGACCCACTGAGGTGAGCAAAAATTACTTCCAGTAGGGGCAACTGGGAGTGGAGACGTGGTCCTTTCCGCACCTGTTAATTCCTAACTCCAAATTGCCTCCACAAGGCTCACACACACACACACTGCCAAGGGGTTTAAACGTGTGTGCGGTTTCCACATTTATTTAAAACCCTGGGGGAAGGGAGGCTGTGGATGATGGGGGTGGGGGAGAGATTTAGAGCCAGGAAACAGTAAACAAAAAAAGGGTTACATGCCCCCTCCCCATTTTCCCACTTTTTCCAGTTGCCCCCACCAGAAGCAGCTGTTCCACATCTAAACAGGCTGTTGGGCTACCGTTACATGCATTTGGTGTAATATGTACTTGAGATCTGAGCTTCCCTGATTTCCTTTGGCTTTAATTATTTTCATTAACTATTAAGCCAGTGTGGCATAGTGGTTAGAGTGTTCGACTGGGACTCGGGCGATCCGGGTTCTAGTCCCCGCTCGGCCATGAAACTCACTGGGTGACTTTGGGCCAGTCACTGACTCTCAGCCTCACCTACCTCACAGGGTTGTTGTGAGGATAAAATGGAGAGGAGGAGGAGGATTATGTAAGCCGCCTTGGGTTCCTTGCAGGAAAAAAGGCAGGATATAAATGTAATAAATAAAATAAATTAAAAAATTTCAAAGGAACTGGGAAATACTGCGCCATTCAGCAGGGGTAGGCAACCTGATGTAGTTTTAGACTACAACTCCCATAAACCCTGGCCATTGCCCATGCTGGTTGGAGCTTATGGAGTTGTTGTAGTCCCAAACATCTGGAGGGCATGAGGTCACCTACCCTTGCCATCATCAGGGGTGTAATGGAGCCAGGGTCACAGGCATGCAGCACAGGCACTTTTTGATTAGCACGGATCCTGACATCATCATCTGCCAGCCCCCTCCCCCACTCAGAACGCCCCGCGTTCCCTCTGAGCTTAGCTGCAAACCTCACAGTAGCGGGGGAGGGGGGAATGAATTTTCCCAACAACAATATACTGTTCCTTGTCGTACTGCAAAATATTTTGGGGTGGCTTGGTCCTCCTGAATGTGTAAAAGACCTATGAGCTTTACAAAAGACCTACTCCTGGTGGAGATGGGAGAAATTACCAAAATGAACATGTTCATACGGATCAGCACAGCTGCCGGCATTTTTGGCCTCTTCTTGGGGGCATGGCTATGGGGGCTGCCATGATGAGAGCACCTGCACCAAAATTTACCACTACACCACTGCCTGCAAATCTTACAGAAAAGTAAGAAGTAATAGTCAGGGTTTTCTCGCGATCCTTCTTAAACCGTTTCATTCTCTGCAGCTCTATTTTTTTTACTCCAGAAACAGATCATATTAGCGCTGGAATTATGTTTGAAAGCCATTTAACCCCAGCTCACTTCACTGTACAGAATTTGCTGAAGAGAAGGGCTACTTGTTCACACATTGCTTGATGGGAAGGGTGTGTTTGCCACCAGATATACATGTGCAGTAGGCAGTCATGGCCAATACAAGCTCTTGTGTAAATATTTTACACCTATAACAGGTAAGGTCTATGTTTGGCCACCTTTAAAAAAAAGAAAAAATCACAAATGACAGATTTTATAATCACCTTATGACATTTAGGATGCAATCCTATGCATATTCAGACAGGGAAAAATCCTACAACTCCCAGCATTCCCCAGCTAGCCATGCTAGCTGGGGAATGCTGGGAGTTGTAGGCCTTTTTTTCCTTTCTAAACATGCATAGGATTGCTCCTTTATTCTATTATCTACGGTAACTATTCTTCATAGGACCAGCTCACCAGTTGGACTGGTGGTACATTTGTTCCACATACTGGGTCTGCAGAAGGTGCCAAGCATTCAGCAACTGGTCCCTCCCTCAACACTGACTCCTACCACAATCAGGCTTCTTTCACAGTAGGTGAAGTGACTGAAGCAGATGGCAAGGCTGAAGGACATCAGCAGTAGCAGGCAACAAACATGCTTTATGAGCATGATGAAAAGTGATACCTTTGGAGCGGGTCTGCCTGGTCCACTCTGGAATCCCCAATCTGTAAATAAATATAGAATCATAAATGTGTCAGTAATAAAAACAAATACAGCTAGTAGAGTCAGTCTCTGTGGAACACACAGTGAAATGTGAATGGCCAAAACATAACTTTCCATCTTTCCCTGTAAACCTTCCCTGCTCTCCATCTATAGCACCAAGAGGGGAACTTCAGTGGTGATTAGTGTGGCTGTATGAATAAGGAAAGGGGGAAAACACATGGTGTTACCTGAGAAATCACAAGGATAAACAGGCAGGATTGAATTTTAAGATCTGGTGCAGGGATAGGTGAAGTTGTATAAGGCTTCCTGCATGTCTTTAATTCTGTAAAATGTACTAACTACTGTCTCTTGTGCAGTAAAAACTTATTACCAAATAGAAAAATGTGGGCACATGTACAGTTCATTCATCTAGATTGTATTGTGCTTCTAGAGTTGAAGCTTTGGACACTGATTGGCTGAGTTGGTATGGTGGCTCAGAATTTTCAACTGTTTGCAGTCTAGTTTCTGTGAAGAAAGAGAACACTGTCAGTTTGGCTGTGATTAAAACCTCACACAGTGGGAGGCTGAAAAATGAGAAGAGGCCTTGGAATGTAGTGAAACTAAGGAACTGGGTGTTGTTACGAGTGATACTTTTTATGATTTAATCATCCCTCCTGATATGGCAGAATATAAAATAGCCATAAGGAAAGGAAGAAATCGTCTAACCAGGCCTGAAAAGTTGCTATGCTTTATGGGAAAGTGAAGGAGAATGAACTGGAGTAACCTTTGGTACTGAGAGAAAGAGAGATGTAATGAATGGTGTGAGTTTGGGTGACTAGAGGTGATGAAGATAAGAATGCAAAGTAATGTCTAACAGGAGGTCCCTGTCTTGATGGGATTAAGTGATGTGCACAGAAGGAGAAGACTCCAGACTGTGTCAAGAATTTAAGAGGTGATGGGATTTATAAGATGTTAGTAGAGAGGAGATAAACAGAATAAAATACATCAAGAAATAATTAAAGAAATATTCAGTCAGGAAGAAATGTCTAACTAAGGGGAAAACACAATACAGTCATGCCTTGGATTGAGAGCATAATTCGTTCCGGAAACGTGCTTGTAATCCAAAACACTCTTATATCAAAATGAAATCCCCCCAAAAAAATTTGTACAGAGATTTTTAATTTAAGCCGTACTACAGTACTTGTATTGCAAGACGTTCGCTTGTATATCAAGTAAAAAAAATATTAAATAAATATTTAAAAATTTGCTTGTCTTGCAAAACGCTCTCAAACCAAGTTACTTGCAATCCAAGGTATTACTGTAGAACAATAGGAGGATTAGTTTAGGACACTCAGGAGTTACTTGCTCATTCGAGGGGACCCCTCCCCTCTCCATAGGACAAACAGGGATGGAAAGAGTATAAGAATTAAAGGTTTTACAATGGAAGGTAGCTCTCACAGCTCACCTTAGACAACTGCTGTCAGAATTGGCTTCTCTGGATGAACAATAAGGACAGGTATATGCCTTTGGGGTGTTTGAACTTTATTTCTCTCTCTTTGTAGCATGGAGCTCTAGTCTCCAATCTTATTGCTATCCCATAGGCTGTTAGGTTAAGGTCTTCTATCTCTTAGACTTATAGGGTATGAGTGAGAATGGTAAATTGCTGCCTTCCTGTTTAATGCTTGTATTTAAATCTAAGAGACTATATTAAGGACTCTGTATCTGTTCTATCCTTCATGTAATAAAAGTATCCTTTCTTTAAAAAAGTGTCTGTTTTAGTATAGAGATAAGTAGGGAACCTACACTCACAAGCAACACACGTTAGACTCCAGCAAAAGATCCCAGCACCTCTCGGGGTAGCGTGGGGTTGGTGCAACTGGTAATCACAGGTACCAACTTTGACTCTATCCAATTGTAACAGTGTCCAGAGGCAAGGAGACTGAAGAACAATGCAGCATTGACAATGGACTAAGAGGGATCTGAGAGAAGGCTAGGTGGGAGATGGAGTAAGCTCAAGGAAGAGAGTAGGGCAGACAGGACATTGAGGCAGGAGCTGATTCTGAAGAAACTCTTTAAGTGTTTAAGTTCAGGAGGGGCTGTGTGTGGGAGGGAAGATAGGAGTGCAAGGAGAGTGAAAAGAAGTAAGATAAATGAGACAGAGGCCTAAAAGGGGCTGGAGGGGCAGGCAGAGAGTAAGGGATATATTTTGCAATGTCAAGGAAGAAGCTAACAGCTTGGTGATGGATCGAATACAGGGGACATAGGAGAGAAAGGAATCAAAGATAAATCCAGGGCTTCGAGCCCATTCAGCAGGTTGGATCATGATACTGTCCGTTGGGACTTGAAAAAGATGCTAGGAGAGGATATATTGTTGAGTATTATCCTTCCTATCTCCCTTTCCAGCTTAAAAGAAGCTTAGATTTGGCTAGTGTTAGCCAGTTAGCATTTGGTAATCCAGGATGCTTTAAGGCAGACTGGATTTCCCTGGTTTTGCCCCCTTTTCTCTCCCTCAGAACAATAATCAGAGACACAGTCTTGTAAAAGTTAAAAGTAACATTTACTCACTCAGATTATGCAGTTTCATTCAGGCAGGCTTAAAAGCGTTTCTTACAGTTGGTTACAGTTCATTTGGAAATACTTGGGGTCTGAACTTGTGGAGTTCAGACCAGCAACTCTGGTTACATGCTGCTGCTAGAACAATGTGGAGGCAACAACTCATACAACCACACATTCAGAGACTCATCAGAAAGAGGAAGAGCTGAAAGCTACGCCCACTTCCTGTTGAGGCTCAGCTAAATATTCAATGAGTATCTTCTAGGGAATCCACCTTAGAAGATACCAGTGATCTTAACCATTTCACCCAACTACCTGGTGAAACATGAGCCATTGGTTTTGACTGCAATTAAATTATCCCACACTGTCAAAGGAAAAGGAGAGTGTACAAGGAAAGGAGGGCTTGGAAGTTTAGTCTTGGACATATTGAGTTTCAGATGCCAATGAAGCATTCAAGAAGAAATATAAAAAAATTGGAGATGCAGACCAAACAGCTGTTATAGGCATAGCTACAGGAGCCAGTTCAAGCTGGCAACCTTACTGTTGGGGATCGGAGAAGGAACAGAGCACCCACCGAAATAGGACTCATTCTTTTCTTCTTGTCCACATTTTAAAACTAAAATATTACCTCATACTCCAGTCTAAACACTTCAAATTGCTGGCAGTTTTGCTGCTTGGTTGAGGAGCATTATATCTTTAATTGTGAAATCCCATTTTCAATAGCACTCATTATTGTACTCACATTTCCCAAACTTCCTATAGCAGCAATTGCTTTAATGTCTGATGGTCTCAGAGTGTGGACTGTAGATATAAAACATGGGCTCCAGGTTAGAAAAATGGCAGTTTCTCAAAAGTCCATTTGCATTAATCAAAATAAAGGTGATGCGGAAGAAGCTACAATTAATATTTGGAAATTGTATTGGTTTCTTCTGAAAGTGTTTTTTCACAAACTGTAAGATGGTTAGCATTGCATTTTCTGCTCATTTACATTTCTCAACTCATGTGTATGCGACCCAGTCCGTACGTCATGCTACAATTCCTGGGTTGTTTGACCCAGGAATTGCTGGAGATGAGCAAAGCGATGAGCTCGCTGCCTCCCACATGTTCCTCATTTCCATTGTCCACTAACAACCCAGGAATGCCCCATTCCTGGGTTGTTTCATGACATGTGAACCCAGAAACTCTGGGCTGTTTATGGGTTAAACAACCCAGGGTTAACCCCACAACAAACCATGGACAATCAATGGGTCAGCTCTGAGTTGTTTAATCCATAAACAACCCAGAGTTACTGGGGCATTCCTGGGTTGTTAATTGAAGTTATTCATTCAGGATTCAAGGATGGTTCTCTGAGATATTTTATAATAGTGAATTCTCCAAAAAAAATTGTTGAGAAATAAGAAAATTCCATTATCCCTCAGTTTCATGCAGACTGACTGGTGTACATTGTATAATGGTTTCTCTAATGCTTTGTCTGAGACATGAAGTAAATAAGTACGCCTGGCTTCCAAATTCTACCCCAGTGAATGTATTCTTTCCTCTTTTCTTTTCCTCTAAATATGTATTTCAAATACAAATACCTGAAGATGAGGCTGGGTGAGAGGAATGTTGCAACATGCAGGAATAATGAAAACCCTTCAGAGGCTGAAAGAAGAAGAAACAGCAATTCTTTAAAAAGAAAATTTAGGATGCTTAAAGTAACAAGAGGCAGAGGAGTGACAAGAATGGATGTGGGTGGTCTGTCTGAGAGTGCTGAAAGTGCAGGTCCACCCGCTCTTCTTAGAAAAGGTTTCCCAATAGACCACACCACCAAAACCTACAACATTGTTTTGGAAAGTAAATGTCAGCAGGATGGCTGTCCCCACCCTATATTTCAAATGTTGCTGTTACTTTCCAAACTAAAGGTATCATGTAATAAAGGCATCCTCTCCCTCTTTCTTCCCAATCTAAGGTTTGCTCATGCCAGCATTCTGTCTCCCACAAGGCCTATGTCTATTTTACCCACCCTTTAGAAGAGTTATGTGGTCTCAGAGTCTCCATTCAGAAGTGGGGGGGGGGGAAGCCTTGAGAACTCTCTAACCACCAGGTTCCTAAACTATGGGGTGGACCTCCCTGTGGGTTCTGGGACACCTAAAGTATGCAGATGACATCCCAAGGATGGAGGAGCCTAACGATGGAACTTTTCCCAGCAGTCAAGCTCTGGCACTGTAGCTACAGAGCTGGTCCTACCATTAGGCAGTGTGAAACAGTGACTGGGTTTAGACAACATGATAACCCATACTCAAGGGTTGAGTGTGGATTGTCATTGAACCATGGATTGCTGTTGAAATGTGGGTTATCATGTTGTCTGAATCCAGCTGAGATAACAAACCATGGTGAACAACCCACAGTTCACAACCCAACTACAAACCATGGGTTTTCTTCATAGGTCATTTGTGGTTAACAAGCCATGGCTTGTTAGCACAGCTGGCTTCAGACAACACAATAACCCATGTTTCAACAACAACCCACAGTTCAACAACAACCCACACTCAACCCTTGAGTGTGGGTTATCATGTTGTCTGAACCCAGTCAGTGCTTCAGGCAGCAGATGCTGGGGGGCTGGGGAATAGAAGTGAGGTGTTAGAAGACAGAGCCGTTCACGCCATGTGACCGGCCTTGCACCCCCCTAAGCTAGCCTGCTGCCCTCAGGTGTGGTGGAGGATGCCATTGTGAAGGAAAAGCCGGGTAGCCTGCTTTGTCTCTGAAGAGGCCTATGTAAATAGTAAGCTGACAGTAGAAATAGCTTTCTCAGCAAAAGGAGTAATAAAATACTCCCCTAGCCAGATGGCTCCTTTCTTTATCTTAGAAAAATACCACGGCCTTGCCATTTGTTCCGGAAGAGGGGAGTGTAAGAAGCATTTACAGCTGGGGCCCCTTAAGATGGCCAGGGAGATTTACAGCTGAGACCCATTAGGTGAGATCTTGGGCAATGAGGTAATTGAGCATGGCCAGAGTGCCCCGGATTGGCCAGAGGCGATCAGGCCATGGTCTTGGGGGGGGGGATATAGGAACGTCCATTCGGGGACTCTGTGTCTTTTCTTCTGGCCCGGTGATGCGAAGGGCGGAGGGGGCTGCTGTCGAGGCAGGGCCCTGTGGAGATCGACCCCCTGGCGGAGTGGACTAGCCTGGGTATCCATAGGTAAAGTAGTTTTGTTGTGTGTATCAAAGTAGCTTTGCATTTTGTTTTCTCCCTTCCCTTCTTCCCACCTCTTATTTTACCTATTCCCTTTTAATCCTAAATAAACTTCTTTTGTTTTAACCCTGAATGGTGTGAGCAGTTTTCTCTATAGATTCAGTGCCAAATCCAGTACCTTGACCAAGGGCAGAGGTTCTGTACTTGTTGGGCCCAGGGCAAGGGCCGACAAGAACTGGGTCAGGTCCTTCACAGCCATCACGTCACCAGTGTTGAAAAGATTCAACTGCCAGTGTGCTCAGCTTCCATATGTGGAATGGGAGCTGGGGGGCCCATCTTGTCCTTTGCCTGAGGCAGCAAAATGTCCTAGGCCAGCCCTGTGTAGCCATCACGGTTCCCAAGGAAGGGGTAAGGCAGTGCAAGCATGAGATTTGGGAGGCACATGAAGTTCTAAGGAGAAGAGGATCCTGTGGAGGTTACCCCTTCCCTTGAGCAGAGGAGGCTTGGCATCGTGGCTTTTGTTGGAGAGGTTTAGTGCCCTGAGGAGACAACCTACTATCACACACGGAATTAGGCTGCATGCATGGAACTGCAGGTAAAGGGTCTCCATGTATTCACTGCAGCTGAGGGTAGGGTTTTTGCCCCAAATGTTAAATCGAGTTTAAAAGGGACCCAAGTTCAAAACATTTGAGAAACATCAATCTGCCCCTTTCATCCTGCAACGTGCAGAAACAGATACTTACCTCCAGTTCCATTTTGTGCTTCATATTGTTCTTGGCTCTCAGAATATGAGCTGCAGTCCCTTTAAGAAAAAAAAAAGTTTCCTTTTGTTTCCTTGCTCCCCCCCCCCCGCCCTTTGTTTCTTGTGATCTATGTGTTATTGATCCATATGGTTGCTTTATATTTGTAGATTTAAATGTTCATTTACTAAGGTCAGAGGTGGTTTGGGTGGAAGAATACAGGCAAGAGGGCATGCTTGTAATATGATACACTAGCTAAAGAAGAGCCTGTGGATTTTTAACCATGCTTCCAGTAGGAGAGAGATTATCAAGCCCCTATACACACTGGTACTAGGGAGTAAGCCCCATTGAACTCAATGATGCTTACTTCTGGGCAGACATGCATAGAACGGTACTGTAAATAGGGTGACCGCTTGCTTACGTATCACACAAAAAATGAACTGCATCACTAAAAGAGGTCAGAAGAAGGCACTGATTTGCATAAAATTTACATAGGCTGGTTTATATGTATAGATGCACAATTAGAAATGATGACTATAATTTGCACAGAAATACAATAATCTCACCATAATGGGGAAGAGTGTGACCAGGTGACCTGTGTGCCTGCTCAGTCTGCTGTCCAGGGGCCAACTGTGGGGAGGTAACATATAGGGCCCTGCGCTCCCTTCTTATGGTTGTCTTTAAACCAGACTTAAAATAGAGGACTGTTCTCTGTAAAGTGGGATGTGGTCACCCTAACTGCAAACATTTGAAAACTATTAACAGCAGTTTTTTACTGGAGCTTGTGTTAGAATTTTGTGGGCAGAGAACGTGTAAAAACTGGACCTAGAGAGAGTGACTTGTCTACAACAAAATGTTAGAATTCTATTGTCCCACAAATCTGTTCTTCAGCTTTTAATTGAAAAAACACAACCTGACACTTAAGATATATCCACACTGTAGACTTAAACTGGTTTAACCATCAATGCTTCACCTCAGGGAAATAATAATAATAATAATAATAATAATAATAATAATAATATACCGCCCAACAGCCGAAGCTCTCTGGGCAGTTTACAACAACTATGGGAAATACAGTTCTGAGAAAGAGGGGCTAGAAATCACTAATCCTCAGCACTTTGTTGAACTAAAATTCCCAGGATTTTCTGAGGGAAAGCCAAGACCATTAAAGCGACATATCTGTCGATAATATAATAGGGTTGGATCCAGGATTTGCCTTCCACAAGAGGAAGAGACCTTCCGCAAGAGGAAGGGCTCTGCTTGTGGAAGGTCCTTCCACCCAATTTTCGGGAAACCCTCCCCCCACATCACAGCTCTCCACATCCAGCAGGGTCTCCTGGCTCCCTCTGTACCATTTTCAAGAGGCTCCCATAGGAAGGTGGAGGCGGAGAAGTCCACTTCTGTCAGCACAGTTGATCCAGTGTAAATCTGGATCCAACCCATAAGATGTTGCAGTAGTAGAACAGAATGAGCATTAAGTGTTTGCACACTGTTTTACAAAAAAGAAAAAGAAGCTAGCCTCTTCTTTAATGTTGCTGAGTATGGGGATGAGATTATTTAGTGGATGCAGTGCTATATGATTTGATTATCTCTACATTTCACAGCCAGTGGTAGCTGGCAGTCCAAAATCCTGATGGAGCAAAGCAACTATCAGCAACCTGTTCCCCCATCAACACTGCCGCCATTTCCCCACTCTTCCACACACACACTTGCACTGTCATGGAGCTCTAGTACTTTAGTATATAATACCATTCAACTTCCTACTGCCAGAGACTTTGCTATCTGCCCTGTCTCTTCAGATCAATCACCCGGGGTTCAAGCACAAGGCTCCGCTTCTGGAAAGTTTACAGGGGGCAAGGACCTTACCTAGGAAAAAGGACAGCCAGAGGGAGATCAGCCGCTTCTTCATGCTTGGTTCCTTTATGAATGAACGCTCCTGGAAAGATGTTTGTGACTTATGTGTGGTCAAAAAATCAACTCTTCTTCCGACTGCTTTTTATACCTTAGTGAGCAGATAACTCAGCTGTCATAAATTTTATTGCCCTTTCCCCCTTTGAAAATGCAGCCTTTAGAAGTGAAACGATAAAATATTAACATTTCAATGCCATTGCTTAAAAAGACAAGTGTCCTGTACTTTACACTCCATTAGTTCCCGAGGGAAGAGTAAAAGAAAAAAGAAAAAAAGGGGGGAAGATAATTTGCCCTTTAAATACAGACACAGAACCTGCTTTGCAAGTTCCCATTTTCATGCATTAGTATAATGGAAAATCTCTTTTTTGTGTCCATCAAATTTAAGCAAACACGCCACATCAGTTACAGTCCTCTGGTCACCTGTGTTTGCAAACTTCTGCTTTATAATGCCAAGCTGTTTTATAATCAGTATCTCATCAGAAGTTAAAAGAAAGATGAAAAACGATGCAGTATTTGTAAATACGCAGCAATCTGTTGGGTATTCAGAAGAGAAGCAGGGCACACTTTGCAAGACTGGAGCTGCTATGCAAAGGAGCCCTCCACGTAAGAGCTCTGTTCCTCTGCGAGATTAAGATGAACAATGCAGACTTTGCAAGAACTTAACTCTAAGTCAATTATGGTTAAGAGTTCACAGACCAAGTCTAATTTAATTGACTTATAGCTAAACTCTTGCAAAGTTTGCATTGCTTATTTTAATTATGCAGAGGAACAACAATCTTACAAGGAGGTTTCCTTAAGGCTGCTGACCCCTGTGTCAGTGGGCTTCCTTATCCATTGCATCTTTTTGTTAGAGCTTTATAGGAGCTATCCCTGGTGTTCCATGCTGGTGAACCTATTTTGGAGGTGGAGTTCAGCACCACGGATAGCTCCGATGAAGCTCTAACTGAAAGATGCAATGGATAAGGAGCCCCACTGACATAGGAGTCACCAGCCTCCGCACAATAGCCGCTCCAGTTTTGCAGTGTGCGCCCAAGTGCCTAACATTTGTTAGGAAACCTCCGAGAAGAAATAATCATTTGGTAGTATTTGAGAAGAGCTGTTGGGCTTTTGCACCAATGGTAACAGCAAGATAGTGCCTCCCAAAGAGGTAGAGAGGCAGCTCTGCTACTAGAAGGATGCCTATCTTGTTTTAAAGTGGAAAGGGGGGAGGAATAACCGAGAAGCACAGAATAAAGTGAACGCAGGTGATACAACCTATGTATATTCAATATATTGGAACCATGACATTCTGAGTCAAATTAATACAAACAAGAGCGCTGTGCAAACAAGCCAATTGTACAAAAGTTGTAAGAAAACTCCACAATAAAAAAAAATATTTCCACACTGATTTCTTTGTATGGTAGGCTGGACCATCAGTGTGTTCTAAGAGTCCTTCATCACAAGGAAAGACTAAGCACACTCTGTGAATGAAGCAGTGTGAGTGCACAATAAACTGTCATCTGGAAGCACTACAGTGGAAGTGCAACTCTACAGTGCCTCACAAGAGTGTGGAAACCCCATCTTGGTGAATGGTCACTACAGGTTTTTGTTTTGTGTGGCTTAAATTCCATATTCAGTGTTGAAGGACTCTGTTCTGCTGTTTGGTAGAAATCACATCACAACAGTTTATATTTTGATGTGAGCTTGCCTAATATCACACTTGCAAACCCCTACGTGAACTGAAACTCAGTTATCCTTTGAAATTTGCACTTCTCCAAATTTTGCAGTGGAGTTCTCCAATCCAAAAGTGCATACAAAAATACATATATTAGGGTAAATAACATTAAAATGCAGTATATTAGGAGAATTGCTTGCAAAAATGTATATACTAGGCTACAATGCATGTATTAGGAGAAATGTGCAGGATGATGTTCATGAATTTTCACATGAACTTTACGAGAAACCACAAACTTCAAGACGAACCAAACTTAAGACTGGAGAAATTCTCAAAGTTTGAGATGAACCAAATGTAGGATGGGAAAAAAATTGGAAATGGAGAGAAAATGACATTGACAAATTCATCCATCCCTTGTCAGAGGCTTTTCCCAATGGCACAGTCTGTGATACATTGCAAGAAGGCCAGACAGACAACCCAGGCCAGCAACAAGCAATCATTGCTGCTGCTGAGGTGTCGGCTCCAGAGATAGGAATGGCCGGGGGAATGTGTCCTCACAAGCATCCATTGCCTGACTGTCACTCTGCCTAATGGTAGGGCTGGCCCTGAAGGAGGAAGTGGAGGTGGTACTTACATTCTACTGTTCGCATCTTGAGTGGATCTTGAGTATTCTTCCCTGCTATTCTCCCAAGGACACAAAGTGCAATGCTTCATTTGTAGAAAATAGGCAGCTGAAGCACTATGATATATACCTCATTTCTTGGACCATTCCTCGTTGGCCACTGTGGAACAATTTTGGCTGCCTTGCCTTGATCTGCATGTGAGAGTCAACATGCTCAATGGAAATAAAACATCTTGGGGGAAAGCTGGAGTTTTTCTGTGATAACTGTGTGCTGCTCTAGTCCGAATAAAAGCCTTGAACTGGGCGGTGGTGGGGGGAGTCAGTGCGTTTTAAAACAAGTGCCTCAGGATAACTCTCCATCTGTCTTCATTTTCTATCGGTGCTTTCATACAAACCTGGGTTTTAAAGTGCTTTACAGAGCAAACAAAAACATATAGTCAAGGAAGAGGAAGATGGGCTTTGGAATAACGTGAAGAGTAAGAAGGAGAGTAATTGAAGCAGCGGGCCAGCCCTACCATTAGGCAGAGAGAGGCAGCCGCCTCAGGTGTCATGAAAAGGCAGCAACTTGTCAGTGAATTAAATCATTTTTGATGTATTTACTGCCAAGGAGGGGAGAGGCATGTGGGATGTTATGCCTTAGGCACCAAAATAACTTGGCTGGACTTGAGTACTATCAGCTTTGGACTTCAGGTCAGCATACATGGCCCCTCCCCCATTTTATCCTCACAAAAAGTCTCTGAAATAGGTTAGGCCTCAAACTACCCAATGAGCGTACAGTAATACCTTGGGTTGCAAGTAACTTGGTTTGAGAGCATTTTGCAAGACAAGCAAATTTTAAAATATTTATTAAAAAATTTTTGACTTGATATACAAGCGACGTCTTGCAATACAAGTACTGTAGTACGGCTTAAATTAAAAATCTCTGTACAAATTTTTTTGGGGGGATTTCGTTTTGATATAAGAGTATTTTGGATTACAAACACGTTTCCGGAACGAATTATGCTCTCAATCCAAGGCATGACTGTAGTGGGATTTGAACCTGGGTCTCTCCAGTAAGACCTAACACACTACAGCACATTGGCTCTCTGTTAGATTATGTTGACCTTAGTTATATGGCCTGCTGGATACAAACTACATCCCAATGTATCCTTTCTGATACTTTGGAAAGGTCTGAACTAAGACTTCAAATTTATGTTACCATATTTTAGTGATCCCTACAGAATATTCTCATTTGAGCTGCAAAGAAAAACTTCCTCCAGTAACTGACCAGAAGTACGAATCCCAAGAACACTTCTGCCATCTGCTGGACACAATGAGAAAATTCTGTGCACCTCAAAAAGTAAAAATGCATCTCAGTGCTGCTCTGCACACAACTTCTTTCTACATAGTGATAGTTTTGCATAAAATCGAGTGATAGCTGTACTGCTGATGTCATTCATGCACACACACACACACTCTCATTCTCTCCTATAGCTCCCAAATAATTTATTTTAAAAATAACATCAAACAGAAGTCCACCAAATGGTACAGGTGAAAATAGGGGCATTATGACACCCAGCCCCATTCACACAACCATTTTCTACACACTGTGCCCAAAATATCTCAGGGAAGAGGCTGAGGTTGCAGCCAGTACTGCTGGGCCAGTTTAAGGTTGATAGGGCCCCAGGGCAGCAATATATTTGAATGTCCCTGCAATATGAATACACTCTTACACCTATTACATTATAGATGTAATTTGGTCTCTAAGCCTCAAAGTTTAGCTCTGTCTTTAAGTGTTCTAATTTAAGCACCTCCTGGCAGCATCGTAAGGCTGGATCTACATATGTTCAGCAAAATGAGTTGGCGGGATCTAAAAGGGGCTACTTTTAAAGACATTTCTGGACACTTCTGTTGGAGTCCAGAGGTAGTAGTCCTGAGAGAGTAGCATACTGAATCCTGAGGTGGTGAAGTCCTGACATGGTAGAATGGACCATACCACTTCAGTCTGCAGGTGAAGAAACACGCTCTTTTGTTTTTTCTTGTTTTTTTAAATAAACCTGGTTGTTCAAGTAGAAAACTAGCACAACAGGGAACATGATGGTATAGTACCTTTCCCCCTGATATTCTGTGTGTGTGTGTGTGTGTGTGTGTGTTTACTTTCAAGGAGCTTGTTACACAGGGTAGCATCCAAAAATGTATCCCCCCACCTGCAGTCTGAAGTGCTACAGTCCACTCTCCCACCTTATGATTTTACCACCAGTTCTGGAGCATTTGTAGACCAGGCCTTAAAAGATGTATTTATATTGGAAATAGGTGGACAAGAAAGGCAAGGGAACAAGAAAGGAGGAAAGGGACAAGTAGCTGTATTAAAGACTTGTACTTGGTTTCTGGGATTTCAGTAGCTTTTCTTTTCCAACATTAAGTCTAAGAACACACTTTGTAGCTCTGTATTTATAAACCCCAATTCTGTGTGGTGGGTGGCATGCAGGGCCGGCCCTCCTATGAGGCAGAGTGAGGCAGCTGCCTTAGGCAGCAAATGCTGTGGGACAGGGAATGGCAGTGATGTTTTGGAGAACAAAGCTGTGTGTGCCACACGGTCTGCCCCGTGCCTCCTAAGCGAGCCTACTGCCCTCGGGTGCAGTGGAGGACACTGTCCCATCACAACTGTTGAAGTAAAATCAATTGCCAGCCCAGTCAGTTTATGTGTGTCAATTGTATGGCAGGGGAGGGGTGCCATCTTGTTCTTTACCTCAGGCAGCAAAATGTCTTAGGCCAGCTGTGGGGACATGGGCGAGAGAGGGAAAGAAACCAATGGTGAGGATTCTCTAAGCTTTCATTTCAGCTTTCTTTCAATAAGAAGTCATCAGTAGTCTGTATGATCTCTCAGTTCTCCAGCAGGTAGGATTTTATCCTCTTCCATCACAATAACTTTGACACAAGTTTTATTTAAAAGGTCAACAGAATTAGTACAGCTATTGCATCTTTCAAAGATAACGTGTTTCCACTAGAGGTCACCAGATAATTGCTGATTGCTGTACAGTATTCTGTTTCCAAACATTGCTTTCTTCTGTGGCCAAATAGCAACTCTCAAAATGGATGAAGCTGGTGTTCTTTAACAAGGAACATTTGGGGGCTGAGTCACATCCCACAGTTGTCATCAGGGCTCATTCTCACCCCTGGTGACTTGTTCTGGTCACCCCTGATGGCATGATTATGTGGAAATTGCCAGTGTCAGGCCATGGTTGTCAGCAAACAGCAGCAGTACCCAAATCCAGAGCGGGAGGGCAGGGCTCTCTTTGTTTCACTTCAGGCTCCCTAGCCACTGGCCCCAGGTGCCCAAGGTCAGTGGTCTAAGCAGGGGAAACTTGTTTTATGTTGAGGGGTGCATTCTCTGCAGAGAAATCTCCTGGGGACTGCATACCAGGGGTGCACAGGACCAAAGCCAAAGAGCTGACAGTGCCCCCCCATTTTCTTTCTGCTCTCCCATTTTTCTGTGTCACTGTTCTCTCTCCTTCTCTTACACCTCTTTTCTCTCACTTTCTCCCTCCCCTTCTCTTTATATTTCTCCATATATCTCTCTCCCTCCCTTCTTTCTCTCTTTCGCTGTCTTTCTCCCTTTCTCTCTCTCTCCCCCTTCTCTCCATCTCCCCCCCCCGTGTCTCTTTCTCCCTTCCTCTTCTCTCCCTTCCCCTTCTCTTTCTCCCCATCACTCTCTTTCTCCTTTTCTCACCTTTCTCTTTATCCCCTTCTCTCCCCCACTTCCCTCCCTGTCAACCACTCCACTAGGGGGATGTGGGTGTACAAATTTATAAAAGCCCCCATAGGAGTCAATGGAGGCTTTTTATCCTTTTCTTTTAACCCCCCCCCCCCACCACCACCACCACAGGAGGGGGAGGAAATAGGTGGGCGGAATGTTTAAAGCCCCGGGAGTGCTGCAGTTCTGATTCGAATTGTGGCTGCGCCTGCTTACAGGAGAGTAGGGAACTCTAGCACACAGCACTCCTCCACTATGTGTGCTTTCCCAATCTTTTAGCCTGGCCCTGAGTGAGTGAGTGAGTGAGTGGGTGGGTGGGTGGGTGAGCTGTCTTTTTATTCCATTCCCGATGCCCCTGAAGAAGAACCATCCGTTATGCTGGGGACAGCAGGGAGGGGGCGTGGCAGGGAGGACACAGAGGCGGCTCGCTCAGTGCAGCCATCTCTCAGCCACGCTGCCACTGCTGCTGTCCATACCGTGCCACGCAGTATGTTAGGCAGGGACCACTACATGATGCGGGCCTCTGGCCAGGAGTGGGCTAAGAGGGGGCTGCCCCCCCTAAATTTTCTCTGCTGCCCCTAATTTTATTTTATTTTTTTACAAACAAATAAAACAGTTTACAAATTTGTCTTTAAAAGGCCGGCAAACCAGATGAACTCCCCCTCCCTACTTTTTTTGGTGTCCCCCCCCTTGAACTTTTAGGCTGGCTACGGGCCTGCTTACATGGGAGGCCCACCAACAGCACCATGGTCATCCCCCCCCCCACCATCCTGGAACTGACCCTCTAAGTTGCCGCCTGAGCCCATAGATGGAGTGCCATTTTGTCCTGTAGGGGATGAGAGAGGGATATAGCGCGGCAATACTGGTTTCTCTGTTCTCTCAGGCCCTTTCTATGCAGTTGGGCCTGTTGGGGTTGGACCTTGGCTTGCATCTTGCTATAGTCATGGTCCCGGTGGATGGCCTTGGGCAAGGTTTGTTTTCCTTTCCCCTCAAACAGTACTTAGGAACATAGGAAGCTGGCTTATACTGAGTCAGACCATTGGTCCATCTAAGTCTAGTATTGTCGACACTGGCTGGCAGCAGCTCTCCAGGGTTTCAAGGCAGGGATTTTTCCAGCCCTACCTGGAGATGCTGGGGGTTGAACCTGGGACGTTCTGCATGCAAAGCAGGTGCTCTGCCACTGAGCTACAGCTCCTCCCCTACTTGTGGTCACGGGGACAGGAGGACTCAAACTGGTTCTTCAGAAGCAGAGCAGAATCCTAGCCATTCTGTCGCACCCCAATGGCAGCAGTCTTGATGGAACTGGGTTGGCTGTTCCTCCTTCCCCAAAGCGACGCCACCGCATGATCGCTTCCCCACTGACTAGACTGAATGAATGGCCCTGTAGCTTCCAGCTTGCCTTCCAGCTAAGTTGGCCAGAAATATCTGCACTGCGGGTATCTTGTGTTGTGCAAGACCGTGTTCAATCTCCCTGTTCACATGTAGTACACCCTCTACCAAATTATGTAGGTGAAAGCTGATTTGTTCTAAGGCAGCCTTCCCCAGTCTGACCGCCTCAAGATCACTACAAGATCACTACATCACTACAACAAATGATGGAAGTTGTAGTCCAACACAACTGGAGGGTGCCAGGTTGGGGAAAACTATTGTAAGAGATCGTGCTTGCTGAAAGGGAGAAACAATAGGTATCAGAGAAAGGGAAAGGGGGAAAAATCATCATGGGTTGATCCATTCCCTGCCTAGTACATAGCCTTGTAGGCATGAGAAAAGTCCTGCCACACCCCAACAATGGTTGGAAAAAAATTGCCCTGTGTTGATTTTGTTTCTGTGGAGTTTGGTCTCTTGCTATTTCTAAGTTCCTCAGACCTGTCAGAGAATACTGGATTTCATCCAGGAAGGAACCTTCGAGTCTGAGGCTGATACCTAGCCAGCCTAGTAAGCTACCACAATGTAGTACCACATATGCTCAGGCTTCAGAGCCCTCTTCAGACAGACACTGAAGGAAATAGGGCCGTGCAACATCAACCTCTGTGAGTAGCAGGCAGTATGAAAATAGCTTCTAAGTATGAGCCAGCACATGACCTATCCAGTCAAGGAGATGGTTTTCTCTGTACTTTTTTTTTTTTTTTTAATCTATGTGTCTCTTCCTCCATACCCCTTCTCCAGCCATGCCATGCCATTCTCCCTCCCACCATGTTGTCAGGTTTCCCTCCTCTCCATCAATATTCTATGGCCTCTGAGTCTACCTTGGGATGTTTCGGGGGGGGGGGGTGTTGCCTCCCTAGGTTCTTCTCCTCTTAAGCTTTTTGTACTGCTGCAAACCTTGTCCTTTCCCCGATCCTGTTGACACCTCCCTTGTATTATGTGTGTGTACCACATATATTGGTTATATTTTCACAAGCACAGGAAGATTTAAAAATCGGGGGAGGGGGGAATGGAGCTGTTTAAATCCATCTTTCAGAATGTGATATTATGACAAGCTTGACTGAGAGGAGGTAGCAGGAACGGAGTGGGTATGGGGAAACTACTACAGGGCAGGGACTCGGGTGAAGTGGGATGCCCTTTCCTTCTGCTCTGGAAGACGTCTTTGGTGACAGCCCCAGGTCTTGTACTAGTTACAGCTGGTACGGGACGCTAACATCAACATTGTTGGCTTGACATTTGGTCTCATCTTAGTGTAACTTCCACGTTTCTGTAGCGAGGGGTGGGGGGGTGGGGAGAAATCCTACACATGGCTGGATAATTGTTGAGAGCCTGTTGCTAATCTGACATGACGCACAATGACAGCTTGACACTGTGCTGTCAGGTCACGGATGGTCAACCAGATGTAACATCACGCATGGTACACAGGAGTACTTACACACACATTTTCCTGCTTGAACTGCATTCCAGAGAATGATTTCTCTTCCACAAGATAGCAAAGGATCGGGGGGGGGGGGGGAGGCTTTTGTCCGAATTCAAACTTCAACCAGTGTGCAAAAATGAGGATGGTGGCACATCTGCTACGCCCTTATTTGATCTATAAAGACAGGGAGGCCTCTCTCCCCTAGGGATGTTAAGCTTGTAACTTGCCTGACATTTGTGTGGGGGGCCCATTCAGCAAAGCATTTAAGCATGTGCTCACATCCCAACAAAGCCCTTCAGCACATCATGTTTCAGAATCAAGCCTGCTGAAACCAATGGGACGTTAGCATGTGTCTAAATTTAAATATGCTCAGCTCGAATGCACTTCAGGCTCAAATGGCCTTCGGGAATGTTTGGATACTCCAAAGTTTGGACCAACAAGAATACTGACGACATAAAATCGTATTAGTGTGTATTTGTACCTACGTGCACACAAGTGTTTATATGTGTGCAAAGTCCACCATTAATTTAACTTAACCATTGAGTTACATATAGAAGTAGTACAGATAACAGGACCACAATAGGAATGTGCATTTTAAGGGTTGTGCTGAGAAAATGTTTACCACTAAATCAAAACATTAATCATATGCTTGCTTGTTAACTACCACATCCATTTTTATAGACAGTCAAGGAGGTTATTTTTTGAGCCAGGCTGGGCATGATAGGATCTCTGCCACTGATGGGCACATCTGAGGTTTGCTGAAAAACAATGGTGAGTTCAACCAATTTTCCTACACACACACCACCCGAGGTCTGTTGGGGGCTGGATTCAGCTGCACTTAATATAGCCAATCATGTATGTGTTTGTTTCATTTCTATACCGCCCAATAGCTGAAGCTCTCAGAGTCCCTTGGCAAGGCTACCCCTAGGCAATGCTTATCCAGTAATGACACTTATCTTCGTCCTGGTTCTGATGGTCAAACTACATGTGATGCTCCAATGACTGTGTTCCTAAGGGTGTTTTGTTGGCTTGTTTTTACCGAAGATAACTGCAGGAAGCTGCAGTCTGGATCAGAAGTTCACAATTTTTCTGTTTCATATCCTCCTTCAAAGTTGCCATTTGCCTTACGGATCTGGCATATCACATCTTTTCTGCCCCTTCAGCTGTGAGTATGTCTGCCCAGCAGTGTGTGCATGTATGTCAGCCTTTCTACATGAGGCATTTATTGTGTACTCATGATTCCTCACTCGCGGTAATTTGTGGGTACTTTACATGACGTTGGCATCCTCCAGGGTTTCTCCCATGCTTTGCAACCATTTGAGCATCCCCCCCCCCCCAACAAGGTAAATCTGGTATATCCCTGAATGGTGGCATCAAACCCTTGTGTATTCTGCTATACCATAGCACCACCAAGTGGTTGTGTAATGGAACATATAGAAAGGCAGAGAAAGAAAACAAAACCAGGAAAGAAAAAAAAAACATATGTAAAGGAGCTGATCTTAATCCTGCAAAGAATCCGGAAGCAGACGCCTGGGTAAAGTGGGGCATTGAAAACCTCATGTACAAAAGCCGTGTGTGTGTGTGTGTGTGTGTGTGCGTGTGCGCGCGCGCGCGCGCACCCGCACATGTGTGAAAAAGGGGGGGGATGATGGGGATGACAAAATCTGAGTGTGCATGAGAGTATGAAAGAGGGTATTGTAGAATGTGTGAGAAACAGAGGGGGGGTCATTGTGTGTGTGTGTGTGTGTGTGTGAGAGAGAGAGAGAGAGAGAGAGAGAGAGAGAGGCGGGGGGGAGGAGAGAGAAATCAGACCGCCTGTTAAATTTCACAGGTCAACATTTGTGTGTGATATCCCTACTCTCTAGTTCCATACACTGTCAGTTGCGAACCTTTTCCCACTGCAAAACCTTACGTCTCTCTTCTTTGAGAACATGTGAGCTCTTCCCTGCCCCTGGGCACGTACCTCTAAGGGCAGATAAGCTACTTCCCTGTGTGTTATCATGCATCAAGCACTCCATTGCAATATCAGCGGCAGCAGCAATCAAGGGGTCTGCACATCCCAACTTGCTTTTGACACTTCCCTTTTTTGGTGGAATTTTTATCTCCTTGTTGCTCATACTTCTGGAAAGACGACTGACTGATGTAGAACGAGTGAGTCATCATGCCGTTCGTAAGTCCTCGTCGGCAGTCTGATGCAAGGAAGGGTGAATGAGTTCATTTGTCCACAGATCAGGGTTCACAGAAAGGATGGGCAGTGACAGTCCAAAAAGACGGGGGCTTGGGGGCCATTTTGTCTGCCTCCATTCCTCCCGTTGCTCCAAAATTCCTTATCTTCTTTTGATTGTACAGATTGATATTTTGCCCTTGGGCAATAGCTATCCTGTTGAGGGAAGTGATGAAGGGCTTTGTAGATATGTGACTCAAAACTCTTATCATCAGGGATAGTACTTCCTCCCATCAATAAAGTGAGAAACTGAGGCACAAGGAGATTCACAGGGCAATCTTAAGGTCCCACCGCAGCAGGGCTAATACCAGCAACAGTGGTGTAGTGGTAAATTTTGATGTGCAGGCACTCATCATGACAGTTCCCCAAGGAGAGTCCAAAAATGCAGGCATTTAAAACAAAACAAAACAAAAACTAGTTCTAGCAGTTTTCATCTATACCACGTCTTTTGTAAAGTGAACGGGTCTTGATTGCCCATTCAAGACCAAGCCAGTCCAAAATATGTTGCATCACCACAGGGACAGGTCACAACAACAATATATTGTTGTTGGGAAATTCATCTCCTGCCCCCACCTCAGCTACTGTGTGGATTGCAGCTGAGCTCAGACGGACCAGTGAAGCTTGCGGAGTGGGGAGGGGTGCAAATTATTTCCTCATCTCTGCTAATCAAAAGGGCCTGGAGCTTCGACCTCGCAGGCCCTGGCTCCACTACAACACCGGCCGGAAAAACATAGTCACTGCCCTGTGCACTGCTGGAAACAAAAGAACAACATTAAGTAATCGTTGTAGAAACAAGCACTAACATAGCAACAATGTCGGCCACTCCCAAAGCATCCCTGGAAACACCACCATCGTGCACAAATCACAACATACTGACTGACAACCCCTATCCCCCGCCACTGTAGCTGTGCCCGGAAGTCGCCAGTCAACATGTGGAGATGGCTGAACCACCTCATGATGTCACCCAACCCAGTATGCCCACGCCCTCCACACCTAGTGGGCAGCAAACAGCCAGAAAGAGACCACAGCACCTCCCCGTCCACAAGACACCATGGCTCTGTGTCCACAAGACACCATAAGGCCTATTTGAAGAACCCAGAGCCTCCTCAGGAAAAGAGTTTGAGCCCTACTGTGGAAACAATGCCTCCACGAAGGCCGTGTCCATAATATCACAGTTACTTTGCTATCTCTGTGGGGGAAACCAGTATTCTGCAGAGGAGAGCAGTGGGAGCTGCATGGACAAGGGAGGATAGAAACGGCGACAAGCTCACAGCAAGCATCACCAGGGACCAGGGCCAGCCCTACCATTAGGCAGAATGGGGCATCTGCCTCACGTGGCAGTTGCTGGGAGGCAGCAGCAAGGTTATTGGAGGAGAGAGCTGTGGGCCACACAGCCTGCCCTGCACACCCAAAGCTATCATTTTGCCTTCAGGTGTGGTGGAGGATGCTGTCCCGTTGCCAGTTCACAAAGAAAAATTCAACTGCCAGTCTCCAGTTGACTTTTGTGCCTGGAATGGGAAGGGGCACCATCTTGTCCTTCCACTCATGCAGCAAAATGTCTTGAACCGGCCCTGCTCCAAGGTTGAGGGGGCCCTTGGCAAATTACTATCCAGTGGGCCACTCTACATTGTATCCCCTCAATACAATAGTGGGCAGGACTCCTTCCTGCTGGTAAGGGATTGCATGTGAGCATAGCTTCTTCCCTTACACTGCTTGGACCAAGCGCTGCTGTGCCATGAACTGCTCAAATGGGGCACAGGGCCTTTACGGTCTTTTAACATCATCATTATTATTGAGAAGCTAATATACATTTGTTTCCCATTCCGATGGTGACAAAAATAATTTCTCACCCACACTTTATTCACTGCATAATTCCCCATGTGCCTATGCTCCCTTTGTGTAGCTAGCTGTAACAACGGACTGTTTGAATCATAATAATATAAGGGCAATAAAATGAGTTATTTCCTCTAGAAGGGGCAAAGGGCTTGCTTCTACTCACCACTCCCTTTACAGTATTTCTGCCCCCCCCCATCCATAAGCTATGATCTCAAACAGGAGCCAGAAAAAGGAAGGGGAAAAAAAACAGAACGTGGAGGCATTTTGGAGTGCACAGCCTACATGCATTTCGCGAGGCAGAGCACTCAATGCGGGGAAATTGTATTTTCCAGGCAGTTAAAGTGCTGTACTGCATCTAAGAAATATGCAGATCACGCAATTTTAGTCTTTGTAATGGTGGTGTGGATCAACATTGTGCAAATATTTACTGGTATTTTTGGGGCACGGCTTGTGACGCTCTTCATGACATAGAATCATGCAACATCTCCCCCTGACTTAACCACATTCCATTACTTGTTAAAACTGATAATCTGCATGCTATGCTTCTTTCTTTCTTTCTTTCTTTTAATAAGTTGTTCAGAAGCTGGTGTGCTCTCTTGTTCCTCCATCTTTCAGAGATGTCCGTGTTTGATAAAAGGCTGTGGGCTGGCTGGGATGCTCAAGCATTTAGACACTCTGACACTATCATTCCAGAATCACTTCAATGTGCTTCAATGGCACCAATTGATTTCTCTCCCACCCCCCCTTTTTTTTTTAGTCCCAGCACATGCAGGGGGGATTTAAAGAAAAAATGTGGCTGGGTGGGAAAGTTTAAACCTCTCCTAGCCACTTGCGGTGGTCCTGTTCAGGATTGGGGGTCCACGCACTTACATAGAAGTAAAGAGAGAGAGAGAGAGAGAGGATCAGCTGCATGCTACGTATTTATTTATTTAATTAATTAATTTCATTTTTATACTGCCCAATAGCTGAAGCTCTCTCGGCGGTTTACAGCAACTAACAAGACAGTCCCTGCCCGCAGGCTTACAATCTAAAAAGACACACATGACACACAAGGAAAAAGGAATGGGGAGGGAAGAAGGGGGGAATATTAATTAATACTTCTGGCAGGGCTGATGGAATGGCCCTGCACTCCCTCTCTTCTCCCTTTGCACATGGAGCATGTAGTTTGGCCCTGAGACTACTCTGTTTAGGCCGCAATGTGCATTTTCAAACACCAACCCAATTCCCTGCTGCTCCCCTCTCCATGCTTCCTAGTGCAATTACAATACTAGAATTGTATGATCATGCGCTCAAGCAGTCCACTAACTAGATCCTGCTTGGACCATGCTTCTATGCCCTCAATATTTAGGGCATTGAGGTATTTAGAGTGCATTTTCCAAGGACCCAGCCCCAATTCTGCATTTCTTTCTGAATACTATGCTACCTTACGGATGGGCAGGCCTCAGGCTCCTCATGGGATCCACTTTGTAGGGGGGAAGGGCTTTACTAGACCCCCCAAAGCCACCAACTGGGGCAAAGTGTTTACACAGTGGGGCAGACATTTGCTTAGAATTAAAGAAGGGTGAAATGTACCTCTGAGCACATGATCAGCAGCCCAGGCATTTTGTTTTCATTGCCAGAACTGCACTCTCAGACTTGTCACACAAAAATCCAGTTCTGGTTCTCCCCACTCCCTAAAATTTTCTTTGTTTCAGCAGCCAGAGAGAGAGAGAGAGAGAGAGAGAGAGAGAGAGAGAGAGAGAGAGATTTTAACTGTTGCTATTGTTGACCAGCTGGAAATCAGAAAGCCCTGCTGATCAACCGGCAGATCCCGATCTACCTTTTGCCTACCCGTGTGCAACACAACATCTAGGTAAAACACTTCCATGCACCAACATGCACATTTGAAAGCCCATCTCATGGACTGAGGGAGTGGAGGTGGTAGAAAGAGGGAGTGTGGTGGTGAACAGCAGCAAGGCTATCCCATCTATCTGAGGCATTTCTACATCGCTCTTCATCCAATGGATTCCAGCATGGTGTACAGCAGACATAAAAATTATTTAAACACAATACAGATCCAGCAAAACAATATATTTCATAACAATGACACACTGAAAGGCAGCAAAAGACAGTAAAAACTACTACAAGCAGACTGTGACAAATTAATCCTTTAAAATACCAGGGCAAATAGCAAATACTTAACGTGGTGCTAGAATGATGACGTCGCTGCCTCTTGTACCTCTTTGGGGAGGGCATGCCAGAGTTGGGGTGCCACTGCAGAAAAGGCCCTCTCCGTACTGCATACATAACACACTGCCACTAAGCAAGGCACATCTAGAGGAAATAACTCCCAGTGAAACCCTATGCCTACTCAGGAGTTAACCGCATTGAATTCAATGGGATCGAGACCCTGGTAAGTGTGCATAGGATTGCAGTCTTATGTTTTATTCCCTTTCTTGGGAGTAAGTCCCCTTCAGCTCAGTGGTGCTTACTTCTGAGTAGACATGTGTAGGATTGCAGTGTTATTGCCCTTAGATTATGATGGTGCTATTGTATATGTGAAAACAGTAGCATGCGCCAGACCCCTTATAAAAAACTCATTTATTAGTACAACTCCCTGGGAAAACCCAGGGCAGGAAAACTGTTTTTGGAGGGGTGAGGGGAACAAGTGCAACTTAACAGAGAATTGTCTCTGGATACTTAAGCTCAGGATTTTCTGGCCCTGAGCTTATGCAGGCCTAACCACTCATACAGGATTCTACCACAGAAGTGAAATTGTTTCTTCCAATTCACTCACATGGCACGCTCATGCTGGTCCTTCCTGCTTGCCTCTTTAAAAGACAGAATGCAACAGGTGCAGGCAAGTTAACACACTGGCCTGGTTCAGATGATATACAGGCCTGTGGCTCACGCTGGCTCAGCTTGTCTGAGCATGGAAAGCTAAGCAAGGTCAAGCCTGGTTATTACTTGGATGGGAGACCCCTCCTCTAGTTTCCTGCATTGAGCAGGGGGTTGGACTCGATGGCCTTGTAGGCCCCTTCCAACTCTATGATCTATGAAATCTATGAAATCTGGAACGAGCATGAACTGCGGTGAGCCTCTGGCTTGCACACTTCCCTCTCCTTTCTCTTCCTCTTTCACCCCTTAGAAGAGGAGAGCAGAAGCTTCCACTTTCAGTTTAGAACAAACCACAGTTTCACTTTACATCTGAACTTGGGGGACTGTGATTTGTTCTCTACAAAGTTAGTTAACAAAGCAAGCTCATACTATGATCTAACCAATGTTTAACTAACATTGGTTAGAACAAACCACAGTTCCTTGAATTAGTATGTCACACAGAACTATCATTTATTCTAAAGTGGAAACAGCAGCTTTCACTCTCCTCCTCCCAAGTACAAAGGAGGGGAGGGTGAGCTCATGAACCCAAAGCTCACAAAGTTTCATTCACCATCATAAACTATGGTTTACAAAGGGGGATCATCTGAACCAGGCTACTATGGAATCTTTCACTAAAGCAATCTTTCACTACGGAAAGATTGTTTTCAAGTGGGAGTATAGTTACCTTGGAATTGCAGAATGACTAAAACAAGGGTGGGAAACGCTTTGGTTGATCATATGGATAAGCCCTTGGAGATCGGCCAAGGTGCTTTTACCAGGCTACCAATGTTACTGGCACTGAAACTGAATTGCAAACACTGGAAAAAATTGTGAATGTTCTACAGTCTCAAGTCAGAGCTCAGCCCCGACTTTTTTGAGCCAGTGGGCACATTTGAAATTTTTAGAGTGTGCTGTGCACAAAATGGCTGCCATGGGGGCCCATCCATTCACAAAATGGCTGCCATGGCAGGCATGGCCATTCACAAAACACCCATTTCCCAGAGACAAACTGGTGAGGCTAAAAGAAAAATTACATGTTGAAGAAGAACAAGGCAGACACGTGGTCTGAGCTTCAAAACACAAAACCCCTGTTCTGAACCCACACGGTTTCCTGCTCCAGTGTCCATTTCACAGAAGGCAAACTGATGAGGTTCAGAGACAAGTAACTTGGCCAAGGAACTGAGTACAAGGCAGAGGTGGAGTCTGAGCCCCAAATGCCAAATCACATATTTGCCCTCACAAAGCACAACAAAATACCCATTTCACAGAAGGCAAATTCATGATGCTCAGAGAAACATGCATGCACGCAAAACCAGGCAAAACATGCACCACACTAAAGCAAGCAAACAAATCAGCTAACACACACACACAAACACACACCCAACCCCATAAGGTGCAAGTAGTCTGGAGGGCACCATAGCAGGTGGCCATGGGTGTCCCATGGACTCCATGTTGGGGAGCCTAGGCTCAGACCATTCAGCTATAACATCTTTGGTTTTACTTTGCCTTTGAAATGGCTGGAGGCTAGATGTGAATGACATCATATTTTGCATACGCCAAACACACAAAAATCTATCTATCTATCTATCTATCTATCTATCCACACACACAATTTTACATTCCATAGGCCCTTGGCACCTCTTCCAATTCTTCATCTAGTTGTGTCAGAGGAACAGCAATCTGCCTTCACAAAGTTGTGAAATGTGCTTTCTTAACAGCCCCCAAAGGCCTCTTTGCATTGAAATTTTGCCTCAAGCGCATTCCACTACCATCTTCAAGTAAACAGGAAACAGCCAGTTCTGGCCACTTACAGTATTTGCTTACCCCAGCTGAGTAGCTAGAATTATGTAGTGGGGGGAGTGGCCTGCTCATTTGCATATTATTATTCATGTACATATATGCAAATATAAATTGCCCAATTGGGTGTGATAAAGAAAGAAGAAGAAGAAAACAATTACAGCCAAGAAGAATAGAAGCGCCAAAGGCAACACTGGTGCTATGTGTTGTCGATAGTTAATTTTGCAAATGGCTCCATACTCCAGGCCTACCTTCCCCAACAACAACAAAAGAAATTTTTACAAAATGGACCTTCCATGTTTGAGTTCGAAGGAAGCAAGGAGTTCTAAGCATTATTTGGAAGTTGTGAATGTAATAGGAATTGCCTTTGATAAGGAGACATTCCCGAAATGTGCCAGGAATCATAAACATTGGTGCAGCTGTCTTTTTGTTTGGCAACCTTCCTCAATCGGGTGCCCTCCAGATGTGTCGGAACACCTTTTCCATTTGAGCATGATGGGAGTTGGGTTCCAACACATCTGGGTGGCACCAATTTGGAGAAGGCTGCAGTAGGGGCTGCCGTTAGAATCCTGGTTCTAGCCTTTCATTAGCCCTATTTGGGCACTCTAGTTCCACCCCCTCCGTCACCCTCCCCACTGCTCTCCACATTTTGCAAAGCATATGTCTGCATCGGGGAATTCTGTCCATCTGTCAGGGATGCTGTAGCTCAGTGTTCTCCAACCTTGGGTCCCCAGATGTTTTTGGCCTACAAAACTGGGGGGCATGCTGGGAGTTGTAGGCCAAAAACATCTGGGGACCCAAGGTTGGAGAACACTGCTGTAGCTGCACCCTGTAGTGCAGAGCCTGCATTGAGCAGGGACTTGGGCTAGATTCATAGATTTCATAGATCTGATAGAGTTGGAAGGAGCCTACAAGGCCATAGAGTCCAACCCCCTTGCTCAATGCAGGAAACTAGAGGAGGGGTCTCCCATCCAAGTAATAACCAGGCCTGACCCTGCTTAGCTTTCCACGCTCAGACAAGCTGAGCCAGCGTAAGCCACAGGCCTGTATAGATGGTCTCCAAGGTCTCTTCCAACTCTATGAAGGTTCTCTGTGCAATTTAGAACCCTCATTTGCCTGGGTTCCAGACCACACTGGGAGCCCACATGAGTAGAGAAAGCTCTCCACAGCAGACATTCTCCCTCCAACTGTGCAGAGGGGGATGAGGACCACAGCAAGTACAAGGACAGTCTGGAGGTTGGAGCTAGTGCACTTGTCCCCAATTCTAATTGCACGGGGATCAGAATGCCTAAATAGGGCTAAGATCAACAACCTTCAATCTCCTAGAGTGTATACATTAAAAACACAGGTTGCTTTCTGTTTGTACTACAGAATGTTAAAAAAAAAAAAAAAAAAGGAAAAGAAAACAAGAAGTACAATTGCAATGGGGCCTGAGTTTATTGTGTAACGCTGGGGCAGTCTAGGTTGTTAATAATTACACTCAATCTTCAGGCTAGTTCCTAACTACTCCCCTAGGTGTGTCACTCTTTTCAGAATGAGGGCACACACGCCCTGATTTATCTCCTTGCTGAACAGGAACACAGAGTACAGAGACAAGACGTGTTTCCTTGAATTTTGGAACGATCGGACACAATTACAGGCTGATTAATGAAGTTAGTTGACGAGCTCCGGCCTAGCAAACACACAGTAACTCTGTTTTGACTCTCTCCCTCAGCTCTTTGTCAAGTCATGGCATATTTGGCTGCAGATTTTAATTATTTGGTCACAGCTAGCCGAACATCAAAGTTACAAAAATGTAGGTTCTTTGTAACTCCAAGGAAGTGAAAAACAGTGGCTTTTCCTTAAATCAGTCTACATTGTAAAGATAAAACCTAGGACAGGTGCCAGCAGAAAGTAGATCAGGATCTACTGGTAGATCGCCAAGGGTTTCTGACTCCCATTACTGTAAGAGGAGCAAAGATGATTACAAGGTGGGGGGGGGGGGATCTCTGCCATGGTTGGCCTTGTGCTAATGACTTATTTCTCAGCCTCAGTGTTCTTCATCTGTAAAATAGGAGTATAAACTGGTTGCTTTGGACGAGGTCTTTGTTCAGTTCTGCTAGCTGGTTTTAGGGCCAGTTCACACAATATGACAACCCATCGTGGGTTAATTTACCCTCAAGGAGCCGGGCCATGTGCCAGTGGCCGCCATTATGAATATGTAAGCCCTGACCGGGGGTTGCCACCACTTGTTATGTTGTGTGAACCTGGCTGATGGGGGTTATTTGAGGGTTAGATAACTCTTGCATAACCCTAAAACAAATCATGGCTCCTCCAGGGTAAATTAACCCACAATGGGCTGTTTGGTCGGGCGAACCAGGTCATAGAGTGCTGTGTTAGATGTCTGGTAACTCACATGTAGATGTGTATACATCCCAGTGTGTAGTTCAAGGGGTGCAGTAGATAATTAACACCAGCCTCAAGCCACCATTTTGTGTTTGCCTCTGGTTGGTGGACCTCAGCATTCTTGTAAAAAACAAAATAGACCCCGCACACCACAGATCTGCCTACCCCTGACCTAGGGCAGCTTCACACATGGCCCAGGCATAGTTATCCACACCATGGAGCACAGGAGCAAGTCTTAATCCACCACCCACATGTATAACCCCATATCACATTACAAGTTATTTGCATGGCATGGGGGCCTGGTTCATTCCCAGGTCCTGCCACATGCATAATCTATGGGCAACATGTGAAGTGGTCCTTACATTAGTGACAGTGTACATGGGACCTGCAACAAAATATTGGCAGTGTGGAGTACTTCCGTTCACTGCCCCAGTCAGTCAGCTATGCCCTCCTCCACGATACTCCATTCCATTGATTTTAATGGGTCTACTCTAAGTGTGACTCAGTCTGGATCCAACGCATTGACTGGCACTTGGAGAACTGAACTTGCAATGAGTATATATTGTTATGCTGCTCTGCAGCCCAATTCTCTGAGTGCCTGAGAACCTCAGAGGTTCAGGAGTTCTTTACCCAGGGTGGGTTTCCTTAGAATAAAGTCCATGAAGACCGATGCCATTTCTGTGATATTAGGTTTATTTACACGTTATCTACAAAGGTTGAGCACAAGAAAGGAGTTCACAGCATTAACACTCCAATGGATTCCTGTTTCCCCCATCAGATTTCTATAGGAACCTGTAGCACCATAGGATTTCCTGCCTTTATTTTGAGACCCAGTTCCAGTGCAAAGTGCCTAAAATGAAAGGTTCAGACTAGCGCCCTCCCCCTGGCCTAGTAGGTCAAAAGGATGAGTCAGGGGCAGCTCTGGCCACATCTTCTTTCTATATTATATTTTCTTTCATTATTATATTGATATCCCACCTTTGTTCCTGCAAAGAACCCAAGGAGGCTTTCATAATCCTCCTCTCCATTTCATCCTCTCAACAACCCTGTAGGGTAGGTTAGGCTGAGAGTCAGTGACTGACCCAAAGTCACCCAGTGAGCTTCATGGCCAAGTGCGGGCTGGAACCCGGATCTCCCGAGTCCCAGTCCAGCACTCTCACCACTACAGCACACATTCCTCATCACATTCCTCAGGGGAGGGAAGCTGTGGTGGGGTGGGGAAAGCTTCCCACTAAAACCCTGCATCTGTTTGCAATCAAAGGTATTGGGCTATAACAGAACCCCGAAAGAGACCAAGCCCATTAACAACAATATGATGGTTTGCTTTCTCTTCTGCATTTATCCAGCTATGACATAAATAGTATCAAGGGAGCTAACAATCTATTTTTTTTAAAAGAGTCAAACTATAGTTGATGCTAAACATGTCATTGAATCCAGTGCTTGTGGTTATTCTTCTCTTTAAAAAAAACAAAAAAACACCCTAACAGCAGCCTCACCAGCACCTTGATCTGGATTGGGACTGCAGTGTTGAGGGAGGGCTTAACCCTTTCCCTCCGTGCCATTTTCCTGCAAACATCTCTCCCTCAAAGCTGCTACTTGCAGCTAAGGGAATTTTCTTAGGTGACACTTCAGGCTGCAATCCCATACTCAATTATCTGGGAGCAAGTCCCACTGAAATCCGCGGGACTTACTGAGTAGACATGTGTAGGATTGCATTGTTAGGCTGCAATTCTATGCACACGTACCTGGGAATAAGTCACAGAGAACACTGCAGAATGTATGTCCGAGTAAACATACATAGGATTGGGCTACCTGAATACCTTTTAGTGTGGAATGGCTCACTTGTGGACAGTGTTTCATATGGGATAGCAAGCTGCAAGACCTGCGTAGCCACCTGGGTGTTGCTTGGGAGAGGCTGCTCTCTCAGTGGAATGTATATTTTAGTCAATGTAGATTGAACACTTAAATTACAGACACAGGAAATGGCCCCCAAAAGGTGTGTGTGTCACAGTGTCACTTGTGAAAACAGTCTGAGGTTGCAGTCTTACACACCTTTATGAGGCCCATTTAACTCAGGAAGACTTACTTCTGAGTAAACCTGCTTACTTAGAACTGAACTGTAAAGCAGGGATGGGCAATGTGTGGCCTTCCAGATGTTTTGGCCTAAAACTCCCATCAGCCTTAGCCAACACAACCAATGTTGAGGGATGATGGGAGTTGTAGGCCAAAACATCTGGAGAGCCACACCCATGCAGCTCTTCCTGTCTTTTAATAATCCTTTGGGTGGTGCATCTGCTTTTCCTACCCATCTCCTGGAGCACTTTGCAAGAGGGTGCTAGAAAAGTGCTGTAGAGAGAGAAGAGGAGAGGAGAGCAAGGAAGTACCTTGAAACTTTTAAATATTTTGTCAGTGGAGAGAGTTCTCAGAAGTTGTCCTGGGCTGTCTGCTTTTACGTTCAGAGAAACTTAGGGGTGGATATTCCCAAAGGGGCAGGAGGATGTCTTTCCCAGGACCGGCCATGCCATGAAGCAGAGTGAGGCAGCTGCCTCAGGCAGCAGTCGTTGGGAGGTGGAAAGCAGTGTGAGGTGTTGGAGGATGGAGCTGTGTGTGCCATGCAGCCTGCTGCTCTCAAGTGTGCTCCCCTGTTGCCAGTGTTGAAGTAAGATTCAGCTGCTAGTCTGGTCAGCTTCTGTATGCAGGGCAGTTTGGTGCAGTTTGGTGCCCTAGGCAAGATCAGATATTTAGCGCCCCCCCTTCCCACTTCCTATTTCTGGCGCCCCCTTTAGCCCTGTGCCCTAGGCAGCTGCCTAGTTGGCCTAATGGTAGCACCGGCCCTGTCTGTATGTGGAATTGGAGTGGGGGCATCTTGTCCTTTGCTCCAGGCAGCAAAATGTTTTGGGCTAGCCATCTGTCCCTTTAAGGGTGGAACTGGGTGTGGCAGCAGCAGACCTATGTCTTGAAATATTTCATTTATTACCCTTATAACCTACCTTTTCTCCAAGGAGTTATTTTTCCCTTTCCCCCCTTTCCCCCACTTCTTCTTTTAATAGTAAATTACAAATAATTACAATAATTTATCAAAAACATCCTACATCTCCAATTGAACTATAACACATTCAATAAATAAATAAATAAATAAGTACTGTGAGAATATACCTATAATAGTAATATTGTGCAAATAAATCAAATATAAACTGTATAAATATAGGGGTGCTTATGCCCTGCCGATTCAGGTATAAGCACTTGATTGGCTTCAAGGCCCTGGACCTTGCGGTTCTTTAAGTTTAAACTGGACTTGGGGTCTGGATAGCCCTTCAAACAAACTAAGGACACCTTTATGGCCACCCTATTGCTAGGCATCTACCTTGATGTCATATCTGTGCCAGGCAAAGAACTTTATTTTTTATTTTCCCAGGCTTTTTAATTCTCTGTTTCTTTTATGCTGCTGGGTGTTTGTTTGTAATTCCACCGGCTGCCTTTATACTGCTCTTTTCTCTCGTGGTGCTTTAATGTTCTTGTTTTAATGTCTTCTGTTTTGCTTGGTTTTAGTGCAATGTTAACTTTTTTGTAAGCCACTCTGGGAATCGGTTGACAACTGGAACTGGGGTATAAGTCAAATAATAAATAAATACACTTAGATGGTGGTGGAACCATCTCAAACATCCCCTCAAACCTTTTGTGATTGCCTCACTGCTTGTTGCAGCTCCTTTCCCTCCCCCACACCGGGCACACCCTGTGCATGCAGCAGCTTCAGCAAACTGGTTGTTTAAGGCCAAGCCATTCGCCAGGAGCAGAAGCTGATGTTTTGCAACCCACATTGAGGAATCTTGTGGAGGGATGCAAAGTTTAGCTTCTGCTTATGATGGATGAGTCAGACTACCCACTCACCACAAACAGGTGGCCACCGTGGGCTCAGAAAATAAGAGGTCCCTGTGAGCAGGACAGCCGTACGCACCATCCATCAAGTAGCAGGAAAGAGCTGCCAGGGGCTTGAGTGGGAGCCACTGAACTTGTGCAAAGTACCTTGTCACAGGGAACTAAATGTTCAACTAAATGAAGTCCTTCACTGAAAGGTGGAGTCAAGATATTTTAAATAAAAACATTTAGGCTTCAATTCTATGCACACTCACTGCAGAGTAAGTCCCATTGAACTCAGTGAGGCTTTCTTCTGAGTAAAGATGTAGAGGATTGTAGTGTTAATTTAAAAAAAAATATGACCAAAGGACAAAATGCATCTGAGCATGTCTAGAGTGTCTTCCTCACCGAAGAGAGCAATCTGGGTGTACCTATGAATGGTTGCTTCTGAGCATGTGCAGTGCGCTTTTCCCTCTGAGAATACACATTTTAAAAACAATTTCACTCCTATCTGGCTACATTCAGCTTAGAAGCAGGGCTGTCCTTAAGAATGAATAATTTGACACATAAAAAAGCACCCCGGTCTATAACAGAGAGGGGGAGGGAAATCCAAAATCCACAGTTGGGCAATACCAGAACAACCAAAACACCACAAAAGATTGATCAAGCTTTCAGGTTCTCCAGAAGTCTTCATCAGTTTAGGTCGGGGCAAACAACTTGTGGCCTTCCAGACATTTTGGCTTACAATTCCCATCAGCCCTAGCCAACCTAGACAATGGAAGTTGTAGGCCAAAACATCTGGAGGGCCACAAGTTGCCCACCCTGGTTTAGGTGATCTAAAAATGCTGCTGAGGCCATCAGAGGGAGATGCAGCTGCTGTTCCACCCTGCCTGCAACTGCATGAGACCATCAAAGGGAGAGAACACAGCAGCCCTCTACTGTGTCCATGACCTGCTGAACTTTGCAACTAAGAATCGAATGCCCGAATTTGCTTTTTTCCTCCTATCTCCAGGGATGTTGAAGAGTCCTTGGTCTCGAGTCACGAGTCGAGTCACGAGTCTTTGGACCCGAGTCTCGAGTCCGAGTCCTTGGTCCAAAATGGTGACTCACGAGTCCCTCCCAAAGCTGACTCCATGAGTCCCTATTAAAATCAATGCGTTTTTTCCCCAACAAAATAAGGCTATTTCAGATGTGTGGCTTAAATAAATTCTAGGCACAAGTGTGCCTTTTTATTTCAAAACTCTGCAACTGATTTTGGCAAGAACATACCAGGCAGACAAACCCAAAATGTCTGAAAGGTTGCATTTTAGGAAAATGATTTTAAAAAATAAACTTGCTGTACTTCCTAAAACCTATCCATGTTGCATTTGAGGAACACGATTTTGGAACACGAGTCTTTGGTCTCGAGTCCCATTAAAAATATTGGGACTCGAGTCTGACTCGAGTCAGAGTGGGGACTCAGTCCGACTCACGAGTCGAGTCCTCGAGTCCAAGTCCCCATCCCTGCCTATCTCTTTTCCATTTTTGTTGTGATTTTTTAGATTGTAAGCCTACGGGCAGGGCCTGTCTTAAGAAATGAAATATCTTTGTAAACCATCTTGGGAGCCTTTTTGACTAAAGGGTGGGATAAAAATGCTATGAATAAAATAAATATATATTTTTAAAGGGGATGTGTGATCAGAAACCCTATGATTGAGGTTTATAATATTATGCATGGAGTGGAGAAAGGGAATAGAGAGAAATTTTTCTCCTTTTCTTGTAATACTAGCACCTGGGGTAATCCACTGAAGCCGACAGGAGATTTGGGACTGACAAAAGGAAAGACATCATCACACCGTGCAGAGTTAACTTAGGGAATTTACTGCCACAAGATGTGATGATAGCCACTCTCTCAGCCTTCCCCACCCTAGCACCTCCCACGAGTACAACTCCCATCCTCCCCAGCTAAGCCGGATTGATGGGAGTTGTAGTCCAACACATCTGGAGGGTGCCTGCGTGGGGAAGACTGCGCTCCCTTAATTGGTTTAAAAGGGGATTAGACAAGTTGATGGAGGATGAGGCTATCAATGACTACCGCTTAGAGATTTTATTACATCAAGTGGCACAGAAGTAGTATTAATAAATAAGAAAATAAATAACTCATAAATGTTATGATGGCTGTGTTGTGCTTCCACATTTGAGGGCCTCTGAATTTACCAGTTGCTTCTGGGGAACAACAGTGGGAGAGGACCATTGCCCTCATGTCCTGCTCGTGGGCTTCTCAGAGGCATCTTTTTGGCCACTGCAGGAAATAGGATGCTGGTTCCAGCAGGGCTCTTCTTATGTTCTAACCCAGAACCCTGGAAATGAAAAATAACAGTCGCCCAGGCTGTTGCCTTGTGAAACATCGCTCAGGTCTCAAGTAGACTTCCTAGAACATTTCCCAGTGAGATGGAGAGGAAGGCTAAATGACAGATCCTCTCCAGGTGGCAGTAAACAAGCCCATGTAAGACGATAAAAATGCAGCCACTCCTTCCCCCACATGTTGCCTTCCTGTGCATGCGTGCGAGCTGTGACTGCCCACAGCTGCACATGTGCACGTGACAGGAAAAACTGGCTCAGCTGGAATGTCTTCTGGCTTTGCATCTTCTAATTCTTGAAAGGGCAAAATCAGGCTGGTTGGCGACTCTGAGCTGTGTTCTTGATTTCTAACATAGGCATATCAGTGCTGCTGCATGGACATGGATGTGGGTGCACGTAACCTAACCCCTGCTTCTTGCAAGGGGCAAAGAGGTGGCTGCAGTCAGGTGGCGTCTCTTCATAATTCTCATGCAATACCTGAACCAGCAATAAACCTCAGCCCCGAATTACAACACCAGTTGCTGCTGTACCACCCTTGCCTTCTCCCTGCATCAAACAGAGCAGCCAATTCATCTGGTTTAGTCCCAGATTGCAACACTTCCTGCTGTTCCAGTGCTGCTTTTATTACATTTCCAACCCACCCACCCAGCCCCCGGGTTTGTCCCATGCATATTTAAACACGCCCTGTTGTTCGTGCAATGCAGGTCTTAACGGAGGGGGGAACCTGCCTGTATTCGGGACATCCTCTCTTTTTTAAAGTTGTGCCAACCACATTGTACTAGCCTAGAAGAGGCTCCCCATTAGGAAGCTGCAAAGGCAGGAGTTATAGGAATGGTGTTTTTTGTTTGGGTTTCAAACTGAAGGATTTCCTTATGGATCTGGTAACTGTGTGCCCTTGGGCAAGTCTAAGAACTGGAGTAAACAGGCTATTAAGAAAGATTGGGGGGGGGGACGTATTTAATTGTTTAATATCAAAAGCGAGGAAGCACACGATTAACATGCGTTTAGATTGACAACACAGACCCCCACCCGTGGTTACATATTGTGCCAACATCAACTTCTGCACAGGAAGGCTTGTAGGAGACTTGTTGGGGGGGGGAGGTTCTTTCCCCATGCACAAAGAGCCAGTCTCAACTGCAGAACATCACAGTTGCTTCCTATTTAATTTTAAAAACACACACACGTAGGCGTGTGTGACTCTGCCTTAAGACGTGTGATAACATAACATGGGAAGAACTTCCAGAAGGGTATCGTAGTCATGTTAGCCTGTTGCAACGAAAACAACAAAGAGTCTTGCGGCACCTTAAAGATTAGCAGATGCAATATGGCATGGCATGAAAGCTTTTTCCACAGCAAGTCTTTGGGTGCTTCCAGATTAGGCTTTTATTGTGAAATCACACAGCCTCATTCGTGGGATTTTGTGCGTGTGTATGTGTGTGGGTGGGTCTATCTATCTATCTATCTAAAATTATTTCTAAGCACCTTTAAGGGTTGGAACCCTCTCAAGGTGGGTCCAGACGTTTGTAATCATCCATGTTTTCGCACCATCTCTTGAGCCTTTCTACAGGAGGCATTTGTTGTGCGCTTGTAATTCCTTGCTCATGGTAGTTTGTGGGTGCTTTAAAGGACCTCCTCCTCCTCCTCCTCCTCCTCCTCCTCCTCCTCCTCCTCCTCCTCCTCCTCCTCCTCCTCCTCCTCCAGGGCCTCTCCCATTCTTTGTAACCATGCCTGCGCCTTTTCTTTAGATTGAGGAAAGTCTCATATTATCTGTGAATGGCAGCATGAATCCCTCATGTATTTGCACAATTCTGCTACACCACAGTGCCACCTAGTGGTCGTGTAATGGAACATATAGAAAGGCAGAGAAAGAAACCCCCCCCCCCAGGAAAAAATATGTGTAAAGGTGTGAGTTTCATGGCCAAGCGGGGACTCGAACTCGGGAGATCTGGGTTCTAATCTCCGCTCGGCCATGAAACTCACTGGGTGACTTTGGGCCAGTCACTCACTTTCAGCCTAACCTACCTCACAGGGTTGTTGTGAGGAGAAAATGGAGAGGAGGAGGAGGAGGATTATGTAAGCCGCCTTGAGTTCCTTGCAGGGAAAAAGGCGGGGTATAAATATAATAAATAAATAAAATAAAATAAGTAAATACATCTTAGTCTTGCAAAGAATCTGGAAGCACAAGCCTCAGCAAAGTGGCGGGTTAAAAGTCCCTTCTGTGCTTTTTCCGACCAGAAAAGAATCCATTAAGAGGCCATAAAGCTGGGCATGTTAGTCCAACACATCTGGTGGACATCAGTTTCGGGAAGGCTGCTTTAGGGTGCCACCAGACTCTTTGCAGATTCATTAATTTTCATATGTCTTGAGCATATGGAATAGTGAAGGAGACAGTGTCTCTGAGGATATGCATATTCCCCTCACCACTGAGTTGTCACAGCTTGCCTCTCATATAAAGAGGAAGGGCTTTCTGATCAGAGGGTGCGACTTCCAGGCAAGCATGACATCACGGCACCTATCTCGATGTTCATCTATTTCCCAAATAATATCGTTTTCCTCTTCCTGAGTGGCGGGGATTTCCGGGCAGCCTTGACAGAATCGGTTTCCTTCAGGGAAGAGAACACTGAAGACTTATGGAGACAACGTAATCTATCGCTTATTTCTGAATGTGCGAGATTGTGTGTAGACAGGAGGACATGATGTTGGAGCACTTACCAGAGGTATACAGGCTCAGTGTTCAGGGTTTAAACGAAACCACACATTAAGACAGATACGTATGCAGCAAAATCAGCTTTGATTCCCAGCTTGTAAGTCTCTTTGTTTGGAAATGCACATGCTGAGCAGGTATTGCAGAGTCTAGGCAGTAAGAACACTCCGTGCTAATTCCCGAGGAACACTACTTCGAGTCTGTACAAAGCCAACCAGCTCTCAGAACAGGAAAATCCAAATTCCCCCTCACGCCCCCTCTCCCGGTTCATTTCTTAGCCATTCTTTTCCCAGTTCCCGGTTAGATCAGGCAATTGCTTTCAGTCCCCACCCCCTCAGGATGGCTGTGCATTTCCATGGATTCCATGGCTTGGGACCACGGAATCCTTGCTGTCATGAATTGCCCATTATTAATTCCCCATCCCCATCAGCACCAGCTAGTACAGCTTTCCCCCAACCTGGTGTGTGCCACCAGCCAGCCAGCATGGCCATGGAATGGCATCTGGAGGGCACCAGGTTGACGAAGGCTGCCGGAGCTACTTCCAAAAGGAACACAAACAGGGAAGAGGAGCTATAAATATCTACATGAGTCAGCATCATTCCCAGGCTGACTGGGCCTTTCCTTTCTTCCTGAGCTCTGCAAGTTGTCCTGAAAAGGGGTGAGGTGACTCCATAGAAGATCCTGCCAGGCAGGCAAAGCAGGTGAAATGTCATTGTGATTTGTAAAGAGGTCTCCCTCCTCCTCTGGGCAGTGCCATGATATCACCGCTGAATTAATTCTTCCTCTCTGCCAGAATATGATGGAGGGAAGCCTCATTGTCAAAGGAAGATGTATATGTAGGTGAGGCTAGAAAGCAACAGTTGACATGACTGCAAAAAAGAGCAACCACAATAAGAGTGAGATGGCACATTTAAAATGGAGTTTAGGCAGGGAGATTTATTTACTTACTTATTTATAAAAGCATTTTTATACTGCTTTTTGGCCCTAACAAGGGCCCCCAATGCAGTTTATATAGCAGAAACAAACCAAAGCAAACACCACCAAAAAATTAAAATTGAACTGAAGGTCTTAAAATCACAAGGAGCAGAGTTAAAAACAAACAAAGCGTCTATCATATATTTAAAACCTTTAAAAGCCAAGCGGAATAAGAATGTTGTCGCTGCCCGCCGAAACACTGTCAGAGACGGGGCTAGTCTCACTTCCCTTGGGAAGAAATCCAGAATTGGAGTGAGTGCTGCTGTAGGAAAGGCCCTGTCTCTTGTTTCCACCAATGAAACCTCTTTCGCTGGTGAGAGGTATAACAAGGCCTCCAAAGATGATCTCAGCCTACAGGCAGGCTCATATGGGAGGAGGCTGAGAGCAGTCGTTAGAGCAGCCTTCCCCAACCCAGTTGTGTTAAGATGTGTTAACACAACTGGGTTGTGTTAAGATGTGTTAACACACCCTCCAGATGTGTTAAGACTGCAACTCCCATAATTCTGTCTGTCCTCCTCTCCTGACCTTTACTTGAGGCGATCCCAGCAGGGATAAATTCTCGCAATAACATCGCACTGAGTTGCAAGTGAGCGTTGCAGCAACCACTGCTGAGGCAGGGAGGGAGGCAGCAAGGACTAGATGGTGGTAGTCATCCCTTCTTTAGAATCTCTCTGGGAACCACCCTGAGGAGCTGGGTGAGGAGCTGGATGTGATGTCACTGGAGCTGTCAGTCACTCACCGCTCCTCTTCTGTGTCCCTCAGGCATGCATGTCCCCAAAGCCTTCAACCCATAAAAGCAGAGGTGATCCTTGAAAGCCTGAATACCAAGTGTGTTGTAGGATACGTATCAGATTAGACGGGAAATCATGAATGTCACTGAAATCTGTCTAGATATGGAGTGGTATACAAATGCTGTAAATAAATACATGACCTTAGGCAGGCCATGAAAGTATGGTGCCCCTAACAATCACTGAACAGGCATCTGTGCAAACCTTCTTTTCCTGTTGAGGTAAGAAGCTGAGGAATGGAACACAGATTTCATAGATCATAGAGTTGGAAGGAGCCTACAAGGCCATCGAGTCCAACCCCCTGCTCAATGCAGGGAACTAGAGGAGGGGTCTCCCATCCAAGTAATAACCAGGCCTGACCCTGCTTAGCTTTCCACACTCAGACAAGCTGAGCCAGCGTGAGCCACGATGAAAGTCCCTCCTCAGGCTCAGCCTGTGTGGTGTAGAGGTTAGAGTGCTGGACTAGGAAAAGGGAGACCCAGGTTCAAATCCACATGCAGCCATTATGCTCACTGTCTGGGTGACCTTAGGCCAATCACTCTCTCTCAGCCTAACCTGCCTCACAGGGTTGTTGTGAAGATAAAATGGAGGGGACGGGGATGCCACTCTGAATCCTGCAGAGGAAAGGAAGGATACAAATGTAATAAATGAATAAATTCTGAGGCAGAGAACGGGGAGTCCCTCCAGCTTAGTCCTAGCTTCTGCCAATCTCATCCAGCCTGATCTTCAAGTTGTGATGCGATAGGTCAGGGGTAGGGAACCATTTTTACCTGAGGTTGAATTGACCCTGGGCTGGGACTTTTGGAGCTGCAGGTCAGCAGTGGGTGGGGCCACTGTCCAAAGTGGGTGGGGCCACTGCTGGAATGCCCCTTCCCATATTTTCAACTCCGCTATTCAGACACACACACACACACACACACCCTTCCCAGCCCCAGTTCCTCAGCTGATCCAGACAGATCCGCTGAGGGGAGGCATTTTCTCTGCCCCGGTGCTGACAGAGGAGCCTCTCTCAGTGCTGGGGCAGGGGGAATGATTTATCTTCAATCTACAACAATGGCAGGGAGAAGGGGGAAAAGTTTAGTAGGCCAGGTAGGGAGCCCCCATCGGCTGTATTTGGCTCACGGGCCATGGGCTCCCCATGCCTGTGATAGACTGACAGAGTAAGGGCATTGGGGAGAGTTATGCCCACCTGTTTCAGGGCTGTGAGATGACTGGTTGGAAGTGTAACAGCTGGTGTCTTCCAGACAAAGGAACCTTCCAATCCAGCTGTGAGGAACGACCAAGGAATGCCATAGAAATGCCTCCAGAGGTTGGCTGTTTTGGTTTTATCTTTACTACTCTCATGTCAACTGCTAAAGTGCCGCATTTTCTCGAATGAAACATAGAGTGTTCGAGGATCGGGATATTTGTAAGAAGACCAAAACACTGGTTTATGAAGCCATTGTATTACCAACTTTATTGTATGCCTGCGAAACATGGACTATATATAAACGTCACTTCCACCTCCTTGAAAGGTTTCATCAACGTTGCCTCCAGAAAATCCTGCAAATTACTTGGGAAGATAGGCGAACAAATGTCAGTGTACTGGAAGAAGCAAAGACTACTAGCATTGAAAAAATGATCCTTCAGCGCCAACTTCAGTGGACCGGTCATGTTGTTCGAATGCCTGACTGCCGTCTCCCAAAGCAGTTACTTTACTCCCAACTCAAGGATGAAAAGCGGAATATCGGTGGTCAATATAAGAGGTTTAAAGATGTTCATAAGGCTAATCTAAAAAAATGCAATATAAACATCGAAAACTGGGAAGCTCTGGCCCATGAACGATCTAAATGGAGGTTGGCCTTTCACAAAGGTTCCATGGACTTTGAAGAAGCCCGAGTGCAAGGTGAAAGGGAGAAACGTGCTAAGCGAAAAGCACGTCAAATGAATCCTTTACAGGACCATCTTCTATCTGGTAACCTGTGTCCTCACTGTGGGAAGCTGTGTGGATCTAGAATTGACCTCCACAGTCACTTACGGACCCATCACCCATCGCTAGAGTCTACACAATCTTCTTTAGAATTTCCTCCTTTTATCCCGGAAGACAATCTTACTCGGTCACGAGTGATCGCCTGATGATGATGATGATCTGGTGTAACAATCAGGGCGTGCTATCACTTGCCACACATTGTCTGTGTGACAGTGAGGACAACGCTCACTGAACAGCCAGCACTCTGCTGTGGTCACCATATCAGAACAAGGCTGAGGAAGCCCAAGTCCAAATCTCTACTCTGTGGAGCTCACCGGGTAACCTTGAGCCGGTCACCCTTTCTCAGCCTAACCTACCTCACAGGATTTTTGTGAAGATAGAATGGCAGGGGGAGGAACTATGTACACTGCCCTAAGCACCTTGGAGTACAGGCAGGATATAAACGTAATAAGTAAATAATAATAAACACTGTCACCCATCATTCTGGATTCTTTATCTCCCTTGAATAAGCAAGGACACCAGCACAGTGTGTGCATTTTTTTAAGGGCCACTTTTTAGACAATGTTGTTGTGAGTTCTTCTTTGTTATGTCAGCTTCTGCAGTCTTAGAGGTGTGTTTTCCAGACTCCCACAACCACTCCTTCAGAGATGGCTGAAAACGTTAAAAAAAACAATCAACTGAACAGTATTTTGGCCCTCACTAGAGCATTCCCGCCAGTCCGCAGCTCCTAACAGAGATAGAGATAAAATAGTAGCCACTGTTCTCTTGAGCCAAGGGTGGTAGTGACTTTATTCAGGTAACCTATTTGAGGTACAGCTTTACTGTAGACCAACGTCTCTCTTGGTCGTCGGCAGAGAGTAAAAGGTAAATACACACGGCTGAACAAGGAGACGGCCGGATTACATGGCATAGTTACATTAATCTTCTCTGACTGACATGTTATGACAGGATTGCATGGGAGGGAAGGCAGCAATTATAGCCTTTCTGTATCTCCACTTTGAGGGAGGAGACTCAGGTACCTTCGAAAACAGGAAATTAGGCCAGATGGGCATGGCGCTTTCCCTGCCTTTGGTGCCCTATTTCCAAGAGTGAAAACCACAGTTCAGAGAGTGATCCCGTTTAGAAAAGTCTACTGCAGCCTTCCCCAGCTTGGTGCCCAGGCCCCAGAAACGTTGGACTACAGCTCCCATCCACCTCAGCCATCACATCCTGTGATCATGCTGGCTGGGGATGATGGGAGTTGTGGTCCAGCACATTTGGAGGGTGTCAGGTTGTGGGAAGGGTGGTCCGCTGATGCTCTCTACCCGTAGCTAACAGGGCACAATCACCTCCTTTGTTTTTGACTCTGGGTTGTAGGATTTGAATCTCCACTTAGTATTCTGTGGCAATCACTCATTCGGACAATAAGTGTTGAAAACTACTTCAAAACTACTTCAGCCATGGCAATCAAATGGTACGATAAGCCATACAATGGTTTAAGGGAGTGAATGGCAGGCCATGTGTACACTGTAGATTTAATCTGGTTTCACTAACAGGCATTTTCTTTTCAGAAGGAACTCTGGTAGCTGTAGTTTGACCAGGATGGGGTGGTGGGAAGCACTGATCTTTAGTAGGTTATTCTCAGCACCTCATCAAACTATAACTCCCAGGAGACTTTGGCAATTAAAGTGGTATAAAACCAATATATGTCTGTGGTGTAAATAGATCCATAGGAAGACAGCAACAACAACAAGGCCAAGATCTTATATTTGGGGATTTGAGAATCATTATGTTTGAAATGTAATGCACAAATATTATGAGTGTGTATGCACAAACATCAATGCCATGAATCCCTTGTATTCATGGATCATCTTTGTCTATTTCTGGTCCTAGTGGTGTACTGTGAGAGTTCAGCCTGCTGTCAGAGCTCTTCAGCTTTACTTCCCTTCAAGAACCATCTTCATTTCTTTGTTGTGAAATTAGATAAAATATTGTGCACAAACTGTTTTTTCTCTGGTGTGATGTACACATGCTTGCCTCAAGGGTCTGAGATGGCTTCTTGATAGCTCTGAGTATCTTCACTTTGCACTAAATGTTGACAGGGATGTTGGCTGTACCTCTGGACTCATAGAATCTCCCCCCTGGCCCCAAAGAAGTTCATATTCCTTTGACAAGCTGCATCAAACGAACAAGAGGTACCTCAGCTCGGTCTTCTCCCAAAAGAGGGTCTATGACCCCCCTGGCAAACCTGAAGTGCAGACTGAAGGGGCAGGATTGCAGCTTGAGATTGATAGGCAAATGGTCAAGGAGCACCTGATTACTCTGAACGAGTTTAAATCTCCAGGGCCTGATGAGCTGCATCCTAGAGTAATAAAGGAACTGGCAGAAGAACTCTCAGAAACACTGTCTATTATCTTTGAGAAATCATGGAGGACAGGTGAAGTGCCAGACGACTGGAGGAGGGCAAATGTTGTTCCCATCTTCAAAAAGGGCAAGAAGGAGGAACCTGGGAACTATAGGCCAGTCAGTCTGACATCAATCCCTGGGAAGATTTTTGAGCAGATTATAAAGAAGTCAGTCTGCAAGCACCTTGAAAACAATGCAGTGATTACTAGAAGCCAGCATGGATTTGTCAAGAACAAATCCTGTCAGACTAATCTGATCTCATTTTAATGATCGGGTAACCTCCCTTGTGGACTGTGGGAATGCTGTGGACATAATATATCTGGACTTCAGCAAAGCTTTCGACAAAGTGCCTCATGATATCCTGATTAGTAAGCTAGCTAAGAGTGGGCTAGATGGAACAACTATCAGGTGGATCCACAATTGGCTACAGAATCGGACTCAAAGAGTGCTTATCAATGGTTCCTTCTCAAACTGGGGAGAGGTAACGAGCGGGGTACCACAGGGCTCGGTCCTGGGCCCGGTGCTCTTCAACATTTTTATTAATGACTTGGATGAGGAGGTACAGGGAATGCTTATCAAATTTGCAGATGACACAAAGTTGGGTGGAACAGCTAATACTCTGGAAGACAGAAACAAAATTCAAAGTGACCTCGATAGGCTGGAGCGCTGGGCCGAAAACAACAGAATGAAATTTAATAGGGATAAATGCCAAGTGCTGCACCTAGGGAGAGGAAACCAAATGCAGAGTTACAGAATGGGGGACACTTGGCTCAACAATACTACAAGTGAGAAGGATCTTGGAATTGTGGTAGATCACAAACTGAATATGAGCCAGCAATGCGATGTGGCTGCAAAGAAGGCAAATGCAATTTTGGGCTGTATTAATAGAAGTATAGCTTCCAAATCGCGGGAAGTGATAATTCCCCTTTACTCGGCACTGGTTAGGCCTCATCTTGAGTACTGCGTCCAGTTCTGGGCACCTCACTTTAAGAAGGACATAGACAAACTGGAGAGGGTTCAGAGGAGGGCAACAAGGATGATAAAGGGACTGGAAACAAGGCCCTATGAGGAGAGACTGAAAGAACTGGGCATGTTTAGCCTTCAGAAGAGGAGACTGAGGGGAGATATGATCGCACTCTTCCAGTATTTGAAGGGATGTCACACAGAGGAGGGCAAGGATCTCTTCTCGATCATCCCAGTTTGCAGGACACGGAATAATGGGCTCAAGTTACAGGAACCTAGATTCCACCTAAACATCAGGAAAAATTTCCTGACTGTCAGAGCAATAAGACAATGGAATCAACTACCTAGGGAGGTTGTGGGCTCTCCCACTCTGGAGGCATTCAAGGTGCAGCTGGACAGACATCTGTCAGAGATGCTTTGACCTAGATTCCTGCATTGAGCAGGGGGTTGGACTCGATGGCCTTGTAGGCCCCTTCCAACTCTACTTTTCTATGATTCTATGATTCACCCAGAGAATTATTTGAAGGTTGAATGGTACCAACAAAGGGCAAAAGCTATGTCAGAGGTGCACGACCTTTTTGCCCCAAGCACCACATCTGGTGATGGATGTGGGGCTGCGGCCTGCACGTGTGTGCAGATGCACACCTGCAGAAGCACACACCTCCCTCTACACACTTATACAGTAATACCTTGGATTGCAAGTAACTTGGTTTGAGAGCGTTTTGCAAGACAAGCAAATGTTTAAATATTTATTTATTTATTTTTTACTTGATATACAAGCGACGTCTTGCAATACAAGTACTGTAGTACGGCTTAAATTAAAAATCTCTGTACAATTTTGGGGGGGGATTTTGTTTTGATATAAGAGTGTTTTGGATAACAAGCACGTTTCCGGAACGAATTATGCTCTCAATCCAAGGCATGACTGTACACCCCTCCCCCTTACATACACACTGTTCCCCACACACACATATTATGGGTAAAATCCAATGTAAGTCCTACTTAGAGTAGACCCATTGAAATTAATTGGATTTAAGTTAGTCATGACTAAGTTAAGTCCCATCAATTTCAGTGGGTCTACTCCAAGGAGGACTTATGTTGGATTTTATCCAATGTGTTCAGTCGTATATGTGTACCTACACATCCGTTTCCCCTGTCAGCTTAGCTCATGTGGGAAAAGGACATCCCAGAGATAGGGGTTCCTACAGCCTTACTGGGCTAGAAGTACTTACTAGCCAGGACTTGGTGCACTGACACACCCTGGCCACTCTGGGGCCAGCCTTCTCCTTCCTCCTAGCCAAAGCCCAGTAAAGACATGAGGTCTGTCAGGGGCTATAGCAGTATAGCAGTGTTCTTCAACCTTGGGTCCCCAGATGTTTTTAGCCTGCAACTCCCAGCTATGCTGGCTGTGGCACGCTGGGAGTTATAGGCCAAAAACATCTGGGGACCCAAGGTTGGAGAACACTGGGCTATAGCAACCCCGCCAGGTATGTCCCTTGGGGCTGAAGCCTTGCTTCAGCTGGATCCACTACATTGTCTGATCATGAGCAAGCTGTGGGCCTAGGCTGGCCCAGGCTTGTGGGGCTAGGACAACTGGGGGGCAGGGGGAGTGCCATTTTCACCACAATTGCAGTTTGCCTGGCCAAGTGTTGCAGTAGCACACTTCTTGTGTGTGTGCATAGGCCCTGACAGCTAGCCTGGTAGGGGTGACACACCACTGACTCCCAAAAGCTGTTTGTACATACATATGATGGTGGCCGCTGCACCATGCCCAAGGCATGCACAACCTGGAGGTTGCATTATGTCCCAACAAATGTTATTTTTCTCTAACCACACATTGATTTAAACAAAAAAAAAAAAATCAAAAAAATCAATGGGGTCAAATACATCACTACCTCATGCCGACCATTTAGTGAGTTTGTGGTGTCCATGAGCTGTAAAATAATGTGGGGATGAAGCTGTTAATCTTTATCCAGTTCCAAAATTGGGTCACAGTAGATTTTATATTGTCAAAGGGAATTCTGCATTGCTTCTTCAGCCCAGCGTGCTTCTTTGTAACCTGAGGCCTTCCCACACAGTCTGTTCTGAAGCCACTGAACACAGTGGGGCTTGTTTCTAAGTAAACTTGTATAGGATTGGACTGTAAATCTGCAAATATTTCCTCCACCTTCATGTTAGGGCTCAAAAGTGTTGCATACAAGGAGAAGCCAAGATCATACTTTGGTCCAAAACATTTCAACTTTTTAAAATGTTTACTGAATATCCTGCCTGAGGGGAAAAAATCAGTGCATCTCGAAAGATTGGTAGTTGCATTGTAAGCATGGGTTGGTCTTAATTTGTATGTTTCTGGTTTTATCACAGCAGGCTTTCTTTAAGCCATGACTCTGCTTGCAAAGGCAGGAATCCCTATTGAACTGATGTCTTTATTTGCACCTTTTGAAAGATCAGTTCAGTTGTTTTTTCTTCTCCCAAGTCCAAATCAAGGCCCCCTACATTGAAAAGAGAATAAGCCTCCAAGCAGGAACGTTCTAGAATTATTTGAGCCCTAATGGAGGCATCCTAACTGTGCTGGCCAGCAATGCAAAGATAAGCAAGTGTCCAATTCCAAGGAACAAAAAGCTGATGGAGGATGCTTTTCTTACACAAATTTGGAGTATTAAAAACAGGAAGAAAGGAAAGTGGCAAAAGAACAGAGTTCCTGTGGGAAGGAAAAGTGCAGCTTAACTTAGCTTCCCACAGAAAGGGGACTGAAACAGCCATGAGGTTTGCGCTGCCATATAATTTCATCCTTCAGATTCAAATTATAGTAGCTGTGCAGAGATTCCACAGTCTGTGGGTTGCGTGTTGAGGCCAAAAGACAATCTAGCTAGGAATTGCAGAGAAAATGTTTACAGTCTTTAGAAAAAAGTAGTTGGACTGAACTTGTGAAGCACATTGTGGACAAAGGGGGTCCAAGTGCAGCACATGGTGTACATTGAATCTCAGAAACAACTGGTGAGCATTTTTATTTATGGTAGCAATGGGAACTGCCATTTTGATAACCATCTAAGACCTAGGGAATGTGAAGAGTTTTTTTCTTTAAAACAAACAACAATTGCATTTAAACTTCCATTCAGTTTGGTGTCATCTTCAAACAGGTGTGTCAGAGGGGAGCAACCATAGCTCAGTGGTGGAGCACATGCTTTGCATGCAGAAGGTTCCAGCTTCAACCTCTGGCATCTTCTGTTTAAAAAAGGAACAGATTGCAGGTGATGTGAAAGCTGTCTGCCAGAGAGCTGCTGCTCGTCAGCATAAACAGTCACTCATTTTTCAAAAGCATTTTTGCAGAGAATTAAGGGTGCACTGTGCTGTGTTGTGTCACATCTCCTCTTTTAAAAACATGATCTTCAGCCATCAGCAAGTTTATCTCTATATTGTAAAAAGCCTCACCTGCTGATTTCTGCAAATCATGCTCTGTAGGTAAAGAGTTTTTCTACAGGAGGCAGTTATTGTGCACTTGTGATTCCTTACTCCCGATTGTTTACGGGTTCTTTAGATGATATTGTGACCCTCCAGTTTCGGTTCTGTTTTTTAAGAGCACTTTCTCGTGGGGGGGGGTTAGAGTGGGGGAAATGGGGTACTATTTCTGAACATGAAAGAAAAGGTAGTTTCCTACTTGTATATTTGTGATATTGTGCACAGTGCCACCTAGAGGTTATGTAGTGGAAAAGCAGGAAAGAAAAGCTCTTTGTGTAGAGCTTGTGTATCTCAATTTCCCAATGAAAATGAAAGTAGATACAGCGGATTAACAGCCTCATGTAGAAATGCTCAAAGATACAGGAACAGGCCCTGCTGTTCTTTTTTGGTAGTTTGAATCCCTATTCTTAGCTGTCCAGACCTTTCAGGAAACACTTTTTGCATGCTTTCAAGTGTTTCTCACTGAGGGCTACGGGTAGGATCCAATGGTGTCACAGCACTAGTGTTAATGACGTTGCGCTAGCACAAACCAACACTAGCTCAAAGTCATTAGCAGAAAGGGGGAAACCAGCGATTTGCCACTGCATTTTAGCACTAGCATGTCAACACCATTGGATCCTACCCTTTAAAAAAAAAAGTTGAAGAAATAAATAAAAAGATGGAAGCCTAGCGTCTCAGGTCCTGGAACTGAAACAAAAACAAAAATAAAAGTCCTTTCCTGGCAAGAGCTCCAGTGCCTTTAAAATCTGCATGACAAAAATTCAACAAGTGGCAAGAAAAGATGCACCTGTTGATTGTCTCCCTGTCATGGAGCCATTAAAAACACGAAGCTGTCTATCCAGGAAAGAATGTCAACTATGCAAACAGTGTTGAGTATAATTAGAGTGCACCGTGTTATTGTCATCATTGTCACTATTTATGTAACCAAGAACATTTGTTTAGTGCTCACTTTTATAATCTTTGAGGCTTGGAGTGCCTTCTTTCAGAAGTTAACCATTGCTAGGCCACCTTGCTTTCTTATAACCTCTTGCCCATGAATCTTCCCCAAGGTAAGGTAGAGATCTTGGTGAAAAGCCTGCCTTTTATAGCAGTTTCTTCATTCAGCCTCTCCCTGATAGACCATTTATTCCCATTTCTCAGAAGATGTTTCAGTAACACCTCCTTCTGATGCCCCCCAAGCTGCCATGCAGGGAAGCACCTGGCAGGGTTACTGATATTTGTTTACACAGAAGGAAAATGCAAGATTTTTTTTTTTTGTCATAACAAAGAGAATCTTTTAATGACTTCAACTGAAGAGAGAGAATAACTCCAGGTAGCTCTCACTATACAAAAAGGGAAAAAAAGGTGTCCTCAGTGCCATGAAAGCGCAATTTACAAGTGTTCGAACTTGGGGATTTGGGGGTGGGGGGTGAACACGTTCAACCATCACAAAAGGAGGAATGACAGAGCATGGAATGGTACCAGATGGGATGAGGAAATGAAGGGTGAGAGAAAGTAAAAAATAACAATTATAATTTTATACATATATATATAAAACCTTCATTCTTTTCAATCTAGATTGATTTTATTTTACAAAATGGTAGTACTCCATTAAAACTGTAAAAGCATGGCCATTATTTTACTATGTTCTTTCTTTCATAGCAGCAAGCATTCTCTAACCAGCTTCCATAGAATTGTTTTTGTCCTCATTGTTTTTAGTGCAAATATCATAGGCCTGTATCATAAGGAAAGAAACGAGAAGATGACAAGTCAGCCAAACTTCTCTGCCGTAGGAAGATCTACACAAAAGATCAGAAAAAGGGTTCCAATGCAGTCATTTTAAAATAACTTTTGAAAAGAGTCATTTCACCCCAGGTTAAGAAAGGGAGGGAGAAAAAAACACGTGTGTGTGTGTGTGTGTGTGTGTGTGTGTAAGAAAAATAGAATGATCTCTATGGATTTGCACAAAATGTTGTAGCACAAATCAGATCACAGAGACCATTTCCTCTACCAATGTTATCATTGGTTTACATACATCTAACGTGATTGCATTTAAGATCACAGTCATGCAAACAGAATTAAAGTCAGGCCTTTTTATCTTAAGGAATCTTAAAGCATTCTTCCATTTTACACTACTAAACTATCGTTCTAATAAAGATGCACTATCTCTTACCAAGGTTACTTGGGACTACACAGTAGAACCTCTATATATACACACAACACTTTATCCGCTCACTGAGCAAAGACAAATCTGACTGATGCCTATTTTCTACACATAATTTCATGTTTTTTTTCCATATCAAACAGCCACAAAGAAGAAAGTGGAGCAACCTTTTAAGTGTACACAGAGTGGGAAGCAAGGAGAATAATTTCATAGGACAGCAAAAAAGTTTTGATTCATCTCTTATACTCAGAGAGAGAGAGAGAGAGAGAGAGAGAGAGAGAGAGTTCTTCTGGCACCATCTGCTATTTGCAGAGGATTGATAATGCATCTTTAAAAACAAGTTCTCTCTTTATACATTTTATACAGAACACACACACCCAACCACAGGCAAGAATGTTTCTGAATTTCTCTCCCTGTGAATTTCCCCCTAGGTTTAGCGGTTCCAATTTCTCTGGTCCTGCTCGCAGAGAGGCACAAATGCATGATGTGCTTCCTTCTGGCTTTGATTTCCGGAATTTGTAAAGACTGCTGCACATGGCACAGTTTGCTCTTCTTGAGTAAGCCATGTGCACAAACAATGGTGGGCATTAAAATATCAGGCAATGGTGTGGGGTTTTTCCCCCATCATACAGGTTCCCATGACCACATCAGCATTTTTGTACTTAATGGGAGAGTCCTGATTCATGGTTCATGTATTAGTAAAAACCAACATGCCCTGGGTATATGAAAGGGCTTCATTTCTGCAATCATGGTGGAAATTAACTGTTGCTCTGCTAGCCAAAACCCCGAGTTTTTGGATCCTTCTGCCTGCAAAATTCACTTTTGAATAAAGTGGGGGTGGGGGAACATGCGCTAGGATTTGCATTAACATGCAAACTGTCACCTAAATGGAATGTTGATGTGATCATGCGCCCCGCTGCATGCTGGAGGGAAAAAAACATAGGAACATGCCTTATATCAAGTCAGATCACTGGTCCATCTAGCTCAGTATTGTTTATATCAGATATCTGGTGCTCTCCAGATGTGTTGGGCTACAACTCGCATACAACCAGCATGGCCAATGTCTAAACTGACTGGCCACAGCTCTCCAGACGGGCCTTTCCCCGCCCTATCTGGAGAAGCCAGGGCTTGAACTTCAGCCTTCTGCATGAGAAGCATGTGTCCTACCATTGAGCTACAGTCCTTCCCCTGAAAAAATTTCCACAGTGTTTTTAATGCACACCTTAGATGCCTATGGCTTATTTAAACAAAAAATAATTCACATGAATGAAAGGAACAGAAAGCTGGGACAAGTCAACTTCATGTGCACGATTTCTATAGTTAATAATAGATATTCTCCTTGTAAATTTGGAAATTGGAAGACAGGTAGAGCAAAATGCAGGGCAGAGCCAAACCACGGGAAAATTACACAAGGGGGGGGGGGACACACACGCAAATCCATAAACTCAGACTGATAGGTAATTATTTTATAAAAGAAAAGAAAAGAAAAATCAGCATTTAAGAAAAAATCAGCATGTTAAAAAAAGGTCTATTTCAAATCCAGATCTGAGACAGAGAAAAAGATGTAAACATTCTATGTATAACACAAAACAAACGTGAGATCATTTGCACCTTCTCTTACAATATTTGACCCACTCTAATGAATGGAAATACTTTGGGAAGTGTTTTTTTTAATGTTGCAGAATTTCATTTTGGCATTAAGAAACAGGAACACAAGTTGGAGGCATGTTAAATTAATGGTGGGCAGATTTGCTGGAGAAGACACAAAAAATGTTTGCCTGCCAATAAATAAGAAACCAAGAGTGTTTTTAGGACTAAGGCCAGGTGGAATATAAAAGCAGCACATTGCTAGGTTCAAATGAACTTAGTAAATCAATTAAATAAAAATGTTTTAAGAGGGGAAAAAAAACAACCTATTGATACCAACAGGATGGCCCCAGGTCCTGTTCTATCACAAGCACATTGCAGACTTAAAGAGCAGAATCCATTAACACACTGTGACCGCACCATCCTCTATCTGTGTCACCTTGGCGAGGGCAAAACATTTTGAAATGAACAGAGGTCGCAAAGGAATAGTTGGATTGTGTTCAAAACTAAATGGAAAGAAACAGTCAAATGCAAACATTAGAAGCTGGAATGGATGATGGGAAGCGAAGATTTTAAGAGAGAGAGAAAGAATTAGTGTTGAGAGATAAATGAATTTTTCCCTTTGAAAAAAATTGCTAGGTTTTCTCCAAAATATTGCAAGTTAATGAGTAAAGACATCTTTATCCACCAAAACACGTTCCACCAAACACATATGGGTTTGACTTTAAAGTAAGTGGACAATTATGGCTGGATCAGAGACCTAGCCATTGCAGGTTTGGTATAAATCCCATAGATATAATGTGCTTGGGCTTTGCCTCATCTACAAAGCTTCTTTGATTCCCTCCCCACACTAAAGCTTTCATCAAGACATGGGCTTCATAATGTCTTGCCATGGAAAACTATAGCTGGGATGTCAAGCCATCATCACAAGTCATAACTGAGAAGTCAGCTGGTGCTAAAGTCGGATTCACCCGGCAGAACATGGTATTGCACAGAATCTGAACATGTGTCAAACCAATGGTAAGACTTGGTTGAACAAGAATATCTGCCATTAAGACACTCCAGTAAGCTATCGTTTGGAGGAGCTGGATAGACTTCAAGCCATTTGAAGCAGTAAGGAAAAGCAGGTCACAGTTCTGACCAACAAAAAAGGCAAAGGCAAGCCACTGCTGCTGGGCCCAGGGAGGAAACCTTCATTCAAGTAGAACATATAAAGCCATTGGTATAAAACAAGAAACACTTCAGACAAAATTGCCTGAAGAGATATCTGATGGTCACAACTGAAAGAAGTTACAAAGGACTGGATGTCCAGAGATATCATCTGTAAATCACCATGTATTTCCTTCAGTCCTCTCCTCCAGGTTTTCTGGAACAGGCCTGAGGCCAGCATGTGCCCTTCAGCCCAAGTGGTCTATGGAATGGTGGCAGCATCACAGCAGCCAGCAAATGGTAGTCCTAGATCAGCCTTCCCCAACCTGGGGCCCTCCAGAGGCACTGGACTACAACTCCCAGCATCCTCTAGCCAGCCATGAAGGACACCAGGCTGGGGAAGGCTATCCTACATATAGCCACATACCAAACACTGCCATAGACACACTTGGACACTACTGGGGATTTGAGAGAACATGCTCCTCTTCTGCCAACAGTTTTTTAATTTACAAGCCTGGCAGAGCAGGTGCCTCAGTTACATTCAGTGTCTAGTTTTCCAAGCATGTCTAAGAACAACATGCAGCTTGGGCCAAACTGACCCAGTGTGAAGTTATATGGGCTGAGGACATGTGCATTTTTACATTTATTTTTGGCCCACCAAGGTGGAGAAGCATTTCACAAAGCACATCCATGTCTTCAGCCAAAGGTATCTTGTGCTATTTTTAAAATTGTTTTAACAAGAAGATGCAGGTTCTCTGTCTATCCTATTATGAACATACAGAGATAATAAACTGAGAGATGCTTGCAACCAAGTCCCCAGCAACAGCACAGTCTGAAATGAGATGTAGAAAGAAAAAGAAGGCCCAAAGTTATCTTGAAGAAAATGTTTTACTGGGAAGGTTTTGCATTTAAAAACAAAGAAGCCAGCGTTACAAACAGAACTGTTTATTCTGGGTTTATATGACTGCACTGTTGAAGTGCAGAGTTTGGGATCAGAGGCAATATCCAGCAAAATCTCAGTTTATATTCTCTCTCTCTCTCTCCTATATATATATATATATATATATATATATTTGGCATTTACTGCTGTGAAGAGAAGCTTGGAAATGCGTAGGAAATGCCTGCTGACGTTTTAGAGACCAGAGGTGCACTAAGCACAACTGCCAGCAGCCAGAGGTAGGGTTTCAGTGCTCTCCATTGCTCCTTCCTCCTCCCTATGGCCAGCATAGGCAAAAATGAATAATGCAAATGTAGCAACTAGACTCAAAATTTGCACAATTTATTCAAGTCACAGAATTTGGCTTTTCTTGTTGCGAAAAATAGTCTTATCTTAGCCTAGAATTTTATCCTTTTCACACCTGCACAGATAAGCAGCTGACCTGAAACTATGGCTGTAATCCAGATGCATTAAAAAGCAAAAACAAAATCAGTGGGAGTTTGGTAACTGAATTAATTGGAAACACTCAACAAAGACTTGAGATTGTGTTCCCCAGCTGTTAAGGCAAAGCTTCAAGAGAGACCGAGATGCTCACCAATGGAGCTAACATGGCTTGAAGATGTTCCCCCAGCTCAGAAAGCTGGCCCCCAAACAGCACAACGAGATCAGGAAATGAATACTGCAGCCAATGTGGCCTAATACACCCAGACATCAATGACAGTAGAAAACTGCAAACATATATGCTTGCCATAGGGACCCTAGTTAGCTCGGGCTAAATGAGATGTTTTACATATAACAGTTTTGAAACAAAGCCATCAGCATCCATCACCTGCCAGATGGGGACCCAGCAAAACTCTCTCTGATCCATCTGTATGCCTCTCCACAAAACCAAGCAGCTGCACACTGTCTAAATACAATTGTCTTCAACAGAATTTTGCCTTGGCACCATAGGAGACGCACAAAGCGACACGCACTGCCCATTTCAGTAGTGAGCACTGGTTTTTAAGCAGCCATACCCAGTTGGCTGTTGCAGGGACCAAATGCAGTAAAAGACCAAGGCCAGGTGTACAAACCATTTTCCTCTGGTTGTCTCTAGGAGCAGAAAGGGGGCAAAAGAACAAGTAGGCCTGAAGCCATCAAACAGACACACGCACACACCCCTTTGGCCATGAACTGATGAGTGAAGTACAGCCACCAGGAAACCAGGAAGGAGGAATTCACCAAGAGAGCTCCCAGCTAGCTTCCTGCGCTTTTCACCCTCAGCGAAGCCCTTTCCTGGATCAGTCACAAGAGGAGAATGGCCGTGCGGCTGCAGTGCTATGGTCTGCAGAACCGGGAGCTAGTGGCATTGTTCAAGAAACGGCACCAGCATCTGAGTCAGGCGCACTTCTGAGGAGGATGCATCACACCCAAGGTGGCTGGCAGCCAAAGGGAAAGGAAATGTAGGGTCCAGCAACAGATTTTGACAAACACTAATTACAGAAGAAACCATGCCAGAGACAAAGGCTTCGTGGAAACTCACGCTGGCATCTCCTCAGCTCCCTTGGCACCACTCCTGGTTCACTAACGGAGGCTTTTGTAGCACACTGAGAAATTAATGCACCTATCTCCATGCTCCATCTCCAAGGAGACTTTTCCTTTCTTACCACTCCCCCACCCTCCTGCAACAGAATAATCCAGCACTTTTTCAGCTTGCTTGCTTCCACGCTGCTACCTTCTCATGAAGGTGCTGGGAGTGTAATTTTTAAAAGAACCATTTGGACTCATTAGTGATTCCTCTCCACTCCACCACCATCAGCCCCAAGCCTCCCAACCACAGCAAGAGTTCCCCAAAGGCAGATCCCAACATCAGCAGTGGTTTAATGACGATTGCCACAAGGCTTTAGAGTTTTCGAAATGTCATGGTATCCAACAGAAAATCAAACGATTAAGGCCCAACATGAGCTCAACTAACTGGAATGTACTACTTAGCACAGAAGGGAACCTGGTCAGACCAGTCCATTCATCAGCATAACAGGGGAATGGCTAGCAATTCACCAAAGCACACATCCGTTCGCACTCAGCCTTGCGTGAGGGGTTTCCCCACCACCATGTAGTCTAAGCACTTGGGTCCCCGTCATGTCACTTCTGCTCCCCCACCCTGCTTCTATATGGCTTGCATTTTGTTTTGGTTCTTCCTGCCTCAGGAAGTACCTGGAGCAACATCATTTCCTCGTCTTGCTTTTGCTGCCCTTGTGCTTGAATGTCATTGTGCTGGTCTTTGAGCTCAAAGTTGGGGGGATTCCCCCTAGAGTAACTGGGTGGGGCAGTGGCCAAAGGGTTACAGCGCCAGCAGAGTTGGCGAGTTCAAGGAATCGGAGGACTGGTCACCGCTGCTGCTGCTCCTCCGGTGAGCTTTGGAGCATGACTCCGAAGGGGAGAGTGGCGACTCCTGGTCCAGCACGCTGGGGTAGGTGAAGACCAAGTTGGATGTTCCAGGGGTGATGGCAGGTGTCGAGGTCACCACGATGGGAGTGTTGAGCGGCTCTTCCCCATAAAAACCCCCTACAATGCTGATGGGTTTGATGACAGATCTCTGCCCTTTTTCAAGGTCAGAAGAGGAGGAGGGGATCTCTTCCTCCATGGGCTCCTGCTTCACCACCACGGCACCACTTATTCCAGTCCGGATGGTCTGGAGGCTGTGCGATGGTGGGGTTCGACGTTCCTCAGAGCTGATCTTGCAGATGGGGCTGTGAGCCATCAGCATGAACTTCAGCTTCTCCTTCTCTTTCTCCAGATCGGCAATCTCCTTCTGCAACACAGACTTCTCCTCCTCCAGCTCCTCTGTTTCCTGCAGGTCCAAGAGAAACAGGTAATCAGCGGGAGCAGCAGAAGCAACTAGTCTGATCACAAAGTACTACGATAAACTCAGCCAAACAGATGGAGGATAGCAGGGGTGGCCTACAAGTTGTAGGCTAAAACATCTGGAGGGCCACAGGTTGCCCACCCCTGGGGTATAATATTACCTCTTCGGGACTGTCACAGTGTATTTCTGCATTTAGACTACGGTAGATAACTTTTGAGGTCCCTTCCCACTCAAATGATTCAAAGTTACCTGCCGTTGGAATGCTGATTGGCCACTGAAAGCTGGGATATACGTTTTAGAAATAAACAATAAATAACTCTGATGAAACATAAAATCTCTGCGGACAAAAGCTCCCCCTTCCCTTTTTAAATGGGTACCCTCAGTGTTCAAGCATCTTAAACCTCACAGGGATATTTTGTGTTTCATTTACAGCAAAATACAGAATACTCGGTATCCCTGGAGATTGCACCTCACTATCTCATTGCCATGGGCATCTACCAGGAACAGTGACTTAGGGTAGGGCACCATCCTATGCATGTTTAGAGAGAGAAAAGGCCTACAACGTCCAGCATGCCCCAGCCAGCAGAGCTGGCTGGGGCATGCTGGAAGTTGTAGGCCTTTTTTTCTGTCTAGACTTGCATAGGATTGCACCCTTAATGTCTTCCACACACATACAATCACTGTCATGGGACATGATATCAGGAAGAAGTAAGGATCAGATCAATGGAGAGATTATGTTTTTTGACACCTTCCTCACAGTAAAGATACATCCATACAGCTACAATTTAGGGCAGAGGCACTATTTCAGCAATTCTGAGCCCAACGGTATGATATATATATATAATATATATATAGAGAGAGAGAGAGAGAGAGAAATAATGCTCCAGTCTCCTTACTATCCAAAGGTCGACAGGACCAGCATGAGGGAGAAGAGCATGGAGAAGTATGTGCCTTTTCTATGCTCAGGAAATATGGCACAGCCTATTGCTTGTTCCACAACAGCCACAGTGGCACTCTTGTGTAGGTGCAGTGGGAAAGAACTAGGCACATCTGCCTCATCGTTCATATTCTACTTTGCTTGTGTCATGCTCCCCCAAAATCCTTTAGAAAGTAAGGCCCACTGAAAGAGAGGCCATCTTCATCAGAATATTGTATTCAAACTTGACAAAGATCAAGTTTGGATGACCCAAAATGGGCAGGACCGGAAAGGAGACATTTGTGTGGAATACGTACTGCCTGGAGTTTCTCTGTCAGCTCTCGACGTCTGTTACGGCACTTAGCAGCTGCTAGTTTGTTCCTCTCCCTCCTAATCCTTCGCTTCTCTTCTTCCTCAGGTGACAACTGTGGCCAAACAAAGCAACAAAAATATCAGTTCCAGCTGGCAGGAGAAGGAAGCAGCTTACCGAACAATAAACCACAGCGAGAAAGGAGGCTCATCTGGTAAACTTACAGCACTGTTAAATTCTCAGGGCACATTCCCACAAAATATGTTTCACCCACTGAAAAATAGCTTCTCAAGAAAGAACCACTAGGGTTATGCTCCCAGCCTCAAGTGACAGCCAAAGCATGGAGATAGAGGGGGATGAGCCAACCGAGTTTGTGGCCACTATTACCACTGGCTGAAGAATAGAACCAGGTTCCAGACACTGAACCCAAGGCTGGCAGACCCTGAGTCAGGTACCCACCATGACAACAAAATAAGTTCAAGGACATTTCAGGGGCTCAATATATTATAACATTAGAACAGGGGTGGGCAACTTGTGGCCCTCCAGATGTTTTTGATTATAACTCAACTGGTTATAACAGATTATATCTGGTTGCTGGCCAGATGGGCGATTAATAAATATAAATAAATAAATAAATAAAATAAACTCCCATCAGCCCAAAACAGCATAGCCAATGGCTTGGGATGATGGGAGCTGTAGGCCAAAACATCTGGAGTCCCACAAGTTGCCCACCCCTGCACTGGAGCCCAGGCGAGAGAGGAAGAGAGCTAGCAAGGTGGTGGACAAACAAGGGAGTGGAGAAACGAGAGGACGATTGGGCAAGAGAGCAGTGTGAATCTGCAAATCAAGGCCAAACACACGGTAGATCCTCCCTGTTGTTTCACAACTTGGGTGGTTTGTGAGGTAAAAGCATAGGAAGATGTTGCAAGTGTCTCTTGAAACAAACTATCTCTGCCTCTCCCCATACCAGAAAACAGTCGTTAACTTGAAGGTCAGGCACCAAGGTCCTGGCAGGGCGGAGTGGGGCAGTATAAACTGGAGGAAGCCCCTCATCAAACGGAAAGAGCAGCCTTGTTTGACATCAGCTTTAAGAACTGCTTTCCTCTCCCCCACTCCCCTCTGATTTTGCATGATAACACACTAATCTTCCTGAATCATCATCAGGCGGCCCTCCAGTGGGAGAAGATAAATGTCATGAAGGAACCAAAGGAGACCCGATTAGTGTGAAATAGAGGCCAAAAGAATTAGACTGGATATAGTGGAGCATGGCATGGGGGTGGGGGTTAATGCTCTGTTCGATTGTGGTGGAATTCATATTTTGTTTTGGGTTAAACACACACACACACACACACACACCACTGCATCTTGTGGCAACTTTCGTCTTTTAAATTATTCAGCTGTTTTAATGTTTTACCGCTTTTAACGGTCTTATTTTTTTATTGTGTTAAAAGTTTTGTTTTAAATTGTTGTTCACCACTTTGAGGGCTTTTTGGCAAATAAGGTGGCATATAAATGTTAATAATAAATGAAATAAATCACACACACACACACACACACACACACACACCTGGCAGAGCTAGCAGCATTTATAACATTGCTACAATGCTACAACCTCCTTGGTATTGGAGGTCAGCTGCTCTGCTAAGAAAGGGAAGGGGAATACCAATTTCAGCTAAAGGTGCTCTTACTGCAGCTAAGGGTTTGATCCTACAAGCTACTCTGTAGAAGTGAACATAGGATTGGAAATAAGGATCTTGACTTCAGGATAAAAGACTCAACTGGTGTCTTTGCACCAGAACTGGGACCCATCCTATCCCCAGTGGCAGTGTTATTTCACCCGTGGGTTTTCTGGCAGTTTTTAACGTGTTGATGGTACTGGTGTGGTGAGGGAAATGCTAGGGATGCTTCCAGATGGAGCTCCTAGCATTACCAGCCAGAAGGCACAGTGCAGCGATTCTGCCTTTTCCTCCTTAACAGATTTTCGGCCGGTAAGAAAAAAGATGAAAGAAGTGGTGGGAAAACACACAAGGGCTATGAGTGGAAGACAACATCAGTCAGAACACACACACACACAAACACATAACATTCTGAGGCAGGGGAATGGCACTATAAAAGCCTTGTTTGTAATTGGCTCTCATACACAGCATCCCAGTCAGCCACTAACATTGGTGTTTTGGGGAAATGAAGTGCATCTGTGCATTTTGTGGGGGTTGCACTGCCAAAGACAGAACTCTTGAGAGGTTAAAGCAGATATATAGGATCAAGATGCTCAATTTTAATCACACTTTTCTTTGTCTAGGGCCAGTCTCAGAACAGTCCCTCTGATTCAATGATCACACCCCCACCTCCAAAAAATGCTTGGCAGAAGATGCTTATGGTAGGATTACTGTAGAATTAAGTGTTTTGATTATCAGTGGCATATGCTTCTCTATTGTATACAAACACAATGCTCTATAATGAAGATTTAAGCATGGACATTGGTCCATATTTGTATTTTAGCAATATGATAATTTTCAACACTGGTGGTAGCCCTGGAAATCTCTATGAACTCAAAACACCAGGAGCAACATACAGGCCTGTGGCTTATGCTGGCTCAGCTTGTCTGAGTGTGGAAAGCTAAGCAGGGTCAGGCCTGGTTATTACTTGGGATGGGAGACCCCTCCTCTAGTTTCCTGCATTGAGCAGGGGGTTGGACTCGATAGCCTTGTAGGCTCCTTCCAACTCTATGATCTATGAAATCTATGAAACACTGGTGGATTAATCCCCCCTAAAATCAGGTAAAGCACTCACAAATCCCATTCTATTGAAAAGAAAAAGAAAAAATGGCTGCCACCAGGCTCCAAATAAGGCATCATTCGCTTACATGCCATTCACTGAAGTGACACAAGCCTCCTGAGTTCATGCAAATGTCTTTTTCATGCAAATGCAGCCAAACAAGGTAGGAGTCAATCGAGCTTTGTTGACAAGATTCTTATCTGAGATTACTACAAAAGTACTCATTATGATGGTGGATATATAACAAGGGCACCTGTAACACTCACTGGTAGCTGCAGCTAATCTCCTCTCGCCCTGTAGCTCTTTTCTACAGAAAAGCTATTTACTATTATTTATTTACTATTTATTTTATAGGCATGTGCGTATGAAGAGAACTGATTCCAAACACAAGCATTCTGGATAGTCTAATTGGATGGAACCAGAAAAATCTGAAGAGGGCATACAATAAAGTGGAGAAGGCTGGCTCAGAAGAAAGGGAAGGCTGGCACACCGCACTGGAGAGAAGCAGCCTTATCTCCTCTTCTTTGATTTGATTTATTTAAAGCCAGCAATGTTTTAGGGTGTCCTATGGAACTCACAGGCACTAGATGTGGTAAAGGCCACTAGCTTAAATGGTTTTAAAAGGGGATTAGACAAACTCAAGAGAGGATAAGGCTATCAACGTTTTAGTCACAATGGCTATATGCTACTTCCAGGTTCAGAGGCCCCATGTCTCTGAGTTACCAGTTGCTGGAAAGCAACACCAACAGAGGGCTACTGCCCTCATGACCTGTTTAGAGTCTTCCCAGAGGCATCTGGAAACTGTGGGAAAGAGGGTACTGGACTGATTAGGATGCTTTGGTCTGATCCAGAAGGGCTCTTCCTATGGTCTTTGGATGGAAGTGCATGTTGGGGGGGGGGGGAAGGGCTGCCACCGTAACCAGCAAGCGTCATGTTGAGTTTCCATTTCCCTAGTCCTGGAGTTCTCAGTCATATGTCACCAGGACTGGCAAAGTAGGAAGATGTTTAAAAAACAGCTCTGTTGCAGTAACATTCACCAGTAAGCCGAACACAAGACCATGGTTTCAGGAAGCCATTTAGCCACTTCCAAGCATATGTTCTGGTCAGGCACCCTTCTAACTACTAATACAACAAAACAGCAAGACTGTCAGATGCTGTTTTTTGAAGTTATTGGCCCATCGGACCACAGACATCAGAGCTTCTGAATGGCCTTTTGTTCTTTGATAAACCATAGGTATGAGTCAAGGTTAGGATCCAAATCCTGAAATGCATCCTGAAATCCTTTTGGTGATGAAGCCCCCATTTGTAAATTTTAAAAATTTAATTTTTTTATAAATTCTAAAAATTAAAAAATCATTCAGTTGAAATGCGTAAGACAGAGGGTCTTTAGTAATACAGTTGGAATCCACTTATCCTAGTACAACTGACACTGGGGGAAATGCCACTGATGACTTAATGCGCATGGAAACCTAAGGGGAGGCATTGTATTAAGTCAGAGCAATGGTTTATCTGCTCAGTGCCACCTGTCCTGACCGGTGGCAAGTCTCTATCTTAACTCACAGCTCCTCAGTACTTCCCAGCCTTGCTACCCAAGATTTCTTCACCAGAGATGCCAGGGACCAAAGCATGGCCTCATATGTGCAAAGCATGTGCTCTGCTGGTGAGCTAATGTCTCCTTGCCATGATTTGTATGGATCTCCATAAACAAGTGCCTGCACAAGTCAGCACTCTCCAAGTCAGCCTCATGTAACCCATGGACCTACAAAGAAAGGGTGGTCACCACCAACAACGATTGGCGCATCTTGGAAACTCTGCATGCAGTTCCCAGTCCACTCAGGTAGTGGATCATGAGCAGTCATTTCAACCAGTGTAGCTACCTGCTCATCTCTCCTCCTCCTGCCCACTGTGGTCCCGATGGTTTTAATAACACCAGGTCTCTGAAGGGCTGTGTGTCCAGTAACCGATGACAGATTTGGCAGCGCATGGCTGTAGGGATGAGAGCGGGAGTAGGCACTTGGCATGGAGGTGATCACAGTGGGCTGGACCATCCACTGTAGGTCTTGACTGGTGGTAATGGCGTTCAGAGTAGGAATAAAAGTGCTGCTCGATCCTGGCATATCTACCCGGAATTTCTAGGAGATAGAGAGAGAGAGAGAAATCAGTAGAACCAAATACCAACTTTACTGAAATATAAACAAGGTGGTAGTCAAAGGACCCCAGCATGCCTTTTACCAAATGAGTGTCATTGTACATCTAGTTCAGTGTTGTCTATTCTGACTATCTCTCAGTTTTAAGATATTTTAAACTGGAGATGCCGGGGACTGAATCTGGGACTGTACGTATTTGAAGCTCTGCACCACTGGAAGAAACTAAAGCTCTAAACTCTTTAGACTTAGCGCCAATTTCACACAATATGTTCTTCCTAGAAGTGAGCAGCTCCCAAATTCCTTGAGCATGTTCTCACCTGGGACCTGAACCAGGTGATCAAGGATATGGCTGGCAGTATTTCCCACTATCACAGTGACACTATTTCCAGAGGAAACACATGCGAGGAGGAAAGGTTATTTTAATCTGAAGCTCTACTGTGGCCTTGGAACTGCTCTGCTAATTGTTGTATTTTTACCTATGTTTTGCTACCTATTGCTTTATTCGTTGTGACTTGAATGGCTGATACATCCATTTTAAACAGAAAGATGGGGAACTTTACTAGTGCCTGTTCCACCAGCATGACCATGGATTTTCAGTTAAGATACCAGTAGAAGGCACAGCTGTTCAACATGCCCATTCTGGGGCCACACGTAAGCACGGTTTTAAAAGTAGAATATAAAGATGCTTCCAGCTGCAGCAGGTTTACGTGCCTATATTTTAATAATACCCTATAAAATGTGTTTTGGGATTCAGATCAGAAAAATTCCCTGCAGCTCTTTGCTCTGTCTAGACAAAACAAAGCAGCAGCTTTTTAAAAGGCACTATGTAATCTCCTGCAAAATAATAAAAAAAAAATATATTAAAAGAATACTAGTACACCTTGTTTCCAGACTGAGGTAAATCCATCTGGATGGTACTGGCACTAAAATGCTAGGAGAATGGAAGAAAAACAAAACAAAACAATAGGCAGTCCCTGAAGGGAATGAATATGAGAAGGAAAGCTTTTGTCTAACAGGGGAGCCATTCAGGAGACATACAAATGTTGGATTAGTTTTACAGGTCTATCATCACTGGGGTTTTAAAAACCCATTAACTAAAAGTGGTTTGCAGTCCTTGAAAATCATCCACACTCCTTTGGCTAATGAAATGATATCAAAGGGAGCAAGGACAACAACAAAAGGAGAAAAACCCCATAAGGATTAACCGAGGTCCATCAGGAGTACAACTCTTGGTCCCCTAAAGCTGACAGCCAGGTATCCCTGGGAAGTTCACAAGCAAGGGTGATAGAGCCAGGCCTCTCCTTGCTCTAGCCCCCCTGCATTTAGCACCTGTGAGTGGCCTCTGAACGTGGGAGGCTGTGTTCCCGGTTATTGCTAGATGCCCTCCATGAGATAATGAGAGAAAACACATTGAGCACAAAATTATTAACTTTATTTCAAGAGAAACAAATCAGATTTCTGGGTCATATTTCTATAAGTATTTGGGAGTTCATAATGTGAACATCTGTACTTAATTTTGCCTCTCCTCTGCAACCCCAATAAACTTATAGTCATGATTCCCTGACAGGAGTAGAAGGGTGTTTCCAGACAGGGAGTTTCTAGCGCTAACTATAAGATGGCATGGTGCAGCTATGCCATTTTTCTTCCTTAACAGATATTCCATGGTAAGGAAAAAGATGGAAGAAGCAGTGAGTGGGAAAACACAGGAGGGTTGGAAGTGAATGATGTCTGGACCACTGTAAAATTCTGTGAATGAGGCAGGGCAATTGCACAAGGACCTGGTTTGGATGATCATCGTTGGCTAAACAAGTAATGGTGGCTTGTTTAAGCTGCGGCACGTGCCAGGAGCAATTGGCGCTTTCCCCCCCTTCATTAATTTTTTATTGTGAGTTTCAAAAATCAAAACAAAAACAAAATAAAAAACAAACAAAAATAAAATAAAATGAAGTATTAGTTTTCTTACATGAAATTTGAACAAACCTATTACAGTGAATACAACTGTGCTCTGTACCCCTATATATTTTATGTATAGCAAAATATACCACTATTCTGAGGCATAGTTATGCCTAGACTTCAACAAAGGCAGCCCAGATATCCACATATTTATCCATTCGTAGATTATGCCTAAAGACAACCCGTTCAAAAATCAAAAGCGTCATCAAATCCTCAACCCACTGTATTATTGAAGATGTCCGTTCAATAAGAAATTGGCATAATCACCCGCCTGGCCACAGCTTGACGTATAATCCGAACCTGGGTGGCATGGCTTGTTTGAGGGGGAAACAACCCTCAAATAATCCATGCGCTGTTGTTGGGTTATTTAAACCTATTTAACAAGGAAATGCTGATGAATAGTTCAGTGTTTTACTATAAAGTCCTTTTCCAAGGAGACCTGTTCTGTCAGATGTTGGAGACTAATTCCTCACTAGTGTGGCAGTGAGGTAAAGAAATGCATTCAAGCTGTTTTATAACCCTTGTATGTTTTAGATGATGACCTAGGAGTTAAGAGTCCACACTGGAGCAAAATTAGCATTCCAGTGTGATGTCTGTCCTAACACCTAGTGACTAATAACCAGGAAGTTCATATCTGGCAGGTCACACATAACATATAATGACCTCCTATTCACCTAGATGGGGAGTCAGAAACAAACTTCTCCCAAACAACTAGGAGTTGAAGGTCAGCCCAGATATCAATAAAAAGGCCACCATATTCTTTGTAACTCGGCAGAGCCAAGTTCAAATCCCTATTCAGCCATGAAGCTCACTGTCAGTCACTATCTCTCAGCCTAACCTTCCTCACAGGGTTGTTGTGTGGATAAAAGTGTGTGGGGGGGACTATGTATGCTGCCTTGAACTCATTGGAGGAAAGAAGGGATATCAATGTAATAAATAAATAAATACACACCCACACCCCATTCTGCTTACAAAGATGACTCCACTAGTAAGAGTAGACCCCACAACCATGCAAAAGGATTACGAGACAGGACTTTCTCCGTGTCTGCTTATTGTACTTTAGTCTGCTTCGGGGCTACTTCACACATCATATTCATTCATGAAAGAAGGATGCACACATGTCTGTTTCATGGCATGCACACACTATGGCTCGGCTCCCAACACATACAGAAGTAGCAAAATACCCATGTACACAATCTTTATGACGGTGTTCTTGGGTGTATCCATTTTTCTCCTATACCTCTGTAGGTACAATGTTGTGTGTGAAGCAGCCTTAAGGAATAGAGACTTTGTTAAATAACACCTGACCTATGAAACTTGGCTGTGGAAAAACTTCAAAACCAGTCAGTCTCTGAAGTCAACAAAAACTTTTTCACTCAGAGGAGTACAAAGGATCTAGAGCCATAGATCAAGACTGCAAAAATTAGCATCCCTGCAGCAGCCGTTGTACCCAAAGCAAGGAACATGCGCCGTGTTCTGTAGAAGTGTGGATAAGAGTATGGACAGTGAGAATATGGAGCAACCCCTATTAGAGGAACCAGAAAGCCCTTATATTGTTATTGATTTCTAAGCACTTTTCAGCACACAGAGTGCTTTATCGTTATCTTATTTACCATCACAACAACCCTGTGAGGTTAGTTAGCCAGAAAAAGAGTGACTTGTCCAAGGCCAGCCTATCAGCCTCATGATGAAACAGGGCCTTCAAAATCCAAGTCCCACACTCTCCCCACTGCATCACAACAACCTCTCTTTCAGGTATCCTTTTTATATGCTAAAAAGCTTGCCCTGTCCCCAACAGAAATGGCTAATGATTTATAGAACAAATCTCACCTTACCTATTGTTGTTGGGGGTTTTTGAGCCAAAACAGGAATAACTATCAGTCCCAGTAATAACTATACCATATAATGTTATTGATCTAGAGAACTTGCAGAGTGGCTAGAAAAAAAATAGGATCAACAGAACTTCGAGCCCTGCCCCTTCTGACTCAAGCACTCCCTTCTGCTTAATCTTGCAGGACCTTTTCAAGTTCTCAAGATAAGTAATCTCATCAGCTCCATTTCAAGACAACAAAGTACATCCCCCTGATTAAATCCAGTGTTTATTTGTACTGCAAGTGTGTGATGAAAGAATAGTTTTCACAGAACTTACAATCAGTACTAGGACTTGTCTTTTGGACATCAATGTCTTTTAATTGCTACACCCCTAAATGCTGTAGTAGTAGCAGCGGGAGTGCAGCATTGTCTTTTAGGGTTATAGCAATTAAACAGGGTTGATGTTTGGGCTGTAAAAAGACAAGTTCCACTCTAACTGACAAACGTTGAGACACATTTTCTCTGGTGACAGATTCAGCTGACATACACAGTAAGGCATTCATGAAACATGAATTCTTGGACTGTATATGAGATTTGTGCTTGATCATAATCTACACCACTTCTAGGGATCCAGGGGTAAGACAAGGCAGAAATGTCCCAGATACTTACAGAACAGTGGGATTGCCAATAAAACCATGCACAACTCTATTATGACATTATGGGCTCAACCTGGAATACCAAAACAACAAAACAACAACAAAAAACATGCCTTGGAGCATGTGCCGAGTGCCTTTCCCGCACCAATTATTCCCTCACCAATTAGCATGAGCACCCTGTTAGCGTGAGCACCCAGTACATATTGGGGACATAATGTCCAGACACATTTGAATTCCAAGACTTCCAATTTTAGCAGTTAAGCAGTGAGTAGTGTTGCTGGGCCGGCCCTGCAGCTGAAGGAAGGTAGAAAGTATGGGTGCAAGTGAGGACATATATGGGGAATTGCTGCAGGGAGGCCATTCTGCTGCATCTCTGAACAAGGCTGAAAGAATATGGATGGAAATACAGTGCATTGCAACCAGATTTAATCATCCTTAAGACTAACATAAGTTAGTCATGACTAACTGAAATCCAACTGATTTCAGTGGATCTACTCCAAGTATGACTAAATCTGGATCCAACCCAGTTACTAAAACACAGCTGGGCAGATCAGGGGGAAAAAATAACATAGTTGGTCAATGGCCTGACCAGTGAGCATCCCAGTCCTCACAGGGAGATGAGACGCAGTGACTCAGAGCAGATCCAATACTAATTTACAGTAGTGTGTAGTGGGGCATTTAAGCCCTGGGGAGCAGCAGGAAGAGCTTACAGGGGGAGCTGAAATTTGAAAGAAAGCTTGGCATATAAATATTGGGAAATCATTGAATCATAATAAGAAACATGCATTTGATAGCAATCACTTGTTAAAAGATAATAAAGTCGTTTGGGGCCACATGTTACAAATGATGCAAGCCAAGCTACTCACTCAATCCATACCCCAGCAACATTCCCCACATTTACTGTAAGAGAGCAAATAGCTCCTTTCCATTGTGTATAATCTCTGGAAATCTTCCGATGTGGAGCAGCCGATAGAGGGCACCAAAGAGATACTTTCAGCATGGACTTGGACAGTGAAAGAGTCATTTCTGGTAAAGAAAAAAAAGTGGGGGAAAGGAAGAAGAAAAAAAAGGTCTTTGATGTGTGGAATGTCACGGACTGGCACCACTTGTAAAAGTTTTATATAGGACAGTTAAGAAAAAAACCAGCACTAAAAAGACCTACAGCTAGATGTGAAGGGGGGGAGCCCTATGCCTCACTTTGCTGGTAGGTTTACACACATTACACAAGTGGTAAGAAAGCCGTCATGGGGGAAGAAAAGAAAAGCCAGCTGGTGTAAACACATTATGAAATATCAGACGTTTGTGTAACTGATGCGATTGTGCAATGCCTTTTACAAAAGCCATGAGGTTTGCCTATGATGAAGAAGACACTTAAAAAAAAAAAAGCCTAAGAAAAATGCAGATTGAGAGAAAATAGAGGCAGGAGGGAGGGAAACTATCCTTCTGGATTTCATAGATTTTCAGTTTCAACAGGAAATATTTCTCATTCTTCAAGTTCCGACATCATTCAAGACTAGACACCGACCAAAAGAGCTATCCCAAAAATGTAGCCAAATTGCTCAGACCCTGTAAGAACTTGCATTCTGAAGGTCAAAACCCAATCAACAATAAATACCAGCTAGCTCCATTTGGTCAGCCTAGGAATGTCTGAACACCAAAGGAAAGCTACAGTATCACTCCCTGCTTGCAGATGAAGCTGATACAAAAACACATTCCAACTCCTTCCCAAACAGACCCTATTTAAAAAACAAACAAACAAACAAAAAAACCCAGAATGCAAATACCTACTTAAAAAGGATATTTTGTAGGTATTGAAGACTTTGTTGCTCTTGTGCATTTGGAGATGGTTGCAGCACTTAAACAGCATTATAGCAAAGAACTAATGGTAGTTTGACACAGTTCATGAATTAGCACTTAATTTGATGGGGGGGGGGCTAGAACAGAAAGGGTGGGTAACAAGCAGGAGAGAGAAAAGAGAGGATTTAAGAAAAATCACGGTTGGGTTGTTTCTTTAAAAAGTAGAATTTATCTGGCAAATGTCACTGGCTTGCATGGGAGCTATGAACTAATGGCAGTCACAGGAAAACACTGTAAGACGGATCTATTGCAAAACTGTTGGGCTGCAACATGCTCAGAACTGGCCAATGGAAAAGTTGCACTCAGTCAAGAACAATCTTCTAACTTACCTGTGTGGATTTTTCTCCCTTGTTTTAACTGCCCCCTCTCTTTTTTACTGTTCCAAATATATTTCTAATTTAAGGAACTGTTTATAATCCTTTGCAATAATTGCTATTTCAGTAAATTGGCAAACTTACCTCTGCCATAAGGGTCAAATTGTACAGCGCCATAGCAGACTTTTACTATAGTTTCCAAGTTCTCAATGCAGAAATCCATCCTGCTTTCTGTGTACAATATTGTTATCTAGTCTGAGAACTTGAGTCAAGGTGAATTATGAATCAAGCTAACACACTAATCCTAAACCCATTTCTTTGAAGTATGTCCATTGATTCCAGTGAAACCTGCAGTAATATAGTAACGATGATAGTTTGTGTAATATCTAGTCTAAAATCTTGCAGCCTCTTCAGAATCCTGAAAATATTTGCCATATTGTTTTTTTTTAACATGCAAACATTTTTAGCCCTAATGATAATTGTGTGTGTGTGTGTGTGTGTGTGTGAATCTAGAAACATAGACAATTACTGCTAAAGATTCAGAAACCAAAAGGAATCTGAGTGTGATTCTTTGGAGATTAAAAAAAAAAAAAAGATTTCAGTAACCCTGTAGGCTTAGGATACTGGCAGGACTCACTACAAATGTACTTGCCTGGAGAGATCTGTATGGGTTTTTTTTTTATTATTGTCTTTTAAATTCCTCACTACCAATATATATATTTGGCCAACACCGAAAGTAAATGTAAATTTCAGAAATGTAAAACTTTCATTTATCTCAGAAAGTTGAAGACAAGTATTTGCGAAGGACCACATCTTATTTCCAGAGGTGTGTGTGTGTGTGTGAGAGAGAGAGAGAGAGAGAGAGAGAGAGAGAAATACAATGTTTCTCTGTGCTCCACCTTTGCTATAGACATGACACAGATCCTGGTACTTGTTCCATATGTATCTTTCATAGTGGTGAGTGCCCCAAACACTTTTCTTCCTATTCATGAAATCAGCTTAGACCGCGCCACACACCAAAAGGCACAGTATTCCTAGTTTTGAAAACAAATCAGCAAATTAAGTCAGCTTACACAAAGATGTCTAACTTGGAGTCTGCAGCATTTGGAGAGAATTCGATTTCTGATTTCCCCCACATGCCACTTTCCAGATCCCATCCCAGAAGCCAAATATAATGAAAACACACTGTGGCTATTTGGGATTTTGTGGAACCAAACATTATATTATATTTTTCTAAGTTTGTACGCAGGCCTTTAATAAACACTGCAGCTTAATTTACAAACCTATTCAACTGAATTAAAGTGGATTTAACTCTGGCCTGGCAGCTCTGTGAATAGTCTTGCTTCTTTGGTAGCCAAATCTCCTGAAGGCGTCCCTAATTTCATGCACTAGATCTTCCATCATCCCTGCAAAATATCATTAAAAACCAAACCACAATTCATTTGAGTTCATGGAAGTGTGGCATCCAAAGAACTGACTCCCAATGCATTTTCCTCCTGGGAACACATGTAAATACATGTGTATCTAGGACTGTGCCCAAAGTATTTAGGATGGAGATTCTTTTCACCATCCCCTCTGCCTTCTCCTATATACATGAGCATATCTTAAATAAGAAGATAAGGAATTTAGATAGGAGAAAGAGCAACATGTCTAGGGTAATGTGAGATATTTCAAATCCACATAAGCACAAAGCCAAATGAGATGCCACAGAATTCATCCACTGTTTCCCTCTGCAGCCTGCTTTTCTAACCAAAAGACAAGCAGAGTGTGGCTATGATGATGCACACACCCTTTTTCCACTAGAGCTCCAGCTTCTGATTCCAAAACTTCCATCACAAACCATCTAGCTCATTCAGGTTTTATGGATAAGGGACTCCAGTGTCCATGTGTGATATACAAGAAGCAATGGGGCCAATGGATGGCTATGTCCCAAGCAGAACGCATCAGAAACCCATTAATACTTGGGGGGGGGGAGGAAACACAGGTGTGTGTCCCACACGAGGTTCCACAGAATCCGAACCCACAACCTTCGGAAATGTCATTATAAAGGTGAAATGCACTGTTATGCACCTTGAGTTTTTGCAACAGAATAAGAAGGAAAAAGGAAAAAATGTTTTGAGGATCACAGAAACTTTTAGGTTTCTGACCTCAGAAGTCACTTGAACAAACTGGGTTATCTCCCTCTCCCCCAAGCCCTCCTCAGCATGCCCACCAGATATTCTGGTTTTCCTTCCTAGACGTATGACTGGAGAATGAGGCCAACATATCCCCTTTTATACTGTTTACACTCCAGTGGAAACCTTAGCATCAACAACTAAATGTCTGTACCACAGTTTCAGAGTACTACTCATGGTTTCCCGTTTTGCCCCCCAACAGACATTTCATACTGAGAAAAACATTGTGGCTATCCCACCCCCAGAGTCTCTTAAGCAGTGAATGCGCAGCGCACTGCATTTGAAAAGAACAGTCATTATTTCTATTTGGGAAGACACACGTGTACACACACACACAGAGAGACACACTCAGCGTTCATGCTGAATCCGCGAACTATTGCCGGGTGTCCCTTTACCTCCGATTCCCTTGGGATGCTCAGAAGTACAAGTGAGCAGATATCTCAGGGCGTTACAAGGAACTGCCACTGGGGCAAACGTGAACTGGACTGTGGCCAGAGACACACTCCCAGATCCAGATTATGAATTATTACAGCCTTCCCCTACCTGGTGCCCTCTTGACGTTTGGAACTACATCTCCCAGCATTCCTGATCACTGGCCATGCTGGCTGTGGCTGATGGGAGTTGAAGTCTAAAACATCTGGAGGACGCTAGGCTGGAGAAGGCTGAATTGTTACAGACTCCCCCCCCCCCCCACTCCCCGTCCGTGTTTCTTACACACGTAGATATGACTGGTCGGTCTCAGTTTCACTCCACCAGGGGCCAGCACAAGCCGCAAAGAAGGAGAAGAAAGCGAGCAAGTAATGGTCGCACGAGCACCCGGGGTGTTTTCTGAGCCCAAGAGTTCAAGCAAATACATCGTGATGTTGTAGGAGACAAGCAGGCAGGCAGGCGATCCGTCCAAAGAAGGGAAAGGGTAGAAAGAAACACACACCCGCCCAGCCCCGCTTACTTCGCCGCGCCGCCTTGTCGCTGGCTGGACGTCGCGCAGTCAGCTCGGCGCTCCGATCCGGCGCGTCCCCAGACTCTGGTACCAAGGCTTCTTCGACTTCAAGGTATTGTTTTTGCGCTCGCCCCAAAGACCGCCCAAACTCGCAAAAGCGGCGGCGGCAGGAGCCGCAGTTTCTGCCTCCTTTTAAGGTGTAAGCGCTGAAAGGCAGGCAGGCAGGCGGCTGTTGGACTCGAGGCCAAAGGAGACGCGCCGCCGCCTATTATTGCCCCCTTAATCTCCGACGGAGGGAGAGGCCGGTCGGAGCGCACTCCGCACTCTCAAGAGGTGGACTGGGTGTGGTTAGTGAACTTTACTATTTGATGAAGGAGTTGCTGCGAGGAGCGAGGGAGGGAGAGGTGGCGTTGCTCGCTCCGTCTTGCAGGCGGGGTGTGTGTGTGCTACGGAGACACATGGGGGTGGGGTGAATAAATAAATAAATAATAATAATAATAATAATAATAATAATAATAATAATAATAATTAGGAAAAGGACCGGAGCAAAATCACATTATCTCTCTCGCAAAACACAGAATAAAGATCTGCTTATTTTTATACTGCCTGTACTTCTAGGCAAACGGCTCTTAAAGGATCGACAGGGAGGGGGTTGTATTTAAGAGAGAACGAAAGAAAAAGACCGCACCAAAACCTCGACCCTGGCAGCTCCCTGGCAAAGTGCTTGTGATCGCCCCTACCTGTTGACTTGTGATGCTGGAGTAAGTTTCCGGATGGCCTGGAGAACCGCTGCTGCCCCGGGAGGACGTGTCAAAATTTCCTGGGAAGTCTTGGTACATTGTCCGTGGTGCAGGCAGGAGAGAAATTAAATTTAAAAACAACAGACACAGCCTCCCAGCGCACGCTCCCTTTCTCTGCCCCTTCCTGTCTTGCTCGCTTCCGATCTTTTATTGGCTGCCTTAGGATTTTCCAAATGCACTCAATGGAGACTGTTGCGTTTGGCAGCGGGTTCTATTTTTTCCCCTTTTCTGTGTTTTAAACAATGAAAAATAAGTCCTTTCCTGATATTCTTTTGTTCCTTGCGACAGGACTGTGGGAAGAAAAAAGAATCCAAAAACTCTCGCGTAGAACATATATATATATATATATATATATATCTAGAGCCAAATCATTGAGTCTCATATGAACATCAAAGCAACCACAATAACTGATACAATAATGATTAAAAAAAGGGTTCTCTTTCCAAATACGACTTTATTTCTAACAGAAAACTGGTTGTGTCTTGTTGTTTCCCTTCCTTCCAACTTCCTGGCGATCTCGTCCTAGTGGTTTCAAAGCCAGCAGCCTGTAGTTTTTAAGTCAGGAGAATTCTCCTCCTGTGTAATTAAGCCTTTCATAAAAGTGCCGGCTTCCTGCTCGAACTGGACTGGATGAGTCAGCCCGGGACCTGTGGCTATTTATTTATTTGTTGTTTAAAATACTCCTCCGAATTATTGATCTTTTAGCACTTGCTGCTGCCGCCCTTCTCTGCCATGAAGCCGATCTCTTCCCCCCCCCCTTGTTAAAAGTCCCCCCTCCCTCTTCTCTCTCTTTCTCTCTCGAGCGCCTCTAATATCCTTGTTCTCGGAGCTCCTTTACTCTCCCTGGATGAGTCAGTGCAATGGCATTAGTTCAAAACCAGAGTCTTATTATGCCATCTCTCTGCCTCTTAAGTTCTATACCATGTGGATTCGCAAACGTCAGGCTCGCAGCTTGGACCCGCCCCGCCTCGCAACGCGGAGGAGCCTCCCACTTGGCGGAGGAGGAGCAAGAGGAGGGCAAGCTCACCCTGCCCATTAAATCTGGCATAGCCAACGCTAGGCAGACGCCGCCGAAGCCGTTCTCACACACATTCCCCTTTGCAGCGGAGGCACAGCCCGCCCAGAGCATCTGATTGCCTTGACCAGACCTTCATCCGTCATCCCCCCCCCCGCTTCTACGTTTAGTCTGTTCCATTGTCGCAGGTCGCGGTTGCCAAAGATGGTCATTTGCGTTGCACTACGCGAGCGCGGGTTTCCTTGGTTAGAATGACGCGTTTGGGAGAGGGATTCCCTGCTCGCTTGCTGCAACCGATCGAACTTCGCTGGGCAGGCAGGGGGGGGCGGATCGGAAAAGGGGTCGATGGCGAAAAGCGGACACTCGATCTCCTATTATTAGTTATTATCGTTATCGGAGCCTGTGGATCTTCCAGAGGCTGCTTGTGCAAAGCCGGAGTGTAGGCGGCGTGTTATGTGGCAGAATTCACGGGCCGGTTTTACCCTGCGGTCCAGGAAGGACAGAGGCTGGGTGGGCGTGGAGGAGTTGGGAAGGCTTGGGCCCCGTCCGCAGCGTTGATAGGGAGTGTATTCGCTCTCAGGGCTGGCTTTGTGTTACTGGTTTGGTGGGGATGAGAGGACGGTGGCTTTAGCATGTCCCGTAGCAGCGGCAGGATCTAGGAGCGGCGGCGAAGGGAGAAAGAACGAGGGTGATCGCAGGCCGCCTGGCCGACGCTTCGTCCCGCGTCGATTTGCCTTCCCTGCCTCATCTGTTTTGTTATTGCTATTCTTGTTAGCCATAAAACGTTAATTAACAATATCCGATGCTTGCTTCTGCTGTAGTGTGATCATCTGACCTCATAACTTCCCGAGTTAATGCTTGGTCTATTTTAAGAGCGTGCTAAATTCTCATCAAGAGCCTCACCCCAGACATCCCGACGGCCGACATTAATTCTTCTCTTGTAACCTTTTCCCGAGGCCGCCCTAGTCTTAATGCCTCAGGTGGAGAGACGGAAATCGCCCCCTTGCAAAGGAACCCGGAATAATTCCGTGTTTGTTTGTTTCCAAGCCTATATAGGGTTGCAGCCTAATCCTATGCGTGCTGCTCTTTAGGACTGCAGCGGATACGGGGCAATCCTAAACATGTTTATATCCGGAAGTAAGCCCCCCCCCCCGATTTCAATGGGACTATGTAAATCTGCATAGGGTTGCGGTCTAAGCGTCTCTAACGTCAGCAGAATCCTGCATTTATTCAGCGTGCTAGGAATACTTACCTGAGAAGAAATCCCATCGAACCCAGTTAGACTTACTGCTGAGTAAACAGCACAGGATCGGGCTGCAAGAGCCTAAGGAAACAACACCCGGAACAATAACAACAGGCAGGTGCAAAAGGCGTGTGGAAGGGGCAGGAAGATGGGCAGTGACATGATCCACCTTCGCCTCCCGCCTGATTGCAGCCGCCCCCTCCGCCAGCCCTGGGCACGGATCTACAGGGTTGGTTTGTAGTCGCCACCACCAAAGACTCCCCAAGCGGCGCAAGCCATTGGAGGAGAGGGAAGCGGGGACGAAAGCTTCGAGAGGGATAATAATATCGCGGTGCGAATGCGATCCCGGCTAACACAACAGCCCGCCGTAAAAACACACCAGGTAGCTTGCGCCCCGAGCGGCTGCTAGGCCGGCGCCAGCACTGGCTGCAGAGAGAGAGAGACGCGCGCTGCTCCCTCTGCGGTCGGTTCAAATGGCCCCGCCCCTTCCAGTAATGCCCAGCCAGGGCTGTTGGAGGAGCGGCTGGCGGCTGCTCTGTGCTGCTTTGCACGCACGGACGGCGTTCCTTGCTCGGGTCGGGTGTCTTCCAGTAAAGTTACGTGGCTGTTGGCTAACCCCCAGAGATCAAGGAGTTTCTGCGGAATCTGGGACGGCCGTTGATGCAACCATGCAACCCGTTGCGTTAGCAGCAGCGCCCGCCGGAAAGCGAGAGGGCGTAGCGGTGGCGGCGGCGATATAACCGGGGAGAAGAGCGGGCAGGAAATGCCACGAGGGGGCAAAGATCAGTGAAGTCCTGGACGGAGATGCGGGAAAGCGAGAAGGGCAGGGGAGGAGGGGGCGGCGTGGGATGGAATTTCCCACTGAGCATTACGCCTGTCCGGATATTTTGTTTTCGAAAAAGTCGCTCCAGGAAATTAGGTGCAAACTATTCCCGCTGTATAGATGGAAATCGCTTTTTCATTAGTAAAGATCTTCTCAAACAGACCTTCAGGGTAGTCTGAAGGAAACGTTTGAGAAAGAGAGAAAGAAAAACTGTCTGGCTGACAGTGTACAAGAACCCGATGAATCACGAAATCCCTGTATTTTCTGAACGAATGGACCCCCTGTTATTCTATAAAAGTGCTTCCATGGTGACAAATGCCAGAGGTGTTAGAAGCAAACACGCGGAAAGGGTATCTTGTGGCACCTTAAAAAGCCTTCACCAGATTTATTCTGGCTTCCTTGATCGAGTGGGCTCTAGTCCATGAAAGCTTGCAGTGTTAGTCTTTAAGGTGTCGCAACAAGATTTGTGTGTGTATCAGAGAATGTAACATTAATTGGATTGACGTTTCTTCGTAACTATATTAAACAAAATGAAGGCTGGACATCTTGGAAGCCGGGTGTAAAGAGCAGGAAATATCCAGGACAAAGATCGTGCCCAAGGGACTCCACCCTTCCGTGATCGTTGACTCCATATATGGTATTGTGAGCTGGATTTCTCAAAGGGACCCATTGTTCCCACATGGCGTTCTTATGGCATCCAAGCCTAACACTTGCTGAGTCAGTAAATGTGCTCTGAAGATGACAGATCAATGCACCCATTGCCACATAAAAAAGATGTAAGGGTTACTTCACATTTTACATTGCAGTTACATTTCCACCGCAGCACGCTGTTGTAGTGTTTGTTGCAGTTTGTTGCAGTGGAAAGGGTGAAAGGGAGATGAGCAGTTCCAAATACTTGGTGGGCATCCACGGGAGCCGCAGTCAATCATGGCATGACTTTGGAGATGTATTTATACGTTTTTACCCTGCCTTACTTCCAAGGAGCTCAAGGTATGAGCATGATCATCTCCCCCTTTTTTCCTCACAACAATCATTTGGGGTAGGTTAGACTGAGAGATAGTGAGTAGCCCAAGGCTTCATGGCTGAGTGGGGATTTGAACCCGAGTCTCCCAAGACCTAGACTGACACTTTAACCATGACACTACCCTGGCTCTCCAAAATTTGCTACCTAACAAGGTCAGCTAACAAGCAGTTTATCTGTAAGGCACAGGAGGTCTAAAACCAGGGACTTTGGCATTGGTCTTCAGAATCCAGACTTGGGGCTCAAAGGAAGATGCCTTATACTAACCCAGTTTGCATGATCAAAACAAGCCACTACATGTGCCAAGTACAATTTGCATAACCACCACCAGGCTGTGGCTTGTGTGTCTTCTGAACCCGCAAACATGGCTTGTTGGGGGTTAAACAACCCTCAAATTACCCCTTGGGCTGTTGTAGGGTTACTTGAGGGTTATTTAATCTTCCAACAGGCCATGTCACTTGGGTTCAGATGAAATGATAAGTCACAGCTGGGTGGTGATTATGCAAATTGCGGCCGGCATGCACTGCAGCTCACAACAAGCCACCATAGCTTGTTTTGATTGTTCAAACCAGCCCACTGAGTCAGACCGTTGGTCCAACTAGCCCAGTATTGTTGACACTGACTGGGTTCATATGATCATAGGATCATAGAGTTAGAAGGGGCCTACAAGTCCATCAAGTCCAACCCCCTGCTCAATGCAGGAAACAAGAGGAGGGGTCTCCCATCCAAGTAATAACCAGGTTCACATGACACAACAAGCCCCACTGGCTAATAAGCAAGGGGGGCTTGGCACATCATGTGAACCTGCCATGGCTTATTTGGGGTGGCTTATAAACCCAGTTTCTGGGCTTGTAAGCCACCCTGACAGGCCATGACTTGTAGGGTTTAGTAGCCACCCCTGCACTTGCTGTCTTGTCCAAACCTGGCAACACAACAAGCTCAGGGGTGACCCAAACCCTACAACAAAGCCGCTTGGCAAGAGCGGCCAAATCCCCTTGCTGTTCTTGCCAAGTGGTTCTGGGTGAGTGCAGATGACAGCCACCTCAAAGTGCCGAAGTGGCACTTGGGAACTGTTGTCATCGGGTTCCCCTATCCCTGCTGCGTGCTGCTACCTCAAGCCATTCCGGACTCAGAGCAGTGGCACGCAGCGAAGATCGCAGTGCCTCCAGCTGTCACTCCCGCTTGTGAGGGCTCCTCATGAGCAGGAGTGGGGGGGGCTCCTGCTAGTTGTCTGGACAGGGGGAGACATGCTCCGCTTGGACTACTCCTGAGTAGGCCAAGCAGAGCATGGCTCCATTCCCCCTGTCCAGTGCCACCTCCGGATGTGGGGGGAGCTGTGCTGTCCTCGGCCTACTCGGGAGTAGGCTGAGCAGAGTGCGGCTCGGCTCCCCCCGTCCAGTGCTGCCACTGAGCGGCTGCGGCACTGGACAGGCACCGTGCACAGCAGGATCTCGGCAGAGTCTATTCACGAGTCTATTCATCCACACGCCTCCCACACCCCTGCTGACAAGCAGTGGTGAGGAGGGAGAAAGCCTCAGTACTCCTGCGGTGTCCCAGGGGGACTGAGAGGGGAGGAGAGGGAGGCAGGGTACACCCTACCTGTGATGCGCCTGATCATCTGTCGAGCACATCGGGTGGGGGGGGTGGGGGGGGGGTGTAGGGCGGCTTATACACCAGTTTGGCTTAGTGCGTCGTGCGAACCTTCCCACTGATTGGCAGCAGCTCTCCAAGGTTTCAGGCAGATGTTTTTCCAGTCCTAGGTGGAGATACTGGCGATTGAACCTGGGACCTTCTGCATGCAAAACATGTGCTCTACCGCAGAGCTACAGCTTCCTCTATGCTACTTTTCCAGGGCAAAGCAGTAATTCTCTCCAGGCAAGAGAGACAGGGAAAACTTTTGTGGGCTGTACTGGACTTCACCATACATGGGTGGTTGTTTTTATACAATGCGCTGGGCTAAAGAGAGTCTCTTTTCAAGTATTATACATGTAACCCCAACAAATCTGATTGTCACATGAAGTGTGAAGTGGCATTAGCATCAGTGCACATTTTAAAAAGAAAAGTAGGAAAGGTGTAGGATAGTAGCCACCCAAAGTGGCACTCTTCTAAGACCCATCGATTTCCATTGGAGATCTTCAAGCACGATCAGTGGGCTGGTCATGCCCATAATCACTCCATTGTCACTGTTTTGCTGGATACTCCTTTCTGCCAAAATTCTACAGGTATTGAATATGTGACTGCATTACTACAAAGCATAGTGTTGGTTAGATTTCTGCTGGGTGACACATCTCCAGATCCTTTGTGTGAAGCAGGCCCAAGTGATGGAGACTTCAAAACGAGTTCGTGGAAAGTGTAGGCACAGTGGAAGCTGCAAGACTACATGCCTACAATGCTTATTAATCATTTTATAGCACTTTTGATTGACTATGTGCTCTTTCATTAATCATCACAGCAACCCTGCAAAGCAGGTCATTCTCATCTCCATTTTATAGATGAGGAATTTAGGATGGGAGAAAGTAGCTTAGGAATAAAGGAGGCTGCCTTATACCATCAAACCATTGGTCTATCTAGCCCAGTATCGTTGACACTGACTTGTAGCAGATCTCCAGGGTTTCAGGGAGGATTCCTTCCTAGCCCTACCTGGAGATGCTGGGGATTGAACCTGGGACCTTCGGCATGCAAAACGTGATCTACTGTTGAGCTACAACCCCTGCCACTTGGCTATGGCTTGCCCAGTGAATTGTTGAGTGGGCAAGTTTTGCATATGGCAGGACAAGGTTAGGAGATAAGTACAGTTTAGACTTGTCAGGGTTTGGTTTGAATTGTTCTCATTTTCCCATCATGGAAGTCTGGGACAACTGTCAGATTGGAGGCGGTGTGTTACTAATAGGGCTGGAACTCAGTGGTAGAACACATGCTTTGCATGCAGAAGGTTCCAGCTTCACTCCCTGGAATCTTCAGGTACAGCTGAAAAAGGCTCTTGTCTCCAACCCTGGAGAGCCACTGCCAGCCAATGTAGACCACGGGTGGGCAGATTTCAGTGGAATCTATTTTGTTTTTGTTTTGCTGGAATCCCATGATCCACCAGAGCCAGGTGCAAAAGACATACACTTAGAATTCAGAATTTCTGAGCCCAGGGATTTGTTCTGAGTACCATCACTGAACTGAGCTCAAAGCCCTTCCACACAAAAATCCTGCCCTGGTTACCCCAAGCTTTCTTCATTACAGTGGTATAATTTGTAGGGGAGGAGCCATGCTGCTGTTGCTATTGTTAAACAGTTGGTAGTTGGTAGCCTTTATTGCAGATCAACCAGAAAGCTACCAGTAGACCCTGATCTACCTTCCGCCCACCCCTGGTATAGACAATAGTGAACAAAGTACAGGCAGTCCCCAGGTTACGAACGAGATCCGTTCTTAAGTCTGTCTTTAAGTTGAATTTGTATGCAAGTCGGAACAGTGTAGCGTAGTATACGTTAAAAACGGCATTTATACAAATTGCGGCCATTTTTAGGTATACTACACTACACTATACGTAAACGATGTAGAGCCGGGGAACCTGGAAGTCTGGTGAGCGCCTCAGCTGGCGCTCACCGGAGGCTTGGCTTGCGCGGTGGGAGCACTCACCAAGCACCCTGCGAGTCGGGTGCTGGGCTGGGTGCCCATCCCTAAATGTCGGTCCATTCGTAAGTACGAGTTGTCTGTAAGTTGTATATTCATAACCCGGGGACTGCGTGTAGATCAATGGTCAGACTCGGTATAAGGCAGCTTCTTATGTATGGGTTGGGCATTATAAATGGTTTGAGACTTCCTGTTCTATTGCATCCCGGCCTAGTCTTGCAAATATTTGTTTAGAAGGTGGTTGCCTGTGGAACTGAGCATGGCTCTGCTTTTCCTAGCCTCAAGAGGAACACAGAACTTTTGCCTGCACTCACCCAGAGATGTCTTGTTTTGAGTACAGGGCTTTTGCTGTCTTTTGAGGCTGAAGGGAGGAAAGAAGGGAGCAAGCAGTATGCCACCCAGATGCTAACTCTGAGGCAATTGACATGTGTTTCAAGTAAGCACTCATTCCATGCCTAGAAGCCTACTTCTATACATGTTTACTTAGATTAAGTTACAGTGAGGTTTTTTTAAATTTTTATTTTATTTATTAAAACATGGCACACACTTTTCCTCAGTGAGCTCAACACAAGGTAAAATGATGTATTTTCAAACAATTTATAAAAACAAAAACTACAAATACAAGGGAAGAGTACAAACAGCTACACTATTAATTTACCTAGGCAGCTTACATAACTACATCACTAAGATTCACCCAAAAGTCTTCCTAAGAAGGAAGGTTTTAACCATCCTACAGATGGCCATTAGAGAGAAGGCAAGACACAGCTCCCTTGGGATGGAATTCCAGAGCCTGGGCATATCCAGGCACACAAAATTCATGGGGATTTGCTCACAAGTAAGCATACATCTGATTACAACCTACATCAGTGAACAGTGGTCTCCTGATAGTGGCTCTCATGTGTTAAATAGGAATGGAGAGAATGCATACAATAGTGATAAGCAACTAAGAGCCCCTGGGCCAAAATGGAACCCTATAGCTGGCTCTCAGTTGCCAAACCAGAAATGAAAAAGGAGTAACCCCTGCAGAAATGAGATTCACAATCAGCCGTTTTGGAAGGACAGTGGTTGGCACCATAGTCCACCATGTTACCTTCTTGAAGTAATTGTCCAGTAAAACTAGGGGCATAGAACATTGTTTTCAGTTGCTGCAGTGAGAACCAATGTGGTATAGTGGATAGAGCGTTGGACTGGGACTTGGGAGATCTGGGTTCTTTTAGTCCCCACTCAGCTGTAAAGCTCACTGGATGACTTTGGGCCAGTTGTGGACTCTCAGCCTAACCTACCCCACAGGGTTGTTGTGAGGATAAAATGGAGATGAGGTAAGCCACCTTTGGTTCCATGCAAGACCAAAAATGGTGGGATATAAACGTAATAATAAATAAATCTCTGTGGCAGCACTACCTCTTTGCCCAGAAATCTCCAAAGGCCAAACCAGAACATTTTTCTGAGGCAATGCAAGTAGTTTTTCATCTTGATAGGTGTGAAGAAATGCTTGTATATTGTGTACTTTGTGTAGACTCTGAGAAGTTACAATGTATCTGAATAGGCCTGAGGCCTTGTTTTGTTTCTATCAAAGGCCTGTGTAGTAGTTGGCTGCTGAGAGACATTCTGAAGTGGGAGAGAGAGATAATTGCTTTGAATATTGTTAGGCGAGGCCTGGATCAGGTAAATTCAGTTATGATTGGCTGGGGATTCTAGCTAGGTGGGAAAGAGCGGTTGGGAAACAAAAGTTAAGGTATGACAGTTGACAGGAGTTTAGTCAGAGTTGGTCTGTGGAGCAGGAGGGAGGTCTACTGATTGATGTGTGGTGTTTTTAGAAGGGCTAGGAAAAGATGAGAAAGTGAAGGCTTGAATATTAAGCTATTCTTTCTCTGTGGATAACGTTAGGTGGCTGGTGAAGATCATAGATTCATAATAGAGTTGGAAGGGGCCTACTAGGCCATCAAGTCCAACCCCCTGCTCAATGCAGGAAACTAGAGGAGGGGTCTCCCATCCAAGTAATAACCAGGCCTGACCTTGCTTAGCTTTCCACACTCAGACAAGCTGAGCCAGCGTAAGCCAGATCAGGAGTAGGGAGCAGGTGGTGGTGTTACGCCAAGAGGTTGAACACTGCCCTAAGATCTTACCAGAGGAAGGTTATACAAGCAGGCAGTAAAAACCCAGCTAAACCATCCAAGCAGCCAGTAATACAACGGGAGGAGCTTCAGTGTCAGAGGAAGACTGCACCGGGAAGCTGAACCTGGTTGTAAGGGTATTTGGATGGGGCGGAGGTTTAGGGAATTTGGCCTGAAGTAAAAGAAGTCCTTAGAGGCTTGTAACATCAACAGTGTCTCTTGAGTCCTACAAAATTGTCACTAAACAGTCTTTTGAAAACCCAGTGTAAATATTAGTGATTCCTTATGTACAAAATATCCCTTTAATAAATCACTTGTTTAATTGTTCATCTTGTCTCTAGTGTTGGTGCCCATCTCATGCCTAAGCCTCTTATACCAGTTACTAAGAGGTTTTAAAGTATTCTAACAGAATTGGTGGCAGCGGGGAAGGGTCAGCTTGTCGAACTCTGCGTTATAGTGGTAGAGAGTTCCATAGGCCCAGAAATATACGCATTTGCTATAAATAAGAATCCCCATAGGTGGAATTGCCCAATGAAGGAGCAGTTTCCCCATAGGTGGTGGCAGTGGTGGGGAGAGGAAATCCCACACAATAGGTGTTATTAAAAGCCTGGATGAAGTACAGTTTTATTGCTATATTGTATACATCATTAAAGAGTGCAAACCACCCAGGCCTACAGCACAGATTGGCGTGTTCACTTAAATAGATAAGTAATAAGTTGTTTGCATGGAGTTCTGTAACCTCAGGATCTGATGGATCAAATTAGTTCCTATTTTACAGGGAGTGGATTTGAGCAGGGAGCTGGGAATGGTAATTCAATGTTGTTGCCTCTCTTTGGGCAAGTCACATACCGGGGTTCTTCTATGTCTTCTATGCCCGGGGTTACCCTTCTGCAAGATTAATGTATCTGTATCACCACACGGAGGTGGAGTGCCACTTAATTAATTTTCAAAGAGCTCTGAGCAAAGGGACCTATTACAGCACAAAGCTGTGTTGTTAATTACACACTTCTCATCTTAAGTATTTTAATAAACTCTCTTTCGCAGCAACAATTACAGGGTTCCTCTCGATAGACACCAGCTATTTGTTAGAGTTGGCAAATACAGGTCACTTCAGCATGTGGTCTGTCTGAATAGGAACCTGAAAAATCAGCATTTCCCTTCACAGCTTGGATAGTAAATATAGAAACACTTGTGACCCTATTATCTTGAGATGTGACTGACTAAATCCCACAGTTTCCTGCATGTGACATGACGTGTATTGAGTACATGGGTTTCTGCAGAGGAGAAACGTTTTCCTAAAAGGTTCTAAACATCTGGCTGTTCTTGAAGCCTTACAGTCTATGAAAACTGGGAATGCAGATGCAGGGGAAGGGGGATGGATAGAATATTTGTATGCATATTGCATCCCTTTTAACAATTTAGTATGAATTTGGGAGCATACTTAACCTCACTTAGGGTGCTGCTTGCAGACGGAGAGCTCCTAGCACTACCAGTCAAAAGACATGGGACAGCTCTTTTGTCTTTTCTTCCTTAATAGATAGTTTCTGCCAAGAAAAAAGGTGGAAGAAGCAGTGGGAAAACATGGGAGGGCTATGAATGAAAGACAACATCTGGACCCCCTGTAAAATTCCATGAATGAGGAACTGTAATTGTGCAATAAAAACCTCATCTGGAAGTACCCTTAATCTTTGATTATATTGGGAATGGTTTACGCATTATAGCTGCCATTGGAATCAGCATCCCTGCAGCATGCTATTTAATCTATTTTGCCTTCCCCAACCTGGCGTCTTCCTGATCTGTTGGAGTGCAACTCCCATCACCCCACCCATCATCCTGGCTGGGGATCATGGGAGTTGTGATCAAAAAATCTGGAGGGCATGAGGTTGGTATAGAAATTGGGTGGGCTGTGGCTCAGTGGCAGCGCACGTGCTTTGCATGCAGAAGGTCCCAGGTTCAAACCTGGCATCTCCAGGCAGGGCTGGAAAAGTTCCTGCCTGTAACCCTGAAGAGCCTCTGCCAGTCAGTGTCGACAATACTGGGCTAGATGGACCAAAGGTCTGACTCCGTATAAGGCAGCATCCTATGTTCCTAAATATATCCTGCCATTCTACTGCCGGTGCGGCTTATAACCATTTAAACCAAAATACAATATAAAACCACACATTTGGTTAAAAAAAAATACAGTGAAAACAGGCAATGAAAGTACAAAGGCAAAAAACTCTGTTTTGACAGGGTGTATATATGGCTGTATGTAGGTGTATATATCCCAGTCAAAAACAACCCATTGACATGTCAAAAACCCCTTTTTAAAGGGACCCAGAGTTTTGACAAAACTTTCCCCAAGAAAAGGGTGTGTGTGCACTTTTGCACTTTCCCGAGCACCTAGAGGCTTGGGGGAAAGCGCAAAATGTGCACCAGCATGTGGACTACCTGTGGGGAAAAAGTGGAGGATCTTGCCATGAATTGGGAGTAAATCACACCACCCCCTTTTCGCGAGCAAAGGTCATTAGCTCCTTTGGTTTCTCTTGACAGCTCACCTTTTGACAGCTGTCAAGAGAAACCAAAGGGGGGGGACAATTTGGAGCCTGTTCTGGGCAATGTTCAGGGTTGGTACCTGCTCCAGCTTGTCAGCAGGCACCCCCCAGGACATTTCCCCAGCCAAGGCTTCAAATCCCCGCACTTGCGCAGTTAATTTTTTTTTTAAATGTTTGTGCCCCCCCCCCCCAAAGATTCTGACAGCCAGTGACAGCTTCTCCAAGGTGCCGCTCAGGAACTTCAAAGGGTCTGTCAGTGGCAGTCAAAATGGGGGGGGGGGAAGCTGGGGGGGAGAGGAAAAAGCCGTGGCAAGCCCAAAACAGCTTGCGATTGCGGCAGAGAGGCAGGGAAACCAGTGCTACCTCCTCCCAAGGGTTTTTTTGCCGCTCTTGCCACAAATGGACCGCCACTCATGCGACGATGGCTCCAAACCAGTGTTACTTGCCTTTGAGTAAATATGCATAGGTTTTGCAGTGTTAATAATCACTCTGCAATATTCATAGCAGAGTTAGGAATGGTGTAAAGGTAGCATTTCCCCACTTTTTAAATGCAGGCTTACTGCGGATGAGGTGAGTATTCAAATCAGCGTAAGTGCTTGCAGGTATGGAATCAGGGAGGAGCTGTTCCTGGCTGATAAACATGAACGATAGTCCTCAAAGTTCTTATTATTACATGTTCCCCACGTCCCTGAGTGGTGAAAGGTTTCAAGGGCAGTGCTTACCAGAGTTTGGGCTCAGTTGAAAGTCAAGATCACCATGCTTTTGTAATATTTGAGTTTCTTTCCAAATATACAAGTTCAGCATATGTGAAAACCGACAGCTAAAGCAGAACTACAAGCAACAAATCTACTGGACCAGATCAGGTCTCCAGAGAAGCACCCCCAGGTGTGTTTCGCTTTCCAGAGCTCAAAGCTCCTCTCTCTCTCTCTGACTGGGTTCACACAACATGACAACACACACACACCCCACCGGCTTATAAGGCATGGCGGGTTGTCGTGTCATGCGAACATGCCACGGGTTATTTGGGGTGGCTTCTAAGTCCAGCTTCTGTGCTTAGAAGCCACCCTGACAGCCCATGGCTTGTTGTATGGATTGGTAGCCACCCCTGGAGTTGCCGTGTCACCCAAACCCAGATGACACGACAACCCCAGGGGTAACCGAAACAGCTACCGAGACGCTTGGCACGAGCAGCAAGAAATCCTTGCTGTTCTTGCCAAGCAGCTGCTGGGTGAGTGCCGCTGACAGCCGCCCCCAAAGTGCCCAAGTGGCATTTGGGGGGCAGCCGTCAGAGGCGCCACACATGGGTGGTGCGGCTGCTGATGCTGGGAGAGCCCACTTCAGCAGCCTCTGCCGGCATTTGCAGGAGCTTGGGCTGGCTGCTGTGCTGCTGACACAGCAAGCTTGCTCACAAGCAAGCCCACTCTGCTGACACTGGCAGGAGTGCGGGGGTGGCTGCTGCTGACCCCGGCAAAGCAGGCTTGCTCGTCCTTGCCATCCCCGCCTGCCGTTTTGGGCCAGTGGAAAGAGGAGGTAGCTCCAGCCAGCTATGCACATGGCCGGCTGGAGCTACCTCTTCCCTGCTGGCGCCACCAGCCGTTTCAAGCCGGCAGTGCCAGTGGGGAAGAGGCTGGGTGTGGCAGCGGGCAGTGGACATTGCTTCAGCCTACTCCCATTCCCCCCTCTCCACCACCGCTGACAAGCGGCAGCAGTGGGGGGGGGACCTCGGTGCTCCTGCAGGGTCCCCTGGGATTCCGAGGGGGCATCCTACTTCTGATGGGGCCAATCGCCAGTTGGGTGCATGGGGGTAGGGCAGCTTATAAGCCACTGCGTAGCTTTCTCTGCAGTGTGGCTTAGTGTGTTGTGCAAACCCTCCCTCTGTCTCCCATTCTCAAATGGAACTCTTTCCCCCCTGTCTTACTGTCCCTCAACCAATGGCTATTCTTTTGTTCCTTCTCTCTCCCTCTCTCACACTCATACACACGCCCCTTGCTTACTTCCTCCCTTCATCAGGGCTGGTGGAAGACATTTGCAGTGCGGCAACAAATGGCATCCACTCCCCCAACCCCCTGCAAAACACAAGGAAGATGCACAGCACCCAAGCTGTCCAAGTTATTTTAGCACCTGAGGCAAACAATCCCACAGGCTCCTTTCCTTCTAGATGGCAGTAAAAATATAGAACAATAAAGATTTGTTCCCCTTCCATGATATCCCAAATCGGCTGCCTGAGGTGGCTGCCTCACTCTACCTAATGATAGGGCAGCCTTCTGTTGGAGGGGGAGGGATGAGTCATCTTCGGGGGGGGGGGCTCTGATAGGTTTCACATTCCTGCAATATTTTTGAGCCAGGAAACCATCTCGAACAATTAACCATCCATTTCCCTAAGAAAAGAATGGTTTGATCAGGAATAGCCTTGATCAATTTGACATCAGAAACATTCCTGCCTTTCACGTGCTTCAGTTTTCCAAAATAATGTGGGTTAAATTCCCCAGAATCTAATCAAATAGTGGGGTGGAGCACATGGCTGCTGCACATTGTTGTCCTGGGCCTCACTGACCGGTAAGCAATTATTTTGCACATGCTTCCAAATGCAGTCTACTGCATGATGGGAAACAAAGCCATTGATTGCCTGTCTTGTGATAAAGGACTATCGGCCATGTTCTGTCTTGTGGTGAATTTTAAAAAGAGACTGGAATGGGGAGCAAAACAGAACCATCCACACACAGTCATATTAGCACAGGGAGGCCCTAGTTTGCTTATCCTAAGACAATGGGTTATTTTTCTAAGACAATTATTTTCTAAGACAATTATTTTCTAAGACAATTATTTTATTCATAGGAAACCCTGGGATTTCTTGGAAGCTTATCAGGGGTCCCTCAATGAGTTTAGTAGTGTATAAGGAGGGGCCCACAACAAAATTTTGCATGTGTCAGAAGGGGAGCCTTCAGAGCTCCACCTTCTCCAAGCTGTCCAGATTGAGTGAATGGGTGGGCTCTGGCTGGCGAGAGCACAAGTGAACAGGCAGATGTTGGCTGGCAAGAGAGCAAATGAACAGGTGGAATGCATCTTCCTCTGGCCTCCTTCTCTAGCCACTCCATTCCCCCTCCCACCCTGCTTTTCAGATTTTTCCCTCTCAACACTCAGTCAGCATTCCATAAGCACTGAGCATGCTCAATCCTCATCTGGCTGTTTCAGGGGGTCTCCCCCCCCCCCCGCACCCAGGGCCGGATTAAGAGCATTATGGGCCTGGTGCTGAGGATTTTGGTGGGCCTTTTTATGGAAATAAATAAAATGAAGACGCAATTTTATATTAAAACAAATTAAATATTTTAGTCAGCAAAGAAGAACAGTCAGCAAAGAAGTTACACAGTCAACAAAGTTAAGGTCATTCACAAACTCCAAATATTGCTTTCAACTAGCAACAAGCAACCTGCATTTAGCCTTCTCACCAGCAACTGGTGTACATAGGCATACTGCCTCCGATACTGGATAGCATAGAGCCATCAGGACTAGTAGCCATTGATATCCTTCTCCTCCATAAATTTGATGGGGGAAGTGTGTGTGTGTGTGTGTGAGAGAGAGAGAGAGAGAGAGAGACAGACACACACACACACACACACACACACAGAGTTAATCCAAGTCTTTTCCCTAGTCAAAATTGCACCTGAAAAAAACATGTTCATGCTCATTAGCCCCCAAGGAGAAAAAGGTCCTATGCAGGTTTAGACAGAAATAAGGCCTACAACTCCCAGAATACCTCAGCCAGCATGGCCAGCTGGCAGATGCTGAGACTTGAAGGACTTACTACTTCTGGCTAAAGATGCACAGGATTGCATTGTTATTTTTCATCCCTCATCCCTCCCTATTCCTTTTTCCTTGTGTGCTGTGTCTTTTTAGACTGTAAGCCTGCAGGCAGGGACTGTCTTCCTTTACTGATCATATGTAAGCCCCGCCAGGAGTCTATTTGACTGAGGAGCGGGATAACAATACTCTAAAATAAATTTAGTAAATAATTAGTTTGAAATAAGTCTTTAAAAAATAAAAAGATGAGCATCTATAACCGTGCACCTGCCCATACAGGTGCTCGCAGAGTATAAAATATTTTTAAAAAAAATAAGGAAGAAAAGGTGCTGCAGCAACCAGCACCAACCTCGATGGGCCCCAGCCTGTCTCCTGAGCAGGATACTGCAGTGGGCTTGGGAAAGGCGTATGATTAAAGTCCCCAAGCACCCTGCAAATATTTTACTCAGCGGAAATGCTACTGCCCCACAAACACCACACCACGTCTTGCTCAGATTCTGTTTTTAAAAAACACGGCCCACAACCACCACATCTTGCTCCAAGAAATTCAAAAATGACCCACAACTCCCACATTTTGCACAGAAAACATAAGAAACGACCCCGCCTCTAAGCTCTGGGATGAGCAGAAAGAGGCCCGGAGGCCACGCGGGCCCACTTCGGGTCAGCGAAATCCTAGTTGAGTCGCACAAGCCACCACAGCTTAGATCACGCCACCTCCAAGCTGCCCCACCGCCAAAGCACCCCCCACCCCACCACCCGTGAACGCGAGTCCTTGCCTGGCAGGCTCCTCAGTGGGGGGTGGATTATCCAGTATTAAACACTGAAGCTCCATGTTTTAAAGCAATCTACAACACTGACCAATGCTGCTCCTTGCTAGAAGAGGAAGCAGCAGCGCCAGTGCTAGGATGACTTTTCCAGAATTATATTATTATATAATATCTGATATATTATAATTATTACATTATTCGATTTTATATTCTTTTATAATATTTCATAAGTGGCTTTTGTAATTTTTTTTAAAACCTTACTTAAACCCTTAATTTTGGATATCTGGTGTTTTTCATGGGGGGGTGTCAGTGCTTGCAAGGCAATCTTTTTCCTTTTGTTTTCTAATTGTCAGGATTGAGCTTCAGAGAAGGTTCTTGCCTTTCCTTCTGACACTGTATCTCACCTGTTAGAGGCACCGAGTCAGCTCTGTTAGGAAAGGAAATCTTTGGCAATTTAAAGAAAGGAATCATGTGATCAATTCCCTCATTCTCCTCTCCTCTCCCCTCCCTCCCTCCCTCCCTCCCTCGGTCCGGGACACCCGGTGCAGCCCCCGCCTCCTCCTCTTTCCGCCCAGTTAACCCCTTCCCCATGGGGCGCCCTCCCGTGCACGCGCACGCACACGCACAGGCACGCGCACCCCTCGCCTCCACCTCCCAGTTGAGCGGCGTCTCTCTACTCTTAAAGGGGCCATGGGCAAAATTCAATTGCAGTTAAGCTAAAACTGCAAGCTGAGCTGCCACTGCCCACGTGGCCCCTTTAAAAGCAGCTTGAAGGACAACGCCATTTTCCTGGCAAGTGGGGACTCTGCTCTTTCCCACCGGCTGCCTTGGTGCCTCCCTCCCTCCCTCCCTCCCGCGATCCAGTGAGACCCCCCCCTTGTGAATTGGGGGGGGGGAGGGGGCATGGCGGGGGGGAAGGTGCAAGCTGGAACACCCCCCCATTTCACCCCACAGGTGATCCGTTTGGGGTTTCCCCACATGCAGCGCGGCAGCGGCCGCTGCCAGCAGGCGGCGGCGCGGCTCGGGCGAGTGGGCGCGCCGTGCACTGCCGGGCCGGCTGTGGGCCTATTTTATGGTAGGGGCCTGGAGCTGCAGCTCCAATAGCCCCTATCTTAATCCAGCCCTGCCCGCACCGTAATTTGTTCTCCCCCCCTAAAGATTTTTTTTTTTAACTTCTGCAAACTTCAGGGTAATCCCAAGACTGTGTGCAGTGGGGTGGGCAGAAGAACACAATCCCTCATCTGTCCTGGGTGCCCAGCAGAAGATACAAACACTCAAGACTGGCACACCACTGGACAGGAAGCCTAGAGAGGGAGTTCCTACAGATCACGGCGACCCTCTTTCCCCAACTCTCAAGTCTGTGCTGGTGCTGAACTGGGTACCTGGCTGGGAGGCACAGCTGGGAGATACTAAGTGTGGAACTAAACGTTCTTCAAATCACACATAGCTCTGTGGATTGGGACTGTGGTGCTAAAGGAGGGGTGGGGTTTAACTTTCCCCCTTGTTTTTGTCCCAAAATTTAAACTTAAATTTAATCCCCCCCATAGTGAGGGGGTAAGAACCCCTAATGAAAATGTTTTTTCTTTTTCTTTAACCTGGGGGGTGGAATTTCAGGATGAAAATGGGGGGGGATTTAAATCCCCCCTCCCGGAGTGCCATGGTCCCAATTAAAATCAGGATCATGTGTGCTTACACTGAAGCAGTGGAGGCCGGTGACGTGACGCTAATGTCAGCGGGGCTGCATATTCGCTCCGGATTTCATGCCGAATTTTAAGGAGCTATCCATGGTGCTGAATCTAGGGCGGGTTTGGGGTTCAGCACCATGGACAGCTCCTTTGAAGTTCAGACTGCAACCCAGAGCGGATATGCAGCCCCACTGATATTGGAGTCACCAGCCTCCACTGCACTGAAGTAACAGCCAATCACACATAACTTATTTGAAGAATGTTTAGTTTGGCTTCAACTCCACCCAGCGCACCTACTCCGGTCTCAGTAATACAGGGAGAAATGAAGAGGAGCCATATCTTTCCCCCACCTGTGATTACGTGCAGTAGAGGCTGAAGGCCTAACCAGCATTTTGTGACAACTGAGTGTGCACAGGGACTGTGCAGTTGATAGGCAGGTGTTTCTCTGCAAAACAAATCAATACGGAAAAGATTCCCTGAGGGTAGGGTCGGCGTCACCACCCGGCATGCTTGGGCAGGTGCCAGGCCCCGAGCACCCTGGCAGGGCCTATTACTGACGCCTGCCTTGGGGGGCTCTTTGGAAAAAATGTGGCCTGCTGCTCCAAGCAGTGTTGGGGGGCTGGGTCTAGCCACCAGTTAAACGTCACACAATGGCCCAGGCAGGTGCCACGTTAACGACATTTTATGAAATTTAAATGGTGTCTGGATCCAGCTGCCCAGCCAGCACTGTGGAGTGCTGTTGCTGCAACCACCAGATAAGTCTGCTGAGGCTAAGTGATGGGTGAGAGGGCATGTTGCCCACCAACCCATCAAACCCAGATCTGGCACTGCCTGAGAGTCAGAAATTTGAAAACGGTGATTCTAACCTGATCCTTGTTTTCGCTTTGAGACGTCTGCACATCACTGACAATCCTCACCTATACAGAAGCAATGCTTGAAAAGTTCTCCCTCTTTTTAAAGCAGGGCCTAGATTGGGTAGGATTAGAATTATTTATTTATTATATTTATACCCCGCTGTTTTTCCTGCAAGAAACCCAAGGCAGCTTACATAATCATCCTCCTCTCCATTTTATCCTCACAACAACCCTGTGAGGTAGGTTAGGCTGAGAGTCAGTGACTGGCCCAAGGTCACCCAGTGAGTTTCATGGCCGAGTGGGGACTAGAACCCGATCTCCCAAGTCCCAGTCCAACACTCTCACCACTATGCCACACTGGCTATTATGGATAGCTTATATTTCCACTGGATTTTAATCACCAGTTCAGCCTCTTTCTGGCTGGTTTTAGATACTCTCACAAGCCCTAGAGCACCTGTTGAATCTCTTTCTGTCCAAGGGCTGGATCCAATTTTGGAGAAGCTCTTGGGGCTGCATTCCAATGGGGCGGTGCCAAAGGTGAAGGTGTGTGGGGAAAATACCAAGATTGTTCAGCTTAAAGCCCTTACTGCTAGTGACTACTAAGCCTTTGGAGAAGCATTTCAGTCTTTTAGAAGGGAGCGGGGAATGCACAAAAGTCAGGAAACCACCAAACACTTGAGGGAAAGGGGTGAGGCCAAAGGAAGGCGGTATAGCTATTGGGAGAATCCCAGAGGGCTGGATTTTGCACACAGGCCTGAGGTTCTGCAATATAGCTTGTAAATCAAGCAACACACTTTCAGCAGTCTGGCAGTAGTGTCTACATTCAGAAGGATCGTCTCCTCCCATACATTCCTGCCCGGAGCCTAAGATTGCTTTCAGTGTCCTTTCTCCGGGAGCACCTGTCAAAGGAAGTTAGGTGAGTGGCTACTAAGAAGAGGGCCTTTTCTGCTGTGGCACCCCGGTTGTGGAATGAGCTTGAGAACCCCGCCTGGCGCTTATGTTGTGCTCTTTTCGGCACCAGGTGAAGACCTTTTTATTTTCCCAGGCATTTTAGGGTACAATTCTATGTGTTTGGACAGAGGAAAGGCCTACAACTCCCAGCATGCCCCAGCCAGCCATGCTGGGCAGAATAGAAATGTAATAAATAAATGAATAAACTCAATGGAAAGGGGCATTTTGGAGAAATGTTTTTTGAACAAAGCAGTTATTGAATATCAAAAGTAGACACAATTTGATCTTCAGTCCTTTTTCTCAGGAGCTTTGTAGTTTTCCAGATGTAAATGAATGGACGTCTAGAGCAGCTATATATAACATAAATATAAGGTTCCAGTCTTGTTCGCTAGTTGAACAAAAGTTCTGCAGACAGCTCCCCCGGTCAGTGCCAGCTTTGTAGCCATTGACTTGCTAGATAAAGTGTGCTCCAGTGTCTAGAGCAGCAATTCTCACAAGTATTAGGATGCTGCCAGACAGAGTGGTGGGCAAGTGCATCCAGTAGACTTTGTACCCACAAGCCACATAGACAGGCACTTTGCTAAACCCCATGCTAATCACTCCCAAAAGGTGTTGCAGGTCAAATCAGCACTAGGTAGCACTAACCCCCATGTCAGTTAGTATCTCTTCCTCCTCCCCACCCTCTTTCTCCTGTATAGCACTGTCATCACTGGTGGAGGATGTGTTGGATGCAGCCATGGCAGGCATCATGAATGGGTTTGCCTGGATAGGCTTGGTGTCTCCCTGCCCTCTCCCAGGCAGTCTCTTAGTTGATCAAGGAGCTAGAATGCCAACATACAGTGTACTTATACAGTATACCAACCTTTCCGAACCTTTTGTGTTCCAGATGTATATGACTGCAATACCCATCATCCCCAGTTGTAGTCTAACACATCTGGAGGGCACTAGGTTGTATACTGCATGCCCACTGCCCTATGCCTTATCTCGAATATGATCAGTCAAGTATCCATGAATCTGCCCTCTATTTTACACAATAATAGGGTCTTTCCTATTGGGACATTAATGTGTGTTGTGGTCTACCATTTTTCTTTTGTCTGTTTTCCCTTGAACTGAAGACATGAATGGACAATAACAATAATCAGTTGTTTAAAATGGAACTTTTATCTTATAACTGCTATGTGTACTACTCTATTTGTTTAATTTCATTTTAAACACAATGTTTAAGAGCTTGGGCTATCCCTGGAAATTCCAGGATATAAGCCAAGAAGAACTATTCATTCCATTGAATGTTATTCACAGATGTTCATATTAGTTGACTGTAAATAGCTAGGAAATCACACTGTTTGGGAGTCCTCACTGCAGAGGTCTCCCAAACAGTGTGTTACAATGTAGTTGGCATCTATTTTCCCCAGCCCACCCTCACCTTCCTTAAAAGGGGTCTGGGAGATAGAGTTGAGGTGCCATTGGAACTTCAAACAGAAATGTATATACCAAGTTCCATTGTGATATCTCAATGCTCAAGATTAGCCTTCCCAAACCTGGTGCCCTCCAGATGTTTCGGACTTTAATTCCCATCAGCCCCAGCCAGCACAGCCAATGGTTAGGAATGCTAGGAGTTGTAGTCCCAAACATCTGGAGGGCACCAGGTTAATACTTCTCATGTTTTATATCTTTTGTGGAACTTCAGTATGCTGATGATAATGTGGTCTCCGCACATTCAGAGGATGATCTCCAAACTATCCTAAATGCTTTTGCAGAAGCATACGAAAAACTTGGTCTCTCACTTAACATCAAAAAAACCAAAGTGCTTCATCAGCAAGTGCAAGCCAATCCTTTGGTGATGCCATCTATCCAGCTTGGCGGGACAATACTGGAAAATGTCGATCATTTTCTCTATCTTGGCAGCTATCTTTCTGTTACAGCTAACATCGACAGTGAAATCCAGCATCGTCTGAGCTCCGCAAGTGCCGCATTTTCTCGAATGAAACATAGAGTGTTCGAGGATCGGGATATTTGTAAGAAGACCAAAACACTGGTTTATGAAGCCATTGTATTACCAACTTTATTGTATGCCTGCGAAACATGGACTATCTATAAACGTCACTTCCACCTCCTTGAAAGGTTTCATCAACGTTGCCTCCGGAAAATCCTGCAAATTACTTGGGAAGATAGGCGAACAAATGTCAGTGTACTGGAAGAAGCAAAGACTACTAGCATTGAAAAATGATCCTTCAACGCCAACTTCAGTGGACCGGTCATGTTGTTAGAATGCCTGACTGCCGTCTCCCAAAGCAGTTACTTTACTCCCAACTCAAGGATGGAAAGCGGAATATCGGTGGTCAATATAAGAGGTTTAAAGATGTTCATAAGGCTAATCTAAAAAAATGCAATATAAACATCGAAAACTGGGAAGCTCTGGCCCATGAACGATCTAAATGGAGGTTGGCCTTTCACAAAGGTTCCATGGACTTTGAAGAAGCCCGAGTGCAAGGTGAAAGGGAGAAACGTGCTAAGCGAAAAGCACGTCAAATGAATCCTTTACAGGACCATCTTCTATCTGGTAACCTGTGTCCTCACTGTGGGAAGCTGTGTGGATCTAGAATTGGCCTCCACAGTCACTTACGGACCCATCGCTAGAGTCTACACAATCTTCTTTAGAATCTCCTCCTTTTATCCCGGAAGACAATCTTACTCGGTCACGAGTGATCGCCTGATGATGATGATGGAGGTGAAGCTCAGATTCAAATGTAGAACTGTGTCTACCTCAGGGGTCCCAGACCAGACACAGACGATTAATAATTTTGGACCCAGACAGTTAATAATTTTGGCTGTTTGTCTGGCTATTCTATTAATTGGTCAAAGTCTGAACTGATGTCAATTGGAGATACTATACCCCACAGTGTACTAGCTAACTGGCAATTTAGACTTTGCCCAGATGTCATTACTTATTTGGGAATACTTATTCCTAGAGATATATCTCAAATGATTAAGCTAAACTTGAGTAAGCTGACTAATGAGATCTTATGGGATATTGATAGATGGGCATCTTTAAAGCTGAGATTATGGGGTAGGGTAAGTACTTAAGATGAACGTAATACCTTGAATTGTTTATGTTTTATATGGAATTTCTCTATTTAAACCTGGCAAGTATTTCCAAAAACTTAATGCTTTGTTTCGTAAATTCCTATGGGGTTCCATTCTTCCAGGAATGTCTTTGAAAAGGATGCAACTTTCGATTAAAGAGGGTGGATTTGGCCTCCCTGATCTCTCTTTATATCATCAGGCCTATTTGTTGATTTGTACTAAATTTTGGTCTTTTCTGCTCAGATTAGCCCCCCCCCCCGGGTCAGTTTTCGAATCTTTCTGCTTGAACGCTCTCCCCAAATGGACTGCATTGGCTTCTTGATACACTAAAACAGATAGGATGCCTCCCACAGTTACGGCAGTAAGAGAGGTGTGACGCATAGTATCACGTCAATTACAGTTTGATCCATTTTCGCACGCAAAATTAACTCTATGGGGGAACCCAGATTTAAAAATTGGTAAGAAAATGTTTTTGGGTGGATTTGGATGGACAGGCTGATCTTTACTTTGGATCAGTTTGTAGGTCTTGATGATAACTTTCTGCCATTCTCTGCTTTGCATGCTAAATATGATTTGTCAGTCGTGAATGGCAGTACGTGCAATGGAAACATCTGCTAGAATCTAGGTTTGGCCCTGCTGATTTTACAGCTTCAGAGACCCCTTTGTTATTGGAAGTATTGATTGAGGCTGAACAGCTATACCAACCCACAATTCATGTTTATAGTTATCTATTATAGGTGAATAAATATGACACACAGGGTTTTAAGCAAGAATGGAATAATGAATTGGAATGTCCTATTTTGCCCAATCAACAGATCACTTCGTTGGCATCTATCTCAGAAGGGTAATGGATCTCAGGTTACATTTAATTCAGCAAAAACTGATGTTTCGGGTATATTGGATGCCACAACGTCTTTTTAATAAGGGTTTATCTAAATCGGCTAATAGCTGGAGGTGTAATACAGCTAATGCTTCTCTCACTCATTTGTTTTGGCAATGCCCAATGGCTACTTCTTTTTGGGAGGCGGTAATAATATGGATAAACTTTGTGACGGAAAGTTCTTTAATATTTACAGACACATGTTTTTCTTAACGAGCTACCCGTCTCTTGGAACTTAATGCAAGGTCAATGTAAATGGATCCTCTGCGCCCTTTTGACAGCTAAAAGACTAATATTACAACACTGGAAGGACAAATGGCCACCTTCGATAACACAATGGGTTGAGGACTTGATGATGCTTTCTATTTTTGAACAGGTGGTTTTTAGGCATAATCTATGAATGGATAAATATATGGATATCTGGGCTGCCTTTGTTGAAGTCTAGGCATAATTATGCCTAAGAACAGTAGTATATTTTGCTATACATAAAATATATAGGGGTACATAGTACATTTGTATTAATTGTAATAAATTTATTCAAGTTTCATGTAAGAAAACTGTAATACTTCATTTTATCTTATTTCTTTGTTTTTGTTTTGATTTTTGAAGCTCACAATAAAAGATTAATGGGGGGAAAAACCTCTTTGGACCCATGGGCACATCTGGGAACTTGAGAAACTGCTGTGGGCACCACCACAAAATGGCTCCCATGGAGGATGTGGTTAGTCACATGATGGCTGCTATGGGGGTCTGACTAGTCAAGAGGTGTGTGTGTGGGGGAAAGAGGAAGGAATGGAAAGAGTTGCTTCTTGGCCCGCCCAGTCTTCTTCTGTTCACACAGACCTTTCCCCTTTGCTCTTTCTCTCTCCACTTCCAGCCTCTAGTCTCACTACTCCTCTCCCACAACCCCTTTCCTCGCTATTTCTCTCCCTCCCCTGTCCCCTGCCTTCTTCCTCTCTTTCCTAGCCCCTAGCCTTGCTCTTTCTCTCACACTCACCCCTTTATCTTGCTATTTCTCCCCAATCCCAACCTCTAGCCTCACTATTTCTCTTCCCCCACCTCTTTACCTCACTGTTTCTCCCCCTTCCTAGCCCCTTCCTTGCTCTTTCTCTCCCCCCTCTACCCCCTTGCCTTGCTTTCTCTTCCTGCCCTCTGAACAGCTGATCAGTGGCAGGTTCCAGAATAGGAAGGAGAACCTGACACCCTAACATTTTTTCAACCTTTTATTACAATTTGTTTTTGAAGATGGCAGGGAGTGAAGAGCTGTGTGGGTGCCATTGGAGGTGCCTGTGGATCCCATGGTGCCTGTGAAAGCAGTGTCGGGGACCCCTGGTCTACCTCAACCTACATGTGTTAAACATCACTGGCTATAAACAATCCGACTGTGCTTTTCTATACAGATGAGAAATGTTAAAATCAGGTCCTAGGCCCCTGAAGAAGAATTCTAATGTCTTGGGTAAAATGAAAATAAAAGATAGTCACCTAGGGGAACAAATACATTTGGAATTCACAAATGGAAATATAGCAGCATTGCTACTTTAGAGATTATTAAAATGGGCTATTAAGATGGGATGCGTATGTTTCTTAGTCTTCCCCTAGAGAATTCAGTTAGCACTTAGCACATTCCTCTAACAGTTAGAGTCTAACTGCTGTGCAAATTGAGAAAAGTTTAAAAATCCAGTGATCAAATCCCATTAGGCTGTCCTCTTCAAGATGTAGTATTATTTTCCCCACCAGTTTGCAGTGGAAGAAAGCAAGGCCTTTCTCCCATTGATCTCTGTTTTTGGAGATCACCTAAGAAATTATCCCAGCTCATTTCTGGAAGGTTGGTAAGAAACAGCACATCAAGCTGAAACCTCTTAGCACCTGATGAGCCAGGCATTCATGAGCAGAAATCCTGCTGATACTGTTTGTTTTCTTGGCAGATGCTTTGTTTTCCAGGCCATTGAGGAACGAAAAAGAAAAAGGGAAAAAAAGCCCTAGTCCAAAATTAGATGGTCTGTTTCATGCAGTGCCTATCTTTAGGGGAGGTGTGGTTAGGGTGATAAAAATAGACTATTGCTGCAACCAGTTTGCGTTATATTTAGGCAGTGGGGGAACCGGCTACTCTAACGGGCACAGTGAGACAGTGATGTTTGTCCCTTCGGCTTGTAGATCAAAGAAACAAGCTCTCTGTGTTTCATTTGTCCTAATGGAAAGAGAATTTGCCCAGTATGTAAAAGGCCCACAGTGCTCACAGGGTACATGGGAGGAATCACCAGGGTAAAAGTATCCTCCTCTGCAAATGTTTCTTGTTTTGGTTTTACCGGTGTATCCTGACTTCAGCTGTCTATTTCATCTTTGAGCTGGATAAAAAGCTGCTGGGGTTAGAAGGAGATTGCCAATTTACTCTTGGACCGGGCTGGTGCATCAGTGGTTGTATCCAATGTTAGTTTAACTTAAGCCCCCTCAACATCTGGAGGGCCACATGTTCCCCACCCTAGCACCAGAAAATTACTATGGTGATTTTGGCATTGTAGGCAAAGTAAAATTCCTCCCAATGGAAGTATGTGGAGCGATAGTCCTGTGTGTGTGTGTGTGTGTGTGTGTGTGTGACAGAGAGAGAGAGAGAGGGCTGGTTCGTATGATCCAGGCAGCGAGCGGGGGAGGCACCACGGGGCTGTCCGCAGGGCCCGGCAGGGCGCCGCAGATGACCTTGCACCCCGCGTACGTGGGCGGACCCCAGTGGAGCCGGCAGTCCCCGCACCGCAGTGTGGGCCTCCCGGTGCTAGGGGGTGGCGGCTCGGGATGCCCAGTGGGGCTGTTTGCCCCTACAGCTGGAACAACCGCAGCTCTGGCTGCTCTGGGCTGCTGCCTCTGTGCGGCCCCCGCAGGACGGCTGCCCGCTGTTTGTACGGCAGGGTGGCCACACGCGGTAGGGGCTTACCCCTCTACCGCCCATGGTCACTTTGCGTGCATCCCGCACGCGGCCATCCCGCGGGGGCACCCCCGGTCGGAGTTCGCACAACACGGGAACCGCGGGGGACTTCTGCTCCCCCGCAGTTCCCGTGTCAAGCGAACACGCCCAGAGAGAGAGAGAGACCACATCATTTGGTTTCCGCACTGAAGGCTGGCGTGCTTCCAGATGAGGTTTTTTATATAAGAACATAAGAAGAGCCATGCTGGATCAGACCAAAGGCCCATCTAGTCCAGCACTCTGTTCACACAGTGGCCAACCAGATGCCTCTGGGGAAGTCTGCAAGTAGGACATGAGTGCAACAGCACCCCACGTCTGCTTGTGTTCCCCAGCAACTGGTGTACATAAGCATACTGCCTTTGATATTGGAGGTAGCATATAGCTATTAGGACTAATAGGCATTGATAGCCATCCCCTCCATGACTGTGTCTTTAAAGCCATCCAAATTGGCGGCCATCACTACATCCTGTGGTAGTGAATTCCATAGTTTAACTATGTGCATACTTTAACTATGCTTTTATTACCCTGCCTCATTGATGGAATTTTATGGGGATATCATCTGCCACTCATAGCCTTCCAGTATTTTCCATCACTTCTATATTTTTTCTTATCTTGGAAAATCCATTAAGTAAGACAAGATGGAATAGTTCCAGGGTCCCTCCTGATTGTTAGAACTCCTCTGTTTGGAAGCACCCTGGTCACAATCTGAATGCCCCCAAGTTATGGACCAACTGATACCAGGTAAATAGGGTACAGCCCCACAGAGATATGGAGATAGACTTGCTCTCCAGTCCACATTGTGCTCCTGTTCTGCAAATGGCAGTTTTCAACTGAGCAACAGATGTTCATGGCTATGTACCACTCAAAGCTTTTTTAGTGTTATGGCAGCCTTTGTTCTGCTGCTGCTGCAAAAATTGTGGCTTCCTATCACTTCTCCCACACACATAGACACAGACACCATCATGTGCTATTCTCAGGAGACTCACAAGGTCATGTAGCAGTCAGACTGTTTCTTAAGAAAAGGTGGCATCTTTGGAATGCATCACCGTTTACCAGCTAGGACTGGCGTGCCAGTGATGACCAGTCTTGGAGAGAGATGGGCTAGCCACTGTTATTCAAGCTTTGGTAACATTCAGTTTAGGCTATTGTGATTTGTTGTACATTGGGCTGCCTTTGAAGTTGTCTTGAAAATGTTAACCAGTTCAAAATGTAGCTGCTAAACTACTGATTGGGACTAAGTGGATAGAACATACCTTGCCAATTTTAAATGACTTCACTGGCTGACGGTCCATTTCAGAGCACTATTCAAAACTACTGGTTTAATCCTTTAACACCCTACATGGCTTGGGACATACATCTCTGAAGGATTGTCTACTGTATCTGCTGAGGATCTTCTCCAGGTGCTCTCAGAACTGAGGTGGGTAGTGACTGAGGCTGGGCCCTTTTAAGCTGTGACATCCCATCTCTGAAATACTCTCCCTGGGGAAGTCTTAGGTCTTGTTATTTGCCTTTTTGGTCTTTTAAACTTCTAGTTCCTGATTTTAATACTGCTGAAATGTTATTGCTCTGCTGTTTTACTGTTGGTTGTATTCTTTCTATTGTTTTTATTAATTGTTTTCTCTTTTGTAATGTCACCCTAGGAAACTCTTTGGAACCGAAAGGCGGAATATTACATTTTTTGAATGCATTGTAAAAGGTATTAAAAGTTAAGACTGATTCCTATGTAATGTTTGCTGGATGGCTGTTGCTTCTGATTGGCCAGACAGATCTCAAGTGGCTTGATCTCATTTGTACACCATCCTGTATGGTAAATACACATGTATTTATATGAGAATGCGTATGCATTCATCACATGTGACAGTGCATGCTTTCCCCTTAGGGATGCCCTCCTTTACAGAGGACAGTCCTGTATTTGAGAGGGCGTAAGAGGACTCAATTTGAAGGTGTCCTCTATTTGAATGTCCCCTTTTATCCCCCCCTCTCTTTTTTTGGCAATGCTCTTCCTCTTCTTTGGTGTGAGTGGCCACCCTACTTTTCCCTACAGAGAAAATGTGTACAGTAATACCTTGGATTGCAAGTAACTTGGTTTGAGAGCATTTTGCAAGACAAGCAAATTTTTATTTAATTTTTTTTTACTTGATATACAAGTGACGTCTTGCAATACAAGTACTGTAGTATGGCTTAAATTAAAAATCTCTGCACAAATTTTTTTTGGGGGATTTTGTTTTGATATAAGAGTGTTTTGGATTACAAGCACATTTCCAGAACGAATTATGCTCTCAATCCAAGGCATGACTGTATCTATAGGGAAATGGCCATACGAAGAGCAGCCCTTAGGCTGCATCATTGGGATGAACTGTTACTGTTTGCCTGTTGGCACTTAATGTCAGAAATGCTGATGACTACTGAGAGATGTGTTAACCAGGTTTTCAAAAGAGCAGTGGTATAGTGGAGTCAAGGCTCACAGGGAAGCAGTGTGGGCATTTCTGATCAGCGGGGACACTGACATCATCTGCCACTCCCCTCAGAATTCCTTGTTCCCTCTGAGCACTCAGCTACAATCCCCACAGTAGCTGGGGGGAGATGAATTCTCCCAGCAACAATATATTGTTCCCTGTTATATAATGCAAAGCATTTCGGGGTGGACTGGTCTTGAATGGGCAGTTAAGACCCCATAGCTTTATAAAAGACCTGCTCCTGGTGGAAATGTAAACTGCTAGAACTGGTTTGGTGATGTGGATCAACACAGCTGCCTGCATTTTTGGACTCTCCTTTGGGGGCACGGCTATGGGGGCTGTCATGCTGAGCACCTGCACTTCAAAATTTACCACTGCAAAAGAAGGATCAAAAGTGAAGGCCTTTTCTGAACTTGGCAGCACCCCCCCCCATACCTCCCCCCTCACGACTGCTATGGCTTTAGGGAGTGACTTGATGATCACTTACACTAGTACAGTGCTTCTCAAATAGTGGGGCGGGCCCCCCAGGGGGGGCGCGAGGCTCCGTAAAGGGGGGCTCGTTTGACCTCAGTTAAAAGTTTTTTTTAATATTGTGTTCCTTTAAATCCTGTGCTCCTTTAAATCTTTTCTGCTACAGTTAATAAAGCTATTCTTTGTTGTAAATTGATCCACATTTCTTTCTTTTTTTATTCTCTTATACATTAATAAGGATACAGTGTTATGCAGAGGTGTACTTATAACAATTTTATAGACAAATGATACTATTTACAGTCGCGCGGGATGTTTTCTTCTTCCTAGGGGGGGCATGACAGAAAATAATTGAGAAGCACTGCACTAGTACCACCCTTGAAACATTCCATTGGGTTCAGCTGCTTTTGAAGTAAGAGCAGAACTGTGCTCTTCTAATGACTGATGCTCCCTCGCTCACACATACACACAGCAACCAGTTAGTCCCATGAGAAAATAATCAGCTGCGTGTAACATTTGAGATCTGGTGGCGATAAAGTCTCTTTGTAATAAATCACTTGGCCAAAGTCATTCTAAACAAGCCCAACTCACAGTGCCCCAGACAGAACTGCCTTGCATTGAGCAATAAAGCCATCTGTTTCCACACACAAAAATAACCACACAAAAAACAAGAGATAACATGCATGCTTGCTACGTCCAGTCTTGCCTGAGCATTAAACAAGTTAAGACCAAACCACGTTCCAGGGCAAGGGAGGAACATGACAGGCAGATGAGAGAGGCTTTGGTTTTGCGTGTTCCAGGGATTCAAGGTTAGTTTTCAGAATGGAGCAAATAACTAAAATAACACCATCACTTTAATGAATCCCCATAGAATGCCACCTTCAACCCCAAAAGGGATTTAAGGGCAGTAGACCCAAAAAAACAAAACAAAAAAGATCAAATATTCAATGCAAGAAAACAGTATAAATCCTAACCATCAATACAGTAAAACCCAGTGGTATAAAAACCCTTTAAACTAGCTAAAAAAGACAGTTTTAAAATTAAAATTTTAGGGTGCAAGTAGGAGTGAAGTACACAAGGGTTGTTGTTGTTTTAATTAGGGGCCTTGTTTTTCAGCAACATTACAATATTTTTAATCTTACTGTTCTTGTAGGAGCTTATTAAGTGAGCAAGAACATTTATTTGGAATAATCTCTGACATAATGTTAGCTGCATTTATTTGGAATAATCTCCGGCATAGTGTTAACTGTAAACTCTGAAGTATGGTGGTATTCCGTCCAAATCTATGCCAAAGTTTTATGTCACAAACCCTAAATTTTATGCCTCCACCCACAAGTGTGAACTGACATATCAAATATGGGTTGTAGTTAACACCACATACGCCCCTACACCTCCACACAGAACCACTGTAAAGGTAACACCAGAAATGGCCAATTAGTTCAGCACACCGAGAGAGACACGCTGTCGCTGAAAACATATTGTGAGCCAGAGGGCCGTACCTAATTTGCACAGCTTATTTGCAGACTCCCAACATAATTCGCACAATATTTGCACGAACTCGGTGGACTCCACACTGCTGGTGGACATATGGCAACACTTCTGCGATGCCATTTGTGCAATTTCATGTGACAAATAAGAAGTTGCAGCTTTAGGGGTGGAATCCGTTGTTCTATTTACACCAAAGGTTCGGCAATTAACATTTCCCTTGTAAATGTATGAACAGGTGGAGATATAAATAGACAAAGCAAGTCTGGGTGTGTTAGAATGCTGGCATTTCTCTCTTCAGCTGAGTCTTCCAAACAAGCTGCATGATCACTGGTGTCCTGATAATGGCTAAGCCCAAATGAGAAAAACCCATGAATCAATCTCAAAGACACGGGTTGGGATTAGAAATGAGTAAATTTGAAACCCATAATAAGGGTTGTCGTTGTTGTTTTGTTATATTTGCTTTCTTTAGATCTCAGTCACTGCCAGTATATTTTGAGGTCACATCCCCCTGCAGCACTATTGGAGCTAAAGACTTGTAGCCCAATCCAGTAGGCTGGTAGCACCTCCAGTTGCTCAAACATAAATGTCCACACACAAGCACACATCCCCTTAGTCAGTGTAAATATTTATGCCAGAGCACAGGTTTATTTTTTATTAAATCAGATTTTTGTCCTGCAGTCCCTCCAAAGGGCTGATAGCAGCCCACAAGTCCCGCCACCACCACCTTCCCAGTGTTAATCTATGAACTATCATGGGAGGTAGGCTACCCAGTGAATTTAATGGCCGAGAGGGGATTCGAACGTGAGTCTCGCTGGTCCTAGTCCGACACTCTGACCACTACACTTCATTGGCTCAACTATGTTAGCTGAAAGATTGGAACAAGGAAGAGTTAACAATGAACCATTTTCTCTAGTCACCATTGACAGGGTCTGGAGAATGGTAGAGAATTCGTGCATCTTCAGGTTGGGAAAACTTTTAGGCTCTATGTGGTTGGTTCATTCACAAAAGATCTAATAATGTGTGCTCACTCCAGGTGGTGGTGGAGTGGTGGCCATCCTAGAAAGGATTGTTGTTATCTAAGCATGACGATTCTCAGGAGTCTGAAGCCAGGCTGCCCAATGGGGCCTACCTGTTCCCCAAAGCTCATATACTGTACTACAGGGGTGCAAAATCTCAAGCTCATGGGCCAAATCTAGCCCACCTGGGGACCTAGTCTGCCCCCCCCCCCGGGTTCCTCAAATGGCCACACACTATTCGCCTGGCCCCATCCTCATTCACCTGACCACCAATCATTTGGCAATTTCCCAACATTTTGCAGCCTCCCCCCCCCCATTCTAAAAGGTTGAAATGCCCCTCCTAAGGCTTAGTGACTGGCGGTAAGAGCTTCCAGCTAAAATATGCTGGCATTTCTGGCCCTGCCCATTTTGTCTTTGGCTCCACCCCTTCTGTGTTCAACCCCACCCACCACTATAATGCAGCTCCCAAGAGCTTTTCCAAAATAAAATCCGGCCCTCAGGCTGAAGGAGGTTCAACACCCCTGTTCTACCATATGCCACACAGTGGAGTGGGCATACATAAGTCGTGCAACTGTGAAGCGTTAGTTCTCAGCTAATTCAGTGAGCATAGCTTCAAGGCAACAGCTCTGTGTTGTTGTTTGGTGAGAGATGAGTTGGGGTTTTCCAATAAAAACTGGACTGTTTTATTTAGTTTCCATGCAAACAAAAATGAGCATGGCAAACCAAAATTTGCAGCTATTAAAGGCTGTTAAAAGCACAGAAGCCCTACTGAGTGGGGAAGGTGGCAACTGTATGGTGAGTGAATATTCTGGCTGCTGCAACTAAAAGAGACCAAAGCTGCCCCTGGCTTCTCTTTCAAAGACTGGAATGAGGCATGCCTTCCATCAGGGCTGGGGCACCTGCTTGCCTGCCTGCTTTGTGGTAAACAGCTTGTCTGACTGGTTCACCAAGAAAAGCAGCTAACATTTTGCCCGCGAAGGCAAACCTTCTAAACATGGCTTGTGATTGCATGGGTGAGACAAAACCTGCAGATGCTGCTTGTGGTGAACAACTCAGATGACCTGTTCCTGACTCTCCACATGGACAACCTGAACATGTATCTTTAAACAAATTTGTAAACTCAACTGGAAATCCTAGCCCGATCTGGGTGCCTGGACATAGAAGTGTCTAAAGATGTGTGTGCAAAATCAGTATGCTGTCTATACTGCTGTGGGAAACACCAGTGTAACACCAACTATCTTTGCCGCCTAATGTGTATAGCTTAGTCTCGCCCTTAATCTTGAGGGAACAGAGTGGTGGTTAGCACCAGTGAGGGATTTCTCGGCCCCTCCCCCAAGCAAATACCACCTTCAGAGGACAGATACTCATTAGGACTGCAGCAGGGGAAGAAAGGGTGAATTTCCCCCTCATCACCAGCTGTGATCCTAATAGTTATCAGGTTCCCCCCTCTACTGATGCTATTTGTATTTTTAAAACCTGCAGGTTAAATGCAAAGCTGCATTCCACACATTATGTCATGTGTAGCTTGGCCCCTAGTCTGACCCTCAATCTAACCAGTACTTCACACTGGCTCCTAGGGCCAAAACAGACATGATTTTAACACTGTATTTAGCAGCTACTCTAGAGTAGGTGCAGGACCCCCAGTCTGGATTCAGAGTCTAGAATGGGGGGGGGTGTTTAGGGTCTGGATTGGGCCCCCTGTGCCTTTTCTAGAGTAAAAATATATATTTAAAGACGTAGCTGCTAGATATGAATTTAATGTAATGTCTGTTTTGGCCCGAAGCGATGAAAACATCAGAAGGCAGCAATGTGGTTCCAACACTGCTTTCCTCAACTCAACCCAGTGCCCTCCAGATGTGTTAGACTAGAAGTTTCATCATGCTGGCTGGTGATGATGGGAGTTGTTGTCCAACACTTCTGGAGGGCACCAGGTTGGAGAAGGCTGTTATAAGAGAACACACATTTTCATTTCCAAGCAGCATCCTGGAAATACTTTCCCCCCCTTCTTTCCTCCCCACTCCCCCGCTTTCCTCCTGTCAAAGTGTTGGAACCGAAGCTCCGTCCACCTCCCTTGCTGTTTTCCTTTCAGACTTCTGTGGGAGCTTATTAAACTGCCACTTTGGCTCCAGAGGGAGGTTTTCTGCCTGAAGGAGCCCTGCTGCTGTGCCTTGTAGAACAGGCAGGTATTAGCATACATGCACTCACACACCAGGGTACTTAGGGTACTTTTATTAAGGGGGGGGGCAGGAGAGTAATGAAAGTTCTTTGTTGAGACGAAAGGGACATTCTCTCTATGAAGAAGCGAATGGGGGCTTCCCCCCCTATGCAAACTGCATGCATGCATGCGGGTGGGGAGAGAATCCAGATCAGGACTACAGTGGAGGACCAAGGGTTAAAGCCTCCCTACCACCCGCCTCCATGCTTACTTTTGAGTAAGAAAAAAGAACAGATGCTTGCATTTTAAAAGTAACATTTCGTTTGCCCCTAAGCCTTGCGATACAAGTGGTAAAGGAGGCATCCGACACCCACCCAGTTTCATTCATCTTCCATGCTCTTGGGTAAGAGGGAGGGCAATGCAATCCATGCCACTTACAATACACACTGGTTTACACGGTGCAGGTGTTTACAATAACAAGGGACAGAGAGAAGCAGCAGTGCTATTTCAGGTTTGCAGGTTGCCATTTCAGGTTCCACCAGCTCCTCTCCCTGCTCCTATGCCTTTAACAGCAACTCGATCAACAGAGACATGTATGCCAATTGCAAATACAATATTAGGCAAGCCTGGCAGTTTCAAAGTTGTAATTAATGATATTCAGGTGATTCCCCTTAGCAAGTATGTCAGAAAATGCATAGATGTCATTGAAATGTGTATACGTCTCAGAGCGAAACAGAACTAATAAATAGTGACAGCGAAAGTGAAGGTGTCCCAACAACCTTAGTGGAAGAGAGTTGAACTCTGTTGAAGCAGATGACTGGTTGTCAGCATATCATGCACATTGGGGGAAGGGGGTTTGCTAAAATTAGCTGGTGGTGCGTCAACAGTTTTCACTACCTTTGCTGGTTTTTAATTTAAACAATGTAAGGGCACAGTCCTATGGCTGCTAGATGCTGTCTAGCTGGCCATAGGAGAGGTCAGAGTCCCAGTTCTCGCCTCGGAAACACGCTCCGAGGTTGGAGCTGGGGCTCCAACCTCAGAGCGCCCTCCCTCCACCCTCGCAGCTGGCGTGGTCCTTTCAGTGCCGGCTGCAGCTCTGAAGTTTGAAGATCGACCACAGAGTCGGAGGTTTGTGGGTGGGGAGCAGAGGAGTGAGGCTCTGCCAGCATATGATGTATCCTGGTGGTGCCTCAGCCTGTCCTCCTTGTGTGCAGGGCCAGAAGACACAGATGGCTGAAACTGGATGTCCAAGTTTTTGCTGGGTGGCAGAAGTGCAGAGGCAACCTTCGCCTCCGTGCTCCTTCTGCCCTCAATAGGATGCTCATAATAATCCTCCAAGCTCGGAGGTTATGGGCAGCCACATTGGATCATGCTGTAAGGGAAGTACATGCTATTGTCTTTAATTTTTTACAAGTATTGAAAAAAGTTCTCCTTTTTTAAAATCACATTTAAGTATGCTTTACATTTTTTCCTCAAATATTTCAGGTAAAATACTTGTGGTGTATTTGGACAAAAAGTTAACAATTTTTTAACCTTTGTTTTTAACTAAAGAGAAGTAAAATAAACATGCTAGCTCTCTAGGGCAGCTATAGGCAACTTGTGGCCCTCCAAATGTTTTGGCCTACGGTTCCCATCAACTCTCGCCAGGATAGCCAATGGCGAGGGTTGAGAGGAGTTCTTGGCCAAAACTTCTGGAGGGCCACAAGTTGCCCACATCTGCTCTAAGGCATCAGAACATTTTCCAGTACAAACTGAAAAATTGTGTATGCAATGATCCTATGCAAATTAACCTTGTATCCCAAATCCCCCCTGGCCTGCACTGCTACCTCCTCCTCCTCTTCTCTTTACCTTCTCCCCATCCACCCTGGACACGCACACACCCTGCACTCTCCCATCTTCCACCTGACCGCCACTGCCTCACACTCGCCACGAATGGTCCTTCCTAGCAAGGCATTCTAGGTGAGGTGGCCCTGGGGCTCACCTGTGCCATGACAGTGCAGGCAGTCTCCAAAGCCACCTCACCCAGAATGTCTTGTTATGCGGAAGGACCCCTCACAGCAAGGCATTTGGGCCATTGCCAGGCGGGCCCTCTGGAAAACCTCACCGGCCACTTCTCTGCTATGGAATTTGCCATAGCAGAGAAGCAGCCAGTGGGGCTTCCCAGAGAGCCTTCCCTACCCTGTGCCTAGCTCTGAGAGTTAGGCAGACAGGTGGCTCTCAGGATTGCTGTTCTGGGCACTCTCCAGCAGGAGAGCACCTGGCATAGCTGTCTGGATTGCTAGTCAGGCCAATGCGTTGCTCTGAGGCATCGGCGAGCCAGTGCCTCAGAGCTAGGCACTGGCTCACCGGTTCATGATGGTCCTCCTGGCAGCAGAGAGGCATGGGGCTGTTGCTCTCAGCACCAGCTAGGAAGACATGGAGTATTGCTGCTGGCCGCCACCGCCACCACCACCACCACCACCAGACAGCACCACCACCTTCAGGGGGTCATTAGCTGCCCCCAGAATTTGGCCCCCAAGGCAGTCGTCCTGTCCACCCCAAGAAATGGCATCGAAACAACTAATACATCAGTAAGGACACTAATGATAACAAACCATGCATAAAAAGCCCACTATATGCCTTCAAATACCCAGGAGTAGAGGAGTCTTAACCTGGCACTGAAAAGATGACAAGGCAGGCCTCACCGGGGAGAGCGTTCCACATTCCTGGGGGGGCACCACTGAAAGGTCCCCCTCCCTTGTTGCCATCCAGTCAACCAGCTGTATTTAGCAATATGAGTTCTCATTCTCTTTTCCCACCCCTTAAGACTGTTTCACTTAACACATTGCATTTTTTTTTACAGATCTATACAAAAGCACTTACTGTGTACCCGCATGTTGAAATGTGTACATATAGGAAACATGTAGTACATGTAGTAAACGTGTTTTCAAGCATGTGTATTGTACAGGCACACACACCAGGTGCATCAAATGGATAGACTACATGGGATTGGATCACCATTGCACATGTAGGCCATCTGATCCTTTTTGTCATGTCAGGGCAAAAAAAGAAAGTATGCTATGTTTTTGCATATTATGCACTTGCAGTAGCCCTTCTACCCACGCCTTGGTGCATCCTTCCAAGACAACAAGTAAATTTGGCACCAAGGAAACCCACATTTTGGGCTGAGAATAACAGACTGTACCCATTTGTATCTTCTTGTAAGCATCAATGTTGAGCTAAACAGGCACAGAAATCCAGAAGAAACTAAAAGCAGGCTGGGCAGGTTTAAAACTGGCCAGAGGCAACCCTAATTACACCTAATTTGCACAGATCTGGAAGCCCACACAAGAGGCAGGGTTGTAAAGCATAACGCCATAGATTACTCCAGGCATACCTTTGTTTTTCAAGAATGATACGTTTGCACTTCATTGTCCTTTTACAGGACTCCAGAATTTCCTATTCCTAGTTTTTATTCTTCCATTTCTCTTCTGAAAGCTGTGTGTTAGCTGTTATCCTTGCTCAGGCGGAAGTGAAAGATCAGAGGAATGCATACAACAATTTACCAAGTCCACATAACGCTACATGGAGAGCAAGTCACTAGAGTTTTACTGAATTCCAGCATCCCCATATTTCCATTTTGCAGAGGAGGTGTGAAATTATCCTCACTGCAGGAGCGGACAGACACCATAGTTACAGGGTGAAGGCTGGTCACTTCAGGAATAGACCAAACCCTTTCTCTGAATTTCACTTAAAAAAAACAAAACACACCTATAGTAGGTCTTTCGATACCCCTTTTACAGTGCAATCCTATACACATCTACTCAGAAGTAAGTCCCATTGAATGCAATGGGACCGACATCTGAGTAGATATGTAGAGTCAGTCCCATTGCATTCAATGGGACTTGCTTCCAAGCAAGTGTGGGCAGGAGTGCAGCCTTAATTACAGAGATATAAAGAAAAACAAGCAGACCATACAGTAAGTTCTGAACCCGCTCCTGGCTTCTGGGACTCTGGCCAATGAGTGCCAAGGCACTGGGAGGACTCATACCTGGCATTTATTTTTCAATTTTATTCAAATTAAATTAATTTCATTAAACTTATTTAGTACTTCTAATGACCGTAAAGTTTTAACTACTTTTACTGAGGTTCATGCTGTTTCACATGCTGCCAACCCTTCGGACCCCCTGTCTCCCCAGTCCATAGAATTTCAGGTTATAGCCCAGAGAGCTTCGGCTATTGGGCGGTATAGAAATAAAATTACTAACCTGGTGCCCTACAGATGTGTTGGACTATAACTCCCATAATCCCTAGCCAACAAGGCCATTGGGCATGTTGACTGGGGATGATGGGAGTTATAGTCCTGACACATCTGGGGGGCACCAGGTTGGAGAAGGTATGCCATCATACCCCTTGGCCAATGGTAATCTCTTTTCCCCTAATGGAATGAAGGGGCATTTTCAATATAGGCACATGTGAAGAGACTTCCTTTTTTTATTTTTTGGCATTTTATGATCCCCAGTTGATGAGTCAAGGAATTGGTCCAATCATGCTCTTTAATATCTCTGGCTAATTTATACACGGAGGGCCAGCCCATACATTCAGCAGAATGAAATAGTTTTTTTCCTGGACTGTACAGTTTCGAGTGGAGGGGGGGTTGCATGTTGAATGCTTCCCCAATTTTTGGTTTAAACACACCTCCCTGGCCACAGAAAAATAGCATATCAGGGAGAAGGCAAAGTTAGACCTTGGCATCCCCCAGGGCTGGCCCTACCACTAGGCAGAGTGTGGTGGTCTCCTCAGGAAGCTGGTTTTAGGTGACATGAAAGGGCCGCAAATGATGACTTAATTTTTTATGGTTGTATGTTTACTCCCAGGGAGAGGGGCTTGTGGGATTTTTTGCCTCAAAATAAGTTGGGAACTGTACCCCTTGCACCTTGGGGATGATGTTCTATTTTCTGTTCCATCTCAGGCAGCCAAGATGTCTTGGGCCAGCCTTGTGAGGCAATGTATTAGATGCAGATTCTAACAAACAATCCCTCACCTGTGGGCTGAAATGATATATTAACAGAGGAAGAGCAGAGCTGGATCAGACCAAAGGCCTATCCAGTCCCAGTATAAGGCAGCTTCCTATGTTCCTTTGGGATGCTCTCACACTCCGCCCAAGCTACTTCGGCCTGGAAGGTGCTGGTCACAACTGGCAGGATTCTCCAAGAAGTGGGTAATGTAAATGCAATGTTTGCCAAGGACATTGAGTAATGCAGTAGAAAGTTTCCAGCTAAATGGCCCTGTGTCAACCACAGGCAGTATTATTCCAACGGCATTGCTTTCTGCTGGCCTGCTCCTGCTCCTATTACTAAATATTAATTTTATTTAGCCCCAGTGGTGAACTAGGTACTGCAGCACATGGGGACAACATGGTCCCTGCTCAGCTGGTTTTATCATCATCATCATCAGGCGATCACTCGTGACCGAGTAAGATTGTCTTCCAGGATAAAAAATTACAAAAAGGAAATTTTAAAAGGAGGAAAATTCTAAAGAAAAATTGTGTAGACTCTAGCGATGGGTCCGTAAGTGACTGTAGAGGCCAATTCTAGATCCACACAGCTTCCCACAGTGAGGACACAGGTTACCAGATGGAAGATGGTCCTGTAAAGGATTCATTTGACGTGCTTTTCGCTTAGCACGTTTCTCCCTTTCGTCTTGCACTCGGGCTTCTTCAAAGTCCATGGATCCTTTGTGAAAGGCCAACCTCCAGTTAGATCGTTCATGGGCCAGAGCTTCCCAGTTTTCGATGTTTATATTGCATTTTTTTAGGTTAGCCTTAAGAACATCTTTAAACCTCTTATATTGACCACCGATATTCCACTTTCCATCCTTGAGTTGGGAATAAAGTAACTGCTTTGGGAGACGGCAGTGAGGCATTCGAACAACATGACCGGTCCACTGAAGTTGGTGTTGAAGGATCATTTTTTCAATGCTAGTAGTCTTTGCTTCTTCCAGTACACTGACATTTGTTTGCCTATCTTCCCAAGTAATTCGCAGGATTTTCCGGAGGAACGTTGATGAAATCTTTCAAGGAGGTGGAAGTGACGTTTATAGATAGTCCATGTTTCGCAGGCATACAATAAAGTTGGCAATACAATGGCTTCATAAACCAGTGTTTTCGTCTTCTTACAAATATCCTGATCCTCGAACACACTATGTTTCATTCGGGAAAATGCGGCACTTGCGGAGCTCAAACGATGCTGGATTTCACTGTCGATGTTAGCTGTAACAGAAAGATAGCTGCCAAGATAGAGAAAATGATTGACATTTTCCAGTGTTGTCCCGCCAAGCTGGATAGATGGCATCATCAAAGGGTTAGCTTGCACTTGCTGATGAAGCACTTTGGTTTTTTGATGTTAAGTGAGAGACCAAGTTTTCCGTATGCTTCTGCAAAAGCATTTAGGATAGTTTGGAGATCATCCTCTGAATGTGCGGAGACCACACTATCATCAGCATACTGAAGTTCCACAACGGAGGTTGTAATTACCTTACTTTTTGCTTTCAGCCTGCTGAGATTAAAAAGCTTTCCATCTCTTCGATATATAATTCCCACACCAGTGGGAAGTTTCCCCTCGACAAGATGTAAAATCATGGCGATGAAAATAGCAAATAATGCTGGGGCAATAACACATCCCTGTTTAACACCTTATCCCACTTTAAATGGAGCACCATGAGAGCCGTTGTTGTCCAAAACCGTTGCTGTCATATTGTCATGGAGAAGTCACAAGGTATTCACAAATGTATTGGGGCATCCAGTTTTCATAAGGATAGTCCAGAGAGCTGTTCGGTCTACAGTATCAAAGGCCTTAGCCAGATCAATAAATGCCATATAAAGGGGTTGATTTTGCTCCCGGCATTTTTCTTGGAGCTGACGTGCAGTAAAAATCATGTCTACTGTCCCTCTAGAGGGGTGGAAACCATATTGAGTTTCAGGGAGGATCTCTTCTGAAATAGATAGAAGACGGTTTGCGAGAATCCTAGCAAATATTTTACCTGCGGTAGCTAAGAGAGAAATGCCCCGATAGTTTCCACAGTCTGTTCTATCACCCTTCTTAAAGAGGGTGATAATTATGATAATTATATATATATATAAATTATCAGCTGGTTTACAGATTATATAATCTCACTCGGTTGCAGCCTTTCTATTCAGTGATTTGTGATGGACATACAAATACTGAAGGGGGGGAGATGGCACTTGGATGGGAGACCCCTCCTCTAGTTTCCTGCATTGAGCAGGGGCAGGACCGGTGCAAGGCAGTTTGGTGCCCTAGGCAAGATCAGATATTTAGCGCCCCCATTCCCACTTGAGAGCGCTGTATTTTTTTTCAAGGTGTTTCTGGCGCCCCCTTTAGCCCTGCGCCTTAGGCGGCTGCCTAGTTGGCCTAGTGGTAGCACCGGCCCTGAGCAGGGGGTTGGACTCGATAGCCTTGTAGGCTCCTTCCAACTCCGAAATCTAATCTATGGAAGCATCCATCTCACACCTTTGTTGACTACTAGTACTTTCTGCATCTGTTCCAGCAAGCTCTTGCACTGCAAAAGCTCATACTACAAGAAAAAGAAATACAGTAATACCTTAGACTGCAAGTAACTTGGTCTGAGAGCGTTTTGCAAGACAAGCAAATTTTTTAAAATAAATTTTGACTTGATAAAAAAGCGACATCTTGCAAGACAAGTGTAGGGATGTAACTGCTCGCCTCGAGCGGGCGTAGCGGGCCGAAATTGGCCCCGCTCACGCCCACCAGAGACTCGCTTTGATATAAGAGTGTTTTGAATTACAAGCATGGTTCCGGAACGAATTATGCTTGCAATCCAAGGTATTACTGTAGTCATTTTTTTCCTTTTTATATTTTCTTTCACAGCAGAAGTAAGGAAGGTGAGTCAATGTCCATGAACAGCCCTCTTGCAGGGAGCGTTATTTTTTGATCATGTTCTGATTCTTTGACACAAGAGAATTTGACACATAGACCCAGGGGACTGTGTCTCTGGTAAACAGAACTTATCCCTTCTGGCAAGCGATATTGATTAATAGTCGAGAAGTCCATTTACAAAGACAGCTGGAGAGAAGGCTGAGGGATTTTAGTATAACAGAGCCGCTGGCAGCAACAATCTGAAAACAATTCTTAAAAGCAGAATTATTTTTTTTAAAACCAACATTTTCGGGTGGGGGGGGTTTCAACAGAGGTGCTGTGTTCCCTGGTATTCTAGCTCAATAATTTCCTCTTTGGCATTCCAGAATTCTTCTGCCAAAATGTAACAAAGAAAGATAGCCAAGGCTATCTCTCCATATAGTAAAGTGGACTTTGCTGATCCAGCCAAGAGCCTAAATGGTGTGAAAAGATGCCTGATTGAAATACTGTTGGAAGTAAAAGCCCTTGGGATCATTCCCAAATGAGGCACAAGTAAAATGTGTAAGACAGATTCACTAGACCATTTTAGGGGGAAATGTTGAAGGTGCCCATGTGGGTATGGAGTGATGGCAGAGCACAATAGCAGCAGAGGAGTTCACGCAACAAACACACACATATACAGGGATTGTTTCTAGGTAGATACTTTTTAAAGTAAACAACAGTAACATATGATTTCTCAGGTACTATAAGCTTGATGGTTACAGACTTTGTAAGTTCAGTTTCTTAAATGTTTTTTATTCTGTGAGGAAAGGCAAACACAGGTCAAGTTCCCTTGCTAAACCCTAAGCGTCAGTTAACTGTAGGACCAGCCTAACTGTCAGATAGAGGGAGAATGGAATGTCTAACCTGTTGCTAGGCAACATCCAGCATTCCCTCCCCTGATACCACTAAGTGGTTTGCTCCACTAAACCCTCCCCCGTGACTTCTCAGAGAAATTTGGTTTCTGCCTTTGCCCTTTAACTAGACTATAAGTCTATCTTAACCCTTTACTGGGCAGTCAGCTTAAAAAAAAACCTTCCTGCAGAGTTGACATATTGTTGTTGCATACTCCAACAAGGAGAATATCCTTCCCATAGAATTTGACCTCAAAATATACAGGTTAAAAAAACAAAAAAATAGCACATGTTTTCACATCGCCTAATTCACACAAATAGCAGCTGAGATGGTAGAACTGTTCCTGGAGGGTACCATCTCAGATTGCGGGTGGGAGATCGTGTCACTGAATGCACCTCCATATTAACAACAACAACAACAACAACAACAACAAAATGTCCCACTCCCAGCACATAGAAATTAAATTATTACTGTTAGCTGCCTTGAGTGCCATTTTTTGAGGAAAGGCGGGCTATAAATTTAATAATAAATGTAAGGGTGAAACGTTTTTACCGAGCCTTCTCCCTGAGCGAAATGCTTTTTGTATTTACAAATACTTTTTCCTCATGGGGGAGCATTCAAGGGTGTCATCCCCAATCTGCAGTCTGAAATGGTACCATCCAGGATCAGATTGACTGCTTGAGCTGCTGTTTGTGTTGGGATTATGTTAAATCAATGTCTGCATGGTCAGATTATTTCATGATATTTTTTATTTATCCAACCTTTTCACAGAATGGTGCCTTTTCACAAAATGGCAGCTAACAACAAATAAGATAAAATATAAAACTATCTTATTTGTTTATTTATTTATTCGATTTATATCCCGCCTATACATAATGCCCTAGGTGGCAAATAAAATATAAAATGTAGGTCCTGCACATGGAACTCCTTTGCTATGCTTCAGACACTGGTATGCAAATTCTCTGTGACACATCTGTCCATTCTGATACGATGAATAGATACTTTGTGCATGTTTTCATCCATTTATTTCCCACCTCCTTACTCATGTGTTCAGGAATGGATAAACTATAATTCTTATGGGTTATGCTGGATTGGGAGAGATGGGACAGTGGGGAAATGGGTAAGTTATAGTAAGAATATAAGAAAACAGAAAGAGCCCTGTTGGATCAGATCCAAGGCCCATCTAGTCCAGCATTCTATTCCCACAGTAGCTAACCAGATGGCTAGGACAGGAACAAAATAGCACCCCCACATTCATGTTCCCCAGCAACTGGTATTGATACTTTTTACTGTTACTCCTCCTCCTCCTCTTCCCTCTCCTATTGGAGGTTGGACATCATCTGCATGGCTAGACTGTCTTTAGATATGGCCACTCTAAAAACAATGATATTGTATTGTCCCTGACCCATTCTCTAAGGTTTTTCAGCCAAGAAGTCCATAGGATTAATAGATTATAGAGTTAGAAGGGGCCTACAAGGCCATCGAGTCCAACCCCCTGCTCAATGCAGGAAACTAGAGGAGGGGTCTCCCATCCAAGTAACAACCAGGCCTGACCCTGCTTAGCTTTCCACACTCAGACAAGCTGAGCCAGCATGAGCCACAGGCCTGTATTCTTCTTCCTACACTTCTTTTCCCATTTATTTTACCTTGAATAATCAGCAGCAATTATCTATATTTTTCATTATTTTTAAATTATTTTTTTAGATAGAAGCATTTGAAATGTGGATTTATTGCAGGACGTTACAAATTGCTTGGACCAAGAGGAAGACCAATGAAGAAGTATTAAAGAGAATGTATAAAGACAAAGAAATCATAAAATGTAGAAAATTAGAATATTTCGGTCATATAATGAGACATGAAAATTATTATTAAAAACAGCAACAACAACAACAACAACAACAACAACAGAAGGAGCTATATACGGTAACTTGCCCATATGATGGGTATCGATTTTCTCTTCAAGGCATGAGTAGGGGCCAAGCACACTCATTTAAAGCAATCCCTGTGGCTTGACCATTTTTTCGGCTCCTATGATGAAGTGGTTGAGCAAGGTATTCTACAGAAGAATACCTACCTTGTAGAAAAGACTAGCGATGTGTTACACAGTGTTCTCTGTGGAATACGTTGATGCTCATTTACCACAGAAGCCAAAGCATTAACAGGCAATTACCTGTCTGACTTGGATGTGCAGGTGATAACCAGAAGTATGTATGTCTGAGCAAGTTTAGAACTTAAGGGTAATAAAGGCTAATTTGCATGAAGGATTTGAGTTCAGAATACAGAAAGCGGTCTCATCATCCAGAGGACAATGGGGCGGGGCGTATCCAGCTGAAACAGTTTAGCCCTGTCCAACTGTCTCTCTTTCTGCAATTATCAGTGCAACACCTTTGCTAACCGTCTGACTTACGGTAACTGAATCAGCATGTGCAGGATCCCATACTGGATCCTAACAGCTGTCGCACTTTGTCAATGAGGCCCTGCTGTATTCTGCTTGTCCTGCTTCCACAGTGCAGAAACAAAATTAGTGCCTTGAGTGACTCCTTTCTTGGGCGGGGAAAAGCAGGGTATTAAATAAATAGTTTTATTATTTAGTGGAACATGTTTATCCCATCTTATGGACAACAAAGTCTGCAAGTAAAGCTCAGTTACCTGGATACAGCCTACTTTACTCAAGCATAAACCGCACATTACATGAAATGCCCAACAACCTGTTTAGAGCAGGAAAATACATTTCCAGTGGGGATGATCAGGATGGGGGGGGGGAGTGGGCATTTCCCCCATCCCCTGCATTCCCACTCCGAATCATCTTCCCCCCCTCCTGCAGCAACTCACTCCCCGTCAGGGTTAGAAATGCAGGTCGCACATTAAAAACCCTAGAGGGGAAGAAGCTGCTTGGGTGACAGCCTCCCACATTTGCATGTAACATATAGTTTGGTCCTCAGCATTTGGCTGCAGTCAGGGATTGGATGAGGTAAAGCAACTGAAGGTGAATCCTGGAGTTACAGGGTTATGGTAGTAGTCTGGAACCTGAATAGGGATAGACAAATAGTATGTCAATTTCAGTTTCACTCTGAAGCCTGGTTTGCGCGATCACAAGGTGGTTAATAAGCCACAGTGGCTTGTTAACCACCCTGCATGTACTGGTTGTGAGCTGGGGGGGGGGGGATTAGCAGAATTACCCTCAGCAACGCAGCTTGTTGTGTCATATGAACTTGGCCATGGTGGCTTTGTTGCCATGGGTAACAAGCCACCCAGAACCCCACAACAGCCCATGGGTTCTGGGTGGCTTGTTACCTATAGCAACAAGCCACCCTGGCTGGGTTTGCACAACATGACAAGCCGCACTGCTGAGGGTAATTATACTAATCCCCACAGAGCGTGACCAACACACGCGGCGGGGGAAATAAGCCACCGTGGCTTACTTCTCCAGCTGCGATGGTGTGAACTGGGCCAGTGTCTCATTTTTCCAACCTTACGTTTGTTCTGTCCCATTTCCACATCAATTTGATTTTTTTTCTTAAAGTCCGCACAAAAACTTGTACACAGTTTTGTGTGCATTTCTCCTAATATATGCATTTTGCACAATTTGGCAATATACACATTTTTGTACACAGGTTTTGCAAGGAATCTCCCCTAATATAATGCATTTATGTACATTATATTGACCAATATATTCATTTTGTGCACATTTTTTTATTAGGGAACTGCACCGCAAAATCTGTAAAAATCTGCATATCGAAGCAGAACTACATTTCAGTTTGCGTATTGGTTTCAGAAGTGTGAATTAGATATGTTAGCATTAAAATGTGGACCAAACCAATTTCCCCCCTATCCCTAGTGCTTTTCGCCAACTCAACCTGTTGAGAAAGCAACAGCTCTCTCTTTTGTGATTTTAGATCTGATGAATATTTAGGGTCACGAAGGCTTTTCTTGTCTATTTGGCCTTAACATTATTGCCCTGCAGGAATTGAGCGTGCACACTCTAGAACATATGTAACACTCCCTTCTCTCTGGAAATCGGGAATGGTGGGCAAAGTGTAATTCAGGGCAGCTCGTCAATTATTCCTAATTTTCTCATTAAGAAGCCCCCTCATGAGCTTCCAAGGAAATCCTCAGAAAACACAGTTTGGAAACTGCTGCCCCAGAACTATCCGGTCTGTAGACATCTTGCTATGGCATGCTACATTTTTTCCAGTGCACTGCGGCCCAGGGTGAACTGTGGGAGACTGATGTGTTGGAGCAGGACCAGTCCCCGTAGGTCAAAACAGTGCTCCAGGCGAGGAGTGTCTCTGGTGCCCTCCCTCCATTTGTTCAGTTCTGAATACTTCATTTTTGTGTGTGTTTGCATTTGAAGCCCATTTCACAACTTGGCTGCATGATGAGTTGCATGCATGGTTTCTCCCTTGTCCTATAAGATATATACATACACATTCGCAGGCATGGATCTGATTACAATCACTCACCATCACTCTCACACACCACTTGCTGAATGGACAATAACACTGTAAAATTTCACCGCTGATTTAAGAAAACATTCAAGCAATGGCGCTAGTGTTACAAGTGAAGATGAATTGTTGATACTGTTATTTCAGCTGTTGAGTAGCTAGCCTGTAACAGGCACGCCCTGAACCCCAGGTGGTCACCTAAGTTGTCTGCCCTTAATTTGGCCCAGTGTGGAGGATCCTGCCTTGGCATAAGAGCCTCGTCATGTACTTCTGGCTCTTTCAGTCCCATTGCTTCTACACCCACACTTGTTCCCATGGCTCTGCAATTTGTTCTCAAATTACATAGATGCTCTCACTCATTCTCACTGCGGTTGAAGAATTTTAGATTTATGCTGTTGCCAATGAAACACCAGCCAGACCCACAGGTTATGAATTTGCCTAGAAGCATGTCATTCATTTTTCAAATGTCATGTGAACTGCAAAGGCAAGATGCAAACTCCAGCCATCTACTGCATGTATTACCAGTATAAGTATGAAACGATTGCAGCAAAAGATCTGCATTAAATGCTTCGAAACAGAAACCTCCAAAAGTCCTTGTTGTAGACAATAAAATAAAGTCTGTATCTTCTAAGCTCGGTATGAATCCAGATTCTTATTTCCAAGAGTCCCCAGCCTCTGAACACAATGCCACATGCAGGTTTTACCTTGACCTGCAGTCAGCTGCAGCAGTGGAACCATCACCATTTTATTTTTCTTTGTTTCAGTTTTTCTAGAAAAAGAAAAGAACAACGGAGATCAAGAGATAAGTTGGCCGAGTGCAAAGCTGGTCAGGGCTCCCAAGAGTCCTGACATTTTCATAGTTGTGAAAGAGAGGATTTTTTTGCAGGTGCAACTTTTCCCACTCTTCTATGACAAGTTGCACTTGCCTGTTCTATACAACGGTGAAAGGAAAGGTACAGGGATCCTGTCTACCTTTGCCAGGGCTGGTGTCAGCATCTGGTATCCTTGGGCCACCACACAACTGGTAGGGCCCAACATTGATGCCTGTGTTGGACCTCCCCCCCTTTTAAACATCAGGCCTAGTGCTCTAAGCACCACTAGGCAGCTAGGTCTAGCTGCCATTTTAATTTTCCCACAATGCCTTGTAGCTATGCTGTGTGGCATTGTGGGAAATTAAACCGGTGGCTAGATAGCCTCACTGCTCAGAGTGCTGCTGCTACCGCCCACCACCAGATAAGTCAAGCCTTAGGGTGTCCTACTTTACAGAGGACAATCCTCTGTTTGAAGGTGTCCTCTATTTGATGGGCTCTCCAAGTCTGGTTTCAAGTCAAAGAACCATAAGGAGAGAAAGCAGAAGGGACCTTGAAGTTGATCAAAAGTTAGCAGCACGTGGGCAGCAGACCGAGCAGCAGGCGCACTGGTCACCTTGTCAGTCTTCTCGACTATGGTGGGATGTCTTGTATTTCTACTGAAATCACCGTCATTATTTCTAAATTTGCTCCTGTACATATAAATTTGCATGTGCAGATATTATGCACATTGGTGTCCTCTTTTGTCCTCCTTTTTGGTGATGCGATTTCTCTTTTTGGGGCAGTGCTTAAGTGGCCACCTTACAGGGCCTACTGATGGAGGAGGTCGCCCACCAGAAGGCTCTTTTTACAATGGAAGTCCAGGTTCATTAGCTTTGTGGCTGACTGGAAAAACAGAGGCCAGTTTCAAGGGAAATACCCTTATTTCTCAAAGTCACATTTTATTCCATTCTAGAAGTTGTAGAGTGAAATGAGTAACCATCACACTTTGTTCCCTGCCTGGAAGCTTGCAGGAAGCGGAGCCAACCCTTAAGAGCACGGCAGTGGCGAGGAACTGGCGTGGCCAGGGCAGTCAATGTGCTGACTCGGTGGATCCCAGAGGCAGCCTCCAACCAACACACCTTCTCTGGAATGGAAACGCTGCGAAACACCTGCGTGGCTGGAACGATGCTGGAGCTCACCCGCCCCGGGCACAATCGGCCAGGTTGGTTCGGAGAGGCATAATTTAGATCACTCTATGGGTGAGGCTTTCTGGTTTTATGGAACACACCCCTCCCTCCTCTCCCCTGTTCTCTCCGTGCAATTTAAAAGCACCGTGCCAGTTTTATGCCCTGAAATTTCTCCCCCACACCCGCCCTTCACTTGCCTTGTATGGGCTCATCTAGTTTCACAGAAACTGGTCTTTATTTGCTCCATCCCCTGCCCGTCTCCGTCCCCCCACCTCCTTAGCAGCAGCTTGACAATGAGCAGGCAGGCAGAGGCCTTCAAAAGGCGATGGAAACCTGTTCTCTGCCATGCAGTTGTCTGCTCCCTCACGCTGCGCTGACAATTTTCAAAGCTGTCTATTATCAGCACGTTAATAACCTTTCATAAGGTTTAATTACTTGGAAAGGTAATCAGTCCTGGAGTAATTATTTTAAAAGGCATGCCCACTTCATTTGCTCCTGGCAAAGACTTCCTTTCTCTTTCTCTTTCTCCCATTCTTCAAATAAATACAGCATGGTGCTTCGCAGCAAGTGGCATCTATTTGTACAGCAAACAGGACTTGGGGGGGGGGATTTCTGGCTCGTTGCCCCCCCCTCCATCTCAAGTCTCCTCAAATCTGCAAGGCAGCTCTCCGTAAAATCTGGACCTGCCTGCTCGGCTCCTTTGCTGAGTTAGAGCAATCGTATTTTGTTCCCCTCTGGTTCTGACTGTGTGCCATCCAGCCCAAGACACTTTCGGCTCATCTTCCACAGGGACCGAGCATCCACAGATCACACTCCCTTCAGCAGAGTCATCAGGATTTGGCCACACTCAACCAAACCCAGAGTTCAAAATGGGAGATACCTTTAAACAGCAGGACTCGTTAAAAAAAAAAAAATGTATATAAGATGTTGAGTGTGCAAACTACTTTGCAATCTTTACCTCACCCACAATCACTACAAGCATCCACAGTAAATGAGATAGACCAACAGGATATAAGAAACTGCCTTATTATAGCAGGTCAGACTATGGGCTTTTCTACACAAGGTATTTATCGTACGCTCATCATTCACCCACAGTTTACGGGTGCTCTAGAAAATGATGTGACCCTCCAGTTTCTCTTCTATGTCTAACCAGCACTTTTGGCATGTTTTTTTTTTAAGAGCAGGGAAAATGCGGCACTGAACTGTGAAAGCAAAAGAAAGCGCAATTTCCTTTTGTGTATTTGTGCTATTCCACTATACCACAGCACCACCTAGAGATTATGTAGTGGAAAAGCAGGAGAGGAAATGCTCTTCCTGCAGAGCTCGGATCTCAATTCTGTGACAAAACTGAAAGTAGATACAGTGGATTAACAGCCGGTTAACAACCAATTCAACAGCCTTGTGTAGAAAAGGTATATCTGTCCATCTAGCCCAGTATTGTCTTCTCCAGCCTTCCTCATCCTGACGTTTTTTTACTACAACTTCCAGGATTCCTGACAACTGGCTATGTTGGTTGGGGTGGATAGAAATTGAAGTCCCAGGTAAGCGCTGGAACACCTGAAATTTCACCACTTGGAGAACAGGGGTACACAAAACAGCATAAACGATCCATGAGTGAGAGAGATCCCGTCTTCATTTCAACGAAGGGGTGGCTTGTTAATTTCCTTCACTGATTGGGAGAGATGATGCAGTAAAATTTCACATGACAAGAAAGTGGAGGAGGATCTCTGTGAAAGAGTGGGAGAGGTAAAATGGCAGGAGAGTTCTGAGGCCTGCCGAGGTGAAGAATGTGATATATTCACACCAGGGTTGTACCTACTTTTAGATTTTTCAGCATCATCAGCCGTACTGTGGCTCAGAGGAGCAACGCACAGCAAAGTGATACATTAAATTCATTTGCACTCAGGATAGTGCTTTTATCATAGTATCTTTCTCATCGCTATCCTTCATAGAGCTGCACTGGTGGCAACACTACACCAAAAATTAGGAAAGTGCTCTTTGTCACTCAAAACAGGCCAAGTAAAAAGCTCCATAACGCTCACTATCTTTTTTGTCTGTGCAGCCAACACAGATAATTGTGAAGCATAATCCACACTGACTATCTTGAGTGGGACATTTATTTAAAATCCTATCTGTAGCTGTTTTTTGTTTTGTTTTGGAGGATGTGGCAGCTTTGTTATTAAGGTGTTGTCTCCAGTATGAAATATTGTCCCTGTTGAGGTTTCAGTCATTAGAATGAACGTATTTGCTGCCTTTTATTTCTACCAAAAGGTTGACATCTGGAGGGGGAATCTGTGATCTTTGGACGCAAATGTCCTTTTATCCAGTTGCTGCTATGTTTCCTTATGACAGCCTTCCCCAACCTTGTGCTTCCAGATGTGTTCCACTACAACTCCCATAATCTCCCAGCCAACATTTCTCAGCCAGCATTTTAGGATGATGCCAGGTCAGTGCAGAGGATATCTGAAGTAATCACCTTCATAATTTTTCTTACAAGCCTGTAATTTAATTTAACCCTATAATTGCTACCATTCATACAGCAAATTTCCCTGTTGTTTAGGTACAGTTAATGCTGGTTAATTTAGTGCTGAATCTGCAGCTCCCAATGAATCGATCACTATTCTACCTACAAATATTGAGTACAGTTTTGCGTTGCAAATAAAAGACCTCCCGTGGGATTGAACAAATTCATCTGCACTCAGGATAGTGTTCTTATTGTAATATCTTTCTCATTGCTATCTTTAGTAGAGCTGCTCTGGTGGCAGTACTACTCCAGAAATAGGAAAGTGCTCTTCTTCAGAATTCAACCTTCATTTCAGGCCATGGGGGACTAACACAGTGGCCGGAGCAATGATGCAGACAGACACAGGCCAAGACAGGTTGAGGACAGGTTGAAATCCTAGCCTCGTTGATGCCACAAAGTCTGAGGGGACTTCCAAAAGCAGCCTTCCCCAACCTGGTGTCTTCCAGATGTTTTGGACTATGACTCCCTGGATTCCTGGCCACTGGTCATGTTGGCTGGGGCTGATGGGAGTTGAATTCCAGACAGTCTGGGGGTCACCAGGTTGGGGAAGGCTGCTCAGGAGGAACCTCAGATTCAGTCAAGAGAAGCGTGCAAGCCAGTTTCCCTGACCTACCCGATTCCTGCTCAATTTCCAGCCAGGCGCCTCTGCTAAGCACAGCCTTTTCCAAAAGCAGATTGAGCCAGCTCTTTTCATTAGCTGCAGATGAAGCCAACATGTTGTTAATGAACAAAAGAGATCAATTTGGATCTACTTCTTCCTTGTTCCGACCTTTCTTATTTATTGCTTACATTTATACTCTGCCTTTCCATAATAAAAATGCCCGGGGCAGCTAACAATAAAATCCACAAGACAAGAGAACCAATCCATATAACATAACAAGCAGCAACACAATAAAACTGTATTGAACAATCTGATAAGATCAGGTAACACCACCTGCCCCTCCACAAAAAGGCAGCCTAGGAGGAAGCTCAGCGTGCCACTTCCTTGTAATGTCCTTCACTCTTTTCAAACAATGCAAGTTCTTCCTCTTCCTTCCCACTATTTGGAAGGAAATTGTAGACTTGATTCATAGCTTCATTAGAGATTGTGCTATGGGCGGCAATTCGTCCACTTGCACAGGAATGCCCATGCAGGCCTTAAGAGAAGGGCGAGGCTTCGGGTGGCCACTTAAGCATTGCCAAAAAGAGGAATTGTGTCACCAAAAAAAGAGGACGTCAATTTGCATAGCACTAGCATTGGCAAATATATATGTATAGGTGCAAATGTAGAAATAATGAACCATACTGGGGAAGACTGTGACTAGGCGAGCTGCGTACCTGCTCACTTTGCTGTCCAGGTGCTAACTGTTGATGGGCAACTTCAAGGCCTGTGCTGCTTTCCCTTCTTATGGTTCTTTGACGTTAAACCAGACTTGGACCGGGCAGCCCATCAAATAGAGGACACCTTCAAATAGAGGACTGTCGTCTGTAAAGTAGGACACCTGCTGGCCACCCTAGGGCTCCTCACAGTCACACCCATTACCAATTGCTAAAATTGGAAGCTCTGCAGCAGGAGGGCGGAGTTGTTGAAAAAATAGAAGTGGGAGCGGGGGGGGGGGAAGCTCTTGGAGGCTGCATGTGCTGTGAGGAAGGGCTTGGCTCGTGGATGTTCAGGGCTGAGAGAGGAGGCCGAAGGCTACCTTGGGAAGGGCCATACCGCGCGCAACGGTCCCAGGTTCAGTCCCTGCATCTCCAGGTGAGGATGGGAAAGACGCCTGCCTGAAAACCTTTAGAGCCACTGCCAGTTAGTCAGCAGGCTACCTCTCCTCAATGTGGTGCCCTCCAGATGTTTGGGACTACAACTCCCAGGATTCCTGACCACTCGCCATGTTGGTTGGGGCTGATGGGATATGTAGTCCAAAACATCTGGAGGGCACCTGGTTGGGAACGGCTGTTCTAGTCCATCAAAAGCTATGATGACATTTACTATTTCTTTTAAGCCTTCGTTGCTGTACCATTTACCTGCTTGAGCAATCTGCGTGTGTGTGTGTGTGTGTGTGTGTGTGTGTGTGTGTGTGTGTGCACATGTGTTTGTTAGAAGTCTTGTCAACTTGCAAAAATTATTTTCAGCAGGCCTGGGGGTGAGGATCACACTTCTTAAATCATCATGTTCACCACACTGAAATGCAGGGACATGCCCGTAAATGGGAACTGGCTGTCTTTGCTCTTCTTTTTGAGCGGGTGCCAAGAGCCCTTCGAAAACAACATCATTGCGTTCGCGCTCCTTGATATTCATGTGCATAAAATAACCTGCAGTTACATATACATAACCAGTTTTCTCACAGGAGTTATACCCCATACAAACTTCTGAAGCGGCCTTAGAGAGAACCGTGACATTGGTCCATCTCGTTTACTCTCTTCTTTGACTGGCAGCAGCTTTTCAAGGCCCCAGGCGGGAGCATTTCACAGCCCGGTTACCTAAACTCCTTTTAACAGGAGATGCTGTGGATTGAACCTGGGACTGTCTGCATCAGGGGTGCGGAACCAAATCCAGACCTTTGGGGGTTCCCAGGAGGCCACGCCCCTTTCCCCTGGCCCCCACCCCCTTTCCTCCAGCCACAGATCGTTAGGTGGTTTCCCAGATTTGGTGCCGTTTTCCCCCCCATTCTAAAAGGTTGAAATGCCTCTCCTAACGCTTAGTTACTGGCGGTAAGAAGTATAAGCTAAAATCAGGACCGGTGCAAGGCAGTTTGGTGCCCTAGGCAAGATCAGATATTTAACAGGGATGGGGACTCGGACCCGAGGACTCGACTCGTGAGTTGGACTGAGTCCCCCCTCTGACTCGACTCGGACTCGAGTCCCAATATTTTTAATGGGACTCGAGACTCGACTCAGGACTCGAGACCAAGGACTCTTCAACATCCCTGGGCTGTGCCAGAAGGAGTGGAGAGGAGCGTGATTGCCGGCGAAGAGCGCATGGAAGCGAGGTGTGCCGCTGCTCGGCCACTATGGACGGCTACCAGGAGTGCAGCCCCAACAGTGTGTCAAGATTTATTTTGACTGATGTGTTGCGTACTTGGGAGAGGCAGAAGAAGGACCTGAGATGACTCTGTGTGGCTGCTCTGAGTGTGTTTCTGGTTCCAGCAAGTTCATCACCAGTGAAGTGGGTGTTCAGTGAGGGTGGAATTGTGATGAGATCTCACCGTTCCAGAATGGGGGCCAAACATTTAGAAAAAATCATGTTCCTTAAATGCAACATGGATAAGTTTTAGGAAGTACAGCAAGTTTATTTTTTAAAATCATTTTTCTAAAATGCAACCTTTCAGACATTTTGGGTTTGGCTGCCTCTGCCTGCCTGTCTGGGGTTCCCAGCCTCCTCTGCCTGCCTGGTCTCTTCTTGACCAGTTCAACAGTTGGTTCCCTGCCTCCTCTGCCTGCCTGGTTATTTTGGGTTTTTCTGCCTGGTCTGTTCTTGCCAAAATCAGTTGCAGAGTTTTGAAATAAGCACACTTGTGCCTAGAATTTATTTAAACCACACATCTGAAGTAGCCTTATTTTGTTGGGAAAAAACCCCATTGATTTTAATAGGGACTTGTGGAGTCAGCTTTGGGAGTGACTCGTGACTCGTGAGTCACCATTTTGGACCAAGGACTCTTCAACATCCCTGAAGCGCCCCCCCCTTCCCACTTGAGAGCGCTGTATTTTTTTTTCAAGGCGTTTCTGGCGCCCCCTTTAGCCCTGCGCCCTAGGCAGCTGCCTAGTTGGCCTAATGATAGCACCAGCCCTGGCTAAAATATGCCGGTAGCACTTGGCATGTTGGGTCTGACCTTTTTTGCCTTCAGCCCCACCCACCACTGGAATGCCCCCCCCCCACTAATCCAATGGAATGGCCCTCTGGCTCCGAGGCTCAGCCCTGACTAAGCAGGGTGGCCTGTATACTTGATGGGAGCCCCCCTCTAGTTTCCAACATGGATCGATGCCTGGGGCCCTCCAACCTATACTATGAATCTGAAGCTGAAGAGGTTCTGCAGCCCTGGTCTACATACAGGAAAGGTGAGGAAACGCTAAACAACGGCCTATATCAAGGGTGGGCCACTTATGGCCCTATGGTCATTCATGGCCCTTGGCCTAATTTGAAAAGCTCTTCGCAGATGATCAGTTAGACCTCTGGCAAGAGCAACATATTCCTCCTCTGCCAGCCTGCAAGGCAGGGAGAGGGAGGGAGAGAGAAAAAGGGGTGTCAGAGAGAGAGAAGGGGTGGCCCCACCCACCACTGGGTTTTGGTCCAGTCCTTGGCCAGCATGCAGCCCCCAACAACTTACCCCTGGGAGAATGCAGCCTTCAATAGAAGAAATGTTCCCCCAACCCTGGCCTATATATTTCCCCCTCTGCAAGTAATAGCAGCCATGGGGGTGAAGGTGGGAACTGCATTTGTAATAGGAAATTGGCACAGGGATTAGAGTTAACCCCCCTTCCCCCGTGATTTGGATTGGACTTGCGTGCAGCCACGGTTTGCCAAATAAAAGGATGGCAGGAGAACCTGCACCATGTTTAGTTTGAACCTGTTCATGAGAGGCTGCCTTGGCTGTTCACATCTCACCAAGTAGGGTGAACAGGACTGGCAGGACAGCAGCGTCCCGTTCCCCGAGATTTCAGAGTCAAAACCTGAGGCCTGGGGGCGGGCCCTTGTGACATCAACAGGGATGGGCTCTTGTGACATCACAGGGGCAGGTCCTTCAATAACCATTGCAAAACGGTGCATGTGTGTGTAAGAGAGAGGCACACACACAAACACACACACACAAGCCTGTGGCTCACGCTGGCTCAGCTTGTCTGAGCGTGGAAAGCTAAGCAGGGTCAGGCCTGGTTATTACTTGGATGGGAGACCCCTCCTCTAGTTCCTGCATTGAGCAGGGGGTTGGACTCGATAGCCTTGTAGGCTCCTTCCAACTCTATGATCTATGAAATCTATGAAATGTGGGCTTCCTGCATGCAATTAAATACAAAAGAAGAATTATGTTTAACTCTTTATTTTTACAATAATGAACAAACTGAATTTTGCAACCACAGAAATATTTTCACAGTCCTTAAAATTTATGCTTGGAATTTGAAATGCATGCTCTAAGCAATTGTGGTTGCTGCTTTATATATTTGAAAAATTGGACAAAGTTCAATTCATAATTAAATTTAACACAAAACTTTGAGGAGAGCTAGCACGTGGTTCCTGTAGTCTGCCCATGTTTTCCATGTGAGAAAACACCCTCTCTACGTATGCATTACTTTGTGCCTACGTGACCAAGATAAGATAATACCTAGCAGCTGCTTGATTGTAAGATCATCTTCCTGTCTCCTTGTAAGGAAATCCCCCTCCCCTAAAGCAAACCCCCTTTTGTCTTGACCTTGCTGACCAATGTAAGAACTGTTGCTAAATGACCAGACTTCGGTATGCTATAAAAGTAGTTGTAAAAGCCCCGCCCGGGGTTCTGCTTCGAGACACAGTCCGCAGGACCAATTGTGCACAATAAACCTTTTTCCAATAACTCGAGTTGGTCCTCGTTGTCCTTATCTGAGTTAAAGGGTGACCACTTCACTAACAACCTGTGCAAGAGATGTAGTTTTTAAAAAATATTTTCAAGCTTGTACAGGGGATCGTTTTCCCACAAGGCGCCCTCTGAGAAATTTACCATTGCTGAACTGAATGATCTGCCCATGTGCGGCAAGGGCATGTGCTGCTCAGTTCATCAAAATGAAGCTACCAGGCTACTGGAGCAAGACAGAGAGAAGCCAGCAGTAGAAGGGTAGCACAGCTAAGTCCAAATAAGCAATAAGGGCTGGCAGAATCAGGGAACTGGCGGGCGGGGGGGGGGGGGAAGAGATAGAGGGCAAGATGGAGGGTGTGCGGGCATCATGGACTCTGCCTGGCAGCGCTCTGCCCTATAAAGGAGCCTCCTCTGCAGTCACTCACTGTCTTGCCTGTCTTCCATTCTGTAACCGAATCATTCTTGCGTAAACATTCTTAGTTAATTTCTCTGATGTCACCTCTTGTGCCTCCTTTATGTAGCTCTAGTCTTCAGTCCCCTTTCTGCACTGAGCATGCTATGCTGTGCTTCAGATAGCCTGCAGGGGGTGGTCTTTATCCCCACCCTCTAGTTGGAAATTGGGGGGAAAGTTGGCAAAAAGAAGAAGAAAAGAAGAGGAGGAGGAGGGAGGAGGAGGAGAAACTCTTATGGAATCTTCTCTTTCAGAGTGAGTGATTAAAAATATATATGTTTTAAAACAATATTGCTGCAAAACTCAAGATTCAATGGTAGTAATTTGAGACTGGCTGAAACCCCGAGATTCAGCTTGAGAATAGACCCCAAAACCCGACTCTCTGGCCACAGCTGAAGACCTGGCAGTCCTAGCGGTGAGGCCACTGGTTGTGCAAGCATTTGAAGCCTTCCCATTTGGCTGCAGCGACACCACGTAAGACATAAGGACGCAGCTGCGTTTGGCTGGTTCAGCCACTTTTCTATAAGGCGAGGTGGTGGTTTCCATGCAGCAACCCACCAGTTACCTGTGCGTAATGGCGAGATCGGATTCTCTGAATGCTTGGTACATGACTACCGTTAGATAAGGACTAAGCAAATTTCACCCCCAAAGTCTTTTCCTTTATCTCCCCCATCTCTCACACTGTTTCCTTGTGGTTGTTGTCACTGTGCCGCCACCCCTGCTTCCGAGAGCGAAGGCTGCTAACAGAAATAGGAAGTTGTTGCACTACAGTGTTCTCCAACCTTGGGTCCCCAGATGTTTTTGGCCTACAACTCCCAGCGTGCCCCAGGAGCGTGAGCCCCAGGCCTGTATGGGGTGGATGGGCAGTTATATGCTGGTCGGCGCTGCAACGGCGGCAAAGTGTGCCTGTTGCCGGTCTGGCCTATCTGTCTGTTCTACCGAGTCACCTTCTCCCAGCACGCCACAGACTGTGCCATTGATCAAGTGGCAGCGAGACAGCCAGCCAAGGCCACAAACTTCGGCAGGAATCGCACATGCACATGCATTGCCCTGCTCATGTGACACAGCAGACAAAAGCGTCGTCAAGGTCGTTCTGAGGTTCAAAGGCACAAGTCTGAGCTCAGGGGTGTCAAGGCGCCTGGCTGAAGCTGTATCAGCAGACAATTGCTTCCAGCGTCTGATGTGCGTTTGGGACCTGCCCTTTGAGCAGGCGCTGATAGGTAAGGCAGCCCAGCTGGGTCAGGCTGCACGTGCCTGGCCCTACCCCAAACACACTCCGGCACAGCCGGTCTCCGTCTGACCTAACGGAGGCACAACACTAGCACACACCCCCCCATGCAACTGGGGATTTCCACTGGTTTTGCCACTTCCCAAGGTGCTAGCTACTTGGGGTAAATGGCAAAACCAAGGGGAGAGTTGGGGTTTCCCAGCACCTCCCAGAAACCCTGGGGATCCTGTGTGGAAGGGGAGAAATTGAGGGGGTGTCCCCCAAAACACCCTTTTTTGCAGGATGTTACGTTTTTTTAGGGGGGGGGGGCTTGTGCCTCTGGGTTATCCACACTTGGGAAAGTCAGGGCAGCCCAGGAGGACATGAGCTTCACTAAAAAAAAAAAAAAAAAAACCTGAAGATTCTCCTGCAAACGGTGCTTCCCACTCCCCCCAACCTTTTTTTTTTTTTTAAAAAAAGGTAAAAGAAATAGGTAGCAGTGGGCTACAGAGTTCCAATTTGGCATGGACCCTGTGTTCATTCAAACAAATATCCATGCTGAATTGGAACTTTGTAGCCCATTGCTAAGTATTTCTTTTACATTTAAAAAAGTTGGGGGGAGTGGAAAGCAGCCTTTGCTAGCCCCTTGGCAAGTGTGGCAGCCCTTTTTTGCTACGCTTGCCAAGGGGCTCTGTGCCTTTTCGTCTTCTCAGTGGGTTAGCCTGTCGTCTGGGTTCAGACAACATGTTAAACCTACTAGGGCTTTCTTAACCCTACTGCAAACCATGGCTTAGCAGGGTGGTTTATAAGCCATACCGGGTTGGCTTATAAACCACCACGCAGGCTTCAGGCAACACACTAAGCCACTCTGCCTCTTAACGTACTGAGGTTTAGCTAAGCCACTCTGCCTCTTAACGTACGTTAGGTTTAGGTTAGGTTATTTGAAAGCTAAAGCCTTATTTGAATGTCTTCAGACCCTTCCTCACCCATTCCATCTCAAGATTGTAATCATGTGAACACCGTGACTTCAACATCATGTTAGCCTTTTTTCTCCTTCTTCACCCTCACCTGCTTCTTGTAAGTAACATCTTGCCTGATGAAGAGATTTGGAGATCTCAAAAGCTTGCGCATTTTTAGTGATCTTTTGGCTGGCCAAATAAAGGTTTTACACTAATATGGATTTTGGGATTTCTCATATGGTCAACGTGGCCTCTGTTGTATTCTAGAACATGGGGACCCTTTTCCCGATAAGTCATGTGAAGTTGTGTGTGTCACGTTGCCAGAAAATTATCCAGTAAGATATTTGTAAGACTGTATTGTGTTTGTGCATATTTTTAAAATCTCTTGTTCTTTCTTTTTTTAATATCCCCTCACTCCAAATAAAATGTTGTTGGAAGTCATGATTCCTCTTGTGTGAAGCTTCTCTTTTGTATTAGTACTGTCAAATTCCTAGGATTTTCTGCTACTCTGCATAGGCATCTAAATGTCACGGAACATGATGCTAAACAACAAAGCATATGCACGAGGAAAATGTACACATGTATTGTAACGCTCTGTGTGTGAATCACAATTTCATACCACTGTGCAGTTTTGCCCCCTCCCCGCAAGCTGGAAAAATTCCTGAGGATGCCCAAGGTAGAGCTCCAAACACATATCACCTGTATTATCAGCTGAGATTCTTTTTCTCTCCCTCTGTATGGTGACTGGAGAGAAGGGTGCTTCTGAGCATATGCAATGTGCATTTCACTCCTCATCAAGCCCTCATAGTTTATTTATTTATGCACGTATTTACAGCATTTGTATACCACTCCATATCTAGACAGATTCTGGAGCGGTGACCAATAAAAAGATAAAACAGATAAAATAAAAACAACAATGCATTAAAAACAGAGCAACGTTAAAACTGTGGCTGGTCAGCAAGGAAGGCCTCCTGAAACAAAGACGTCTTCAGCAGGTTCCGAAAACAACACAGTGTCGGAGCCTGCCTGACCTCCAGAGGCAGGGAGTTCCAGAGAAGTGGAGCTGCCACACTGAAGGCTCTTCTCCTGGTGGACTCCAATTGGGTCATAGGTCCATGCGGAACCACCAGGAGAATGTCCTCCAATGACTTCAGTGACTGGACAAGTTGGAAATGGAGAAGGCGCTCGCTCAGGTATCCTGGTCCCAAGTTGTTTAGGGCTTTGTACACTAAACAGAACCAGAAGCTTACACCTGGCCCGGTAGCGAACAGGCAGCCAGTGCAGCAATGGAGTTGCATGCTGAAAAGGGGCAGCTCCCGACAATAGCCAAGCTGCTGCATTCTGCACTAGCTCCAGCTTCCGGAGCGGCCTCAAGGGCAGCCCCACATAGACAGCATTGCAGTAATCCAGTCTTGAGGTTACTAGCACCTTATCACTGTGGCCAAGCTATCCCTGTCCAGGAGAGGCTGTAGCTGCTGAACCAGTCGAACCTGGTAAAAGGCACTCCAAGCTGCCACAGTCACTTGGAACTCCAGCAAGAGCAATGGATCTAGGGGTAGCCCCAGACCACAAACCTGATCTTTCAGAGGGAGCGCAACCCCATCCAGAACAGGCAATGAGCCTATCTCCTGGTCTCGGAAGCCACTCACCCACAGGGGTTCCACCTTGCCAGGATTCAGTTTCAGTTTATTGGCCTTTATCCAGCCTGTTCTGGGATCTGAAGGCAGGGCTATCATATATCTTTCATGAGACAAACTAAGAACTTGGGAGTTGTAAGCTTCTTCACTGCCAGGCTTGTTATACTGCTTACGGATTATCTGGTTCTGAACAGCAGAGAGATCTAGAAGCAGCAGCTGTATATCTTCTCCTTGGCAGTGCTACAAGGTTGAGGTGACCTGGAACTTGCTCTAACTTGAGAGTTCAACAACAAGAAAAGCAAACCTGGTACTGATAAAACTAGGTTGAACTAGAAGCAATGATGATTGTCATTAAGCTTTCTTTGGGGGGACATTGATCTTAGAGGTTGCAACTTCTCCCAGGGTGAGGAACCAGAAGTGAACATTTGCACGTGCCAATTCTTTTAACTATGCACCTTTAAAATGGCCACATTGACTACCACTGCGGGAAACTAAGGTTTATTTTTAAATTCTAGGAAACAAAGACTCCACCTGGTTATTTCTTTTACACTCACTGAAGACCTATTAAAAACCCATTCCCTCTTGAAATACCTTGCAATGAACTTCTTTTTCTGGAATGTGACAGCAGGGAAGATATTCTGCACTAAAGACTACCTTGGCAGGAAGCATAAGCTGAAGTGAGGTCCTAGAGCTCATCTCCATATTTATAAGGCACAATTTATACGAATATGGTGAACAAACTCTGGACCCAACTGCTAGATACAAATGTTTGCATCAAACACCTGATGTCGTGTGTGTGTGTGTGTGTGTGTGTGTGTGTGCATATATGCGTGCGTGCGCGTGTGTGTGTACGTGTGTGTGTGTGTGAAAAGGGAAAAGTCACTTCAGTGAGGTGATTGGAGAAGAGGAGGAGGAGAGGGGTTTTTACCATTTCCGCCACCGCTGCACTATAGATTCCACAAGCAGCCTTTTGCCCATGGGATCCCAAGCACAGACTCGCAAACCCATATTTGGAACTCCATAAGAGGGAAAGTGGCAGGGGGAATATGCATGAATCCTGCCTTTCTACACCAAATTGCACTCAAAGCAGCTTACAAGAAAACAATGCGAAACAACTTTTCTCTTTAAGGAAAAAACAAACAGACAGCAATCTGGGGTTTATTGCATGCATTTGTGTATGACATTTAGTTAAACCGTCTGCCTTGCTGGCTGAGGACAAATCAACCTGGAATTGTTGGTGTTCTTGGCCTCCATTCACACAGAATGCTTGCGGCCAGGGAGCTGCTTCCACATGGTGATCTCTCCCACTGTTGTAATAAGTATCTGAATACTGGAACCACATGTGTAGGGCCAATCGCATGCGACAATTTCTGAAACCCAAGAGGAAAAAAGCATCACTGATTACTGTCAAAGGGTATCCTTTCCTGGTAGCTCACAAAATGCAATATGTCTTTAATGATAAATGTAAAACCATAAAACACCATCGTAATAACATTAATAGATAATAAGACCAGAACAACACTAAGCAAATGACGTTCCACCCAGTGAGAACAATAAACATGAGATAAATAATTAAAACTAAAACTATATACACAACAACCCAACTGAAGAGAAATCAATGGTCTTTAAGGCCTACTTGAAGGCCTGAAATGAGGGAGCCAGCCATACCTCAGCTGGAACAGAGTTCCATAGGCCTTGCAAAGCATATGTTCTGTCACTGAGCTTCGGCCCTTCCTGTTTTTAGATGTCTTAGGTAGCCATGGACAAACATACCCCAGATGAATTCATTATTTCCTCTGAGAGTAACAAATTCATCCGTGTAATCTCGGACGAGAGTTCTCCTTTAATTTGAGGTATACAAGTTTTTGCTCCTGCACACTATCAAACTGCATCTTGGGAGCTGTAGTTTGGAATCATGTAATGCATCATTATATCATGCATCACCACATTATGTACCCCTTCCTGATTGGTTGTTTCCATGTGACCTTTCTACATAATACTTGATGTCGCTGATTGGTATATAGAGGAGAGATATGGATTGATATATGGAGTTGTATACATGGCTGTTTCTTTGAACAAGATTAGTTTGTGGAAAGAGTTCAAATGCCAAGATATCCCTAAAGGGTTACAATGACATCCTCACATTTCCTCCTGAAAGAAAAGAGTTAAACCAACTCGGCACATAGTGTAGTTTGGATGCAGATTGCACATCCTCCAAAGCTCGCAATTTATTCTGAAATTAATAATGAATTTGTAAGACAGTGATCCAAGCTGTTCAAAGTTGAACATTACGAATGCAAAACTTTTGACCCATGAGCCAACTAATTACAAAATTCAGCATCATCACGAATCTTGGGTGTACACCTATCCCATTAAAATATCTTAGATGTACACCTAAAAAACAAAAGTTAAAATGTGGAGCAGCCTTGGGTTTGGGTTCCCAAATTCCCATTGAAGGCAATAACAGTGGAGAGGATTAATCACCTCTTGGGTTCTGTCCCTTAATGAAGACTGGTGCGGGTTTTTTTTTAAAAAAAGCCCTTTAAACATGCAAAGGCTAAGAGTTGTGTGCTCCCCATGACTTTCCACATGATAATCATATTCTGTGAGCTACCAGGAAAGGATAGCCTTTTAGTGTAATCAATGACGTCTTTTTCCTCTTGGGTTTGTGAAATTGTTGGTGACTACTCTTCCGTTTTAGTGCCCAGTCCCTGTTTGACTGGAATTGCAGTGAAGTGTGTGAATTTTGCTGAAAAGCAACCCTGCTGCTTTTGAAGAGGGAGATCATATAAACAACACAGCAGGTTTTGTGTGGTTTACCTCAAGACGTCACCATCAGTTACCCAAGGGAAATCAGGGAGCCTGTTGCACTAAGCTTTGATAGTAGGAAGGGGGAAACATTACTGCCGTTTGACTTTCACTAACAGTTTACTTGCTAAAAGAAACTTGTACTTTGGGTGCTCAGAAGAGAAAGCAAATGGGTGAAGACAGATACACATTCTAAAGTGTGGTGGAAGTGGTTTCAACTTAACATTTGCTGTATTCGTAGGCATTTGTTTTCAGTGAAGATGTATATGTGGTCTAAAGAAAACCACTTCCTCCATTCTTAGAATGTATATCTAGAGAGCCATTGCAGACCAGAGAAGTTAGCCCTGGGCTACATGGACCAATAGTCAGGGCAGCTTCATATATATTTGCATAATATTAGCAGATTAGCTCCTCTTCCTCCTCATGGAGGAGAAGGCCATTGGTGGCTACTAGTCCTGATTGGCTATATGCTTCCTCCAGTATCAGAGACAGTATGCTGGGGAACAAGGGCAGGAGGGTGCTGTTGCACTCGTGTCCTGCTTGTGGGATCCCATGGGCAGATGGTTGGCCACTGTGTGAACAGAAAGCTGGAGTAGATGGACCCTTGGTCTGATCCAGCATGGCTCTTCTTATGTTCTTATGCTTAACCTCTCTTCTGTGGTAGCCACATATATTAATATTATTTAATGAGAAACCTGAGGGCCAGCTCATTGAGATGAGTAGAAGCTGAACAAGCCACTTGTGCTTCCTAATTCACAAACACTTCTTGTTACCTCACAATGCACAGGAGATGGTGGGTAGTACAGCCAGAAGAACTAAAAGCAAATAGCCACTAATTGTGTCAGAGATTAACTGTAAAAACATGACCCTACTAGGTGATTGTCTACTCTAATACCACATGTCTCAGATTTCCTCTTTCCCCTTATCAGCATTCAGTGGGTTAATCTGCTTTGCTGTGTTAGGGTTCGGGCACAGGGTAAAAGAGAAGTGGCAACCATGCTCCTCTGCTTGGCTTGGTGTTCTCAGTAAGCTTGTGTGAGCAAGATTTCCTCCAGCTTTTTATCTACCATTTTGAAACCATGTTTAATTATAATTATTCCACATGGAGAAGAAAACATGACATAATTTAATAACTGTCAATATTATTACATGCTCTCTGATGCCTTCTCAGTGCCCTGTTATCCCTCCATAATTACACTGAGAAACACAAAACCTTCCAAACATTGATGTAGTAAACACACATCAACAGCCACCATTAGGCTGAGGTCTAACTTTGAGTCTTTAAAGTTTCCAAGAAAGCCAAACCACTCTGCAATAGTAGCAAAATTCACTCAGAGGGGAGTGAATTTTGCTACTATTTCAGTATTATTGGACTTCATCGGCAACCATGTGGGGTTTAGCCCATTCTCATGGACTAAAATGTCTCCCCCTTCCATGCCTTTCTGCACCAGATGTTTCTCTGTTTGATTAGTTAACCATTCTGGCTCTTTCCCACATGGCAACACTGATGTCATGTTGGGTGAGGTCCTTTATAAGACATCTCTGGATCTCTTTTTTGCTCTTGGTCTTCTGCCCAATACAAACTCACTAAACAGCAAACATGCCTTTCATGCCCGCCCTTCACCGATCAAAGAATGGTGTCCCTAATGCAGAGGGCATGTATAGCCCAGTGCATCCAATTTTTACTTTAATTTTTTTTTTTTTTAGTAAACATTGTTTTAGTGCAGGTTGTGCAACCTCAGTGCAGAATTACACGATTTGTGATTTTATCTTGCTCTTTACTGTGCCTAATAGCTTAAAGGTGCTCCCAGTTTACTTTTTTCCAGTTCATCGACACACCGGCAATAACTTGTCCATCTTTCACAGCCTCCAAATAAGGTGGAAATCAGAACAGTGTAGTAAATGCGGACATCGTGGCTGCTTCCAGGTGAGATGTCGCAATCAGCAGTTTGCAAAGGATCTTTCCACCAAGGGATTCAAAGGCAATAAACACACAAATGGGGAAGGAAGAGAAGCTAAATTTACTGAAACTTCTCCAATAAGTCTCAGAGAAGAAATGAACAGGTTACATATAGAGAAAGCATGCTTACGCCCCTTCAGTTGTCTGGAACCCTGGGAAGACGAAGGATGGACCCCTTGGCCAACTTGCACAGCGCTGCTCCACATTTCAGCATGGGCTTAGGTTCCCTGTTGGAGCAGTTTCCTAGGACCTGTATATTATTCGGCTATATGGTTTCACCTGTGTACGTGTGCATCTGTGACTGACCTTGGAGGGGAATAATATATTCCAACGCTAACTAATATGGGCAAGTGTCCAGTATAGATAGTGATATTATCCTCCCTATATTCCTATACCAGGTGTGCAAGTTTAAACATTTCCCCTCCCAAGTATCAAGGACATCGTGATTAGATCCACAGAGAGAAAGAAACATCTTTGAGAGAAACTTCTCCAAATCAGCGAGAGATTGACATCCACAGGGGAGAAGAGGTGACACACCAAACCTAACTCCTCGAGTTTCCAGTGGTCTTCCATGGTAGCACTACATGCTTCACATGACATCTTTCCACTGTTCAGACAGCTTAGGCAGCCAGGGTTACATCTGGTAGAAGGTCTTTGTGGTAAACTGCATTCTCCGTGGTTGTGAGGCTGTTTCCCATATCATTCATCTCAGAACAAATACCTCTTTTTCTCCAAACTTGTGCCAATATGGCAACTTCAGTAAAGCTATGGCAGTGGTTTTCAAATCGTGTTCATGGGAACCATAGGATTTTTGGAAATACATCAAGGCTTCTAGATATATTATTTGAAGAAGAGGAAGAAAATAAAAATACAAAATTTATGCATTGCTTCTCATGCAAAAAGCAGTCTTGACGTGACTTCCACACACAAATACAGAAATCCATAATTAATATAATGGAAAAAACCCAAAATCAATATAAACCATAATCAGCACAATAATACAAATAAAAAGTAAATACCATAAAAACATAATCTAGAAACAGTACAATACAAAAATACACAATACACAAAATCTCTTCCCACCCCATTCATAGCCTAGAATGAAGACCACAAAAGCTGCCCACAATAATTGGGCCATAATGAATGTCCAAATGCCTGGGAAAATAAGTATGTCTTCACCTGATTCTGAAAAGATGACAGTGTTGGCACCAGGTGGACTTCCTTCGGCAGAGCATTCCATAAACACAGGGCTACCACAGAGAAGGCCTGTTCCTGAACTGCCACCCCCTGAGTTTGTTTCGGAGCGGACACACAGGGCACGTTCGCACGTCATGCTAAGCCACCCTGCGAATGAGCCACTGGGGATTGGTTGTTCCCTGAACAACCTATGGTATACCCAACAGACAATTGGGCTTACTGTGGGTTGTCCTCCCCCTCCTTCCCCCTCAGTCCTCCAGCCAGCTCCAGCACGTATCCCAGAGTTCTTTGCACAGAACCCATCTTGTCTCCCCCTCCCTGCTCTGATCACTACCCCTTTTTGTTCGCTGCTGTTCCTGCCCCCCTGGAGCCTCAAAAAAGCGCATGTCAGGGTTCAGTGTCAGTAATACAGTGGGCCTTCTAGCTCATAGCCAGAAACTGGTCAGCAGTAGTTTGGAAGGATTTGGGGCCTAGTCCGTCTGTAGAATGTCAAGACCAGTGTGAGCTCATCACTGTCAGAGTTCTCAGGGGAAAGCAGGCGGGAGCCTCACCCCTGAAGGGGAGAAGGGAAACACCCAGGTGGGATAGTGGCCTTGTGGATGGGCTAGCTCCCTTGTCATTTAGTGGTTTGGGAGGACGGTTCTGATGGACACTGCTTTTAAGTCAGTGCATAGTCTCCAGAGTCTTGACTAGGAACATCTCTCTCATCTTCCCTGTTTGCATCTTTCTGTTTAGAACTATCACCGACTGAGTCTGTGGGAGCACTCTGCACATGGACTCTACCTAATTTGGACTTTCTTCTCTTTGGACTTGTACTGTCAAGAACCTGCCAGAAGGACTGTCGTACTTTTCATAGACTGTGCATTCTTGTGGCTATGGATGTGTCTTCATGGAGGATCCCAGAGTCTGGATGGCTTGGGGCTAATTCCGAACTTCTAGACATTCCTTCTAGACATAGACATTCCTATGCCTTGAGCCATGTGGCATAGAGCAAGGCCGGGAGCTTTGGGCATTGGAATCTCTGCGTGTGGGGAAGTACTTTGGACTCGAGTCTGATCTTGTTTTGGACCCTTATTGTTGAGAGGCCTGGACTCACAGGACACAGAGGGTCCAACCCCAGCGGGAGTTGGTCTTGGCCCCAGTGGGGGTGTGCATGGTGGTTTAGATCCTTCTGCTGTCGGAAGAGCAACTAGGAGTTGCTCAGATCCTACGGCCAAGACTCACACTACCGTGGAGGTTCCAACGCAGTGGCAAAGTTGGATCAGATCTCTGTGGGAGTGCCTGGCCAAGTCAGGCCTGTTTCTAGGATTCCTTCCCCTGGCTGAGGAACATCTGGGATTGACTCTGATCCTTTCTTGCAGGAGCAGTGGCTCCAATGCTTCCCTTGTCTGAGGAGCAGTGGGAATTGGCTCCGGTCCCTTAACTTGGGGTGGAATGTCAAGGAATTTGGTCCCTAAGAGACGTTCCGGTCCCTTACCTTGATGTGGAACTATTTCAAGAGCCTGTAGCAAAATGCCATCAGCGATGTGATTTCTGAAGACTGTAACGGTTAAGCTCGAGTTAAGCTCGAGTTAACCGTTAAGACTGTAACGGTTAAGCTGTGGGATTTGCTGTAATAAAAGGATCTCACTGATTTGGAGTCTCCTGTGTCAGAGTGCTAGAATGCGTGATTGCAGGACCAGGGCCCCGACAGCACAATTGTGGTTGGGTTTTTAAAATTATTTTTTTGGCCCCTGAAAATTGTGTAACTATGTTTGTAATCGTTGGTTTTGGGGTCAGTCTTGTGCAAGTGTATGCTAATTCGTGTACAGTTGCCAGGGACCAATTGCCAAGTTGTCAACTGAAAAGCACCTGTAAAGGGGGGAAAGGCAGCAAAAGAAGGTGCGCCCCCCCAAAAGCGGGGGACAATATCTCTCCCTTAGCAATAGAATCCTCTCAATTTTAAATGTTGAAGTGGCAGTTCTTTCAACACTTCCCCAACTCTCCAGGTACTCCAGAAAGAGGAGATATTAACTCCCACCACCGCCACACCTTTTAGTGGAGCACTTACTGCTGCGGTTATCACGGTTCCCTGAGAGTTCTGAAACACAACAACACAGAAATATACGTAAATTTAATGGCTGGGAAGTACATGGAGGGGAAATTTACACACCTGCAGTAATGGAGCAGTTAATGCAGGTGTGCACATTTCCCCTCCATTTATTTCTCAGCCATTAAAGTTGCATACATTCCTGATTTTTTAAAAAATAATAATAACAACAACAACAACAACAACAACAACTGCCAGGGAACCGCAGTAACTGCTCCGAAAAAGAGCTGCAAAAAGGGGGGGGAGTAAATGTCTGCCCTTTCTGGAGTAGCTGGAGAGTCAGGGAAGTGTTGAAAAGGTGGAGGCCACTGAGAAGTGTCAGTTCAACATCTAGCCAGTGACTGCCCTTCTACCAATGCTGAAATGGCACTTTGGAAGGACCATTGCTTGTTCCTCAGTGTTTTATTTTTTGGTGCCTCAAAAATGTGCAATTGGGGTCGTAATTTTTTTTAAAAAAATATTTTTGGGTTGTTTTTTCACAAGTGCACAAGTGCTCATTTATGGCTATTCTATATGAGTATTGGCAAGACAAGGTTGCCTATTGGCTAATTTGCCACATTTGCGAAAGACCGGGGCGGGGGGGGAGAGAAATAAGAGAAAGGAGGGACCCACTAACACAAGTCAGAAGCAATGTGGGTGGGGGGAGTCAAAGGAGTAAGTTCACCAAAAGGTGGTGGTGGGGAACAATATCTCCCCCTTGGCAATGTGCTCCTCTCAGTTTTAAGTGTTGAACGGACGCTTCTCAGTGTCAGAAGCATCACCTGCTAGTTTCTGCAGTTCAAGCTGCTGTTAAAGGCCCAGGATCAGGCCAGACCCTAAGAACGTAAGAAGAGACTTGCCAGATCAGAACAAAGGCCTATCTCAGGCATAGGCAACCAGGTGCCCACTAGATGTTTTGGACTACAGCTCCCAAATAGCCCCCACCAGTGTTGCCAATGGGCAGGGATTATGGGGATTGTAGTCCAATACATCTGCAGGTTACCTCCTCCTACCTAGTGCAGCATCCTGTTTCCCACAGTGGCCAACTAGATGACTATGGAAGACCCACAAGCAATACATGAGTGGAATAGCCCTCTCCAGCTGTAATTTTTCCTTGATAAATTGGTAACACGATACAAAACAAATTTAGGCAACTTTGCTAATGGCTCGCTGGGTGACTTTTGGCCAGTCACTGACTCTCAGCCTAACCTACCTCACAGGGTTGTTGTGAGGATAAAATGGAGAGGAGGAGGAGGAGGATTGTGTAAGCCGCCTTGGGTTCCTTGCAGGAAAAAAGGCGGGGTATAAATATAATAAATAAATAAATAAATAAATAAATAAAATAAAATAAAATAAAATAAAATAAAATAAACTTGCAATGGCTTTCCAGCAGGAGTCTTTTTCAGAGATTGAACCTAAGAGCTTTTGCGTGCAAAGAATGTGCTGTACCGTGTGCTGAGTTACAGCCCTTTCCCATAGTCTTTCCTTGACCAAAGATATGGTGGGGCAGGGAAATCAAAAAGAATAAGAAGGGACCAGGGAGCGCCTACACTGCAGTTTTCAAAATTCCACAAGGGCAGGAGCCCAGAGAAGAAAATAACACCAACAAGAACACAGTGAGAGTATGGTGTTGCTCCACTGCCTGGGCTTAAAACCACTTGATTTGTGTTAATTGGAAAGGGCTGGTATTCCTGGTTCTGGCCACATACGCAAACTGGGATGAGAGAGGTAACTGGAGAATGTATGTATGGGTGGAATCCAATGTTGCGTGAGCCGACTTTCTCCTCTGCCCCTGCAGCTCCCCCCCCCATCTGCTCTGGAGGATCCCCCCAACTCTCCAGTACAGATTTTGAGGGTGAGGGAGTTGCAAAGGGAAGGGGGGATTGCCCCCTCCCAGTTCTGGTGATGGACGAAGAGCCATCAGCAGAAGAACTCAACTGGATTTTATCCTATGTCTACCCTAGTAACTTACTATGCCTTGGCCTTTGAGAACCTTGATTGCATACCATGTAGATCATATTTCTGTGTGAGTTAGTTTGGGTTGAATTCAACCAGCCCGTTGGTCATGAACTGGAAACCTTTCACTGCAAAGAAACTCTCCACATGCATGGAAATTTACAGCCTGGCCAAGTTTAGAGAATTTTCTGTTTACAATGATGATCACTTGAGTTTATTTGCGTAAGAGGTCATGTGATCCACTAACCAGAAGGCTGGACTCAAGTGACTGGATGAACTTCCATCTGAGTCATAGATTCACTTTGTGGTCATTTGTATCACATCCTCACCCGCCACACACACACATACATTCTTTCCAAAAATCACCATAATATGCGGAGACAATATTTGACCCAATTGCTCAGTACAAACTAGCTGCTTTCCCATGCCCTGGCCAATGAACGTGAAACCACATGGATAACTTACTTAGCACTTAGGAAAACTGTATTTTATTTTACTAAAATTATGTAATCAGTTAAATATTATCACAGAATCATAGAAGGAGCTGGGGGTCATCTAGTCCACCCCTACACAGTACAACATCAACAATATATTAAATTTAATATAAACAGAATAAACTACATGTATTTATGTTTTTGCTGTTTTATACTGACCACAGTGCCCTCCCTGACAAACCTGGCAACATTTCTGGATAGGGGCCTCCTCCTTTGGACAAAACTTATTTCCCTTCATCTGGCCTGGTCACATCACCATACCTGAGATGGTGTTGTTTTTGCATTCTTTAGGGCGCAATCCAATGCATGTTTAGACAGACAAAAATCCTACAACTCCCAGCATTCTGCAGCCAGTTAACCATGACCAACCCAGAAAAGAAACCATGATTTGTTGTTGGGTTGTGAATTCTGGGTTGTTTAAACCATAGGTTGTCGTTACGTATGAACCCAGAACTGTGGGTTGTTCATGGGTTTCATAGATCATAGAGTTGGAAGGAGCCTACAAGGCTCAATGCAGGAAACTAGAGGAGGGGTCTCCCATCCAAGTAATAACCAGGCTTGACCCTGCTTAGCTTTCCACACTCAGACAAGCTGAGCCAGCATAAGCCACAGGCCTGTATTTGTTTCACCAGGCTACAGAGGTAGCGGGTAAAAATGGTTAACAAAAAAAACACAAAACAACCCCCCCCCAGCTGCTCTACATGCCAGTACTACAGCGCCACAAAGGCATTTGGGATACAGGAAGGGAGTGGGTGAAGTAGGAAGGAAACAAACCACCTAGGAACTGAGAAAACAAACCACAGTTTGTTTGATCATCTGCCAGACAAGCTCTAGGTAGGTTGACAAACCATGGTTTAACCAGGGATGGGGACTCGGACTCCAGGACTCGACTCGTGAGTCGGACTGAGTCCCCCCTCTGACTCGAGTTGCACTCGAGTCCCAATATTTTGAATGGGACTCGAGACTCGACTCGGGACTCGAGACCAAGGACTCGTCAACATCCCTGCTTGATGCCACCTGCAGGTGCTGTCTGGACCTAGTTGCAGTAACAATCCAAGTTTATTTTTTTAAATCATTTCCTAATGCAACCTTTCAGACATTTTGGGTTTAGCTGCCTCTGCCTGCCTGTTTGGGGTTCCCAGCCTCCTCTGCCTGCCTGGTCTCTTCTTGACCAGTTCAACAGTTGAATTGTCCAAGACAAAGGCCTCTGCCTGCCTGCTTTGGGGTTCCCTGCCTCCTCTGCCTGCCTAGTTATTTTGGGTTTGTCTGCCTGGTCTGTTCTTGTCAAAACCAGTGGCAGAGTTTTGAGATAAAAAGGCACACTTGTGCCTAGAATTTATTTAAGCCACACATCTGAAGTAGCCTTATTTTGTTGGGAAAAAACCCCATTGATTTTAATAGGGACTCGTGGAGTCAGCTTTGGGAGTGACTCGGGACTCGGGACTCATGAGTCACCATTTTGGACCAAGGACTTGGACTCGGACTCGAGACTCGGGTCCAAAGACTCGTGACTCGACTCGTGACTCGAGACCAAGGACTCTTCAACATCCCTGGGTTTAACCACGGGTTAAATAAACCATGGGTTAGTGTTATATGTGAACCAGGTCAGTGTTTGGGTTACCACATTAGACTGAAAGTGAGGATTCACTTGATACTCCTCCATACAGAACAATTCCCTCCAGATATAAAATTGGCATGTCAGTGATAGGGATGGATGGATCAATCTATATCTTGTGTGTGTCAGTTTCACATCTGTTCTAGGCCGGTTCCATCCTGTCTCTGTTTCTACTTCCATTTTTGACCAAAAAAATCTGCACTAAAATTCTCATTGACTTATTTATGCTGTTATCAGGCAGTGCAGTGGCTGCTTTTAAGTTTTAATGACTTCACGTGATAGTGTGCACACACACACATAAATATAAATATTATATAATATCTCCCCAAAACATTTTCAGCTGGTCAGTGTCTGTTTCTGGGTGGGACTATTGTGATCATCTGGTCTTAATCTGTCACTATTTCCATCTCAAGGAACGTATGTTATTTTAATTTCCCCTCCATCTACTGTAATGGAATCTGTGTTCCTTCGCCCTACTTCCAGTCTTTTTCCATGTTGCTTTAGCTGATCAAAGGTCTTTCATCCAAAACCATTTCATGGGGCTATGTATACACAAACACCATCTCGCTTAACCTTTGAGAGTTATTATGTAAATGAGTATCCCCCACTCCCCACCCGTGTGCATGTGTGCGCGTGTGCGCATGCTGGGGGAGAACAAACTTCTTTTAGGTTATAAGAACAAAGGTTCCTGCTCGATTAGACCAAAGGCCTGCCTAATCCAGCATTCTGTTTCCTACAATGGCCAACCAGGTGGCTGTGGAATGATGTACTCAAGCAATGTACTCGGACTCGAGCAGTGGCTGTGGAAAACTCACAAGCAGGACGTGAGTGCAGTAGCATCCTCCTGCTGTTGTTCTCCACCAACTGGCTTTCAGAGGCATGCTCCTTCTGATCCTGGAGGTAATATATAGCTACCATGGCTAGTAGTTATGGATAGCCTCATCTTCCATGAATTCAGCTTTATTGGATGACCCTGAATCTAGTATTCTGAGACAGAGAAAAACATCTTTGTATTCACTTTTTCTACACCATGCATAATTTTATACATCTCTATCATATACCCTTCCTTGCTGTTGTTTTTTTTTTAAACTAAAACTTGGACATTTTAATCTTTCCTCATAGGAGAGTTGCTCCAGCCCCCTGATCATTTTGGTCGCCCTTTTCTACACTTTCCCCAGGTTTTTTTGAGATGCAGTGACCAGAATATCTGAACAGCCCAATCTTGTCTGATCTTGGAAGCTAAGCAAGGTCAGGCCTGGTTAGTACTTGGATGGGTGACCACCTTGGAATATCAGATGCTGTAGGGAGGGACCAGAGAGTGTGATAGAGCACCTGCTTTGCATGCAGAACGTTCCAGGTTCGATCCCTGGCTTCTCCAGGTAGGGCTTGGAAAGAATCCTGCCTGAAACCGTGGAGAGCTGCTGCTAGTCAGTGTGGACAATACTGGGCTAGATGGACCCATGGTCTGACGCAGTATAAGGCAGCTTCCTATGTTCCTAACTGTACACAATATGCCAAGTGTGGTTGCAACATAGATTTGTATATAAAGGCATTACAAGATTGGCAATTTTATTTTTAATTCCTTTCCCGGTGATCCCTAGCATGGGACTTGCTTTTTCATAGCTGCTGCTTACTAAGTCAATGTTTTCATCAGGCTATCCACCATGACCCCAAGATCTCTTTCCTGGTCAGTCACCACCAGCTCAGACCTAACCAGTGTGTATGTGAAGTTGGAATGTTTCCCCCCAATGTGCATCACTTTCACTTACTTATGTTGAACCACATTTGCCCATTCACCCAGTTTGTATTTCTTTGTCAGTTTAAGAAATGTCTTACCTGCTTTTCATTATAAAATAATCCCAAAGCAGGGTACAAACAATAAAACAATAAAAGACAACATTTTAGGGATAGTTTTGGAGCCCTTTGCAATCCCTTTTTGTTTTGACCCTGGATAATTTGGTGTCATCATCAAGCTTAGCCACTCCAAACCACTTATGAACAAGCCAGAAAAGCACTGGTCCCGATACAGATCCTTGAGAGAATCCACTGTTGACCTCTCCATTGCGAGAACTGAGCATTTATTCCTAATCGCTGCTTTCAGTTCTCTAATGATTTATTGACCCATAAGAGTTCCTGTCCTCTAATCCCATGACTGCTAAATCTGCTCAGGAGTCTTTGGTGATGGACTTTTGACAAAAGCTTTTTGAAATCCAAGTACACAATGTCTGTTGGCTCACTTGTTGACATGCTTAAAGAACTCTAAAAGCTTAGTAAAACAGGACTAGCAGAGGCCATGTTGATTTTTCTTCAGCGAGATTTGTTCTTCTATACACTTGATAAAAATTATCTTTAGTGATGTTTTCCACCAGTTTACCTGCAACAGACGGTAAGCTAACTCACTGGCCCTGTAAGCAAGCCCTCCCATTCCTGACTATGCTATCGTAAAATTCTGAGAATTCAGAGCAAAATTTTGCATACAGTTTCCCCAAAACACTGTACACGATATAGTCTTCTATTTAAAAAAAAAACAACCATTTAAGAAGCAAATATTCTCATATTAAGCATTTATATTTCCATGTAAATTAACTATTCAGTTAATTCACTGTTGCCACAATTTTCTGTTGCCCAGTCCTGGAGAGAAAGGAAAGAACTAAAGCAAGACAATGGTTTGGGTATTGTTCAGGCTGATACTGTTTGCTGTGTGGTGGAGCCTCCAACCTGGAGCCCACAATATAGCATAACCATCTGACAAAGCCTGTATCATTGCTTGAGTACATCATGCCTCTTCCCTTGGAGACCATGGGAATTGGTCTTGCTTACAAAAAGAACCTCCTTCTTGAGCTGGGACAAGCCAATAGGGCACAAAGCCAGTGTGGGATTGTAGAAATCACAAGGCTTGACCAGGATGAGGTCATAGCTCAAGGGAGGGTCCATAGCTAGGGATGCTTGAAGAAATGTGAAGGTTCACACCTGATGCCCATTTTTATGAAATGACCAGATTTTGACTAATGTGCGGATTGCAACTTAGCCATCTGCCAGATTTCACACTTTTCTGAATGTTGTGATGCAACTCTCAGCAATTAAAAAGTATCAAAATACTAATTGAAATACATATTTCGAGAGAAAGTGTATACAGTCATGCCTTGGACTGAGAGCATAATTCGTTCCGGAAACGTGCTTGTAATCCAAAACACTCTTATATCAAAACGAAATCCCCCCAAAAAAATTTGTACAGAGATTTTTAATTTAAGCCGTACTACAGTACTTGTATCACTTGTATATCAAGTAATAAATAAATAAATAAATATTTAAAATTTTGCTTGTCTTGCAAAACACTCTCAAACCAAGTTACTTGCAATCCAAGGTATTACTGTAATAGATTAAAAACACACACCACAAATTGGACTGCTAATGCAGAAACAGAAAAGAATGGAATTGTGGGTAAACACATGCAAACATGACACAAACTGGGAATGGATTCATCCCTCGCCATCGCTCAGTGGCACAGCACATGCTTTGTATGCACAAGGTCATTAATAGTTTTTCAGGCTGGGGGAGGACCCTTGGCTGAGAGCCTGGAGAGACCACCAATCAGTATAGCAGTACAGGCCAAGATAGCCTAATAGTCTGACTAAGAATAAGGCCCTTCATAAATTCATATAATAGGTGAAGGATCCTGCCTTCAGGCAGAAGGTATCTCTTGGTGTTGCCCTCCTGCCCTCTTCCGGTGCTAGGATTCCATTCCTATTGCTCTGCTGTTGATTTGTTGCTGTTGGTGGCATATAGGTGACGTCCCTGAGGGCTGCCTTTGTTTCCCTAAACATACGACAAGCCTATCAGCTGCTTTGCAGGGCTGTTGTGAAGTTTAATTAATTCCTGCCTGTGATGTGCTTTGATGCTCTTGGATGAAAGGTGCTGTGTAATTGCAAAGTGTTATTAATATTATAATCCAGAACTTCACACGCTGCCTTCACCTGGAAGGAGGGGTGATGAGATGCTATCAGTTGTGTTGCATACATTAACAGAAGCTGCCTCGGCATGACTTTCTTTGTGTTTATTAGCAGCTGCTGCAGTTACTATCAAGTCAAGCAAGGTCCCACCAAGATGCCCACTTCTTTGTTCTTGTCAGACAAGGACAAAGTTGATCCTGCGGCTTAACTAGCCAAGGCAATTCAGCAACAATGATTTTCTAGCATTCCTTCAAAGTATAAGGAGATGCGGATACTGTGGCATAATGGGCAAGTTTGATTCAAGCTTTGTCCGTGGTGGTATCTTGGCCTCATATCAAGGATGTCTTTAGTAATCAGCACACTGAAGCACGTACTAAAAACCAGCGCAGTCTACTCCCCCCCCCCCCGATTTCCTGAAACTTGATTTCCATTGTAACCCCTATTTTCCTTGTGTGTTTCAACCAAATATCTTGGAAGGAGGAGGACCCTTGCTCACAGCTAAATGAAAGGGATGGAGCCTCAATGCCAGGCGAGGCCCCATCCTTCCCCTACTTGATTCTCCGTCTCACCATTTTCTCATGTGCAAGAATGGAACACATTATGGTTGCCAGGCAACTAGGAGAGACCTACCCCCAACTAATCTTGAGAGCCCATTCACCCATTACCTTCTTACTGAGAGCTGTATCCTGTACACAAGCAGTGGCTGGAGGACCCCTTTCCAGTCACCCGTGATGCCCCACACTCATGGCAAGGACAGAGCTGTTGGCATTAATGTTTCCCTCTGAGTTTGGCTTCTAGCTTCGGGCATCAGACTCAACCAGTAGTGGAATTGCGAACTGTCTGCCCTCTGGGGCAGGGGCCACAGCTCAATGATAGAACATTTCCGATAGAGAGCCAGTATGGCGTAGTGGTGAGAGTGCTGGACTGGGACTCTGGAGATCCGGGTTCTAGTCCACACTCGGCCATGAAGCTCACTGGGTGACTTTGGGCCTGTCACTGACTCTCAGCCTAACCTACCTCACAGGGTTGTTGTGAGGATAAAATGGCGAGGAGGAGGAGGATTATGTAAGCCGCCTTGGGTTCCTTGCAGGAAAAAAGGTGGGGTATAAATATAATAAATAAATAAATAAATAAAATTTCCTTAGCATAAGTGATATACTAGGTTCAACTGCTGGCATCTCTGCTTGAGGGGTTGCGGGTAGCAGGCTCAGAACTTCTTGCAGGCCTACTTACCATTGAAAATGAAGCCCAAGCAGATGTGGTAGAAGAAGTCTGTGATCAGCATCTGCTGGGGGAGGGAGCGGGGGCTTCAATTTTATTTCGAGCAGCAACACTGGGGGCAGGAGTGTGTCTTCAACCCTTCCCCCATGTCATTTTCCTGATCTAAATAATCTCCAGGTTGAAGCTGCTGCCTGTTAGTCTCACGGGGGAGCTGAGGGGTGAGGGAGGACTGGCAATAATATTATGCCTATCTCCCCCCCCACACACCTCTCACCACCACGACTGCTTTAAAGTTAATGAAGAAAATTAAAAAGAAGTCAGGTGATCTGATCACAGCTCTCCTGCATCACATCTGTTTTGGCCCTAAGTTAGAACAAGCAAAGGCTCATCTGGTGCCAAGTTTGATGTTATTTTGGCACTAGAAGACCTTTTTATTTGCCTGGGCATTGTCTTGATTTCTATTTTATCTGTTCTGCTGCATTTTATGGCTTTGTTTTAATTTAATTTATTACATTATTTTCTATACCACTCAATAGCCAAAGCTCTCTGGGTGGTTTACAGAGATTGGAAACCTTTTAAATACAGTAATTGTACATAATATAAAAACAGTTTACATACAAATATATAAACAGACAGCACACACACAAACAATGTTAACAATCAACAATAAGAAATCCCATAACCTGATTAAAAACCTTATCATTATCTGCCAAATGCCTGAGAGTAGAGGAGGGTCTTAACCTGACGCCAAAAAGATGACGATGTTGGCACCAGGCGGGCCTTGATAGGGAGTTCATTCCATAATCAGGGTGCCACCACCGAGCAGGCCCTCTCCCTTGTTGCCACCTTCCAAGCCTCCGAGGTGGCACCTAAAGGAGGGTCTTAGATGATAACGTGTAGTGTACGGGTAGGTTCATGCCGGGAGAGGTGCTCCATCAGGTACTACGGTCCTGAGCTGTGTAAGGCTTTATAGGTCTGGGCTTGGAAACATACATAATGGTATTCTTGTAGTGTTTTGGATATTGACTGCTTTTTAATTTTATTTTATTGTACACTGCCCTGAGAGATTTTACTGAAGGGCAGCATAGAAATTTCCAAAATATGTTGCTGAATGAGCAAAAGATAATAGAAGTATCCAGAGAAGGATTAGTTTGGGGACCTGTATAAGTAATAACCTGGAGCTAATGAGCTTAGTTCAGGACTGATACAGACAAACGAGATCAAACTTTACCTCAATTTTCTTTTTTGCTTTTATCTCCACCTAAACAACATCTAACCCTGGGTCTAAGTTGGCAGACATTGTCCCTTTAATTAAGAGAAAGGTGTTAATACATGTTTGCTACGTGCCGGAGAAGGACTTCTGGCAAGTCAGGATTTTGTTGTTTTTGTTTGTCAAGAACAAATCCTGTCAGACTAATCTGATCTCATTTTTTGATCGGGTAACCTCCCTTGTGGACTGTGGGAATGCTGTGGACATTATATACCTGGACTTCAGCAAAGCTTTCGACAAAGTGCCTCATGATATCCTGATTAGTAAGCTAGCTAAGAGTGGGCTAGATGGAACAACTATCAGGTGGATCCACAATTGGCTAAAGAATAGGACTCAAAGAGTGCTTATCAATGGTTCCTTCTCAAACTGGGGAGAGGTAACGAGCGGGGTACCACAGGGCTCGGTCCTGGGCCCGGTGCTCTTCAACATTTTTATTAATGACTTGGATCAGGAGGTACAGGGAATGCTTATCAAATTTGCAGATGACACAAAGTTGGGTGGAACAGCTAATACTCTGGAAGACAGAAACAAAATTCAAAGTGACCTCGATAGGCTGGAGCGCTGGGCCGAAAACAACAGAATGAAATTTAATAGGGATAAATGCCAAGTGCTGCACCTAGGGAGAGGAAACCAAATGCAGAGTTACAGAATGGGGGACACTTGGCTCAACAATACTACAAGTGAGAAGGATCTTGGAATTGTGGTAGATCACAAACTGAATATGAGCCAGCAATGCGATGTGGCTGCAAAGAAGGCAAATGCAATTTTGGGCTGTATTAATAGAAGTATAGCTTCCAAATCGCGGGAAGTGATAATTCCCCTTTACTCGGCACTGGTTAGGCCTCATCTTGAGTACTGCGTCCAGTTCTGGGCACCTCACTTTAAGAAGGACATAGACAAACTGGAGAGGGTTCAGAGGAGGGCAACAAGGATGATAAAGGGACTGGAAACAAGGCCCTATGAGGAGAGACTGAAAGAACTGGGCATGTTTAGCCTTCAGAAGAGGAGACTGAGGGGAGATATGATCGCACTCTTCCAGTATTTGAAGGGATGTCACACAGAGGAGGGCAAAGATCTCTTCTCGCTCATCCCAGTTTGCAGGACACGGAATAATGGGCTCAAGTTACAGGAACCTAGATTCCACCTAAACATCAGGAAAAATTTCCTGACTGTCAGAGCAATAAGACAATGGAATCAACTACCTAGGGAGGTGGTGGGCTCTCCCACTCTGGAGGCATTCAAGGTGCAGCTGGACAGACATCTGTCAGAGATGCTTTGACCTAGATTCCTGCATTGAGCAGGGGGTTGGACTCGATGGCCTTGTAGGCCCCTTCCAACTCTACTTTTCTATGATTCTATGATTCTAAGTGGCCAGCTGGGCAGGTGTCACGGAGCTATCAGCACCTGTGCAGCAAGCTCTCTGGGCCTGTTTGCACACACGGAGAGCCTAAGAGATGCCAGCCTGCATGCCACACACAGAGGACAAGATGCCTGTCTCTGTGCCGGTGGAAACAAGCAGCAGCCCTGGTGACCCAAAGCCTGGAGAGTAAGCACTCTTTAATGGCTTCTCCCCATGCTCTTTTGGACACGGTTCAAAGGACAACAACCCTCATGTACTAGTTAGTGGCAGGAAGTGGCGAAGGCACTACAGACATCGCTTGTTTATCAAGTCAAAAAAATTTAATTTTTTTTGCTTGTCTTGCAAAACGCTCTCAGACCAAGTTACTTGCAATCCAAGGTATTACTGTACATTTTATAATGGGGCTTTGCACGCCCTTTAACTATTTAGAATTACATGCATCATCAGTATCAGCATCATTTAAATAGTGCCATCAGTGTGCATGCGGCTTTACTGACTATGAGAGGGAAGGTCCTTGCCCCAATTAACTTAAAATCTAAAGTTTGGCACAGGGGAAATGGAGGAAGGGGAGGGAACTGGGCACAGGGATAAACAGGGAAACTATATGGGCCTTTGCATGGCCCTATGCTGGCTAGAGCTGATGGTAACTCCCATCAGCTCTAGCCAGCATAGGCAATGGTGAGGATGATGGGAGTTGCAGTCCAACAATCAAGTTGCTCACCCGTGCAATATGCAGTTGTTTCAGCTGCATGTGCTTAGGCTTAGTTACAAGTTTGCTTGTATTAGAGATGGGAGAGACAGGTTGCTTACCTGAAGCTGTAGTCGTGCATGCCACCTGGAATTCCAATCCCTCTGCAACCAGATGAACAGTCACCCAGGGCTGGTCCAAGACATTTTGCTGCCTGAGTCAAAGGACAGGATGCCCCCCTCGTCCACATACAGAAGCTGACTGGACTGTAGGTTCAAAATTGCTTTAACACTGGCAATGTGAATGTGTCCTCCACCACACCTGAGGCCAGTTTAGGGGGTGCAGGACAGGCTTTCCCAAGAGAGGGGAATGTCCCAAAGGGCTCAGGAAGAATGGCTTGGAATAGGCAGGAACCCGGTAGGGGCATGTACGCTCGAATGGTGGGGGAAGGTTCCCACCAAAAATCCCTCAGCTGTAGAAGTTTCCTGAATGAGGCTCCATGTAGGTGCAGAGCCCATATGTGTGATGCACAGAGACTACGAAGAAGAACTCAGGGGTTGTGTCAAAGTCTTCACAGAAAAGGTGGGTTTTGAGGATGGATTTTAATGAATTAAAGAGGTGACATCATGCAAAGTGAGTGGGGGAGGAGTTCCAAGCATGAGGCAAGGACAGTCTTTTGGTGGAATCAGGAAACGTCTGGTACATAGAACTTCTATGATATTGCCATGTTTTTTGTTTAAACTCACACATCTGGTGAATTCTCTCTAAACATATCTCCTTAACACTAATACTGCTGAAACCTCAAGTGTTGCAAAAATGACCTCCCGGGCAGCCTGGCTGGCTTCAGAGTCAGCAGAGCAGATTATTATGGAGTGTGTGGGAATGTCGATTTCCCTACAAAGTGCCACGTTATTAGAGAACAACAAAGACAGGAAATCCAACTAGATGGACTGACAGTGATGTCGGCAAATCCAGTGCTTCCACCCAAAGGTCTGGTTGTGCCAGTTAAGTCTTCCCCTTTGAGTTTGTCTTCATGTTCCATCACATAGCCAGATGTTTATATAGCTTTGCTGTGGCCAATCCACATTGGCAATGAATGCCACCTCATTAGAAGTTGCACAGGAAGATCCAGTTACTTTGCTTTTACATTCAGGTAGCCCATAATTAGGCTCACACACAGGGTGACTCATTTATAAAAGGAGTCCAAGGTGCTATTAGAGCCAGACACGCCAAGGCTTAGCATATAATTAAATAATCCACCATCATGTGGAAACTGCCCCATTAAGCTACCTGACCCCATTAGAATGAAGATGTCATTTATCCTTGCTTGTTAGAAGTACTGTTAGTGCTCTGTACTAAGAATAAGATGACTCCTCTTCACTCAAACCTTGCCTTGTTCTTGCAGAAACCAGAAAAGGCTGTTCTGGTTCCTTCTTGGTTCACAGGCAGGTTAACTGAAATTGGGACCTAGAAAAACGAGGGAAGCAGAGGATGCTGAGAAATGGTACCTTTCTGTAAGAAGCTTTTCTGAGCATCCTGTGCCCTCTGCAATCGTGATACATCCAGGGGCAGGGAACCTGGTGCTCCCCAGATATTTTGGAGTACAAATCCCACAATCCCTGGCTTTTGGCTTTGTTGGCTGGGGCTTATGGAAGGTGTAGTTCAAAACATCTGGTGGGCACCAGGTTGCCCACCCCACAAGATCCAGATGACATTCTCCCAATTAGTATTGCTCAGCCTCATGCAATGCGCTCCCCCAACAGACGTGACTGTTCATTACTACTTGTGTACTTTGGAATATGCTTGTGCAAGTGTTGCAGGCCCCTTGTGGCTCGCAGCCCCAGTATCAAAAGCATTCCCACTCCGCTCCCCTTTGCCCGCATCATTTAAGTTTTACACACACACACACACACCAAAATCCCAGAGATGAATTGCTTCCCCCACTAATACTAAAATTTGGGGTGTACGTACATGCCAAACATTCAGAACACCAGCCAGGGAGAGCTGGGGTTAAATCCCTGCTCAGTCATGAAGCTTGCTGGGTTTCTATTGGCCACCAGTCTACCTCACATAGTTGTTATGAGGATAAAATGAGAAGGGGAAAAAAAGGGGAAAACATAGTTGTTATGAGGATAAAATGAGAAGGGCTGTGCAGAGGGAGATGAGGATAAAATGAGAAGTGGGCAACCCATGGTCCTCCTGTTTTGGCTTACAGCTCCCATCATCCCCTACCATTGGCTATGGCTGATGCAAGCTGTAGGCCAAAACATCTGGAGGGCTGCAAGTTGCCCATCCTTGGTGTACTGTATATGATAAATCGCCCTGTTGAGTGCACAGCGGCCTGTAACCATAGAGGCAGAATTCAGGACGTTTCTAGATGCAGCATTTTATGGGTGTTTAGTGCTCTGAACTGGAGCCCTGGTCAACCACAATCCACATGTTCAGGCTGACAATCCCCATGCCAGCCACTGCTAGTCCGGAAATACCATTATCAGCATTAGTGGCAAAACTACTTCTGCACCAAAACGGCCACCACTGGCTTAAACCCCCCACATGGGAAGTACCTCTTTTTCTTTTAGTTGGATAAAACAGAAGCCCTAGTTGGAGATGTGTTAATAGAATACCTTTTGCTAGCATTACAGTCTTTCCAGACACACAGAACCCCAATGTGTTTTTCTTTTCAAAGCAATTATTAAAAATCTTTTAGCTGCAGGGGACAGTGGGTTAAAAGAAACAATGTGTCAAATTGCGATCAGCTTGAATCATCATCGTGCATAAAAAACAGAGGCATGACAAAAGTACCCTGGTTCACTGGCAGACTTAACCAGTTTGTAAATGACTTGCTACACCGCAAGTCAAGGCCTTTTACAGCTCCACACAGTTGGAACAGATCAGAAGAGTTTTGCATTTCATTGGCACGACTCGGCAATCCTCACAGGTGGAAAAGAAACATGGTGGCTTCAATACACTTTGATGAAAACATGTAGCAACCCAAAGATCAATTTTCACAGCAGGTGGTTTGCAAAGGACATTTATTCAACAAGAATGTATTAATTCTTCAGCCAGTTCTGGAAACAAGCACACTCTAGAGAGCTGTAGGCATGAATAATGTTAGACTTTTACTATTTATTCTGAAGGCACCTGCAATTAAGCACTTGCCTGCTTTCCAGCCATTTAATATTGTGTTTATTCTTTATTGATTCATGAAAAGCCTCATGTTTAGCCGCTGTATTTCTTTTTAACCTGCGCTGGGGGCTCATTTGATGGCTTGGATTGTGGTTTCGGCAAGTCAGCAGGAGCCCCTGCTAAATATTCTAGGCCTGTTTTCTTTGCTCATTTCTTGACACTTCAAGCATTATTTTCAGCAACGGATCTTGGCTTTCCCTCTTGTCCACACTCCTTCTTGACAATTAATTGCTGCACAAAACAAACTGCAGTGCAGCAGCAGCAAAAAGTGGAGCATTTTAACACAGGTGAACGGGCAGCCACATCAGTCCCAATGCTTGGAAACAAAGGACAACTCTAGAGGTGATGGCAGCAGGAGCCAACTGCATCCTGCTGATTATCTAAAGCAGGCTCAGAATGTGAACAGGATGGGTGGGAAGAGGAGCTGAACCCCCCCACCTGTGCTTTTTCAGCTTAAAACTACTTCTAAAAACTATTTTTAGTTTGGAGAGGGTTACTTCTGTTCTTTTTCCTCTGCCAGGAGATCACAGAATCATAGAAAAGTAGAGTTGGAAGGGGCCTAAAAGCTGGGAAACCACCAAATGATTGGTGGTTGGGGGAAGGGGCGTGGCTATTGGGGGATCCCAGGAGGGCCAGATTTGGCCCCTGCACCTGAGGCTCCCCACCCCCAACCTAGCCTGATGAAGAGTTCTGAACTGAAAAGCTTGCACATTTGTGGAATTTTGATTGGTCCTAATAAAGATATTGCCCAACTGTGGATTCAGCACTACATATCTGCAACATTTGAATCCTCTCGTTCCAGGAATCTCAGATTGGCTTATATGGATTGTCTCATTTTTATCTTCACAACAACTCTCTGAAGTATGTTAGGTTGAGAGATAGTGACTTCTAAATGGCACCCAAGTTTGCTTTACCATCTGAATATTTTCATTAAGTTTTGCCCCTGTAAGTTATGAATTCACCAAAATACAGCACAAGTAACATATTGGCACAAAAATTAAAGCAATTTGAGATGTTTCCAGCTAACAATAACAGTTATTTGTTCATTAGAACTATACTAGTGCTACCCTAGTTCTGTGGCATGAACTATACTAGTGCTACCCTAGTACAGTTGTGCATGATCAAGGCCCTACACAGTAACACATTTTTTTTATTTTTGGTGGTCATCATCCAGCATCTAGTTTCCACCAGCTGGAGTCTTCAGGGAAGGACAGATAGGAAGACTCAAGAATGAACTGGGAGAAAAGCCAGGGCATCTTCCTCACCAGCCTTGGGGAAGAAGGGGGCAGCACAGCCAAAGAAAGAAAAGGACATTCATACATATCAATGGTGGAACACACAGTAATAATTTAATGTAAAGGAATTGCATGACAGAGGTGAACTGACCACTTTCCCACCACACATACCTTGCCAGTTTCATCAGAGGCAGAGACGTAGGGGCGGTGGTAAAGGTATTATTGGTCATCTGACAACTAACAGAGCCAGTGTGGCGTAGTGGCGAGAGTGTTGGACTGGGACTCAGGAGATCCGGGTTCTAGTCCCCGCTCGGCCATGAAACTCACTGGGTGACTTTCCTGCACATATACACGAATGCCTTGTGTAAGTGGCAGCCTACCTTTTTATTGTGATGTTATCTGATGACAGTAATAGGAGTCACCCATGTATGCATCCCTTATTCAAGAGCGCATACCTCCTGCTCCGTAACTCGTTCTAAAGAGTTTCTCTCACTTCTCTCCTAATTAATCTATGTGGCTAAACTTCTACTGTCCATGTGCTATAAATGTAGGTAGCTTTGATCAGGAACGTATGATCCAGGAGGAAGCATTGTGCGCAGACGCAATCATCACAGTAGTGCATGGACCTTCATGTGATTTTATATGGAGCTCTGGAAAGGAATAGACTCTTGAGTATTCTAGATGAAGTTTTATAAAGAACATTGTCTTTTTGTTACTGTTCTAAAAAATTAACACCCTAAATATTTGACTACTTGAAAATATATCTCACCAATACTGGTTTACTGATCAACCCTACCAAGAAGTAACTTCTATATTATGTAATCTTAAAACATGCAGGATTCATGCACAATGTAGGAAATCTGGTCTAAATCAGCCATAAATGGGTTTAGCCCAACATGCTGGTATGGAGGTAGAATTTTAGAGTCTGTGATGACTGAAAAGATCTCCTGCTGAACAGCATCAAAGTCAAGTCAGGGATACATTTTTTTTCTCATTGTCTATGAATTTGAAACAAATCCACTGACTTGCCCTTGGAACTGGTATTTGAACATTGCTCCATGTTGTTACCAGACACACACATTTTCCTGCTAAGATAATTGTTTTTAAAAGGTAAAGTCATTTGATCATTTCTTATAGGCATAACAGTATTGTCCTCTTAAGAGTCTAAGAATGAATGTAGAGTTCATCATGTTAGTTATATTCGAAAGCAACCTATAACAATCATATTAGGCGACTGTAGGTGTTTTGAGTACTATAGCAATAGTTCTCTAAATCATAGCAGAACCAAAGTATGTTTTCAGAATGCTATTTATAAGATAATGTATATTTTATTCCCTGTTGGAAAGTACCCTGAGCTATTTACAAAATATGGGAAGTTACTCGACTGCTACTCAGAGACAAATGGCTTGCTTAAATGTATCATAGGAAAGGAAAAATAAATGGCTCTGATGCTGAATGTACTCTTCCTGTGTTAGAAAGAATGATACATCCAGTTATGTTTTCTCATAAAGTCCTCTAAATGTGAACTAAACTGCAAGTTTTATGTTGAATGACTATATATTATATATTAATAAAGAAACTAAGGAAGCCTTTGAAGTTAAAAGCCTGTTTCAACAGCGGTATTTATATTTCTCATCAGAGTTGTAAAATTAGGTAGAAATCTTGTCACATCATCCTAACTTACACAGCCAGTTGTTAAGACACTGTTGGTGTTCAAATGGTAGATGTTTCTTTTTAACATCATTGGATGGTAACCAGAAGGCTCCTGTCAAATTTTGTACTGAGAACAACAAAAGGATAAAGCTGAATTCTGCAACATGGAGGACTTCTAATTAGAGATACTAAAAACGGTGTTGCCATCAAACCCACATTTCTGGCAATTAAAGGTTAATCTGGTTGTATTCTTTTGGACCCACGTGGGCATGAATCTTGAGCACAGATAATTGCGAAGGCAGAAGATAGCAGTGCTTTGTCTAATGGACACTGTTCAGCTAATATGCCAAAAAGTTGCAATTCTGGCATACAAAATTTCACAGAATAAACCTAAACATTGGTATAGAAAAATAACTTTAGGAATAAGGCATCACAGGAAAAAAAATCACATCTACCGGTATATAATACATTTTTAATTTGAGTTAAGTTTGCATGTAGGAAAATTGAACCAAAGAAAACATAATATATTAAGCGAAGCAAGGTCCTTATATATACACACACACACACAGTGAGTTCAGTCTGTGGTGATCACAATGACATTCCAGAGGCAAAACACACTATTAATAGAGACTGAAGATCGAACTACTTCCAGGAAGTCATCTTGCAGTCTGTTGACAGGCATGTGGACATAAGGATCTGTTTGGTATCCTCTCAGGATAAGGTTGTTGTTTCCCCCGCTTTAGAGCTTTCCATTGGCAAATGCTGCCTCCTGGAACTGAGGGACAAACGTTTTGAAATAAGCCCTAGTGGAGGAATAAAAGGGTTGACATTAGTAAAGATCAAAATGAGAACATAACGTACATGCATGGACAAGATTTTGTAATGTGCAAGCCTTAAGACAGATTAAGAACTTCCCTGATTAAAAATCAATTTGTGGTACAGCTGTGCCTGCCTTGATCAAACCTAGCAGTGTGATCTCTCATCCCCAAATAATGCAAGGTGGATAGCCTTGGTGTAACAGAAGGCTGTATTTGTGTTCATTTAAAAAATGAATAAATACTTGCTCAAGTATTGAATCATGACCAATTTGCAGCAGGTTTACCAGTTTTGATGAAATGCTCAGTCTTTATTGCTATTTTTTGTTACTGAATCTGTTGCCACTCCTACTGAAACACATATTCCATTCCACCAGCCCTGCCAGGAGTATTCATTCCCCCTTCTTCCCTCCCCATTCCTTTTTCCTTGTGTGTCGTGTCTTTTTAGATTGTAAGCCTGCGGGCAGGGACTGTCTTGTTAATTGCTATAAACCGCCCAGAGAGCGTTGGCTATTGGGCGGTATAAAAATGAAATGAAATAAATAAATAAATATTGCAGACAGCTTTGTGTACCCTCGGCTGGGTGTTGTAGGACTTTTTTCTGTCTAAACGTGCATAGGATTGCACCTTTAGTAGATATGTACAATCAACAGAAAATAAAGAGCGCATCTGGTAGTGAACTATAATCTGCATCCAGATATATCTAGATGCATCCAAATCAGGATTGTCAGAGGCAGATTTGATCTTAATATGATTAGTTAAATCAGGGTTTTGAGGGGGGAAATTGGAGTTTTAGAACAATTGTATAATTAGAGAATATTGTGTACATTCTGGAACTGAAAACTGCATTGCTGAACATGTTTGAGGTTCAGTATCTACTACTGTTCCTATAATGGGAAAAGTATGCCATGTTTACCCATAAGGCAAATGAGTTCAAATAATTTCAAGGTGACTTGCATGGTACTTTGGTATTTATGTACTTTAATCCTGTAACTGTGTGTGAAGAGTGATTGGAATTTGTAACTACTTATTTGCAAGGTTAAGTAAAAAAAGAAAAAGAAAGACTTAAACCTGAACAGACACTAGACTTCCCTTCTTCTGCAACTGCATTCTTTTTTTTTTTGTATGAGAGCTATTTTACATATGAATATTTTTCTCTCCACTCATGCCTCTCCGGGAAAGTTTCTGGAGAAAAGGTAGCTGTAAATCATGTGCTTTGCTTTATTGCTTACAATGACTAGTATGATCAAATATGCCAAAAATTCCAGGCATTTCTTAATGCAAACTTCTATGGCAAGCATCCCTAAAGGGAATAAAGAAAAAAGGTAGTACTGAATGTCACAATCTGGATAGAGGCTTTAGCAGCTTCTGAACTCCAATTACTCATCTTAATGGTGGAAGGTGATAAACCTGAGTAACCGTAGAATCACAAAACTAGAATACCGCAAAAGCCATGCAGTTCACTTCCCAGCAATTCAAGATCTCCCTATCCAAACAACACTCAAGAAATGCTAATGAAAGATCTGATTTATCCTAAAAAGGATAAATAACCCATATACCACCTTGTTTGCTAAAACTCTATCAAGGTGGTGCATGCAATGGTTCCATAGTGGTCTTAATGTTTATTAGAATTATATAGAGTAATTAATATTCATCTGTACAGTCATTCTGGAGATTAGACAAATCTATAATAGGAACCAGCCAACATACAATGTACCTTTTCTTTTGTTTATGTATGTTGTTGTTACGTTTGTAATTATTTTTTAAAAATGTTTTTTTTATTAAATTCTAACAAATAGTTGCCTTTTTGACAACAGCATCACACTGATGGTGTTTTATGTTCCCCCACTTCTCCAAGAGGCAGGAGTTTACAAGGTCACTTTTTACAGAGTCAGTGTTCCCCGTTTCGGTTTTCTCTCATTTTGGACTTGTGGGAGCCATTAGTGCAAACACAGCCTTAGGCAGGCTATGAAGTTGTCTACAACATTGGCTTAGCATGCAGAACAAAATTACGGTACCCTCAAAACAAAATCTTTATTTGGGCTCATTGTTCATTTCACACTGCACTTTGTACTGCCATCTTGAGGAGGGGAAACACAAAAACCAGTACAGATTTGTTTTGCCTTAAAGATGGTGGATGGAACCTGATGAGGCCCTGATGCTACTAGAAATATGCCAGCATGGGAGCAAAAAGGCAGATGGCAGGTTTTGCACTCACTCCGTCCATCCCTATGAGTTGCTTTGGTATACAGGGCAGATGCATGTGCTTTGGGGCCACTGGATCATGGAGGAGGGGTGGGTGGAGGAAGCAGACTCATATATGCACCCACTGTTGGGTGGCCTAACTGCTGATTGGTTAGCTGCTCATTTTAAAGCTATTGTAGTTTCTGCCTTTGGGAAAATGCCTCCAGCCCCCTTCAGAAACATCATTAATGTAAATGGGAGACAGAATAGGAAAGAACACTGGTCTAGTTGCCTGTGTGTTAACATGGCAGGATAAGAGGGCTTTTGCTAGGAACATCTGGCAAAGAAATTAATTGGGGGGGGGATCAATTGAAGGCATATAAATTTGAGATGGGATCTGTGTGGAAAACTGATTTGTCATCTGCAAAAAAAAGAAAGAAAAAAAAAAGAGTGGTTTAGGGCTCAAACTGCATCTCTGCCTTGTATTAGTTTGTGGCCTCGGGCAAGTCACTTGTCTCTATCTAGTCACTGTACCTCGGGATTGGATTTATTTGGCTGTTTGTTTTGTATCTTGGTGTATTTTAATATGTTTTTAATATGTTTCTGTTTTTTATTGTTTTCTGTTTCTGTTTTTCTACTGTTTTTGTAAACCGCTCAGGGAGCCTTTTGGCTGATGGGCGGTAAATAAATGTTTTAAATAATAAATAAATAGTCTAGCAGGCTATTTGCAAGGGCAGCCAGATAAATGCCTCTGAAAATATAGAATCAGGGCATGAGGGCCATGCAATTCTTGTTTGTCCCAACCCAAGCAAAAAAAAAAAAAAAAAAGACAAGACTGTGTGTGCTGACATCAAAGCTTTAGAGATGACATGCTCCTCATCTCTAAAATGGGTAAATGTTTTCTAGCAATTTTACATGCTTAATTCTTTGATCGTATAATGAATACATTATGTAGCAACCTGAAGTCTGGATCGGCTCACTTTGAGGGATCTGCTCTGCATGTAGGTAATTTCCTGCTTTCTAATTTGTGGCACAACTGTAGTCTGGATTGTGTTAGGCAGATCTTTGGTGGTCTAATATCATGTGTAGATGGCAGCAGGGCTTGCAGAACATGCTCCGTCTAATGTGTACAGCTATTGCATTTTCCGTGAGCTGTACCTCATGACCCACCAGGCTCTGCTTCTTGATCATTTGATCTGCTAGGCTCTCTTGGTGGGAATGGCTTGCCAGGGATGGTGTACTTGAAGCATCCTTTATAAGCACACTTGTGGAGGTTTGAAACAATTCATTTTATTTTATTAAAAAAAAATAATTCTTGGCTGCCTTTCATGGCAGAAGCCCTGAATGCAGCCCTGAGCTCTTTGGAGAAAGAACAAAAGAAGAGCCATGCTGGATCAGACCAAGGGTCCATCTAGTCCAGCATTCTGTTCGCACGTTGGCCAAACAGCTGCCCACGGGATCCCATAAGTAGGACATGAGTGCAACAGCACTTTCCCTCCCATGTTCCCCAGCAACTGGAGTACATAGGCATGCTGCCTCTGATACTGAAGGAAGCATATAGCCAATCAGGACTAGTAGTCATTGATAGCCTTCTCCTCCATGAATTTGTCCAATCCCCTTTTAAAGCTGTAGAAGAACATAAGGAGAACAAAGGATGAAACAAAAATGCAATACTTGAGAGTGATGGGCCAGTTGTACTGATAACATACATAAATTCTTATTCACCATCACCACTGCTAAAAGTACACAGATTTGTCATTTATTGTCTTAACTGGAATACCGGTACTTAATTTTGTTATCAGATACAGTACTTTCGCACTTAAATGTTCCTGGGATAAAATAAAACAAATGATTAAGATAACGACAATGTACAGTGATGTTTCTCAAAATTGTTCAACAATTTAAAAGTCTGCCAGTTTAAGACCAGTGTTAAGGCTATCTTGTGTTGGCTCAAGCTCCAGGAAATCGGAAGCTAAGGCTCATGCCTTAACTGACATGCCCTGTGATCAGCGATGATGTTGTGCAATGGTAGAAATTGTGCTTGCTTACAACTTACCTTCCATGCACCAACTTTTTCTATCAGGCTATCAATGTCTACTAGACCTGATTGGTTATATGCTACCTCCAGTAACAGAGGCAGTATGCCTATGTACACCAGTTGCTGGGGAACATGGGCGGGAGGGTGCTGTTGCAGTCATGTTCTGCTTGTGGGCCTCCTGTGGGCAGCCGGTTGGCCACTGTGTGAACAGAATGTTGGATTAGAAGATGGACCTTTGGTCTGATCCAGCATGGCTCTTCTTATGTTCAGGCCGAAATCCAGATGGAGTGCCTGGGCCAGCAAAGATGCCCCACATTGTCCTCGTCCTGTATTGCCTTATGAAGCATCTGAGCCGTGCTGTAATCCTCCTGTGAGTTGACCCATGCCAGGTTGCTGCTTACATTAGCGGCCAGCAGGATGGGTTAAACAGTGAGAGGGAGCCCTCTTCTAGCAGTAAGGCTAGATGTTTCATAAGACAATACAGAACTAGGACAATGTGGGGCATCTTTTCTGACCAAGGAAAAGTGCAGGCACATGGAGGGTAAGTTGTAAGCAAGCACAATTTGTGACATTGCACATCATCATCACTGATCACGGGGCATGTCATATTCTTGTGGAGCTTGAGCCAACGTGAGATAGCCTTAATTCTGGATTTAAACTGGCAGGTTTTTTGATCACTGAATTTCCCTGGTTTTTGAAAGGAAAATGCATAATTACTGTGTTGGTAATCTTACCATCTCCCCAATGTATCTGAATCTGTCACCACCACCACCCATTCCAGCAGGCTGAGAGGAGGGAGAAGAGAGGGAGCGCAGGGCCATTCCACCAGCCCTGCTGAAAGGCCTCCCTCATAATGGCTCCTCCTCCCTCAACTGCCACCAGCAGCAGCCATTCCAGCAGGCTGTGCAGAGGGAGATGAGAGGTAGTGCAGGGCCATTCCACCAGCCCTGCCAGGAGTATTCATTAATATTCCCCCTTCTTCCCTCCCCATTCCTTTTTCCTTGTGTGTTGTGTCTTTTTAGATTGTAAGCCTGCGGGCAGGGACTGTCTTGTTAACTGCAATAAACCGCCCAGAGAGCTTCGGCTATTGGGCGGTATAAAAATGAAATAAATAAATAAATAAATAAATCTGCTTTCTTACAAGTTCACCTATATAATAAATGGGATAAATACTTAACTAATGGTAATCATGGTTTCATTTCAAGAATCAGAGTTCTAAAATCTTGGGTAGAACTTCCACAGCTATAGAAGGCTATCCTCTGCAGAGTGTTACGCTCCAGAGGCAGAAAGTGATGAAAATAGTGAGAGGGGGTGGAGCTAGTGAGCTCATCCCTACTTCCCCCTTCCTCCACATGATGAGAACAACTTAATAGGGCTAGATTCTCACAACCATCTTAATGAGCGTACAGAGAGTGTGAATGCATATTCAGTGTTTTGTGTGAATATACCCCTACTGTGAGACACGGTCCTTGCCTGTCCTTTTCCTACCACCAAGAAAGAAAGAGCAAGGATTGGGGCCTTTGTGTTACATTTCTGCTTTCAGAAAAGGGCATGAGGCCCTGGATCCTTCTGTGCCACCCTCCACCTGGGCATTCCATCCTCAGCCCTCCCAAATTCTCTTGAGGGTCAAACTACTTGTTATTTTAAAGATGTAGCTAGTTGGTCCCCCCCCTTTTTTTTTTACTCAAAAGTAAGCTAATGGGACCTCATATGGATCAGACCCCTAGAGTGGTGGGTAGTGGGCTTTAACCCTTTGCTTTATGCCTGCAATTTCCCTTACAACTGGATGCCATTTTGACAATGTAAATAGGAGGCATGGGGGAGTCTGACCCAGATTGGGACCACAGTGGTAGTGGTGGGGCAAAGGGTTAAAGTCCCACCTGCCCAACGCTAGGGTCCCAATCTGTGTAGTAATGTGTAGTCTCACCTTGCCCGATCACATTTCATAATTAAAGGAACAGACATGGCACATAGAAGCCCTCTGCGATAGATTTCCTCTAAAAAAAACAATGGAGTACTGGCAGCATTCTAGCTTCAGAATGAAACTGAGCATGCTCAACATAACTTTGCCAGCAATAGCTGCCAAAGGTTTTCATGGGGCAGAAAAACCTTATTATTTTTTTGAACTGTTGCTGAGACTTTCACCAAACCAATGAAAGGCACAACTCCTCGACAAGCCAGAGTAACATACATCAGTACTTTTCACCAAAATTTGAAAGAAATATATGATATGCTGAGCTGCAGCTTGGAGAAAAAAAGTACAAATGTGTCTATTTCCAGCATTTTTTTTAACATGCTATACCTGTGGCACTTTTCATCTGATTGGTTTGAAATTTTACACAATTGTAGACCAGATTATGTATATCATGGACACTATGTTTCATGTTATTCGCTCAACAGATGACATTTTTATAAGCAGTAGATCTTTGAGGCTTATAATGGCAGAACCTTTTCTTCTTCTTTTGCAATTCACCTTAACTAAAGGGGCACTCTTGTGCCCCTCTAATTATCCTTACTCTGTATCTTTCCTACCAAGTTTTCAGTTGTTATAATATCCATATTTTCTTTGTTTCTACAAAATTGTGTGATTTTCTCCTTTTTAATAAAAACACAGTTTAAAAGAAAGAAACCAGTTGTCTGTGGACAGTGATACAAACGATTTTGCTTGCCTTACTGGTTATAGACCTATGCTCAAAGTCATCTCAGGTGGGTAGGAACCAGGCCAACTTGTGGGGAAGAAGCATAGGGAAATGTAAAAGTCAGATGGATATACCGTACTCATTTTGATTTGTAGGCTGGTGTGTGTGTGTGTGTGTGTGTGTGTGTGAGAGAGAGAGAGAGAGAGAGAGAGAGAGAGAGAGATAGTAAGTTTACAAGTGGGATAAGAATTTCATAAAATTTAAGAAATGGTGGTGCATAGTGAATACGGCAAGCAAATAATCAACATTGCTGATAAGAAAGAATGAATTGCCTGATTTTATGTTAGAAGTGACGAAATCTGTTGAAAGTTTCTTTGTGGAAAATAGTGTGTGTGTGGGGAGCACAATTATAAACTAATGAGATTGCTAACAACTTGAGGTCAAGGGAAGGAGATGGCAGTTCACCTAGATACCATCTGGTATACACAAAATGTGGGTAGCTGATATCAAGTCTTTCTGCTACTATGAAAGAGAGCTGGATTGAAGGGGCTATTGCCCTGCAACAGATGGAAATAGCTTTTAAATGGGTGGATTCACCATAATTTACACAAGACTGCTGTGAAAGAAACAAAACCAAAGTTAATCTTGAGGAGCAATGAACTCCAGAAGAGAATAAACTTTTCTGTACATGTGAAACACAATTCTATTACATTCTGAGACTCAGCCAGACGTTACACGGATCCCAATGTGTGTATGAGTCAGTTCTACATTAATTCCTAATGTCTATCACATGCTGCTGGCATGTTGAATCTTCTAGTTTCCACCTCATGAACTTCATCTCCTGAATTATGTGGTAATTTGGCATGGTAAATTGTTTTTGCATTGTGTTCATATGTGATGCTGCTTTGAGTAGCATCCTATGTATTCTCAAGCAGTTGGTACAGGTATCATAATGTGGAACATGCATTAAAGACTCATTTACTGAAAGCAACCGAGTGTGACAACATCAACAACAGGTGACATCCACACTCAGATGCACATCCAAATGTGCACACGATTTACACCCACAGTTCCTGATTCAGCAAGTGATAAGCGCATGGAGGCCTTCTCTGTAGCAAGAATTGCTTGCTATGTCCAATTGTTTATCTTTAAAAAACATTTAACACAAAACAATGTAACAACATGTTCAAAGTGTTGGATTGTGATCAAAGCATAACTTTAATGCCATTTTAAGCAAAACAAAGTGAGGTGTGTGTCAAATAATGAAGAATGACAGACAAAATGTGGTGGATTGGAACTCCCCAATGAACTGCGAACAGAAGGCAGGACTTTAGTAGGGGTGCTATATTAGGTAAGGGCAAAAATGTTGGGAACAGATTCAGTGACCTCCTTTAGGATGTTACCAAGGACTCATGGAACCTGATTCCTCAAAAGCTGCTGGGGGTGGGGAGTGGGGGGTGGGGAGAGGAGGAGAGGGAAAGCCTACATTGTCATTACAAAGATTTAAAAACCTTTTAGCCACACAACACAAACAAGAGTCTAAAACTAACTATGCATGAGGCAAGTTATCCATAAGGCCCAGGTCTGAAGGCACATGATGTAACAAGCTTGCTGAAGCTAAGCAGGTCTGATCTGGTCAGTGCCTAGATGGGGGAATGCCTGGCAACCCCATGTACGATGCTTTGAGCTTCTGCAGGAAAAGGCAGGATATAAATGAAATTTTTAAAAAGTAATCATGTCAATCATCATGTTCTAAAATAATGTGGTAACTGTAGTGTCTTGATCTGATCTCGGTTTTAAAATAATTTAATGGCATGCACCGTACTCTCCCGTACAAGCACACAGTGAAACAGACAGGAGGGCAGCATGTAACTAAGAAATTCAAATAGAGGCAAGCAAGTAACCATACACAAGTATTAAACACATTTTTGTTGAATGAGTTAACGTTCTCAACAATTCAGAACCTCAAGCAAAATATTCCTAAACAATTATAAGCCACATATGTTTGTTTGTTTTTCAGAGTGCTGCCTGACTCATAGTAATAAAAGACTCTAGAAGTAGTTTGAGATCTCCCTCTCAATAACTATGATGCATGCTTTTCAGTTCTATTAGCACTGCTGCTATTTATTAGAGTGTCTAAACTATAGTAGTAACTAGAAGCACAAAATGAGATCTGGGAGAGAATGTGTGATCTATTGAACACATGTACACATAAAATAGTAGTAGTGCTACATAATGAAGTAGACAGCAAGCAAACAGAAATATGATAGAATGGGAATCAAAGATGCAGAGAGTAAAAGTGTCTTCTCAAAGCTCAAGTACCAAGGCGGGTTCACACATTTACTTTTCACCTATCATGAGATTCCCCCCACCCACCCACCCCCTATCATCAGGCGATCACTCGTGACCGAGTAAGATTGTCTTCCGGGATAAAAGGAGGAAATTCTAAAGAAGATTGTGTAGACTCTAGCGATGGGTCCGTAAGTGACTGTGGAGGCCAATTCTAGATCCACACAGCTTCCCACAGTGAGGACACAGGTTACCAGATAGAAGATGGTCCTGTAAAGGATTCATTTGACGTGCTTTTCGCTTAGCACGTTTCTCCCTTTCACCTTGCACTCGGGCTTCTTCAAAGTCCATGGAACCTTTGTGAAAGGCCAACCTCCATTTAGATCGTTCATGGGCCAGAGCTTCCCAGTTTTCGATGTTTATATTGCATTTTTTTAGATTAGCCTTATGAACATCTTTAAACCTCTTATATTGACCACCGATATTCCGCTTTCCATCCTTGAGTTGGGAGTAAAGTAACTGCTTTGGGAGACGGCAGTCAGGCATTCGAACAACATGACCGGTCCACTGAAGTTGGCGTTGAAGGATCATTTTTTCAATGCTAGTAGTCTTTGCTTCTTCCAGTACACTGACATTTGTTCGCCTATCTTCCCAAGTAATTTGCAGGATTTTCCGGAGGCAACGCTGATGAAACCTTTCAAGGAGGTGGAAGTGACGTTTATAGATAGTCCATGTTTCGCAGGCATACAATAAAGTTGGTAATACAATGGCTTCATAAACCTATGGCGATTATCTGTGTTGAACTGAGATAAGGAGTCTAGCTCCTAGGTGAACTCAAGACTGCCAAAAATGGTAAGCAGTAATTCGGCTCCTAGAGCAATGCTTCAGCAGCTCTCCAGAAAATTTTACACCAGATCCTGTGCAACTACATCTATTTTAACTTTTGGAAATCAGGATGCAGCCTTTTTACTCTGCCAGCAATTTGGGGACTGAAGGAGATGGGTTGGCGTCTGTTTCCCTTGCTGCTGTTTTTCAGGATTACACTGAATTTTTTTCAGGCACTTTGCTGTTCTAATGTGTTACTCTTTAACTGATTTTATACCATTAGCCTCTCTTGCTGTTTTATTGCATATATATATATTAATTGTTTTTCTTCTATTACTGCATTTCTATTTTATTGTAAAGCAACTATAGGCAAGTTTCTTTGAAGGATGAGGTATGAATAACTTCAGATAAACAAAACCTAAATCTGGGTTTTTGGAGCTGAAAGGCTGGATGTCACTGAAGTGAATACAAAAAATATTTTCTATATTTGAGAAATGCAATACATTGAACTGTACCTGCTATGTTCAAGGATGCTGCAGAGAACAAAATACTTATCTTGGCTTAGCCTTATTATTCTTTGCAACAAAAAGGAATGTCTCGTTAAAGCAGAGTGAATAGATAGATGATAGATAGATAGATGCAGCAGATCAGAACAGACCAGAAAACCAGAAGAGACAAAGAAGAAAAGGCTGCCCCTACCTAACATCCTAGCCACAGTGAGTTGGTACGGGCCTGGATGTGGCAGAGCCCCACTGTGAATCCCACCCCACACACACAGGTAGGTAGGATTGTTCTGCCTAATATTAAAAGGTAGACCAAGGTCAAAACTTCTTAAGTGTAGAAGACATTCATTAATAGTTTGGGGCAGAATATAGAGCCAGTTTCCTTGGACAGGCTTATAAAGAGGTAGAGAGGCTTATACTCCAAAATCCAAATTAAACTCCAGTTTGGGCACCAAATGGGAAAAATGCAAATTCTGCACTCAAAAAGAGTTACATAGAATCAATACCATGTATGTCAATTTATTCATTTTTCATGAACTAACTCAACATTAATACTGTGAGTTTTCTTCTCAGCTAGGAGCAATGGTAGTGGTGATGGTGAGAAAAAAGAGACATGAGCAAGAGAAAGCTGAGCTATCCATTTCACCCACCCAACAGAAGGCATAATACTGTATGTTTCTCATCCTATCCCTTTTCATTAGAGGCACTGGAGGCTTGGGAGAGGTTTAAGGAATGCCTCCTATGAAACATCCCCTATGGGAGGTTGAACTGTAACCGCAGCAGAGCACAAGACAAGGAAAGGAGGTAACTGCACCCCAACCCATGTAGTTACTGTACTTTTCAGCTGCTGTTCTCCCTAGCCAGCACAGCAAACTTCATGCTCACAATTTAGAGATATTTTAAATTCAAACAGCAAAGTTGTATAAATGTGTGGTAAAGTGAAAGAGGGATACTGATTAAACTGGTGGTATTTCACACTCATGTGTTTGCTTTTCCAACACAATCTATTCCAATGATAGAGTAGATAAAATGAGAAAGAATATTAATTGTTTGAACAAATATCCATGGATATTTTGGCTAAGCTGCTGCTCTTTATTATCTCCTCCTCTTAAGAGTTCAAAACAACTCATTTTGATCTTGCAATTGAACTCTAAGAAACCATCTCAATAAAAACACTACTTGGTGATACCGATACAAGGCAAATCATTATTGTTATTTACCATTCAAGCGCAAGACACCACCTAGGGAAAATTCAATTCTCTCTTTCTCAAGAACACAGTGATGCCACGTTAACTGACAGCAAAAGCCTCAAAGCTTTATTTATATGTTTTAAGTATTCATGTTGACATGCTTCTATCTGTTAATACTCTGGCTACAGTTGCCCCAGTGCCTTAAATGACAAGAAGTGTCACCAGGAAGGAAAAGTAAACACCACTTGATGGTTCAAAGATGGTTGAAAGGGGTTTCATTATGAAGTGTAAACTCAGCACCTAGAGTAGACAACTATCACCAGTACAGTTTGACTTAACCCCAATTTTCAATAGCAAGTGACAGGCCTCTAGAAAAAAACAATTATGGAGTCATCATCAATATTATGTAACATGCCATTTCCTTCTACAAGACCATTGACTGCTCTATAGTGATTCTTACCTAGGGACAATGTCAGCTACTCTCTTTTAGATTTCCCCTTATTGGTGGTTTTCAAGAGGTATGTCAATAATTCACCACAGCTAATTAGTGTTTTAATATCAACCTCTCTAAAAGCACAAGCTAAAATCCATCTTGTAACAGAATACGCACAAATATCCTAGCTGCTAGGGGAAGGGATGATAAGTTATGGACACTTCAGAGTGGAAAATGGAAGATCACAGTTTGGCTAAGGAAAAAAAACAAAAAACCCAAAAACCTCTCACGGAGATTGGCAACAGGATGATTATGTATTGCTACCAGTAAGCATGGATAGATGCAGAGAGATGGGTGAATGGAAAGAACCCCAAAGGTAGGTAAGAGATGTGGAGCCTAAAGGCAGCAGGCATTGGACTAAGACTAAGATGTAAGGGAAGTATAGGTATAGGAGGGAAAGAATTGAGGAATGATAGACAGACAAGGCTGGAAATACCTCAGAAGAATCAAACAGTAAGGCAGAATTGAGGGCGGAAAATCTTACCATGGGTCTTGTAACAGGTTGGTGCTGTTGGTGAGTAGATGATTGGGGAAACTGTATGAATTTAATTTTCCTTTAAAATTAATCAGCTAAATTCATCAGTAATTCTCTCAATTTTACAGTAGAAAAAAATCCAACTAGAAAAGTTATTTACGCCTGCAAGAGAACACCTTGTGCTTCTAGCGAATGTAATTATCTGGCCCTGCCTATATCAAAGGTATGGAGAACACATCCCTGCTCCATCCTAAATGAACTGCAGAAGAACCACCACATGTTTGAACGGAATCATGGAATGCTTTAAAGGGCAATTCTACACAAAATGGCATTAGGAGGATCAGCATTGTTTCCGAAGCACATTTTAAGGTACAACAGAAGCTCTATTTATTGACCTCTCTTCTTTTAATCAACAAACAACTCAGAATAAAATGCAGAACAAACTAAACATAACAGCAGCAGCAGCAGCAGCAGCAGCAGCAGCAGCAACAACATATGCTCTTACATTAGTTGCAACAATATAGACAGAGGCTGAGTGATAACTGGAGAAGTGGTGGAAAAGGTGGCAGAAAACGCCTTTCAGGAATATTGATATAAACACATTATAGTAGCTTCGTTTTATCAAGCATTTCTGTTCATCTTATTAGAAGTCACTGATCACCATGGTGCCTGACAATCTTGATTTATGCAAGCATACCCAGACTAGACTTTCAATATCAAATGCTTTCCAGTTAAGACAAAAACCCTCCTAATCCAAATCATTCAGGCCAGGGGAAATCAGGAGAACTCTATATACAATAGGTGAAAGCTAGAACTAAAGTCAAGAAAGACCAGGGCAGAGATTGTAAGACTTGGTGTCTTTGACCTATTCATCTCAGACTGTAATTATGATGTTGCCAATTCATAATAATGTCATGTTACATAAAGGATGTCAACAGTGTGGCCACAAAGTGCATCCAAATTCTTGTAAATCCCTCTGACTATACACTTTTTGAAGCTCAGACTGGTAATTCTAAAGGCTTTATAGTTCCCTGTTCTTGCTGCAACTTGTCCTGAAACAAAGAAAACTTGTTTTGAAAATGCTTGCCACCCACAGCAGTCTGTTCTTGGGCATTTGACGATGAGAGGGCCAGCCCTTCCCTGACCACACGTAGTCTGGGTGGCTGTTTTTGTGCAACTCCCAGTAATTAACCTTTAAAAGCACAAAAGACAGATAATACGATGCTCTCAAAGACAGGGTTGCCACCTTGCCAGATGCATTGACCCAGAGACACATACTAGGGGTGGGGATGGTTATAAAAAGACACAGGTGATTTCAAGATATTCAGTTATGTAAGTAGTAATAAAACTAAAGTGATCCGGGCAAAAAGGTTAAATGTAAAAACATGTAGAAACTGATCCTAATGAGCTGCTTTAGCTGTAGCAGCAGACAGAGGTCTGCAGGGCTATGTGGAAAGTAGAACACAGTCACTACCTCCCTTGCCATGGAAAAGGCTTTGCCCCTTGCAAGTCTGGTGCAGCACTGCATTGGACTGCTTGGAAGTTGCCCTGGCTCTCTGGAGAAAAGTCAGAGTATACGTGGAATAAAATAAAAAACATGTGCACCATCACATCTAAAGTACAGCACAAGTGTATATTTTTCCATGAGTAAACTTAACATCAAAGGTGATGGGGTGAATGATTTTCCTTACACAGTGATTATCTCAGTGCGAGAGAAAGAAGAATTGTATATGAGGTGGCCCTCAAACTGTTCATTTCCAGGTCACTCAGAAACATTAACATTATATTTTATATTCATGTCCCCAACAATGCCACCACCAGCGTGTGAGGCATGACAGAGAGCAAGTGGCTCATATAACCCCTTTAAAAAAATCCAGGATTATTAATTCAGAGAATTGATGGCTTAAGCTGTAGCTCAGAAAGGATGAAGTTTAAACTCACATGCAAGGCCAAACATAGGTTTTTGAGGGCCCCAGGCAAAAGTTCTGCGGGAACCTCCCTTGCATGTGTAGAAAGAGACAGATATACCTTTTTTCATTGATGCACACAACAAGAAACACACAGATACTCTCACACATAAAAGGCCAAGATCCAAAGATACCTCCACTCTCACAGGGACCCTGATCCTTGGGCAGGCTGCTACTCCACTGCTGCACTCCCTTTGCCACTGTTATTTTCTTCTGGGCCCAACCTCCATACAGTGAGCCTGCCAGACTGGTGAGTCCATGTGGATGGGCAAACACAGCGGCCAATTGTGCCATGTGCTAGGCTAGGGCAAGCAGGCAGCACAGGAACTGCTGAGATGGCTAGGGGCTCTTGCCAGAGCTCAGACTTTGCTCTGCTGCTAGGAACATGGAGACCACAGCAAGCAAGCTGGGCTCAGAGCTTAAGCTCTCCTGAACTCCTCAGCAGTGTCCAGGCTTAAGTTAAGCCTTGGTACTGCAGTTGGCTGGGCTGGATTCTGAAATTCCCGCAACAAGGGGTCTCTGGGAAGCCAGCTAAAATGGAAAGTGACCCGCCTCTCTGCCACCAGATAATCAAACCGGGACTAGACTCTTACCTGCCTTCCAGTCCCCATAAGCAACATACTGCATACACTCCATTAAACATGTTGTAAAATTCAGCAGCAATCTGGAGGAGCTCCACTGGGCAGCCTACCCTCTGCTGGTGCATGGGCTCTGGCAGTTGCTCAACTTTGCCATTGGTTGAGGCTGAGCCTATTCATATGTCCCCAGGTCACAGACATGACTTTTCTATCTCTTCATAAACAGGGCAAAACAATACACTTAAATGCTTGGTATTTCCTTGCCTTTTTCTAAACTCATGTATGCAGAGCAGTTTAAAGTGCTGTCTAATTCCACAATGTTTATTCAGATAAACAATGTGAACTTAAAATTGCAAATAGTTATTGTTTCTAATGTGGTTTGGTATATAGGTCACATTTCATAACCGATTACCGAAACCTATTATTATATGCCTAAGTATCCCTGTGATCCAGAATAGAAAGTCTTGTGTTTAACATTCACCTAATAAACAGAGTTCATGAACATCCCAATGGCACATACATTTCAAATGTACTTAATAATAGATTCTTTCACGTTAGCATCTATAGAAGTTCAGAACAATATTTTAACATCTTTTCTACTTCTAATTACTCTAGTTTAAAATTTATTTTTTCAAAAAAAGGAGAAGAAAATGTATAGCAGTGTTTGGCTGTGTACATGACTCCTAAAGTTTAAATTAAGCTACCCATTATGCTTTGAAAAGGATGTGTAGATTGTATTCCAGTAGAGCATCTTTTTGAGTTGGTCCAGTGAACACATTTATTGTATTTTTTCATTTTTCTAATGAAAATTACATTAATTATTTTAATTAAAGTAATTGTGTGTAATTTAATTAATTAATTTTTATTAATTTTTATTATACATGTATCCTCTAGAATAGGCAATCACATCTAAATCTAGATAGTATCATCTTAGTTTCCAGACTCAGATGTGGAGATCAACTCATCACTTCTATCTGATTGTGTGTCACGCTCTTGTGACTGTCCAAACAGAACCTTTGCATAATAGTGTGCCAGAACTAACAAAGGGCTGAATCCAGACTTAGTCACACTTAATTTAGATTCACTGATATTAATGGGACCTAAGTTGGCCAGGACTAACAAATCTCATTGTTTTCAATGGGCCTATTCAAAATATGGATCCCACCCATCACACTCATTAATCAGGGCTTCTAAAACTATGTCCTAATGATCCTCTGCAAGCTGAGGCTGAATAAATTTAAGCTGAATATTGTATTCCAAATGTGGTCACACAACAGATTTATATAACAACACTATGATCCTGGCTATTTTATTTTCAATACTGTTTTAGTTTCCATTAAACTCAGGAGGGCTTATGTTTGTAAACATACGTTTGACTGTACTGTAAAATTATCAAGGATAACGTAAGAACTATGGGTATAAAAGATTAAAATAATTTTATGGAAAGCTAGAGCTGAGAATAATCACCATGTACCTCAGATTTCAGGAAAACAAATTTTGATAAGCTCAGAGAAATGCTAGGCTGGATTCCATGGCTAGAAAAAGGACGAGCTGGGAAACTATAGACCTGTAAGTCTGACTTTGATACCAGGAAATATTTATTTATTTATTAGATTTCTGTACCAACAAAATATCCAAAGCTCTCTGGGTGGTTCACAAAATAGAGCTTAAGACCATAAAATACAGAAGAATAAAACATAATATAAAAACCTAAAAAAATGAACAGCAAAATAATAAAACCAAAGTAAAACCAACAGCAGTGCAAAGATCTAAAAAGCACTAACCCAATTTTTAAAAACGGAAGGGGAAAGGACTAAAAAGCATGGGAGAATATAAAGATCTTCATCTGGTGCCAAAAAGACCACAACATAGGTGCCAGGAAAACCTCTATGGGAAGGACATTCCACAACCAGATCTCCACCACTGAGAAGGCCCTCTCCATAGTGGCCACTCGCCTCACCTTTTTTGGCAGGGGCACCAGGAGTGCCTCTGAAGATGATCTTTGAGTTTGGGCAGGTATATACGGGAGGAGATGATACTGCAGGTAACCTGGCTCCATGCCATTTAGGACTTTAAAGGTTAATACCAGCACTTTGAATTGGGCCTAGAAACGGACTGGAAGCCAGTGCAGATACTACAACAAATTATAAAGCATTCGCTCTAAGAATCTTGATAAAATATAGTGATCAGTAATCTCACTAGATTACTAGGATAGTGGGAATGTAGATGTAATTTACCTTGATTTCAGCAAAGTTCCCCATGATATTTTCTTTAGCAAACTGGTGGATTCACAACTGGTTGAAAAACCATACTCAAAGAGAACACATGAACATCTCCCACCAGATATTTCGTTCATATGCTCTTGCTTCTTCTGGCCTTGTGTTCCCAGGAACACACATTGCACCACCATCACCATGAAGTTGTATTACGGTAATACAATTACTCTACATAAAAACCAGTTTTCATAGATAGCAAAAATTGTACAAAATTGCTTATTTAAATGATTTAATTGTAACACAAGTTAAGACAAAAATATTTCTAGATTTTTTTCCAAAAGGTTTTAACAGGAAAATATATTTTACCCATAATAAAATGAATCCCTTAGCTCCACTAAAGTCTCCATTATAAAATATTTCCATCTATATGATCAATGTCATCTGCTTGCCTTTTCAAAGTATTAAGTATTACATTACTTTTACATTTTCCTCAGTATATATAAATAAATTTGGTTTCATCAGGTGGTAGCCTCTTTCTCTAGAACACAGTAGTGGCATTTCAGCTTTCTGTTCTTTAAAAAAAAGTTATACTTATGTATTAATTTCTGCTTTTTTAACTTCCTTTTTCCATATGACATTAGTCAGCACTGGGGTCTCAAATCTTTAGGGAAATGGGAGTCACTTAAAGCTCTTTGTCACTATTGAAATATTTAGTTTTGGTACCACTGGATCATATGAAACATATATTTAGTATGGAAATATTCTGCCTTAATATATTTACTGGAATATATTAATGCTCACGTTAGAACTGACATTAGTCAGAAAGGATTATTCGGCGCATTATTTGGATGTCTTTCCTTCTTCTTCCAGGCCAGAGTCTGCCAAAACTATAGGCAGCATGTATGCCCACGCTCAAGGTGTCTGCCATATTTGGGGTACAGAAGGAAATGACCCTATTCAGCAGAACAGAAATATATTGGTTAAAAAATCCAATTATTTATATCAATGCAAAATTAAAGGACATCCATTTCTGGGTACTTAAAAAAACACCATCTGACACAAGATTCTACATTTTTTAAAATAGATGACAGATATTAATCTAAATGGTTTATTCCCCTTATTTAATTAACAAAATACTTCTACTTTCTAGTTTTCACTAGATACAATGCTGAGATGCAATGCTTAGATACTGTACATTCATTATTTAGAAAAACCTTTATTCTGTCAAGCATTTCACATATACATATCTCCCACCATGGCATTACAACTTTAATCATTGTTTTTCCTTTGCCACAGTCAAAGATTTAATGAGAAGTGACCAGAAATAAGTTTCCCAGCCCTCCTAATTTGGCTGAAATCCATATTATGCATGACAGCACTGAAGATCCCTGGCAGGCACCTGTCAGAAACCAACATACCATGTCTTAAGAGCTGCACTCAGCTATCCAAGACGACACTTTTCAAAATGTACATGAAAAATGTGATTCAACTAGCCAGACTCTACTGTATTGCCACACACTGTCATGAACATATAGCGATTCTGCTGCAACAGAAATTGTTGCTCTATTGCAGGCCATCATCCACATACATTTTTTTGGTCTATTTGTTTTCTATTTATCCCTACAACAGCATCTAATTAAAGGGGATCTTGTTACTAGAGCTGTTATACTAATTATGTACTGGGCCGGTTCGCACTATCGAACAGCCCATCATGGCTTATTTAAACCACAGTGGGCTGCGGTGTGTGTGTGTGTGGCTGCAGCTTGTTCTGGGGTTATGTGAGGGCTGTTTAACCCTCACACAGCTCCTGCTGCCCATGTTTGCATGACACGACAAGCCGCAGATCAGCGGTGAATATTCAAATCCCGCCTGGCATGTACCGCAGCCTACTGTGGCTTAAATAAGCCATGGTGGGCTATTTTGATTGTGCGAACTGAGTCATTAGGGAGCTTAAGAATAAAATATTATGGTGGTATTTGAGCAAAATGTCACTTTCTTTCTAGATATTGACATTTTATTCCAAAACCAAACATTTTATTAAGTGAACAGTATCTTGAAATTAAAATATGTACATTTAGGTTAGGGTAGGCTTCAACTATGCAGAAAAGGTGGTGTGCAAAGGCACAATAAATTGGACCTTCAGGTTGCAATCATATACACACTTACCTGGGAGTAAGTCCCACTGAATTCAAGAGGGCTAAATATGTTATAGGATTGCACTGTTAGGGTTCTTTCAAAGAACCTACTCTACTCTCCTGTTCCCTGGAAGAAATCTCAGCACTATAACTTCTAGTTAGAGCAGCAATGTTTAGTCAATTAACCAGTCTGATTAACTGATTAAAAGATATTTTGACAAATTGTTTTTTTTTTTAATTTGTTAATTATTTTTAACAATTAAATATTTGCAAAAAGGTGGCTGGCTGGCACTTTCATAAGAGAGGCTCACCTACTCTTCTCTTGCATGTGAATTATGCAAATTAAGCAGGGGCCGTATTTAAGGGGCCTCAGCAAAGTGCTGTCTTACCTTGTGGTGGTTGTACCTTGTAGTGCAGCAGAGTGGCAGGTTCTCCTTCTCCCTCCTCTTCCTCCCTGTGAGAAGTGGCAGAGCAGCCTCTCAGCTTCTGCCATGTTGTTTTCCCCACAATGCCCTGGATATTACATCAGTACAGGGCATGGTAGGAAAAACGAAACAGAATACACCATAAAAACATGGCAGTGCCCACTAGCAGTCACCATTTATTTTTCTACCTGAAATGCCCTGGACCAACAACATTTGTGGCATTGTGGAAAACCTAAGAAGCCAGCTGCCAACCAAATTGTGGTCACTGGAGGGTGTGAGGGCAGGCCCTGAGAGGGGGCTGGTGATGTGGCAGCCGCCTGTAGATTCAGCATGCTGATGCCAGGTCTGAAATCAAACACACTTGTAACTTTCTGCTTAATTTGCATAATTCATCCTGTTTATGCTAATCATGGGGAGAGGCAAGGAGCAGGACAGAGAAGTCCCACCGTATGATTTTTTTTAATTCACGCAACCTGCTAAAGATTCACCATGTATTGCCCTACAGTTTCAAGCCTAGTTTTGCAGCTATAAGGGCTAAAAACCTTCCCCCCAGCTCCACCGCTAGATAAAATTCTCAAGATGCTGAAACACTTTTGTTGTCCTTGTCTGGCCTTGTGGAATATGCGTAACTGGTACTTTTGGAATTCAAAATATGATCGATATGGCTAAGCTTCAGGAAAAATGGCTAAAACCAGGCCTCGCCTGCATTTCCTGAAGCTTCATGGGAACTTACTTGTGGAACTGCACAGAGCATAACTGAGAACAGACACTAAACCGGCATGCGTCCAATAGCTTAATTATTACATGCACAAACAAACAAGTATGCTTTATTTACAATATTCCTACATAAAATTGCAGGCTGAGAGACTGTATGTTCTGTTTACATAGACTTGAATGCCTACTTAAGAAGAGAAAAACACAAGATTTTCCCATGGAAACAAAAATCCAAGGTCTGCTTTATATCTGTACCATGAATAAGAGCACCAGTTCCCCATAATTAGCCATATTTTATGCCCACCACAGATTACCATGAACTGTGTGCTTCAGTGTGATGGCCCGCAGCTGTCTCCATGCATTCCCCTTTCCTCCAAAAGCAGCCTTTGTGCTGTGAGAATGGGACTAACCTTGGGCATAGTACAGATGCCCTCTTATTTTATTTATTTATTTATTTAATTTTTCAATTGCCCATCTGGCCGGCCACCCGGGGTGATGTTCATCTCAACAATAAAACATACATACATAATTAAAACAGTATGATTTTTTAAAAAAAAACCCTAACCCACCCCATATTCCCACCTGAAATACCATGTTTTTAATGCGTGGCAGAAGCTCATCACAGAGGGGGCATGGCGAAGGTCACTAGGGAGGGAGTTCCATAACTTGGGGGCCGCCACAGAGAAGGCCCTCTTCCTAGTCCCCACCAGACTGGCTGCTCTGGCTGATGGGACAAGTAGAAGGCTGTCCGTGGCAGATCTTGTTGAGCGGCTTACTTGGTGTTGCTGGAGGGGCTCCTTGAGATAAACTGGACCGAAGCCGTGTAGGGTTTTAAAGGTCAAAACCAACATCTTAATTCGGCCCGGCAAGCAACTGGTAGCCAGTGCAACTCCTTAAGCACCGGAGTGATGTGATCACGCTGGCGGCTGCCTTTAACTAGGCGAGCCGCTGCGTTCCGTACCAGCTGCAGCTTCCAGACCGCCTTCCAGGGTAACCCCACTTAGAGCGCATTACAGTAGTCTAGGCGAGAGGAGACCAAGGCATGAACAGATGATGGCAGCAGATGATTAGGAAGGTAGGGGCACAGCTGCCATATCAGATGGAGTTGATACAGCGCTGCCCGGCTCACAGCTGACACCTGAGCCTCCATGGACAGCTGGGAGTCTAGAATGCTGCGGACCTCATCTTTCAGGGGTAGATGTACCCCATTCAGTTCCAGGTCAACATCCCTTAACCTCCCCACCAGAAGTACCTCGGTCTTGTCGGGGTTCAGCCTCAGCATGTTCCTTCCCATCCAGCCAGCCACTGCCTCCAGGTACTTGGACAGGGTCTCAACGGCCAACCTCGGTGAGGACTTGAAAGAGAGGTAGAGCTGCGTGTCATCTGCATATTGATGACAGTACACCCCAAACCTCCTGATGATAGCTCCCAGCGGCTTTAGGTAGATATTGAATAGCATCGGGGAGAGGATGGAACCCTGCGGCACCCCACAAGTGAGCAGCTGAGGGTCCGAGGCCTCCTCCCTGAGAACCACCCTCTGGTACCTTCCAGAGAGGAAGGACCGGAACCACTGCAATACAGTGCCTCCCATGCCCAACCCCTCCAGATGGTCCAGGAGGATACCATGTTCAACGGTATCAAAAGCCGCTGAGAGATCGAGGACTAGAAAAGAGCATTCACCCCTGTCCAAAGCCCTCCTCATATCATCCACCAAGGCGACCAAGGCCGTTTCCGTCCCATGTCCAGGCCTGAAGCCCGACTGGCATGGATCTAAATAATCGGCTTCATCCAAGTGTGCCTTCAACTGAGCCCCTACCACCCGCTCGATCACCTTGCCTAGAAATGGCAAATTGGAGACTGGGCGATCTTGGGGATCCAAGGAGGGCTTCTTTAGAAGCGGTCTTATTACTGCCTCCTTGAGGGCTGATGGCATCACTCCCTCCTCGAGGGAGGCATTCACCACCGCCTTGATCCCCTCACCCAGTCCCTCCCTGCAGCTCATGAGCCAGGACGGGCAAGGATCAAGCAAGCAGGTGGTCGGCCTCACAGATGAAAGCACCCTGTCCACTTCATCAGAAGGAAGAAGCTGGAACCGATCCCACAAAACCGGTCTGCCATTGGCCTCCTCCCGCTCACTCCGTGTCCACGATGTACGAAATCCTACTCTTAATCCGATCGATTTTATCTGCGAAGTGCTTTGCTAAAGCCTCACAGGACCGACCAGGCTCCAGACCACCTGGAACAGCCTCCTGGGGCAGCACCCCGCAGACGCGATGGAGGCAGCATAGAAATTCTTTTTTGCTTATCCCCACTTTTCTGATTTATGATTTATTTATATTTTTAATCCACCCAACAACAAACATTTGCTGGGTGGACTACAAACAGTTAAAAGAATAACATACAATATAAACAATTTTCTTACAGGGCATTAAAGCCTGGGTGAATCTGTGGGCAAATTCATTACAAGCCACCTTATCCATGCCCTCTATTTTCAGTCCATGGTTCTCCCTGATTATTTTAACATGGAGAATAGGCATGTGAACTACAATTGAAACACACATACTGCTTTGTTTGTTGTTGTTGACATTTTACTCTGCATCACATCATTTGTACTCTTGAATAGATTATATTTTGGCCTCAAAGATTACGGTACCTCAAATTGTAAGCAGTAAAATAAAGGCACAAAGAGTTTCAGATCATGTGGCTGTTACAGCTGACTGGCAGTGCATGGAAAAAGGAGTAATATATTTATTTTGGGATTGGATACAATATTTCTTCAAACCAGGACTCAATAAAGGAGAAAACAGCTCAATAAAGGAGAAAACAGTTTTTTCAGGATAATATAACTACAAGCACTTCACTACCAGTAAGTACAAATAAAGCCTTTATAAGGGGAAATATATTGCATACATTGTGCGCAAAAATATACTGTGCATATAAAAAGCGAAACAAAAATGGAAAAATAGAAAATAAATTGCTTGGTTGGAGCAATTACCGTATAAGCAATTATAAGCATTAAGTAGGAAGGTGGACATTTTGAACATCCATGAAATATAACAAAATTTAAAATTTCATTCAACTATGGCATTTCAAGTTAGGTAACAAAGCTGATTAAATATTAGCATCTAAAATAACAAGGAAGAAACAAATGACTATCATTACTAAAATCAAAGCTAGTAATGCATACTATGCAACAAGAAATGTTGTGGGAGATTACTAATTTTTATGAAACAATAGGCCAGCTAGTGACAGGGATCTAGTATTTAATTAAGAGTATTTTTATCCTGCTCCTCAGCTGAAAAGGCTCCAGAAGCAGCTTACAATATAACCAATAAAACAAGGCAGTCCTTGCTGACAGGCTTACAATCTAAAAAGATAGGACACACAAGGAAAAAGGAATGAGGAGGGCAGTAGGGGAAAAAATTAAATCTTTCTGCAGGGCCCCGCTTCCCCCTCTGATCTCCCTCAGCTGAGCCTGCTGGAATGGCTGCTGGTGACAGTTGAGGGGGGAGGAGCCTTTATGGGGGTGGTCTTCAGCAGGGCTGGATGGTCCCATTTCCTCCCTCTCTTCTCCCTCAGTAGAGTAATAGTACCAGCCATTAGGATTTCATACATGAAGCTCTCAGTGCTTCTGCTCCAGGGAACATCCCTCTTGCAGCATAGATATGTTGAACAGCTCTGGCAAAGCAGTGGCAAGACTGGGTTGCCATTATAAAGCACACAGTGGGTTCCTACTGCTTGTGTGTATGAGCTACTTTTTAAGCACAGTGGCCATAGGGCTGGGCCATCAAAATAATGGGAGGCAACAGATGTACAGAGGACAGAGTGCACATCCAGTGACAGGAAGAGTTAAAAGGAGTGAGTGAAAGATTATCACTCCCTGGCTTTAATATGAAGTCTCACCCAGTCTTCTGAACAAATTGTGAAGGCAGTGTATTTTAACTTACTCTTTAAAAAAAATGCAAGCTCTGTTCATATTTTCCTGGTTCTCTGAAAGCTACAGTACTTGATTCTGTGTTGTAAATCTGGCCATATAAAATGTAGCCTTTTAAAATTCACTTTTACTTAATGCATGACTAATTTTTCTAGTGTGGACAAACCTGAAACAGAGGCACTGCTGTCTGAGGCTTAGTTATTTTATACCAAATAGTTTGCTTTCCAGCTGTACTCATGCTGCTGAGGTTTGTCAAAAAAAGCTGTCACCCTGCATAACCAGATGTAAGTAAGTACCTTACCTAAACAACTCATAGAACTTAGAGGAAGAATAAGGAGATCATTAAGTCCTACAGAGAGGCAGGGTTAATTGACACACAAGTTATTTACCTGGACTACTTTTTAAAAGCTTCTTATAGTGAGAACTTGCAATGACCTCTGCTGAATTGCTACCATACTTCTGCTATCTATGCTGTCCAATATTTTTGTGGGAAAAGATGCACAGAAACAATATTGCTTTATAACATTTTCTTTTGATCTTTTGAGTAACACCCATACAAGCAATCTGGAAGGGCAAAATAATAAGAACACACCCAACCAAGTCAATAAAAAGAAAGCATGTCTGAACTGGCATCATCCCCCATAAAGAATCAATTACTTATAAAAACTCCCACTGTAGAATATCATCTACCATGTGGAAATTTGACATTTCTGAACTGGACAAATTAGGGCTCTCAACTACACTAAATATTGGGTTAACTATTTACCATTGTAGATAATACATACACACACCATTGTACTCCAACATGACAGGATTTTTTCTCCCTCCTCTTTTTAAATAAACATATTCCACTGACTGTCCAACAATAAGCAAAACATAATAATGATCCAGGCTAGTTCAGAAACTGGTCATCTTCAATGGTGAAGCCCATGAAGGCTCACAGCTCACTTTCCATATTACTGAAGGTTTGTTTACATAGCTGAAGCTGGTTCACAGGTTCAAGGTTGCCATCATAAATAACCTTTATTTACACCAGAAAAGAATCTTCTTATTCACTATCCCAAGCTGCTTTCAGATGCCTTTGTGCTTACACGGAACTGATCTATACCTTCTTGTGATAATTACTAGGTTACATACATGCTTCAGAATAAAAGAAAACATGAAGTGAGGAGCCCTCTAATTATCTACTGGCTGTTTTACCAGTCAGCTTATTTGGTTTTGGATTAACTGGCAGATTTCATAAAACAACAGATCACATCACTTGATCAGAGACTGAAGTGAGTTCAGGTGTTACTGCAGAATACTTTTTCTATATGTTTTCTGGGGGAAATACAAGGAAAATATTTCTAGTGCATTGACTTTACCTATTGATCCAATACCAGAGTAGTAATCAGTTAATGAGAGCTACCAACTGATTAAGGGCTGCAACACTATGGGATTGCTGCCTGTTAGAAAATCCTGTGCCATACCAGGCTGTTGCTGGCAGGTTGGAAGCCAGACGGAGGTGATTTTGCCTCCTGTTCCTCAAAAACAAACAAACACCCAGCTAGATGGGCCTTTAAGCTGATCTAGCTCACTTACCAGCAGTGGGAGGGGACAGGCAATTTTATTTATTTATTTATTTACATTTATTAATCGCCCATCTGGCCGGCAATCGGCCACCCTGGGCGATGTACATAGGATAAAAACAAGATAAAATACATTTAAAACAGTATAATTTTTTAAAAAAATCTTAACCCACCCCCTATTCCCACCTGAACAGCCAGGCTTTTAATGAGCAGCGGAAGCTCAGCAGAGAGGGGGCATGGCGGAGGTCACTCGGGAGAGAGTTCCACAGTACGGGGGCTGCCACAGAAAAGGCCCTCTTCCTCGTCCCCACCAGTCTAGCTGCTCTGGCTGAAGGGACAAGGAGAAGGCCATCCGTGGCAGATCTTGTTGAGCGGCCCACTTGGTGTTGCTGGAGACGCTCCTTGAGATAGACTGGACCGGAGCCATATAGGGTTTTAAAGGTCAAAACTAACACCTTGAATTCGGCTCGGCAAGCAACTGGTAGCCAGTGCAGCTCCTTGAGCACTGGCGTGATGTGATCCCGCTGGCGGCTGCCTTTAACCAGGCGAGCCGCCGCGTTCTGTACCAGCTGTAGCTTCCGAACCGTCTTCAGGGGTAACCCCATGTAGGGCGCATTACAGTAGTCTAGGCAATGGGGAGGCCACAGGATTTTATGGAAGATGGCCTCTCCTCTCCCCTCCCCTCCCCCTGGAACACGATCTTTTTTTTTTTTTTTTACCTCTACAGGGTTGTCGGGAAGCAACCACTGTGGTTTTTTCTGCAACAGCTGTGAGGGGCCAGGGGGAGGGATCTGATGTTGGATTCCCCCTCCCAAGGTTGTAGGAATGTCTATGGCCCTGCGAGGGGGAATCCAAGATATCTTGTGGTCCCTTGGATGCTCTCCCAGGGACCATAGGATTGCTCTCTAAGTGAATAATGCTGTCAGCTGTAATTCAGAGAATGATCAAACTTGCACATACTTCAATACTTCAATGTCTACTTTAGCCTAAAACCTCACCACTTAAGTGATTTTCACCTCTTGAGCCACTTACCTTCACTTATGAAGGCACTTCAGTATTTACACCTAGTACTTCCTTTTTTTCGCTTGAAGTGATATGCTTCACTGCTTCATTTATGTAACTTAGTAATCTCTAACCCATTGCTGTTTCAACATTTTTGCAGTTTGACAATTCTATGTAAAGCGTCTTTATATCTTCTTCTATCCTGCTGGCAATTATGTCCTTGATTTGCTGTCTCGCTTTTGTTTCCATGTTTATGGGTTTGCTAAGACTTTTTTTTTTTCTTACTTAAAGTACTTGGGCTCTTGATTTGAAATGAAGCAAAGATTTATTTAGCAATAATGTTAGGCAATGAAAATGCACTCAATGATGCATTTTATAAAGTTTATAAGGATAGTAGTACAGCCCCACTACAAGTCTGGGTACAAAAAAAATTTGAAAGTAACAATTACTTGCCTATGTGAACTGGTGCAGGTGGTAGCAGAGATGGTATTGAGGACCCCAAGGCTTCTTGGGGGGGCTTCAACATGCTGAGGCCACTTTCAGGATTTTCTGGCCACTATGACAGCCATGTGCTGCCAAGCAACCCCCCCCCCCCTTTGAGCACTGTGTGTTCTTAGAAAATGCCTGTGTCTAAACTAACAAAAAAAGGGCAGGGAAGTCCTGGTGTCAAGAACTCCATCTTCATTTTGTGCTCTAACTTTGGGTAAGACTCCATTTGGCTAGGCTGAAATGACATGTAGTGATGTAACCATCTGTGCGTCTGTTATCTTGAGATGTCTCTGGCTTTCCAGGCCAGAATAAGAGTCAGTTAATTGGACTGAATAATCTCAGCTGTGTTCCTGTGAGAACTCTACGGGGTTTGGGAACACTGTTCCAGCCAGCCTGTGACTGGCTAACAAAGATCTTCCTTGAGTTGTTAGGGGTTTGAGCATAAAAAGAGAGGGCTTGAAGCAGGCCATTTGTTTTTATGCTTCAACTGCTTTCGGGCATGCGTTTTTCTGGATCCTGGATTGGGCCCTGTCCTATTGGAAGACCCGTACTTAGGTAATGTATAGGGCAGATTTAGGTATTCTATATTATTTTTCCTGAAGTGTTGTTGCCAAATGTTTCAATGGTTGTTGTATGCCTTTTATTCCTCTTTTCCCTTCCCCCACTGTAAATAAACTTAACACCTGGCTCAAGAGTTGTGTGTGCTTCATTCCAAGTAAGCCTTAATACTAAATCCAGCATCTTCTGCTTGGTTAACTGCTACTATTTAAAGTTTTAGGCTTAGAGCTTAAAATAGAGGGTGCTAGTTTGGGGTCTTATTTCTAAGACCTAGGGGTGAGCTGGAAGGTCTGAGGGTCCCCTGGCTTGAACTGAGGTGGACGTAAGGGGTGGTGGCAGCCTACTTTGGTAACTGTTTGTCCCTGCCTACACTGCTGGGAGCCAAGGTAACCGCTTCCTCCTTTCATACCTGGACCTCTAAGAACAATGGGTGGAAATTCCTGTGGATGAGTCAGCAGGAATCAGCCCTCTTAGATGCACTAACATATGCAATATTAAGCTTCCAGCTGGATAGTACAGAGACACTGCCTGCAAGCCTATGTGCTTTTTCTAGTGCCCCATCTAATCAAGCTCTGGGGACCATTCCTGTCAATTTGAGTAAGATGGAGAATGCTTTTACCTAATAGAAACACCCTAATCCAGGTATCATCTTTAAACTATCCCCCAGAAATTCCATCCCCTAATCCCAGTGGGCAGGGAGAGGAGGTTTAACTCTCCTCATCCCTGCACACTAAGATGTGTGTGTGAGGGGTGGGGGGGTAAGACCGTATGTATGTGTGGCCTCGACCCTTCAGGATGCGATCTGGAGGTATGGTGTTGCAGTGGCTCTGTTCCTTCATGGAGTGATGGGTCCAGAAAGTGATGCTGGGGGGACATTTTCCTACTTCTTGGCCACTGGGATGCTTCAAAAGGTCTTAACTTGTCCCCCATGCTTTTTTACATCTACATGAAACCACCGGGGGAAAGTGATCTGGAGGTTTGGGCTGAAGTGTCAACAGTAAGCAGATGATATGCAGTTCTCTATTTTCTATCATCTAATACCAGGGAGGTAATGGAAATCTTTAATAGGTGTCTGGAAGCAATTTTGGGACGGATGGGTTGGGCTGGAAAATCTGCTGTTCTGGATGGAGGTGTGCAACCAATTTTGGATGGGTTTGCACTCCTCCTTATCAGCTTAGGCTGGTTTGTCAGCTCCAGCCCTATCTAGAGAAAGTGGACCCTGTCTCAGTTACACATACTTTGGTTACATCCAGACTAGATTACTGTAATGTGCTTAATGTGGAGCTGCCTTTACAGATGGCAGCTCCACAATACGGAAACTCCAACTGGTACAGAATGTAGCAGTGACAAAGTCTGTGGGGGCAGGAGTATGGCGCATGTTACACCAGAGTAAAAGACTTGGATTGTGGATGGAGGCAGGAAAAGTGTTGAGAAGTGATGAAGGAAGGGGAAGAAGCCTGGACCTGAAGGGGGAGGAAATGAAAGGAGCTGTGTGTATGTGTGTGTAAGAAAGGAGTTTGAGATTAATTATCTCCACTTCTCTCCCAATCAAATTTGACAGGCACTTAGCAAGTTCAAAACAGCAGGCTACTTAATACGGAGTATACTGCACAGCTATCTCACAGAAACAAATATGACTTACTTTGCTCTTTTGGCCATCTCATTGCCATCCCATCGTGGACTGTAGGGGTAGTTTTTCTGGGCCTGGGAATAGAGCTCTCCACTGTTAGTGAAGTGATAGACAGATTGAAATGTTAAAGTTGGCTGGTCCCGAGGAAAGTACAGCGGCAGGTCAACTACAAAGAAAGAAAAAGATGACACATTAGAGGTTTTTGTTTTTCCTTGCTTTCATTTTTCTTGTATAAGAAATTTGCATGAGAACTCACAGAGTAAAAAACATATTCAAATTAGATAGATGCTTAGGGAATGCTCATTTTGTTCTTAGTTCACAGAGTAATATATAGTTGCACTTAAAAGATTTGCTTTAAATTATTGCTCATGTTTCTGCCAGGTTGGGTACACAAAAATGAGACGCACAGAGCAAGTTGAAAGTATTTTTTCACTGGATAATCCATTACCAAACAATACATACACACATAGCAACATATTTTTACAGATGATGTATATATTCAGATTTGATGTCTTATAGGGTTTTGCTAAAAAGGTAGGCTTTGAGATGGATGGGCAAACCATCTTATAGTGTCACTGAGGAGGAGTGAATGGCCTGACTGATGCACCGAAAGTGGCATCCTCTGTGAGGCTAATTGTTCCAGCCCATCCTACTGTGTTGTGTGTCTATTCCAACGCCAGCCCATTCTCCTCACACCTTAAAATTCTATGCTATGCTACAGTTTTGTCTTCACCATTTCTGTCACGTCTGGCAAGTGTTCTTGGCACATGAGATCTAAGCCATGTTGCTTTGCTAACACACAGCATTAGCTCAGGATGCCAGTGCATAATGTTGGCCACATGTAGCATTGCTTGAGCGCATAGGAAGAAACTAAGTTATACGGTTATTACTCGGTAAACAGACGGTTCCATTTCAGGTCTTTTAAGGCACAAGAAAAACACACAATCTATTTTATTTTATTTTGATTTGAATGCATTTTCCTAACAAGTGTCTGGCGTGGCCTGAAACCAGCTCTTTTATACAAATAAAGTTGGCTCAATAAACATAATATCTGTCTAATTCTACACTTACACAAGACCTTTATAGATTAATTTCTAAGCTCATCAATGTAATATCCATAGTAAGAAAACTTTAACATGATGATCAATTATAGCTTTCTTTCAACTGAAGAATTAAAATGGTTTTATAAGGATGGTAGTTCTTTACAATCACTTTTTTTTGGTGAAAAAGGGAGGGAAAGGGTTTAGAGACTGAATCATAGTTATAATCTATTACGAGTAGCCAATAATTTTGATGCTAAGAAGTAAATGAGCAAAGACATACCAGAAACCTCTTTCTTAAGATATATATCTATACAATTGCTCTTCTGGACATATTCTTATCCAAATTAGGCACTCTTCTAACTGCCCATGCATATACAAAATAAATCAACAGACTCACGAATGATGAGTTCAACAAGCCTTCTTTGTAGATCATGTGAACTTTAGAAAAGTTTAGTTACTATGCTTATTGTGATGCACATTTTTGCATCATCTTTAGTAACAATTGGAAAATCAAGAAATCCAACAAATGTTTTGAAAGGTCTTTACATATAGCAATCACATTTGGCCAAATCTTCGCTTAAGATAACTGTGTAGAGCTGGCCCTGAAAACAAATACCCCAAAATGCAACTACAAAAAATGCTGAAGGCAAAATAGCTTCTTGTTACAATGAACAGATTTTTTGCTGGAAAATTAGTTTGTATTAACTAGCAAAACTAGCCGTGTACATTTGTGGCTTCATTTTATCATGCTTCATAGGAATCTTGCATCTAGAAAGAAATTCATAGGACCAGTTAGGGCTATTTGTTTAGTTAACTGACCCATTTCAAATTGCATCCCAAGCAGCTCTTCTCTTGTGGGGTTTTGAAACACTGTGTACAAAGCTGCTGTGGGGAGAGAATGATTTGGAACAGAGAAATGGCAGTTGGGTTTAGCCTCCTCTGCTGTTTCTCCATTTGAAATACCCCTCTCTCAAAGTTGCTTTTCATTTAAAGCAAACATACATTACTGTGGCTCAGTTACATGTGAGTGCATGTAATGCGTAGCAGACCCTTAGCAATGGGTTATACCCTTAGGAAATGCTCCCCCCCCCACCAAACATACAAACAAAACGGAATTCCCATTGTGCTGGGAATTCCCCTTGTGTGAGCATCCTTGTGCTCAGGTGGCATTGAATGCAACCCAATATACTTAACAGATAGTACAACAGCTAGGATTAATGCAAACAGCTCTGTTTGGGAGCAGAAAGAACACTTAGAAAGTAGACAAGAAAATAAAAGTTCTTTGTCAGCCTTTTAAATCAAGTGGTTCACTGCTAACCTGTGAAGTCATTTATCAGGACGCAAACCATTTGCCTCAGAAGCATTATTCTTAACATCTAAGAATCAAAAGGACTGTTCTGCTCTATGGGGTCAATGTAAACCACTAAGACTGAACTGCAATTTTGAGGTTAGAGCTTACTTTGTTGTTTGCGCTTTGTAGTTGGTTAATTTCCTTTATGTGTTTTGTTTTTTAAATTACTTTTTCTCAAGTATCCATTTCTTAAAAGGAAAGCCAAATAGCTTTATGCAACTGGTATAAAGTGATGAGAGAAGATAATAAAACTTCAGTGAAGAAAGTTAACAACAATATCTGCCGTATTCGTTTCATTTGGTTTAGTGTGTTTTTTTAACTGAAGAATCCCAATCTCCATTATCTTGATTTTTAAAATTTCTGACTTACTGAAACAGGCAATAATAGCATTTCCCCCCTCCTATTAAGTAAGTCAAAAGCTTTGTTTTAAGAGCAAAGTATATAGCATTTACGTCATGTTTAAAAGCACAATAGAGACAAGACTGTCAATTCAGAGAAGCTTTCATATGAGGTGATTAGCCTTTCAGCAATTGCAGTAATTTTTCCCCAACAGAAGGACGTTTCAAAGAAAAAGAAAAAGAGAAGAAAAAGGGCTGTTCTAGTCAACTAAAAAACACAAGGACATTGTAAAACTTCAATTATGGCCAGTGATCAAATCGATGTGCACAACTGTAAGTTGCCCCCCTGCCTGTGCGTTCTTAGCTCCCTTGCCCATAGCACCTGTGCATTTCCAGCACCTCTTCTGCTAACACATAGCTCCTAACACACATTTTTCCTCTCAGCCTCAGTTAATATCCACTGCCTTTCGGATGTTTCATCTCCCAAGTTTATGAAAAGATACTTTTGTGGTCTTGAAATGTAGCTTCTTATTTATTTATTTATTTATTTATTAATTATTGCATAGACAGATATGCAATTTATTTCATTAACATTACATCCTGCCTTTCCTCCAAAGAGTTCAAGGTGGCACACATGGTTCCCCATCTCCTTATGTCCTCACAACAACAACCCACTGAGAGGTAGTGACTGGCTCATGGTTATCTAGTGCTTCATGGCTGAGCTGGAATTTGAACTTGGAACTCCCCAATCTGATCTAGATAGTCCAACCACTACATCACACTGACTCTAATAGTACCATCATTATATATGGAGCTTTACCAAGTAATCTAAGTGTTACCAAGTGGAAACCCAACGGGAGGAGGAAAGGGAAAGGAAAAGCAAAGGGAACAGATGCTGTTCAACTTACATAGGTTGTATTGCAGTTGGGGGTGAGGTGTAGGTGTCTCAGCCAAAGGCTTAACAGGATAACTTTGAGGAGGGATTTCAACAACGAACTGGAGGTGGCACTATGTAAGTGTCCTAGGAGGGAGCTTAGGGTACAAGGTAGAAGAGGTGGATGCACTTAAGAGTGCACAGCACTTTGACAGCAGAGGTAGGCAGAGCTGAAGGAAAGGAAGTCATGGGGAGGGATATGACAGGAAATAAAGGCATAAAGATAAGATGGGGGCAAGGCTGTGGAGAGCTTTAGAGGTAAGAGCAAGAAGTTTGTTATAGATGTAGAAGGGGCTAGGAAACTGGTATGGAGGTACGAGGAGAGACATCATTTGATCTGAATACAGTGAATGATTTTGGCAACAGAATTATGGACAGAGATGAGAGGACTGAGATGTGCCAATGGAAGGCAAAGGAGCAGGTTGAAGTAGACAAGGAAGTAATTGATCAAAGCTCAATCCAGACAAGACTGAGATGCTGTTAGTGGGTGGTTGCTCTGACCGGATGGAGGGTGTTCAACCTGTTCTGGATGGGGTTGCACTATCCCTTGAAGGAGCAGGTCTGTAGTTTGGGGGTTCTCCTTGAGCCATCTGTGTCACTTGAGGTTCAGGTGGCCTCAGTGGCACGGAGTACCTTCTACCAGCTCCGGCTGGTGGCCTAGCTACATCCTTATCTGGACAGGGATAGCCTGATTTCAGTAATCTACGCTCTGGTAATCTCAAAGCTAAACTACTGTAATGCACTTTACATGGGGCTGCCCTTGAAGACTGTTCAGAAGCTGCAGCTTGTGAAAAATGTGGCAGCCAGACTCATTACAGGGACCAGAAGGTCTGAACATATAACACCAGTTCTGGCCCACTTGCACTGGCTGCCTGCATGCTTCCAAGCCCGATTCAAGGTGCTGGTCTTAACCTTTAAAGCCCTACACAGCTTGGGACTAGTGGTGGGCCCGAGCCTGGAGTCGGTTTGTGGCTCGGCCCTCCGCGGCGGCGGCCCGATCTCGCTCTTCAGAGCGGCGCGGAGCGTTCTCCGTGCCGCTCGAGCCGCCGCTGCCGGAGGACCCCCCTGCCCCCCGCCACCGGAGCCCACCCCCACCCCCCGCAGCCTACCCCCCGCCACCGCTGCTGGACCCCCCCTGAAGCCTACCTTGTCCGCACCGCCTCTGCTGGAGCCACTGCTCCGGCGCGCTGGACCCCCACCCACGCTCTGTTTTGGCAGGAGGAACCAGGGCAACAGGGCTTAAACAGCCCTGTTGCCCTGGTTTCCCACGCCAAAAACAGAGCGCGGGGGTCCAGCGCGACGGAGCAGGGTCCCGTTGCGTCACTACCTCCGTGCCGGAAGTGACGCGATGGGACCAGCGGACGGTGAGGCAGGCTCTCCGCAGAGCTGGAGAGCCTGCAGGTAAGCCCGCGCGGGTGGCCGAGTAGCCTGGCGGACACGAGCAGGCCCAGTTCAGGCCTTGCTCCTGTCTGCTGGGCTACTCGGGTACATCCCTACTTGGGACCACAGTACTTGACGGAACACCTCTCCCAACCACAATCTACCCGGACACTACGCTCAACATCTGGGGCCTTCCTCCGACTGTTGCTCGGAGGGCAGCAACAAGGGGGAGGGCCTTTTCTGTGGTAGCCACCCAACTCTGGAACAAGCTCCCCACTGAGGCCCGCCTGGCACCAACTCTACCATCTTTTTGGTGCCAGGTTAAAACTGCCCTCTATGTTGAGGCTTTTAACAATTCTAAACAGTGAATGGTGGGGTAGTTATTTTTAACTTTTTTACTGGTCACGTTGTATTAACTTGTTTTAGTTATTTGTGTCATTTTTTAAATTTGGTATTAACTTGTTTTAGTTATTTGTGTCATTTTTTAAATTTGGTTTAAAATTTTTATAATGTCTTTATTGTGTATATTTTATATTGTATTTTTTATTGATTGTTGTAAACCACTCAGAGAGCTTCGGCTATTGGGTGGTATAGAAATAAAATTAATAATAATAATAATAACATTCAACAACAACAACAAAAGAATCTGAGTTTTAGCTAAGTGGATGAAGAGGAGTTTTACAATGTACAAGTAACATGATTTGGAAACAGACTGAATTCTACACAGAAATATTTAATTTCTCTCTCTCTCCTTTGTCCCTCCCATTCAAACTCATTGGTGATCATAGATTAGAATAAAGAACAGCTCAGATAAAGATAAAAAATTCTGACAAAGGCATGTGTAAATATTTCAAGTAGGGGCTACATAGTCAAAGGCTGCATGAAATGGCTCTAAGTGAGAATCTGATATCTGAATTAAGCAAAACCATGCATAAGTTTTACATGTTTGCTAGATAAAAACACTGCGTCAGCATTTGCATCCAGTGCTGCAAACACGATTTCCAAACAAGAGTTGATTCATAGGTACTTGGTGCTGTGTCTGCAGACAATAGATGGATGACTCATGTCTGTAAATTCCTGGAAGTGCCAACAGACCCCTTGCTTAGTCATCTTTTTAAGGGACGCTGAGTTCATGAGCTCTGTAAGTCATAATAAAAGGCATCTAGCTGTATATCAACTTTTTTAAAAAACCATTCTGAATAGCACAAATTATGATTCTAAAAATAACTTCATACATATGAGTCACTACACCTAACAGGTTTACACAGTACTTCATGATAGCTGATTTTAGGAAGCAACTCTTTTTTCCTCCACATCAAGGGTAGGTAACCTGGTGCCCTCCTGTTGGTTCTGACTACAACTCCCATCAGCCCCAGCCAGCATGGCCAATTGGCAGGGATTATTGTAGTTGTAGTCCAAATATCTGGAGGGGACCAGGTTTCCTACCCCACATCTACATTAAGTCCCCTGCACACCACAAAAGTCACTGTAGGTTGCACAGCTTGCACTGGTCTCTGTTGGCAAATATGAACTGGAGGGGATCAATGCTGAAACCTGAAACACTCTGCCTATTGCTGGAATTGTAGATTTTGTTCCTGAAAGCCAGTCACTTGGATGTATCCTTATTAAGGGCAAATCAAATTTTCACATGATGGCATGTGGGTACAAAATATTTCCCACACAGAAAAACTAAAGTTACTAGAGAAAATACTAACTTAAAATCATTTTCTATAATGCAATAATGTGTGTGTGTGTGTGCACAATAAGGACAACTGGTCCCAGTCTCATACATGGAAGTGGCTGTATCAACAACCGCCAAGACTGCTATGTTTCAGTGTCTGAAATTATCAGATTCTGTTCCTCCCAAGGCATTAACACAGGTCAGTGAAAATGTAACTCCAGAACTAATTTCAATACTCTGAGTTTGCCCGGTGCTCCCTTTACTGGGCCTTTGACTTTAGTGGAGGGATATCTCTTGTCCTGTTTGATCTGTAAATTTAGTCAACATATCCCTCCTCCTTTTCTCTTCCTCCCCTCAACACCCTTAGGCGGACCAATAATCTAGCTGATTGCCCTGCCCTCCAGCCAGGGCAAAGAAGCAATTGTTACAGCCAATAGCAGCAAGATTACCAGCTCCACCACTCTTCTACTTTGCATTTGGTATTTATATTAGGAGCAATCTAGACATGTTTTATTTTACTATCTGAATAGTATAAGAACTGGTATAGTGTGAACCAGCTGTAACTCATTACATTTGTCAACAACTCCCAGGCAAGCACCTGAAAAAAAGTGTAGCACCCTCTGCAATTGTGCAAATCATAGTTGCCACGTTCAATCCTAGATATTTTCACTTTTCCGCCACCAATGGATCTGCACAGAGCCATCCAGTGGCGCTATTCGTCTGAGCTGTGAAAGATCTATTACAATCCAGGTGATAGTTGTGGAAGAGGACTCCTTTGCCTGCTATGACAATACTGCCAGACTACTTTGTGGCTCTGACTTGGATTTCATTTTCACATTTATAGCAGATCCTAACAATGGAGCTTTGGCCTGCTTGTCCTAATGTTGTAATGGATATTTCACTTTCAGCCTCAGAATGTGAACAAGATCCTTGGTAGCACGAGATCAACCACATGCATGCTTGACCCTTCAGGGCTGATTAAGGCAGCCAGGGGAGGTCTGATTGAATGGGTAGAGTGTAGCAAATACATATTTGGAGGAAGGAGTTATGCCATCCAGCCTTATGATGGCTGTTGTGAAACCTTTATTTATTATTATTATTATTATTATTATTATTATCATCATCATCATCATCATCATCATCATCATCATCATCATCATCATCATCATCATCATCCTTTAGTAAAGGTTAATAATTTCTAGATAACTGCAGAGGTTCTTGGATGAAATGGATTATCTAGACCCATTGCAATCTGGCTTCAGGACTGGGTATGGTCATCCTGGTAGATTACCTGTGGTGGGAACTACATAGGGTGAGTACATATATGCTGGTTCAGTTGGAACAATACGGTGATCACATGCAGTTCTATTTCCCTTTTCATCCACTACAAGGGAAATGGTTGATGTTTTGAATTGGTGCTTGGAAAATGGGCTGGATGAGGGCTAATAAATTGGGACTTAATCTAGACAAGACAAAAGTGCTCTTGGTCAGGAGTCAGATGGATTCTGGAATTGTAGGGATTGGACCCAACACCTATGCAGATGTGCCCCAAGAAGATATGGGAACTGGTTCTGAGTCAGATAGGGAGGGGGAAGGTGTTGATGAGGCGCCAAGGGTGTGGGAACAAGGGATCAGTAAGAATAGCAGAGATAGAGGAGAAAACACAGTGGTCATCTAATCTTTCAGAGGACAGCCAAGCTGGGCCCTCTGAACCCATGGGAGCTCACGCTGTTAATGAAGAGGAGGAGGGGGTGGGAATATGAGACCCAAGAATTCGGCATCAGATGAAAAAGCAGGGGCAACACAGAGTCATGCAACGGAGATGAACCAGTGGAAAGACCCACCTTGAGGGAGGGACTTAGTAGTTCACTCAGCTTGAGAAGGGCGGGCCGCAGTAGGCAGTGTCAGTTATGTGATAACTCTCTTTCATAGTGCTCTAACCCAGGGAACTAACTGAAGCTTAGGAGGCACTGTGTTATGCAAAGCCTGTCTGGAACTTTTGTCTCTTTTGGCTGCAAGAAGATACTGTGACTACAGAGCGAGCCAGGGGCTGGGCACATGACAGGAATAGGAATTCAACCTGTTCTGGATTGGATACTCCCCCTGAAGAATCAGGTTCACAGTTTGGGGGTGCTTCTAGACTCAGCTTTGCACCTCAATGCTCAGGTGGTGGCTGTAGCCAGGAGTGCCTTCGCCCAATTACATTAGTGCACCAAATGCATCTCTTCTTGATGAGATAAGTCCTGGCCATGGTGAAACATGCCTTAGTTCAGCCTTCCCCAACATGGTTCCTCCAGATGTTTGAGTTGACAACTTGCACCATCTCTGATAATTGGCCATGCCAGCTGAGGCTGATGGTAGTTGCTTTACAAAACATCTGGGAGGACAACACATTGGGGAAAGCTGCCTTAGTTACATCTAGACTAGATTATTGCAACATGCTTTATATGGGGCTTCCTCTGAGGAGTCTTTGGAAATTGCACTTAGTTCAGAATGCACCAGTGAGAATGCTGGGGAGTGCTCACTTACACCTGTCCTGCAAAAGCTGCACTGATTACTCATTTATTTCTAGGCACAATTCAAAATGTTGATGATGAGGTCAATTTTACAGCTGTAAATGGCTTAGGCCCAGGATACCTTAGGGACTACCTCCTTCTATACTAGCCTGCGCATACCCTAAGGTCTGACAGAAAGGCCCTTCTCTATGTCCCAACTATGGAGGAGCTGCGATAGGGTTGAGAGAAAGGGCCTTCTCTGTGGCCACACCTAAACTGTAGAACTCTACAGGATTGATTGGCACCCTCTCTTATGGCATTTTACCGCATGGTCAGCATATATATATATATAATAAATTAAATATATATGAATACAAAATGGTATTGCTGGGATCCTGCCACTTTAAGAACAAGTTATAGAGACAGCTGTGCTATTGGGTTATTCAACTTTGCACACGTCTGGCAGCAGAGTATTTGAACAATTCAATAGTGAAACACAATATAAAATCATGAAATTTGGAAACATAGTTGGTATTGTAATCATATATTTTCCAGGGAAAAGGATATTCCATACTTTCCAAACGGAGGCTTGACAATTGCACCTCCTGCAAATTATACAGCAACATTTAACATGGAATAGTAGCTACTGCAAGACGAGCATATGCAAAATCAGCTTGCCTCCTATTGACAGGAACTCATTCATTTGTGAAGGCAACAGCAGTGAAAGCTCACAAGAAACAGCAATTCCATGCAATCAAGGCATCTAGTGATAGTTGCCACTAGGGTCATGCCATAGCTTAGTGGGAGAGAATATTTTGTTTAATGGATTTGCATGCCATACTTCAGTATAAACAGTCTCAGGGTGGCACACATCACTAAAAAAACAACAACCCACAATAAAAAGCATAAACAACGATAGTACCTAAAAACCACAGCGGATAACACCAGCAACTATAAAATTACCTCACAATTTAAAAGTTGAAAGCCTGGGAAAATAAGTTATTTGCCAGGTGCCAAAAATGCATTAATGTATGTGCCACCAAGCACCTCTCTTCCTTGGGAGAGAGCTCCATAATCAGAAAGTCACAACCAAGAAGGCCCTCTTCCAGTTGCCACCCACCTCACTTCTGATGGAAGAGGCACCCATAGGAGACTCTCTGGCTGCTTCCAGATGGAGAACTCCTAGCACTATGGATCAGAATTGTGCAGCTGTGAAGGATTGAGGCCTACACAGGCCTGAGTTAGTTGAAGGCTGCAGGCCCAAACATCTCCTGATGGGAGGGGGGCATTTGTGAGTTTCATTTTCACCCAATAGAGTTAAGTTTCATTTCTCCAGTTTGAGGTCACACGATTGTAACCTTCTAGGTCTGAGGGGAAGGGTATATAAAGAGTGGATCTGGAGCTGCAGGTGGCAGAGTGAGAGAAAGAAATTGGAGAGAGAGAGAAGCTGCAGAAAGTGAAGCAGACAGAGAAGAGAGTCTGACTATTACTAAAGAACTGCAGAACAGCTAGGAGAAAGGCTGGGGAAAGGAATCTCTACTAAGCTTACAGGTGACAGTGTAGCTAGGTTAGAGAACCTTGCGTTATTTTTCCTTTTGTTTCCCTTATACTTGCTTTTTGTAATCTTACAGCTCTATTTGTGTAATTACCCTAAGTTAATGTGAATCTACTTTACCAATAATTACTAAAGTAAACAGTTATTGTTAACAGCAAGTTGTTGGAGTGTCTTTTACACCACGCCTAAGGCCTAATCCCACATTACTGGGAAGAGGAGGTAAAGAGGCAGAGAATTGGCATCCTGAGACAGGAGGGGCTCTTAAAGAGGCAGATATCTTTAAGGAGCTGATCAAGGTGTCCTAGTACAGGTGGAACCTTGACAGCAGCAATCCATCTTTTTTTCCTTAACAGATTTTCTGCAGTAAGCAAAGACAGAAGAAATGGTGAGAAAACATGGGAGGGTTATGAATGGAAGAGGACGTCATCTAGACTGCCTGTAAAATTGTATGAACAAGGCAGGGTGATGGTGTGATAAAAGCCTTGCTTGGAAGTACCCTATGATGATGATTCTCTCAGTGCATAGACAGGCTGATGTAGAGGTAGGTACTCCTTCAGGTACCCTGGGCCAAGCTGTGTAAGGCTTTTAAAGGTAAACAGCACTTTGACTTGTGGTTGGAAACAGACCAATAACCAGTGAAGATGTTTCAGAATCAGCAAGTTATGTTCCATCAATCAGTTCTGATCACAAGTCTTGCAGTCATGTTTCAGAACAGTTTTCAAAGGCAGCTCAATGTAATACCCAATGCAACATTTTATATCCTCCCATGATGGAACTCAAGGGTTCCATCATGTAACTCATTGGTTGCCAGGCACTCACCAGATCTAAACCTCTCTTCATATAGAGAGCCCTGATGGCTGTAGGCAGCAAACAACATTCTATTGTAACTTTTATTTCATGATCGTTTGCAATGTCACTAAGATGTATAAGCATAAGATGTCTAAGTGTAAGATATATAAGCATAAGATCTATGTATTTTAGACAAAGGCTGATTTACAACCTATAAGTGTTTCCTGGCCTTGAATCTAGTTACTCATTGATCTACTTCAAATCATTCCTCTTGGGTTTAGAATATTAGAAGCCTGCTTAGTACATTAGAAACACAGATTACGAGCCAGGCAATGTACTATGAAACTCAGTCAGTGAGGCAAACAATGATGAATTACTGGTGCAGACGGCTCTAAGCCTTGGAGATGTCTGCATCAGGTATGCTCCAACAAGCACTGCACGCTGACATTACTTTGCTTGAGACTAACCCAGAATTGTACTACAGGAGAAGCAGTATGCACATTATCAAAAACAAAATATAGAAGTAACTGAAAAGGTCTGCATAGGAAACTAAGTGGTACCATGTCATTAAGCAAACAAAACCAAAAGAATGGAAGGGGAGGAATATAGGGGTCCAGTGTGTTAATAATTGCCTATCTGTACGTGACCCAACAGTGCATTGCTTTCTATTACAATAGCTCTATTCATATTTTCCACCTCCTTTAGAGACTGAGCTTGTCTCCCATGTTTATAAAATTTTAAGCAAAAGATAAGGTAACTTTATTAAAGGCAAATATATAATAAGAACATAAAAACACAGGAGTTTGACTTTATCTTTCTCTTCAACCTATATTTAACTAAGACCCTCCCATTAGATCAGTTACCTATTCATCTAGAAATGAATTGCTGCACAGCAAACAAACATTCTTAACCGTTCAAAATAAAACCAAAGAGCCAATTTGTTCTTGTGCTATGGAAAGAGGATGGTAGTCCAATCTTAAACATGTTTACTTGGAAGTAAGTTTCACTGACTTCACTAGGGCATACTTCCTGGAAAGTATGCTTAAAAGTGTAACCTTAGTTACATTATGGAGCACAGCTATCACAGGGGTACATTCTACTATATTATATCATTTACCACATGTTTTGAAGGAACAACATGTTTGCTGGCTACCTCAGTTCTGGTTTCAGAAACTAAAATCCATACATACAGGACTTCAGATCTTAATTATCACTATTTAATTCCTATACAATGTATAGTATACATTTACTAGTAACACAACAAGGCCTGGCACTATTACATTTCCTTGGATGTACACTAAAACCTTTATAGTCAAAGAGCTTCCTTATAATTCTGACTTTCTATATGACAGGATACTATGGAACTTGACCTCAGAAAAGTAGGAAAAAATAGGGAACTCCAAAATGGACAAGGGAAAATGAAAAACAAATAAACAAACACACAGAATGGGGTAAATGGGAAAAATACATTTATTGTGGTCCAATGTGTTTTGGACCTAGGGATTTCAAAAATAAGAATGTTTCAAATTTGGATGTGCTGACTTCTTCATTCTCCTATTGCAGCATAGGATGTTGAAAAGTCAGCATATCCACATGTGAAATGTTTTTGTTTCTGAAATTCCTTGATGAAGGATCATTAGGGTCTGAAACACGTTGGACTACAAGAAATATATATTTTCCTGTTTAGAATCATAGCATCATGGAGTTGGAATCAAAATTATGGGAAGCAATAGTTCCACTCTACTCTGCATTAGTCAGCCCTCTCCTCAAATACTGTGTCCGGTTCTGGGCACCACGCTTTAAGAAGGATTCAACAAATTGGAATGAGTTCAGTGAAGGGCTACCAAGATGATCAGAGGACTGAAAACTAAGTCCTGGAAAGACTGAAGGAAATGGGTATGTTTAACCCTGAGAAGACGGAGAGGGTATATGATAGCACTTTTCCAGTACTTAAAGGGTTGCCAAACAGGAGAGGGCCGCAACCTGTTCTCTATCATCCAAGACTGTGGGACACGAAGTAATGGGTTTAAGTTACAGGACAGAAGATTTGGATTGAATATCAGGAAAAACTTCTGAATGGTCAGAACAGTCAGACAATGGAATCAACTGCCTACAGCAGTGATGGCGAACCTTTTTGAGCCCGAGTGCCCAAACTGCAACACAAAACCAACTTATTTATTTCAAAGTGCCAACACTGCAATTAAACCTGAATACCGAGGTTTTAGTTTTAGAAAAACAACTCATACAGTTGTCCGAACTAATTAACATCCTTTGTCTTAAAAGAAAAACACAATAACAGAGCTTTCAATGATACAAACAGTTTTTTGTTGAAAAAAAATCAACTCAAAAAATTATTATAGTACTACATTGTACACATAGCCTGAAGGGAATTTATACAAACTTTTAAAATAATTAGGCATATGTATTTTTGGATAAGGGATTCTCAACTTGTAATATGATTCTATGCCAGACTGAAATTGTATGGGGCAAGCTTTACCCCGGGTCCTTTCCCTGCTTCTACAGGTGTCGGATTAGTCAAAGTAAAAGTCAACCTGTACTAGGATGAGCAAGATAAACAAGAAAACTAAACGTGCTTAACACATTTTAAACACTTTATGTCTTGGACTGCAAACACTGCATTAGGTAAAAGTTTGCATTGGGCATGCTTTTGCACAATTAATGTGATTTTTGCTATTGCATGCATGCTGATAATTTGTCAAACCTTGGCTCATACTCCGTTAGTTTGAGAGCAACACATGCAGCACTCAGGTCAACTGTTAGGGCTTTACATCCAAGCCATGCTCTGTGCATCATTCTTCAAAATCTTTTAAATGTGATAACAATGTAGAAAAGAATTCTGTAACAGGAATTCTAGAATAAAATCATTCTGTTCCACACAGTGAGAAAGAACAAAATCATTAGTGTTTTGCAGAAGGGGACAGTCTTTTCGCGATCTGGTGACCAATGGCTCGAGTGCCCACAGAGAGGTCCCTGCGTGCCAGCTATGGCACCCGTGCCATAGGTTCGCCTGTACTGGCCTAGAGGGGTGGTGAGCTCTCTGTCGCAGGAGTTACACAAGCAGAGACTGGACAGCCACAGTCAGGGATGCTTTAAACTGGATTCCTGCACTGAGTTTTTTGTTTTTGTTTTCATTTTTGCTTCTCAGAAAGTTGGGGCAAAGAAAAAGCACTTGGGGAATCCCTGCCCTACACTTCGATACAGCATAAAATTGAACAACAGAAAAAGAGCTATAGTTGTGCATGCCCTTATTAGAGAATACATCAGATTAAGTCCCTATCGTGAGCACCAGCTCAGCAGCAACTAGCTATATCACTCTAGATTTTAAAAGAGATTCTCTATTAAATTGGGAAACATAAAGGGTCAAACTTTCTTAATATTAACAATGTAGGGTGATATACTAATACGACAATAGAAAGTAGATAGCTAGAAGATTTACATATACTTTTTATGAAAAACCCATAATTGGAAAACAAAACAGGGCTATCACTGCAACAGGACTTACTTGACAGAGAATAAGTAAGCCCCATTTAACTCTATGAGACTTACTTCTGGCTAAACTTGTTTAGGATTGTGCCTGTGATTAGTTCATTTGCAGTTTGTTTGTTTCAACAAGTGTGTGCTGTTATCTTCAAGTGAAAGATGCCTTTTATACCTGAGGGAAAAGAGATCATGACTTCATAGGCTAATCTTATCCAGGCAGGAGATTATATAGATAATCCCCAGCATTTCTGTGCTACTGTTCTATGTACCTGGACAGAAACAAACTTGTATTTCTGAGCTCCACCCAGTTCTAGAGATTTGCGATCTCCTTATATAATATATGGATGTGAAAGATTCCTGTCAATAAAATCACTTACCGGTAATTTTATTAAGTGAGCCAGCGTGGCATAGTGGTGAGAGTGTTGGACTGGGACTCGGGAGATCCGAGTTCTAGTCCCCACTCGGCCATGAAACTCACTGGGTGACTTTGGGCCAGTCACTGACTCTCAGCCTAACCTACCTCACAGGGTTGTTGTGAGGATAAAATGGAGAGGTGGAGGAGGATTATGTAAGCCGCCTTGGGCTCCTTGCAGGAAAAAAGGCGGGGTATAAATATAATAAATAAATAATTAATTAATGGTCATTTACTAAAAATTGGTAATACAGTCTGTAACTAGCTTTTTATATTGTGATTTTAGAAGCATAAGACAATCCACTGAAACATTAGTTTCTCATAGTATTACCGTTACATTTCCACTTATTTATTCAAATACTTTGATCTCTCCTTTCTGTTCATGTTGGGACACCCAGGGAAACTAGCAGAAATGTCCCATATTTCAGAAACCACTGATGTTCAGTTGGTATTTGAGGTCCCCCACCCTCCCACCCTGTTGTGCTATTACTGCCTTTGCTGCAATAAAAGAAGTGTAAACATATGCTTCCATACTCTGATTTTGGATGGTCATCTACATTTAAGAGGACAGAAATGGGAGCAAAAGGATTTCTCTGCTTGTTATTACTGCAATTTTCTTGCACACCATATTGACGAAGAGTTGCATGTTTCGGCATGATGACTACACATACATGCAATGAGTTATAAACCACATCTGTCTGACCAAATTCCTTATATTTTAATTTCTTGGTTGAGCACCTGGTGGGAAACTCAAAGAAGCACTGGTAAGTAGGGATGTAATGGTTCGCCCCGCGCGGGCGTAGCGGGCCGAAATCGGCCCCGCTCACGTCTGTGCGGGGCTCGTGCGGGCCTACCTTGTCTGGCGGCGGCTTGCCTCTCCACGGCAAGCCGCCCGCACCAGTCCCGTCGCGTCACATCTGGCCCAGGAAGTGATGCGACGGGACTCTGCGCAGGCGCGCTGGACCCCCGCGCGATGTATTGCGCCTGTGCAGGGTCCCCGTTGCATCATTTCCGGGGTCAGATGTGATGCAACAGGACCAGCGCCAGCGGCTCGAGCGGCGCAGAGAAGGACAGGTTGCTTACCTGTAACTGTAGTTCTTCGAGTGGTCATCTGTGCAGTCACACACATGGGCTCTGCGCCTGCGCGGAGGCCATTTCGGAATACTCTAAAAGCTGAGGAAAATTGGGCGGGAGCCCCTCCCCCATTGCGCGTGCTCTTTAGCGTGGCTCCCCCCTTTCCCTCAGTTCCCTGAGACCGCCTATTATGAGCCTCGAGACCAAGGGACCTAAAGAGGATACATTCCTCGACATCGGACTCGATAGCAATATCGAGATCGAAGAATTTCCCAGTACCAATCCGATCGGATATCCATCGAACTCGATGCAAACACCGAAGCGAGGATGGACGGGTGGGTTGTGTGACTGCACAGATGACCACTCGAAGAACTACAGTTACAGGTAAGCAACCTGTCCTTCTTCTTCGTGGTCTCTGTGCATCACACACATGGGCCGAGTAGCAAGCTGACTTACCGGAGGTGGGTCGGTGTCAATTATTAGATGAGTCGGCAGTCAATGTAACACAGAGGCCAGTACAGCCCTGCCAAATGCTGTCTGTACTCTGGCCCGGATGTCGAGTCGGTAATGGCGGATAAAGGTTGATGGTGATGACCAAGTCGCCGCCCGACACAGTTCTTGAAGTTGAATCCCTTTCCCAAAGGCAATCAACATAGATTGAGCCCTTGTCGAGTGCGCTGTTATTGCATGTGGTAAAGGGCGTGCTGCTAGTTCGTACGCTAACTTTATGGTGTCCACCATCCATGATGCCAGTCGCTGCTTCGAAAGCGGCTTACCAATCTTGGGTCGACCATAGCAGACAAATAGTTGCTGAGTTTGTCTGATCGACTTTGTACGTTCTTGATAGAATGCCAATGCCCTGCGAACATCCAGGGAATGTAAAGAGGTTTCCAAGGAAGACGTTGGTGACGGAAAGAAAGTTGGGAGTATAATGTCCTGAGTTAAGTGGAACTCAGAGACGATCTTTGGCAAAAATTGAATGTCCGGCCAGAGCACGACTTTGTCACGATGAAAAGTTAGATACGGTGGATCAACTCTTAAGGCACACAGTTCACCGGCTCGTCTAGCCGATGTGAACGCCACTAGGAAAGCTGTTTTCCATGATAATAATCGAAGATCTATAGTCGCCATAGGCTCGAAAGGTGTTTTCGTTAGAGCTTTCAAAACCATAGGAAGATCCCAACCTGGTATGATGCTTCAAGACGGTGGATTCAGGTTTTTAAGTCCTTTCAGGAATTGCTTTACTGTTGGGTTCGTGAATATCGATCCCGTAGCAGTATCCACTCTATACGCTGATATTGTGGCCAAGTAAACTTTGATTGAGGAATATTTTAATCCCCGCACCATCAAGGAATGCAAAAATCCCAAAATTGTCGATGTCGAACAGGATTCAGGATTCTGGCCAAGATCATTTACATATTTTGAGAAAATTGTCCACTTGTGAGAGAAAGAGAGTCTCGTTGAAGGCTTCCTTGCTGCTAACAGGACTTGTTGAACTGCTGCTGAAAATTCCTCTATGGGAGTTACCGTATTTGCCATGCTGTCAGACTCAATGAGCGCAGGTCTGGATGCACTATCTTGCCCTGTTGCTGCGTGAGTAGATTCCTTCGAATTGGTAGTGGTACGTATTGACCTCGAGAGAGGTGGAGAAGGTGGGTGAACCAGGGTTGACGTGGCCACCATAGGGCTATCAAGATGCATGTGGTCTGGTCTTGATAGATTTTAGATATTACTCGAGTCAACAATGGGATTGGAGGAAAAAGGTAGAACAGTTTCCCGGTCCAAGGCAGCATGAAGGCGTCGAAGATTGAATTCGGGTCCGATGCTGCTCGACTGCAAAATAGAGGGCACACTGTATTCTTGTCGGTGGCGAATAGGTCTACCTCCGGTTCTCCCCATTGTAGAAAAATCTCCTGAAACAGGTCTCTGTTCAATTGCCATTCGTGAGACTGCATCGTTGTTCTGCTCAGCATGTCTGCTAATACGTTTAACTTCCCTGCTATGTGGATTGTAATGAAGGAGATGCCCCGGGGGATCTCTAGTGTGAGATGCAATAAGCGTGCCGACCTCGTGCCTCCTTCTTTGTTTAAATATGCAACCACTGTTGTATTGTCGGTTGCTATTTGAATGTGCTGATTGCTGATGTGATCTTCCAGGGATTGAAGAGCTTTCCACACCGCCAGCAGCTCGAGGAAATTGATGTGCTTTCCCTTTTCCCGAGCTGACCAGATGCCTTGAGCAGTATGTCCGTCAGAATGAGCGCCCCAGCCCAACAGAGATGCGTCCGTTGTCAGGATGCGTGTTGGTGTCGGCAGAGTGAAGGGCATGCCGCCGGTGAGGTTCCCTTCCGACATCCACCATCTGAGGGATTCTTTGATCTTTCGAGGCAACTGAAACCGCTTCGACGGCTTGTCTTTCTCCGTGTCGAAGTTGCTTATGAAGTAAGATTGAAGTGGTCGCATTTGCAGCCTTGCATGTCGAACCACCGATATCGTGGAGGCCATGTGGCCTAGAAGGTGTTGCACGGCGTGAGCAGAACAGATGTTGAGGCGATTCAGTCTTTTCGATGCAGTAAGTATCTTTTGGACTCTGTTTTGGGGCAGGTACGCCCAGCCATCTATTGCATTCAGTCTTGCTCCGATGAACTGAATGTCTCTTACAGGCTGAAGAATTGATTTCTTCGAATTCAAGCAAAGTCCCAGTTCGCCTAGAAGAGAAAGCGTGTCAGTCAGTGCATGTCGCAGCGTAGCTTCTGACGGTGCTACTATCAACCAGTCGTCGAGATACGGGAAGATAGTGATGCCCTTTGCTCGAAGACTGGCACAGACGACAGCCATGCATTTCGTGAATACTCTTGGCGCGGTGGAGAGGCCGAAAGGTAATACGACGAACTGGTAAGCATGTTGTCCGACTTTGAATCGAAGATATTTTTGGCTGTCCTCGAGGATGTCGATGTGGAAGTAGGCATCCTTGAGGTCGATGGATGCAAACCAATCGGTCTTGCGTAGAAGCGGTAAGATCGATTGGAGTGTGACCATGCGGAACCTCTTCGGTGGAATAAAGAGGTTGACCGTTCGAAGGTCCAAGATAGGTCTGAGACCTCCATCCTTCTTCTCTACGGTGAAGTATCTGGAATAGAGACTGTCTTGCTGATCTGCTATGGGAACCGGTCTTATGGCTCCTTTTTGAAGTAGAGTAGATACTTCTTTGATCAGCGCTGGGGTTGGATGGGTAGTCTCGACCCCGAGGAAAGGAGGGAGGACTTGGAACTCGATCTCGAATCCGTGTCGGATGATGTTTAACACCCACCGATCCGTGGTGATATTGTACCAGGATCGGAGGTGTCGACACAGGTGAGAGCCAAAAACAATATTTGGAGCAGGAGAAGAGATGACGGCCGGACGAAGACAGAAGTCAAACCCGCCGCCTGTTGTAGTCACCTCCTCTGCGGGAGCCCTGGTACCGCTGCTGGAAATTCGAACGCCGCAGTGCCTGGGACTGCTGGTTACGAGGCTGACGTGTTGTATCTCTGAAGGGTTGAGAAGACTGGAAAGGTTGAGTCGGGTATGATGGCCTTCCCCATCACCTTTGTCTATAGGGTCTTGTCATAGGCTGGTGTGACAGTCCCATCTTCTTGGCATTAGCCAAAGCCTTCTGAACTGCGTCCATTGAATCGTCCGTGGTCGCATGAAACAGACCCTCGCTGCCGAAGGGCAGGTCTTCAATTTGGGCTTTCGAATCCATGGACAAATTCGTGGATCGTAGCCAGGCATGTCTACGTAACGCCACCAAGGCAATCATGGAACGAGCATGGCTGTCCGCTTGATGTCTCGATGTGTTCATTTGAAGCGCAGCCATGCTCGTTGCCTCCTTTTGAAAAACTCGTGCCAGTTCTCGTTTTTCATCAGGCAAATAATTACACAAGTCGCCAATTTTGTCTGTCCGGAACATCTGGTAACGCGCCATGATGGCCTGGTAGTTTGCGATTTTTAGACCCATGGAACTGGAAGAATAGGTCCTCCGGCCATATAAGTCTAATGTCTTGCCTTCCTTGTCAGATGGTGTCGAGTGTTGTCGTCCTCCATGAGATTGCGAGGACTTTAGTATTATGGAGTTTGCCGCCGGGTGCGAGAAAAGAAATTTTGCATCTTCTTCCCACACCCTGTACATGGACTCTAGTTTTTTTGCAGTTGGATGTGCTGATGCCGGCGTTTTCCATGTTGCCTGCACTGTGTCTGACAACTTTGGCAGGAAAGGTCTTCGAAGTCTGGGTATCTTGGAGAATACAAAAAACCGAGTCCTTAGTTTTTGGTTCTTCCGTTTTTGTTTCGATACCCAGGGCAGATGTCATCCGTGATATATGCTCGGCAAAGGACCCCATGTCCTCAGAAGGGGAGGTGGATGCCTTGGATTCGACCTGTGCATCCGGAGAAGCCGAATGTGTAGATTCAGAAATGATGGATTCGGAATCAGTTGAATAATCCATCTCTGAGGACGATTTGGCTCGATCAGGTTGCACCGCAAGTGTAGGTTGCGAGGCTGGCATCTTGGTTGTTGCACGCTCCAGAACAGGTGCAGGCTCGTTCTCCGATTGCACCGGTAGAGATGGAGGGGAGCGACGTCTAACACTTGGTGATCGAGTCCGATGGTGTGGAGAACGAATTGGTTGTTCTCGGCGTTGAGGCGATAGTCGGTGACTATGATAATATCCAGTACGACTAGTGGATCGGTGTCGAGGGTCGTCATACGTGTAGCTAGAATAGTAAGACCTGGAGGTAGAGGCTATTGAGTACACTGAGCCCTCCCTATAGACCGGGGATCGAGATCGATGATATGGTCTATCGTAGCGGTCTGAACGTCGAGGAGAAAGAAGTTCTCGACTTCGTGAGGATCTTCGAGATCGAGCACGGCACGGGACCGAGAGCGGGAGCGATCCCGTGCCGGTTGCTGCGGCAACTGGTGGGAGACAGATGGAGAATCCACTATCTCGCCGTCGAAGACGGACTGGACTGTCGGTCTCGTGGCTTGAGGCCGAGGCTCCACTGCATCTTGGATTGTGTCCAGAGATGGGTCCAATTCACTAACTAAAGGAGGATCAGGCTCGGCGGCATGCCCTTTCGGGCTCGATGACCTTGCCGAGGTGGTGGCACTAACAGCGGCCTCTGGAGTGACTGGCCAGTCTGCAGCTGGAGTCTTAGCTGCGGGATGCCTTTCTCCGACTTTTTTGAGGGTCCTCTCCTTTTTCTTTTTCAATTGCTCCTTTGTTTTCTTGGCTTTCTTTGCTAGCTTTTTCGCTAGATAAGCCTCCCGTGTCAGGGTGGAAGATGGCTTTGATCCCAAAACGGGGCGAGACCCTCCAGGTCTTTCCTCCGGATCTGGTGAGCTCGCGGAGAGGGATTTTTCCCACATGAGGACTCTTAGCTTCATTGCCCGATGCTTCCTAGCCTGCTTTGTGAAGGCTTGGCAATGCGGACAAGTCTCCATGACGTGTGTCTGGCCTAGGCAGAGCAGACACAAAGAATGGCCGTCTGCTGGTGGAATTTTCATCCCACAGCGAACGCATTTGCGAAAAGGGGCCTTAGGCGGCATAGTGGAAAGCAAAAGAGAAACGAGGCCTGGAGGAGAATGGGGGAGAGAACGGGGATAGTATGGATTTTTTGATATTTTTTTTTATAAACAGGAACTAGTTGATAGATAAAGAAGAAATATGAGGAAAACTGTGGAGATTAGTGAGAAGAATGGGGGGAAAACGCTCTGCTAGAGAATATCAAGAGAGATATCCGAACAACGAACCACTTGCAATGGCGGTCGAAGAGGAACTGAGGGAAAGGGCGGGAGCCACGCTAAGGAGCATGCGTGATGGGGGAGGGGCTCCCGCCCGATTTTCCTCAGCTTTTAGAGTATTCCGAAATGGCCTCCTGATGACTGGGGCTGGCTACAGGGAGCATACAACTCCCTTGTTACAACAGCTTCACTGGCTCCCAGTCTGTTTCCGGGCACAATTCAAAGTGCTGGATATGACCTATAAAGCTCTACACGGTTCGGGTCCAGGTTATCTGAAAGACTGTATTCTTCCCTATGAGCCTGCCCGTACACTGAGATCTTCTGGGGAGGTCCTTCTCTTAGTCCTGCCACCATCTCAGGCACGCCTGGCAGGAACGCGGCAGAGGGCCTTCTCAGTGGTTGCCCCAATGCTCAGGAATTCCCTTCCCAGGGAGGCTAGTATGGCGCCCTCCTTGGTATGTTTTCGGAGGCAGGCAAAAACTTTCTTGTTCCAGCAGGCCTTTGGGAATAGTTTGGACCTATGAGAAAGCAATGGATTTGCACTGTTTTTTATCGTTATTGCTGTTTTAACTTGGATATTTTATATAATTTTAATATTATTGCTGATTTAATTATATTTTTAGCTTTTGTATTTTTATATACATATATATATATGTTTTAACGGTACCAATTTTAATGTTGTAAAGACACCTTGAGTCCCAGTACTGGGAAAGAGGTGGGTTATAAATAAATGTCGTCGTCGTCGTCGTCGTCGTCATCATCATCATCCTGACAACATAGAATTTTAGACTGATCTGGGTATGTGTGTCTTCTTATCTATAGTTACAAGAGAGGCAGGGTTCACTTTGATGAATATATACTTATGTAAAGAAGGGAATAGACAAAACAGATCTGTCTTCCTTGGGACTAAGAGGACTCTAAAGGATGCATCGTACTTTTTTTCCTCCAGCAGGGAGATCAATCTCAGTATCTTAACTAGAGCATATTTTATAGTATGTTAATGTTGGTTTAAGTATCTTTTCCCTTACAGGTAAACAGAATGTGAAGCCAATGTACCTGTGATAGAAAACCAAAAGTGAAACATTGAAGAATACACATTTTTACATTAATGCTTCATTTCATGGGAAGGGCCCCTAAAACAGGACTTAACTACCATCCAAAATGCCAATTTTTGGTTTAGTATTATTTACTTTGGGAACTTTGACTCAAATCACATGCTGAACTGGGTTTTATGTTTGGCAAAGCTGCTACAATACGTCTATGTCCTCTAGTTAGTTTATTTCCATGAAAAGCCATATGCTGAATTGGACTGGTACAATTTAATGTATTTGTAGGGATGAATCAAGGACAGGATGAGCAAGAATCAATATTACAGAATAAAATACCCTCAATCTCTTCATCCAAATAATAGTTTGCTGCACTAACTCATATTTGATTTTAAAGAAAAGAGGGGAATCAAGAACAGCATTCCATTAAAACTAACTGGGGAATATAAGTCAGCCAAATATAATTACCTGTACTGGAATTTGGTCACTACCTTAGGGCTAACATCCTATTTACAGATTTTTAAATGCATACTGCCTAATTTGAAAGCTGCATCTAGTTGTACAGTTTAAAATGAAATACAAGATGTCTACTGTGCTTTACCTGCTCATGTATTCCATATCATAATTAAGGCTTTCAACTCCATTTTTTAAAATAATAATAAAAAAAGAATTTCTGTCCTTAGTTATCCTGTATGCATGACAAAAATGTAGCAGAGGAAGCTAGTTCACTATTCAGTTAGATGAAAGAAAGTGACCATGCAATGCCTGATATATAAAAGAAAAAAAATAGAAATGAAATATACTAATCATTTTGGAGCTCCAGGAGTGAATGTTGGTGTGCATGCAAGCACACTCAAAGAGCAGATGCACTGCACATATGTTCTTTGAGTGTGTATGTGCACACATACATCTGAAGGTCCAAACTGATCAGCATATGAGAGAGCTAAACCAAATAACCAAAGAGGACCCTTTCTTTGCAGGAATATGCACCAACAGGAATACCACTTGCCTGTGACACAGGAATGCCTAAGCTCCAGGTAAGCAGGATGCCAGCCTATTCCCATGAGGAGAGATCAGTTCAACCAAAAAGCACCTGCAGCCAGTGTTGACAGGGATAAAGATTACACACACACACACACACACACAAAGCCTGACCCCGCTGCTGCTGTATCTCTTCTTTTTTTGTAGTGTTTGGGCACATTAAGTGTTGCATAGCAGTTAGCACAAACTGCAAGTACTTTGTGCCTGAACTAATCTTTCCCTATACGCAGCCACCCAGAGGAACTATCTGAGCTACCTACTTAGCGATGCATGCTGGTCCCTAGAGAGGTGACTGTTGCAGTTTGGTGGGGCAGGGGTGAGAAACAATTCAATCTGTCCAAGCTGACACTGACATAAGGTAGACTGGAAACAACACCATCCACTTCTGTAATGGGATGCGGAGGGGTGAAAGGAGAGGGAAACACAGCAATTAAATGTCAACGGACAGGATGATGGGGGGTGCACTTTATGATTTTGTGTATACAGGTTTAGTTGTGTGTTTTTGTTATAATGTGTTGTATTTAGTTTACAAAAATTAAATAACATTTTTAAAAAATAAAAAAATAAATGTCAACAGACTTCATTTCATACATTGGTCCTCAATGGAGCCCAGAGTTGAGTTGGAGCCCAGAGTTGAGTTGTGCAATGTGAGTTATTTTTTATTTATTTTTTATATTTATACCCCACCTTTTTTCCTGCAAGGAACCCAAGGAGGCTTACATAGTCCTCCTCATCTCCATTTATCCTCACAACAACCCTGTGAGGTAGGTTAGGCTGAGAGGCAGTGACTGGCCCAAAGTCACCCAGTGAGTTTCATGGCCGAGCGGGGACTAGAACCCGGAACTCCTGAGTCCCAGTCTAACACTCTAACCACTACACCACACTGGCGTGGCTCCATGCCTTTACTTCTGGGCTCCAACTCCCAGGTGCACGGCCTCTTGGAAATGGGCCCTGTGTTGCAGGCTGGGGTTCTAGGCCGCAGCTCTTGACCAGCTGTTCTAGCATTGGTCTAGTACATTATAAGTATGTGTTTTGGGGCAGAGTTTCGAAACACTGGAGTCATTTACTGGAAACCCGATAAATTTCAAGAACTCTGTGAAGATGTTTCAAGCAGCAGCTTTCAGAGTCACTCAAAAGCTTGCATCACACATTTCAAACAGTAACTGAATGAAACAAAAGTGTTTTCTTACTTGCTCAGAGTTCGCGAGTGCAGCTAAGGAACCCACAATCCTCTGCACACCTAAGTCCCATTGAATATAGTGGGACTTACTTCCTAAGTAAACATGCATGCTGTAAGACTATGAGCAAGAAATAAGTAAAGCTTGTTATAAAATACAGCCACAGTAGAAAAAACCTTTACTACCTTACAATAGAGTCTTTATAACTAGTCTCAACAAGACACCTGAAAGTGCGCTTAAAAGGAAAAATCACATTCCACCCCATATTCTGCTAAGGATCTTGGGAGTTTGCTGTATATCAGATGCAGGCCTAGTCTTAACAGCTTATACTTTTATCTTCCTCTAAGTTCTCAAGGCCTTTCCCCTAGTTCCCAGTTCTTTTGCTTTGTTTCTGCTGCACCAGTTTCTATAGCAACCCCTCCTAACAGTGATTACACTGACACCAATATATGTTTCACTACAGAGTACTAATTATGCCAACATGAGCCATTTAAAAACCTACACAGAAACCCAAAAGGACACGCAGCACCAGTTATGAAAGTTTGTGTCTTTCAGCTTTTAATAGAACACACTGTCCCTCGGTGGTGAAATGGAACTGAATTGTTGTTGGTGTGCTACAACTGTGGGAAGGCATATCCTCTAGCTGTACATGAGTACTGAGGAGACAACTAAGGAACAAAGAGGGTATTTTAGACTTTCTGCCTCCAAATACATCTGTGGAAGGAAGCTATCTTTTGGGCACATGTAACTGGTAACAAGGAAGTATGTAATTTCAAATTTACCACAGAGGAACTTTATACAGATAGCCAAAACAAATGGTGTACATTTGTCGCAAAGCAAGCCACACAGTTTTAGTGTCTGCCCTCTCTGTGCTTAAAGGTGTAAGAGAGTTGACTGCTTTCAATGATTTGTCATGTTTTCTATAAACCATGGTTGTACATTGTCTTGTGTGTGTGTAAGAAAGGTGACTCAGAAATTTTAAAAATAAAATGGGAACAACTAAAGGAAAGTTCCTGAAGCATGTTCTGCAGTTACTGATTCTGGGTGCTTAATGCAATGGGTGCCTGAAGCAGTCCAAGGATCTCTTAGTTGTACAAAGATTGGGGGAAGGATGAAAACTGTTCTACATAATAATTCCACTATTTAAATTGCAGAATACTTAGCACTTGCAGGAGGAGGAGGGCAGCAATGACAATGGAAAAACAGCACCACAGTGCAAGTCATGGAGTCATTTAGCTTTAATCACTGTTCTGCCATTTGAGCCTGACAGCCCTCTGTCTCTTACAAGAACTGCATAGATCAGGAGGATCATTCCATAAATAAATTAAAAAATCAGCATATAACCCACCATACAACTTCAGGCAGTCCTGGGGCGAATTGCGGGTTGTGTGAATGCACAGATGACCACTCAAAGAACCAGAGTTACATCTAAGCAACCAGTTCTTCTTCTTCTTTGTGGTCTCTGTACATCACACACATGGAGGTTTTACCAAGCTGACTTACCAGTCAGCGTCCTTACAGAGAGATAGAAGAAAGGATGGCCCTGCCAAAAGCACAGTCCGAAAGAGCCCATGTCCAAGCAGTAATGCTGGATAAATGTCGACAGTGTGGACCACGTAGCGTCTTGACAAAGTTCAGGCAGGGGGACCCCTCACCCAGGTGCAACTGAGGAAGCAACACCATGTGTAGAGTGGGCAGTCACAGCTTCAGCAAGTGGACGCCCACTAAGTTCATAGGCAAGCTTTACAGTCTGCACAACCCAGTCTGTGAACCTCTGAGCAGAGGTCAGGAAGCCCTCATTCCGCCAGTCATAGCATAGGAAGAAGCACTGGGACCGATGGATTGACTCCATTCCAGCCTTGTAAAAGGCGAATGCCCTTCGGACGTGGAGTGTGTACATCGTCCTCTCTATCAGCATTGAAAGAGATGGAAAAAAATGCTGACAGCACAACGTCCTGATTCAAGTGAAACTCAGATACAGCCTTTGGAAGAAAGGCGATGTCTGGGCGAAGTACCACCTTGTCTCGATGGAAAATGAGATGGGAGTCAACATGAAGAACACAGAGTTCACTTGAGTGCTGAGCAGAAGTGAAGGCTACCAGGAAGGCCACCTTCCAGGTCAAGAGACGAAGATCTACAGTAGCCAGCGGTTCAAAGGGTTTCGTAGTCAGCGCTTTGAGCACAATGGAGAGACTCCAAGATGGAACTACGGCCCGGACTGGAGGGACCAGGTTACACAACCCTTTCAGAAATTGCTGCACCAACAGGTAAGAGAAGACAGTCTGACCACTGATCAAGGGATGGTGTGCCGAGATGGCTGCCAAGTAAACCTTAACAGAAGATAGCTTCAATCTTTTAACCAAGAGCAAATGAAGAAACTGTAAAATAACCTGGATCGAGTAGGAAGAGGGCTTGGACCCACCAGACCAGAAGAAGTTGGAAAAGATAGTCTACTTAGCAGCGTAAGAGTGCCTCATAGAGGAATTTCCTGGCTACATCAAGGTTGGCTTGAATCACTGCAGGAAATTGCAGAGCCTGATCTGTCACGGCAACCTCCACGCTATGAGGTGAAGAGTAACCAAGTCTGGGTGTAGAACCCAACCCCAATCTCGAGTTAGAAGGGATGGAAAAATTGGAAGACGTACATACTCGCCCTTGCTGTGGTGAAGGAGCTGTGCAAACCAGACCTGTCTCGGCCACCAGGTGCGATGAAAATGCAGCTGGTGTTGTCTGAGCAAATCTTGGCCATGACCTTCGTGAGTAGCAGGATGGGAGGAAAGAGACAGAAGAGGCCTCCCAACCATGAGTGAAGGGACGCGTCCCCCAGAGAGGCTGGATCCATCCCCGCTCTGCTGCAGAAGGCTTCACAGGCCTTCAGATGGTCAGGAGCTCCAAGAAGTTGATATAAGGGGAAAGCTCCAGACTCAACCACAGTCCTTGGACCATCTGGCCCTCACAATGGGAACCCCAACCCAGCAACGAAGCGTCAGTGGTAAGAGGGAGGTGGAGGCAGGAACGGGAGGCCTTCTGTCTGGTTGGAACTATTCATCCACCAAAGAAGCAAAGCTCTAATGCGATTGGGTATAAATAGGTAAATATGGCGTGCATCCCTGTTGGAATCGAAAACCTTGAGACACCAAGTCTGTAGAGGTCGCATCCAAAGTCTGGCGAATACGACAGGATACACTATCAAGACCATGAATCCTAGAAGGCATTGGATAGAGTGAGCAGAAATCCGGGTGAGCACGGTACTGCTTGGTTGCCAAGGTAAGTATGGTCTGCACTTGATCCCGTGGTAGAAAGGCTCAAGCCGTTACCGAGTCGAGGATGGCTCCGATGAATTGGATAGATCTGGACGGCTTGATGACTTCTTCCAGTTCATTTAAAACCTGAGAGCGTCCAAGAGGGAGAGTGTTGTCCAGTGAAGGCCTTGCTCTGACGAGTCCATGATCAGCCAGTCATCCAATGGGAAGACTTGAATGCCTTGGGTGCGAAGGTGGGCACATATGACTGCTACACACTTCATAAAAACTCAAAGAGCAGTGGAGAGGCCGAACAGAAGCACCCTGAACTGGAAGATGTCATGTCCTATGCAGAACCAGAGGAACTGCTGGCTGTCAGGATGAATCACGACGTGAAAGTAAGCATCCTTGAGATCAATCAACACAAACTAATTGCCCCTGCGAAGTAGAGGCAGGATTGACTGGAGCATGGTCATCCGAAACCTCTTCAGGGTGATGAAGATGTTGACACCCCGTAGGTCCAGGATTGAACAAGGCCCTCTATCCCTCTTCAGCTGTTGAGGGCAAAGCTCCCACCTCCTTCCAGAGAAGAAATCTACATGCAGGCTTCTAACTGAAAAGCTTTATTAAGGCCAGCCTAGCACTCTGGCTTTGAATTACAAAAGGAGTGATTAGCAGAGTCAATCACAAGCCACACACTAGTTAGAATAATAGCCATTTAGGAAATTTGCCTTAAAGCTGAGAAGTTGATTCCAAACTGAGGAGTTCCCCTCCCCTAACAGAGTCAACCGGCTACCCCCCCTTATACTTAAGAGCCAATCTTGCAGAGCGCCTGATACTCATCAGCTGTTCCCTCTTCCTGAGTTGCCATCTGACACGTGGCTCTGTGACGCTGGATACACCCACCTCCCCATCAGAGAGCTCAGCCTGCTTTCCTCCCCGCCTGTAGAGTCTATCTCTAAACCTGTTGGCCTTGGAGAGCCAGGTGCCTCTTTCCCCCCTTCCAACTCCCCATCCTCCCCCTGTTCCTTCAAATCTATTTCTAGGTCCTCTGCTGCAGGAAGAGTGGGCCCAATCCCTACATCGGCACTGTGAAGTACCATGAGTAGAGACCCTCCTGATATGGGTAGACAGGACCCTTTGGATGGCACCCTTTTGAAGCAGGGAGGTCACCTCATCCAGCAGCAGTTGTGAAGGCTGCATGGTGCGGATGCCCAGAAAGGGAGGGAGAGCATCGAATTCAATCCTGTACCCGTGCTGGATGATCTCTTAAAGACCCAGCTGTTGGATGTGATCCTCCTCCAGGATGGTAGGAAGGAGGCTAGGAGAGAACCAAATACGGGAACCGAGCAGTCCATGCTCACTTTGGAGTCAAAGTTGGTGCTTCAAGGAGTAGTCTTCTCTTTTGCGGAAGCCCTGGTACTGAGGCTGTTGGTAGGAGTGCTTCAGTACCGAGGGCTGCTCCACACAAGGTTGATGCTGCTGCGGCTGAGTAGAGGAATAAGAGGGCTGGCGGAACCACCTCCGGTGGTGATATGATTGATCTCAACTGAGGCTGTGGCCCAAAGCCCATCTTCTTAGCCGTTGTTCGTGCCTTCTGTATAGTGTCCATGGCCTCATCAGTCTTCGAATTGAAGAGACTCTCGCTGTCAAAAGCGAGATCTTCAATCCGACCATGAGCCTCTGGTGTCAAGGTCGTGGATTTAAGTCAGGCATGATGTCTCAAGCTCCTATCATGGCCCGGCTGCAGCAATCCACCTGATGCCCCGCCGTGTTCATCTGCTGGTGGGACAATTTGGATGCCTCATCTTGAAAGACTCAAGCCAACTCCCTCTTGTCTTCGGGTAGGTAGTCACAGAGTGAGCCAACTTCCTCCCAGAGGAAGAGCTGATAACGAGCCATAGTCGCCTCATAGTTGGCCACCGGAAGACTGAGGGAGTAGTAGTAGTAAATCATTCAAGCAAGTAGGTCCAAACAGTGGCCTTATTTGCCCATTGGGGCAGTGTGTTGCTTCTCCGACTTGCCTGGGGCAGATTCCACAATTATGGAATTTGGTAAGGGGTGAGAGAAGAGGAACTCAGCATCCTCTTCCCTCACCTGATACATGATCTCCAGTCTCTTCGCTGTGAGTAGTGTAGAGGCAGGTGTCTTCCATGTCTGCTATACCTTTTGAATGAGAGTAGGCAGAAATGGGATCAACATCGGTACCGAGGCTTCGGATAAACACTGTTGAAGACAGGGTCTTGAACACGCTGCTCAGGGCGTTGCATTTGGAGAACCAGGGCCTGCGCTGTTCTCTGAATCCATTATGAAAAGTGACCATGGTCCTCTGATGGCGAGTCTGGATCCTGAGGGCCACCAACGGATCCGGAGAAGGTTCAGAGGCGGCTCTCGAAGAGATGGAAGGAGGGTCGGATTCATAATCCTCTAGTGAGGATGGCCTGGAGGCTCTCAGAGGCAAAGAAGTTGGAAGTGCTGATGGATGGAAGGAGGCGTCCTGGGCCCACTGAGGGGCTTGCACCGGGACTGACAAATATGCAGATTCCGGGGTTGGAGAGCAACCCAACACCGCTGACAGCTGCCAACGAGAGAGCTCCTTGGCATGAGAGTGGTCTCCTCGAGGCTGAAGAGGAGGGCCTTGGGCCCATGGAAAGTCCTCTCGATACCATGGAGGAGGAGGAAAGTAATGGCCAGGGCCATAGTGAGAGACATGGTGGTATCTATAGTGAGTGTCATCCCAGTAGTAACCTGGTCAAGGCAGCATCGACAAGTTGGACCGGCGCTCCCAATCAGATGGCGGAGATCTAGAGCGATAGCGATAGGAGGAACGGTAAGTGTCCCTCTATGCCAATCGTTGGTCCCATGGAGGAGGCCGAGGTGATAAAGGATGACCTGGTGCAGCCTCATGAAGCTCTGCTGGGACTGGTGCTGGAAGACTTGGGCGCTCCCTAGTCAGGGAGGCATCCTGTATTTTGGAGGGTCTGTTACAGCTTGCTCCTGATGAGGAGTGGCTGGCTCAGCAGTGGGAGTAGAGGCATTCACTGCCTCCATAGCCTGGTGCCACAACTCAGCCTTTAAGTGGTCCACTTGATGTTGCCTTGCCTGCTTAGTAAATGCCTGGCAGTGGGGGGCACATATTCACTATGTGCTCCTTACCAAGGCAGAAGAGGCAGAGTGAGTAGCCATCGGTAGGTGGTAACTTGCTTCCACAATGGACGCACTTACAGAATGCTGCCTTGAGAGGCATTCGCCATGGAGTGGTCTCCGCGGCCAAATCCAGGAAAAGAATAAAGGAATGAAACAAAACAAAACAGAAAGAGTAAAAAAATGTCAGGTAGAGAATAAGGCTGAATAAAATATATATCAATTATCCTCAGCAAGCTTTTTGGATATAAGAGAAAGTTCCCGACGCGTCCAGCCACAATGGCGGTCAAAGAGGAACTGAAGGAATAGGCGGGAACCTGCTAGGAGCATGCTCAGTAGGATGGTGGGGGAAGGGTTCCCGCCTAAAACTCCTCAGCTTTGGAAGTCTCCCAAAGAATCTCGGCGCAGGTGCAGAGCCCATGTGTGTGATGCTCAGAGACCACAAAGAAGCAGCTAGTTTACTACTACTAGACTGTTAAGACATTGGATTACTTTACTCTTTGTCCAAATAACTGCCCTACCAAATGTAGTATTAATTCCCTTTTTAGAGGAAATGTGAAATAATAAATTCATCGTTTCTAAGGCACTGATATTATAGTGATAGCAGTCTAGATAGCTTCTGAACAAATGTACCTAAGTGTCAATTTTTACTTGTTTCCCTGAGCTGTGTGGCATGGAGAAAGCTACTGTAAAAATAATTGTCTTTCAATCCATTATTTAAAGTGCTTTCCATTTCTGAACAGATGAAACAACAGTAATACATGAAATGTGTCCATCACAATACTAATTACATAAATCTTTTAACATTCATGCCCATCTCCACAAGAGACCCCCATTAAAAATATATATTTGCTTTCAATATACCATCAAGTTAAAATATTTCAACAAAATACCATAATGAAAAGCTATTGTTATTTATTATAAGCTTTTGCCAGTTGCTTTTATTCGGGATTCAACAGACTGATAGCAACTACCTGGTAAGAAATGACTCCCAGTAAGAGAAACTGTTTCTTGAGGGGTAGTTCTTATTAAAGGAGAACACTGTATGCACCATAAATCTATGGTAGAGATGTTAAAATGGCGAGCTCAGAAATAGCAGAGCTAAAATTTACATTCTGAAATCTGAGAAAACCTTCAAACAACCCTATATACAAGAGGGAATTATAGCCTACTAGCTGTTGCCCGCGGCTGCGCTCGCGTGGATTTTAGGATTTGGTATAATTGTTTTTAAAAGAAACATGTATGGAAAAGATGCAGTGTCTCTGACTGAAAGTGTAACGTTTAGGCTGGGTCCTGGCAGCAGAAATCTTTTGTGACAGAAATATCTGTTCTTAAAGAAAAATCAAGTTAATCCTGAGAGTCTACAGGTGATGAAGAGTGAGCATGCGAAGTTTGGGGTTTATCCGTCTAAACGTGATGGAGCCTATGCGACGATCCCCCCCCCCACAACAGTCAGTCAGTCATGTAAAAAGTTTCCCTCCCTTTTCACCCCGTCATGTAAAAAGTTTCCCTCCCTTTTCACCCCCGCAGAGAACATTCTAAATGGCCTAGGGGAGATTTGCATACCCAGCCCTATTGGCCCTTGCAGGAATTAATACGAACATTCTAAGTGTCGTATGGGCAATTTGCATAACTGCTGCTATTGGCTCCTGCAGCAAGTTGGCTCCTGCAGCAATTATGAGGTGAGGCCTATTTGCAGAACTGCAGATATGAGAGTGGGGTGATTTTGCCCCCTTTTTTCACCCCCTTAGGGATGGAATTTCCCAAAATCCTTCCTTAGTGGGGGTCTACGTCATAAAAGCAATGTCCCTTCAAAATTTCATGTTCCTAGATTAAATGGTTTGAGCTGGGCGTTGATGAGTCAGTCAATCAGTCAGTCAGTCAGGACACCTTCTTTTATATACCGTATATAGATTCTCAGTCTTCTGGGTAGTATGGATCAGAGATCAAACTCATTCACTAAAATATCCAACACTAAATGAAAGAGAAACTGAGCTCAGCTGAATGTTCTGGTTTTTTTAAACACCTGGCTCAGAACTAGTTGAAGCAACCTTATACAAAAGGGAAAAATGGCTCTTTTACTTTTGATTTATATAAAGCACACAGCTGAAAAAGCAGCTATTCGCTCACAGAATTCAGACAGTAGTGATACTGCCTCCAGATCTTTAGATCTGAAGGCTTAAAGCAGGGGTGAGCACATTGTGGCTTTCTAGATGTTTTGGCCTACAACTCTCCTCACCCCTCACCTTTGGCTATGCTGACGAGAGTTGTAGGCCAAAACATCTAGAGAGCCACAAGTTGCCCACCCCTGGCTTAAAAGTAACTAGTTTATAATTTAATGATAACATCCTTATTTAACCAAAATTACATGCTCCACCCATATTTTATGGAGCCTGGGTAGTATCCAATTAACTCATCTTGCTGATGGAACGCCTTCTGTCAGCGGAATGTGGATTAGGACGATTCCCTCTGCCCCCCTCAAAATCTGCTTGGGACAGTTAGGGTCCCTCCAGAGTACTTTTTTGGGGGGGGATGGGGTGCTGTAGGGGGAAGAAGAGGTGGGGAACATCCCGTTGTGTGAGTGCAAGTCTGCTTGTACAAAGCTAGATTTCCCACTGTCAGATTCTAGCAGATTTCACTTACTGCATCCATTTGCTCAAGTATTTATTTCAAATATATACCCTGCATATATATTGCATGTTTCATAAACAAATTAAAAATTGAAAAACTGGCATTTATATATAAAAAATCTGATTCAAAAACTGAAATGCATCCTCAGAACATTGAGTAGGATCCAGACTTAGTCATGCTTAGATTAGACCTGTTGAAATAAGTGGAGAAGTTAGTCAGGACTAACTTAACTTCTATTAAATTCAATGGGTCTACTCTAGGCATAACTAAGTCTGAATCCAACCCATTCCATTTATGTCCACAATAGATTGCATAACACTTGAGAAGCTCAGATAAAGACTTTGGTTTTGCCTTAAACCACACCACAGGAAAATCATATATGTATATTTTGTGCTTCTTTACATTTAAAATTTTACTATTTCTACACTTTCCACAGACAACAGAAAATAGATAATACACAGTGTTTTCCTCCATAAAGTAACACTTCATGCGCTACTGAATATTTTATGTTAAAATGCACATCTTAGAAATGAAAGCCAATATCACATCAAATCACTTAGAAAATGAAGTGGATATTTGAGTGCTTTCTCTGCAATATCCTTTATTACATAGAATGGTTTGCCTTGGGTTATTCAACAAAGTTAGTGATGCAACAACTTGCATGTGTAAATTTCTATGTGAGCTCTAAGGCTGTAGGATTAATTGACAGTGACAAGCTATTCAATTGTAATAATCTCTCTCTCAGGAGCTCTAAAATTAATTAAACTGAAAGCTCAAAATATTATTTTACAGTTAAAAAACCTTGGTTACTGAAGACTGAATTTTGACTCTAGTGAAGCACAGTAATTTAAAATTTAATGAGAAAATATTCCTGAATCTTTCCGACTTCAAATATCTGAACTTTAAGCAGGCTTAAAATATAGTAAGTAGAATTCTTAAAATTAGTTTCCATATTGTTACAGAGATTTTTTTAAAAGAACAAACAAGAAAGGGCAGGTTGCTTATCTGTAACTGTAGTTCTTCGAGTGGCCATCTGTGCACTCACACATATGGGTGAATAGCAAGCAATAAGAGACTTAAGAGGGAGATGTCACACCAAAAGTGAAGGACTGCCCTTCCAAATGCCTCATCATTGTGGGCTCTGATGTTGAGGCGGTAAAGCTTAGTAAATGTAGACAGTTGAGCTCATGTGCTGCACTACAGAGCTGTGGAAGTGGGACATCCCCGAGGAAAACTGCCAATGATGCAACAGGTCTGGTCAAGTGGTTCTGCAGTTGTGGTGGGGCAGGAGGTGTGCTAATTGGTATGTGAAGTATGTAGTGGAAACAACCCACTTAGCCAAACATTGTGGAAACACCGGCTGGCCCTTCCTGGAACCAGAGTGGCAAATGAAAAGTTGGGTGATTTTTCTGAAGGATGCAGTCCTGGAAACATAGAAGGCTAGGGCTCTTCTGCGGTCCACTGAGTGGAGCTTCACTTCCATAGGGAAAACAGGTTGAGGAAGGAAAACAGGAAGTAATATATCCTAGGATAGATGAAAGCGAGACATGGCCTTAGGGAGAAAGGAGCAGTCTGGTCGCAGGACTACTTTGTCTTTATGGAAGATGAGGAATGGCTAGTCATGGCGAAGTGCGCACAGCTTACTTGCTCTGCAGGCAGAAGTCATAGCGACTAAAAAGGCGACTTTCATAGTGAGAAGCTGGAGGTTGGTCATGGCTAATGGATCAAATGATTTACGGTAGATGTTATTTGAGACAGGACCACAGACAGGCTCCAAGGAGTGACCGGGGAAGCCACTGGTGGATAAAGCTTGGTAAGACCTTTGAGAAAGTGCTTTATGCATGGATGGGTGAAGATAGACAATCTGTCAATTTTGCCATGGTTGGCTGAGATTGTTGACAGATAGACTCTGAGAGAGGAGAGTTCAAGGCCCTTCATTTTTAATTAGAGGAAAAAGTCCAGAATGGTTGGTAGGCCACAAGATGCAGGATCTAATCAGGTTGGAGCTATGAATGCCTGGCTTTTTCCCCACTTGGTGGCATAACAGGCTCAAGTGGAAGGTTTGCGTGAAGCTGTGAGGACTTCTAGGACCTGAACCGAGGATTTGAGAGCTAGATTATCCTCCAGGCCATGAGGTGCAGAGATTCTAGGTCTGGATGTCTGATCATCCTTTCGTCCATTGAGACTATTCTGGAAGAGGCAGGAGATGAAAGTAGCTGCGATTGGAGAGGAGAAGTGGTGCAAACCATATTTGCCTGGGCCACCATGGGGTAATCAGGATGCACCAAGCCTTGTTGCCTCATATCTTGTTCACAACCCTCGTAATCAGAGGGAAGGGAGGAAAAGCATAGATTGGGTTATTTCCCCACTGGAGGATAAAGGTATCTCCAAGAGATTGTGGGTCATAGCCTACTCTGCTGCAGAAGAGGGGGCATTTTGTGGCTTGTACTGTGGCAAATGAGTCTACTCTGGGTTTTCCCCATTCTGTGATAAGTCTTTCCATCACGGTTGAGTTCCCATTTGCGAGGGGAAGTTCGTGATCTGCTGAGGGCGTCTGCCAGAGTATTGAACATCACTGCCAGGTGTACAGCAGACAGGTTGATATGGCATTGGATGCACCAATCCTAAAAATTGAGGGTGAGGTTTAAGAGGGGAAGGAACCTTGTACCACCTTGTTTGTTTATGTAAAGAACAACTGTAGTGTTGTTCACTGCTACTTGGACAGTATGCCCTGTGATAATGGGTTTGAAAGCCTGAAGAGCTTTGGCAACCGCAAGTAATTCGAGTTGGTTTATATGTAGTTTGCATTCTCGATGAGACCAGAGTCCTTTGATTGTCAGTGACTCGCAATGGGCTCCCCAGCTGTGGAGGGAAGTGTCTGCTGTAACTGCTATACTTGGTTGTGGGGTATGGAAAGTGCCACCATGTAGAAGGTGATGCCAGCAGGTCCATCATGTTAGAGAACGTCTGACTGCATTGGGCAAGAAAAGGCAGTGAGTGTTGGGTTCAAAGGACCATAGGAACCATGACTGCAGGGGTCTCATTTTGAGGTGGGCTAGTGGGGTGACCGCTATGGTTGAAGTCATGAGCCCCAAGAAGCATTGGACTGTAATTGCCTTGCAAGACTGGGCTGTTGCCAGGTCGTTATTAAGGGAGGCCAGCATATTTGCTCTGTCCCTTGGTAAGAAAGCTCGGGCTTGAGTTAGGAACAGCTCCAATAAGTTGTTGAGACGGAATGAGGTAAGATTTTTCCTTGTTGACCTGAAAGCTGAGGGATCGCAGAAAAGAGAGAGCGGTTTTCACATTGGAGGATAATTGCAGCAGAGAGGGGGCGACCAAGAGCCAGTCATCGTTATAAGGAAAAACCACAATGCCTTGTAGTCTTAGGTGTGTGGTGATGACTGCCATACGTTTGGTAAAAACTCTTAGCACTGTAGCGCAGCTGAACGGGAGGACAGTAAATTGGAAAAGTTTGCGGCCCAGGGAAAAGCTGAGGAATGGGCGACATGCAGGGTGTTATAGTAGATGCCTACTTTCATATGGCAATATGAAAGTAGGCATCTCAGAGCTCTACTGTCGCAACCCAGTCTCCTCGACGGAGGAGGTGTAGCATGGCTGGGAGTGTAATCATTCTGAACTTTTTGCGGTGAATGAAGCTGTTCACATCCCATAGATCCAAAACGGGATGGAGGTCTCTGTCCTTTTTCGGGATTGTGAAGTACCTTGAGAAGAAACAGGTCAGACTTTGGTGTGCCAGAAATTTTTCTATCGTGCCCATGCTCAGAAGGGTAGCAATTTCTTCTCGAAGAACAGGGGTAGAGAGGATGCACTGGAAGACACCCGATGGAGGTGGTTGATCGAATTCAATGATATAGCCCTGTTCTATGATAGTGAGTACCCATTTGTCTGTGGTGATGTTGCACCATGTTTGGAGGAAAGGCCTTAGACTGTTGTAGTAGTGGGGGGCCCTGTGATGGGGCTTGAGGAGAATTTTAGGGATGTTGCGGATCTCGATTGGGGGGTGGAAGTGGTGCAAACTCGCCCCGCTCGACCCCCCCAAGCTCCGTGCGACTTACCTTTCCCCGGCTCGGCACAACTCCCGTGAGAGGAGCCGGGGAAAGGTACTTCCGGGTGCCCGGCGCTGCGTTGTTTACGTAAATACCAGGGGAAACAACCTTAAAACAGTTGCGATTTGTTATTTGTGGCCATTTTAAGGTAGTTTACCCTGGTATTTATGTAAAAAACGCAGTGATGTGGACCCGGAAGTGATGCGATGGGTCCCCGGCGCTGCATTTTTTACGTAAATATCAAGGAAAACCACCTTAAAATGGCTGCAAATAGCAAATTGCGGCCATTTTAAGGTGGTTTCCCTTGGTATTTACGTAAACAACACAGTGCCGGGGACCCGTCATGTCACTTCTGGGAACCCGGAAATCCGCCGAGCACCTCGCTGCCGCCGTGAGACGGATCGCACGGCGGGGGTGCTTGCCGAGCGCCTGACGAGATGGGGTAAGGAAAATTCTTCCATCCCTAGAGGAGATGTGCTTCTCTTGGCGGGTGCAGTGGTGTTTGGGGCGCCATGTTAGCCATAAGTGGGTGGATCGGAACTGGGTTAAGGTTGGACTTGACTTCAGTTTTGATTGGACAAGTTGTCTTTTTCTCCTTATTTTTAGGGCCCAGGCATTAGCAGTTTGTTTACCATGGGACTTGGTCTGTTTGACTTGCTTGGTATCAACTGTTGGTGCCAAAGGTCCAGTCTTGAGCTTTTAGTCCAAGGAGACAGCAGAAGGTGTTGGTACTGGATGGACTGGCACTCCCCAGTTTGGGGAGTTATCAGAGATGCTCTCCATGGGCCCAGGTAGAGGAATTGGAGGTGGCTTTTTGCAAACAGGGGCTGAAGCATAATGCAGAGGACAACTTTGTGCAGTGGTATCTGCCACTCTAAGTGCTTGTTCCCAGAGGAGGGCTTGGAGGAGTGCCATTCTATTTGTCCTAGCCTGCTTGGTAAATGCCTTGCAGTGGGAGCAAGAATCTTCTTGGTGGGCCTCTCTGAGGCACAATAGGCAAGTGGAGTGTGCATCGGTGGACAGTATTTTCCAGCTACAGTGGGTATGCTTTTTGAAGAAGGCCTTGGAAGCCATGTGTCCCCCCCCCCCCCCGGGAGGGAGGCAGAAAAAAAGGGAGAAACAAAGAAAGAAGAAAAGAAGAAGGGACACAGTCTGTATTTTTGTAGCCGTGAGGTGGAGAACGTTCCAAACGCTGCTGTTGCTGCGGTGGATAAAAAGGAACTGAGAGTTCAGTGGGAAGCACGCCCTGAGCGTGTGCAGAGGAGGTGGACGGGACTCCTGTCTAAAGCTCTGTTTAGATCTAGAATGTTCCTAATGACTGTTCTGTGCAGGTGCATAACCCCGTATGTGTGCGTCACAGAGGCCAACCATGTGGCTTGATGAAAGCAAATATACACATTCCATCACTCCAAAATTCTCCATTCAAACAGAAGCTCAAGGCAGATGAAATGACACACCATAGTTTCACTACTAGGACAAGCAGTGACAAGCCTCAGTCTTGCTCCCTTTGTCCTTCGTATCCCATTTCCTTTTTGCCCCAGAGGAGGAAAATTGAAGTTTTTGCTTTTAATCTTGCTGTTTCATCCAAATGCAGCAAACAATGGTTTGTGCAAACCATAATTTTCTGCATTTGGATAAAATAGCACACTAGAAACAGAAACTTCTAATTTCCTTCCTTGTCATGCAAAGAAAGGGGGAGGATGGAGGAAGCAAGTCTGAGGCTTGTCATTGTTCATTCATATAACAACAATCCATAGTTTGTTATGTCCAAATTCAAACTGATGCCATTTTCTATAGAACAAAATTCTACACCTATAGGAACAGTTTGTGATCATGTGCAGTGCAGAAGAATTACAGGAAACAAAGACCTGGCTTAGGTTGTGAACTCCATACAGTGAATGCGAAGTCTACAGCACTATGCAAGGAATCAGGAAGAGCTCAACAAAAAGGTAGGCTGAATTAAATGCAGATAAAGGAGAACAATAATCCTGGATGTACAACAATGGTCTCTTAATTAGATCTTGGAGACGTTGCTTGCTGAAAGCATAATCTCTGTAAGGCTCATTTGCACTGCATACAATTAACATATGAAACTCTGCCAAATAATGTGGTGATTGCTAAGAATACAAGGGGATTCAAAATGAGATTCAATTACTGAGAATAAGAGAACATCAGTTCATCCTGACTTGTATTATAACCTTACCTTGCCATAGGCTAAGAATGAAGGTTGTATCTCACAACCTAAAGGCAGCCCAGGATCTTACTGAATTCAATCCATGTTATGAGTAGTAGCATAAAGACGTCATTTGACTAGCCTCTCAAGTGTCCAGATCTATTTTCAGAATATATGGTAATTTCACTCACCCCACTGCAAACTCAAAATCCATTGGCCCATATAACTGAGCAAATCAGAGGGCTACTTAGCTGCATAGTCAGCCTGAATGCACACTGAATTAGACATCTATCAAGGACAGATGCTTGTTTGAATGAATCCACTTTGACCAACAGGAAATAGAATGCTTCAAAATTACCCTGTTAATTGTAAACAATACTGAACATGACTGGGGAGAGAATACCTGGCAAAACAGTGCCTCAACTGGACATGTGACTTGACAGAACACAATCATTGTAAAAGACGCAAGGCAGCCAAGGAAAGAGGGGAAGTGATGTCATCTGGAGGTGATGTCACTGATGCAGAAAGGAAGCAGCAGGGTAGAATAAGAGGATGGAAAGCAGGGAGATGAAATCCAGAGGTAAGTCAATTACTACAGGAGAACAAAACTGCTTACATACAATACTTGTTCCTTCTCAGTAGAATAGGTGAACTACTAAATTGCTCAGTAAAGGCTTGGTATTCCTTGGCAGAATCTCAATCTCTCTCTCTCTCTCTCTCCCTCTCCTTCCACCCTTCTCTGTTTTACATAGAAGGTGCAAGAAGAGCCAAGATATGAGTATCATCTCAGACCGATTCAGTTCTAGAATCCTTACAAGATAAGAGGCTGAAGGGCTGGGGAGCTGAACACTGTCTCTCCTGTGGACTAACAGCCCAAGAGATCATTTCTAAATCTCAGGTACACATATGCATGATCCTATTCTATTCCACTATTCAACGATTCTATGATTCTATGTCACTGTGCTGGGTCTCTGGCACATTCACTAAGCAGCAGCAGAAGTGGGCAGCAGAACAAGATTTAACAAGCACCATGGGAGATCTCCAGAGCAGTATGCTTGTTGACCTTCTGTGAACAGAGTGCCCCAATCTGTTTTTCTGTGTGTGACCTTCAAGCAAGTTTCTCATGCACTTTAGAGGATTTTAAAACAACAACAAATAGATGTTACTAATATGCATAATTCACCATTGTCCTTTTTGAGATTGCAGGTGGGATTGTGAAAACGTGAGGGCTACATCAAAAATACATAAACATAAAATAAAAATAGCCAAAACCTTTAAAACGTTCCTGTAATTGGTTTTACCTTTTTGAATATTTTTATCTACTAGCGGCTAGACATTTGCACCCAAGGCAAATAACTACTCACTGTGAACAAGGAAGCAAAAGTCTTTCCACATCAGCAACAAGGTGAGCTTTGTAAAACCTTCAGCATCGTATTCTACCACACCACTATTTTAAAAGAAAGTTTTAACTATTAGTCATTAATACGGAAGCATATAATTGGATTCAAATGTGAGCAGAAATCAGGCAGGAGGGTCTATCACTTTCCGTGAATGTATGCCTGCATGCAAGGGATCATCATGGGGCATAATGCATTGTTCCTCCCAGTCAGGCACGACCAGTTTCAAGCAGTAGCTCCCATTCGGAGGGACATCAGTATCTCCCATACACAGACCCAGCAGTATTGTATTGTATTGTATTGTCATATATATATATATATATATATATATATATATATTCACCGCCCATCAGCCAAAAGGCTTCCTGAGTGGTTTACAAAACAAAGCACCACTAAAACAAAAACATCAACAATAATAATATAAAAACACAGACATATTAAAATGTAACATAAAACCAAGCAGCCAAAATAAATTCAATCCAGAGGTACAGTGGTGATAATAAAATGAATAAAATCAACCATTAAAATGTTGGGCAAATAAAAAGGTCTTCACCTGGCGCCTGAAAGAATAGAGGGTAGGCGCCAAGCGCACCTCTTTGGGGAGCTGATTCCATAGATGGGGTGCCACAACTTAGAAGGCCCCTCCCCTAGTAGACACCCTTCTAGCCTCTCTTGGAGGGGGCACTCTGAGAAGGCACTTCCTCCCCTAGTGCACAGGCTATTTATGCTCCATTATGCCCTATGAGAATTCAGCTTTTCTACCAATAAGTACTGAAAGAGGCTTACAGAAAAGAAAAACAGCACACTGAAGAATAAACACCCAATCTCAAAAAGACACAGAATTAAAAACAAAACATAAAATGCAGCAATCAAATTAAAAAGTAGCAGAATTAAATTAAAATAAGTTTGAAATTAATTATAACTTAAAAGGACACTCGAGTAAAAATATTGGTTGTGTCTAATTGTGCTTTGTGCTGGTGGAAAGAACTTCCACTGGCATACAGCAGAGCACCTGGTTTTTGCTGATCCATCTCTCAGAGGGCTCTCTGGAACTGCATGAGACATGGTATGGAGGGCTGCAGTAGGTTGGGGGGGGAAATCAGGTGCCTCACCTTGTGCAAGTGGAAGTGCTTTCTCCTAGCATAAAGTTACCATTGGTACAACCTATTTTTAATTTCTGTCTGAAAGAGACAAAGAAGGAACCAAGCCAATCATACCAGGGAGGGCATTAGAAGGCTTTGACTATGCCCTATCCATATGCAGATCAACATTAGCAGATGCTTGTGGTGATCTAATTGTTGCTCTGTCTCAATCAGTAATTAGCAATTATATGAATGGGTTTAAAAACAAACAAACAAACAAACAAACGGGGGGGGGGGTTTGCTATCCACCAAGTTTAGCTTTCAATAATGTCTGAGTTGATATCACCTGCAACAGTAGTGATTTTGGTTTGGATCCTATTTATTGAACACCTAATAAAATAGATTTCTCTAGGCATTGTCCAATAATTTTTAAAAAGATAATAAAATACAATAAAAATAAAACAACAATATAAAACCAATAAACATGCTGATACATAATATAGATACGAAAACCATCAGGTGAGTACTGCGTCCAGTTCTGGGCACCACACTTTCAGAAGGACGTAGACAAACTGGAGAGGGTTCAGAGGAGGGCAACAAGGATGATAAAGGGACTGGAAACAAGGCCCTATGAGGAGAGACTGAAAGAACTGGGCATGTTTAGCCTGCAGAAGAGGAGACTGAGGGGAGATATGATAGCACTCTTCCAGTACTTAAAGGGTTGTCACACAGAGGAGGGCCAGAATCTCTTCTCGATCATCCCAGTTTGCAGGACACGGAATAATGGGCTCAAGTTACAGGAACCCAGATTTCACCTAAACATCAGGAAAAATTTCCTGACTGTCAGAGCAAAAGACAATGGAACCAACTACCTAGGGAGGTGGTGAGCTCTCCCACTCTGGAGGCATTCAAGGTGCGGCTGGACAGCCATCTGTCGGGGATGCTTTGACCTGGATTCCTGCATTGAGCAGGGGGTTGGACTCGATGGCCTTGTAGGCTCCTTCCAACTCTACTTTTCTATGATTCTATGATTCTAGGTACTAGAGTTTAATATCTTAGGTGTCCCTTTTGCAAACAGAAGGGCTCCTTCCATTCACAGAAGGGCTTTTGATCCAACAGTTGAAGTGTGTGTGTGTGAGAGGTTTGCTGATTCATCCTTCCTCCTGCAGCCCCCTGAATCACCCTAACCACTGTTCCAGAGGCTTCCCTCCACTGTCCGGAGCAGAGTTTTGGAGGGAACAGGGGGACAAGAGAACTGGTGAAAATTATCTCCTTCCCTTCCACCAGCAGAACTATCCTATGAGCTTTTTTGTTGTTGTTTAGCAATTATGTCAAGAAGGTGCTAACTAGGGCTGTAATCCTAAACCTGCATACTGTACTTGGAATAACTCTAACTGAAAACTGCTGGCAGTTCTCACTTCTCAGTTAATATGGCTAGGTTTAGGTAGCTAGCTAGAGAATAAAAAACAATTTTTTGTTTTAGTCCATTAAAAAGTGATGTATAAATACTTACGTTCCGAAGTGACTAAGAAATGCTGCAATATACTCTCTTCTTTTATGGTAACCCTGAATAACATACTGTACCTATAAAAGAAAGTAAAGAAAGCAGTGAAGATATGACAGAGTGCTTTCTTGATGTTTTTTTAAACTAGGAAATACTGCGTACTCCCTATTAATAGCATAGTTTACACATTCTCTATTTATACAGAGTTTAACAGGATGGGATTCTAGAATATCATTTTTACACACATATCAGCAACAAAGGATTGGTTGATTAAAAACACATAAGAATTACTTAATGTATTTGGCACCTTAAAGATTAACAGGTTTTATAAGCCTTAAGGTGCCATTACACTCTGCTGTTTTTACAACAGGGTAAAACACTACCCCTCTGGAATTTCATGTACTGGAAAAGTGTATGCTAGGTAATAAAGATAATCGGTCCAAAAAAATTGCAGAAGGAGCCTTAGATTTCCAAGCCATCTTGTTGTATATCAAAGGGGAAATTTTACACTTATTTCACAATCCTGAGATTTGCTGTGCCAACACTTAAGTGCTTCTTAGGCTAGAAAATGCCAACTGCAATGCCAGCATGATGTCACAAAAAATGAAGCTAGAAGCATTGTAGAGATGTTGCCTCTTTGCAACTGTTCTGGACCAGGGTGCCACTCACACAGCTCTCCATTAATAGAACATAAACTTTCTACAGCCACATACTGGTTGAAGGAAAATAAAGTGTACATGTTGTTTATATTGGCTGCATTAGTGTTGGATTACCTTGGCTGGCAAACAACTGTGCTAAATTACTTGAAATAACCATGATACAATCAGTACTAAGAGCTATGTTACACCCTCTCAAAATAAAATCATTCTATTTATAAAATTGGATGTATTTCAGTTTATGAACAAATGTGTATTTTGATGGCTGAATGTGAGATCTAAAATGTTACTCTGGGAATAGAAGAAAAAACCCCAGATAAGCTAGGGTTATTTTTTTTTAAGGTTAAAAACAGCCTTGTGTACTTGAAAACTAAAAAGCTAACTTCAGTAGAAAGCCACAACAAAACAACTATAAAGATAGATTCCAGCATAACTATAGAAATGCATTTGAAAGAACGTTTCATAAAGTCATAATTTATAGGCTTCCTTTAAACAAGAACAATTTAAATTGGAAAAAAAAAAGGAAAAATCTGGAATATCTTATAACCAGATTTCTGAAGGCTCTAGCCTCAGGCAACTGTTTTAAAAGCTATAATGCTAAGATCCAAAAGGCTATGCATAGTCTTTTCAGCCACTCCTTCCTGTAGCAGCCTTTCCCCCAAACCTATCCCTGAAGGTTGGGGGACCCACTAGAATGGTATTCCATTAGGCACAGTGAATTTCCAACAGCACGTAAGATCAGCAAGCTGTCCATGTGTGCATGGGCCTCTTTGGATCCTGGCCTAAATGCAAGTTTTTAAAGAAATCTGATATGTATTTTATCCTATATGCATAACCACTCTTTTGAATTATTTGAAACACTATAACATCATAATAAGCAGCTAAAAACAAACAAACAAAAACAGACGTTTGCATTTCTATGAAAGAAAACAATTCACTGCTTTTAGATATGCTTCCAGAGAAAAATCTCAAAGGAACACAGCTTGTCCTTTAAGATCTAAAGCACTCAGAATATTCAGTGATAATCACCGTGTATAACTTCAGATAGACGGATCTTTTTATATTGATGACTTTAGTTTTTATTATTTACTAGTGATGTAGGCTCTCTAGAAAATTTTGAATTTTGCATAGGGTCATTTGAATTTGAAAATGTTCAGTTTGCACTGGAATTTTTTTCTGATGCTCTAGAGAGAGTGATCTAATTTAGCATGTGTTTTTTTTTTAAAAAAAAAAATCATCAATAAACAATACTACATGATAACATAACTGACACCAAGCATGAAATAACCTAACAACAATGACCTGCATATAGCAATACAGATATATAAAATTGTAGGGCTAAACCTCCTCTTGAGGGTCTACCGATTTAGATTTAGCTAGGAAATATTAATTAGGTCTTTCCAGATGATTACATGTGACTGTGGAGGTTTCACTCCCACATTGCTCTGGTTGGCTAATGAAATCCGGGGTTGCCAGCAAGTGAAAAAGTCATTGTCAATTGCATTATTGCACATGGCCCTTACTGTAGCTCTCTGGTTAAATTTTTAGTAAGGCAATATCCTAAGGTCTCCTTTTTCAGCTTTCAATGGATGGTCTGCCTGTAGATTTCCAGACTGACATGATTTCCATTCATGCCACAGTCCAGAAGAATGTTAGTAAATCCTTATGCAGTAGATGCTTGTTGTCCCCCACAAAGAGGGACAGTAGTCCCAGTTTCACTGTTTTACATATGTCCTGATCTGTAACTTTTCTTGCCAAATGAAGTATCTCTACTCAGAATCTCTCTATGACTTCACAACCCCACCACATGTGTTTAAAAGACCCTCTCTGAGCACAGCCTTTCCAGCACTGGGGGCTGCTCCTCTTGCAAATATAACTGATTTTACTGGTGTGAGATGCCACCTATATACTTTTTAAATTGCATTTTCCCTTAGCTTAGATGAAATTGATTTGTATGGGATAGAGCCCATAATGAATTCCACTGACTGCCTTCAGTGGTGATACTTAAATCCTTTCCCCAAACCTGCCTTATGCTATTAGTGCCTCCTACTGATATTTCTATAAGCATTTTGTATTTTTGCGAGACCAGACCTTTTGAGTTGGGATTAATTTCTGTCAGTAGGAGTTCAAAATGGTTAGAGATCATACCACATGTGCTTTCAGTTCAGGAATCGAGGTAAAAAGATTCCCAGGCCTGTGGTTCATGCTGGCTCAGCTTGTCTGAGTGTGGAAAGCTAAGCAGGATCAGGCCTGGTTATTACTTGGATGGGAGACCCCTCCTCTAGTTTCCTGCACTGAACAGGGGGTTGGACTCAAGCCTTGTAGGCTCCTTCCAACTCTATGATCTATGAAATCTATGAAAATGTGTAATCTGGGCCAACTGGCACCAGTTGGTTTTAATTTCCTATAATTGTTCTTTTAATTGAGTTCCACTTTTTGGTTCTAGGTCATTGAACAGATCTTTCACTGTGCACAAGCCCTGTGTCTCCCAGTCCCGAAACTGTGCAAATCTATCAGCATTAAAAAATAAGGGATGACTCAAGAAAGGCATCAGGGGTAGATATGGTATTACTTTCAACACTCATTTTTTCCATGCCTCCAATGTAGCAGTAAAGAGGGGATTATCTGGAGGTAAAGCTATATTAACATTCCCTATTTTATGGAATGGTATGTTCCTTAATTCCTCTTTCTTATTCAGAGGTACTTTCCGTATGAATCCAAGTTTTCTTGGCATCATTAGAGATAATATGCAGCATTTGTTTGATCCAGAATGCTTCAAAGTATGAGCTTAAGTTGGGTATGCCCAGTCCCCCTGATGATGTTCCTCGATATAGAGCATGACTATTAAGCCAAGGTTTTTTAAAATCATGAATAAAGCTAATAAGCATTTTTTTTTTTGGCCATTTTTTCAATAAATTGTCTGGAACGGTAACTGGGAGATTAGGAATAGATACGTTAATATTGGGAAGATCAGTTGCTTCGCAGCACTTTAGACTTCATTATTGGGCCTTCCGTCCTCCGTATTCCTGGGCTTTTAAAGTTGAGCTATTTTTAGCTCCAGAGTTCATGGAAAGTCTCTGGTCTATTGCCTGTTCTCCTTGCTTCTCAAATGCTAATTTTGTCAGGAGCATTGGCTTAAACTGCCATATCTGCACAATGATGTCATGGCCCCTCCTCCAATTTAGCATGTTTAATTTACTTGTATTTAGTAAACAAAGCTAAAAAAAATGTATCCTATGGTAATTTTTTTGCCCCCATACATAGTATTTTTCGCTCCATAAGACGCACACCCCCCCAAATAGGGGGAAATGTCTGTGCGTCTTAGGGAGTGAATATTGTTAAAAAAAATTTTTTTTTTTTTTAACATACCTCCCTCTGTGCACCTCCAACCGGTCCGGCAGAACAGCAGAGGGCTTCTGGGTGGAGCGGGGCAAGCCCCCACCTCTCAGCTGATTCCCCCTATGTGGCCGCTTAACAGTTGATTTCCCTGCCGAACAGCTGATTCCCCGCCGAACAGCTGATTCGGCAGCAGCTCAGGGAAGGCGTGGGGGAGCCGGGAAGAGGCTGTTTGGCGGGCCCGCAGCTTGGCTGCGCAGCGGGAAGGAGGCACCTGCAAACACCTCCTTCGCCTTCCCTCCCAGGAAGGATGCATCTGCAAACACCTCCTTTGCACGCCTCAGGTTCCTTAGCTCAACGTCCCCTGAAAGCAGTTATTTCCAGCAACCAGGGAGGGAGGGAAAGGTATTTTAAGCTAGCTGGGGCTCCAATGTTTTAATTATTTACCATGCTGTTTGTGTTTTGGTTTTAAATGGTTTTAGGATGCAATCCTATGCGTGTTTGGGGGGGGGGAGTCCTACAACTCCCAGCATTCCCCAGCCAGCCATGCGCAATCCTAGGCACGTTGAGGCAGAAAACCCCCCCGGGGCTTTTTTCTGCCTCAACGTGTTTAGGATTGTGCCCTGAGCTGTTGATGTTTGCTTTCAGCTTGCAGCTACTCCGACCCAGCTGCCTGCAGCAGCAGCACCACCACCAACAGCAGAGAAAGCGCAGGGTCGGGAAAGCGAGAACCGCTCGGTTCTGTGACAGTGGCAGGGTTTTGTCATCATTTCACCATTTGGTTCAGAATATTTTTTTTCTTGTTTTCTTCCTCTAAAACCTAAGTGCGTCTTATGGTCTGGTGTGTCTTATGGAGCGAAAAATACGGTAACAAATATTTGACCTGAAATATTTGAGGGGGAAAATTAAAGTGCACTTAATGTGATTTAAATGTTATATTACGTAGATATTTTATTGGAATACTTGTAAAAATGTAAAGACGATAGCATGTACTTCCTTACACGATTTAAATTGAAGAAAAACCCAAAGGTACTGAAAACTGTTGACACGCACTAATTTTAGCAACTCAAAGAACTGTGCATGATATGCTGACAACCACTCATCTATTTCAACAGAGTTCAACTATTTTCCACTAAAGGTTTGTCGGGGCACCTTCAGTTTTGTGGTCACTACTTATTAGTTCCATTTCACAAGTTCCATTTCCATTTTGAGACATACTTGTATTTCAGTGACAGTATATGAATTCTCTCACATACTTGCTAAGGATAATCACCTGAAAAACATTAATTATAACTTTGAGACTGCCAAGGTTGCCTAATATTATATTTGCAATCATTATCCAATTATGGTTACTAACTAACTTATGAAATGAAAAAAATTCTGCAGAAAAATTAAGCACTGGAAAAATTTCCATCCCACATCATTATTTACTTTAAGAAATGCATAGGCTGCACCTTCATCCAAAAAGAGGACTTCGGAGTGGTTTAAATACTTTGATTATGTACTGGGCATTTGTTGTACAGCTTGACACTTTATCAGCATTGTTCCTTAAAACTAGGAGAAAATCCATCTGATTCCAAGAACTGCTGTTGAATATGCTATTAGTCAGCAAGAAAATACAACAATTTGGACCCAAAAAGTTACTTTAGATGTGCCCAGGAGCTCAGGCACACTCGTGGGAATTTGAGTGTGTCCATTTGAAAAGCACTTTGTCATGCAGCATGGGGAAATGGAGCACAAGAACCGCTAGCCCAAAGCCCCCTTAGGCCATACAGTTTTATCTATCTATCATCATACATACAAAATTGCTTCGCTCTTTAAGATTCTGCCTTTGTGCAGGTAACACATTTATAAGAAAAAAGTAATTCACCTCTGTGTACTATATTACCTTGTTAGTTAATAGTTGGCATACTTGGGGCACATAATCAATGAGGCAGCCTCCACCTGGAAAAGCAGGGATGTGAAGGGCAGAAGATCCGCCAAGAGCACTAGAAAGATAAGTTCATTGAATGACATCAGATACAGCTTCTGTGTTTCTTACAATATTTTATCCTTTTTCAAATCTATTATTTATTAAGGAACTGACTTCCGAAACAATATACCAAAATATGATGAAAGACAAGTATTCATACAGTATCAGTAGCACACTATATATAAAGCAACAAACAGTAGCATTACGTTTATGCAAAGTACAATAAGGAGCTATTGCTTAAGTGTTTGGTTTGGGTATTGGAGAGTCCGGCTTGAATATATGCTCAGTGATGAGGATCACTTACTGGCTTTCAGCAAGTCTCTCTCAACCTAACCTTCCCACACACAGCTGTTGTGAGGATAAAATGAGTAAGAATCTATTTTTTAATTTCTCCTGAGCCTTGGCATATGATACAAAATAAATTTAAATTAAATTAATTATATATTTATGTTTTTATTATGGAGGGCATATTTAAACATGTATGACTATCAACTATCAATCTTACCAAAATCTTGGACAAGGAAAATATTTTTTAAAAATTACTTCTAGAGTGCTCATCATCTGGGCAAATAGGATATATGTAACCAGGCACAAAAAGCAGAAGGAATAGCCTTTTATATTGCATCTAAACACCCATAAATAATCCTCTTTTGAGCGCTAATCAATCCAGCTTCCTTGGGAACTTATAAACAGCAATTATCTTCAATTCCGCCAGATCGCACAGCTATAAAATCCACACCTCAGCCAGTGGCACACTGCATGACAAGTAAATAAATAGATTATAGTATTTATCAAGCACCCATGGTAGTTAGGTGCCAATGCATAGACCAATCAAGTAGCCACAGGCCCTGCCCACAGGTTTACAAACTAAAGTAATTTTAAATCTCACTCTGTCCATTCCTAAAAGGAGCCCATCAGGCAAAAGATACTGACTGCATCTCTGTGCCCTATAACAAATAAAATGATTATGAACCTAAATGAGATAAAAAGGAGATGGTTTAGTACTATACAGTAATGCCTTGGATTGCAAGTAACTTGGTTTGAGAGCGTTTTGCAAGACAAGCAAATTTTTAAATATTTTTTTTTTTTTACTTGATATACAAGCGACGTCTTGCAATACAAGTACTGTAATCTGTTTATATGGAAATTGACGAGAATATGAGCAGAGCTTCAGAATGGACCATGATCAATGAATTGGAACTTCTTCATAGCCACCTCTTTTTTAGTTTCATTAAATCATTTTATTTATTTATTTATTTATTATTTATTTATTATATTTATACCCCACCTTTTTTCCTGAAAGGAACCCAAGGCGGCTTACATAATCCTTGTAACAAGTAGTATGGATGGAGTACTGAATGATACTATTTATTTATTTATTATATTTATACCCCGCCTTTTTTCCTGCAAGGAACCCAAGGCGGCTTACATAATCCTAATCCTCCTCTCCATTTTATCCTCACAGCAACCCTGTGAGGTAGGTTAGGCTGAGAGTCAGTGACTGGCCCAAAGTCACCCAGTGAGTTTCATGGCTGAGCGGGGACTAGAACCCGGATCTCCCGAGTCCCAGTCCAACACTCTTACCACTACGCCACACTGGCTCTTATTTATTCATTACATTTTTATACCATCCAATAGCCAAAGGGAAAGGCCATAGCTCAGTGGAAGAGCACATGATTTGCATGCAGAAGCTCCCAGGTTCAATCCCCAGCATCTTCAGGGAGGACTAGGAAAGAATCCTGCCTGAAACCTTGGAGAGCTGCTGCCAATCAGTGTTGATAATACTGGGCTAGACAGACCAGTGGTCTGATTCAGTATCAGGCAGCTTCCTATGTTCCAAAGCTCTCTGGGCAGTTAATTGCAAGAGATTTGCAATTAGCTACTTGCCCACAGCAAATAAAAATAGCACTCAGTCAACTAAGCGGGACTCCCACTGCTGTGAGGATAAAGCCATATGGCTCTTTCTTTCTCCCTTCTAGTGCTAAATTACTGTTTACTTTTTAAGTTTAGAAGAGAGACACTGAGAGCTTCGTGCACAGCTTCAGTAGTTCAGTGCTCTCTCTTTTTCTCCCTTCCAGATTCAGTCTCCTGTCATGAAGCGTGGCCTCTCTTTCCCTTCCCAGCATTAGCGATCCAGGACCCTGAGGCTGCAAGGGGAAAGGCAGAGGCTCCCAATGTGCGAGAAGGAGGAGCAGAGTGTATGCAACCAATCTCTGAAGAATTACATAGTACTTCCTCAATTTTAATAATCATAATCTCTCATAATTTTATGTAACCCTATAAATAATTCTCAGATGGTTAGGGCAAATGGCCATAATCCTGAATTATTTTGTTATCTGGTGTTGGACAGGAAATTGTCTCTAGACAACCCAGTTGTACATGGGATCTGAGCCAATGGTATGAAGTGACTGGAGGCATTTAGATATTGTGCTGGCTATTTTATGTTCTCCTTCCTTGGCTGGTGAGTCATGGAAACACATGTGCACATAAACCATGAAAACCAAGGGCCTTGAAACAATCTGGATTAGGACTTGACTTCCTTAATGTGCTATTTAAATGTTGCTTTTTAAGCATGTTCTAGTATAGAATTCTGAGAACTGTGGAAACTTCCCTATCTCCTATTCATCCGTCTCCCCCTGCCTGCTTCCAGACAGCAGCACAGATTTACCCTGGCCAGTTAAAGTAGTATGTAGCTTGAATGGGAACTCTCTAGATCAATGGTGGTGGGTAACATGCAGTCCCCCCCAGCCTTAAGTTTGGCCCCGCTCCCACTGCCAACATCAAATGTGCTGCTGTGGTAGCAACAGCAAAACAACAGGGGTTCCCAATGTGGCACCTGCAGGTCTCCAACATGGTGCCCATGGGCACCTGGACAGTTTTATTTTTCCTGTTTTTTAAATATACGTATATGGATTTGTGTGAAATGCATACAACTTTCTAGTAATTATACACAGGCTTCAACAAGAGCGGACCAAATATCCAAATAAGTATCCATTTGAAGTTGCTACTCGTTCATATATTGAAAGCATCATAAGTTCCTCAACCCATTGCATTTGCATCATGCATTATAGGAGATGAGTGTTTATCCTTCCAATTTTGTAATATCAGTCTATTAGATGTTAAAAGGGCATAGAGAATCCATTTCCCCTTCCATTTGTTAATTTCCATGAAGCAGGTAAATAATTTAAAAGAGCATGTATATCAGTGAATATTAAAGACTGTTCCAGTACAAAATTTATCTATGTAATAACGTCTCCCAAAAAGCAATTACTGGATATTGTCAAAACAAAAAGAACCATTAGCTGTATTGCACAACAAGCAATTAGCTGAATTAGACAGTCCCTTATTAAAGAGATGTTGCGGTGTCCAATAGACACAAAACAAAAGTTTTTGCTGACTAAGATGCAACCTAAGATCCATAGTCGTGACAGGTAGATGCCAAAGCGGCGATCTACTGCTTAGGCATTTTGTGGTGGTGCCTACAGCAGTTTCTTAAATTCCCAAATGTGTCCATGGGTCCAAAAAGGTTGGGGACCCCTGGCCTAGAATAATGTTAGCTGTCCCACTTGCCTGGGCAGAATACTATTTTAACTGTTAAAAAGTCACAAATATTCATTTGTGTTGCAGCAGCTAGAACTAAGGATGGGATCAACTTGATCATTGCCACAGCTAAGACCTTATCTGCAATAGTTCTTTCTGCAATCTAATCTTGTTATTTCCTTTTAATGTTTCTTTCCCTTCTTCTAGAAGTGTTAGTGTTATGTCCTTGTTCTTGCAGCTATTTGCATCATGCATTATAAGTAGCAATGAAAGACTAACTTTCCAGTGTGGCGTAGTGGTGAGAGTGTTGGACTGGGACTCTGGAGATCCGGGTTCTAGTCCCCACTCGGCCATGAAACTCACTGGGTGACTTTGGGCCAGTCACTCACTCTCAGCCTAACCTACCTCACAGGGCTGTTGTGAGGATAAAATGGAGAGTAAACTGTTGTGAACCGCTCAGAGAGCTTCGGCTGTGGGGCGGTATAGAAATGAAATAAATTAAATTAAATTAAATGAGAGGAGGAGGATTATGTAAGCCAGCCTTGGGTTCCTTGCAGGAAAAAAGGCGGCGGCGGGGGTGGGTGGGTGTATAAATTAAATAAATAAATAAATACCTTCAACACATATGAGATGTTAACTTGTTCATTATTAACCGCAGAACTTTCAGAACAAGAGGCCTTAGTCTCTTGACAACACATGGCATTTTACATTTCATACACGTAAATTTCCATATGTATTTTTACTTCACTTTAATTTCTTCATAGTTTAACAATGGCTATCTTACCTGGGTCATTGCATTAAGTGAAACTTATCTGACCTTTGCACATTGCTCAAGACAACCATAAATTCAGTGTTCTAGTTGACTTGAGAAAGCGAAGGTATTTGCTTCCATTGTACTATCCTTTTGTTATCAGAAGGTTGGTGGACACCTAGCCACTTTGTAACTGTTTACAAGACTGTTGAAACATTAAAAAATAGCCAATTTGGGAAACTGCCTTTTGTGAAGAGTGCACCAAACAACATGGGTAAAAATTGTAAGACTTTCCTATGTTAAAACATGTTTATATTCTCTTTATAAAATATCAGATGGGGATATTTCTTTGAAAAACTGAGGGATCAGGATGCTTATTGTAATGGTGTAGAAACTACAACCAATCTCTGCCTGTCATATTTGTTCTTCTGTTTTGGAATTTTAATTTGCTGAAATGGTGTTCCACAAATTTAGTCTACCACACACACAAAAACTCAAGTACTGGATAATGTTTTGGTCCAGGACAATGAAAGGATAAATTTTGAAACCTGCATTTTGGGGTGGGGGTGGGAAGGAGAGTGAGAAAAGTCAGGTGAGAAGTTGTTCTGTGGAAGAGCATAGGCTTTGCATGCCAAACATCCTGGATTAAATACCTGGCATTTCCAGTGGAAGCATCTCAGGTAGTTCTGCTGGGAAATATCTCTGACCAAGACCTGGGGGAGCCATCGCTGCCAGTCAAAGTAGACAGTTGTCGGCTAGGTAGACCAATGTCAAAGGCAGCTTAAAATGTTCATGCTTAACTATATTTTAGTTAATGACATAATGATGAGATTTGATTGTATAAACTAGTCTTGCCTAGTAAAATTGTGGTTGTATAGTGGAGCTATGGCTCTAGGGAAAGCTATGTTTTGTTTCTGGTGCAACTCTGTAATAGCAAGTGTAAAAGAAAGTATTGAAGAAGATGTCCTTTCCTTCTAACAACACATGGTAGGATTTGTTTGTATTATTCTTCTCTCTTTTCCTTCAGAAAGGTACCAGTACTGAGGTGCTGGTAATATGCAATATGATTATTAACTAAAATTATTTAATTGGTTTGTGGGGACTGCTAAACAAAATAGAATGTTGCTTTCTGCATGAAAGTTCTGTTTGAACATCAGATCACCCTAGTGTAAGCTTGATAGTATACCATGGTCCTTATCTTCCCCCTCTTTACCATCCGTTAGACAGGCATCCTCTAAGGAAAGAGATATTGCTTTGAGCACTCTATCCATTCGCACAGCCTCAATGTACTGTAGCTGTCAAAAAGGCAGACGCAGTGCTGTGAACTACAGAATGCAGAACAACACAGAAAACATAATTCTACCCCCCCCATGGGAGGAAAACATATTCCCATGAATATCACAAAAATCTCTGAAATATCTTTTTTTAAAAGTGACTCCATATATACTTTAAAGCACGGGTGGGCAACCTGCAGCCATAGGACCGCATATGATCTTTGGTCTACTTTCAGGCGGCTCTGTAAAGAATCAGGTCAGACCGCTGGCAAGAGACCTGTCCTGTCCTTGGCAGCCAGCTGGGTAGAAAGGAAGGGAGTGGGCGAGAGAAAGAAGAAAAGGAGGTGGCAAGAAGAGACAGAGAAAAATGGATGGCCCTGCCCCAACCCACTGCTGGCTTTAGCCCTGCATGTGGCGCCCAAAGAAATGTGGCCCTTGATAGAAAAATGGTTCTCTATCCCTGCTTTTAAAGGCTCAAAACCTCAGAAGGAAAGTATTTGTATTTTAGCTCAAAAGCTCTTTCTTGCAACCCTCTTGTCCTAGCTTCCCACCACACACCCCACCACTTCTTAGGCTGCCTTCTGCCTCTTTCTGTCCTAGTTTCCCACTTTTTTTTACCCTTCTTTCCCCATCACTGTTCTACTTCGCCTGTTTTTCTGTAGACTTAGCACATGGCAATGGCCGTCCGCATTCCTGGCCAACCAGATGCCTCCAGGAAGCCCAGAAGCAGGGCATGATGATGGCAATAGCCCTCCTGTGCTATTGCTCCCCAGCAGCTGGTTTTCAGTGGCCTACTGCATCTGAACATTAGGATAGCTCAGGCTCTCCCTGCCAGAAGCTTGATCATAACCATAATATCTCTTCTAGTTAAAATTTCTTGAGAATCACTTTGTTACTGTTTTGAATATTTCAAAATAACAATATCTTTAAACACTTTATGTCAAGGAGATGTTTACACCAGTTATGTAATTTGAAAGCTAAGTACTGTAGCTTACTTCAACACAAACCAGGCAACACTGGCTGCTAGTTCATTTCTGAGCACAAATCAAAGTGGTGTTAACTGTAAAAGACCTAAACAGCTTGGGACCGGACTATCTAAACAACCTCCCACTCTATTAGGAACCTGGCCATCAACCGCAGTCATCTTCTGAGGTCCTACTCTAACTGCCCATGCTATCAGAAGATGATTATCAGAGATGTTGCAGCAGAGATGTTAAAAACATTGAACTCTCCCTACAGACATGTTCATCTAGCATCTTCTTTGTTATCCTTTAAGCACCAGGTGAAGTCCATCTGATTCTCTCAAGCTTTGAGCAGTATCTAAGATGCTTTAAACTGCTGCTTTAAGCTACTGTTTTATTCCTTCATTGTTGCTTATGGTTAATTATGCATGCTTTACTTTCATATTGTATTTTTATGTCTTTTTTTGGTTGTTGTTTAAAAATCCCTCAAGATGGCTTACAAAAGGCTAAAGATGGGGTAAAAATACCTTATATAAATAAATCAAACCAATAAGTTCTAATGACTCAAATATTCAGCTCAATAGTAAATATTTAACAAACTTTACTAGAGAATCTGTCACTATGACTGCTAGTCTTGCGCTATTTTAAGCAATCTTTCATGATCTCATCATTCTCAGAAAATAAACACTGAGTTTTTAAAAACGGTTATCTGTGGAAACTATGTTGAAGATGTAGTTTCTCCAGGGTTTTTTGGCAATAAAATGTCAACTTTTGTGTGTGTGTGTGCAATAAAATGACAACAATTCGAATTCTTAAGAAAAAGAAACATTAACTGTCTCCAGCTGTCATCTTAAAGAAAATGCCTTTGTTGCCACTGTCATCATATCTCATTTAGCAAACTCAATTCCCCCAGTGCTAGTCTTTATGTAGCCAAAATGGCACTATCCATGCACAAAGCAGGAGTTATCACCAGGCTTGGGGGACCCCAAGTTTTGCAAAAGTACTTACACACTTTAGAAAAAAAAAACGCTGAGGTGGGTAGGAACCCAAAACAGCCCAATGAGGACTGAGCATGCTCAGTGGGCATGGAATGCTGTCTGTTGGAGGAAAAGAAACTGGAAAACTATGGAAAGGGGTAATGGAATGGAGTGTCTGAACAGCAGCACTCCACAGCACAATATTTTCTTGCAGGGCCCCACTTGTTGCATTATAATTGCCTTCTGTGACTTGTTTAGGACTTTCCAAGAAAGGAAGAAACAAAACAGAAAATCAACATGACAGTGTTGGCAAACATACCAGTTACATTTTTAGAAAGTCAGACTAAATCATAAAGGATAAAATACATCCTTAGCCAAAGAAATCAAATAACAAAAGAAAAATCCTCTCTCAGCAGTTCTCCTCCCTTCTCAGAGTTGAGTGCATTTAGATGTAGATAGAGAATTAGTGCGGACTCTGCTACACTTTATGAGGAGCATGTACACAACATAGCCTTGAAAATGCAAGGGGGGGAGAGAATTCGCTACACAAGGGGGCCGAGTTGGGTCCCTCTTGAGTGCTTAGCAATAATGACAAAGGAAAAGTACATGCATGCACACAGGTCAGATCAGATGCCACTCCCACCTCCTTCCTATCTCCCAATGTGAGACAGAATGGGATGGACAGTCAATTCAAGGGTGGTGTCATCAACACAAAGCACACAATTACCACTGGCTTACAACCCATATCTAAAGTATTTATTATTATTATTTACAGTATTTGTATCCCGCTCCACATCAAGCAGATTCTGGAGCAGTGAACAATAAAAAGACAAAAAACAGATAAAAGAAACAACAACAATACAGTAATACCTTGGATTGCAAGCATAATTCGTTCCGGAACCATGCTTGTAATCCAAAACACTCTTATATCAAAGCGAGTCTCTGGCGGGCGCAAGCGGGCCCGCTATGCCCGCTCGAGGCGAGCGGTTACATCCCTACACTTGTCTTGCAAGACCTTGCTCGTTTATCAAATCAAAATTTTTTAAAATTTTTGCTTGTCTTGCAAAACGCTCTCAGACCAAGTTACTTGCAATCCAAGATATTACTGTACATTGAAAACAAACTAAAATTACACTGGTGGTTGAAGAGCAGAGAAGGCTTCCTGGAACAAGGAGGTCTTCAGCAGGTGCTGAAAGCAGCACAATGTTGGAGTATGCCTGACCTCCAGAGGGAGTTCCACAGAAATGGAGCCACCACACTGAAGGTCCTTCTCCTGGTGGACTCCAATCGGGCCAAAGGTCCATGAGGAACCACAAGGCGCATGCCATCTGATGACTTCAGCGACCGGGCAGGTTGGTATGGGAGGAGGCGCGCTCTCAGGTAACATGGTCCCAAGTTGTTTTGGCATTTGTACACAAGTATGAGAACTTTAAACCTGACCTGGAAGCGAATAGGTAGCCAGTGCATTTCCTTCAGCAAAGGAGTTGAATGCTGAAAAGGGGCAGCTCCCAACAACAGCCAAGCTGCTGCCTTCTGCACTAGCTCCAGCTTCTGGAGCAGCCTCAAAGCCTCAAGGGCAGCTGCACATCGAGCGCATTGCAGTAATCTAGTCTTGAGGTTACTAGCGTCTGTATCACTGTGGTCAAGCTATCCCTGTCCAGGAGAGGCCATAGCTGGCGAACCAATCAAAGATGGTAAAAGGCACTCCGAGCCGCTGCAGTCACTTGGGACTGCAGCAACAATGATGGATCTAGGAGTACCCGCAGACTATGAACCTGATTTTTCAAAGGAAGTGCAACCCCTTCCAGAACAGGCAATGCGTCTATCTCCCAGACTCAGGAACCACTCAGCCACAGGGCTTCCATCTTGCCAGGATTCAGCCTCAGTTTATTGGCCCTCATCCAGCCCATCACTGAGTTCTGGCACTGATCCAGGACTTCCACAGCCTCTCCTGATTCAGTTGTCACAGGGATATAGAGCTGTGTGTCATCAGCGTACTGATGGCACTTGGCTCCAAATCCCCTAATGACTGCTCCCAGTGGCTTCATATAGATGTTAAACAACATTGGGGACAAGATGGTACCCTGCGGAACCCCACAGCACAATTGCCAAGATTAGTCACCCAATCTTAGTCTCTGAAATTGACCCCGCAGGTAGGACCGAAACCACTGTAACACAATGCCTCCAATGCCCAACCCGTGGAGTCGATCCAGGAGGATACCATGTTCAATGGTATCGAAAGCTGCTCAGAAATTGAGTAGAATTAACAGTGTCACATTCCCACTATCCTTCACTCGATAAAGGTCATCCATCAGGGCGACCAAGGCTGATTCAATCCCATAACCAGGTCAAAACCCGTCTAGATAATCAGTATCCTCCAAGAGTGCCTGCAGTTGCTTCACCATGACCCTCTCAAGAACCTTGCCTAAGAAAGGGGTATTTTCAACTGGGCGATAGTTATCAAATACCGTTGGGTCCAGAGTGGGTTTTTTCAGGAGTGGTCGCACTACTGCCTCCTTAAGGAAAGCAGGTGTCACCCCTTCACATAGAGATGTGTTTACCACTCCCTGGACCCACCCAGCCAAATCCCCCTGCTAGCTTTTATAAGCCAGGATGGGCAAGGATTAAGAGGGCACGCGGTCAGTCGCATTGCTGCAAGCACCTTGTCTACATCATCAGGCTGCAGCAACTGAAATTGATCCCACAAAACTGGGCAGATGGTGGCATCAGATACTTTGACTGGAGCTGTGCTAATGACAGCATCAAGTTCGCTGCGGAGATGAGCGATTTTGTCTTCAAAGTGAGATGCAAAAAGGTCACAGTGGGACTTTGAGGGGCCCAGGGCCTCATTAGCAAGGGAGAGTGTTATCAGCCCACGGACCACCTGAAAGAGCTCCGCTAGGTGGCTACTCGAGGACGCAATGGAGGCAACAAAGTAACGCTTCTTTGCTGCCCACACTGCTGTGCAATAGGCACGATTATGCGCTCTAGAAAAGAAGTGCAAGCCCATCCTTAAAACATGATCACTGTGGGCTCCAATTCATTACTAAAAATTACTCTGGATAGAGATGCAATCCAACTAAAGAAATGTTCATCAATTAATCACACAAGCTTTAGCCAATCAATTATAGTTGCATATGAATAAAAGCAACATTTCTGAAGCATGAAGAAGCACGCTGTTTTTAAATACTATACACATAGTAGGCATTAACTTCTATGGGAGAAAAAAGAGCAAATGATTGGGTTCAGACAACATGATAATGCACACTCAAGGACTGAATATGGGTTGAATGTGGGTTGTCGTTGAACTTAGGCTTTTGTTGAAATGTGGGTTATCTTGCTGTCTGAACCCAGCTGCACTAACAAACCATAGCTTGTTAACCACAAACAATCCATGAAGAGAACCCATGGTTTGTTGTTGGGTTGTGAACTGTGGGCTGTTCACCATGGCTGGGTTCAGACAAAACAATAATCCACGTTTTAACGACAACCCACACTCAAACCTTGTGTTGTCTGAACCCAGTCTATGCCTCTTCAGATGGTGCTTGCCAACTGCAGTTATTAAAGTATTTGTAATACATATACATATAGTCTGCTGCCCAATTACCTTTTTATTCAATTAAAACTTTATTTAAAAAAATCAATTAACCTAACCAAATAAATACTGCACCCCTAATTATACTCCACGAAAGACCAGTGGTAAGAAACAGTAGCTTAATTAAACTACAGCTGAATACAAAACAAAGGAATAAATGGCTGGAGAAAATTGAAAAGCAAGATAGAATGAAAGGGAGTTTCTACTAATATATACCATAAGTTAGAAGCTATTTCCAACTGGAAAACTGTGTCAAATGCCTGGTTAAGTGAATAACAAATTATATTCCTTCTAGGCCATACTTTACAGGTCCATCAAAAGCACAACTATAGCCTGAAATTAATTATTTAACTTACTGGCAAAGGGTCAAGGGAAATACAGTTGTTTTGATTTCCATTATCTCAATAAGGTTAGATTGAAGTGCCAAGTTATGCCTTCCATAAACTAAACCAACCTTGTCATCATCATCATCAGGCGATCACTCGTGACCGAGTAAGATTGTCTTCCGGGATAAAAGGAGGAAATTCTAAAGAAGATTGTGTAGACTCTAGCGATGGGTCCGTAAGTGACTGTGGAGGCCAATTCTAGATCCACACAGCTTCCCACAGTGAGGACACAGGTTACCAGATAGGAGATGGTCCTGTAAAGGATTCATTTGACGTGCTTTTCGCTTAGCACGTTTCTCCCTTTCACCTTGCACTCGGGCTTCTTCAAAGTCCATGGAACCTTTGTGAAAGGCCAACCTCCAGTTAGATCGTTCATGGGCCAGAGCTTCCCAGTTTTCGATGTTTATATTGCATTTTTTTAGATTAGCCTTATGAACATCTTTAAACCTCTTATATTGACCACCGATATTCCGCTTTCCATTCTTGAGTTGGGAGTAAAGTAACTGCTTTGGAAGACGGCAGTCAGGCATTCGAACAACATGACCGGTCCACTGAAGTTGGCGTTGAAGGATCATTTTTTCAATGCTAGTAGTCTTTGCTTCTTCCAGTACACTGACATTTGTTCGTCTATCTTCCCAAGTAATTCGCAGGATTTTCCGGAGGCAACGTTGATGAAACCTTTCAAGGAGGTGGAAGTGACGTTTATAGATAGTCCATGTTTCGCAGGCATACAATAAAGTTGGTAATACAATGGCTTCATAAACCAGTGTTTTCGTCTTCTTACAAATATCCCGATCCTCGAACACTCTATGTTTCATTCGAGAAAATGCGGCACTTGCGGAGCTCAGACGATGCTGGATTTCACTGTCGATGTTAGCTGTAACAGAAAGATAGCTGCCAAGATAGAGAAAATGATCGACATTTTCCAGTATTGTCCCGCCAAGCTGGATAGATGGCATCACCAAAGGGTTAGCTTGCACTTGCTGATGAAGCACTTTGGTCTTTTTGATGTTAAGTGAGAGACCAAGTTTTTCGTATGCTTCTGCAAAAGCATTTAGGATAGTTTGGAGATCATCCTCTGAATGTGCGGAGACCACATTATCATCAGCATACTGAAGTTCCACAACGGAGGTTGTAATTACCTTACTTTTTGCTTTCAGCCTGCTGAGATTAAAAAGCTTTCCATCTGTTCGATATATAATTCCCACACCAGTGGGAAGTTTCCCCTTGACAAGATGTAAAACCATGGCGATGAAAATGGCAAATAATGTTGGGGCGATAACACATCCCTGTTTAACACCTGATCCCACTTTAAATGGAGCACCATGAGAGCCGTTGTTGTCCAAAACCGTTGCCGTCATGTTGTCATGGAGAAGTCGCAAGATATTCACAAATTTATTGGGGCATCCAATTTTCATAAGGATAGTCCAGAGAGCTGTACGGTCTACAGTATCAAAGGCCTTAGCCAAATCGATAAATGCCATATAAAGGGGTTGATTTTGCTCCCGGCATTTTTCTTGGAGCTGACGTGCAGTAAAGATCATGTCTACTGTCCCTCTAGAGGGGCGGAAACCATATTGAGTTTCAGGGAGGATCTCTTCTGAAATAGATAGAAGACGGTTTGCGAGAATCCTAGCAAATATTTTACCTGCGGTTGCTAAGAGAGAAATGCCCCGATAGTTTCCACAGTCTGTTCTATCACCCTTCTTAAAGAGGGTGATAATTATGGCATCCCTGAAGTCTTCTGGGATCTCTTCTCTTATCCAGATTTTTTCAATGAGTTTATGAAGATGTTGTACAAGTTCGGGGCCCCCTTCTTTAAAGATTTCAGCAGGAATCCCATCTGGTCCACTAGCTTTGTTGTTCTTCATTTGATTAATGGCTTTTTTTACTTCATCCAAAGTGGGGAGTATTGCAAGTTCCTCTTTAATTTGTTTTTGTGGGATTTGCGAAAAAATCTCATTATCCACCTTAGATTTACGATTTAAAAGGTCATAATAATGCTCTTTCCAACGCAGTGCAATAGACTCTTTGTCTTTTAAGAGTTTGGTGCCATCTTTTGATTGTAAAGGGTTTGTACCATAGGTTTTTGGTCCATAAATGGCCCTTGTGGCCTTAAAAAAGCCCCGTGCATCATGAGATTCTGCAAGTTGTTGAATTTCCTCAGCTTTCTTTTTCCACCAAGCGTTCTTAAGTTCTCTTGTTCTTCTTTGGACCTCAGCCTTTGCGCTAGCATAGGTTTTTTTCTTGGCAGCGCAGTTAATATCATTTTGCCATATTTGGAAGGCTTTCCTTTTTTGGTCAATTATATATTTAATCTCATTATCATTTTCATCAAACCAATCCTGATGTTTCTTAGTTTCATATCCAATAGTTTGTTCACAAGCTGCAGTAATGGAGGTTTTCAGCTTAGACCAATGGTCCTCAATGTTGTCAGGAGGTTCCGTAGGTAGATGTTCCTTAAGAAGTGATTGAAGACGAGTTTGCTTAATAGGATCTTGAAGGACTTGGATGTTCATTTTACGCCTTGGTTTCCTTCCTTGAAGCCTACGTTGGGGAGCAATGTTGATAACCATTGTGGACCGGATTAGTCGGTGGTCTGTCCAGCAGTCGTCGGCACTCACCATGGCCCTAGTAAGAAGTACATCGCGGCGATCTCTAACACGGACAATTACATAATCCAGAAGATGCCAGTGCTTTGACCGTGGGTGCTGCCATGATGTTTTAAGCTTATTCTTTTGTCGAAAGAGCGTGTTTGTAATAGTGAGATTATGCTCTGCACATATAGACAAAAGTAAGAGTCCGTTCGGGTTGCTATTACCAACTCCGTCTTTTCCAATAGTTTCTGGCCATAAATCAGAGTCACGCTCGACTCTTGCGTTAAAATCGCCCAGGAGGATAATTTTATCCTCCTTAGGTATCTCTGACAGGAGTGTGTCCAACTGGCTATAAAAACTTTCCTTGATGTCATCATCAGCATCTAATGTTGGTGCATAAGCGCTCAAAATAGTTACCTGTTGGTTATTGGCGAGCTTTAATCGAAGAGTTATCAGGCGTTCGTTAATGCCAGTAGGAACTTCTGACAAAGCGTTCACTAGTTCATTTTTGATGGCAAAGCCTACTCCATGTATTCGTCGGTCCTGCTCAGGTAGTCCTTTCCAGAAGAAGGTATAACCTCCTTTTTCTTCTTTCAACTGTCCCTCTCCTGCCCTTCGAGTTTCTTGAAGTGCTGCTATGTCAATTTTAAACCGTCTCAGCTCCCTTGCAATAATAGCAGTCCTACGCTCAGGGCGTTCACTATCTATGTTATCCAGCAATGTCCGTATATTCCATGTTCCAAAATTCAAATGTCTTTTTCGACCGCTAAAATGGTGACCCCACTGGACGCGGTAATCCAGTCAGGGGAGAAAGAGGTAGACTATGTTTAGGGCACCTTTTCTAGCCCCCTCCCCATACGGGGTGAGCAGAGTGGATCCTAAATAGGGCTGCTCAGTCATGGATACAGCTGCCGAGCTGCTCGACTACCTCGTTCCTTGAACAGGGCGACTGAGTCTGCATCCACCGCCCATGTGCTGGTCCATGGCTAGGGGCTTCCAGATTCACAGTCCTGCCCCCGTCGCCGTTCGCCAGTCGCCATGGGACTTTTTTTATGTTTGTTTGTTTGGTTGGTTGGGTTGGGTTGGGTTGGGTGGGTTGGGTTGGAAGACGCCTGTGCGTGAAACTGTTTTATGTGGGGAGATCGGTGCACAACGAATCACCACACAAACTTGACAGAGTACGGCAGAGATCCAATGGCACGGTTACCCTGACGATTGGAAAACCATTCTCTGCTGCAGCCTTCATCCGCCTTCACAGCCGTTGTAATTTAGGTTTAATTATCTTCCGCCTGTTCTGCCGTTGAGGACTTTATGTTTTGGATCGTTCTTTGTCTGGTTCCTCTCCCCGGACCTTACCGCCATGGGTGACCCTACTGGGAGTACATAGCTCCCGACGGCATTGCTCACAGGATTCATCGGAACACGCAAGCCCACTCACCACTTCAAGGTAAGTGATCTTAAGAAAACAACAGTGATAAACAAAAACATTATCTAGTCTTGAGGACACCATTAATTCTCTTGGTGAGCTGTAAATCATATACATGACCCCATTTCTCGGCTTCTTCGCTTTTCTACACAAAAAGTACAAATGTTACTATCTGTTTGCATTCTCAATGAAAAAAAAATCAACAACAATGGTGATCAACATTAATTAAGAGTGGTTTACTACCATGACTTTAATTAAAGCATCTGCAGCCTTCCCAACAAACGAATCTTTGCATAAGGAAAGCTTCCTTGTTTCCTCTGTCTCAGGACCACTGAAACAGCCTTTGCAATAAGGTGCCTGCCCCTCCTCCCAGAAGAGGAAGGAAGTGGGCGGACAATAGGGGAGCTGGGTCCTCTGGTCATAGCCCTCCCCTGCCTGTCTTATCCAAGTACAGTATTGTGCTAAGGAATAAGGTGTTACTTGCTTTTTCATGTCAGAAGCTTGCACTGAAACTGCCAGTCTCTCACCAAGTTCTTCATGAGAGGACGAGAAGACTTCTCAGCCTGGGAATTCTATTACCAATTTTTAAATGTGCTCATTAAAGTTGCAGGTAGGCCACATGAGGGTACACACATACAAGACAACTGCATTCTTAATCTCCTTCATGCAAAACCCCACCTTCCTTTCTTTTCCTGCCTTCAATAGTAGCAGCTTGGTTTGGGATTATAGTAGTGCTTTTCAAAATGTGAGGCAGGCCTTTCTAAGGACTCAAGAACAGATGCCAACAAAGCATTCACTTCTTTTTGATCTTTCCCACTATGTGTCTTTTCCAAGACAGTAGACAGAGTGCCAGCTCCTCCTAACCAGTAAATGCTGTGCAAATTTTAAATTATTATTTCTCGAGTGCCTACAGTAACTAGGCGTTGTACATAAAGCAAAATAAGAAGACACAGGCCCTGCACTCAGGCTTACAGTCTAAAGGCAGGAACAGATGTTTGCTGTAGCCATCTTACCCACACAAGCAACTGTCCACATAAGCAGTGTAACAGAACTTATGGAAGGTCACTTCTTTTCTGACATTAACTATGCACAAAAAATTACTTGTGCAGATAAGCCTGTTTCAATAATGTCTGGTCTTTGGAGAGAGTTCTTACAAAAAGGCAGTTCTTACAAAACTGCACAATGTTACAAGGCAGAAAGCAAGGGCTCTATGAATGTCTAGATTAGTCTTTTCACAACCTGGTGCCTTTCAGGTGTGTTGGACTACACCTTCCATCATCCCTAGCCAGCATGGCCAATGGTGCACTCCACACATCTAGAGAACATCAGGTTGCGGAAGGCTGCTCTAGGTTGTATAAAATATGCTTCCTGGCATCTTTAAATTCTGGAAAGAAAACAAGTCAGTTTATATATTGGATGAGGTGGTAGTGGGAAACAACTTGGGTAAAAAGAATGTCATCTGGCTAAAACACCATAACCTTATGCATCGCACATCCTTAAAGGAGGTGGGGCAAAAGGGCTGCCATTTCATTTGCTGTATGAGAAGAAAAGTAATCTTGGAGAACTGGAAGATCACAAGTAGTTATAGGTTCAAAAAGGTTTATTTTTATTTACTATTTATTTATTTATTATATTTATACCCCACCTTTTTTGCCCAGCAGCTGTGAGAACCACAGGGAGGCTCCAAGCTGGTGTAGGTGTCTTTACAGTAGATACAAAATTTTCTACTCCCTTCCAAGGAAGTTTAGTTGACAAGAATGAAAACTCACACAGGAATATACATTTACCCATAGACATAGTTATGCCCATGGAGGTGGACTATCCTGTACTGAGTTCAGAAATGTTTGTAATCATATATACTCCATATACTAAAATTGAAGATATCATAAAACAGCATTTGAATACTTGTGCACTATATGGTTGGATGCTTAACCAGCTCTACAATTTTAAACAATGATGTGCCTATTCATAGTTATTTTAAAGAAGATGCTTATCCCTTCAATAGTTTAATGTTAAGCATGTCCCATTCCATTTACTAGTGATGGGAGGCAAGCTTTATTGTCCAGAACAATTTCTTTTACTCACCCCACCCTCTTCATAACTTTCTAAACACATATACTTTTCCCTGCCTCATTTTGAAACTGTAACTTATTTCAATAATAGGTAATATTATAAGATCTGTTATTCATAGTGCTTGAAACTGAACAGCAAACAAATAAGCAAAAAGAAACCTTTCCTTTTTTACCCTCCCCACTATTTGGAAATAGACAGGTTGTCAAGGTTCCGCTACTACAGGGACCCCTTGATCTGCCCTTGGGAGATCTCTGCCTCTCCTCAAAGCCCCTCCCGTTCCAGGAGATCAAGTCCTTTTACAGCTTCCAATAGCATGGGTGTAGGCTGTAGACGTGGTGAGTACCGTAAGTCACTCCAAACTCTCAGGGTAAACAACAGCACTTTACTTATTATATTAGGGTCTTTACTTAATAGAGTGGTTATAATTCAAAAGCAAGTATGATAAAATAAAACAAACAAACAAACAATCCAATGTTCTCTAGTTTAATTTCAGACTACCTATCTCCTATGCAGCCAGTTTCTCTTTCTCTCTCTCTCTGCTTCTCTCTGCTGCCAGCTCTCTCTGCTTCTGCAGTCAGGCTCCCACTGCTGCTAGCTGACCACACCCCACACATATATAGTCTTCCCAGGAATGGAAGGTTATAATCATGTGACTTTGAATAGGAGATCTAATTCTTAACTTCTATTGGGTAAACTAAAACTCTCAAACTCCCCCTCCCATCCAAGTGTTTGGGCCTTCAGGCTTCAACTACTCGAGGGAAGTGTTTGGGCCTTCAGGCTTCAACAAACTCAAGCCTGAGTAGGCCTCAACCCTTTACATCTTCCCCTCCTTCTGCTCAAGTGGAACAATTTCCCTTTTACAGAAGAGAATTGTGAAACGTTAACCTACACAAAAGGCAACTGTTTTTTGGTTATTTCCTAGACAAAGCATCAGCTATCACATTCTCCTTCCCAGGCACATGTTCAATGTTCATTTGAAATTCCTGCAGTTTCCAAGACCATCTCTGAAGCTTGGAGTTGGTATTTTGCATTGTTTGTATCCATTGCAAGGCATGATGATCAGTCCATAAAGTAAATTCTTGTCCAAAAACATAAGGCTTGAGCTTGTCCAGAGCCCACACTACTGCCAGACATTCCTTTTGGATCGTAGACAGGTTTCTCTCCCTGGGTAGAAGCTTCCTACTCAGGTAGGCTACTGGGTGTTTAACAGAGTCATAGTCTTGTAACAATACTGCACCTATGCCAGTCTCAGAGGCATCTGTAGCTACAATAAAGGTTTTTTCAAAGTCAGGTGCTCTTAACACAGGCTTTGAGCTTAAAATGTCCTTTAGTCTATCAAAAGCTCTCTGACATTCATCAGTCCACACAATTTTGTCAGGTTTACATTTCTTGGTTAAATCAGTCAAAGGTCCAGCAATTTCACCAAAATGGGGAACAAATCTCCTGTAATACCCAGCAAATCCCAAGAATGACCTGACCTGTTTCTTGGTTGTAGGTATGTCCCAGGTTCTGATAGCTTCAACCTTGTCCCATAATGGTGTGATATGACCATTTCCAATCCTGTGCCCTAAGTATACTACCTCTGGCACCTTCTGCACCTGTAAAACTACTCCACTCCTCTCATAGTGTGGCTTCATCATATTTACATGTACTACCCTGGGTCTTTTTTCAGATTTTTCTTTAACCACCACATAGGTTAAATCATCCATTTTCTCTCTGTGTAGGGGCCTTCCCAAGAAGCCTTAAGCTTGTCTTAAGATTTCAGAGGGAAATCCAGTCCTGCAAAATATAGTTAGCAAAGCCTCAGCTACAGATGGAGCATCTATAGAGGCTAGTGCTACAGCTTCTGGGTATCTTGTGGCAAAATCCACCACTGTAAGGATGTACTTTTTTCCCTTGCGGGTGGGTTTAGTGAAAGGCCCTACAATATCCATGCCCACCCTGAAGAAAGCTTCTCCTATAATAGGCAGAGGCTGCAAAGGGGCTTTACTGTGATGCCCTGCTTTCCCCACACGCTGACAGGTTTCACAAGACCTGCAGTACTCTGCTACTTGCTTAGCAATTCCAGGCCAAAAGAAGTTTGCCATGAGCCTTTGTTTAGTCTTGTTTTTCCCCAAGTGCCCTGCGCATGGCACATCATGGGCTAGTTCTAGCAACCTTAGCCGGAATTGGTTAGGTACTACCAGTTGCTTTAGTGGTTCCCAGGTTAACTCTTGGGTTTTTGGTAACCACAGCCTATACAGCAATCCTTTCTCCCAAATAATCTGCTCCCTTCTTTCCTCAGAGAAGGGCCTCTCTTGAGGGAGAGCAACTCTTTTCAGAGGCTCCAAACTAGGATCACTGAGGTCTTCCTGCTTGAATTCCTCTGCTCCTCTTAAATCAGGAAAAGGGGTCTCTAGTGCCTTCTCCTCTACAGAACCACCTGCCTCGGTTGTTTCACTGGCTTTCAGGTCTACAGGTTGCATGGAGGCTTGTTCTGTTGTTTCGGTTTGGGGAGGGTCTGGGGTTGGTTTTGGACCTTCCGGAATCACTGTGGGTTGTACCTCTAGTACCTTTTCTTTTACATTAGCTTTTGCCTGGTCCTGCCCCGAAGTTTCCTCCCTCTCCTTTTGTTTGCGGGTTACCACACATATTTGAGCTTCTGGGCCCATTACATCCTTTCCCACAATGATAGGGGCAAATTGGGTTGGAGGTTCCATCACCCCAACTTCATACAGACCCCTCCATCCCCTCCATTCTATGGATAACCTTGCTACTGGGACTTCAAAGGAGGGACCATTCACTCCCTGGATCTCAATAGACATTCCTGGTACCAAATCTTCAGGTCTCACCAAATCTGCTCGGATCAGAGAAACATCAGCTCCAGAATCCAACATCGCCATAATGGTCTTATCCTTTACATAAACAGGTTCTTTAAACTGATTATTAACCTCTTCCCTGTTGGTGATCACAAATCCACAATTATAAGGTTTTTTAATGCTTGCTACACCTTGTGGCTTGGTTTTTTCGGGTTTAGGACTACCTAGGTTAGCTGGTGTTATTGCTTGTAACTTGGGACAGCTACTCCTGATGTGGCCTGTCTGACCACACGAATAACAGGCACGGTCTCTGGGGTGAGAAGGATCAAAAGGAGGTTTTTTGAACTCCTTTTTACTTGGGGCTTCCCATTTCCCCCCCTTCTTCTCAGACTCAATCCTGGGGCCTAACCCTTCCCGGTTTTCAATCAATTTGTCAGCCATTTCTGCAGCTTGGTTTACAGTTTCAGGATCTTTATCCTTAGCCTTCAGTTTTATTTCTCTGGGCAAGCGAAAATAAAACTGATCCAGAGCCATAAGCTCTAACACCTTTTCCCTGTTGTCAGCTTTTGCTTCATCCACCCATTTTAATAGCAGGTTTTTTAATTTTGTTGCAAACTCTACCATAGATTTACCAGGTTGAGGTGTTAACCCTCTGAACTTTTTCCTAAAGTGCTCAGGGCCTAACCTGAACCTTTTAAACACAGTCTTTTTGAATTGAGCATAGGAAACAGCCTCCCCCTCTGGCATGCTATTATAAATCTCTGTCAGCTCCCCTTTAATTAAATTAGGCACAAACTTCATATAATCACCCTCCTGCAATCCCCACTTCTGTGCTGCCCTTTCAAAAGTGGTCAGGAACACTTCTGGGTCTTCTCCTGGGGTGTATGCTGTGGAGTCCTTCGGGGTAACTCTGACAGGCTGCTCCTGTTTCAATTGCATCATCCTTTCCTCGTGTCTGCGTTACTCTTCCTGGGCCTGAAGTTGCTCCTGCCGCGCCTTTTCCTCGTGTCTGCGTTGTTCCTCTTGGGCTTGCAGTTGCTCCTGCCGCACCTTTTCCTCGTGTCTGCGTTGTTCTTCTTGGGCTTGAAGTTGCTCTTTCTGGGCCTGAAGTTTCTCCTGGTGCAGCTTTTCCTCATGTCTGCGTTGTTCCTCCTGGGCCTTAAGCTGCTCCTGCTGCAGACGAAGCCTCTCCCACTCTAACCGGGTCTCTTCTTCCTTCTGCTTTGCCACTAGCCGCAGTTCCTGTTCACGGAGCTCCCATTCTTTTGTTTGGGGTCCTGCTACACTAGGGCTAGAGGGCGCAGCTCCTTCTATTGCCGCCTGGGAGATCAGCATAACTTTCAGTTCTTCTGCTGTTTTCTCCTCCCATGGCAAATTGTCCTTTTTACACTGCTCTATCAGGGCAGTTTTGTTCATGGAGAGATATTGGCTCATCCTAATTGCCTCACTGTGTCCCTATTCTGCAGTCCTGAAGTTAACACATACACTGCTTTTGCCAGCTCTATTAGTAAAAAAAACCAATTTCTGTTTGGAGTGCTTAATCTCCCTGTTCAGGATCGCTCCGCTGCCACCATCTGTCAAGGTTCCGCTACTACAGGGACCCCTTGATCTGCCCTTGGGAGATCTCTGCCTCTCCTCAAAGCCCCTCCCGTTCCAGGAGATCAAGTCCTTTTACAGCTTCCAATAGCATGGGTGTAGGCTGTAGACGTGGTGAGTACCGTAAGTCACTCCAAACTCTCAGGGTAAACAACAGCACTTTACTTATTATATTAGGGTCTTTACTTAATAGAGTGGTTATAATTCAAAAGCAAGTATGATAAAATAAAACAAACAAACAATCCAATGTTCTCTAGTTTAATTTCAGACTACCTATCTCCTATGCAGCCAGTTTCTCTTTCTCTCTCTCTCTGCTTCTCTCTGCTGCCAGCTCTCTCTGCTTCTGCAGTCAGGCTCCCACTGCTGCTAGCTGACCACACCCCACACATATATAGTCTTCCCAGGAATGGAAAGTTATAATCATGTGACTTTGAATAGGAGATCTAATTCTTAACTTCTATTGGGTAAACTAAAACTCTCAAACTCCCCCTCCCATCCAAGTGTTTGGGCCTTCAGGCTTCAACTACTTGAGGGAAGTGTTTGGGCCTTCAGGCTTCAACAAACTCAAGCCTGAGTAGGCCTCAACCCTTTACACAGGTATTATAGGCTTTTGATCTCCATCTGTGTTTCTTACATCCCCCTTCTCCCCACTCCACTTTTTTTTACCAATAAATTCCTTTTATCTCCCTTTTCCCACTCCCCCCCCCCCCGCTTTTTTGCAGATTTATCACTTTTAATACATTATCCCATTTGGCATAGAAGCCATAAGAAACCACATCAAAACAAAGCAAAACAAAGAGAATATGACCACAAAAGCTGTCTTGATACCTTTCATTCTAGTTTAAGTCTAGTCAGTTTAGCAGTTTCGAGACTCATTTGCCCATAGCATTTCTGTTTTGATCAATAATAATAAAAAGAGAATTTTAGTCCTGTTGTTATTAAATGGCCGGTACAATCAAGAGTTCTCAAAGTTTGCCACAGCAAGCTTCTGACACACACACACTATGGTGTCTCCAGAACACTCCCTACCAGCGTTAGCAAGTGCTATATTGTAATGGCCAGGCAAATAAGCATGTCTGCTTTTTGGCACTATTCAGGACTGATGCATTGATGAACTGGACAGGACTTCCAAGACAATGGTCTGGTTTGCACGTAAGGACAACCCAGAGTATGGGTTGCTGAATCGTGGGTTGTCACTGAATCATGGGTTGTTGTTACGTGCAAACCCTGCACTATAGTTTAACTATGGTTTGTCAACCACAAATAACCCAGGAAGAGAACCCATGGTTTGTTGTTGGGTTGTGAACTCTGGGTTGTTGTTATGTGCAGACTAGGTGACTTGAAGATGTATTAAGGAGTTCCAATGTTGAATCTAAAAAGTTTGTATCCTGGCCAGCACAGTGATAGGAGATGGGCTAATAACTCCATGTACAGCCCCTTAATTCTTTGACAGAATGGTGGTACACAAATATAACCAATAAATAAATGGAACAAGTCCTGGATAGATAGTCTTTTAATAGAGCAAAGAAGCCTTGTAAATGGTTTTGGACTGCCTGGTCTGACAGAATGAATGGATTTCCTAGAAGCAACAGCCACAAGCCACAGCTGAGGACTAGAAGAACATGTCTGACTTGGGCTCTGTCATACATAGGAAGAAAACTGAGAAGGACCTTGTGGGCTCCTTTTGCCTTTTTCACTTGCACTGATTCTGCATTGGATTCTTAACATGTAAATTCATTATTAAATATTATTTCCTGAAATAAGGGCACCTTTATTCTCTAGTCCTCTTCTCTCTCCAGGGAATCCTGCTAACAAGGAGTGCAACAATATGTTGATCCAAGAACACAGGGTGGGAAGGAGCCTTGCAATAATTCAAAGTGGTTGGAGGGAGGAGATGCAGAAGTAGAAGAAAGACTTTCCATCTGCCCCTTTGCCATCACCTTGCATCTACCCACCATGCAGGTCTTGGCTCCCAGAGGGACCTGCCAGCAATCACTTTGGAGATCTGCTGAGGTCAAGCCATTTACTTCAGGCAAGACAACTAAGTGAAAGAAAGAATATCTGGCACTGAGATACTTAACATGTACTTAGCAGGAAGTCCCTGTCTGATTTAGGATAGCAGCCTTAAAATGTAAGAGACCAAAGTTTTGAAGCTAAATTATTTTTAAGTAACAGTATCCATTAAACAAATACAAACTTTATGTTAGGGTTTGCTTCCCCCGCAAAACATAAAATTGGATAGCTAACCATATAATTAAAGCTAATATGGATTATAAATTGTGCATACTGATTTCAGTTCTATACAGAAGGCAAAGCGATGACTTCAGTAAATCTTTGGCTTTGTTAAGCATCGAAGTATTAGGCTTCATGATAATTTTGAAGATTTTTTATGTAAAGCGGTTCATAAGAACCTGAAACTGAAGTCAACAAAGTTTAGCAACTATATACAAGCTGAGGCTGAACCCTGACAAGACCGAGGTACTTCTGGTGGGAGACAAGGGGAGGTTAGGGGATGTTGACCTGGTGCTGAATGGGGTACAACTACTCCTGAAAGACCAGGTCCGCAGCTTGGGAGTCATTCTAGACTCCCAGCTGTCCATGGAGGCTCAAGTGTCAGCTGTGAGCCGGGCAGCGCTGTATCAACTCCATCTGATATGGCAGCTGCGCCCCTACCTTCTTAATCATCTGCTCCCATCAGTGGTTCATGCCTTGGTCTCCTCTCGCCTAGACTACTGTAATGCGCTCTACGTGGGGTTACCCTGGAAGACGGTTTGGAAGCTACAGTTGGTACAGACCGCGGCGGCTCGCCTTGTTAAAGGCAGCCGCCGGTGAGATCACATCACACCAGTGCTCAAAGAGCTGCACTGGCTACCAGTTGCTTGTCAGGCTGAATTCAAGGTGTTGGTTTTGAGCTTTAAAACCCTATACGGCTCCGGTCCAGCTTATCTCAAGGAGCGTCTCCAGCAACACCAAGTAGGCCGCTCAACAAAATCTGCCACAGACGGCCTTCTCCTTGTCCCATCAGCCAGAGCAGCCAGGCTGGTGGGGACTAGGAAGAGGGCCTTCTCTGTGGCAGCCCCCAAGTTATGGAACTCCCTCCCCAGTGATCTTCGCCATGCCCCCTCTCTGATGAACTTCCGCCGGGCTTTAAAAACTTGGCTTTTCAGGTGGGAATAAGGATGGGTTAGGATTTTTTAAAACTCTTATATTGTTTTAATTGTGTTTAAAGGTGTCTTCATGGTGTTTTAATGGTGTTTTATCTTGATTGTACATCGCCCAGGGTGTCCGGCCAGATGGATGATTTAAAAATTTAATAAATAAATAAATATACAAAAACGGTACTTTAGAAAATTTGCCCATCATCCCAAACCACAAATCATTTCATATCTCCCATTTTGCAAGAACTATCAGAAAGGGACATACTTGTATATTGGGGAAAATGGGTTATAATGCTGAGAGAAAATATTATTTATTTATTATATTTATACCCCATCTTTTTTCCTGCAAGGAACCCAAGGCGACTTACATAATCCTCCTCCCCCTTCTCTCCATTTTATCCTCACAACACCCCTATGAGGTAGGTTAGGCTGAGAGTCAGTGACTGACTCAAAGTCACCCAGTGAGCTTCATGGCCGAGTGGGGACTAGAACCCGGATCTCCCGAGTCCCAGTCCAACACTCTAACCACTACGCCACACTGGCTCTCATAGCTGGGAAGATTAAAGTCTGTCTGTGTTAGACAGTCAGATCATTCTACTGTCTTAAACGTTCTGTTGCAATACTTGATATCCAGGCATTTAAGTAGGTTGAGAATCACTGCAAATCCTCATCCTTAATCCAGTGTGTGGCATCTCACTCTATTTATCAAAGCTTAATACAATACAGTCAGTTTCAATAAACAGTAGTGGGAACATTTTGCAGGACTTTACTTTCCTGAAGAATAATCACAAACAGATTATCTTGTTCCTGTCTCCTTCAAAGTATATGAAAGCGTATAGTTAAGCTTGGTATCCAACACTTAGGTTTCTCAAACACAACACTCTAGTTAACAAAAAAAAAATCATGCTAGTTTGAAGTATATTCAGTGTACATTTGTATGATGTTTGCCCTCTAAAACCTGAGGGAATTCTAGAAGCAAGGTTTACGAATTTGAAAAAGCTGGTTTACACAGTTCATGACTTTCCAGGTTGTTTATGCAGCAATGTCATCCTTTTCTCACTTGCATTTTGTAGTGTCATAAGGATAGACTGGTTACTCTGGTAGCTAGAATGTTGGGTTTAGATGTGAAAAAAGCTACTTCACAGAGTTGTTGTGAGGCTATAATGGGCTTCTTGAAGGAAGAGCAGGACAAAAAAATGTAACAAATAAATAATAAATCTACAAGTGAAGTAGGATATAGACAGCTGCATTCTTGTTGGTTTAATGGAATCAAAAACTTCTTGTCTATCCAGTGCTGCTTACAGATTGCTAATTAAGGTATCCTTAATTATGTATGTATCCAGTGAAGAAATTCATAAGTTGTTCATTGTGCTTTTAAATTCTTTTAATGTGTTTTATCATTGCTTTCATTGTATTTGGTTTCATTATGTGTGTCACTGTGAGAGACTCAGCTATAGGGCAAAACATAAACTGAACAAACAATAGTTGTATAAAAAGAAGGGAAGTCTGAGAAACAATGCTGTGCCTAACCTTTACTATTAGCATAATTCATTTGTGTATACCAACCAAATTCTTTCATATATACATTTTATGAAAAGCAAAGCCTTAAGAAATCAGTAAGGCCCAACTTTCAAGTCAGCATTAACTGATGTTTAGATTTTGCAGCAGCAGACAGACAGCATCACAAACAACTTTGTAGATACTTAAATACACAGTACAAATCAGACACTTGGGGATATCAGAAATATCTGCATCCGCTATTTGTGGTCACTAGTCTTACAACACACACAAGTACTACCATGTGGAGATATAGTACAATTCAGTTTTACAGTCTTACTGTAGACATGAATTAATGCCGAAAATGGTTGATAAATCACCAATGAATGCACTTAATTCAATCCTCTTCATCATCTACCACATAGTATGGCAGAAAAGAAACTCATTCAGACACACTTTCTATAAAAGAAGCAAACTGAAATATGCTGCCAAACAGCAAGGTCTCTATATAACTGATCAGGATACAATTTATTCCTCAACTTTCTTCCAGTTTGTTTTATGTATTATAATGTGTATATGATATATGAAACAGGATATACACAATGCAGTGACTCACCAATAAAGATCAGTAAACTTGCTTTACTTCTATGTTCCAAATTGTATGTGGCTAATGGGCAGGTATGCCCTCTTCTCACAGGTTTGAATTCCTTTAGGTGCTGTACTTCCTTGAGTTTGGGCATTAAAATCTAATGGCTTAACTCTGCTCTCATCTTAACCAGGGATGGGGACTCGGACTCGAGGACTCGACTCGTGAGTCGGACTGAGTCCCCCCTCTGACTCGACTTGGGTCCCAATATTTTTAATGGGACTCGAGACTCGACTCGGGACTCGAGACCAAGGACTCTTCAACATCCCTGGGCTGTGCCAGGAGGAGTGGAGAGGAACGTGATTGCCGGCGAAGAGCGTATGGAAGCGAGGTGTGCCGCTGCTCGGCCACTATGGACGGCTACCAGGAGTGCAGCCCCAACAGTGTGTCAAGATTTATTTTGACTGATGTGTTGCGTACTTGGGAGAGGCAGAAGGAGGACCTGAGATTACTCTGTGTGGCTGCTCTGAGTGTGTTTCTGGTTCCAGCAAGTTCATCACCAGTGAAGTGGGTGTTCAGTGAGGGTGGAATTGTGATGAGATCTCACTGTTCCAGAATGGGGGCCAAACATTTAGAAAAAATCATGTTCCTCAAATGCAACATGGATAAGTTTTAGGAAGTACAGCAAGTTTATTTTTTAAAATCATTTTTCTAAAATGCAACCTTTCAGACATTTTGGGTTTGGCTGCCTCTGCCTGCCTGTTTGGGGTTCCCAGCCTCCTCTGCCTGCCTGGTCTCTTCTTGACCAGTTCAACAGTTGAATTGTCCAAGACAAAGGCCTCTGCCTGCCTGCTTTGGGGTTCCCTGCCTCCTCTGCCTGCCTGGTTATTTTGGGTTTTTCTGCCTGGTCTGTTCTTGCCAAAATTAGTTGCAGAGTTTTGAAATAAAAAGGCACATTTGTGCCTAGAATTTATTTAAACCACACATCTGAAGTAGCCTTATTTTGTTGGAAAAAAACCCCATTGATTTTAATAGGGACTCGTGGAGTCAGCTTTGGGAGTGACTCGTGACTCGTGAGTCACCATTTTGGACCAAGGACTCGGACTCGGACTCGAGACTCGGGTCCAAAGACTCGTGACTCGACTCGTGACTCGAGACCAAGGACTCTTCAACATCCCTGATCTTAACATGCATCATTGACTTTCTCAGTTTAAGTATCAGGAATGATATTGACACTTTAGGGTGTTTTATCAGAATGCAAAATCTACATGTGAACGTAAGTGGGCAGAAGCCTAGTTGCTTGCTTATGCATCTTTCCTGTGAAATCTATACGGATTTTTATTCCAGTATTTTATTTATATTAAAATGCATAGGCTGCTTTTCAACTCAAAGGGCCCCAGAACAGCATACAACCATATTAAATACAGTAAAACAAATTAACATAACAAAAAAGATGGAGCAGTACAAAAATACAGTTATCAATGTAAATAGCCAGTCAAAACTCAACAAACTAGGTGGAAGATTAAATAGACCTCTGATGTAGATTAAACAAGATGATCTTTACCAGCTTTCAAAAATGTTAACAGAAAAGGGGCTAAGCAGGCCTCCTGAGGGAGGGAATTCCAAAGCCTGAGCACCACAAATGAGAAGGTAAGAGTAAGAGAAAGCAGTGATTAGAACTGTGGTGCATTTTTTAATGACTGATTTCTTCACGGGAATTGGGGAACACCAGAAGATCCGTTGCTGTCCCACATGCCTGCACTAGACAATTCCTTGCAATGTCACAGCATACACAGGGTACAATATATTGCATCACAAACAATCCTAGTTTCATCTCAGCATCTGTTGCAATATAGCAAAGGATTCTGGGATCTACTTCTTGGGTCATTAGCACCCATAAAAATATACTGTCCCAAGCAACTGCTTGAGTTCTTAAACTGCTGGGGCAGCCCTGAAGGGAACTGTAATTAAAAAGTGTTAACATGCCATTTTCAAAGTTTGAAAAAAAATATTTTAGAGTTCATATTTCTGTGTTGCTTCACAAGCCCAGATGAAAGACTAATTCTGCTTTTGTATTTACCGTAAGAGAAAAGAAAAGCATATGGAATGGAAAGGGAAATCCTGCAAAAAAACAAAAAGCAAACTATAGCTGGTGGAACTATGTTATTAGTAGTTGATTAAACTAGTTTAAACAGCCTTAAGACATAGTCTCTGATCTGATCTTTCTCTAGTCTTTTACTCAATTGTTGAATAAGACAAAGTTTGCAGAAACATGTTCACTTCCCTTTTATCAGTACTTTTAGAGAAAAACCATCATGAAACAGCTACACATTAATTACAAATAACACACAGGGCAGAGTGCAGGACAGTGGTTCTAATCTGGGATGGCCTGTAAAAGAACTCCTTTGAACTTACTTTCCACATAATTTTTCCAAGTGTTCACAGAAACTGAACTAGGATAAAGATGGCAAACTTGGCTTCTGTTATCACTTACACCTCAATCCAGCTTTGTTTATTCAGCAGCAAGCCACATAGATTTAAACAGGAGTTACCTTCTAAGTATGCTTGTATGTATGCTTAGGATTGAAGCCATAATGTTTTGAATGGAGGTAGCCAACATTCTTTTATATCTTTCTTTACTGATAAACTTTTACTTATTTCTCTCAAAGTCAACTGGCCTTATAAAGGCAGACACCACATACACTACTTGGATTTATTTATTTTATTTATTTATTATATTTATACCCCGCCTTTTTTCCTGCAAGGAACCCAAGGCAGCTTACATAATCCTCCTCCTCCTCTCCATTTTATCCTCACAACAATCCTGTGAGGTAGGTTAGGCTGAGAGCCAGTGACTGGCCCAAAGTCACCCAGTGTGTTTCATGGCCAAGCGGGGACTAGAACCCAGATCTCCCGAGTCCCAGTCCAACACTCTAATCACTCTAACCTGGATCTTCTACCCAGGGTGAGATCAGCAGACCCAATTTAAAACGATGCTCAGAAAAAACATATCCATGCATCTAGCATCTTGTTTAAATATGAATGCCTCTCCTGCTTGTGCAGCAATAAAAGAATGTAAGAGCCCTGCTGAATCGGACCAAAATGGCTGTCCAGTTCAGCATCCTGCTTCCCACAGTGGCTGAAAAGATGCCTCTGGGAAGCCCACAACAGGACACAAAATCAACAGCCCTTCACTACCATTGTTCCCAGCAACTGGTATTCAGGACTGCATCTCCGAACCTGGAGATTCCATATAGCCTTTAATACTTCTACCATAGACAGACTTACCCTCCATTAATTTGTCTAATCTAATCATTCTTTGAGCATACCAGGGATCTGTGGCCTGAGTGGGTGCTGTGCTAGTGTGCTAACTGTTCATGCATAGTTACTGGTGCTTGGCTTAAATAGGTGATCAGGAAGCCACAGAAGTAAGTTGCACAGCTAGCAGCACTTTTAACACCAAGCTTCAGGCTTATGCAGTCCATCCCCTGACCTTCCCTCTAAGAAGAGGAGGCAACGAGTGTGCTGGGAAGTCCTGAACTTATTTGATTACAGCCAGGATCTCCCATTGCACCAGTTATCCTCTCCTTGAAGTGAGGGAGGAACCTTACTTTCCCTCCCAGTCATGAAAAATTGGCCAGGAGTCCAAGAGTCAAAGTGCATATTACATTGGGGCTGCTTTTTTGTTCATGGAATAATTTGTACCCATGAGAGGCATAATTCATTAACACATTAGCCATAGGATTTCATGACCTTTCAATACCCTGAAGTATATGTAGGAAGTCCTGAAAAGTTGCTTGGACTGGCTGAGGTCATATTTGCTACCAGCTCACACATTACATTGCTCATGAAAATTGATTAGTTATAAGAACTGGTAACTCTCATGGCTAAAAACAAAGTGGTGCAAGGTAAGAACTGTACAGTGTCAAATGGACCCAATCCTATCTGCACGTTCCTTCTGCCCAGATGAAGGATCCACTGCTTTTGTGCCAAGTACTGGGCACAACATTTTCTGCCCATCTAAGATGGAGGGAGAAGGGACATGCGGTGGATGTCTGATGTAGAAGTAAAGGCGGAAAGGGGAGGGGGAGAGAGAGAATATATTTTCAAAAGTTTGAAGTGTTTCACAGCTTCCACAGGAGCTGGAATGAGCCCAGCAGTCTTCTGATGAAGGGCCTACATAGGGATCTAGGGAGCTTAGCTGTATGCATCCATGCATGGAAACTTGGGTTGGAGTACTTTACAGCTTTATCCTAGGACTTGTTCCATCAGCACTTTAATGCTGAGATTGGGTCACATCTATACCAATGCAACAATAGCACCTTGCCAAGTGAAATAGCATAAGCCAACATTCTATGCCGACAGCACAGCAATGTTGTACAAATATGATGGCATGTATCCTAATATTACATTAAACACCACCCAAGTTTCCCTCTTATGCTAATTCCGTGTCAGGTGAACTATTGTGTAGGTGAAAGCTGTACAGACAAGAGGCTTTCCTTCTTCTGAGGCATAATTACCCAACCTGCCACTCTAGTGGAATAGGGATTGATTAAATCTGCTGACTAATACAATAGCTGAAGTCACCTAAGGCAGGTAGTGTCTTAGTTTTTGCCAAAGCATCAGGGATACAGCTGAATGGTACATTTTTCAGTCATGTACCAGAATACAAAGGTTGCTTTGGGTGAGTTCATGTATTATATATAACTGCAGTTGATAACATGAATGTGTGAATTTAGTAGCAGATAGTCCTGATTCACCCAGCAAGTCACTGCACATTCATGGCCTGTTGTATGAGGAACGAAAAAAAGGAGAGAACTAGGTTCTCAGGATGCAAACTTTATTAAATGGAGGAGCCCAACATTTCGGCCTGTGTTTTTTTCTAAGGGCTTCCTCAAGGGGTTGTAAAAGAGTCTGCAGATTTCTTAAACAACTGAAGTGTCTTTCACTGTTTTAGAGTTGCCACTAAAACAGTGAAAGACACTTCAGTTGTTTAAGAAATCTGCAGACTCTTTTACAACCCCTTGAGGAAGGCCTTAGAAAAAAACACAGGCCGAAACACGTCGGGCTCCTCCATTTAATAAAGTTTGCATCCTGAGAACCTAGTTCTCTCCTTTTTCCCCCGTTGCTACTGGATGCTCATCTCCTCCTGTTTCTGTCTGTTGTATGAAGAACCATTTAATGCATCCACCACATAATGGCCCTAATTTGTGCAACAGTTCAAACTCTCCAAAACTATGTACTTGTGTGTAGTTACTATCAGAGGAAGTTACTATCACCACGGTATCAGAGGCAGTATGCCTATGTAGACTAGTTGCTGGGGAACACGGGCGGGAGGGTGCTCTATTGCACTCATGTCCAGCTTGTGTGTTTCACATTGGGGGCATCTGGTTGGCCATTGTGTGAACAGAATGCTGGACTAGATGGACCCTTGGTCTGATCCAGCATGGTTCTTATTATCTTATATACTGCCAATGATGATGTGGCCTCCTAGTTTCTCCTTTCCTGCACAACTGAAAGAGGAAAGGGATAATATATAAGTCTTATAGAACACATGTGGGGCAGAGGAAGAGAGGGGTTATTTTCCTATGAATCCAGAGGATAACAGGCATGTGTCTCAAATGTGACAGGAGAAAGAACAAGTACCGGTATGTCTTAGTGAATACTTGTATGTCCCAGATTGGATCCCACTGCTATAGATATCCTAAGCCAGCTCCCTCTTCCCCCCAAATTAGCTCGCTCTTTCTTGGTTACCGGAAGAACTCCAAATGTGAAAGAGGGGCATAAGGATCCTCTAACATGATTGGCTCATTAGAGGAATTTTAAGTCATTATGGTGCCCTTTCTAAAATTTCTGGGTCTTCAAAATTGTGAGGCAGCTACATCCCTGCTGTATGGACATAGCCCATGCATGAGGTGGGGGTTCTTGATTGCCACAGAGGTGGTGAGGAGAAGGCTACCACCCAGATATGCTGAGCCCAATCCATTCAGTAATTTATTTATTTTATTTATTTTTTATTTAATACATTTTTATACCGCCCAATAGCCGAAGCTCTCTGGGCGGTTTACAACAGTTAAAACCATAAAATACAATTTATAGGTCAAAAGTGGAGAGCTCTACAAAAGAAGAGCTATGAGAGTGGGTCCTTCATTCAATGTAAACATAAATACTTAATGTTCTATAAATAAATAAATAAATAAATCTGGGCCCTGCCATCTAGAAATATCTATATATGGTTATTGTCTCCTTCATTTTAATCATTACCACGAAAAAGTGCCTGACATTTTCCATGCCACTATGATTTATGTGGCATAGCATATTTTTGAAAGAGAACATGAAACATTGGAGACTCTATAATGAGAATGAACTACTGATGAGATCAAAAGAACAGAAAATGAAAATCAAGTTCAGAAAATAAGCCTAACTCATTACTCATTGGACCAGAAACCACCAGTAAACGCTCGTCTGCTGCATCGTATACAGCATGCCAGCAAACTCTGTAAAATTAGCAGGGCCAGCTGGAGACAGGAGAGGTATACCACAGAGTTTACCATAATGACTTCTGCAATCTAGATTGATGGGAAGAATGTGCTCCCTTTGCCTATTCTTGCCTAAAAGAATGCTAACCAATAAACACACCTTTCAGGGAAATAATCACATGAAAGATGTACAGGAATGAACACAATTAAAGTTGAGGGTAAAGCATAGGACAGTCTTAACCCTACCTAGTGCCCTCAGTATGTGATGGACTACAACTCCTGTCATCCCCAACTACATGGCCAATGTGGAAGATGGGAGTTACAGTCCAACACATTTGGAGGGCACCAGCTTGAGGAATGCTGGCAAATTACATGTTACACGGAAATATGTGTAATGAAGCCCCGATGGGCAATTTTAGAAAAGAAAAGCCTATCTGGGTGAATGCATGTCTGCATGCTGAGGTGGCAGAGGGGAGGGGCTGAGCAGCCATTGCTCCTACTATTTTCCTGCTGAAACTCTCCACCCACCCCTGCCTAATCAGGCTGCTTTAACCCTTGTGGGACAGGGCAAAAGAGGAAAGCAGCTTGCCAAGGTGGGGAGGGAGTTGCAGCCAAATAAGGTAGGCAGAGAAAAAGGTTAAGGACAGGTTGCTTATCTGTAACTGTGGTTCTTCGAGTGGTCATCTGTGCAGTCACACATATGGGCTCTGCGCGTGCGCGGAGGCCGCTTCGGGAAGGTTCTATAGCTGAGGTAAATTTTGGGCGGGAACCCCTCCCCCCTGCATCTCCCTTGCGCGGGTTCCCGCCCTCTCCCTCAGTTCCCCTGAGACCGCCATCGCGATCCCAGTACTAAGGGAGAACATAGGAAGAGGTTTTTCCACTTCCCTAAAAGAAGTACCGAAATTCCAATTCGATGGTGTCGTACGGTACCGATCATAGTGAGCCCAAGAATCCCAGTTCAGTACACCATCGAACTCGACAGTGACACCGTAGCGGGGATGGATGGGCGGGTTGTGTGACTGCACAGATGACCACTCGAAGAACCACAGTTACAGGTAAGCAACCTGTCCTTCTTCTTCGTGGTCTCTGTGCATCACACATATGGGCAGAGTAGCAAGCTGACTTACCGGTGGAGGGTCGGTGTTGTCGTCACTGTAGGACCGAGGAAAGGACAGCTCTGCCAAAGGCATTGTCCCTCCGGGATCGAACATCGACTTGGTAGTGTGAAACGAACGTCGAAGGCGTGGACCACGTCGCCGCCTTGCAGACATCCGTTAACGATACTCCTCTCGCGAAAGCCGTCGAGGCCGATACGGCTCTGGTGGAATGAGCTCGCACCGAGTTCGGCAATCGCTGTTGTTTGAGTTCGTATGCTAGCTCGATACAGTCTACAATCCACGAAGATAGGCGCTGGGTCGAGACTGGTAGACCTTTGGAGTGTCCACCGTAACAAATAAAGAGACGGGGAGATCTCCTTATGGACTCAGTGCGGGACTTGTAGAACAACAGGGCCCTTCGCACGTCCAGCATGTGGAGCTGCTGTTCCAATGGAGTCGACGGACTCTGAAAGAAAGCCGGTAAAATAATGTCCTGATTTAAATGGAAGGCGGACACGACCTTAGGAATGAAGTCCAGATCTGGGCGCAACACCGCCTTTTCCTTGTGGAAGCTGAGGTAAGGAGGATCGACCCTTAGAGCCGCCAGTTCCGATGCTCTCCGAGCAGAGGTGATTGCGACAAGGAATACGGTCTTAAAAGTCACTAAGCGGAGATCCGTTGTCGCCATTGGCTCAAATGGCTTAGCCATGAGCACCTGCAGAACCAATTGGAGGTCCCAGACCGGAGTGACTGGTTTAAACGAAGGGGTCATATTTCTTAATCCACTCATGAAACGTTTGACTAGCGGGTTCGAGAACAAGGTTGACCCATCTTGACCATTATGATATGCTGATAGGGCAGCCAAATAGACCTTTAACGAGCTCGTCTTAAGCCCTTTGTGATGCAAATGAAGCATGAATTGCAGTACTTGGTGAATAGGAGCGCTCGAGTAGGGCACTTCAATCCGACCGAGGTAATCACAGAAGGCTTTCCATTTTCTGGCATATGAAGCTCTAGTGGATGGTTTCCACGCTTCCTGCAGTACGAGTTTGATCTCCGAAGGGAGTGCGCTCGGTATCAATTAGCCATGCCGTGAGCTTCAAGATGGACAGATTCGGGTGTAACAGCGTGCCTCGAGCTTGAGAGAGTATCGATGACGTGTTCGGTAGATAGCGATACTCTCCCCTGGAGAGTCGCAGAAGTGGTGCGAACCACGCTTGCCTCGGCCACCATGGAGTCACTAGGATGCAGTTCGTGCCCTCGGACTGGATTTTCGAGATTACCTTGGCCAACAATGGAATTGGTGGGAATATGTAAAACAGAGTCCCGGACCAAGCTATCAGGAATGCGTCCCCGATCGACGCATTGTCGTGTCCTACTCTGCTGCAGAAAATGCGACAGGCTGTATTGGCTGAAGTGGCAAAGAGATCCACTGTTGGGGTTCCCCACAGGTGGAACAGCGATTGTCGGATTCGAGCGTCGAGTTGCCACTCGTGGGAGTCGAGTGACAACCTGCTCAGGGCGTCTGCCAGCGTGTTGTCTTTCCCTGCAATATGGATGGCCCTCACCGATATATGACGAGGGATCATCCAGTCGAACATACGAAGAGTTAGGTTCGTCAGCCGTAGTGAGCGGGTGCCGCCTTCCTTGTTCAGGTAGGCCACAACCGTAGTATTGTCCGTGACCACTTGTAGGTGTCTCGCAGCGAGTATGGGTTCGAGGGACTTCATCGAGTTCCATACGGCTTTGAGTTCTAGAACATTGATGTGTCTCTCCCGGTCTCGCGGACCCCACTGTCCTTGGACTGTATGACTTCCGCAGTGAGCTCCCCAGCCCAGAAGAGATGCGTCCGTCGTGAGCGTAAGGGAAGGAGGGACGGGTTGGAAGGGTAACCCTTCTGTCAAATTGGAGCGGATCATCCACCAGTGAAGAGACTGCTTTATGCTGGACGGAATAGTTAGTCTCGTTCGATGGGCATTCATCTCGGAATCGAACGACCTTATGAACCAGTTTTGGAGCTGGCGCATACGAAGTCGACCGAGAGGAACGACCGAGATGGATGAGGCCATGAGACCGAGGAGCCGTTGAATCGAGTGGGCTGTGCATGACATCGCCTTTCGCAGTTTCGAGGCGAGGGCAAGTATTTTTAGAGCTCTGTCTTCCGGTAGAAAGGCACGACCGACCGTGGCGTCTAATAAAGCTCCGATGAATTGTATCCATTGAGTTGGGAACAGAGTGGACTTCTTGTCGTTGAGGCAGAGACCGAGAGTGGACAAAGTGTCGGTAGTCAGGCGGAGGGCGCTCCGAAGCTCCCGAGCAGATGGAGCAACGATGAGCCAGTCGTCCAGGTAAGGGTAGAGCGTCACCCCCTGAGTCCATAGAGTCGCGCAGACTACTGTCATACACTTGGTAAACACTCTCGGTGCCGTCGAAAGTCCGAACGGAAGTACCTTGAATTGGTAAGCTTCGGACCCGATCTTGAACCTCAGGTATTTCTGGCTGTCTCGATGGATCCCTATGTGAAAGTAGGCATCCTGGAGATCGATGGATGCAAACCAGTCGTCCTTGCGAAGGAGAGGCAAGATCGATTGGAGAGTGACCATCCTGAACTTCTTGGGTAGAATGTAGAAGTTCACTGACCGCAGGTCCAGGATCGGTCGGAGCCCTCCATCCTTCTTTGACACCGTGAAATACCTGGAGTAAAGGCCGTCCTGTGTCAGGTGAGGGGGGACCATCTCGATGGCCCCCTTGAGTAGCAAGGAAGCGACCTCCTCCCACAGCGTCTGGGATGGCTGCGTGGTACGGATGCCAAAAAAAAGTGGGAGAGAATCGAACTCGATCCTGTACCCATGCCGGATAATGTCCAGAACCCAACGATCGGTGGTAATTTTCTTCCATGATGGTAGGAAGAGGGATAGTCGAGTTCCGAACTGAGGTCGAGCCAGAAGGATCGGAGTAGAGATATCGGTCGTGCCTTGGGTCGCGTCAAACCCGACGCCTTTGAAAGTCGCCTCCTTTACGGGAGCCCTGGTACCGTTGCTGCTGGAACTGACGGCTCGGTGCCCGGGGCTGCTGTGGACGAGAACGACTGTCCTGCCACTGCTGGAGTTGCTGACCCTGCTGGTTAGGAGCTACTGGAGGCGGATACGGAGCCCACCTGCGGCGTCTGAATGTCTTAGAAGATGTTTGTGGGAGTAGGCCCATCTTCCTCGCATTCACCCGGGCTTTCTGAACCGCGTCGAGGGAGTCGTCCGTTTTATCATTAAAGAGGCCGACTCCATCGAAGGGCAGATTTTCAATTTTGGCCTTAGCTTCTGTGGTCAATGTAGAAGACCTTAGCCAGGCGTGACGGCGGAGAGCGACTGCACTCACCAGGGATCTCCCATGACAGTCCCCTTGGTGTCTGGCAGTATGGATCTGTTGTCTGGAGGCGTTCGTTGCTTCGGCCTGGAAGACTCTGGCTAAGTCTCTCTTCTCGTCCGGTAGATAGTCAATCAGTCCTCCCATCTTTTCCCAAAGGAAGAGTTGGTACCTAGCCATCGTGGCTTGGTACCCAGCAACCCGGATCCCCAGGGCGCTCGAGGTGTAGACTCTTCGTCCGAAGTTGTCTAACCTTTTTCCTTCGGGGTCGGACGGAGTGGAGTGCTGTTTCCCCGATCTCGATTGTGCTGATTCGACTATCATCGAGTTCGGTGTGGGATGGGAGAAGAGAAACTTAGCTGTGTCTGGCCTAATCTTGTAAAGGGCGTCCAGACGCTTTGCCGCAGGAGGAGCTGTGGATGGCGAGCTCCACGATCCTTGTACCGTCTCCAGCATCGTCGGGGTGATAGGGAGCAAAGTCGGGCCCGAAGATGATTTGGACACCGCATCGAAGAGAGGATCTACTTGCTTCTTCTCCTCGACCGCCGTCTCCAGACCGAGGGCTTGAGCCATCCGGAGGACCTGGTCCTGGAAGGTGCCCATATCCTCAGAGGGGGATACAGCAGCCTGAGTGGAGATGTTCTGGTCCGGGGATGTGGACGATGGGGACAACGAGACGATCGAGTCCGAGTCCGTTATGGGAGAGCCCGGTGTCGACGACCTACGAGAGTGGGATACAGACACCATCGAGGCCGTAGCTAGCCGACCTTCTCTTTCGTCCACTTGAGAAGGGAGGGCTAGGGCGCGGACCGGAAGGGACATTCTGGGGTCGGGACGCACCCCTTCTTGTCTCGGCAGAGGACGTCTTTCATCCCTTCTCGGGGAGTGTCTCCTGAGTGGGGACCTCTCTCGGGAGTGGTACACCCTGGTCTGGTATCTGTATTCAGACACAGGGGAGTGCCTCCGGTGGTAGCTGTAGTGAGACTGAAACATTAATGCACAGCCAGCAAATTTAAGCTATGCATTATGTTGAGACACCAACTATCAGGATCGGTTTATCAGAATATTTAGCATTTCAAAAGATTCCTGTCACTTGGAAGCAAACAGTATTCACCAATAGCCTTATAGTATAAGGAGGTATGGGAGGAGGGGGAAAGACCCATCCTGAATTTGCCAGTCTCATCAAAACAGTTACTTCCTTAGAAATTCCTCAGATATGTTTTGCCCAAACACGAACCTTCGAATCTGCCTCCAATTCTGCTCTAAGCCAAATTTGGTGGCAACCTGGATAATATTTCCCTTGTCTTGTTGAAAATCTTTTGGCTTAAATAAAAATTTCTCAGATATCTTGCCAGAGCAGAACCTCTGAATTTACTTCTCATTTCACTTTGGCCAAGATTTCAGGGAGAACTCTGCATAGCTGTTCTTGCATTTGCTTACAACATGTGTTTGATTCAAGTATGTGTTTCCTATCTTTTTGCTTTCCAATATGTTTGGCTATTATAGCCAACAATGCTAGCTATGTATGCGATAGGCTGACATTTCTTCTAGAAAAAAATAAAATCAAAACTGTAAACTTTTATTGTTAAGGCCACAGAGTTCTTTCTATGCCATCTGCAAACACAGTTGAAGAAGAACTGAGGTCTAAAGCCCTCATTAATTTGCTAATGATAGTTATTTCTACAAAGATAAATACAGTAAGTTTGCAGTATAGCCTCCAATGAGACAGATGTAAAAGAGAATTCATAACTATTCTTATTGATATTCTTAATATTTTCTTTTTTATACTGCCAAGCAGGGCTTTTTTTGTTGTTGGTAGAACTCACTGGAACTGAGTTCTGGCACCTTTTCCTCTATTAATTTAATTACAATTTAATTGCCATCTACTCCTGAGAAAATGTAATCCAAGAGTTCTTGTACCTTTTTCTCCAGAAAAAAAGCACTGCTGCCAAGCATATTATAGAACAGTGTTCCAAGAGGCCCCACTTCAGATATTGTATTACCATCTATTTTGCATCTTTCTTCTCTGCCGTGACAACTGGTGGCAAAAGAGCATGGTGTTTTAACTTCAAATGGAGAATTATGTTGTAAATGTGCATACCAGATTTATCAATATCTCAGTGTTCAGGAAATATATTGCACTACAGTGTATGTTAAACTGAATATTTATCTCAACTGAATGTCCAACTCTGATATCTCATTCTTCAAGGCAGATGTATTGTGTTATGTGTTGCATCTTCCCAGGCCTCTTTTAAAAATTGATATGAGAGATAAATGGTGATTGATTAGCCTGAAGGCTCATACCTAAGTTTATTCCAGAATGAAATTGGGAGAGAAGTGGGTCCAGCACACCATCCAACTCCCCTCTGTCACAGTTTCTACAAGGGCAATCCTTTTTTCTGTCTATACACATTTTATTTGTTTTAAAAATCAGTACAGATGGTAATATATCCAGTAATTTGACAAGATCCAGAATACAAAGAAGATGCTAATAAACTGCAACCTTAGCAGGCCTATCCCAATCCCATACTCATATTCTAGTCCCTACTTTCAGGAAAACAATGCAGATTCAGGTAAATAAATAGAGCTAAAGGTACTTCTTTTATTGTAATTTTAAGAACAATTTCTCTAGAGTTTTCTTCAACTGTAATCAGACAAGACAGCATACATAAACCTATAATAAGTGTTTGTGCTTATGTCTGTCACCAAGAGGAATTAGTCTCATTGTGTGACTTTACAATAACATTGTTATTATAGACTAAGCAGCACCTGTGTTTTGACCTCTAAAATGAGGCAAAATCTGTGGGAAATCCATAATGTGTATTTGCCCTGAAATGCCTTTAAAATTATCCTGCTGTAATAATAGCAAGCAATTCCCCCAACTGAGGCAGGTTAAGACCTCAAAAATGGTTGGAATGAAGTATTTGGAAATATTAATGATTCTGCTGCAAGGAGAATGCTATTTTACTCTTTCTGGATACTTTGGGTGGGAAAGGGTTTGGGGAGCATTTTATATCAGGATGTTTTCCCCCTTCCACTAGTAAATAGAATAGGCAGGAAAACTCACCAAACATCAAATAAGTCCAGCTGGTAACTTGAGAGCAAGGCTCTCATGTGACAGTGATAGGTGGGATACAGATTTAACACATCCTCACTTCCCATTTTACTCTCCAAAAAAAGTTATGTGGATGATTTAAAACCAACAGAAACAAGATTGAAAGGTGATTCAAAAACCGTGTGCCTTAAGATCAGTGGCAGCCAGTGCTGCAATATCACAACTCAGCAGGATCCTAAGCACACTTTTTACAACTGCTTGTGCTCTAAAGGCCTGAAAAGAACACACACACACACACACACACACACACACAGGCAATTGCTGGAAATTGTTCATGTGCCTTAGCATGATAAAAGAACCAGTATCCTCTTCAAGGAACTTACTATCAGACTATTGCAAAGAAAAGGTCAAATAGAAGGTTAGCAACAATTTCTATGTTATTTATCCAATCAAAGGTTAGAGTCTAATTTCTTCTGATCTAAAATGCTGCCATGATCTCCTACTGCTTTTCAGAATAGAAATTGGCACTGCAGGAGGAAAAAAATGCTCGACATCAATGCAATATGTTTCTTGAGGCTCTCTAGACAAAAGGAACTGATCCCTATGATTTTCTTTACCTAGAGAACTTGGATAAACAGTGGGTATAGTCTGTTTGTGAAAATTTATTAACTAGTTTCCCAGAGTTCTCAGCTAAAGCACATACAATCTCTCTTTAATCTACAAATGCTGCATCATGATGGGAACAATTGAAATAAAATACTCTACATGATTATACTGGAGATCACTATGTTTCATAAAAACTGCATGCTACCTCAATACTAGAGGGGGAGTTTCGGTTGTTAGGTGTTCAGTAATAGATTTCAGAACCAACAAGAATACTCAGGAGGTGTGGCAAATATTTAAGTCTTTTTATGTGGAAACAGGAGGGACCATAACTCAATGGGAAAGTACGTGCAGAGATGACAGACAGCACTACAAAATGTGCTATTAGATGTAGGAATGGCACCACAAGAACTGTCAGACAGTTTATTGCTTACGTAAGATCATGCTTAGGAAAGCAATTTTAAATATATACTGCTGGCAAAAATTTCTCACTGGCATTCCTCATAAATTTATTTTAGAAGAAATAAGTATATTCTTGCTTTTCTTTATCAGCTGACAGCTTTCATTTGGTCTCTGGAATGAGCTCCCTGAGGTACGTCAATGCACCTCCCTTCAGTTTTTGGAAATAATGCAAAACACACTGTTTGGGGTTTGTTTTTAGTGTTTAAAATAGATTGGGTTTAACCAGCTGCTTTTATAATAAATCAATAAATATGTCTTAATTGTGTACTCATTTGTTCTGATTTCTGTGCTTGGATTATTCTATAGTTTGGGATTTTGCAAGCTGCCTTGAAATATGGTGAAGTAGAAAAATACATGTTAACAGCAGTACAGTATTTCTGGGAAAATACAAAAAAACTAACCACAAAGATTATGCCTCGCAGCAACATAACAGTCCAGAACTCTTAAGTAATAAGCCTCAAAGTCCTCTACATTATGGACTCTGGGAGTGCTCCAGCCAAAATTAAGCATTTTTTGTTACATTGGTTTCAATGAACAGAGTTAAACAGGTAGCTAAATTTTTCCCATTGAAATAAAAGCACATCCTTTGTATTTCCAAGCGCAGAATAACCTGGGTCAAAACAACCACCAACAGTGTTTATCTCCAGTTAGCTAGGAAAGGTTAAGATTAAGAGGAAACCATAGAAGAATATGCAGAAAGCATCGGATTATTAAGATGCAACTTCGGTATACCACATATAGAACATGTTGAAACAATAGGCTTCGGTTTCACAAATATTAACAAGTTCTATCATCTCAAGGACAGATAATTAAAAAACTGGGAGTTGCCTTGCTGAAAGATAGATTTCCCATTGAACTCAAGTCTATCATGGTGTGGGTGGTTACAAAAAAATGAACTGTTAATTCACATGAGAAGGGAATGAGTTTGAGGCATCAGTTAAGTTTCCTAAAACATAAGCAGAATACATACATACACCGCCACCAGATGCTTTCTTCCATACATCAAAACGATTACCATTGCCAATTATTAGATATTTAAAAATAGAACAAAAAGAACCCAAAATAAAGAAACAGTTCTACCAGTTTGAAATCCAACACCACTTAGACCAGTATTCTCCAACCTGGGGCCCTCCAAATGTGGACTACAGCTCCCAGCATTCCTGAACATTGGCCATGCTGGCTGGGGTTGATGGGAGTTGAAGTTCAAAACACCTGGAGGGCACCAGATTGGGGAAGGCTGACTTAAACTATCTGGGAAGGGAACAGATATAGATGTATTTGGCTGTTGATTCCTATGCAGTTGAGGAAACAAGATTTTCTCCCATTCGCTTTTTAAAAAAAAATATATCTGACAGCATGCTAGAATGTTGGGAGTGTGGGTTGTCCTGGATAATTATTATCTAAACTAATGATAGGTGGAAATCATCTACACACATCAATTCTGACACTCACTAACTTTACCTGCCCTTAATGTCAATAGTTTTTAAAAATGGGGGTGATTAATCAAATACCAAATAGGAGCTTAATAAACCGAATTCTGCAAGAAAACAAGCAAAATTAGAGATGTGTTGAAATAATATGATGCTCCTCAACATAATCCACCAAACTATAATGAAAGGAAGTCAACAAATCTGTTCACAGTTAAGAGAAGTCTGAGACCTTCTGTGCATATACTGACCTATATTCATTGGTAAGAATGATTACCAAGTGCTTAACCTTTTACATGGTTCTGATGACTCATGGTATTAGTTGCCCTAACTGGGAATTTCCTTGCCTTCATAATTATATGACAGAGTCACCAAGAATTATTTTTCCTGTAGTTTTGGTGTGGTGAACTTCCTTTACTGGTGTGTCTAAAGCACAGACTGGATATACATTTTGCTCATGGAGTAGTAGAACATGAAGAAATAAACATGAAATTCTTTGTCTAACAGGAATGTATTTGTAAATGACCTATACAAGAAAGAAAAAAATAATTTAAAAACACAGTCTCTTCCCATTGTGCCCATATGCTCTCTTTATGTAAAGATCACTTCTTTGTTGTCCGACAGCTGCTTTTAAGTATTAACAAGAGTATGGAAGGAAGTTGTTGAAGTATATATAGGATGAATTTATAATGAATAGAAAAGGGGTGTCAAACTAATCTTGGTCTGGGGGCTAGATTGCCCCCCCACTCGGGACCCTGCATGTGATGGGCGACAGGCCTGCCCGACATCATTGGGTCCCCAGCCAAAATGCCAGCTGGGGCTCCTCCAGCCAGGGCCTCAGCCAGGGAAGCCTACTTTGCTCCACACAGGCTTTTCCTAGCTAGGAAGCCCACCGAGGTACTGGGTTTGCTGGTCTGTCGCCTTCCCCATATGGCAAAGGCAATGGGGGAGCAAGCACTCTCCCACCCCCTCTCCCCTCTGAGGGGGTGGAGCTTTGGGAAAGGCCTCACCTGAGGCTTCATGGGTTAGACGAGCCAAATTTGGCCTGTGGGCCAGAGGTTCCCATCCCTGAAAAAGACCAAGGCCTGCCAAAACTCACAAAAAAATAAAACAGGCAACATATAACTTCATATATGAAGTTAAAAATAGGGATTCCATATTAGAAAATTATTTGGATACTCTACGGTACAGGAGAGGACTCTTCCATTTTGTTCATTTCATTCAAAATTAGGGCCCCCATTAGTTTTTTCCTCTATAGATATACACAGCTCTGAGACAAGAGCATAAGCATGTTTATATCGTCTTCAGTAAAAAATATTTATCAGGCAGTGCATATTAAAATGGTGTACTTTTGATTTTTTTTAAAAAAGGTAATGAACAATGAATAAATGCAAAATAAAACAATAAGCAGCAGTGAAAAATGATCACTTAATATATATAAACATAAAAGCAGCGGAAGATAAATAAAAACTGCTAGAGCAGCCAGTGCTGAAAAATCTCTTCAAGAGTTGGCTCGTAGAAAGCAAGTAGTGGTTGGACCAGGTGGGCCTCCTTCGAGAGGGTATTCCATAATTGCAGCAATGCAACTGAAAAATGCCCTGTCCCTTGTGCCCAGAAAGCGGGGGAAATTGGAAAAGGGTCTCAAATGTAGACCAAAGTATATGGCTAGACAAATGTAGAGTAAAAAATTAAATAAATATGAATGCTGCCAACAGAAGAGTTAATAAAAAAACCTCTTTTCCTTAAAAACAAAACAAAGCTTGTAATGTCAGGCTGAAGGGACTGCTCTTGGGAGGATCCACAACAGAAGAAGCCTTGCTTTCAATCCACGTAGCTCTATCCATCCCATTAAAAATGTTATTATTTATTTTGCTGCGTTGAACTGTGTAAGCCACTCTGACAGCCTTTGGGCTTAAGAGTAGCATATTATTGAAATAAATTAAATCCTAGGTTTCCCATGTTCAAGTTCGAAACATTCATCATGGTGCTATGCTGGTTGTCAACAACAATACACCATTGGAAAGGCAGGTGGTACATGATTTTTATGTTATCAGAGTTCTGGTTGTTGTCTCAAGTCATTTGCATGTACACTCATCAATGCCTGGTAGGGCTGAAAGTTTCCACTACAGGGATATACGGAAAAATATCAGCTTGGATATGGAAAATGGCAAGTGCATAACTAAATCCACCCTAATTGTCTGTGACAAAAGAAAAAAAAATACTCTCCATTATAACTAGGCAACCTTTTAAGCAGTTGAAGCTTGTTATGGAATCTTGGCTTAATATTTTCACAAGGCCTTAAAAAATATCATGAAATATTTAAAATTTCTATAATTGTCCTCTTCAAGTTTGTGTGTGCACACACAAAAACAGCAGGTCAACAGACTTACAGGGCTATCAGATCTTTAAAAGGTCTGAGAAAATAGAAAGGTCTTGATCTGATGCCCAAAATGCATCACACTCAACATTGTGTGAGCTTTCCTAGGGAGGGCATTCCAAATCCAGGACAACACAATGGAAAGACCTTGTTCCTAGTCACCACCTGCCTCAGTTCGGAACGCAGCAGGACACAAAGAATGGCATCTGAGGAAAATCTTACTACCTAGGCAGGTTTTGTGTGGGAGAAGCTGGTTTCTAACTCACCAACTATGACGTTCATTGTGGGGTCACAAGTAGGATGCAGATGTCACAAATAATAAATATTTGCACAATCAGATGTGCATGTTTGCCAATGCATGGTAAAGATGGAATTCCTCCTCTGTTGCATTGAGAAAATCATTTGGCAATGGTAAACACACATTGGATTCCACACTTCCACATGGAACAGTTATTAGGTAGATAGCTTTGGGTTAGATTTTGTTTTGGCAATGAGGAAGTTTCTTAACATTAGCACAGTGACAGTTCGACTACAAAACATGTCCAGGAAAGATGTAGTTTGAGAGTGTTCAGCATCTGGCTAACATGTTTAGACTAGTCTGCCTCAGCATAAAAAGTGCAGATGTATCAACTACATACTCTGCCATCATCAATTCCTTATATAAAAGTGCCTGAATTGACTAGGCACTGCATATATTCTACCTCTGTTTCCTGTAATAGCTCAAGATTAAGCAAAGTTGTTTCAAGTGTGTGTCAAAAAGGGAAAAAATGTTATGGTTGAGATAGTGATAAAAAAAATCTGGGAATCAAATCAACAAACAAACAAACAAACAAACCGGGAATCAACTGATTATTAACAGAGCAGAAAGATCCATGGCAGTAGTATATTTAAAAAGCAAGCAGAAAAGTCTGAGTAAAGTAGTGGTGAGAGTGTTGGACTGGGACTCGGGAGATCCAGGTTCTATTCCCCGCTCGGCCATGAAACTCACTGGGTGACTTTGGGCCAGTCGCTGACTCTCAGCCTAACCTACCTCACAGGGTTGTTGTGAGGATAAAATGGAGAGGAGGAGGATTATGTAAGCCGCCTTGGGTTCCTTGCAGGAAAAAGGGCGGGGTATGTATAAATAAACAAACAAACAAACAAACTTAGTTAATAGATGGTCTTACCAGGTCACAAACTTGCATACAAGCAGCACTCTTTCCTCCCCGAAATAAACTACGGTAAGAAAAATAGAAAGCAAGCTAGAAACGAATCCAAAAGGATATTTTGACCTAGAGAAGTTATTTATTCAAGATTATTATCTCCAACTTACTGTCAAGTAAGGAGGACAAAAAATGCAAGTATAACAAGGAGATAGGAAAACTACCAAGGGAATGGTGCAGATGAATGCTCAAAGGCTGTTGGAGTTATTAGCAAATAGAAGAACAAAGGGGCATAAAGTTAAAAACTTTACACAAGGCAGCCAGCCACAGGCAGAATTTTTTGAATGCAGAACTAAACATATGGAACAGACACTACGAAAAGCAGTGCAAGGGAACAATTAGCATAAACAGTTTTGAAAATAACTTGGAAAGATATCAAGAGGGGAAAATACTGTGGAATACATCTGCTAACGCAGAAGTGGGTAGGGCCCTAGACGCATTTCTCCTGGCCTGTCCGTGTCCTTAAGTGACCTGTGCTTTTATTTGTATGCCTTCACTCAGTATATAGGCTATTCAAGGTCAGAACAGCACTACAGTAGTACAACTCCCTCCAGCAAGATAAGAGCTTGAAATTGCTAAGCCTCACTGAAGAGCAGAGACCTTTCTCTTGCTTAAATGGCACATATCTGCAAGCAGAATTGTTTTCTCTATTTGTACAGATCTTGTTCCTCAAAGCACAGATATTATTCTTTCCCAGCTTAACACATTCTGCTAATTAAATATGGTTATACTTATTTATTACAAAAGGTGCTTAATATTGCTAGGCTTGGTGTTACCCTTCTGCTGATATAGTACATGGCGTTTAACTTTCAGAGGCAAACAGAACTGATCATTGCTTTTAGGTTATATGCAGCTACATTTAGTTTCTTGCTAGAGGAAAAACAAATATTTTATATGACACATTACATTAAAAGCCACAATCATGCAAGGTACAATATGGAATTCCAATCGCAAACTGAACATCAAACTTGAAATGAAGATGCCTGGATAAATTAATCGATTCTTGGTATTGGTTTTAAGATTTCGATCAAAACAGGTTTGGACATTTAAAAATAGAAAGGCAGGATATGTTTTATAGGCAATATAATGGCCTCATTCAGATGTAACACTAAATGTGGCCCGTGGGCTGAAAGAGGTTCCCCATCCCTATTTTAAAGCTTGCTTTGTTCTTAAATTGATTGTTTTGTTTTAAAGTTGTATTTCACTGTGGGGGCCATTTTGGGCAGAAAGGTAATTTATAAATACATACCGGTACATTAGGAATATTGTGCCTTTTCCCCTAAGCTCTCCCATCTGTCAATCCTATGGCCACACTGACTTAGCACATAGTGGGAAACACCAGCTCCCATTATCCAGACAAACATGTGCTGATTAAATACTGCAGGTACAAACATATGGTTACTATTTCATATTTACCTGCCTAGAATATGACCTATGTGACACACACTATGTGATTGGTTTGGGGGTGTAGGCACCGTTGTTTAAGTTAGAAATGCAGAGATGAGCCATTTCAGGACAGACAACAGAGCTTTCAACGTTTTCCTAAAAATGCTGAAAAACAACTGCTCAAGCCGAAAGAGAGCCACAAGAGGTCCATATGGGTGGCTCCACAGTGGGAAGGTTCTAAGCTTCCCTGCTATTTTAAGAACCATGCAGACACTGCAATTTACAAGATGGGAAACTTCAATCGTTTTGCAGACATGCATTACGGCTTTTTGTGGCTGATCTATTTTGGCAAGTACAGCCAAGTCTGACTCAGTACTCGGGTATGGAAAAGCTTAGAGCTTCCCAACTTCTAGATTTAACATGGAGAGTAGAAAAGGGCTACTTGAATGGAGGGGTGTACAATTGTTTGGGCAGTTCTGTATGTGCACAGAACCAGAGTTAGAATGTACCTCAAAAGGTCATCTAGCCCAATCTCTGGCTGATGCAGGAAATTCACTATTACAGCATCCCTGTAATTTACCTGTACTGAACGAGAGTCTACCACCTTCCAGGGCAGACTGTTCCGAGTGTTGGACTGGGACTCGGGAGATCTGGGTTCTAGTCCCCACTCGGCCATGAAACTCACTGGGTGACTTTGGGCCAATCACTGACTCTCAGCCTAACCCTCACAGGGTTGTTGTGAGGATAAAATGGAGAGGAGGAGGAGGATTATGTAAGCCGCCTTGGGTTCCTTGCAGGAAAAAAGGTGGGGTATATATATAATACATAAATAAATAAATAAATAAATGTTAAGCATAAGTGGTTTTTCTTTAATTTAAACACATTGGTTCAGGTCCTAGCCTATGGAGCAACAGAAAACAAATTTGCCTCATCACCTATGCCAGGGGTGGTGAACCTCTTTCAGCCTGAGAGCCAAATTCCATTTAGGAGAAGCTCTTGGGGGGCTGCACTCCTCTGCTGGGTGGGGCTGAAAGCAAAAGGGATGAAGCCCCAAATACCAGCATATTGTATCTTACTGCCAGAAACTAAGTTTAGGGGAGGCATTTCAACCTTTTAAAATGGGGGGAAACTGCACAAAAGCCGCAAAACCACCAAATGGTTGTGGTTGGGGAAAGGCCATCTGAGGAATTCCAGAGCGCTGGATTGGGACCCCAGGTGGGCTGGATTTGGCCACCAGGCCTGAGGTTCTGAACCCCTGATCTATGTGATAGCTGTTTTCAAATATCTGAAGGGCTATCATATCACCTCTTCTTCAAGCTAAACATACTCAGTTCCTTCAACCTTTCCTACTAGGACTTGGTCTCCAGGGCCCTCATTATCTTCATTGCCTTCCCCTGAACACAGTTAGTTTGTCAATATCCTTAAACTACCTTCACCCAGAACTCCAGGTGAGGTTTGACCAAAGCAGAGTAGAATGGAATCATGACTTCTTGAGATCTGGATATTATACTTCTCTTGATGCCACCTAGAACTGCATTAACATTTTCAGCTGCTGCATCGCACTGCTGACTTTAGTTTGTGGTCTACCAAAATGCCTAGATCTGTTTTACATGTACTGCTATTAAGCTAAGTGTCACCCATCTTGTATTTGTGCAACTGATTCTTCATAGCTAAATGGACAACTTTGTATTTATCTCTTTGAAATTCATTTTGCATAATGGTCATCAGTCACAACAGATGTTCAACAGACCTGAGTGGTTTTCTTGACCAGATCCTCCTGACAACATGAACAGGGCACACCAAACCATAGGGTGATGTCTCCTTCTCTATGGAAGCTGAAACACCTCTGAAGAACGCCTCAGCAAAAAGCTTTGGGAGCTCCTGGTTTAACAAACATTTGTCCCCTACTAGATTAGTAGATTGGTAAACTGTGGTTCAGTGGATGCTTATAAAGAAGCAGAATCAAAATAACAAATATAAGGGCATTATGAAGTACAGTAATACCTTGGATTACAAGCATAATTAGTTCCGGAACTGTGCTTGTAATCCAAAACACTCTTATATCAAAGCGAGTCTCCGGTGGACGTGAGCGGGGCCGATTTCGGCCCGCTACGCCTGCTCAAGGCGAGCGGTTACATCCCTACGTATTGCAAGACCTTGCACGTTTATCAAGTCAAAATTTATTTACAAAATTTGCTTGTCTTGCAAAACGCTCTCAGACCAAGTTACTTGCAATCCAAGGTATTACTGTACAGACAGAAATTCTGACTGAAGGGGGGGGGATCTTCAAATTGTGTGAGGCTGTCATGTGAGTTTGTTATAAGAGGGCTCATTGTACTTAAAACTGGCCACACTAACAGTAATGAACATTCTGAATGGTACGATTTCACATCTGGACAGGGTTTGGACTCATACCAAGAACAAAATAAAATATGTCCACACTGCAACAAAAGAAGGCTTACAGAAGGAGCTAACCAGAAATCATGGTTGTCAAGAGGTTTGAACAATTAACCTTTTTCATACTCATTACAATCAGTATGAGGACAAATTCTAATTAGTTAATTTAAAACTACTGTTACTCACTTCAGTAATTAGTGCCTGGGTCTGTGCTATTTTGGCAGGTGGTGGTAAGGGTGAGAAAGCAATATGGCAATGGCTGAAGCTTTCAGTTTGGGAACAGGCAATTTGATGCCCCAATCACACTACAACTGTGATAAGTGCACATTTAAGGGTATAAATTGGCAAATCTAAACAAGACCCTTTGGAGTAGCATTAAACTCTATGGCAGTCAGTAATTTTGACATACTTCTTTCCAGCAGGAGTCATATTTTGTTCTAGCAGAGACATAATTTGTGTGGGTTGGGCAGTCTTTAGTGCTACTGCAGTGTGATTTCCCAGCAATTCCTTTTCCCGCCCCAAAACATTTTGCAAGTGTACCCAACACACCAAAGCGAAGCTAATTAGCTTTTGATCTGTAAGCATACAAAGAACCTTTAAAAAAAGAAGCTTATTGTTACATTTACTTGAAAAGAATTGAAAAGCAGATTATTCATATGGGGAACATTCAATTTCTGTCTAATAGGTTGCTAGTGCTGTACTGAAGTAGTCATCCCAGTTCAGTATCCCCAACTCCCAAATCTGTGTGACTAGCTGCTGCTGTTGCCAACAGTTCCTGTATAAGGGCCATGGACCTGGGGTACCCCATTCTGCCCAAGACTGGGTATAGACCATTGGCATCTGCTGAAGATAGGATAGGAAGCAGGCTGGGAACATGGTGCAGGGTTGGTGATTTCATCAGCATGTTAGGGCTTGTGGATTGCAAGCTGAGTCGGTCTACAGATGACTCCAGACACTTTCAGTGAAGGCTTAGGAACATCTTGGCCATAAAGCCCATCAATGGTTGTACTAACTTTGGCTACTCAACTTGCAATTTCATCACTGAGGTTTGCTCCACAAATCAGGCTACTGGACAAATATGTGCATTTATCCACCACAGCTGGACATGCTGTGTAATAGCACAGTTTGAAAGAGCACATCTTACTGACAACAGAAGAAGAAACAATACTGAAAGGAATGATTCTTCAGAAAAATCAAATTAAAAATTGGAAACAAGTCAGTGCACACAGAGACTCTGAAGTTGACCCATTTGTAGTTTAACACAAAATCATTCAAACAATGCAACTAATGAGAGAATTAGATTATGTCATGAAGAAAAACAAACTAGAAAACCAATATTTGGATGCAAATAGCACAAAGTTTTTAAGTTTGCCAATTTAAGTACAGTGCTATGCAACAGCCAAATATGTTGAAGAACAACTGAAACCAGACTTCTCAAGAGGCAGCAGTCTTGCACCTGTTTATCTACAGTCTTTGACACCTCTAACTTTCAGATCTACAGTTAACACTTTTTCTACTCTAAGCATGTCAAAGCCTGTGGAGATGTTTACATACACATTCAGACCTATATCCAAAATCTGCTTCCCATGGATGGAGGGGCTCCTTCTCTCCACAAAAGGCTTCTGATCCTGCAGAACATTTCCACTGGCAGAATGGAGGAGGAGACTATTTTCACCAAATCCCCCCTCCTTCTGCAATCCCCTATGCCCCTTGAAAATCTGCTCTGGAGGGTTGGGGGACCCTCTGGAACAGCATGGGAGGTGATGTTGGGGACTACAGGATGAGGGGTGAAATTGGCAAAATTTGCCCCCCCCCCCATGTTCTCGCTGGAGTGCCCCAAGCAGAACTGCATTGAGGGAGTGCTCTCCCTGGTGACAAGAAACATTGGATTCAACCCGCCAATTTCACGGCGGACTTCTAGAAGGATAACATTCTGAAACATCATTACATCTCCTTTTTACCTTACAGAAGGTAAAAGGTAGGAAAGACCATCCACCTCAACAAGCCCCATCATTTCATGTACTAATGTTGCATTTAAAAATAAGTGTGAACAAAATATAGGGGCAAAAACTAAGACAGTCTACACACTCAGAGAGTCTTCGACAGCCACACAAAGTCACCACAGACAATAAATAGCATATTTATTTGCTATTTATTTAAAATAAGGCAACAGGTCTACAAGGCAGCTCTCAATAAGTGAAAATACACAATAAAGCACAGGATTCTTTTTTAAAAGGCAGTGGTGGTTTATAAAGGCTTGGGGAGGAGGGCAGGTTGATGGAAGATCTCCGTCCCCAGGTTTTAGATCCGGGGTGCAGAACCTCAGGCCTAGGGGCCAAATCCGGCCCACCTGGGGTTCCCAAGAGGGCCACATACACTTCCCCTGGCCCAAAACCCTATTCCCGCAACCACCAATCATTTGGTAGTTACCTGGCTTTTGTACAGTTTTCCCCATTCTAAAAGCTTGAAATGTTTCTCTCAAGGCTTATAGAAAGTAAGAGCTAAAATATGCTGGCTTTTTTGGAATTTCAGCCCCACCCCTTTTGCTTTCGGCCTTGCCCATCACTGGAGTGTGGCTACTGAAGAGCTTCTCTGAGATGGAATTTGGCCCCAGGGCTGAAAGAGCTTCTGCACCACTGCTTTACGTGTTGCTCCACTTTTAAAGAAGTAAAAACTGAACATGAAAAGTATTATTGTTCAACTGTAACTATAAATTATAACAAAAAAGCTAAAACAATGTCCCATAACAACTTCTCAATTCTGCCATATAAGAAAGAGGCCATTTCAAAGGCTCCCTAAGCAATGTTCAGTCAACTACACCTCTGTCACCAGTATATATTTAATTTCTATGAATCATCAAAGTAATATTAATGGCTCACAAAATGCCATTTTGATGCGGAAGTGACTTGCAGCTCCACTTCTTGTAACAAATATAGTAAAAAGGAAATAGCCTGGATTCTTGGCGTTTCCCATTTCTGATTCAGAGGCCTACATTTTCCCGCATTATACCGTACTTTATTGGAAGTGAACAGAGGGGACACTGTGATGAAAACTGCAACATGGGAAGTGGCCCTGAGAGAAAAAGAGACCCATGTTAAATGCTGGAAACCATTTCAGTATATACAGTATATCTAGCTGCTTTTGCCCAATCTTCAGGCTAATCCTCGTCTCTTCTAATTCTGGGGCATCCTCAAATTTCCTAGAATAGTGGAGTTGGAAGGGGTCTATAAGGCCATCAAGTCCAACCCCCTGCTAAATGTAGGAATCCATTAAACCATGCATGACAGATGGCTGTCCAGCTGCACCTTGAATGCCTCCAGTGTGGGAGAGCCCATTACCTCCCTAGGTAATTGGTTCCACTGTCATATTGCTCTAACAGTCGGGAAGTTTTTCTTGATGTTCAGTTGGAATCTGGCTTCCTGTAACTTGAGCCCATTATTCTGAGTCCTGCACTCCGGGATAGTCGAGAAGACATCCTGGCCCTCCTCTGTGTGACAACCTTTCAAGTACTTGACAAGCACTATTATATCTCCCCTCAGTCTTGGCTTGGGACCAGGTTACCTCAAGGATTGTCTCCTCCCATATATACCTGCCCGGACCCTAAGATCATCCTCAGCGGTCCACCTCCGGGAGCCCCTGCCAAAGGAAGTGAGGTGGGTGGCTAGTAGGAAAACGGCCTTTTCTGCTGTGGCACCCCAGTTGTGGAATGAACTTCCCAGACAGGCTCGTCTGGAACCTACATCGTGTTCTTTCCAGTGCCAGGTTCTTCCTCTCCTCCTCCTCCTCCTCCTCCTCCTCCTCCTCCTCCTCCTCCTCCTCCTCATCATCCTCCTCATCCTCCTCCTCCTCGTCCTCCTCCCAGGAATTTTATTCTCTGTTTTAAATCCTTTATTTTAAATCTCTGTACCGCTGCCAAGTTTTACTTTGACTTTTATTCCTATTTTGTACTGCAGTTGAAAATCTTTATACTGTATTTTATGTTGTATTTTGTGGTTTTAATTATTGCGAACCACTCAGAGAGCTTCAACTATTGGGCGGTACAGAAAAGTAATACATAAATAAAACATCTGGAGGGTCACAGGTTCCCCATTCCTGCCATATAACATTTATTATCCTCTTTTCTTTTCTCATGACCGTTGCTACCTTAGGCATACACACTGGTAGATATTTCAGTCTCCAGAACTGTCAACTTATCACATATTACCAACATAAGACCCTCCCTTCGTAAACATTTTAATGATCATTTAAACAATGATGCCAATTATAACCAAAGGTTTTGAAAACAGTACAGCAAAATGTTACAGATGGCAGCATTGTTGTTGTTTTTAAAGAGGTATTTTTGTGAGTTCCCTCTCTTGTTTTGTCAGTCAAACCAAATTAATGTGATTGGTCTATCAGTTTTAGCATTTTATCAATATAGAAACAGTAAAACTAGAATTATTTAGTTATGCACATACGGAGATAATCCTATAATAAGTGTTCCTTAAGAATTTTTTAAAAACTATACTATATGTGTGTGTATGTGTTTCTTGAGAAAACCAGCTGTCAGTATATTTTTTTGTTTAGCTTTAATAGAGTAAAAATTCATGTTTTAGCCTTTAGGGGCTGAGATGCTCTTTTTATTGGTCTGGGAGGAAGGCCGGAAGGGATCTATGTGACTCAAGATGGACTTCCAAGTTCAAAATGTTTTCAACATTATGGGCAAAGTTAAACAACACACACAAAAAGTCAAAAAGATATGGACTCAGCTTTTAGACTTCACACATCTTGGGAGATTAAGAAAAAACTGATGGAGAAAAAAAAATCAAGTCATGTGTGAATCTATCTTTGAATTAAGTATTTATGGAAACATGCTGTTATGTAAATGCAAACAGCCCCTAAGCAAGTGGTAATATTTAGATGCTTTCACCCAGTTATCTTCAGAGAGAAGTTTGATGAGCAAAGAGGAAAACAGGTGAATGTGACAAATAGTGACAGGAATATTTGTAGCTTATTGTAATCCTTGCATATTTTGCATTTATGTAATCCAATTACACAGTGTGTGATAAAGGGAGATTACTTACTATGTATTCCTGCTTTTCTTGACTCATGGAGGGCATTCCAGTTTGCTTTGGGAGTAGGCTCCTACCCTTGACATGAACGCAGGGTCAAGCAATCTTAGTAGCTCTGGAAGGGGAGGGGCCACTGTGTATATCCCCCAGATCGGAAGAGTGGAAAGGTCCACTCAACCCTCTAGGGTTTAGGTCAGTTGGCTGCTAAATGAAAGTGAAAACTGAGATATATAAAGAAAGAGTAGGCTCCCTATCTACCTTCCCCATATTTAAGGCAATTGTAGAAGCCCTGGCATGTAACCATAAGGCAGCTGAGGCAGGTGGAACACTCCTCTTGAGTCAAGGAGAACAGGAATACAAGTCAAGTCAGGTGTAGGAAACCTGGTGCCTTCCAGATGTTTTGCACTACAATCCCCACAATTCCCAGCCAGCATGGTCAATGGTCAGGGATTATGGGAGTTATAGCCCAACATCTGGAGAGCACTGGGATGCCCTGAGATGAGTAACCTCCTTTTCTTCCTGGACTCACAGAGGGCTTTCCTGTTTGCTTCAAGATGTATATGAGCAGTACCATCCCAGGGTGAGAGCCCAGGGATCAAGTTTTCGTGAAGTGACTGCTCTCTGCAAACACCCTCCTCCTGAATGCTGCAATATCTATGCAGTACATTTTGTTTTGTAGTGTCTAGTGAGTATGTGCACAAATGACTATGTTCACACTTTATAGAACTCATTCAGGGGAGAGTAGTTTTAGAAGGCTGCCAATGTCGCCATTCCCCTGACTGAGTGTGCAGTGATGCCTTTGGGTGCTGGCTTTCCTAGGTGCTCAGAAGCTAGCACAATGCTTTCCCTCAGCTGCCTGGAAATGGTGGACTTTGAGGCTCTCCTGCTGTCTGAGCTGACCTGGAATGACACAAACAAGGACTCAGACCTATGTTTTCCCAGTGTCCTGTCTAGGTAGAAGCGGAGAGCCCTCCATACTTCTAGTGTTTGTCATTCTCCCTCTCGGGTTGTGTCAGCTTGGGGAAGAACGTGGGCAGAGATCTCCTGGGCCCTATGACAAACTGAATTCATCTTAGGGATGAAGGATGGGTTGATGTGCAGAACCACCTTGTCTGCATGTAAGACAAAGCTGGGGGTTAGGGGACAAGGCTGTCAGCTCAGAGACTTCTGGCTGAGATTACCACCACTAGGAACACAGTTTTTAAGGGCACATTCTTGAGTGAACATATAGCCATAGGTTCAAAGGGAGCATCCATGATCACCATGAAAACCTGGTTCAAGTTACAAGAAGGGAACCTGTGCTCTACTGGGGGACTGTGTAGGGCTACATCCTTCAGAAACCTACAGACATGAGGGTGATTAGATATAGAAACACGCCCCTTCGCTTTACAGATCAGGATGGTGTTTAGTGCTGCCACCTGCCGCTTGAGCCATGTAGGGCCCTTTGGCCACAGTTCCTCCAGTGTATTTGCTCCCTCTGCCTGCAGAAAATGGGTGCTGTGAGAAAAATCTTAGAACTTGGTTGTTCCTTGCAGTGGTCTTCTGAATGGCCATATGGAAAGCCTCTAGGTTGAGGCCCTACTCTACATCCTGTCTCAATGTCCTTCTGTACTGGCTGCTCCTGCCAGGTGCTCTGCCCTACTGGACTAAAGGCAACATTGCACTCATTCCACTGTGGTGCTGGCTTCCAGGTAAAGAGATGCTGAGTACATTCTGCCTTGCCTGTTTAGGTAAGCTTTTGCAGACACATCCATCCTGACCAAAACATGGCGATCTTGGACAAGGTCACAGAAGGATATCAGAACCAGCTTGATGGCCCTTTGCTCCAGCCAACAAACACTTCTCCTGGCTGCCTCTGTGTCTCCTTAGACAAAGAGTTGACCACTGGCAATGGGGAGTGAACCATTAGGGAAGGGGATTTGCTAGAGGAGGAACTGCTGCTGGAACTGTGTTCCCTCCTCTACCTGCCCATGGAACCTTTGCCACCATGCTTTCCTTTCTTCCCTCTGCACCTATAGAGATGTATTACTACATGAATTTTCCCCTTTAAGGGTAAAGCCCCTTTAACCTCTGTTGCTTTCATGGTGCTCATGCAGCTCAGAAATTCTACCTTGGTGGGCTCTACAGTTGTAATCAGGGTCTGGCCATTATGTTAGCAGGGGTCCCCATAATATTCATCCCTGCCATCACAACACTGCTTCTTGGAGCTGCTGGGCAATCCTGTTGTGTGCACCCCAGGTACCATGTGCTTTGGTGCCTGAGGTGCAGCCAATGAGCTATGTGGTGGTACCTGTGTACAGCTCCCTGCATAGCGTGTGCTGTGGGAGGCAGAGGAGAACCAAGACCATGGCCATTTCCTGCTAGTTTAGCCTTCCAAGCAGCCATGGAATGCTCATTGGAAGATTCATTGGTATGGGTCATAGAAGAGTGAACACTACTCGATCTCCCTGGCAACAGCTTGGCCTAGTCCCCCCTACAAGTCAGCTCAGGTGAATGAGAAGCAGAATGTCCAAGTGGAGAATCCTGTAGGGGTCTGGACTGATTCCCCCTACAAACTTCTGCGAATAATGCACTGCTAGTGAGCTGCCAAGAACCCGGACTGCAGACTGCTCCTCCACACCGCAGATCTCTGACACTGCACTGCCCTTTTCCTTTCAAATAGCTGATGGAAGTAGCCGGTTGGAGAGAAAGTTGTTGTTGATCTGACCAAAGCTTTCCTCAATTCCTATGTCTCCAACGCTAGGCTGGCTGGTCTAGGGAAATCTCTCCTTCCGGAGCAGCAAAGTTTGCCTGACCCTGCCTCAATGTCAAGGGGAGGAACCTGCTTCCAAAGCAAACTGGAATATCCTTTGGGGAGAACAATATTTGAAAGATGAAGTTAATAAAGAGGTCCTGGGCAAACAGACATCGGCAATGGATGCATTGTAGCAGCTGGGTGCATTTCGAATACATTCTATTTCTTTCCCACTGAGGGTGCTTCAGCTGATTTGAGTAAGAATGTGCTAACATGGTTGAAGGGACATATTTTCCCTACAATGATGCTATAGTCTATGCAGACATTCAAATCCTATGGACGGTGCAGGACTGGCAAATTGCTGACCCCAACACATCCACCATACCTGATATTCATTGGCTGTGTATATGCTGTTATGCAAACATGACTAGTCAAACACACAAAAGCCATGCTCCTTCAATCTGTATTCCACCAAATTATGTAAACAGAGCCCATAAAAATTGGGTTCTACATGTGTAGAACCCATTCAAATTAATTCTAACATACCAACGGCAAGGGCTAATGCAAACTCAATTCCGCACTGTTCAATTTGTTAAAAAGAGTATTTTGTTCTGGATAAAGAAGGCACAAATCAATTTTGATGGAGAATGAAATCCACTAAGCTTGACTTATACCCAAGGAACAGATTTAAGCCAAGGTGAAACTAAGTCATGACTTCATTTCCCAGAGGACCTAGACTTAAAAAAAATATTTAAGCAGGCACAAAATAGAAGAGAGGCCCATTCTAGGAGCCATGCCCATTGAAATCAGCATGCCTAGATCATGTCAGGCTCCCAATTTTTACCATAAAAAGTGCCCCAAAGTCACTTTTTAAGAAATTCTGAACTGGCTTCAAGAAGATGATGTTCATTAAAATAATTTTTTAAAAACCCTACAGAAATTGGCCTATTTTAATTAGCAACAGCAGCTTCCTACTTCACTGAATCAGTATGCATGAGAGCCCAAAATGTTTTTCTACATTGTCTGAGACTACAGAGCACACAGAAAAATTTAGAAGTGGGGTCATGTGAAGCACTTTGAAGTGGACTTGCCACCACAAAGTTGAAATCCCTTATGGCCTTCTCTTAGGACTTCCTGTGCCAGCAGATGTGATTACGACGTGTCTTATTAGCAAGGACACCAGCCAAGATGATGATAATCATGCACCCACTCTGGGCAGATATACAGACAATTGTTTTGAATATCAAATACTAGGGAACTAGAAGGACTGCAGCATGTAAATCTTTCATTTTTCACTAATATTTGAACTGACTAGCAAAAGAGAAAATGTTTGATCAATAAACATGGTTATGCCTGAGAAGATTGTATGGTTTTAAAATTCTGTTTTACATTTAATAAGTTC